>CM061539.1:67558756-70008756 GCA_030864215.1 Capsicum pubescens | reverse complement strand
AATAATTAATTGATCTCATTAATATTGAAGGGGTTACAGCTGTATATATAGAGAACTGAAGAATAACTAATTACAGAATAACCCAGATGTATTTAATAATTATATATGTAGTCTATTATCCCCCCGCAAGCTGATCAGCGGTAACGAGGGGCAGCTTGGAGCAGAGAGACTGAAAAGGCTGTAACGGAAGAGGCTTGGTGAGAATATCAGCAAGCTGATACGTAGATGGGACATAGTGCGTGGCCATCGCTCCTGCAAGTACCTCATCGCGAACAAAGTGACAGTCAGACCCAACATGCTTCATACGATCATGAAGGACTGGATTTTTGGTAACACAAATAGTGGACTGATTGTCACAATAAATCTGTGGTTTCGTCGGGGGAATGCCAAGTGCATCCGTAAGGTATCGTAACCACATGGCTTCAGCAACACCCGCAGCCATGGCACGATATTCTGCTTCTGTGGAGGAACGGGACACTCGCGTTTGCTTCTTGGTGCACCAGGAAATCAGATTCGGTCCCATCATAACAATATATCCAGTAGTGGACTTTCGATCATCTTTGTCGTTAGCCCAATCCGAATCAGAAAAAACAGATATATCAAACGAGCCCTTTTGAAATAAAATTCCACAGTGAAGAGTACCTTGAAGATAGCGCAGAATGCGTTTCAAGGCCTGAAAGTGTTGTTCTGTGGGAGCATGCATTGATTGGGAGACTCGATTGACTGCATATTGGATGTCCGGACGAGTAACAGCAAGATAATGAAGTCCACCGACGAGGCTCCGATATAGTGTAGGATCGGCAAAGGGAGTATTCGGCCCTGGGGATTGGCGGACTGCCATGGGAGTGACCGCGGGTTTGCAGTCTGTCATTCCAGCCCGATTTAGAAGTTCAAGGGTATATTTTGTCTGATGCATCAATATGGTTCCCGATTTGCGGATGAGTTCGAGGCCAAGAAAGAACTCCAGAGGACCGAGGTCCTTAAGTTTGAAGTCACGATGCATAGCTTCAGTAATTTCAGTGATGAGTGATGACGAGCTGCCTGTAATAACAATATCATCCACATAGATAAGAATGATGACTGTCCCTCGAGAACAGTGAAGGGTGAAGAGGCTGTTGTCATGATGGTAGGTGCGAAAACCAAGACCCTGCAGAAAAGTAGAGAGACGTGTGTACCAGGCACGAGGGGCCTGTTTCAGGCCATACAGTGATTTGCGAAGCTTGCAAACATAGTGAGGACGGTTGGGATTAACATATCCCGGTGGCTGAACCATATAGATTTCTTCCTCAAGATGACCATGAAGAAAGGCATTGCTGACGTCTAGCTGATGAAGCGGCCAATCATAGTGAAGAGCAAGAGACAAGACCAGACGAATAGTCTGTTGCTTAACAACAGGGCTGAAGGTCTCCTTATAATCCACACCATACTCCTGATGATACCCTTTTGCAACCAGACGTGCTTTATAGCGAGAAAGAGATCCATCTGAATTTCGTTTGATGCGAAACACCCATTTGCACCCAATAGACTTTCGGTTACTAGGCAGAGGTACCAAATCCCATGTACGTTGTTCATTCAGAGCCTGAAATTCCTCATCCATAGCTTGGCACCAGAAACTATTTTTGGAGGCTTGGTTGTAGGTAGTAGGCTCAGTTGTGGGATGTGCATCAAAGGGTATTTGAGTGTGGTAGGCTTTGGGTTTGAAGGTACCGGCCTTGGCTCGGGTTGTCATAGGATGAGTGTTGAGTGGAGGGTGATTAGGAAGGGGTGGTGGAGTTGTATGATGCGTGGGCGGGGGTTGGGTGGGGCTGCCGTGGGAGCTGGGATGTGCAGCGGTGGATGGGGTGGCTGTATGTGTGTTAGGAGTATGATGTAGGGAAGTGGTGGGTTGTGTGGCAGTCGGCTGGGTGTTCGGGTGGGAGGTTTGGGGTTTCGGGTGGGTAGTGGTGTAGTGGGGTACCGGGTTAGGTGCCGAGTGAGCGGGAGCATGAGCGTGAGAAAAAGACGGAAATAATGGCACAACGCCAAGTGGATTGGGGGAGTATGGAGTAGAGGAAAGACTTGTGTAAGGAAATTGTTCCTCCACAAAACGAACATGACGGGAAACATATGTTTTCTGAGATACAGGATCGAAACATTTGTAACCTTTGATAGTGGGATGATAGCCTAGAAAGACACAAGGGGTGGACCGAGGTTGAAGTTTATGTTGAGTGTGCGGACGCAACTAGGGATAAACTAGACACCCAAACGGGCGGAGATGGATATAGTCGGGTGGATGATTGTAGAGACGGGCATATGGAGTGGAGTTGGAGAGAGTGTGAGTGGGCATGCGATTTATGAGGTAGTTGGCAGTAGCAAGGGCATCAACCCAAAAGGAAACAGGTAAGGTGGAATCATGGAGGAGCGCAACAACTGTTTCTATTAGGTGACGGTGTTTGCGCTCAGCAACGCCATTTTGTTCAGGGGTATATGGACATGAAGTGTGATGAAGAGTCCCTAGATTTTTGCATTGTTGACAAATTCTTTGCCATTGTCACTTCGAAAAATTTTGATTTTGGCATTAAATTGATTTTGAACCATTCGGTCAAAGTTTACAAAAATAGTATAAGCTTCGGATTTAAATTTCAGAGGATAAAGCCAAGTGAATTTACTGTAATCATCAACAAAACAGATATAATAACGAAAACCTTGAACAGAAGGAACTGAGGTTGGACCCCAAACATCAGAATGAATTAATTGAAATGGCGCAGTGGCCTTGTGTTCAGACAGTGAAAAAGGTAAACGACAAGATTTAGACACTGAACAGGACTCGCAATGTAATTTTTCTGAAAAATTAAAACCTAAGGAAGATAAAATGGATTTGTGATGGCGGATGATGGGTGCCCAAGCCGGTGGGTGCCCAAGCCGGCGATGCCAGGTTGACGAGAGAATGGCTTGACTCACAACAGACGGAGACTTGGATGGAAGAGTGTATAGCCCATGCTCACAGCGGCCCGTGTACCGCACCCGGTTCGTGGTATTGTCCACTATCTGGAAATTGGTGTCATTAAAAATGAGGGTGCAGTTATTTTCTTTAGTAAAGCGATAAACAGATAAAAGATTGGATGTGAGGGAAGGGACGTGGTGAAAGGTTGAGAGATGAAATTTACCATTTGGGGTATAGACATACCCAGAGCCGGTGTTTGTGATGGGAAGGGATTGACCATTGCCTACTGTAATAGTTTCTGAGCCATGATACGGATGAGGAGCTTGAAGTTGTGAATAATCCGACGTCACATGGGTGTTAGCACCTGTGTCTAGATACCAATCGCCAGATTGAGCGTTTGTGGACGCATGCATCGCCCTTGATCCTCCGGACTGGCTATTTACATTCTGCGAGTCATCATAACGATACCAGCAATTAGCCGCAGAATGGCCCCGTTTAGCACAAATTTGGCACGTCGGAAGATCTCGTGTGGGCATCCGCTGGTTTCCTCGTCCCTGTCCGCGGCCTGACTGGAAGCCGTCCCTCGGTGGAGGCCCGCCTCTGCCTTGCTGCCCGGTGTTTCGACGGTCACCGCCGCCGCTGCCTCGCCCTTGGTTACGGCGATCGTCACCGCGACCCCTGGCCGAGCCTCCGCTGCCAGCCGAGTAAAGAGCCGTGACGCCAGGGGTGGAACTGGCTTCTCCGAGCAGTAATTTGTGTTCCATGTCTAGATTCAATTCTTCTGCATTAAGCCATCCAGACAGTTGATTCAGAGTGATTTCGACAGGCGAGAGGCGAATATGCTGTTTGAGAGAGGAATAGCCAGCCGGAAGACCACGTATCACGGCATTCACCACGTCTCGTTCAGGAATAATCTCGTTCACAGCATCTAGGTCAGACAGAATAGAGGCCACATCATCAAGGTATTGAGTCATCGTCTTCGTTCCCTTCCGAAGAGTATGCAATTTGTCACGCAACTGATAAATATGAGCCGTGGACACAGAGTTGTACCTTGTGGCTAGTGCGTCCCAAAGTGAAGCCGATGTGAGAAAACCCCAGGCGTGTTTGTGCACAGAGGGGCTAATAACTGCGAGAAGACAGGCTCGGATCTGAGTGTCTACGATCATCCACGGAAGGTAGTCGGGATTTGGGAGCTTGACGTCGTCCTTCTCGGCTGTCTCGGGCTGCGGCTTCTCCGCACCGTCAATCCATCCGAGCAGCAAGTTGGCTGCGAGGGCGGTGCGGACGTTAAGTGCCCAGGCCGGGTAGTTGTTGTCAGATAATTTTTCGGGGATGAGATTGTGGAGATTCCTGAGCAGTAATTTTACTCCAGACGGTAATTTTGACAGAGGATCAATAACCTTGTCCATGGCGCCGACCTACGGCGGAGGAGGGAGGCCGTGCGGCGTGGTGTAGACGGTGGCGGCGGCGCACACACGTCGGAAAAGAGGAGAGATTAGGGTTTGGGCGGAAGAAGAAACCCTAGCTTTGATACCATGATACAGATTTAATAATTAATTGATCTCATTAATATTGAAGGGGTTACAGCTGTATATATAGAGAACTGAAGAATAACTAATTACAGAATAACCCAGATGTATTTAATAATTATATATGTAGTCTATTACTTTTTATATATTAACAAGTACACTTTAAATATTTTTACACTTTTCATGCAAACTTGTCTCTCGACCTCTATTTTTAAAAAAAAATTCTTGATTTTATTTTTTCTTTTTTTTTTATTTTAGTTCATTTGTCTCAATCTTTATTTTTATTTTTTCTTCTCTTTTTTCTCAAAAAATATTTATTTTTATTTCTCTTTTTAATTCATTTACCTCAATCTTTATTTTTTAATTTTATCTTTTCTCTTTTTTTTTCTTCTTTTCTTTTTTTCCCTCAAACTTTATTTTTATTTTTTCTTCTCTTTTTTATTTTTCTCAATCTTTATTTGTTTTCTTTTTTTTGTTTTTATTCTTCTGTTTTTTTCTTTTCTATTAACCTTTATTTTTTTCTTCTCTTTTTTTTAAAAAAAATTCTTAATGTTTATTTTTTTTTCTCTTTTTTTTCTCAACTTTTATTATATTTTTCTAATAAACAAAAGTTGGATAATTTGCAAAGAGGATTTTCTATCTTTGACATCGAAGTATATTTACGGGTGTGACTTGTAGTTTGGATGTCCTTTGTGATAAGTCTTGCATCTAAGGCAAGAGTTATAGAACATCTCATAAATCAAGATATAATGTGGTAGTGTCAACTTTTAACCATGAGACGTAACTTGTTGTTTGAAAGTTCGTGGGCTAAAACTTGCCTCTAAAGCAAGAGTTATATGCATCTCGTAAATCAAAAAATAATGTGATAGTGTCAACTCTTGCCCATGGATGTAATTATTTGAAAGTTCTTGATCTAAGTCTTGCCTCTAAGAAAAGAGTTACAGAACATCTCATAAATCAAAACACAATGTGGTAGTGCCGACTCTTGCCTATGTGATGTAACTTGTTATTTGAGAACTCTTAGTCTATGTCTTTCCTCTAAGGAAAGAGTTATAGAGCATCTCAAACACAATGTGCTAGTGCCAACTTTTGTCTATGGATGTAACTTGTTGTTCAAAGGTCCTTGGACTAAGTATTGTCTCTAAGGCAAGAGTTATGGAGCATCTCATAAATCCAAAATATAATATAGTAGTGTCAAATCTTGTCCATGGGGTGTAACTAGTTGTTTGAAATCTCTTGAGCTATGTCTTGTCTCTAAAGTATGAGTTCTAGAGCATCTCATAAATAAAGATACAATGTGGTAGTGCCAACTCTTCCTCATAGGTCGTAACTTGATGTTTGTAGGTCCTTGGGCTAAGTCTTGCCTGTAAGGGAGAGTTATAGACATCTTACAAGCCTAGACAAAATACGATAGTGTCAATTCTTGCTAGTGAGGTGCAACTTATTCTTTGAAAGTCCTTGGGATAAATCTTGCCTCAAAGTCAATAATTATAGAATATCTCATAAATTAACATAATGTGACAGTGTCAAATCTTACCTGTGGGGCATAACTTATTGTTTGAAAGTCTTTGGGATATGTCTTGCCTCTAAGACAAGAGTTATAGAATATCTTATAAATCTGTCACGCCTTAAATCCTATTGGGACGGACAGGCACCCATAGCCGTGAAGGCCCGAGAAAACCAATCCATGACCTTGTACTCCTCATGTATGTAACTATAATAACCAAAGGTTTTACCATACATGAATATAATGCATTGATGAGAAATAAACCACATGCCCAAAACTATATATACACCAGACTTGGCCGTTGAGGCCATAACATCTAAAAGATAAGAGACTATCCTGCTTAACTTTACATTGGTCTACAAAACCTCTAATAGATACATAGACATCTGGTTAAGGTTGGGACAAACCCCAGCCTTACTCTTGACTACTGTACAATATCAAAATATATAAAACAGACTCGAAAAGCCCCGAATCAATCTGAAGCTCACCAATAGCCGCTGGATATCCTGAGCTCCTACTGAGAAGGTGTATTTGCTGAAGAACCTGTGCCTGTAGTATAAAAAATAAGTCCCCCATAAGGGGTGTCAGTACAAAAGTATATACTGAATATGTAGGGCTAAAAGTAACCACACATGATATAGGAGCTCAACAAAAATCAGATATAAGTGTACAAATAGTGCTAGTAGACCAACTTTATATATATACTTGCAGGGTCAGGTACATTACATTCCTTTCTTCATTTTACCTTTCTTACTTCATAATCTTTGTAAGTCATATGATACAAATGACCATCTAATCAGTGGTAACTAGATAAATTGGGATCGGTCCATGCTAGGCTTACGCACCTGAGCTGCCAACCACATATAAAGTATCGGGATCGGACCATGCTAGGCTTATGCCCCTGAGCTGCCACCCGTTTAATACAGATTTATGTTACTTAGTTTATTTAGCCTTTGAGATTGTTACTTTGGTGGTCATAACATTATGGTACCTTAAAACAATAATCTACCAATAAGATACATGTAAATGGGCACTTAATGCAACAACAATGAGGTAGGGAGTTATTGGCACACAAATAAAGTGTTTAGGAGCTGAAAATAACACATGGGTCTTATTTGAGTAAATGGAGAACTCCTGAAATTTTCTAGTGAAAATAGATGCGCAGGCTTAATAATAAGCATGTATTGAGGTGCTTTAACACATTACAGAGTGGAAACAAGGTCATTGGCTACATAGGATAGAATATGTTGCTATTATGTATCACTTGTTATAGGATAACCTTGAAAGCTTACTTGATGGAATAAATGCCCAATTTCATGCCAAAAAGTGCAAAATAGAGTATGTCTTATATACCTAGTCGTACAACTCCGATACTAACCCAACATGACTTTCCGCATTTTGGATTACTTATCTATAATAAAATATATGGTAAACTAATATTAGCAACCAACCGACACATTTGGGCTATTTAACTTTACCAAAATAGTTGTCGGACAGTAAGTCCTTAATTTATCAATCAAGGGTGTTATTTTAACCCTTTTCTTCTCTAATTACATCCACATACCATACATATTTGTAACACCCCGCATTTCGGGCTAGAATGAAAACTGTCATTTCTATGTGTAGATGATCCAAAAGCCTTAAATCCTATGCAAATTTATCATGTTAATCAATTATGTAGTGTGGGAACCTATTTGAGCATGAATTGAGATCATAGAGGTTCCTTAACTCAAGGAGTAGTTGAAAGCTTTCCTATCATTCAAGTTTTAGTGAGTGTCAAAACTTGGTTCAACTTTCTCTTCACTCTCAAAATAAGATTAAATTAGGGTTTTCTCCAAGAACAAGAAATTCAAGAAAATCAAGCTTTAAGTTCAAGATCTCCAAGAAACAAATCAAGATCCGGGTTTTATCTATTAAGATCTAGGTTCCATCTTTCAGATCTTATAATTTAAGGTACGTGGGGTTTATCCTAAAAACTACATGGGCTTAAAACCACTAGAGCATGATTTTATGATTTTTATGCATGAATTTCAAAGGGGTTTTAGAATCTATGTTCTAAATTACGTACTCCGAATGTTTTAATGTTACTATTATTTTGACCTTGTGGTCCTATCCCCTAGATTGATTTACATATATACGTATATATATGGGATTTGAGATTTAAGATTGTTTGAGAGCATAAATTATGAACTCCCTCTCTTGTATTGGATTAAAGCTTATGGTTTTGTTGGAAAAGAGTTGAAATGCATGTTTTATGATTTGAAAGATGTTTTCTCAATGTCTTTGTACTTGAATATGATTTTGAATTGTTGAGAGGGTGTTTCTTCATATAAGTATTGATGTTAAAGAGAAAGAATTGCATAAGATTGAGACTTTTAACATGACCACCTTTGTTTACTGAATCATTGATAAAGAGAATTAACTGCATGGTTTTACATGAGTTTCTTGAAAGAATTGTTGATATGGTGGTCCTGAATTTCATGATTTGAAAACAGAGATACAAATTGCTATAAATGTCTTAGAGAATGTGACTTGCAAGTCAATGGTATGATGATACCATATATATGTATGGCATGACAGAGTTAAAGATTTCAGAGTATGTTTTCAGAGAATGCATGTTTAAAGAATTAAAAATGGGCATAAAGAGATTTAGGTGCTTACTCGAAGAAGGCATGAGTTCAAGTAACTCTTAGAATAAAACTGTATTTGCCGATACGGGTAGATTATTATTGTACGCTGGCGACGGTCGTGTGGCATAGTAAAGACAGAGACTTTGACCCTTGCGGCACACTTGGGTTGGGGGCTTGGTTGTCGAGTTAATAGCAGATTCCATATAGCCCATGGAATTACTTTATTGTAGGGTATACCACCTAGCGCAAAAGTAATACAAAGAGTGTCACAGAGTTCAGATGATTTCACAGTCTTTTAAAATTGCTCATGTGATTTCTTACTATATGATATGTTTATGAATTGTTTTAAGATGCTCTCATATATGTTGAATATAAATAATTATTTTGGATTTGCTCTGCATACCAGTACATCTGTATTGACCCCCCTCCCCTACCTCTCAGGTTCTGAGGCTCAATCTAGGGGTCCTGATAAGCAGTAGATTTCTCTAGACAGAAGTGCAGAGTTCAGTTGATGAGCCTTCTATGTTTCAGAAGGCTTATTTATTTCAGACACTTATTTATGGTTTTGGTCTACTAGGGGCCTTGTCCCAGTTTTCAGACATCTTTGCTTCATATGTAGTAGAGGTTTCGCAGACGGAGTCAGATATTATTTTAAATATTGTTGAACTGTAGTCTTTGATATTATGTTGTTTTCAGAGCATGACCATGATCCCTTATTTAGCATTATTCCCGCATTTCTTTTCTGTATATGAATAGTGTATGTGATTACAAGTTAGATGGGCGTCCGGGCCTTCATGGTTCAGATTACTCGTCATAGCCAGGGCCTTGGTTCGGGTCATGACAAACTTGGTATCAGAGCACGGTTTATGGTTTCAGGGTATCTGCAAAATTGCATCGGGTAGAGTCTTATTTATGGGTGTATAGCGCACCACACTTATAAGCAGGAGACTATTAGGCATTTTGGAATGTCTCCCTTTCTTCATGTTTTAGTTCGTTTTATAGAGTCAGAATATTCCTCTTTCATACTCTAATTCATGCTATGGTGTCGCCCATATGAAAGTAAAGTTATCCCAATTCTTTCCTTACTTTGATGTGCTCAGATATGTCTCATTATTGGGGTGATTCAAGTGCAGAAACTTAGAGTCTAAATGGTATGGTCCTTTCTGATCGAGCCATAAGATTTTAAAATTTTGCAAGGGCTTGAGAAGAGTCCATTAGTGCTTCAGAGTGTATTGATTCTAGTGTGAACTTTGATTCTGATGAGATCGTGCATTTCAGCCTGCAGTATTAAGTGTATTCAGTCTTTTTTAAAATTTATGTTGCAGATGTCATGCCTAAATAGGTGATGATGTGTAGCAGAATGTTGGAACAATATTTTTACTCGAATAATAGTATAAGTTAAAGTGTTGTTGTCATGACCTATTGGTAGTAATATTGGACCAAGAAGTTGGAGATATGAAGTCACAAAGTTAGAAGTTAGAGTGAGGGTGACTTTTGTGTAGATAAATATTTTAGTTGAATAACCGATGTTTGAGTATGAGTTACCCCTTTTATAGTGATAGACTAATGCGGTAGCTAGTAACATGTGTAGATTGTATGGTAGTCTGTAGGGGAAGCGTTTGACTCAGATTTTTATTTATACAGAGTAAGATGTGTATTCTTAGATCATTGATTATTGTGTGTCAAGTTTTTATCTCTTGTAATCTTGTTATCATTGTGTTGTTGAAACTAAGAGTCTAGTGAAGCCGTGTGGGGCTCTTTCTATTCACTAGCATAGTTGCCTTGTCATTCATCTCGTTTTCTTGTTCAAAACACAAAATCAAAGTCTAGTGAAACCATGTAAGGCCTATTTCGATTCACTAGCAACTTGTTGTTCAACTTATTGTTCTTATGTTGGATGAATATAAGTATATCCGAATCTTTTTGCATGAGATTGAGTTAGTAATAAAGTGATACGTCCTTGTGTGTTAGTTTAGTAGAAAGTAGAGAAGGAGTTATTAGTCAAGGTGATATGAGGTTGCGGTATTTTTTTCCTTCTAAGTCTATTACATGTAGTGTGTGGCTAGTGGTACCGTTGAGTTGCTAGGTGGAGAAAGACTAGTTAGATGGTACATGGTGTTCTAAATGGCCAAGTTAAGGTGTTTTGACTACTAGTGCTGAGCCTTTTGATATGATCTTGATCCTCATGGTAGAGAGATATAAGTTTAGGGTCGTGATATTAGTAGGCTATGACGGAAGAAGTATGGTTCATTAAAAGCTTGGTGATATCCATGTTAAGTGTTAGAATCTAAGTTTGAGTTTTGAACGTTGAACTAATAAAAATAAGAGTAGAAGCACCAGAGGGTGTACACTTCTAGTATGGGGATACTCATGAAGATTCAAAGTTACTAAGTGTTCAAGTATTATATGATGACTATTGGTGGCTATAGAAGATAGAGTGTATCTCAGAATATAGTATTAACAGTGGGTTTTCCACTTTCAGGTGTATTCATTCAGGTTAAGTTCTATATATGCATGTATGGTCATTTTTCCAGACCCTAGAGTGCAGTAAGTGTAGTTCAGTTAGAGTCTAGTAAGGGATCTCTCTAACTTAAGATAATGGCTTAAAGCTAAGAGGTAGATGATAGAACGAATAACCAAGACAGGCTCTCAGATTCTAGTAGTGATGTCAGTATGATATAGAACATCAGAAAGTGAGGGTGAGACTCAACCCATTCTATCTCAGTATTTTTCAGTTATCCCAATACCTACTCATGCCTTACATTTCAGTTCCATGATCATGGTCCATGTTCATGCATATGATAGAAAGTCATGTGCTCTTCCAGTTCCTAAATGAGGAATTCCAGTTCATTTCAGTAATCGGAATCACATTCCATAAGTTATGAACTCTAAGTTGAGGTTATGCAGCTTATGACTCATGTACTCACGTTTTATAGTGTGCTCAGTTCTCATAACTCATACTACACGCCAAATAATTGGTGAGATTCAGCTTATAGACAGGTATACTCTTAATTCAGATCACTTTGATGAATCCCTGATGTTGATTCATTGTTCCTCAGGCCTCAGTTAAGTGTCAATTCTTGTATAATATCCTTCCATGTTTCAAGGTCTTATGTTCTAACCTTTTAGTGACTCTTCCTTATTTAATAATAGTGGTGATGAGTAGATGTTTCTTGTTGATTAAAGATCATTGTATGCTTGTATTAGATAAGACCATAAGTGTGAGGTAAGATTTGGGGCCAAGTCTTTGATATATGTGATGGTTAGTGGAAATTTGTGTGTGTATGTTCTTGGGATAGCGCGTGAGAGTTATATTGACAATGGTTTACAGACTATGTGAAGTATGTATTTACGGGTGTTTGCCTTGAAGTTCATAGGTGGTTATAAAGATAGGCTTGAATGACATGTTGGGATTTAAGTGGAGGAACGTAATATGTGCTAGTAAATCCATAGTAAGAGTTTAGAGTTAGTCATCATTGAAGTGGTAAGGCACGTTATGCTTAGGGTGTGATCTCTAAAAAGATATAGAAGACTGAATCATATGGTTTAGACTAGTATCGTTGTGTGGCATGTTGTATTTTATGGTTTGGATTTAGGCTTGATCGCGGTGAGAGGATTTAAGTCACTTTAGACATTAGTAGAAAGATTTATCAATGCCCATATGAGAATTTTAAGCTGAATCGATTGAGCATGGTATTTAAGGGGAATAGTATAGTTAAGGGAGTATTCGGGAAGTGTGCTAATTTGGAAAGTAAGAAGTTGCATTACCTAAGGCCTGGTAATTCTCCCTAGTTTATGAGTTATATGTCTATATTCCATGCTATAGAGTAGTGTCAATGTTGTGATTCCTTAGTCAGATGTCTGGTGTAGATTATGCCGAAGATTCTTTTGCTCCCTAATGTTACTAGAACTTCCTTAGAAAGAGTATTGAAGAGATACTCCAGTTAAGCATAAGTTTCCAAGTATAATTCAGTCTGTATAGCAAGCAATTCAGTTTAACAGTCAGGCAGACAAGTTACTATGGATTTCCACCTTTTCACCCAGTCCTACTATTCAAAGTCTCATGCGTATGACCATCCCCAAGACATAATCTATTCCATCCATGTAAATTGCGAATCCAGTTCAGTCTAAGCATCATGTTTTAGATTCAGTTATTTAGTCATGACTCAGTTCATAAGAGTTCGGCGCATAATCTCAAATTTTTCTAAGTATTTCAGCTCAGATAGTGTAATACACTGGTACAGTCTAAGTCTTGTTACCTCATGATTTGTAATTGCCTAAGTTATCATATTTCAATTCAATATATATGATTGGATCATGAACACTTCAAGGGAATCCTAAATTCTCGGCATGAATCAACTCCTTGAAGCAAGTAAAGTCAAATCAGCACAGAATTCAGTTTCATGATAGAAGTTTAAATGTTTCAGATCAGTTATATCCTTTCTTAGAAGACACATCATGTCTGCATTATTTCATACCTTTAAGCTTCAATATTCCTACCCATCATTCGGGCACGAATGATTCCAAGGGGGAGATAATGTAACACCCCGTATTTAGGGCTAGAACAAAACTGTTATTTCTATGCGTAGATGATCCAAAAGCGTTAAATCCTATGCAAATTTGGAATGTTAATCAATTATGTAGTGTGGGAACCTATTTGAGTATGAATTGAGATCATAGAGGTCCCTTAACTCAAGGACTAGTTGAAAGTTTACTTATCGTTCAAGTTTTAGTGAGCGTCAAAACTTGGATCAACTTCAATCGACCATAACTCCTTGTATATGATGAACTGGGTGTCCTACTATATGTCAAATTAAAGGTCTTTGAGTCCTCTTTCTAATGCCATTGGTTTCTCTTTGATTCGGTATCAGAGTAGAAAGTTATGCTCATTTAACTTTGAAGTGTCTATCTTCCAAAACGTGACGACGAGGATGACGACTTATCATTTGTGTGACGGCCCGTCAGACCTGGTCGTCAGCCTAAAGTAGTGAATGGTGTAAACTAACCCAAAAGTGATGACCTGGGTGATGACTTATCACCTGAGTGACGGTCCATCAACCTTGGTCGTCAACTGATGCAATTTTGCAATTTTTTTGGGTTCCTTAGGGGTATTTTGCTCTTTTCCTCACTCCAAAAACCTTTCACACAAATTAAATCACCCCTTAAGCGTTATTAATCAATCACTGTTAGTTTTACAACATCAAAAACTTCCTCTTCACTCTAAAAATAAGATCAAATTAGGGTTTTCTCCAAGAACAAGAAATTCAAGAAAATCAAGCCTTAAGTTCGAGATCTCCAAGAAACAAATCAAGATCCAAGTTTTATCCATCAAAATTTAGGTTCCATCTTTCAGATCTTATAATTTAAGGTATGTGGGGTTTATCCTAAAAACTACACAGGCTTAAAACCATTAGAGCATGATTTTAAGATTTTTATGCATGAATTTCAAAAGGATTTTGGAATCTATGTTCTAAATTACGTACTCCGAATGTTTTAATGTTACTATTGTCTTGACCTTGTGGTCCTATCCCCTAAATTGATTTACATGTATACGTATATGTATGGGGTTTGAGATTTAAGATTATTTGAGAGCATAAATTATGAACTCCCTCTCTTGTATTGGATTAAAGCTTATGGTTTTGTTGGAAAAGAGTTGAAATGCATGTTTTATGATTTGAAAGATATTTTCTCAATGTCCTTGTACTTGAATATGATTTCGAATTGTTGAGAGGGTGTTTCTTCATAGAACTATGTGATGTTAAAGAGAAAGAATTGCATGAGATTGAGACTTTTAATATGACCACCTTTGTTTACTAAACCATTGATAAAGAGAATTAACTGCATAGTTTTACATGAGTTTCTTGAAAGAATTATTGGTATGGTGGTCCTGAATTTCATGATTTGAAAACAGAGATATAAATTGCTATAAATGGCTCAGAGAATGTGACTTGCAAGTCAATGGTATGACGATACCATATATGTGTATGTCATGACAGAGTTAAAGATTTTTGAGTATGTTTTCGGAGAATGCATGTTTAAAGAATTAAAATGGGCATAAAAAGAGTCAGGTGGTTACCCGAAGAAGGCATGAATTCAAGTAACTCTTAGCCTGAAATCGTATTTGCCGATACGAGTAGATTATTATTGTACGCTGGCGACGGCCGTGTGGCATAGTAGAGACAGAGACTCCGACCCTTGCGGCACACTTGGGTTGGGGGCTTAGCTGCCGAGTTAATGGCAGATTCTATATAGCCCATGGAATTAATTTATTGTAGGGTATACCACCTAGCGCAGAAGTAATACAAAGAGTATCACAGAGTTCAAATTATTTCAGAGTCTTTTAAAATTGCCCATGTGATTTCTTACTACATGATATGTTTATGAACTGTTTTAAACTGCTCTCATATATGTTGAATATAAATGATTATTTTGGATTTACTCTGAGTACCAGTACATCTGTATTGACCGCCCTTCCTTACCTCCCAGGTTCTGAGGCTCAATCTAGGGGTCCTGATAAGCATTAGATTTCTCCATACATAAGTGCAGAGTTCAGTTGGTAAGCCTTCTATGTTTCAGAAGGCTTGTTTATTTTTAGACATTTATTTATGGTTTTGGTCTACTGGGGGCCTTGTCCCAGTTTTCAGACATCTTTGCTTCATATGTAGTAGAGGTTTCACAGACAGAGTTAGATATTATTTTAAATGTTGTTGAACTGTAGTCTTTGATATTATGTTGTTTACAAAGCATGACCATGATCCCTTATTCAGCATTATTTCCGCATTTCTTTTCTGTATATGAATAGTGTATGTGATTACAAGTTAGATGGGCGTTCGGCCTTCATGGTTCGGATTTCTCGTCACGGCCAGGGCCTTGGTTCGGGTCGTGACAATATTCTTATAAGATCCCCTGGCACAACTTTGGGTTTGTTATACCCTCCAAACAATACACGAAACAGAATGGGCAAAGACGTATACAACCATTAGTTTGGTGGTGTACCACCATACCCTTCTTCTATATTTCAATACAAACTAATTACATTTTCCCCAACATCAACCTGGAAGCCCCCAACATATACATACAAAATAGTCCACAAAACAGCCCCAAATCCCTTTTGTTGTAGCAATCAATTATTGAACTCATCATCTCTTGAGTTCTCAATAACAACACATCCATAATTATTTCCCAAATTAATATATAAGGAGAACAAAATGGGGAAGTCACCTTACCTCAATTCTGCAACTTATCCTTTAAATTTGAACTCCTCAAGAACTTCAACTTTCACTTTCCTTCACACTTTATACCAAAAAAGACAAGAGATCTCTTAATAACAAAGAAAAAGTGAGAAAGTAGTTTGTTCTATATTCTGCCATGAATTAATAATTAAGAACTTATAGCATGTTTTCCTAATCTTCCATGAGATAATTAAGCTAAACCATAAGTGTTTTCACTTACCTTGGCCTACAAAGGTTGAGGGGTTTCTTTAAGAACCCTAAAAAGAAAAATAGGGTTGCTCCTTGTTGCTTTAGAGAGAGTGAAGAGAATTTGTGAAATATAATATTTTTTGTGACTTGGAAATGAAGGAAAATGACCAGTAACTTGTCCTTATAAAGGCCCTATTTTGGCCACCTCCTTAGCTGCATTTTGGACCTTAAAATTGGTCAAATTGGTCCAAGTAGGTGATGAACCTATTTAAGGGTTCAAGCTGCTCAAAATTTTAAAGTAGGTGATGCACCTACTTACTTAATTCTTAGTTGGGCTCAATTAAATTGGGCCTTGGTAGATTTGAGCATTGGGTCTTTTCTCCATTTTTCTTCTTCTTTTACTTAATGTATAAATAACTTAAATACCAACCTTTTTGAAAGTAATTACACTTTCTCTCATTTTTTTAATTACTTTACTCTCTCTCCCTATTAATATACATAATATAGCCGACATATACATAGCATTCTGTGTATATGTCGGAATTTTTGTAATATGTTTAGGATGTTGAGATTTTTTGTAATATTGGAAACATAAGTTGTGTATTTGCGTAATTTTTAGTTACTTAATTTAGGCCAAAATGAGTACCTTAACATAGGATCAAATCTGATCCATAACCTTGGGTCCATTAACTTGGACCATATATCTCAAGTAGGTGACTCACCAACTAGCTTAATTAAGTCAAGCAAGCACCTCAATAAAATACTCTATTTTCAGTTCTTAATCCCTTGGATCTAACTTAAAACTTGTATATACTTGGTCACTTTAAACTTTAAATTAAAATACTAGCTTACGATCCCAAGTTTAAATAGTTGTATCAACGTTAACTTGGTCGCATCACATTAAAACGTAGGAGCAGCATCTATAATTCCATCTACACCATTAATACTCGCATAACAAATCTCATCCATTAACTATACCACAAGTATATACCAAGTTTCATAAAATTAGAACTAGTACAAGCAAAATACGGGATGTTACAAAATCAAAACACAATGTGATAGTGACAACTCTTGCCCATGAGGTGTAATTGTTATTTGAAAGTCGTTGAGTTAAGCCTTGACTCTAAGCCAGGAGTTATAAAGCATCACATAAGTCAAAACACAATGTGGTAGTGTCAAATTTTGCCCATTGTACGTAACTTGTTGTTTGAAAGTCCTTGGACTAAACTTGCCTCTAAAGCAAGAGTTATGAAATATTTTAGAATCAAGACACAATATGGTAGTGTCAACTCTTGCCAATGGAGCATAACTTGTTGTTTGAAATGAATCGGAGAAAAACAAAGAAAAATAATAAATGTTGAGAAATAAAAAAAATAAAGAAAAATTAAATTTAAAAAAAAAAGATGGGAAAAAGGAAAAAAACCATGAAAAAATGACAAAAAAGGACTAAGAAAAAAAACAAAGAAAAAAAAGGAGAATTTAAAAAAAAAAAAAAAAAAGAAGTTGAGAGGAAAAAAAAAGTAAAAATTGAGAAAAACTAAAAAAAGATACAAAAAATAAAAATTGATGTAAAAGAAAAAAGAAAAAAATAAATAGAAATGGAAAAATAAATAAACATGAAAATTTTTTTCAAAAAAAATTGACGTATAAAAAAATAAAATAATATTTATTTTATCTATAATCTATAATTTATATTTATATTTAAAATATACTAAAAGTGTGAAGACCCTTAGAAAAGTGATTGAGACTTGTTGCCTTCATTAAAAGTCTCTCCTTTAGACAAAAATTATTTTTTCACTATTTTCTCAAATTTTTATTTAATAATATTTAGAATATTCTCCTAAAATAATTGGGATCAAGAATTTAAAATATATGATTTATAATATTGTCTCCTAAACTATATGAGATCAAGAGTTTAAAATTTGTGTTTTTCTTAAATTTAATGTCCTAAAATACATGGTAAGAGATAATTTTAATCAATTAGAATTTTACCGTATCTAAAATATACGGTACCCCTCTCTCATCTTTTTCTTTCTCTTATGTGGTCGCAGTAGAAATCAGGATTATTTAGTTCCAAAGCCTTGGTCTTAAATTAGTCATATCTAGTCTAATGCGTAACTCACATAATAAGCTTTCAATGTGACAAAAATAGTGGTTTTTGTGTACGTTACCTTGGGGCTTGAAATTATAAAGTGGTGGAAGAGGGCGACCATTAGGAAGACGAGTACTAGAATCCCTCAATTCATTGAAGAATGGATAAATACAAGCCTCTAACTGAACAATTAAAACATAAATCAATGGGCAACTACATCCAAACCTCAAGATAATGAGATTGAATTAGTTCAGAATGAATGTAGACTTTTTTCTTTTTGATTGAAGAGACGAATTTTCTCGTGATCTGAGGTAAGTTTTCTAAAATTTTAGTATATTCTTGAAATTTGGAATAATTAAATTATCATGTAATTTGCTAACACGATTGTTAATTGAGAAGTGTTTTTGTGAAATCTCGATATATCTTATGATTGAAGAGATAAATTTATTTGTGATTTGAGGTACGTTTTCTAATATTTTAGTACATTCTTGATATTTCAATCTTGATAGTATTTACGATTAAAGAGATGAATTTGTTTGTGATTTGTGGTAAGTTTTCTACAGTTTTAGTATATTTTTGAAGTTTACAATAATAAACTATCATATATTCTTGATCGATAATTTCTTACTGAGAAGTTTTTTTCTTGAAATACTGATAGTATCTATGATTGAAGAGACAAATTTGCTTGTGATTGAGGTAAGCTCTCTAAAATTTTAATATATTTTTTATGTTTACAAAAATAAACTGTTATGTATTTTTGATAGACAGTTGCTAATTGAGAAATTTTCTTTTATGATTTTAGTATTTTTTTTGAAGTTTAAAATAATAAATTATCATGTATTCTTGATAGATAATTGTTAATTGAGAATTTTTTTTGTGATTTTTATTTATACTGACGCATGTACAATTAATAATTTGAAATTGGCGCATTTACAAATTTGAACAATTCTTTGGATCATTACATTCCGTTACAAGAAATTGATTAGTTATTTTGATTCTACATGAATCATCTTTTAAAATTTGATTATATTCAACTGTTTCAATTATGAGGAAAATGATTCAGACTTTTTGTTATTCATTAAAAAAAAAAATTCAATAAACAAATTATATTTTAACCCTTTTTTGTTAAATAATTATTATTTAATTATTATATCAAATATTTAAGAATTTGAAATTAATTAAAGTTTTTATTGATTTAAGTAAAAAAGAAGAAGTTTTCCTTACATAGAAAATAATTTCTACAAATCAAAATAACTACAAATCTAGTCTAAAAATTGCTATTTTGAAAGCTGAATATATTTAAATAAGGATCCTATACAAACGACTATCAAAATTTGACTAAATGTTGATACAATTCAATTTGGTTTAATACTAAATCCAAGAAATCAAAGTTGCAAATTTACCATCAATAAGGTCAAAAATTTACATCAGTTCTTTAAAGTTTGTACTAAATAATATAATGTACTAAATAATGTAACGTAAACACAAGAAATTATTTTTTATATACATTTATTGTTAATTTAGCGTGACACTCTCTTACGTCTTTTATATGGTTTATATGAAAATATTAGTTTTATATTTAAGTGTTTTTCATATTTAATAAATTAATTTATTTATTTCTTAATTCAAGTATATTTTCTTTTATAATATCGAAGTAATCTTATAAATTGAACTTCTTAAAGAGAGGTACACATATGAAGCGCATAGAATAAAATTAGTATATACTCCCTCCGCCCCATTTTACTCGTCCCAAATTTTTTAATTTGATTTTTCATTTTACTTGTCATTTTTCATTAATCACGACAAGACAATTTTCTTTTTTCCTTTTTACCCTTAGTATAAATTATTTTTTTCTCCAAATTAAAATATAAACATCATTAATAGGGGTCAGAGGCAGAGCTACAGTGTTTTATGGGGGTTCGGTCGAACCCACTAGCTTTTGCGTAGACCTTATACTTGTAACTAAAAAATTCAGAAAACGTATATAATTATATATGTCCGAACCCACATACAAACATAGGTTGTTAGTCCAGTGGTAGGTGCGTCACATTTGAAAGCTCCGCATCCCTGAGATGGGGGTTCGAACCCTACTAAGCACATTTCATTTTTGCTCTTTAGTTTTTAGTGTCACCAAGTCCAAGTGCACTTTTTTTTTAATTAACTTTTTTTATTTGTTTTTCCAAAATTCATACACTAATTAAAGAAAGTAAAAAAAAAAACATGTTTACCAATTACCAACAATCCCCCCCCCCCAAAAAAAAGAAAAACATAAACTAAAGTAATAATTAAAGAAAGTAAAAAAAAAAGTATTTCTTCAAAAACCTTTGGGTTTCTTCTTCTTTAGACAGGTTTCTTCAAACAACAACCAGGTTACACTCATCTCTATCGATTGTCGTTTCTCATTGGCTCGTGGTCGGACGCCGGCTGCTTGGGCATTGCTACAACGACTCCGCCTGCTGCTTTACGAGACCAAAATCGGACTTTAGTTCTGCTGCTCTGCCAAGTGCCAAGGTATGCCATTGTTTCCATTTCACTTTCAATTTTCACAGATGTGAATTGCTAGTCTCAATGTCTCATAGTTGATAGTTTTGCATCGGCATTCATGAGTCGCGATCAATAAATTGTGATTAAATTTTTTAATTTTGCTTTAGATTTTTGGTTAAAGTGCTTTAGTATAAATTATATCTGTGAATTGTAATTCTATTGCAACATATATGATATAATTTTTGTATTTTGTGATTGCAAGATAGTAGAATAATTTTGTAGAAAAATTTGTGTTTTGTCATTTGTAGGATCTTTAAGCAAGTGACAACATGATTACAAAAATTTTCAAGCCTCAAACTTCTTCAGATACTGCTCCTAGCTCTTCTTTGCCAAGTTCTTCATTGCCTGCCAATTTTTTTGGAGTATCGAATAACGACAAAGATTTGGCAAAGTTGGATCTTAAATCAGATCCTGCTGAAAGAAAACCAATTACAAAATTTTCTCCAAATATACGTGACCGGTTGAGGAGATATTACATACAAAAAAAACCTTGTCAACAAGATAAATTTGAGTTTCCCATAAGGGATTTTGGAGGTACATCACGTCACTTTAATCCTGAATGGTTTAAACCTCCATATTCTCAATGGATAGCATTAAAGAAGATGCATTATTTTGCTTATGTTGTTACTTGTTTAAAAATGAGTTCAGAGGATATGAAAAAAAATGAGTAAATCTTTCACAAGGAAAGAGTTTCGAAGTTGGAACAAAGGCATAGAAAGACTTAAAAAACACGTGGGTGAAGTAAATAGTGTTCATCGTCGATGTTTCAAGATGATGCTTGATTTGATGAATCCAGAACAATCTGTTTTAGCCTCACTTGATAAGCAATTCGAGAAAAATTAAAGGTGAACATCGTATTCACTTGAATGCTTCGATTGATGTGACAAGATATCTTTTGAAAGAGGATTTGCTTTTTTTGGGGTCATAATGAGTATGTAACTTCTACAAGAAGAGGTAATTTTCTAGATCTCTTGAAGTGGTATGTGGACAAAAAAGAAAAAGTAAGAAATATTGTATTAGAAAAATCTCCAAAAAATAGCACCATGACTTCTCCGAATATTCAAAAAGACATTTTAAGTTCTTTTGCAAAAAAAGCGGTGAAAGCGATTATTGAAGACTTGATGGGGTTTACTTTGGAATTTTGGTTGATGAGTCTAAAGATGTTTCTCAAAAGGAACAAATGGCACTTGTTCTACGGTATGTCAACAAAGAGGGTAAGCTTATTGAGTGATTTCTTGGTCTTGTTTATGTTAAAGACACATCTACAAAGTCGTTAAAAGAAGCGATCTACTCTTTGCTTTTAGATCATTCTTTGAGTCAATCCCAAATATGGAGATAAGCTTATGATGGAGCTAGTAACATGCAGAGAGATATTAATGATCTTAAAACTTTGATTTGAAAGATAATCTTTAGTATATTGCATACATTGCTTTGCTCATCAGTTACAATTGACTCTTGTAGCTGTTACGAAGAAACATGATGATGTGAATAATTTTTTTAACATTCTTAATAATGTTTTAAGTATTGTTGGAGGTTCTTTTAAGCACAGGGAGATGCTTCGAGTTGATCTAGCTGAAAAATTAGAGAAATTACTAGTGTTTGGTGAAGTTCATACGGGAAGTGGATCAAATCAGGAACTTGGACTTCAAAGACCCAGTTATGCCTGTTGGGGGTCTAATTTTAAGACGGTATGTAACTTCATTTCCTTATTCTCATCAATTGTTCATGTACTTGGAGTTCTTGAAAAATAAGGTGTAAATTATCACAACAAAGCATTGGTAAAAAGTTTAGTCGAAGATATTAGATCTTATGAGTTTATCTACATATTGCATTTGATGTTGAAAATTTTGGTAGTTACATATGATTTGAATATGGCTTTACAACGAAAATATCAAGATATCGTTCATGCTATGAAGCTTGTGGATTTCTCAAAGAGACAATTTCAATTAATGAGGGAATGTAAATGAAATTCTTTGTTGGAAGATGTTTCTTTATTTTGTGAAAAGAATGATATTGTGATTCCTTGTAATTCCTGAAATGAATGAGAAATAAGGTCTTGAAAAATCGAAGCGCAAGAGCTTAAGTGTTACATTGTAATACCTCAAACTTTTCTTAAGCTTAATTTCGCCTTGAGAGGGTTAAGGAATGACTTTCTAAGTGAGTATCGTTTAAACCATATAGAATTTCCATAATTTCCAATTTTTATTATGTGGAAAATTTAATTAGCTTTCCAACGATATAATATCCGCCCAAATCCGATAACCGAGCACTAAGTTATGGCTAATTTAAATACTAGTCGTAAAACAGCGTCATTTTAGTGCATGGCGCATCGCGGAGAAGGTCTATTTGACAATTGTCAATTTCCAGTGGAACTTCACGATAGTGGCGCGTCGCGCTGAAGTTCCAGGTCCCAACCAGTGGGACAACGCGATAGCACCACGTCGCGGTGACCCCCAGAATCCCGTTTGTCAAATTCCAGTGAGCCACCGCGATAGTGGCGCGTCCAGTGGCCCATAAAATTGGATTTTCCAGTTCAATTTTTCCAACTTCGTACAGAAGTTAAAAAGGGCACTTTGGACTTTTCCCAAGCCCTTTAAATCATCCAAACACCTAATCCAAGGTCATTCCAAGCATCATATACGACTTTTCTCAAAAAATTCTCTCAAATTAAAAAACCCTAAGCATCCAAACCCAATTTCAAAAATCTCCTAAGTTCACCATTAATTCTTCAAATTGATTCAAGAATTGGATTTCTCAAACCAAAAGCATCAAGAATATCCATTCAAGTGTACGAATAGAGTCCCAAGGGCTAGAGTTCATCCAAAGATCCTAATTCAAGGTATGTGGGGTTTGAACAAGAACACTTCTTTCGTTCTTGTGCCCAAAGATTTAATTTTTATAAATGAATTTCATGTTTTTGCAAATGGGTCTGTACCCAAATTATATTATTTTGGAGAATATGAATTGATAAGTTGTTCAAGCTTTGAATTGCATGATTATTTCGCTTATTTATGATTTGAATTGATAATTCATTCTATAAATTGCACATTCCTATATTGATGTGATATTTTCAAGGGTTTCCAAGATTGGTGTCATGAATTAAGCTTTATTATGAAATTGTGATTCTTTAAGAGTATGCATGCCTTAGTCCAAGAATGAATTGTTGATACTTTCTAAAGTGTTTCAAGAAGTGTATTGATATTTCCATGCTATTAATGTTTTAAAGTCTATTGGTGATAGTCTACCAAAGTTTCAAGAAAAGAGTTGATTTTAATCCTAAGTTAAGAAAGAAAATCCACACCATTTGATTTAAGCTAAAGGGAAGCATAGTTGACTTCCATTGTATATTTCTGAGTATTTTAAGGTAAATTTTTCTTAAAAGTTCTGAGCTTAAGTAAGGGAGTAGTATTTAGCACCGAGTTGGGCTTGATTCCAAGGTCTCATGCCCCAGAACTATGAGCCACCGTAGGATTTGATTTACCCCAAGTGGGTTAAGCTAGTGATCACTAAAAGTGAAAGGTTCTACTCTGATGGCAAGGATAGAACAGCTCTCCCCAACGTGGGCAAGACGTTGGACTCCATATAGCTCACATGGTTTATGTCGGCTAGAAGAAACTCTCAAGTTTCCTAGAGTCTCAAGTCTTAAAGTTATTAAGGTTTTAAGTCCTTGAGTTTCAAAGAAGTTCCTTATTTTCAAAAGACTAGAGTGCATATTCTAAAAGTTGTTGTTTTAAGAGTTCAACTAGTTTACAAGCTTGAGATCAAAGAAAGAATACAAATTTAGAATAAAGTGTACTGGCTCACATGAATTATACTACATGTTTCATTATTCATGATTTATGAGAGTTTTATTCAAGCTATGCGAGTCATCTACAAAACCATGTATGTTTTCCGTGAAGATTTATTGTATTGATATTTAGTTGCATACACCCCCATATACTTAGTATATTCCCAAGTGCTGATCCACATATACGTCTGTTTACTACATTGTCTCATAATGTAGGTTCAGGTGCTCAGTCCCAGCAGCGTCACTGATCCTGAGTACCTTTATCTACACCTCCACTGTGGTGAGTCCTTATGGTTCGAGGACCTATCTCCAGACACTTCAGTATTTTTAGTAGTTGTTCTACTGCTTTCAGTTCAGTTCGAGTCAGTTGGGGATCTGTTTCAATGGCTCTCTAGTTTGTTGAGTAGTAGAGGCTTTATCAGACTAGATGGTTAGTATATTTAGATTTGCAATATTTTGTTACTTTTACAGTACTCATTCGGATTTCAGTTAGACATGATATGACATGATTCCTTATTTTGCTCTCATTATCTTTAAGTAAGCTTTATACTAAGTAGCAGGCTTAAAGGATTAGCTTGGGGCTACTTGTAGCCTTAAGCACCGTGTGACGCTCCGGCATAGGATTTTGGGGCGTTACAAACTTGGTATCAGAGCCTAAGGTTTAAGGAGTCCTAGGGAGTTTGACAAGCCGCTTTAAGTAGAGTCTTGATCATCGGTGTATAACACGCCACATCTATGAACAAGAGGCTACAAGACATTTTAGGAAAAAGTTGTTTCTTTCTTTTAGATTTTATCGTTCCTACAGTTGTCTCTCCCAGCTATTGATTCGTGCTCTATTATTTTAGAAAATTCCTCCTCGAAGAGCGAATGCCCACAGAAATAATAACAAGCAACCCCAACCTGTTGATCCCTTGAATGAGACTGTGTCTCATGCTGAATTTTGGGCGGCCTTTCAGGCATTAGCCCAAGCAGTTACGGCGAATGTTCAGGAAAATAACTAGGCCGCAGTTCTACCTCATCAAGGAGGTGATTTAGCCATTGTTAGGATCCGTGATTTTATAAGGATGAACCCTCCAGAGTTCTATGGGTCGAAGGCAGGTAAGGACCCACAGTTGTATCTCGAGGAGGTAAGGAAGATCACCCAAGTGATGCATATCTCGGAGGAAAAAAGTTTTGAGCTGGCTTCTTACAGGTTGAAGGACATTGCTTATGACTGGGTTGTTGCATGAAAGAAGAATAGAGGGAAAGATGATGCTCCCGTTACTTGGCAGGTGTTCCAAGATGCATTCTTGGACAAGTTCTTCCCGCTAGAGATGAGGGAAGCAAAGATAGAGGAATTCATGAACTTAAGGAAATGCTCCATGACTGTTAAGGAGTACTGCCTGAAGTTCAACCAGCTAGCCAAATATGCTCCTGATTTGATTTCTGACACCCGAGCTAGTATGAGTAAGTTCGTGACTGAAGTATTTGGATTGGTGTTGAAAGAGTGTAGGACTACTATGCTCAACAGGGACATGGATCTTGCTAGGCTGATGATTCATGCCCAGCAAATAGAGGTAGACAAGATAAGAGAAAGAGATAGAGTGAGGGGAAACAAGAATGCTAGATTCGAGCAACATGAGTATGGTCAGGCTAGTTCCCATAGAGGGAACCTTCCACAGTTTCAGAGTCGTTCGTCCATGCCATCACCTTCGTCAGTTAGTGCTCCCGCGCCTAGAAATAGGCAAGAGCAAGGGAACAAGCCTTCTATGTCTAAGTCCCAGAACAGTGTAAGTAATAGGCCTAATTATCCTCCCTGTGCTAAGTGTGGTAGGACCTATCCCGGCGAGAGTTTGGCCGAACAGAGGGGTTATTTTGGTTGTGGAAAGTTGGGCCACAAACTTAGAGAGTGTTCGCATGCCAGGCAGGGGAACAAAGATGTGCGACCTCAGACTCAGGCTAATAGTGCCCCATCTCCTTTATCCCGTCCAACTCCTCCTCAGGGCGCTTCTTCCAGTACTGCTGGCGGTCAGCACCAGAATAGGTTCTATGCCTTACCATTCGGTCAGAAGCAGGAGGATTCTCCCGACGTTGTTATTAGTATGCTCCGCGTCTTTCACTTTGATGTTTATGTGTTGTTGGACCCCGGGTCAAGTTTCTCTTATATGACCCCACTTGTAGCTGTGAGTTTTAAAATAAGTCCCAAAAAGATTCCTGAGCCTTTCCTAGTTTCTACTCCAGTGGGGGAGTTAGTTGTTGCTAAATAAGTGTATAAAAAGTGTCCCGTTATTGTTCTTCATAGAGACATACTTGCTGATTTGATAGAGTTGGACATGGTGGATTTTGACCTTATTCTAGGTGTGGATTGGCTTCACTCCTACTACACGTCTATAGACTATCGTACCCATGTGGTTAAGTTTCAATTTTTGGATGAGCCAGTCTTTGAATGTTACGGGAGTTCAGTATCTCCCAAGAGCCATTTTATATCCTATCTCAAAGCCAGAAAGCTAATATGCAAAGGTTGCATTTGTCATCTAGTTCGAGTTAAGGACACTAGGTCCGATGCTCCAACCATTCAGTCAGCCAACATTGTTAATGAGTTCCCAGATGTTTTTCCGGAAGATTTCCCAGGGGTACCTCCCGATAGAGAGATAGAATTTGGGATTGACCTTCTTTCCGATACTCAGCCTATTTATATTCCTTCCTACCATATGGCACCTGCAGAGCTTAAGGAGTTGAAAGAGCAACTCAAAGATCTTTTAGACAAAGGTTTTATAAGGCCCAGTGTGTCACCGTGGGGCGCACCTGTTCTATTCATGCGAAAGAAAGATGATTCTTTGCGTATGTGCATTGACTATCGTCAGCTTAATAAGGTCACAGTCAAGAATACGTATCCTCTTCCGAGAATTGACGACCTGTTTGATTAGCTGCAAGGTGCGAGTTATTTCTCAAAGATAGACCTTAGATTCGGCTAGCATCAACTTAAAGTAAGGGAGTGTGATATCCCAAAGACAGCCTTCTAAACTCGTTATGGTCACTTTGATTTTCTAGTCATGTCTTTCGAGCTAACTAATGCTCCAACGGCTTTCATGGACCTCATGAATCTAGTGTTCAAGCAGTATCTTGATATGTTTGTCATAGTGTTCATTGATGATATCCTTGTTTACTCCCTACTGAGAATGACCATGTGAATCACCTTAGAATTGTTTTGCAAACTCTTAGAGATCATCAGTTGTTCGCCAAATTCAGTAAGTTGAATTTTGGCTAAGATCAGTAGCCTTTCTAGGTCATATCATTTCAACCGAAGATATTAGACTTGATCCCCAAAAGACAGAAGCTGTAAAAAAACTGGCCTAGAACAATCTCTCTGTCAGACATTAGGAGTTTCTTGGGTCTAGCTGGCTACTACTGCCGTTTTATTGAAGGTTTCTCTTCTATTGCATCCCCCATGACCCGAATGACCCAAAAGAAAGTTAAGTTCCTTTGGTCAGATTCCTGTGAGAAGAGTTTTCAAGAGTTGAAGACTCGACTCACCTCAGCCCCTGTGTTGACTTTACTTGATGGTACGGATGGTTTTGTAGTGTATTGTGATGCCTCTAGAGTTGGTTTGGGTTATGTGTTGATGCAGAGAGGTAAGTTTATAGCCTATGCCTCTAGACAGTTGAAGCCACATGAAAAGAACTACCCAACCCATGATCTTGAATTAGTTATTGTGGTTTTTGCTTTGAAAATCTGGAGACACTATTTGTATGGTGTTTATGTTGATGTGTTTACGGACCACAAAAACTTGCAGTATGTATTTTCTCAGAGGGAGTTGAATCTTCGCCAGAGGAGATGGTTAGAGTTGCTAAAAGATTATGATATGAGCATTTTGTACCATCCGAGCAAGGCCAATGTAGTAGCAGACGCCCTTAGCAAGTTATCTATGGGCAGTGTGACTCATGTAGGGAAGGGTAAGAAAGAGTTAGCTCGAGATGTGCATTGTTTGGCTAGATTGGGTGTTAGGTTGCTTGATTCTGCTGAAGGGAGTATTTTGGTGCAGAGTAGTTCCGAATCCTCTTTAGTTTCGAAAGTGAAGGAGAAGCAAGAATTAGATGCTAGTTTGGTCAGACTGAAGGAGTCGGTTAAGGACCAAAAAGTAGAGGTTTTCTCCCAAGAGGGAGATGGGTTGTTGAGAATGCAGGGTAGATTATGTATTCCTTGTGTTAATAAACTGAGGCAGAGAATTATGACTGAAACGCATGGCGCGTGGTATTTTATTCATCCCGATGCTACCAAGATGTGCCGCTACTTGCGGGAAATCTATTGGTGGAGTGGTATGAAGAAGAATATAGCTGAGTTCGTAGCTAAGTGTGCAACTTGCCAACAGGTCAAGGTAGAGCACTAGAGACCTGGTGGTGTAATGCAATAATTTGGTATACCTACTTGGAAGTGGGAAGAAGTGAATATGGATTTCGTGACTCGTTTACCTCTTTCGCGTCGTCAGCATGATTCTATTTGGGTTGTTGTAGACAGGCTGACTAAGTCAACGCATTTCTTTCCCGTGCATACATCCTATACAGCTGAGGATTATGCTAGATTGTATATTCAGGAGTTGGTCAGGTTGCATGGAGTTCCCTTGTCTATCATCTCAGATAGGGGTACTCAGTTTACTTCTCAGTTTTGGAGGAAATTCCAGAAGGGTCTTGGTACCCAAGTCCATTTGAGTTTTGTTTTTCATTCGCAGACAGATGGTTAGGCTGAGAAGACCATCCAAACTTTGGAGGATATGTTGAGAGCATGTGCTCTTTACTTCAAAGGTAGTTGGGATGAGCATTTACCATTGATTGAGTTTGCATATAACAATAGTTACCATGTTAGCATCAAGATGGCACCATTTGAGGCTTTGTATGGTAAAAGATGTAGATCACTCATAGGTTGGTTTGAAGTGGGTGAGGCTACTTTGATTGGACCTGATGTAGTGTTTGAGGCTATGGAGAAGGTGAAGTTGATTATAGAAATGTTGAAGACAGCCCAGAGTCGTCAGAAGTCATATGCAGATGTGAGAAAAAGAGACCTTGAGTTTGAAGTTAATGACTTGGTGTGTCTGAAAATCTCGCCTATAAAAGGGGTGAAAAGGTTTGGCAAGAAGGGGAAGCTTAGTCCCCGGTATGTTGTTCCCTATAGAATCCTAAGTCGGGTGGGGAGAGTAGCCTATGAGCTTGAGTTACCTGCAGAGTTGTCAGCTGTGCATCCTATCTTTCATGTCTCCATGCTTAAGAGGCATATTGGTGATTCCGTTGTTGTGGATCCTTCAGAGAGCCCAGATATCCTGACAAGCCTTTTATTTGAAGAGATTCTAGTTGAGATTCTAGACCACCAGATCCATAGACAGGGGAATAAAGAGGTTCCCTTGGTCAAAGTGATGTGGTGAAACCAGTCAGTTGAGGGCGCTACTTGGGAAGCTGAGCCAGATATGAGATCCAAGTACCCGCACCTATTCTCTGCAAGTTCAGATCAAGCTGAAGGTAACTTTCCTTCTTAATTCAGTCCCTTTCTAATCAAAGATTCAGTTATATAGCTATTCTTAATATAAGTTCATGCATTCTCCGAAGTATTCAAGAGTTTAGAAAGATATAGATTCAGTTTAGCCATTTGTTTCAGCTGTGTATCCTCAGTTTTCTCTATATTCTTAGCTTAACTAGCGACATTCAAGGACGAATGTTCCCAAGGGGATATATTGTAATACCTCGAACTTTTCTTAAGCTTAATTTCACCTCAAGAAGGTTAAGAAATGACTTCCTAAGTGAGTATCGTTTAAACCATATAGAATTTTCCTAATTTTGACTTTTTATCATGTGGGAAATTTAATTAGCTTTCCAACGATATAAGATCCGCCCAAATCCGATAACTGAGCATGAAGTTATGGCTAATTTAAGTCCTAGTCATAAAACAATGTCATTTTAGTGCTTGGCGCGTCGCGGAGAGGGTCTATTTGACAATTGTCAATTTTCAGTGGAACTCCGCGATAGCGTCGCATCGTGCTGAAGTTTCAGATCCCAACCAGTGGGACAACGCGATAGCACCGCGTCGCGGTGACCTCCAGAATCCCATTTGTTAAATTTCAGTGAGCCACCGCGATAGTGGAGCGTCGCGGTGGCCCATAAAATTGGGTTTTCCAGTTCAATTTTTCCAACTTCGTACAGAAGTTAAAAAGGACACTTTGGACATTTTTCAAGCCCCTTAAATCATCCAAACACCTAATCCAAGGTCATTCCAAGCATCATATACGACTTTTCTCAAAAAATTCTCTCAAATTAAAAAACCCTAAGCATCCAAACCCAATTCCAAGAATCTCCTAAGTTCACCATTAATTCTTCAAATTGATTCAAGAATTGGATTCCTCAAACCAAGAGCATCAAGAATATCCATTCAAGTGTACGAATAGAGTCCCAAGGGCTAGAGTTCATCCAAAGCTCCTAATTCAAGGTATGTAGGGTTTGAACAAGAACACTTCTTTCGTTCTTGTGCCCAAAGATTCGATTTTTATAAATGAATTTCATGTTTTTGCAAGTGGGTTTGTACCCAAATTATATTATTTTAGAGAATATGAATTGATAAGTTGTTCAAGCTTTGAATTGCACGATTATCTTGCTTATTTATGGTTTGAATTGATAATTCATTCTATAAATTGCACATTCCTATATTGATGTGATATTTTCAAGGGTTTCCAAGATTGGTGTCATGGATTAAGCTTTATTGTGAAATTGTGATCCTTAAAGAGTATGCATGCCTTAAGTCCAAGAATGAATTGTTGATACTTTCTAAAGTGTTTCAGGAAGTATATTGATATTTCCATGCTATTAACGTTTTAATGCCTATTGGTGATAGTCTACCAAAGTTTCAAGAAAAGAGTTGATTTTAATCCTAAGCTAAGAAAGAAAATCCACACCATTTGATTTAAGCTAAAGGGAAGCATAGTTGGCTTCCATTGTATATTTCTGAGTATTTTAAGGTAAATTTTTCTTAAAAGTTCTGAGCTTAAGTAAGGGAGTAGTATTTAACACCGAGTTGGGCTTGATTCCAAGGTCTTATGCCCCAGAACTACGAGCCACCGTAGGATTTGATTTACCCCAAGTGGGTTAAGCTAGTGATCACTAAAAGTAAAAGGTTCTAATCCGATGGCAAGGATAGAACAACTCTCCCCAACGTGGGCAAGACGTTGGACTCCATGTAGCTCACATAGTTTATGTCGATTAGAAGAAACTCCCAAGTTTCCTAGAGTCTCAAGTCTTAAAGTTATTAAGGTTTTAAGTCCTTGAGTTTCAAATAAGTTCCTTGTTTTCAAAAGACTAAAGTGCATGTTCTAAAAGTTGTTGTTTTAAGAGTTCAACTAGTTTACAAGCTTGAGATCAAAGAAAGAATACGGATTTAGAATAAAGTGTAATGACTCACGTGAATTATACTGCATGTTTCATTATTCATGATTTATGAGAGTTTTATTCAAGCTATGCGAGTCATCTACAAAACCATGTATGTTTTCCGTAAAGATTTATTGTATTGACATTTAGTTGCATACACCCCCATATACTCAGTACATTACCAAGTGCTGATCCACATATACGTCCGTGTGCTACATTGTCTCATAATGTAGGTTCAGGTGCTCAGTCCCAGCAGCGTCACTGATCCCGAGTACCTTTATCTACACCTCCACCGTGGTGAGTCCTCATGGTTCGAGGACCTATCTCCAGACACTTCAGTATTTTTAGTAATTGTTCTACTGCTTTCAGTTCAGTTCGAGTCAGTTGGGGATCTATCCCAATGGCTCTCTAGTTTGTTGAGTAGTAGAGGCTTTGTCAGACTAGATGGTCAGTATATTTAGATTTGCAGTATTTTGTTACTTTTACAGTACTCATTCGGATTTCAGTTAGACATAATATGACATGATTCCTTATTTTGCTCTCATTATCTTTAAGTAAGCTTTATACTAAGTAGCAGACTCAAAGGGTTAGTTTAGGGCTACTTGTAGCCTTAAGCACCGTGTGACGCTCCGGAATAGAATTTCGGGGCGTTACATACATATTCTCATCATTTGCGTGTGAAAGTTTTTATGTTGTTATTGAGCTTTCAGAGCTTAACAATCGCTTTATTGAAGTGAATATTGATCTACTTCTTGGAATGTCTAGTTTGAGTCCTGAGAATTGTTTTGTAAATTATGATAAAGACAAGATCATGAAGCTTGCTACATATTATCCAAATGAGTTCAGTGCCTCCAAGCTTGAAGATCTTAGTTTTAATCTTGACAATTATATTTACTAAGTAAGAGAAGTGGATAATGCCTTCTCAAATTTGAAAGGGCTTGGAGATCTTTCGATGAAATTGGTTGAAACAAATATGCACGAGACATGGGGACTTGTTTATTTGCTTGTCAAATTAAGCTTGATATTATTCGTGGCTACTACAACAGTGGAAAGAGCTTTTCCCTCCATGAAGTTCATAAAAAATGATTTGCGATTTTTTGAATGATTGTTTAGTTTGTTATATAGAGGATGAAGTATTTGACAGTATACCTAATGATGCGATCATTGATCGTTTTCAAAACATGACAACTCATCGAATGCAATTGTAATGATAATGCTTATATTTATAGTGTTTAAGTAATTCATCGGTTTTTTAAATATATTAAATATTCTTATTTGTTAGTTAATTTGGCTAAGGTTATACATTAGCTTGAGGTCATTGTCTTAATTTGAAATTCAAAATTCATAGACTTTAAATTCTGATTTTGCCTCTGATAGAAATATTATGGTAAAGTAGTCATGTTATTAATTATTTTTCTTAATCATTGAGACAAAGGGAATAAAAAAAAAGTAAAACTAATTTTATATTTTTTACGAGCACCAAAACAAAGTTTCGGTGGTTTACCCCGATTCGAACACAATAACCAGCGGTCACTCACCAATCCTAATTTCGATATTAACACGAAAACCCGAGGGCAATTTCAAAACATCGATTTCCCGCCCTTTTGGTCTCTCCTGTCACCGGCAAGGAAAGAAATATTATATATATACCCTACTATACTACTATATAAATAAAAAATTAAGCCCACACGTTCTCAGCCACGCGCGCCCACATCCCAAGTAGTGGTATTCTATTCTCCCTACTCCCCCCAATTTCCATTGCCGCCCATTTTCCCATTTCCATCTAACCTCATTGCTCCACTTGAAATAGGTACACGGTGAAGTCAAAATTTTTGATAACGGTCATCAAAATTTAATTGTATATTCATGTAAAAATAGTTTTTGATCTATATACATCTTATTATTTTTTGACGAGGAGTGTTGTAACTCTCCACCTTCACTACATGTGGTTACGTTACTCACTATGTTCCTTTGTTCACAATCTCATTTTTTCCCTAAATCTTTAATGATTTTGCCCTATTTTCTGAATATTATTTTTTGTTGGATTTCGGTCTCCGTGCATCTCTGTTTTCGGTTCAATAGAAAAACTGGTTCGTGATAGAGTTGACGTGGATTTTACATAATGCATTTTTTGTTTTTTGAGTTGTGAAGAAGTTTCTTATTTTTGGAGCTTAGGGTTTGGATACTGAGATGGTTGCTAACGCTGATAATGGAGTGAAGGATGTTACTAAAACGGATTCTCCTGTTTCCGTCCTTGCAGATGAGGTATTGCGTTTTCTATTTTTGCTGCTTCATTATCTCGTTGTGTATTTGAATGAAATGAACCAAATAAGAGGGGATGGATATAGAGGATTCTATGACTGGACCCGTTTTAGTTTGGGATTGAGGCGTATAGCCTTTTTGGCAAGCTTTTGGAAGACCAATAGTGCTTATACTACAACAACAACAATAAACCCAGTGTATTCCCACATAGTGGGGTCTGGGGAGTGTAAAATGTCTGCAGTCCATGCCACTATCTCCGAAGAAGTAGACAGGTTGTTTCCGATAGACCCCACCAATAGTGCTTATATTTTTTTTTTTTTTAAAATGAGGCTTTTGGAGAAGCTTTTTGGAGAAAATAAGTGTTCCTAAGGAGGATCAGCAGAAGCTGTTTCATAGAAGTAAAAAACATAGCTTTTACCCAAAAGTACTTTTGAGAAAGATACACTTTGAATACCTTTAAAAATCTTGGCCTAACTAATTGCTGCTCAAAAGTGCTTTTTAAATTTATTAGCTAAAATCAGACTACTTCTTGCCAAAAGTGCTTTTGAAAGAAACACTTTTTAAAAGTAAGTTGATTTCAGAAGTTTGGCGAAAAATGCTATTAGTACTAATTGTTGCTTCGTGCTAATGTTGTTCATCCTCGGGCTTTCCCCTTTAGGTATTGTGACTAGTACTGGTGTTCGTTTAGGCTTTCAAAACCTTCTAATCATTGTTGTGTCTTCATCGTGTGTATTAGTCCCGTTTGAGGGGAAAATAGAAGTACCAGAGTGGAAAAAGTTGCCTTGTCTTGTTGCTGTTGATTATTTTATAAAAGCCTATGGAATTTCTTTTTTTTTTTTGTGGGGGGGGGGGGGATTGCTGAAGAGACTTTAATCTAATTTTGAAGGAATTTAGCATTTTTTTTTCCTGGGTGGAGGTGGGGAATAGAGTCGTATGGCTGCAATATGTACTAGAATGTGTATGGTGTGATATTTCACTTGTCATTACTCATTAGTGCCAAAATCTTGCAGTTTTCTTAGCATACTTCTTAAAAATCTAGATAGTTTGATAAGACAAGAGTGACAACATCTTTGTTTCTTGAAATGTGTCCAACCAAAGGCAATCAAGTTATCTTGATTTGAGTTTATGTGTTTGAGTCACATGCAAACTGCTTGGATTACTTACCAATTATTTCCTATTGACGTACTTGATATGTAATATACTTTGTTGATAGGGTTTTAAGCTTGTTCAGCTTTTCCTTGAACACATTACTTTTACACGTTACAGTTTGAGGGTAAAAGTAAATACCATCTATACGGGTTGGAATTAGCTTGAGTGGGTTTTATAATTGTTCTTTAATTTTATTGGTTTTCAAGTTAGATACCTTCTAAGTTTCTAATTGATAATTTCTGCTGAAGAGACTTTAATCTAATTTTGAAGGAATTTAACATTTTTTTTTCCTGGGTGGAGGTGGGGAATAGAGTCGTATGGCTGCAATATGTACTAGAATGTGTATGGTGTGATATTTCACTTGTCATTACTCATTAGTGCCAAAATCTTGCAGTTTTCTTAGCATACTTCTTAAAAATCTAGATAGTTTGATAAGACAAGAGTGACAACATCTTTGTTTCTTGAAATGTGTCCAACCAAAGGCAATCAAGTTATCTTGATTTGAGTTTATGTGTTTGAGTCACATGCCAACTGCTTGGATTACTTACCAATTATTTCCTATTGACGTACTTGATATGTAATATACTTTGTTGATAGGGTTTTAAGCTTGTTCAGCTTTTCCTTGAACACATTACTTTTACACGTTACAGTTTGAAGGTAAAAGTAAATACCATCTGTACTGGTTGGAATTAGCTTGAGTGGGTTTTATAATTGTTCTTTAATTTTATTGGTTTTCAAGTTAGATACCTTCTTCTAAGTTTCCAACTGATAATTTCTTCTAAAGAAACTTTAATCTAATTTTGAAGGAATCTAGCATTTTTTTCATGGGTGGAGGTGGGGAATAGAGTCGTATGGCTGCAATATGTACTAGAATGTGTATGGTGATATTTCACTTGTCATTACTCATTAGTGCCAAAATCTTGCAGTTTTCTTAGCATACTTCTTAAAAATCTAGATAGTTTGATAAGACAAGAGTGACAACATCTTTGTTTCTTGAAATGTGTCCAACCAAAGGCAATCAAGTTATCTTGATTTGAGTTTATGTGTTTGAGTCACATGCCAACTGCTTGGATTACTTACCAATTATTTCCTATTGACGTACTTGATATGTAATATACTTTGTTGATAGGGTTTTAAGCTTGTTCAGCTTTTCCTTGAACACATTACTTTTACACGTTACAGTTTGAAGGTAAAAGTAAATACCATCTGTACGGGTTGGAATTAGTTTGAGTGGGTTTTATAATTGTTCTTTAATTTTATTGGTTTTCAGGTTAGATACCTTCTTCTAAGTTTCTAACTGATAATTTCTTTGTTTCCTTTTCCGAATGCCAGTTGCTGGCTCGGAGGGATGTTTAGCAAAATATTTGCTTATGCATTACGCTTGTGTATTCTCGACTTGAAGGATACATGCAAAGAGGAGATTGCTGTCAAATTGGAGGATGAAGTATTTCTTGATGCAAAAAATGGGGATGTCTCTCTTTTATCTGAATCCATGGCAAAGGAAGAGGAGAACTTGATAAAAACACGTGCAAAGGAGGAAGAAGTAAATGGTCCCAAAGAGGCCCCAAACTTGAATGACCTTCAATTTAGTAAGCTGGACGAGCTTCTTACTCAGACCCAGCTTTACTCAGAGTTCCTTCTGGAGAAGATGGATAACATCACAGTGGTATATCCTTGATTTCATGAAGAATTTTAGCCGTTGACTGTTAAAAGCTCTCACAGTTTTGCCAATCCAGTTTATTTCTGCATTTTTCATTTGCAGACTGGAATGGAAGATGAAGAGAAAGGCAATGAAGACAAGAAGAAGGGCCGTGGAAGAAAAAGAAGGGTGACCACAAGTTATGATAATGTATTCTTCTCTTGTCCTTCTTAGGATAGGTGTACATTGAGTTTTCTTCATCTTGTGAATCATTATCAGCAGCACCTTAGTTAATTATTAGTGTATTTTTACATGTTCTATATGTGGCATTTGAGTTAGGTGAGTTCTATTGATACCCTCCAGCAACCATTTAAGTTTCCTTTTTGTCTTGCATGAATTGTAAAATAACATTTGGCATTTGTTTGAGTAGCACTTGCCTGATTCTGGAGGTCTTTAGTTTTTGATATTTCAAGGCTCAAAGTTAATTTGAAAGCTTTGTTGGAGCTAGTTTCTTTTTTGTTGGATGGGTCAGTCATTCAGTTTCTATGCATCTTGTCAGTTTTTGCCCTTCTTCCATTCTGTGAAACAGTTTAAATGTCTATGTAGAAAAAGGCCAAGAGAGCTGTTGCTGTCATGCTTTCAAGATCTAACGAAGGTGGTTCTGTTGAGGATTCAACCCTCACTGAGGAGGAGAGAGCTGAGAAGGAGCAGGCTGAACTTGTGCCCTTGCTGACTGGTGGAAAGTTGAAGTCTTATCAACTGAAAGGTGTCAAGTGGTTGATTTCATTATGGCAAAATGGGTTGAATGGGATTCTAGCAGATCAAATGGGACTTGGCAAAACCATTCAAACTATTTCTTTTCTTGCACATTTAAAGGGAAATGGCTTAGATGGGCCTTATTTGGTCATTGCTCCCCTGTCAACTCTTTCAAATTGGGTGAATGAGATAGAAAGGTACATTGATATCCCCCTTTTGTGATATTTGTAGAAGTTTATCTGTGTCTAGTTGATGCAGGTGCTTCATTTTGTGATCAAATTGTCTCCTGTTACTAGTTTGCAGCTGAAGGGATAAATTTTAATTTCTTTCTCTTGATAGGTTTGTCCCATCCATTAATGCAATCATATACCATGGAGACAAGAAACAAAGGGATGAGATAAGGAGGAAGCATATGCCAAGGACCATAGGTCCCAAATTTCCTATTGTTGTTACGTCTTATGAGATTGCAATGAGTGATGCAAAAAAATTCTTGAGGCATTATAATTGGAAGTATCTTGTGGTTGATGAGGTACCTCTGGCTCACAGTTTACCTTAAACTTGTCACATATAACTGTGATTTAATCTATAAGCTTGTGTATAATTTAAAAGGCAACTTGTTCTGTATTTCATGCTGATATTTTGTTTCTTGGATTTTTCCAAGGGGCACAGGTTAAAAAACTCAAAGTGTAAACTGCTCAAGGAACTCAAGCTGTTGCCTATTGAAAACAAACTTCTATTAACTGGAACACCTCTGCAGAACAACTTAGCTGAGTTGTGGTCATTGTTAAATTTCATCTTACCAGATATATTTTCATCCCTAGAAGAATTTGAGTCATGGTAAACAGCTGATTGGATCATTCTTACCATTTTTTCTTGAACTGCTTGTTTTGACAGCTAAATATTTCTTAATTCTAGATGATGCTGGTCTTGTTATTTCCTTTAACATGCCTTCCTTGCTAGCAATTTTTTTCTGTATTCATCCTGCAAATAATTTGATTCTCTCTCGTAGTGGTTATATTCTGTCCTGAATTGTAAAATTTTGGTTAACCATATAGACATAGTTTTCAGAAGTAATACAGTGCATATCTGGTGAATCAAATTGTAAATATGGAAATCAAGTGTTTTAGTTTGTGATAGCAGACAGTTCTTAGGACTCTGATGTGTAACACACAGGGTAGACTAGTCACAAGTATCTGGGTAATTGTTCCGGTTATTAGAGCTCACAGCCGATATTGTGTTGCACTTCCCTTACCTGAGTACAGTGTATCATTTAAAACACATGACTCTCTCTTCTCCTCAAATGGTCGTGTAAAAGAATTTAGTGTAGGTCAAATGACATCATGAAAGGTCAAATTGTTAAATCATGACCTTGTTTTTATTTGCATAACAGGTTTGATCTAGCTGGGAGGTGCGGCAGTGAAGCCCAAAAGGAAGAAATGGAAGAGAAAAGGAGGGCACGAGTATGATAGTTCTTCAATAGTGTATCCATTGTTCCCATTTCATAGCAGCTGATGTTTGATTATAACTATCATAATTGAAGGTTGTTGCGAAACTCCATGGAATTTTACGTCCTTTTCTCCTTCGGCGATTGAAAGTAGATGTTGAGCAAATGCTTCCCCGAAAGAAAGAGATAATTTTATATGCTACCATGACTGAGCACCAAAAGAAGTTCAAGGACCATCTAATTAACAGGACGTTGGAGAGTTATTTAACTGAGAATGTGTCCATCGGTAATTATCTCTCTTGTATAAATGTTGTAAATATCTACTTCTGAGAGGAAATGAGTGTTTTTTGTCTTTAACATTACAGTTCCATATCCTCTATCCCACAGTTGCACTTTCTCAACTATTCTTTGCCTCTAAGTTGCTTCTGAAGTATTGACGGATCCAAGGTCCCATTCTTCAACAAATACGTTCTTAAAAGGGAAATTAGACTGTCAATGGAAAATTTTAAGTACTGCATTTGTTTGTATAAAACGTCAATGTTTTCTCAATTTGCAAGCAGAGTAGATTGTACTTGAATCAATTTTTTTTAAAAAAGGATATGATTATTACTATACATACAGAAAATCTGTCCAGATTAGCTTTATTATGGCATCTGTAGTTTAGCTTGGAATGTATTGTGGGTTTCTCCGGTGAAGCAAGCAATTCTCTTTTATTGCCATTTTCTAAGTGCGCGATGCCCCTCATGACACTTTAGGGTTTGCCGTATTAAAGTTCGTTTTCTGAATGTTCAGGGAATCATTGTAAAGGAAAGCTCAATAATTTGATGATTCAACTCCGCAAAAATTGCAATCATCCTGACCTCTTGGAGTCAGCATATGATGGTTCTTGTAAGTGACTTATGGCTTCTGATTATTTGTGATGATGTGTGTTGACGATGGCCTTATGTTATTTCATCTTGTTGGCAGTTCGTTATCCACCTGTAGAACAAATAGTTGGGCAATGTGGCAAGTTTCGCTTACTGGAAAGGCTTTTGTCAGTATTGCTTGCTCGCAAACACAAAGTATGTGCTGACCTGTGCTTCATTGTGCTTTCTGTGTGCCCCACCTTGCCTAAACTTTTCTATTATTTTTACTTGTTGTTCGTACAGGTTCTGGTATTCTCTCAGTGGACTAAAGTACTGAACATAATGGATTATTATTTTAGTGAAAAGGGCTTTGATGTTTGTAGAATTGATGGCAATGTGAAATTGGATGAAAGAAAAAGACAGGTGATTGGTACTTCAATTGTGATGCATGTTGAGTATCTTGTTTATTAGCTTCCCTTTACTTCTGATAACATTTTAAACCATGATTACTGTTCATTGATGATGCCAATTGTTAAATGCATCTTAGGCTATGTAACTTTAATTGCTCAAGAAAAACGTAAGCAAGTCATGATAACATGACCAACATAGGCTACAGACAAATTCCTAAACACATCTGTCTATTGTCTTCTGGGACTCCAGAACTATTCATTGCGTCTAAGGAAGAAAGGTGATGATATAGCACTATTACCGTTCAGATTTATCATGTAGATTTCTGCCAACGTCTTTGTTGTTGGTGTTGAATTTCCATTTTGTATTAATCAAGTATGCACATTGTCAGTATCAGTGGGGTTCATAGATGTGTTGCCTATATTTTCTTTTAGACTCAAAGTTGCTTCTTTCTTCTTTATTCTGATTACACTCACTTGTTGCTCTGAACAGATCAAGGACTTCAATGATGTTAACAGTGATTTCAGGATATTTCTGCTGAGCACTAGGGCTGGTGGCCTTGGTATTAATCTTACTGCTGCAGACACCTGCATTTTATATGACAGTGACTGGGTACCTTCCTGCGCCCCCTCTGTTTTCCTTTGTTAACTGTCTTTTTACGTAGGTAAATGAAACTCTCACACTTTATCAATACTAACAATAAAGGTTGTGATGTAACATACACTTATACAGGCATCACAAAATCAATGTATTTTAGGAAAGAATAACGTTATACCAATGATGATCTTGAGAGAGTGGATTTACGTATAAATAAGAACATTAGAAAGAAATTGAGAGTTGAGATTAGATGAAATTGTGGTGCCCAATGCAGGAACTCCAAATTTTAGGCTAAACTTTTCAAGCGAATAACATGGACTTGGATGTAACATATCAAATTAATTAAGATTAGCTTGAAGTGAGGAGTGCTTACATGATTAGTATGTGATAGGTTACAGGGAGGCAGGGAATATATAAAGAGTGAAAAATAACTCCAGTAGGATGGTTGTAAGACTAGTAATGTTAAATGAAAGTGAATGTTGGGCCTTAAAGACCCAATATATCAAGACTATAGTCATAGAAATGCATGTGCTAAGATCGATATGTAATTCTACGAGATTAGATGATCATTCTACATATGGTGCAAGGCGTACTAGTTGAGGGAAAAATTAGAGTAGTTCACCTTAGATGATTTGATCAAATTCTATATTGACCTCCAAGTGCACTGAGTGACACCATAATTTTGAAGATGTCGAAGGGAACGAGATAGACGTAAAATCTCATGGAAGGAAGCTCTTGAAATTCGTTTGGACTTGGTGAAAATCAGAACATAATGGAAGTATCATTATAGGCAGTATCAATTAGTCAGGATTAATGTTTAGTCATTTTTGGTACCTTTCATTAGGTCTTGTGTTTGACAGGCTTCTTTAGTTGGATAGAGTGTTCAGAGAAGAGGCAAGTGTTAGATTTAGAAAATCCCTAATTATCGAGTGTTAGAATTATATGATCCCAAATAGTGGAAAGGATATTGAAGATTTACCTAGCCGAAGCCTACAAGCTTGGGATTGAAACATAATTGTTATTATGATTTTGTGATATTAATAAACTGCAAATGCATGCATTATTTAGGACTTCCAGAAAATGGTATAATTTTAGCATAAAGAAGCAATGATTTAAGTTTCGAGTATGTATAATCAGCTGGCTTATGTTTGCAGGTGGGTGGTTAGGGAACTACTGAATTTATGACCCGTTCCATCCTTTTATTGATATGATATTCTGTGGTCATATGCCACTTAAATGGAGTTCGTTCAAAACAAAGTAGTCACAAACTTTTACTGCGTGTTGCCTTGTCTCTTCATGTAGCCATCACTTCATCGATATGTTGTGCCTGAATCCACTTCAGAAGCAGAAAATCCACATTTATTTCCGATAGATTGTTCTTTGACTAACTATAGTTGGTACTTCATACTATAGTCAGATCACTCAGTCACTTGCTCTTCTGCTTTCAGAATCCGCAAATGGATCTACAGGCTATGGATCGGTGTCATAGAATAGGTCAGACAAAACCTGTTCATGTTTACAGGCTTTCTACTGCTCTCTCTGTGGAGGTACTATACAGTTTTCCTAAGGATACATTTTAGCTGCTCTTGAGTTCTACTCTTTTCTTATGAGGTAAATGTGTGCTTCAGGGTCGAATGCTCAAAAGAGCTTTCAGCAAGTTGAAGCTTGAGCACGTGGTGATTGGAAAAGGACAGTTTAAGCAAGAAAGAAGTAAACCTGCTACAGATACTATGGAGGTTTGTGCTTTCAACCCCTGCAAGATGCTTCTTCCTTTTAATACTGTATCATTGAATTGTTTCTGCCATTGTACATTGTATGGCTTTGTAGCAGCTGTAGTTTTAAGATGCTTTTGTGTTTCAACTGATTGTAATTGAATTTGACATCCTTTAAATAGTACATCATGTTGAAACCTCCACTAGTTTTTAGAACAGTGCCTACATTGGTATGACAGATCTTTCATTCTTTGATTTGACAGAGGTTCTGATTACTTATGCTGTATAATCTTTCGGATGAAAAATGTTTGTTGTCAATGTAACTAACGTTTCAGCTGTTGTTAGTTCTGTGAAAATGAAATGATGGATGGGATAATCTTTGGTAGTGTAGATTGAAGTAGGTGGTGCTTTTTGCTAATCGTGGTTTAGTGTTTCAGGAAGAGGACTTGATAGCGCTTTTGAGAGATGATGATAGCGAAGAGGACAAGTTGATGCAGACAGATATTAGTGATGAGGATCTACAGAGGGTTTTAGACCGTAGTGATTTAGTTGCTGGTCCTCCAAATGAAGATGTAAGCGGTGAATCAAGTGTAAATGTCCTTCCACTTAAAGGACCCGGTTGGGAAGTTGTTATTCCTACTGCAAGTGCAGGCATGCTTTCTACTCTCAACAGCTGATAAAGGGGCTCATTAGCATGGTTCATTTGCAGAAATTAGATGTTTTTGGGAGCTAAGCAACGTTGGTTATTTTGTAATCTATTTTTTGCAAATTTATGGTCTTGGAGCACCTAGTTACCGATTGGAATCTCACTGCAAGTCTGCAATGTCTTTTTGGTAACACTAGAACTTAGCAGCATTTTGTAAATCTTTATGAAGTGTGCAGAATTGTTTATCTTAAATTGACCAGAGCTAAGTTAGTTCCATGTGTTTTCGCTTGCTAAGATATTTGTTATTTTTCTTTCTGTGTCAGCATAGGGATGTAAAACGGAGTGAGAGAGCTGGTGCTTCACCTCCTGCTCCTTTTAACATCCTTTTCCTTTTCTTAGTTCACCCCATTATGCCCGTTCAGACTCATCCCTGATTTGTTTATTTGATTTCGTTGTTATTTTGCTAAGTTTGGTAAACGATAAATTTCTTCAGCTTTTTCTTATTCGGCTGATCAAGATTTTTGAAGAACATTTTATCTAACAAATCAAATATCATGAAAATTAAGGAAAATGCTTTCTCTAGTGGAAGTAGGAAAACAAGTTTCTCAACTGTTTTTCCACATTGGTTGTATCCTTCCATCTTCAAATACACCTCTCTAATGAAGTTAAAAAAAGAAAAACTCTTTCACATTGTCATCAGATCATTTTTTCTTTCTCCCCCCCCCCCCCTCCCCCTGCGTTTATCTTCAACTTCCATAATATTTTTTAAAATTATATAAAATTAATTTTAGAATAATATTTCTACTTGTCCACCGAACATAAAAATAAATAAAAGACCTTATTTTCTTGAAAAATCTCATTTCCCTTTCCTTTTACGAAAAAATATTCAGTCAAAAGTTGATTTCCGTTACTGGGAATTGAACCCGGGTCGATGGGTGAAAGCCACGGGAATCGAACCTGGGATGGGTGAAGAAGGCCAGATATCCTAACCGTGGACGATAACGGATGAATTGAACTATCGCAACCAAATAAGTAATATATACATCAAGTGCTTCCATAGAGATTAGAATGCAGAAAATGTGCAACATCAACAAACTTAAATATCAAACAAATAAGTGATTGAAAATAATGTCTATTGACCTTATAGGCAAGCAAATTAATGGTTATGCTAGAAAATTTTATGAAATATATATTAGCTAAAATTTCCCTAACCAAGCTAAACTAATAGCTTGATCTCTCCATGTTACAAAAAAATTAAATCGAATTGCAAAAAATGCTTAAGGAATTTTAAAGATAATTAAGAAATAAACATGAGATACTCTTACAAGATGAGTTCATACTCTAACAAAAAAATGACTTTGTCTTGCTTGCTTTCAGCTGTCTGCTTCTAATTGAGAGCATTTTGTAATTTTATATTTTATATTTTAATTTAATTATTTATTTTTATTTTAAATCTATTATATATTTAAAAATTATTTTAAAAGTATTATAATTACAATAATTAATAATTTAAATTATTTAACATATAAAAAAATATTATTTCAAAATTCTATCAGTGAAACATAAATTGAAATATATAATTAGAAATTTTCGTTAAAAGTAATATAAATCACACTAAGAATTAAATTACAATATTTGAAAGATGTATAAAAACTTTGTTTGACTTTTAAATTCTATCAATGTCATATAAATGGAGATAGATGGAGTAACATATATTACTTGAAAATTACGTAGAAAGTCATATAAATTATAATAATTAACAATTTAAAATATGTAAAACTATATAACAAATTTGATTGACTTTCTCAAATATCCCATTAGTGCCACATATATTGAGACACAAAGGGTAGCATATAGTATCTGAAACTTATGTAGAAGTGCTATAAATCAATCATTAATAATTTAAAATATTTAAAAATCATACAAAAAATTTGATTGACTTTCCAAATTTCATCAATGTCACATAAGTTGAGATAGAACATAAAGATTAGTTTTAATCACCCCTAAACTTGTAACGTTTTATTTAGTGTACACCTAAACTATCGTTTGTCTTCAATACTCCCCAAACTTGCTAATTTAGTACGTCTCATACCTCTTTTTGGTCCAAAGACCACAATCGTGTAAACACACACGTACACGAAAAATTTGTTTTTGTGTCTTTCCACGTGGATAGATAATATCCACATTCCTCCCTATAATCGAATTTTTTTTTCTCAATTCCACCCTCAACTCTTTCTCTTCTCCATTTCTCTCTAAGTGTGTCTTCGAAGTCAAACCGTCACTTTAAACTCTTTCTCTTCTCTCAATCTAACTGCACTTTAAATGATTTTTGTGTTAAGATTTTGGTGAAGATCTCGTTGAAGGTTGTGGTGAAGGTATAGTGATTCCCTTGGTGTAAGCTTTAGTGAAGAACAAAGGTAAATTTTTTGAATTTTTCTCTACTCTGAAATAGAGAAAGGTTGAATTTTCATCTATCAAGTTATTACCTTAAAAAATTATGTTTTTTCTTTGTATTAAAATATGAAGTTATTTTTTCCGGTTATTGTTTTATAGTAATTTTCGATTACTGTTTCGATTATTATTTTAATTTAAAGCATAGAAATCATAATATTGATTGTTAGCCGTTGTGTTACTGACTATATTATCGTGAAACTATGAGAAATTTTGCATGTATGACTACGAGGGTTTCTCATAATTAGTTCACAAATTAGAGATTTTTAGTAAAATTATTTTTTTATTCTAATTTGCGTATGTTTTGCTTACTGTTGGATTGTATTATTTAATTTCGGAATTTTCTGTAAATTTACTTATGTATTGTTGGGGGTTTTGTAATACCCCGCGATTTTCCTAACTTAAATTCGTCCCAAAGAAATGTCAAGGTTAGCTCTTAGAATAAATAATATTTAATTTATGTAGAATTCTTTAGATTTGAAATTTTCATGGTGTAGAAAATTGAATAAGCTTTCCAACGATATAAGATTCGCCTAAATCCGATAACCGGATAAGAAGTTATGACTATTTTAAGTTTCAATCATAAATCACCGTCATTTGGACCCTTAGCGCGTCACGGAGCAGTGAAAAATCCCAATTGTCATTTTTTAGTGGCCCTCCATGATTGCACCGCGTCGCGGAGAGGGCCAATTTCCCATTTGGCAATTTCCAGTGTAACCTCGCGATACTGGCGCGTCGCGCCACTGGTCAAAATGACAAACATAAGGGCTCCGTGATTGTGGTGCATCGCGGAGGGAGCCCATTTCCCACTCGTCCAATTTTCGGTGAGCCACCGCGATAGTGGCGCATCGCGGTGACCACGCAGTTCGCAAAATATTGCATTTTTCAGTTTCATTTGGGAGTTTAAAGAGGGCATTTTGATCATTCTCCCATCCCCTAGTCCGTCTTAAACAACAAATTAAACCCCTCTAAACCACTTTGCATTCAATTTTCATCTATTTCTCTTAAAGCAAAAATCCTAGTTCCTCAAGCAACTCAAATTCCTCTATTAATCTACCAAGAAAATTCAAGATTTAGAATTCCCAAGTCAAGTACTCTAAGAATTCATCTCCAAAGCGTCAATAGGAATCCAAGATTCAAGTTTTCATCAATTCAAGGTATGCGGGGTTTGAACAAGGATAAATCTTCTGTCCGTGTGCCCAAAGTTATGTTTTTTCAATAAATTTCTTATGATTTGAAATTGGGGTTTACACCCATAGTATCTTATTGGTGATTTTGAGTATGATATGATTGAATTATGAAATCCCATGTTTGTTTTGAGTTAAAGAATGCTCTTTTATGATTTTGAATACTATGAGCATGATTTGAGATATTGTTTACAGCTTTTCAATTGAATTGAGCATGATAATGTGATTTAAAGTCATTATCTTGATACTATTGAAGCATGGACTATTTTCCATGATTGATTATTGTGATTTCAAGAAAGTTGGTGCTATAAGCATCTTATGAGCAAGATTGTTTACAATTTTCAATACAGCTTTGATCTTTTGATCATTGGTTTAGCTTTGGAATCCATACTATAGATTATTACAATTTACAGAAACTCAGAACAGTTTTGTTTACAGACTTACTAAAGTCAGTGCATAAATGATTTTTCATATAAATGCTTATTCTAATTTTAAGAAGTGGATTTTCATTGGTTTTGAGCATACAAATCTTAAAATGAGTAGTATTTAGCACCGAGCGGGAAGTGTGGGATTAGCGTGCCCTATCTTCTATAGAACTACGTAGCCAACGTAGGTACAGACTCAGATTATTCCCATTTATATGGATGTCAGATTTAGCTTGTGATCGATTACCTGGATTAGGTTATACTCCCTGGTAAGAGTATGACACCTCTTCCCAATGTAAGGTTTCCTCCTTAGGAGGTCAAGACGTTGGACTCCATGTAGCTCACATGGTTTATGTCGGTTAAGAGAACCTCTCTACTAGTAAAAGATACACAGCTTCTCAGATAAAGTATTTTCCCTAAAGCTTTGAAAGAATCCCCTGGCAGAATAAGTTTTCAGATATAATTTGAGAACAAGAGCAAAATACAGATTTTAGAACTAAGTATAATGGCTCACAAGATTCATACGTACATGCTTTACTATTCATGATTTATGATTTTTAGATTTCAGATTTACTCAAGCTATGTGAGACATGCATGATTTGATCAACTGTGATGATATTATTTACTTATTGCATGCACCCTCATATACTCAGTACATTCCCAAAGTACTGATCCACATATACGTCTATGTGCTACATTGTCTCATAATGTAGGTTCAGGTGCTCAGTATCTGCAACGACAATAATTTTCGAGCATCATAGCTACATCCCTGTAGTTGGTGAGTCCTCATAGTTCGAGGGCTTAGTTATTCAGATTTCCCATTTATTAGTAGATATTTTCGTTATTCATTTCAGACAGTTAGAGTCAGCTGGGGCCTGTCCCAGTGGCTCTCTAGATTCAGCTAGTAGAGGCTTTTCGAACTACCAGATTCAGTCTTAGATCTCAGTTGTCATATTCAGACTTTTTAGTATTTGTTTAATCGGATTGATGAGATTAGTACTTTCAGATATATTCAGATTATTCAGAAAATTTTCCATATTTTATCATTATTTTATACTTATATTTACCCATGTTAAGATTCAGATGTTTTAGAAGGAAGTCAGGGCTAGCTCAGGACTACTTGTAGTTCGGAGCACCGTATGGCATCCCGGGAACTAGATTTTGGGGCGTTACAAACTTGGTATCAGAGCCTAAGGTTTAGAGAATCCTAGGGAGTCAGACAAGCCGCGTTACATAGAGTCTTGATCATCGGTGTGAATCGCACCACATCTATGAGCAAGAGGTTATGAAGCATTTTAGGAAAATCCTCTTTTTCTTTCATAATCCATCGTGCTTACAGCTATCTCTATCCGCTATTAACTCGTGCTCTTTTATGACAGAATATGCCTCCTCGCAGAGCTAAGGCCCGTAGAAATGATAACCAACCACCTCAGCCCGCAGATCCTTTGAATGAGAATGTGTCACATGCAGAGTTTCAGGCAGCTTTTCAGGTGCTAGCCCAAGTTGTGACAACTAATGTTCAAGGTAATCGTCAGGCTACAGTCCCACCTCATCAGGATGGGGATTTAGCCGCAGCCAGAATTCGAGACTTTATGAGAATGAACCCGCCAGAATTCTTTGGGTCAAAAGTAGGTGAGGGCCCACAGTTATATCTTGATTAGGTAAAGAAGATCACCCAAATTATGCATGTTTCTAAAAAAAAAGTGTAGAATTAGCATCCTATAGGCTGAAGGATGTTGCTTATGACTTGGTGGTGATATGGAAGAAGAGTAGAGAGGAGAATGCAGCCCCTGTGACTTGGCAGATATTTTAGGATGCGTTCCTAGACAAATTCTTCCCACTTGAGATGAGAGAAGCTAAGATAGAAGAGTTCATGAACCTGAGGCAGGGCTCTATGACAGTGAAGGAGTATTGCCTCAAGTTCAACCAGTTGTCTAAGTATGCCCCCGATCAGATGGCTGACCCTAGGTCAAGTATGAGTAAGTTTTTGACCGGTGTGTCTGAGATAGTAGTTAAAGAGTGTAGGACTGCTATGCTCAACAGAGACATGGATCTTTCTAGATTGATGATACATGCTGATGATAGGCGAATTTACACGCCTATAGCACTATATTTTGCCCATATTTTAGCCTAGTTTTGAGAACAAATTATATATTTCATGCACTTTTAGTCCATTTTCCTGTAAGTGAGCTAACGAACATGATTAGCAAAGTTTCTGGTATAAATGATGCAGAATTCAGCATTTCATGGATAACTTGACGCCAAAGAAAGCTTCACGAAAGGAGAAAAGCCAATCTTGGACGCCAAGGACTAAAGATGGCGCATGGAAATTCTGTCCCGGGCTAAAACAACATTTCTGAAGACTTTGGGGACTAGCAGTAACTTATTAGGATTAGGATAATGATACATTAACCTAGTACAATTGGTTTAAGTATTACATTAGCTTGTTAGGATTAGGATAATGATACATTAACCTAGTACAATTGGGTTAAGTATTTCATTAGCTTAGTAGGATTTGGTTAAGCATTTCATTAGCTTAGTAGGAATAGGATATGGGTATTATAAATACCCTATCTTGCTAGAGATTTTAGAACATCTCCTAACATCTTCTTACATTCAATTCTATTCTATTCTACTTCTAAGACATTCTAGTTCTAAACAATCATTCTTCCATTAATTCTATTTTTCTTCTTCTATTCATCTATTCTTAAATTCCACAACAAGAGAAACGTTACTTTTCTAAGGGATTCACGCCTAACGCCTACCACACCATTACAAACGTGAAATCCTTATTGTGGTATAACAACAATGTCAATTGTGATTTCCTTCGCACTCATGGGTAACTAAACTTCTCTGTTGGGGTTATGGAAGCCGAATGAGATACTATCTATTGCTGTGAGTTTGTGAGTTCGTGACACATATGTTGCTTATATCATTATTCTCTTCATCTTAATCTAAATTCTTTGTGGTTGCAAACGCAAGAATACGCCAGTATAACATTTAACTTGTTCGAAAGAAAGGTTATCTGTCTGGAAAAGAGATAATGTCAAGGTAGTAGGGTCCCATCCCCTATTAAAAAGTTAGTGCCGTAACTGGATTAACCTCTTGGAGAATTCATACCGTTAGATACGCTTTAAGCTCGAAAGAGTTAAAGTGAAATAATCCTCGAATAGGTCGAAAGACGCCTGGATTTACCATCGAATACAATTCTCTATAAGCACATGCATGTCTGAATTCAACACACTCATAGTTAATAGAGACGTATAACTCAGAAGGTGGACATAACCCCAACTCCTCAATTCTCATTGTTTCACAACCTACTAAACATTCTTTCTTTTTACTTTGCTATTTCATTTTTTGCTTTAATAATTTGGTTACACATTACAAACCCCCCTTCTTACGAGACTTGCACTAAAAGTCTAGTAATTGTTGATTACTTGTTGACCAAGCTATTCCCTGTGGGATCGATACCCAACCCAGGTTGGGTTCTATATTTGCTAACGACCGATTTACACTCCTACGAGAGCTGTAGATTGAGCGTTATCAAAAATTGGCACCGTTGCCGGGGAATACAAGTGTCAATTAAGTTCGTAATAATTACTAGACCCTTTGGTCAAAGATTCTCGTACTTTTACTTTTACTTTTTGTTTTTGTTTACTGCAGGTTTTTATTCAGTGCATGCCCCATACCCGAAGTTCTGGTCAACCGTTATTACCTATCAATCCTGAACCACAACGTATTCGCAGAATGGAGGCACAACACGTAATTGAAAGGATGGCTGCTCAACAGGAACAGGCGAGACTAGCTGCGCTAGCCGCCGCTCAAGTGCATCAACAGAATATTGATAACCCTGGGCGAGCAACAAATCCTGACGATGAAGATCTAGGAGATGACGAGCTACTAAACCCTAGGCATGCCGCTGAGATCGCAACACCTGCCAACAGAAGAGATCGTCAAGCTAGGTTTAGGCCTGAACTCCAAGCTATGCAGCCAACTTTCGACGATGATGATGATGATCTTGATGGAGTCGGAGCCACAGGAGCCATTATTCCTCCATCATTGGCACCCGGAGCCAAGTTCAACATCACGAGCATCATGATTCAGTTATTACAACTCAAGGGATTATTTGGTGGACTAGCAGGCGATGATTCGAATTGCATCTCATCAACTTTATTTCTACATGCAAGTCGTTTGACAATCCTGGAGTTGGTCAGAATGCAATTCGGTTACGCTTATTTCCATTGTCTCTGTCTGGGGAGGCAACTCTATGGTTGAATGGGCTGATTCCTGATTCTATTACAAATTAGAGGCAATTGAGAGACGCTTTCCTAGAAAGATTCTTTCCGCCATCTAAAAAAGCACAATTGAGAGATGAAATCAGCAACTTTCGTCAGCTTCCAACTGAAGCCCTTCATGAAACATGGGAGAGGTTCAAGACGAAGCTAATGAGGTGCCCAAACCATCACATGACTATTGTCCACCTAATGGAGATACTATATAGAGCCTTGAATTCAATAACTAAACCAGTGGTGGATAATGCGGCCGGAGGATCTTTTATGGATCTCACCTTTGGTCAGGCAAGCAATATGCTAGATCGTATGACGAAGCAAAGTAGAGCTTGGCATACCAGGGATTCTGAGGTAGCAAGCCCCACTTTATCTATAGGCATGACTGCAGACCAAAGGTGAAGAGAAGAAGAACGTGATCAAGATATGACGCACATGAAGACACAAGTGGATCTTCTTACAAAGCATCTATTATCAGGGAAGACCGAAAAAGTCAAAGCCATTGCGTCAAAAGGAAGAGACGAATCTGATTCGGAAGAAAAAGCCAACTACTTAAACAATCAGGGGGGTTTCCGAGGTAATACCCAAGGAAACCAAGGTCGGAACTATTATGATAAATATGGAAACAAGGACCAAGGTATTTGGAAGAACAAGAATGACAAAAGTGGTTTGTATGTTCCCCCTGGAAGACGTGACGCCACCACATCTAGTTCTGGAAGTATGGAAGACATGATGGCTAAACTACTGAAAGGAGTGGAAGCAACTAACGCGGGAGTAACAGAGGTAATAAATGATTTGTCCGCTATGAAGCAATTAGTTGATTCACATTCCACTTCAATCAAGCAAATAGAGCAGCAATTGAGCCAACTTTCAGCAGCACTCAATCAAAGAAAGGCTGGCACTTTACCTAGCGACACTGTGCAAAATCCAAGGAACGACGGATCATGCATGGCTATTACCACCAGGAGTGGTAAGGTGCTGGAAAATTCATCCCAAAGCAAGCAAGTGGCCGAACATAAGGAAGATGATGACGCCATAGAAGCTGACCATGACTTCCATGACGTCACCCCTAGTACTTTGAAGCTTGAAAAGACCGAAATACGGAAGCAAGAGGAGAAGAAAGCTGTGGAGAGAACACTTCACTATCCACCACCACCTTTTCCTCAAAGATTGAAGAAGCAGGCGGATGATACAAGGTTCAGTAAATTCATGGCAATGTTAAAACAGCTGACCATTAATGTTCCGATGGTGGAGGCACTAGAACAAATGCCCGGATACGCTAAATTCATGAAGGGCCTTTTAACAATGAAGCGGGCAGTAAGCTATGAGCCGACAGATAATATTCATCATTGCAGTGCAATTGCCACAAGGTCCTTAGTACAGAAGAAGGCAGACCCTGGTGCTTTCACTATTCCTTGCACGGTTGGATCTATGAATTTTGCTAAGGCATTGTGCGATTTGGGAGCTAGCATCAATTTGATGCCACTATCCGTCTACAGAAAGTTGGGGTTGGGCGACCCTACACCAACTAATATGCGGCTCGTGATGGCGGATAGGTCAGTAAAATGACCTGTGGGTATCTTGAATGATGTGTTGGTGAAGGTGTCTACCTTCATTTTTCCTGCAGACTTTGTGATTTTGGATTGCAAGGTGGATTCTGAAGTACCCATAATCTTGGGACGTCCTTTCCTTGCAACGGGAAGTGTTCTTATTGACATGAGAGCTAATGAGCTTTTATTTCGATTGAATAACGAAGTGGTCCGCTTTGATATATGCAAAGCAATGAAGCAGCCCAGCGATATGAATGTGTTCTCTGTAGCTGATGTTCATCATGAGGATAAGAAAGCATTATCTGTAGAGAAACAGCTTACTGTTGAGCCATTGTCTGTTGCGCCACTGAATGTTGAGCATGAGGACGATGAAGATTATGAAGAACTTATGGGTGCTCTAACAGAAATAGAGTCTTATTCCCATACTCCTAAGTAACCGGATCATGATCTTAAGAATCAACCGTCACCAACAGCGAAGACTTCCCTTGAAGAGCCACCAATGCTAGAATCGAAAGAGCTCCCCGATTATCTAAGGTATGTGTTCTTGGAAAGTATAAATATACTTCCGGTGAGTGCGGATGATTTAAGTAAACAACACGTAGAGGATCTCATCTCTGCTCTGAAGAGATACATGAGAGCTATGGGTTGGACTATTGATGATATAATTGGTATCCCTCCTGGGATAGGCATGCACAAGGGTCATCTCGAAGAAGATTGCATGCCTACAAGTAAGCCTCATTATCGTCTGAATCCATTCAGAAAATGATCAACCATCTATCTCGATGAAGTCTAAGTAATCGAGATAGCTATGTCGTGCCGCGATAATAAATCAAGCGCTAGATGGGAGGCAACCCATCGTTTATCATTTTTCATTTTTTTGTCTTTCTCTCATTCTAGTACGTGTTTCGTTTTTGATAAATAAAAATCCAAAAATAAGAGTCGTGCCAATACCAAAACTAAGGCGCTTGATGGGAGGCAACCCATCGTACTCATCGTTTTCATTGGTTTTGAGCGAATGTAGGTGCAAGAGGTATAAAACGAGGAGATTGATTTCAAATTTTGATTTGGACGTATTGCATGGTAAAGGTGGTAAGTTAGGAATTAAGATGCATAAGGCTATGGATTGAGCATTGCTCATGACAAAATAGGCATCGAGCAAGGCTAGGCCTAGGTAAAACTAGGCCACGAACAAGGCAAAGCCTATACTTTAGCCCAAGGTCTCGGAATCTAGTGTGCTATGGCATAGGCGCCGCCCATGCTCAAGTATGCCATAGCATAGGCGCCGCCTATGCCAAAGCATTTTGTCTCTGAATCTCATAGGCCATGATAAAGGCGCCGCCTATGGTCACTAAAGGCATTGCACTAGGCGCCGCCTATGCTCACCATAGGCTTTGCATTAGGCGCTGCCTATGCCAAGCATAGGCAAAGCTAAAGGCGCCGCCTATGGTCACTTTTTGTCTCCAAAACTGATTTTAAATGGGTCAAAACCCGACCCATTCTTTTCATATATAAAGGAGACTTAGTCTTGAGGCACAAACACATTGAAAACCTAACATAGGCGCCGCACATAGCATCCAAATCTTCTCAAAACTTTTGCTCTTTCATTTCATAAGAACATCTCCAAAGGCTTCAATCACGTAAGTACTCTTGTGTTCTTCATCTATTTTTCGTAAGTACTACGTTACTATGTCTATTATGAATTTCTAAATCTTGAAGAAGTATTGGAGATGTGAATGTGTTTGAATTGTTGATACACAACCAAGTGAGTGAACATATACGTTAGGATGATCTTAACTTGTTTCCGACTTCAATTCGATTTTGATGCATTGTCATACTACTTGCGGAATTGCTATAGTCATGAACATTGCATACTCTTGTCACTTGAATACTTACATGTTGGGATGTCTCGCTCATCGGAATAAGACTTATGGTTGCCTACCGACATAGGAGATTGTGATTATTGATAGAAACTATACCATGATGTAATCCCTATGTAGAAGTCTTGATATACCTAACATGAAAGTATTGCAAAGATTGCAAGAAGTGTTACATAGCTGAATTTCTTGTTGGAATATAGCCCCTAAAATGTATGTCGATGAAGTCTGAGTAATCGACCACTTTCACTTCACTAGTCTGTACCAACAAACTAAGTGTGGGGTGGTGCCACTACTGCTTGTTTATAGATTGTATCCATCGAGATGATGCTAACATGAACATTGTTTTAAGTCTCAGGTACAATGGCACCCAAAGCAAGACAAGGCAAACATAAGGCTACCGAGGCCAAAAAGAGCAAGGAGAACCCTCTTCGCTGCAAATACCTCGACTCACTCTTGGAATTAAGTGGGATACTTATGAGGAACTTCTGAGGATGACGACTCTGATGATGATTCCGATGCAAGGGGTATGACCCCAGACATAAAGGATGAGTCCGACTAACCAGGTTCTTCTTATTTATTTTCCACTGAGGACAGTGTGTCCCGTCTAAGTGTGGGGTGATGGTATTTTCATGCTATACTTCTCCATCCACATTTGCATTTATTTATGTTTGTTTGTAGTTAATTGTTTTTTTTAGCTTAGCTTCGCATGAAATTATTCTAATAGGCAGCATAAGATTATGACAAGAGTTTGTGCTAAAATCATAACTATTGAGACATTTAGGCTCTAATTGTGACTCACTATGTGATATTGTTTGGTTTAATTCCTTCATCTGTTGGGTCAAGAGTCTATACTACTCCCAATAAAGTCGACCATGTGCCTTGTGTATGTGAGATAATAGTATATTCTGTGCTTGTGGATGATGCTAGAACTTGCCTGGTATGTATGTAAAGCGAAAATAAAGAGTGCAAGTCTAGGAGATGATTTAGGCATTTTTTTGGCAACCTATGATTATTTACCTTCTTTTTACCTACCCATGGACATCATCCTAGTTAAACCCTTTTGAGCCTTTAGCCTATTTTCTTTGACAAACCTCGTATGTAAGCCTAATCTATTTTTTTCAAGACCATAATTTGATCCAAATTCCTAAGTGCTTTAAAGTGAAAAAGTCATGTGACAAAATAAGAGGAAATTGGGTGAGTATGATGATTTAGAATGCATTGGTGCTTGAATGAGTTATGAAAAAAAAGTGCTATCATAAGAGGTATGTTATCAAAAGAAAAAGGAAAGGAAAACTGAAAAGTTAGTTATGTTTAAAATTGAAAAACAAAAGAGGAGAAAAAGAGTGGTAGAATAAAAGAAAGTAGAAAGGTTGTTTGAAAGAAAAGTGTTAATGATACAATGTGATGTATTAAAGCGCTTAGGAACATAGTCACTATTTCTGGCCAAAATAGTCCTACCTGTCCCTTAGCCTACATTACAACCATCAAAAGACCTAGTTGATCCTAAACTTGGCATTCTGACATTTAGTGGAGCATTACACTAAGGGCAAGCCTATGGTCATCAGTTGCTTCATATGAATTCTTTGTGAGAGAGAGAGCAAGGATATTTTGATACCCATGTTTGAAAAATATGCTATACTTGTGAGTGATTATGGGTAATATATTGTGAGACACACATGGTTGATGAGTTTTGGGTAGTTGTGTATGATTCTTTGTGCCTTAACTTTTGAATATGAGTTGACCACCATCACGAGTCTATGTTGGAGGCTAAATGGTCTCTACTAATGATCGGAAAACTACTCTTTGTTGATAATTGTTGTGCTTGTCTTGACGAATATTTTATGTTGTTATTGTGAAACCCTAAGTTGATGTTTAGAGGGACATGATATTTTGTTCGAGGACGAACAAAGCTTTAAGTGTGGGGTGTTGATGATAGGCGAATTTACACGCCTATAGCACTATATTTTGCCCATATTTTAGCCTAGTTTTGAGAACAAATTATATATTTCATGCACTTTTAGTCCATTTTCCTGTAAGTGAGCTAACGAACATGATTAGCAAAGTTTCAGGTATAAATGATGCAGAATTCAGCATTTCATGGATAACTTGATGCCAAAGAAAGCTTCACGAAAGGAGAAAATCCAATCTTGGACGCCAAGGACTAAAGATGGCGCATGGAAATTCTGTCCCGGGCTAAAACAACATTTCTGAAGACTTTGGAGACTAGCAGTAACTTATTAGGATTAGGATAATGATACATTAACCTAGTACAATTGGGTTAAGTATTACATTAGCTTGTTAGGATTAGGATAATGATACATTAACCTAGTACAATTGGGTTAAGTATTTCATTAGCTTAGTAGGATTTGGTTAAGCATTTCATTAGCTTAGTAGGAATAGGATATGGGTATTATAAATACCCTATCTTGCTAGAGATTTTAGAACATCTCCTAACATCTTCTTACATTCAATTCTATTCTATTCTACTTCTAAGACATTCTAGTTCTAAACAATCATTCTTCCATTAATTCTATTTTTCTTCTTCTATTCATCTATTCTTAAATTCCACAACAAGAGAAACGTTACTTTGCTAAGGGATTCACGCCTAACGCCTACCACACCATTACAAACGTGAAATCCTTATTGTGGTATAACAACAATGTCAATTGTGATTTCCTTCGCACTCATGGGTAACTAAACTTCTTTGTTGGGGTTATGGAAGCCGAATGAGATACTATCTATTGCTGTGAGTTTGTGAGTTCGTGACACGTATGTTGCTTATATCATTATTCTCTTCATCTTAATCTAAATTCTTTGTGGTTGCAAACGCAAGAATACGCCAGTATAACATTTAACTTGTTCGAAAGAAAGGTTATCTGTCTGGAAAAGAGATAATGTCAAGGTAGTAGGGTCCCATCCCCTATTAAAAAGTTAGTGCCGTAACTGGATTAACCTCTTGGAGAATTCGTACCGTTAGATACGCTTTAAGCTCGAAAGAGTTAAAGTGAAATAATCCTCGAATAGGTCGAAAGACGCCTGGATTTACCATCGAATACAATTCTCTATAAGCACATGCATGTCTGAATTCAACACACTCATAGTCAATAGAGACGTATAACTCAGAAGGTGGACATAACCCCAACTCCTCAATTCTCATTGTTTCACAACCTACTAAACATTCTTTCTTTTTACTTTGCTATTTCAATTTTTGCTTTAATAATTGGGTTACACATTACAAACCCCCCTTCTTACGAGACTTGCACTAAAAGTCTAGTAATCGTTGCTTACTTGTTGACCAAGATATTCCCTGTGGGATCGATACCCAACCCAGGTTGGGTTTTATATTTGCTAACGACCGTTTTACACTCTTACGAGAGCTGTAGATTGAGCGTTATCACATGCTCAGCAGATTGAGGAAGAAAAGATGAAGGAAAGAGAGAGAGTAAATAAAAGGTCTAGAATAGGGTAGTTTGATCATGGTCAGAACAGGTCTAGAAGAGGAAATCATTCGCAGTTTTAGAATCGTTCATCTATGCCTGCACCTTCTTTAGCTAGTGCTCCTGCACCTAGAAACAGGCAAGAACAGTAGGGTAAGTCTACTATGTCCAGATCTCAGAATAGTGTGAGTGGTAGGCCCAGTTATCCTCAGTATGCTAGGTGTGGCAAGAATCATCTTGGTAAGTGTCTAGCAGGATGGAGAGGTTGTTATGGGTGTGGCCAACCACGTCATGGGATCAAAGAGTGCCCGTATGCTAGACAGGGAAATAAGGATGTTCGTCCCCATACTCAAGCTAACAGTGCACCAGCTCTTCTAGGTCACCCAGCTCCTCCTCAGGGCGCATCATCCAGTACTATTGGCGGTCAGTGCCAGAAAAGGTTCTATGCTTTACCATCCCGTCAGGAGCAGGAGGATTCCCCAATGTTGTTACTGGTATGCTTCGTGTCTTTCATTTTGATGTGTATGTGTTGCTAGACCGCGGGTCGAGTTTCTCTTATGTGACCCCGTTAGTTGCTGTAAATTTTGAGATAAACTCTAAAAAAATTCCCAAGCCTTTCTTAGTTTATACCCAAGTAGGTGAGTCAGTTGTTTCTAAGAAGATCTATAAGAAGTGTCCTATCACTATTCTTCATAAAGTCATATTTGCAGACTTGATAGAGTTAGACATGGTTGATTTTGATATTATTCTTGGCATGGATTGGCTCCATTCCTATTATGCTTCTATAGATTTTCGCACCTGTGTGGTGAAGTTTCAGTTCCCAGATGATCCAGTCTTTGAGTGGTCAGGTAGTTCAGTGTCCCTCAAAAGCCATTTCATATTTTATCTTAAAGCCAGAAAGTTGATCCCTAAAGGATGTATTTATCATCTTGTTCGAGTTAAAGACAGTAAGTCTGAGACTCGAACAGTTCAGTCAGCCGAAGTAGTAAATGAGTTTCCAGATGTCTTTCCAGAAGATCTCCCAGAGGTACCTCCCGATCGAGAGATAGAATTCGGTATTGATCTTTCCCCAGATACTCATCCTATTTCTATTCCTCTATATCGTATGGCTTCGCCGAGCTTAAGGAGTTGAAGAAGCAACTCAAAGATATTTTAGATAAAGGTTTCATAAGACCTAGTATTTCTTCATGGGGCGCTCCCGTCCTATTCGTGCGAAAGAAAGATGGTTCTTTGCACATGTGCATTGACTATCGTCAGCTAAATAAGGTCACAGTCAAGAACAAATATCCTCTTCCTAGAATTGATGACCTGTTTGATCAATTTCAAAGTGCAAGTTATTTCTCAAAGATAGACCTTAGATTCGGTTATTATCAGCTTAAAGTAAGGGAATATGATATTCCACAGACAACTTTCAGAACCCGTTATGGTTATTTTGAGTTTCTAGTCATGTCATTCGGGCTAACCAATGCTCTAGCAGCTTTTATGGACCTCATGAATCGAGTGTTAAAGCATTATCTAGATATGTTTGTCATAGTGTTCATAGATGATATCCTCGTATACTTCCGTAGTGAGGATGACCATGCAGACCATCTTAGAATTGTCTTGCAAAATCTTAGAGATCATCAATTGTTCGCCAACTTCAGCAAGTGTGAATTTCGGCTAAGATCAGCAGCCTTTCTTGGTCATTTATTTTCGCCGACGGCATTAGAGTTGATCCCCAAAAGACAGAAGTTGTAAGAAATTGGCCTAGACCTATCTCTCCATTAGATATTAGGAGTTTCTTGGGTCTAGCTGGCTATTACCGCCATTTTATTAAAGGTTCTCATCTATTGCATCTCTTATGTCTAGATTGACCCAAAATAAAGTTAAGTTCCTGTGGTCAGATTCCTGCGAGAAGAGTTTTCAGAAGTTGAAGACTCGACTCACTTCAGCCCCAATGTTAGCATTACCTGATGGTACAAATGGTTTTGTGGTGTATTGTGATGCCTTTAGAGTTGGTTTGGGTTGTCTGTTGATACAGAGAGGTGAGGTCATAGCCTATGCCTCTAGACAGTTGAAGCCTCATGAAAAGAATTACCCAACCCATGATCTAGAATTACCTGCAGTGGTATTCGCTCTAAAAATCTGTAGACACTATCTGTATGGTGTTCATGTTGATGTATTCACAAACCACAAAAACTTGTAATATGTGTTTACTCAGAGGGAGTTAAATCTCCGTCAGAGAAAGTGGTTAGATTTGTTGAAAGATTATGACATGAATGTGTTGTATCATCCAAGCAAGGCCAATGTAGTGGCAGACGCCCTTAGCAGGTTGTCTATGAGTAGTGTTGCTCATGTAGAGAGTGGTAAGAAAGAATTAGCTCGAGAAGTTCATTGTTTGGCTAGATTGGGTGTTAGGTTGGTTGATTCAGCTGAAGGGAATGTTTGGGTTCAGAGCAGTTCCGAATCTTCCCTAGTTTTGAAAGTGAAGGAAAAGCAAGATATGGATTCTAGTTTGGTCAAACTGAAGGAGTCAGTTAAAGACCAAAAGTTAGAGGTTTTCTTCTAAGGGGGAGATGGTGTGTTGAGATACCAAAGTAGATTGTGTGTGCCTTGTATTGATGATTTAAGGTAGAGAATTATGGCAGAAGCACATAGTGCACGTTATTCTGTTCATCCAGGTGCTACCAAGATGTACCGCGATTTGCGGGAGATCTATTGGTGGAATGGTATGAAGAGAGATATAGCAGAGTTCATAGCTAAGTGTGCAACTTGTCAATAGGTAAAAGTAGATCACCAAAGACCTGGTGGTACTTTGCAAGAGTTTGGTATCCCCACTTGGAATTGGGAAGAGGTGAATATGGATTTTGTGACTGGTTTACCCCGATCGCGTCGTTATCATGATTCAATTTGGATTATTATAGACCGATTGACTAAGTCAGCGCATTTCTTGCCAGTTCATACGTCCTATACAACTGAACATTATGCTAAGTTGTACATCCGAGAGTTAGTCAGACTGCATGGAGTTCCCTTGTCTGTCATTTCAGATAGGGGTACTCAGTTCACTTCCCAATTTTGGAAAGCCTTTCAGAAGGGTCTTGGCACCCAAGTTCATCTTAGTTCGGCTTTTCACCCGTAGAAAGATGGTCAAGCAACGAGGACCATCCAAACCCTAGAAGATATGTTGTGGGCATATGCTCTGGATTTCAAAGGTAGTTGGAATGAGCATTTTCCATTGATTGAGTTTGCTTATAATAACAGTTATCACGCTAGTATTTAGATGGCTCCATTTGAAGCTCTTTATGGGAGGAGATGTAGATCACCCATAGGTTGGTTTGAAGTGGGGGAGGCCGATTTGCTTGGGACTGATTCAGTGTTTAAAACTATAGAGAAAGTTTAGCTGATTAGAGAGAGATTGAAAACACACCAGAATCATTAGAAATCCTACGTAGATGTAAGAAGAAGGGACCTCAAGTTTGAAGTTGGTGATTTAGTGTATCTGAAGATTTCACCCATGAAAGGGGTGAAGAGGTTTGGCAAGAAGGGGAAGCTTAGTCTCCGGTATGTTGGCCCTTATATAATTTTGAGTCATGTTGGGAAAGTAGCTTATGAGATCGAGTTGCCCGTAGACTTGTCAGAAGTTCATCCTGTATTCCACGTCTCTATGCTTAAGAAGAGTATCGGTGACTCCACCATTGTAGATCCTTTAGAAAGCTCAGATATTCAGAACAATATTTCATACGAAGAGATTCCAGTTGAGATTTTAGATCATCAGATTCATAGACTAAGTAACAAGAAAGTTCCCTTGGTCAAAGTTCTTTGGCGAAATCAGTCCGTTGAGGGTGACACTTGGGAAGCAGAAGCAGATATGCGAGCCAAGTACCCTCATCTTTTATCCGCACTCAGATCCAGCCGAAGGTAATACTCTTCCTTAATCTAGTTCCTTTCTAATCAGATATTCAACAATATAGATGTCCTCATGTAAGTTCATGCACTCTCAGAATTACTCAGAAGCTCAGAATGATTTAGATTTAGATGTTCAGTTCATTTCAGTTGTGCATGCTATCTTATGCTCTCAGATTCCTCAGAAATTTAAGCTTAGATAGCCACATTCGAGGACGAATGTTCCCAAGGGGGAGATATTGTAATACCCCGCAATTTTTCTAGCTTAAACTCATGCCAAAGAAATGTCAAGGTTAGATCTTAGAATAAATGATGTTTAATTTATGTGGAATACTTTAGATTTGAACTTTCCATGGCGGAGGAAATTGAATAATCTTTCTAACGATATAAGATTCACCGAAATCCGATAACCGGGTACGAAGTTATGGCTATTTTTAGTTCCAGTCGTAAATCACCGTCATTTGGACCCATAGCGCGTCGCGGAGCAGTGAAAAATCCCAATTGTCATTTTTCAGTGGCCCTCCACGATTGCACCGCATCGCGGAGAGGTCCAATTTCCCCTTTGGAAATTTCCAATGTGACCTAGTGATACTGGCGCATCGCGCCACTGGTCAAAATGAAAAACATAAGGGCTCAGCAATTATGGCGTATTACGGAGGGAGCCCATTTCCCACTCGTCCAAATTCCAGTGAGCCATCGCGATAGTGGCGCATCGCAGTGGCCACCCAGTTCGCAAAATATTGCATTTTTTAGTTTCGTTTGGGGGTTTTAATAGGATATTTTGGTCATTCTCCCAGCCCCTAGTCCGTCTTAAACAACAAATTAAACCCCTCTAAACCACTTTGCATTCAATTTTCATCTATTTCTCTCAAAGAAAAAACCCTAGTTCATCAACTTCTTCCCTAAGCAACTAAAATTCCTCTATTAATCTACCAAGGAAATTCAAGATTTAGAATTCCCAAGTCAAGTACTCCAAGAATTCATCCCCAAAGCGTCAATAGGAATCCAAGATTCAAGTTTTCTTCAAAGATCATCAATTCAAGGTATGTGGGGTTTGAACAAGGATAAATCTTTCATTCTTTTGCCCAAAGTTATATTTTTCAACAAATTTCTTGTGATTTGAAATTGGGGTTTACACCCATAGTATCTTATTGGTGATTTTGAGTATGATATGATTGAATTATGAAATTCTATGTTTGTTTTGAGTTAAAGAATGCTTTTTTATGATTTTGAATACCATGAGCATGATTTGAGATATTGTTTACAGCTTTTCAATTGAATTGAGCATGATATTGTGATTTAAAGTCATTATCTTGATACTATTGAAGCATGGACTATTATCCAAGATTGATTATTGTAATTTTAAGAAAGTTTGTGCTATAAGCATCTTATGAGCAAGATTGTTTACAGTTTTCAATACAGCTTTGATCTTTTGATCATTGGTTTAGCTTTGGAATCCACACTATAGATTATTACAATTTACAGAAACTCAAAACAGTTTTTTTTACAGACTTACTAAAGTCAGTGCATAAATGGTTTTTCATATAAATCTTTATGCTAGTTTTAAGAAGTGAATTTCCAATGGTTTTGAGCATACAGATCTTAAAGGGAGTAGTATTTTACACCAAGCAGGAAGTGTGGGATTAGCGTGCCCTATCTTCCACAGAAATACGTAGCCAATGTAGGTACAGACTCAGATTATTCCCATTTATATGGATGACAGATTTAGCTTGTGATCGATCACCTAGATTAGGTTATACTCCTTGGCAAAAGTATGACACCTCTCCCCAACGTAAGGTTTCCTCCTTAGGATGTCAAGACGTTGGACTCTATATAGCTCACATGTCTTATATCGGTTAAGAGAACCTCCCTGCTAGTAAAAGATACACAACTTCTCAGATAAAGTATTTTTCCTAAAGTTTTGAAAGAATCCCCTGGTAGAATAAGTTTTCAGATATGATTTGAGAACAAGAACAAAAAGATTTTAGAACTAAGTGTAATGGATCACAAGATTCATACTACATGCTTTACTATTCATGATTTATGATTTTTAGATTTTAGATTTACTCAAGCTATGTAAGTCATTTACATTTAACATGCATAATTTGATAAACTGTGATGATATTATTTACTTATTGCATGCACCCCCATATACTCAGTACATTCTCAAAGTAATGATCCACATATACGTCTATGTGCTACGTTGTCTTATAATGTAGGTTCAGGTGCTCAATCTCAGCAATGATAGTGATTTTTCGAGCATCATATCTACATCCCTACAGTTGGTGAGTCCTCATAGTTCGAGGGCATAGTTGTTCAGATTTTTTGTTTATTAGTAGATGTTTTCGTTATTCATTCAGACAGTTAGAGTTAGATAGGGCCTGTCTCAGTGGCTCTCCAGATTCAGCAAGTAGAGGCTTATCAGACTACCAGATTCAGTCTTAGATCTCAGTTATTGTATTCAGACTTTTTAGTATTTGTTTAATCGCATTGATGAGATTAGTACTTTCAGATATATTCAGATTATTCAAAAAAAAATTCTACATTTTATTATGATTTTATACTTATATTTCCCCATGTTGAGATTTAGATGTGTTAGAAGGCAGTCAAGGTTAGCTCAAGACTACTTGTAGTTCAGAGCACCGTGTGGCGTCCCGGGAACTATATTTTATGGCGTTACAGGTTTTCTCTAAATTAGTCATGTATATTATCTTGTATTATCAAATGATTGGATTTTTGTATAATTATCTTGTATTGTTAAATGTTGTGGATAAATTAATCATGTATTATGTCTTGTTGGACTTTTTGTGCACTTGTGTCTATTTGGTTGATTTTTATTGTGGTTATAGATTGACATATGGATACTAAGTTTCTAAACTTAAAGATTTAAATTTGGGGGTGTCTTGGTGAGTGAGGTTGGTCTAATCTACATTGGTGGTAGGACTGAACATGTGTTCAACATGGATGAAGATCACTTGTCAATTCCTGAAATTGTAGACTATGCAGTCATTTGGTATTACAAAGTTGGGAAAGACTTATGTTGTGTCATTTTTGGAGGGTGATCTGGTTGTGTCAAGCCCTATTTTTATCAAGGTTAAACAAAACATGACTTACGCACTCTAAATGAGTTGAAAATTTGTACAGAGTCGCCACCTAATTTTTAAGAAAAATAAGGAAACCTATTTATTTATCAACACGTATGAATAATGTTTTAGTCCATGAAAAACCAATTGATATTCTAGATAAGGGTTCAAATTATCCCGAAGGAAAGGGGTTAGGCATCCTTCAGGATCCACAAATGTGGTACCCGACTAGACTAAATTTATAAAAGAGGGAAGAGGTATATTTAAAATAATGTAAAAGGTGTATGTATTGAGCATAAAATAATTCTTTAAAAAAATATAAATGTTTAAAACTATGTAAAGATATATGCATATTAAACATATACATAAAACTTATTGTTATAAAAAGATGTAAAAGATATGTATAAAAATGTATAAATTATATATGAAAAGAAAAAGTATTTTATAATGTACGAAAATAAATGTATTTTGATGTGTCATGAAAAGAAAAAGTGTTTACAAGTAATATTTTTTATTTAGTTAAAATTACAAAAAAGTAAAATTTATTTGAGAAGAAAAGACTACATAATATGTGGATCACTTGATTAACTTGATTCTTTTATGTAAATATTAACGGCCTAAGTTTTGCCTAAAAGAGATAAAAATTATACAAATAAAGAATATCCCGCCCGACACCCAAAAAGTAAAGTTTTCACTATCTTTTATCTTTATGTACAATTATACAAACGAGAAATAAACTACAAACATAAAACTCGAGAAATATGTATAAGTGCTTGATAAAGTAATAAAAAGAACAAATAATCATTAAAGTAAGTAAAATTATGTGCACACGTATTTATATGTAGATGCATATATAAAGATAGAATTTTGTTATAAAGTGGGCTCGGACTAAGTAGTAGACTCACCATGGCTACGAAGTGGATGCTCGACTAATCGGCCGTCCTAAATCTCTTTGTCAAGATACGAATCATAAAACTTTTTGTGTTTCCGTAATATTATAAAGATTTCGTCATCGCCCGAATTTATTCATTTATTACATACTTTGTTTACGTAACATCCCTCTTTTGAAATGGGGTGGCCTAAAAAATCCAACGAAAAGATATTGTCATCAGCTATGTATCGATATTTAATATAAATATGTAGACTTGGAAAATAAAGTTCGTCTTTTGTAATGAGATGACATCAAGTATCCGACGGAGAGATAATATCATTGGCCAAGTATTTATTTTGAGTGTATGTGTGTGTTTTTGAGAAAAAGGAAAAGGATGAACAAAATTTGTGTATGATAAAAAATATATGTGTGGTGAAGAATATGTGTGTGTAGTGAAAAAATATGTGTTTGAGAGAGAAAGAAAAATATGTGGGAAAGAAAAATGTGTATGTGTATTTGTGAATGTGTATTTTATTTATATATTTGTATGTGAGAAGAGAAAAAATATGTTTGTATTGTATTTTTTGGAGAAAAAATAAAATATTTAAAAAGAAAATTAATTAATTTATTTTTTTAGAAAGGGGAGGAAGAAGAATGAAATGTGTGTATACTGAAAAACGTGTGTTTTGAGAGAGAAAAAATATGACTAAAATTTTTGTGTTTGAGGTAGAGGAGAAAGAAGGGAAAATATGTGTGGGTTTTTGAGAGAGAGGAAGAATAAAAGATATGTGGGTGTATGAAAATGTGTGTGTCATTTGTCTTCCACCCTTCACTATTTATAATAAAAATGGTGCATCTTATTATCCAATGGATAAAAGGATGCCCCTACTTTTTATAATAGCACACCCTTTGATCCTTAGGATATTGACCAATGGATTTTCATTATTTTATTCAACGAATAAAGTTATTGTCCAAAGGGTGATGTCATTGAGTTGTCATTGTCAGGTGTGACAATACATTGTTGTGTGATTGTTGTCGGATGTAACAAGATATTATTGTGTTGTCATTGTCGGATGTGATAAAATATTATTGTGTAGTCGTTGTCGGATGTGACAAGACATTATTGTGTAGTCATTATCGGATGTGACAAGACATCGAATTATTATACTGTGTAAAAATAACTGATCTGATCGGCATTTACGGACTATAAAAATGTACAAAATGTCGATATTAATATGTAATCACTGAAAATGTAAAGAATAATAAAAATATTAAAGAATGTAATTAATTTAAAAATATTATAAAAAATATGATGTCATATCGTGCATGTGTGTAGATGATTGTAAAATGTTAAAAACGATAATAAATTGATAAAAATCCTAACATAAAAAAATTATTAATAAATTATGAAAAGTAAAAATATGACAACAAATTGATAAAAATTCTAAAGTAAGGATGATTATCAATAATTTGTCAACAATTGTAAAAAGATGTGAAAATTGTACTTTGTGCTCTTTAACGATCAGAAAGCCTGAAGACGTTAATTTTATGCATGAAGAGAAAAAATTGGGTGTCAACAATTGCCCCTTTTCGTTTGAGAATGATGTAGAAGTCTTCAAACAAAAACGTTGACTTGTAGCCAATTTTACTTGACAAAAGGTGATTTTTGATAAAAATTTGACCGAACTTTGATTTAGAGTTGCCTACATACCTTGAGTTTTACGAGGATCAGGTCGGATGTAGTTCAAAAAAATAGGCATATTGTCTCTTGCATTATTAGAGGCACATGATCATGTGGAATGATTATTAAGAGGAGGACTGTTTAAGAACGAAAGTGCTCACATATTCTCGATGTTCCTTTTGAAATTGCCCTAGTATTGAGCTTGGAGATGCTGGGAATGCATGATTGTGTACTTGCTGGGGAGAAAGAATGATTATGGGATTGTGATGACCGAACTCTGCATAGAGCTCCCTACATATCTCGAGTGTCAAGAGAATTAGGTCAATGTAGTTCGGAATGAGAAAATAGGAAAACTTTTGAAGCGATTCTCAAAATTTCCCCAGTGTATGATTTATGGCTAGCATTTGGCCTTTTGGATGGAATTTAAAAAAATATCTTTTTATTTTGAATTGTGTTTTTTATTGAAAAGATGCATGACGTCTCCGATTGTCTATAGGAACTTGAGGATGAATGTTGCTTTCGATTGTCTACGGAGACTTGAGGATGAATATCATCTTCAATTGTTTACGGAGACTTATATGATGAATGAAAGATGTCTTCGATTTTCTATGAAGATTTGATGCATGATATCTCCAATTGTCTATGAAAACTGATGTTGATTGTCATCTCTGATTGTCTACGGAGATTGATGTTGAATGATGATGTCTTTAATTGTTTACGAAGACTTGATGCATGACATCTCTAACTGTCTATGGAGGCTGATGTAGATTGTCATCTCCGATTTTCTATGGATATTGGTGTGATGAATGATGATGTCTTCGATTTTTTACAAAGACTTGATGCGTGACATCTCCAATTGTGTATGGAGACGGATGCTGATTGTCGTCTCCGATAGTCTACGGAGACTATGTGATGAATGATGATGTCTTCGATTGTCTACGAAGATATGATGCATAACATCTCCAATTGTCTATGGAGACGGATGCTGATTGTCATCTCTGATTGTCTATGAAGACTATGTGATGAATAATGATACCTTCAATTGTCTACGAAGACTTGATGCATGACATCTCCAATTGTCTATGGAGACAGATGCTGATTGTCGTCTTCGATTGTCTACGGAGGCTGCTGTTGATGGTCGTCCTCAATTGTATGTGAAGACTAAGGTCATCAACTGGTGAGATAATTGAATTATAATGGCCTCTCGATTGGTAGAGCAACTGGAAGGTAATATCCTCTCGACTGGCGGGGCTATGAAATAAAATAACTCTCGACTGGCGGAGCAAAATATAATAGCCTCTCGACTGGTGGGGCTATGAAAATAAAAGAGCTCTTAACTGGCAGAGCAAAACATAATAGCCTCTCGACTGGCGGGGCTATGAAGATGAGAGGGCTCTCGACTGGCGGAGCAACTGAAAGGTAATAGCCTCTCAACTAGCGGGGCTATGAAAAATGTAAAAGCCTCTCGACTGGCGGGGCTATGAAAAATGTAAAAGCCTTTTGACTGGCGGGGCTGTTGAAAGGTGATATCCTCTCGACTAGAGGGGCTAGGAAAATTTTACCAGATGTAAAGCCTTGACGCGACGCGTCGATAGTCACGTTAACAAAGCCAACGCCTCGCATCAACATCGCGTTGATGCACTAGAATTTACCTTTAAAAATCATACTAAGTCAAGTTCTTCATTACAAGACGTGACGCGTTGAAATCGCGTTGTGACACTGGAATTTGTTCCTCAAACTTAGGGTAAGTGTCAAAACTTTAAGCATCGACACAACGCGTTGACATCGCGTCGATGCACTGGAAGGTGCAGAAGAAGATTTTTCTAAGGCACAGAACTTATACATCGACGTGATGCATTGACATCGCGTAGATGCATTGGATATTGTTCTTCAAGTTTTGGCTAAGGCACACATATTGCCAGTCGACGCAACGCGTTGAGATAGCGTCGCATCACTGGAATTTTCTCCAGTTCCTTTCTTTCTTTTCGTCAATCCTCAACTCTTTTCTTTTCTCCTTACTCTCGTTTATCTCCATATATTTTTGACTTTGATCCACATGGTCTTTCGCATCTTCATGATGTGTATCCAATTTTCTTCCAAATCTATGAGAAATTTACCCTGTATCTCTAATCACATTGGTTAGACACGAAACATAATTTAACTCACAATTCAATATAATTAGCATAATTTTTATTCTCAAAACAAGTCCAAATATAGGTAACTAGCAGTGTTTGGACATATAAATACGCCCAAGATCACCACCCCACACTTAAAGCCTTGTTCGTCCTCGAACAACTTCAAGTAGCACCATCATCAAACATTCTAATCACAACCTAAGAGTCATGCTAGTGTTGGGCACATGAACACTTTATTTCACACTTCATCATCCTAACAGTGACATTCAATTCGTTGGCAAACTTAATATAAACACGTAATCAGGCAACTCAATAAATAATCCGTACTTTCATCCGCATGCACCCTCACAACAACAAAGTTTTCCCCATATCTCTAACAATTTTTCACTATTTATCATGAGGGGAATATCAATTTTCAATCACTCGCTCTCGCAAAGAATTCATACATAATAAGTAATGAACCATAGGCTTGCCCTTAGTGTATTACTCCACTAATAGTCGGATGTTGAAATGGAAGATCAAATAGGTCTTTTTATGGTTGTAATGCAGGCTAAGGGACAGGTAGGAACTATTTGGGAAATAGTGACTAATCTCCCTAAGCACTTTAATACATGACCACATTCAATAAAAATCACATTCTGTAAACCCAACTTTTCCTTTAATTATCTTTATACATCTATTGTTTCACCCCAATCTTTCTAAGCATATTGACACACTACGGTAGGAGTATTTTATTTTTTACATCATAGTTCAAATTTCAGCTTTTTTTCAAATCCCAATTCTCGTTACGCACCGCTATAGTAGCCACCCCAACCTAAGAAATTTGCCTTAGTGGAGGTGCACATTGTCCTTAAAGGACCAGGGCCAAAACAGTTTCATTGTAACGCAATAACCAGGTAACAATAACTGAAATTTTCATCACAAATTATTTTCTAACTCCTAACCGTCACAATTAAATGCACAATTTACTTTTCTAGAGCTTTACTTTCACCTTTTTCTTTCTTTGTACTTCACATTCCCCTTTATTCCATTATTTGTATTAAAGCGCTCAGGAACTATGGATCAAATTAAGGTGTATCAAAGAAAGGCTTTGGCTACATATGGGGCTACTAAAGAAATCAGGCTATAGGCTCAACAGGACTTAACTAAGGTCATGCATAAGGGTAGGTAAATAAAGTCTTTACAGTTCAATTAAAAAAGAAATGCCTAAATCACTTCCTATACCTAACACCCTTTATTTCACTTTGTAAACACACCGGGAAAGTTCTAGTCATTCGTATACATGTAGAATATAAACAAATACTCATCCACTCGGTGCATGCTAAGAATCAAGTCGGATCCTTGCGGTTTCCGATATTGTTCTTTATCAAATTCAACATTAAGCCAATCAAACTATCTCATTTTGTTTTAACACAATTTCAGTTACAATCAAATTAAAACATTTTGCCCAACACACAGTATTTTCCAAAGATCACAATCAGGGTCCTATCATTTTCTTAGCTTCTAATAAAATGCACTCCCCTTAAGACGATCGTCATCCATCTATCATAGGGAAAGGCAATTAACTATGACGTTGCATAACGAGAATTGCCAAAAAGAGCACACATAATACTTATAATCTGAAAATTACCGCAAAGGGTGAAACTAGAATACTGTAAATAAAGCAAACACTTTTAAACTAAATTTTCCAAAGAGGGAAATCATCTTGCCGAAAAGGGCAATATTGTCAACTTACAACCCACAAACATAAAATAGAAATAAAAAATTATTCAACCAACACAACTAAAAACCAACATTGTTCGAATATTAAAAATAAAAGAGATAAAGATAAAAAAGATCAATGACCAACCACCCCACACTTAAACATAGCACTGTCCCAATGCTAGCAGGGTGGTGTCGTACTCCCTGCTCAGTCAAATGTTACCATGGCCATCACATCATCAACATCAGCATTATCGCCAAAGTCATCACCTGAGTCACCATCATTAGACTGCTCCTCTTCCTCGGACTCATCATCAGAATAAGCCATGCGCCTCTCCTCTTCTATGGGGACGTCATCATCAATGGGCTCATCAAAGTCAGGGCCAATGCTCAACAAAGTCCAAGCATGGGGTCTTACTAGGTAGTCAAGCTCTACCGCACAAATCTCCTATTGGGTTGCTGGACGCCCACTAGTCCTCAACTGCAACATAGTTAACCTATACATATGGGTTGTGATCTCTTCAGTGCGAGCATTATACTTAGGTATAGTCAAATTCACACCATGAGGAGTTGGTCCTTTGGTGCGAGAAATTTTAAGTGGCCTTTCACCAAAAGACGGTAAATAATCTGCCTCCTCCTCTGGCACACCTTGTTGCCTCAAAAATCTGGTAAGCAGCCCACCAAACCCATATCTCCGACCCCCTAAAAATTAGGCCTTCCTCATCACCGAAAAAAAAATGGCACCCACATTCACATCCAGATCATCACGCATCAAGGCGTAAATAAGATACACCCTATCACGGGTCACCTCCGTCATATGTTTCCCATGCACAAGACAGACATAGATAATTCTATCTCATAAATGTGCCTCCCTGTTCAGATGAGCAAATGGAAGTGATACATGTGTACCTCTCTCTTTGTGGTGAATCCATCTCGCTGTAGATCGAGTGCCGCACAGAAGATGACGGATATGCTGATATGGTGGCTCAATGATCATTCTCTTCAGTGGATAAGGATCAGTAAAAGGTGCTCCTAGTAACTCATTAACAATATTCACAGTGAAAGTTATCACATGACCACGTACCTCACCTCAGAATCTTTCGAGTTCCAATTTGCATAGAATTCCCAAACTAAGCTTAAGTTGCATGCACCCGGCTGCTCAAAGAGAAAATTCATGTGGTGGGCCTCTATCTTTCTCACCATAGATGGATATTCTTTCATCAAGCTTGTCCTGTTAATAAATTAATCAGCTAAATATTTTGACTCTTTGTGTTGAGAGTACCACTTTCGTACTGCCACAACCACAACCTTGGCTCCTAACCTCTTTTGACCCCTAGGAACATGTGGGGCTGCAGGTACCCGGTCAGCTTCACGACTTCTCTTATGCCTGGGCTCAAATGATCCAGCTGCATTTTTCCTTTTGCTTCTTTATTGGTGGCTACTCGACATTGTACCTATTAACACAACAACCCACAAACATATAAAACAAGTACATTCAAATCTAGACACCACTAAGTGTGAAATTTACCCCACACTTAGTTTCCATCATATATTGAACATCATCATTCTAATATTCTTGAAATTTCTCATGATTCAGTAAATCAACTCATTTATTTAGAAACTAAGTCACTTTGAATGTGTACTTCATCACTTTAACAAGCACATAAACAATCTAATCTCGACATAGCTTATAGCAATTCATGCAAATACACCACACGAATTCAGAGCAGTCAAAATAATTTCAATAATTCACTACCACAGATCTACAAGTCATAGCTCAAATAAAACCCTCAACCTAAGCAATTATTGTCACTAATTCTCCTAAACATGCCATTTATCATCTCAAGTCCACAAATCAAAGCAAGCTCATGCCCTTCAACACTAATTATTTAGCATCCTAATCATTATTTACAATATAAACAACTTTAAGTAAATAAAGGGTACAAGACTTACCTTTGACTTGATGAAGAGAAAATAAAGGATGAATTATGCACCACAAGAATAAAAATCGATTTTCAAATTGAGGGAATTTAGGGGCGGCGGCGGCGGCGCTAGGGTTAGGGTGAAATGTGGAATGAGTTAAGGTCATATATATGGAGAACACCCAAAATTGAAAGGTTAACGCGACACATCATATATCATGTTGGAGAATCGATTCACGTCGTTTCTCTGGAAGTAGCATTAAAAAATTATTCTAAGTGTTGCCTGTATAGCAACCGACGCAGCGCGATGCATAACGCATTGAAAAGACTGATGCAACGCGTCAGAATCGCGTCGTCCACTGGAACTAGCATTAGCAAATTTTTCTAAGTGTAGAATTGATGCTCTTAGACGCGACGCGCTAAGATAGTGTCGATCCACTGGAAATTGCATCCCAAAAATTTTCTAAGGCTAAATTTTCCATATTTTAATACATCTTTTTTAACCCTTACTTTTTTCTTACCATATATCACCTCTTTACTTACTCATAGACCCCTGTTCATCATTTTCCAATCTTCTCTTTTTCCACCAAGGTCCTCGTTCCTACACATCAATCAAAAACAACAAAATCATGTAAGTAAAAGTGGGTTGCCTCCCACCAAGCTCTTATTTTTGGTCGTGGCACGACTCATCTTTTTGTATTTTTCTTTTTGTTCTTCAATTACTAAAATTAAACTACCTATTACATTAGTTTTGTGGGTTGCCTCCCATACAATGCCTTATTTTACGTCGTGCCATGACTTAGCTCAATTCTACCCCTCAGCAAAGGTGATGGACTCCTTGTGCTTATCTGGATGATCAATCCAATAATATTTTACACGTTGTCCATTCACCAGGAACTTCTCTGTCTTCTCTTTATTTTACAACTCTACAGCTCCATGAGGTGTCATTTGCACCACCTCAAAAAGTCTAGCCCATTTAGATCGCAATTTACCCAGGAACAACTTAAGCCTTGAATTAAACAATAAAACAAGTTGTCCGGGTTCAAACACTCTCTCTTCAATTTGTTTATCATGCCACATTTTGGTATTCTCCTTATATAGCTTGGCATTTTCATAGGCATGAATCCTAAACTCATCAAGCTCATTCAGCTATAATAGTTGTTTCTCACCCGCGACTTTCATCTCAAAATTTAACTTTTTTCACAACCCAATATGCTTGATGTTCCATCTCTACAGGCAAATGGCATACTTTAACATAAACCAAGAGATATGGGGATGTCCCAATGGGCGTCTTGTACGCTGTTCTGTAAGCCCAAAGTGCATCATCTAACTTCTCAGCCCAATCTTTTCTCCTCCCATTCATAATTTTCTGAAGTATCTGCTTAATCTATAGGCTGGACACCTCAACTTGACCACTAGTTTGGGGATGGTACGCAGTAGCAACCTTGTGCCTAACACCATATTTAGCAAGAAGATTTTTGAACCAAGTGTTGATAAAGTGTGTACCTCCATCACTAATTATCGCTCTAGGTGTACCAAATCTGGAAAATATGTTCTTCTTCACAAATTTCAGCACTACCCTTGCATCATTAGTCTGACTAGCCACAGCTTCCGCCCATTTAGAGACGTAGTCAACCGCTATAAGAATGTACAGATTGCCTTTTGAAGGTGGGAATGGTCCCATGAAATCGATCCCCCAAACATCAAAGACTTCGACTTCTACAATATTATTGAGGGGCATCTCATGACGCCTAGATATAGTACCCAACCTTTGACATTGATCACAATTTTTCACAAAAGCAATTGCATCCCTAAACAACGTAGGCTAGAAAAAACCTGATTGCAATACTTTTCTAGTAGTCCTCTCACCCCATGGTGTCCACCATAAGGAGATAAGTGGCAATCTTTAAGCACCTTTGAAAATTCAGCCTCTGGGATACACCTACAAATAACTCTGTCTGGACCCTACTTAAAGAGATACGGTTTGTCCCAAATATATGCACGTGAATTATGGAGCAATTTCTTCCTTTGTTGGGTGGTAGCATCAGGAGGGTACACCTCACAAGCTATCAAATTCATAATATCAGCATACTATAGGAACTCAACTGCATCTATCGACAACAACTTTTCATCAGGAAACTCTTCCTTAATACTAAGAGAGTTATCAATAATATAGTTTCGACTTTCTAGTTGTGACAAGTGGTCAGCAACTTGATTTTTAGCTCTCTTCCAATCTCAAACATCAAGATCAAATTCTTGTAGCAGAAGAATCCACCTAATCAGTCGCGACTTTGCATTCTTCTTATTAACAAGATACTTAAAGGCAGCATGGTTAGTACAAATAATGACCTTAGTGCCAACTAAGTAAGATCTAAACTTGTTGAATAAATACACCACTGTCAATATCTCTTTCTCTGAAACCGTATAATTAGCTTGAGCATCATTTAATACTTTGCTAGTATAATATATCAAGCGAAATACCTTTTCCTTTCTCTGACCCAAAACTTCTCCCACAACAATGTCACTAGCATAACACATTATCTCAAACGGTAACTCCCAATCTGGTGAAATCAGAATTGGTGCTTCAATTAACTTCTTCTTTAGTTTTTCAAAGGTTTCTTGGCAATTAGCCTTGAACTCGAATTTGGATTCTTTCTCTAATAATTTGTACATGGGGCTTGCAATCTTTGAGAAATCTTGAATGAACAGCCAATAGAAACTTGCATATCCCGGAAAACTCTACACTCCTTTGACTGTGATTGGGTGTGGAAACTTTTTAATCACTTCAACCTTTACCTTATCTACCTCGATTCCTTTACATAACAATTTATTTCCTAGGACAATTCCTTACTTAACCATAAAGTGGCACTTTTCCCAATTTAGCAGCAAGTTTGTCTCTTCGCATCGAGCTAGAACTCTGTCAAGATTCTGCAAGTACTTTTCAAAAGAATTTTCATACATAGAGAAATCATCCATGAATACCTCCACAAAGTTTTCAACCATGTTATAGAATATAGCCATCATACATCTCTGAAATGAAGCAGGTTCATTGCATTGGCCGAAGGGCATGCGTCTGAACGCGTATATGTCATAATGACAAGTAAAAGTGGTCTTCTCCTGGTCTTACGATGCTATGATTATCTGATTGTAGCAGGAGTACCCATCTAGAAAACAATAATACTCTTGCCCCACCAATCTATCCAGCATTTGGTGAATGAAAGAAATAGGATAATGATCTTTACGAGTAGCTTCATTCAACATCCGATAGTCAATACAGATCCTCCAACCGGTCACCATGCATGTGGGGATCAACTCATTATCATCATTCATTATCATGGTCATCCCTCCTTTTTTTGGTACACAGTGCACTGGACTCACCCATTTGCTATCGGAAATTGGGTAGATAATACCACTATCTAACCACTTGATTATTTCTTTTATGACCACCTTCTTCATCACAGGATTCAACCTTCTTTGTTGCTGCACTCTCAGTCTGTAACCTTCATCCATGTAGATGTTATGCATGCAAAATACTGGGTTAATTCCTATAATATCAGATATTTGCCAACCAATTGACTTTCTTCTCCTCTTTAAAACTGTTATGGCTTCCTTTAACTGCACATATGATAATCCTGCAGATAAAATAACAGGCAAAATATCTTGATCTCCAAGAAAAACATATTATAAATGAGGAGAAAGAACCTTAAGTTCCAAGTTAGGAGCTTCTTCAACTGAGGGCTTGGGTGATGGACCAATTGTCCTATTCAATGGTTCGATAGGCACTTTGTTCGGCTTAATTACTGCCAAATTCATAACCTGGACTAATTCTAATGCTTCCACATCTCTATTATCAAAGCTCGCTCTAATGGATCATTAAACAACAACAAATGCCAATTTGAAGCAAAATCAATAACTGATACAGATGACAACTCCTTATATATAGTTGGCAGTTTCAACGCCTTGTACACATCAAAAACTTCTACTTTATCATGCGCTCACATTGTCATTTTCCCGGCTGCTACATCAATTAGTGACTGTCTCGTTGCTAAGAAGGGTCATCCCAAAATAAATGGACCCACAGGATTAGCCTTTAAGTCAAGAATTATAAAATTCACCAAAAAGATTAAAGATCCTACTTGCACCAACACATCTTCAATAATACCATCCGGCCTAGAAAGTGATTGATCTGCCAATTTCAAAATAATAGTAGTGGGTTTGGGACTCCCAAGACCCATCTTCCGGTACCACGATGTGGGCATAAGATTTATGCTAGCGCCCAAGTCATAATCCCCGTGCACTAATGGTTTGTCCAGTGGTAATCTGCAAGGTGAAACTACCTAGATCCTTAAGCTTTGTGGGTATTTTTTTTTGAATCTTGGAAGTTCACTCTTGAGTAAGTAAAACAGTAGTATACTCGGTCAACCGGTTCTTATTCGTAACTATATCCTTTAAGTATTTTTCATATTTTGGCACACTTTGCAAAATGTCAATCAGAGGGAGATTCACTTGAACCTGCTTCAGAAGATCTAAGAACTTCTTGTAACTCGCCTCCTCTTGATGCTTTCTTTCCCTTTGAGGAAAGGGTAAGGGAAGAATCTTCTTATCCACATGAAATTCATCACTCACCGCTTTTTCCTTGACTTTCTTCTCTGTATTATCTTCAGAATTATTCTTAGTTACTGTGGGATTTACCTGCTCCTGAACTGTCTCCTTCGTTTGCAATCCACTCCTCGTTGTAACAGTATTCACCTGCTTAGGATTATCCTCTATATCTCTAGGTAATGCTCTTTAAGGCCTTGTATTCCGTGCTCCTACAATCTGACCCAGTTGCAACTCTAGATTTTTTGTAAAAAATTGTTGACTCTTCAATTCAGCTGCAAACTGTACCCGTTGAGTCTTTATTTCTGATGCAAACTGTGCTTGTTGAGCCATAAAATTCTTTATTAATTCCTCCATATTGCCAGTTTTAGCAGTAGCTTGATTATTCTGAGCCGGCTGTGGATTTGGTTGCACTTGTCCCTTGTACTGATTTGCATTTTGTGCCTGATTTCTACCCCATGAGAGATTGGGATGGTTTCTCCAATTGGGATTATAAGTGTTACCAAAAATTTTGTTGTCCCTGCCGATTCACGTTTCCCACATAGTTAACAGAATCTTTATTAACAGAACATGCATCAGCTGTGTGCTCACCACTTCCGTAAACCTCACACTAAGAATTCACCTGCTGGACTGCATTCGCTGTGGTTGCTGGTTGTGCAGCACCCAACTTTATGTTATTAAGCTGAGTAATCATATGAGTTTGCATGGCTAGATCTGTGCCTGTAATGCAGTGAACTGATCTACCTCCAATACCTCTGCAATCTTTTTAGGAGTACTCCTCGAGTTTGCATGCCAGTCAGGGTTCCCTTGTGAAATTCGATTCAGCAGTGTGTACAATTCTTCGTATGTCTTCTCAAGAGCCTGTCCACCATCTATTGAATCCAAGAGAATCTTCGTGTTTAGCTCCAATCCCTTAATTAAAGTATGTATAAGAAGATCATTGAACTGATGATGGTGAGGGCAATTTCTGAGCTTACCCTTAAATCTCTCCCAGGAAAGAGTGTCAACCTGACATAATCCGGATTTACCCCTTCAGGAGTAAGTATCGCTTATTTCCAAGAAAGTCTGTATATGTTGTTGCAGATCTTCGTGTGAACGGTCATGAAATTGCCCCGCTGAATTCAGAAATTGCACCATATTCTGCTTCAATTCAAATCGACCTCCTGGTTCAGGCTTTAGAATACTGCTCATCACATGGTTAGTGAGTAGGATTTCCACCTCACAAATAGGTCTAGTAGTTGGTTGAGAAGGAACAACTGGAATAACAGGAATGACAGAAGGTGGAACATTCTCGGCATTTGGATCGACTGGTTCATTTCTTTGTTCAGCCATTCTTCGCCTTTGTTGAAAGATTTGCTCTGGTTCTTCAAAAGGATCTACCAATTCTTTATCTCTCGCCAGTCCTAGATTCACCTAATCCTGCAAAAATTCAGCCGGTAAGATCAAGTTGTTAGTACCCAAGCATAATATCAAAAACCAAAAATTTAGCAATTTACTAATTATATTTGTCCCCGGTAACAGTGCCAAAAAGTTATTGCAACTCAGACGCACACGCAAGTGCATGTGATCGTTCAAGTAATATAATGATTTAGATAATCAGATATCGTTCCCACGAGGACTAAACAACTAGAAATTTAACCAACTTTTAATTTTAGACAATAAGTATTAAGTGTTGTAAAGTATCAAGATGAGTTTAAACTTGATAATAAAAATATAAAATGATTAATTAGAAATAAAAGGTTATAACTAAAGCAAGACAAGAAACGATTGTAAACAATAATAATAAGAATTTCAGGGTTTAGGCTTTCCAAACAATCATACAAATCTCCATTCTTATAGTAGTCTAATTGGTTATTGGGTTGTTGGTTCGCAAGGTTTAAGCAATGATTTTTGGCTCCCGACCTCAAATCTTTTATCTATTAAATATTGCAGCTACAACTCCCGCAGAGATACAATAATTCTTCTAGATTCATTAAGCACTCTTCTTGCAATTGAACCAAATAAGGCTTCTAGGTATATCCCTATCCTAGATGCTAATTCAAACACTTATTTCATAAAAGGGTAAGAACCTTGCTCCTTAATTTCCTCGTTCTAATCTACGATTCTCCTTTCAAATTTATATAGAAATATAAATTTATTCTAATGACGGCCAAGCATTAAAATAGTAAGCTCAAGAAATTAAGAACAACCCAGGTGATAATCCAAAAAGAAACTACTATAAAGAATATCAAAGAGTAATCATGTTCTTGACCTCAACCCCAGAACAAGGGTATTTAGCCACTCATGTTTGAATCAAACATCAAAAACAAGTAATTAATCATACCAAAAATTAGTCTTTTGGTAAAGAAGTTCAAAAGAAATAATAAGAACCCTAAAAAGAAGAATTCTATGCTTTTCCGCCATTGTTATGCTTGCCAAAAGTCCTTGGAATTGTGCTCATGTGTTCCTTTTATACTTGGAAATTTTTTACCAGATGTGAAGCCTTAACACAACGCGTCGATAATCGCGTCAACAAAGCCAACGCATCGTGTCAACATCGCGTTGATGCACCAGAATTTACCTTTAAAAATCAAACGAAGTCAAGTTCTTCATCACACGACGCAACGCTTTGACATTGCGTCGTGTCACTAGAATTTTCTCCTCAAGCTTTGTCTAAGTGTCAAAACTTTAAGCATCGACGTGATGCGTTGACATAGCATCGATGCACTGGAAGTTGTAGAAGAAGAATTTTCTAAGGCACATAACTTATGCATCGACGCGATGCTTTGACATCACGTCGATGCACTGGAAATTGTTCTTCAAGTTTTGGCTAAGGTACACATATTGCCAGTTGATGCGACGCATTGAGATAGCGCCGCGTTGTTCGAATTTTTCTCCAATTCCTTTCTTTCTTTTCGACAATCCTCATCACTTTTCTTTTCTCCTTACTCTCGTGCATCTCCATATGTTTTTGACTTTGATCCACATGGTCTTTCGCATCTTCATGATGTGTATCCAATTTTCTTCTAAATCCCTGGAAAATTTACTTTGTATCTCTAATCACATTGGTTAGCCATGAAATATAATTTAACTCATAATTCAATATAATTAGCACAATTTTTATTCTCAAAACAAGTCCAAATATGGGTAAATAACAGTGTTTCAACATATAAATACGCCCAAGATCACCTCTCGACTGGCGGGGCTATTTGAAAGGTAATAGCCTCTCGACTGGCGGTGCTATGAAAATGTTAAAGCTTCTCGACTTGCGGGGCTTTAAAAGGTAATATCCTCTCGACTGGCAGGGCTATGAAAATGTAAAAGCCTCCCAACTGGCGAGGCTTTAAAAGGTAATAGCCTCTCGACTGGCGGGGCTATGAAAATGTAAAAGCTTATCAACTGTCGGGGCTTTAAAAGATAATAGCTTATCGACTGGCGGGACTATGAAAATGTAAAATCCTCTCAACTGGTGGGGCTTTGAAAGGTAATAGCCTCTCGACTAGTGGGGCTATGAAAAGGTAAAAGCCTCTCGACTGGCGGGGCTTTAAAAGGTAATAGTCTCTTGACTGACGGGGCTATGAAAATATAAAAGCCTCTCGAATGACGGGGCTTTGAAAGGTAATAGCCTCTCAACTGGCGGGGCTATGAAAATGTAAACACCTCTCGATTGGTGGGGCTTTAAAAAGTAATAGCCTCTCGACTGGCGGGGCTATGAAAATGTAAAAGCCTCTCGACTGGCGAGACTTTGAAAGGTAATAGCCTCTCGATTGGCGGGGCTATGAAAATAAAAAAGCCTCTCGACTAATGGGGCTATGAAAAGGTAGAAGCCTCTTGACTGGAGGGGCTACTTGAAAGGTAATAGCCTCTTTCCTGGTGGGGCTATGAACATGTAAAAGCCTCTCGACTGGCGGGGCTTTGAAAGGTAATAGCTTCTCAATTGGCGGGGCTATGAAAATATAAAAGCCTTTCGACTGGCAGGTCTTTGAAAGGTAATAGCCTCTCGACTGGCGGGGCTATGAAAAGGTAGCATCCTCTCGACTGGAAAGGCTACTTGAAAGGTAATAGCTTCTCGACTGGCGGGGCTATGAAAATTTAAAGCCTCTGAGAACACCCGATTGAAAAGAAAAATGTCTGATTTTGAAGGTTGTAGCTTGAAAAGAAAGGTCAATTTTTGGTATTTGAAGGTGGCCATCTTGCATGTAAAGTGTGATGCATGTATGTGAAGGCATGTGTTTGAAAGAAAAGAAAATTATTTTGTATTTTCATTGTAAAAAATATGTTGAAAGATGAAAAATGCAGAAGATTGCTTTGTGTTTTATTTGTAAGAAATACTGAAAGGTAAAAATGTAGAACATTGTTTGTGTTTTCTTTATAAGAAATATTGAACAGTGAAAATGTAGAAGATTATTTTGTATTTTCTTTGTAAGAAATGTTGAACAATGAAATGATATAATTATGTCTTGACTACAGTTAGTACCAACAATTAGTAGTGTGTATAGGAATCCCCCTATCTCTTTTCCAGTTAACCAAGATAGACTTCAGGGTAACTCATATAGATTTAAGTGGTACCTCAGATATAACTAAGTATCGATAAGATTTGTTCGTCTTTCTTCAAACAAAGATTTTGAACTATGCCTATTCTCATGTTTCAAGTGCCCTCTCTAGAAAGAATATCTCTTTTTCACACTTATTTGAGTATTTTCTTTTGAATTTAGAGACGTCTAAAGATATACACTCACACTCAGAAAGAAGTTCAATGAATGAAATTGTGATACCATAGGCTTGACCTTCATGTAAGTATCCACTAATGTGAGAACACCTAGAGTAGGATCTTGTAGAGCCTTTTATTGTCTTGTATTGTAGGCTTGGGGATGGGTAGGATGATATTTGGGATGAAAGTGACTAATTCCTCAATGAGCATTGCACTGTATCTGTGCTTTCTATATTTATTGCATTTTGATGTTCGATTTATTTTACTGTGCTTCTTGCCCCTTGTTTTGTACTTGCTTCGACTTTGTTTGAATCTTGTACAGAAGTTTTTTTTTTGATATTTTTTTTTCGGGTGATGATGATTCCCTATCTTTGTAGGATTTATCTTTTTTTTTTATTTCTAGGGTTTGCTCCTTATTCTATGAAGTCGTCTTTTTATTTTTATTCTTCTGAGGCCACATATCATTTGTCTTCGACAATTTTGATCTTGAAACTTTGTTCTCAACTTACACGTATGTAGTGCGCTCAAAGAGGTGGGCCAAGAAAGGGATAGTGCAAGTAAGCAATCAAAAGGTATAGGCTTAGATGTGGTTATTCGAAGAAAAAGTTTCAGGCTCAAGGGGAAAATTCTAGAGATTAATGTCACTTGGTGAGCTGTGAAAGGCACAATCGGGTCAAATAAGGCATACAATCCTTTCCCAAATTAAGTATAACTCAGAATTTTGCCTCAACAGACATTTAGGTCGAGTTCTAGATCAATAATGCAATGCAATGAACTAGTCTAAAGATCACCACACAATGCACTTGAAAAGATGCATCTGGCTTCGTTCTTGCCTTAGATGTATACAAGAAATTTTTTGAGTGTTACGTAGGTTTGATTAAAAGGTACCAAAGAAATCTATAGTTTACCATGAAGTCGGTCCTCTCCATCATACCAATTTATTCTTTCTCATGCACACTTCTAACTGTGTTGGTACCAATCAAGTTAAAATTCTGAATTTTTATTCATTTGGAAAAAATAATGGGACCGACCCCAAATGAGGGTTGTCTACGTATCTTGTAAAAATAAGAATCAGGTCTGCATAGTTCAGGAAAATTTGTAAATTTATATGTGCAATGTATAATTGTAAAAAGGTGATGGTCATCCAAGAAAATAATGTGTAAGACGATCAGGAAAGAACTGCTTTTTGCATCAAAATTATTTCAATCAGATAATTGAGAGGATAGATGTCAAGCATGACGATAGCTTTGACACAACTTCAGTAGGCTGACAAGATTGAGAAAGTCATACATTGAAGGAACTATGACATTATTCACCAAAGTTGGCAGGATTATTATGAATGAAAGAATATAGAACCGTTGCTTTGAAAGTGGGGATCGAGACTCCATAAATTTAATGGTTTACGATGTTAGAAAAAAGAAGCTAGGTGTTCTCGAACTAAAATCGGGTGAGGATTTGGAGGTAGGTCGGTTAGGCACTAATGTTATTGAGATTTGAATTTGAGGAATTATTTATTTGCTCTCTTTGAGACCTTTGGAGAGCGTCTTTGAACTGTTACAGAAAAATTGCCCAAGTTTGAATATCTGAGAAATTGTTCTAAAATAGTGAAGAGACCGAACTCTCATATAGGGTTTCCTATGTATCTTGTAAGGACAAGAATCAGGTCAAAATGTAGTTCAAACTCTTTTTTTTTCTTGAGTTTGTATATGGCATGATTTATTTTCAGAATAGAAATTTTCCTAAATGGTTGAGAGTAGAAATGGATAATTGCGAGAAGGTGCACTAACCTAAATGTACCAATTCTGAGACTAAGAAATCCAAAGAAGGTTCAGAGGAGTGCAGTACACCCCTCGTATGTTCAGTGTGTGAATTATGTACGGCCAAAAACTCGATGGAATTGTGAGTTATGATATAATGAAGTAAAGAATAATGTGTAATGGTTCTTACAATATACAGATACAGTGTATTAAACAAATAATGAATAGAAAAATTGATAAGGCAACAAAATTAATTTGCGCAAATAATGTAAAGAATTCATGAAAAAATCTACACAATTTGCAATGTGAACAGATAAAAAATCAAAGAATTAATATATACAAAAAATGTAAAAATACCTCCCTCAATTGCAAAATTGAGTCTACCATGGTTAGAACCAGCTGTTATTACCCAGCAGAGTCATCATTCTATCATGCCCTGTTTTTACCAAGGCTAAACAAAAAAAGAATTACGCACTCTAAATGAGTTGAAAATTTGTACAGAGTCGCCACCTAATTTTTAAGGAAAATAAGGAAACCTATTTATTTGTCAACATGTATAAATAATGTTTTAGTCCGTAAAAAATCAATTGAGATTCTAGATAAGGGTTCAAATTATCCTGAATGAAAGGGGTTAGGCACCCTTCAGGATCCACAAATGTGGTACTCGGCTAGACTAAATTTATAAAAAAGGGAGGAAGTATATTTAAAATAATATAAAAGGTGTATGTATTAAGTATAAAATAATACTTTTAAAAAAATATAAATGTTTAAAACTATGTAAAGATATATGCATATTAAATATATACATAAAACCTATTGTTATAAAAAGATGTAAAAGATATGTATAAAAATGTATAATTATATATGAAAAGGAAAAGTATTTTATGATGTACGAAAGAAATGTATTTTGATGTGTCATGAAAATAAAAAGTATTTACAAGTAATGTTTTTTATTTGATTAAAATTACGAAAAATTAAGATTTATTTTAGAAGAAAAGACTGCATAATATGTGGATCACTTGATTAACTTGATTCTTCTATGTAAATATTAACGACCTAAGTTTTGCCTAAAAGCGATGAAAATTATGCAAATAAAAAATACCCCGCCCGACACCCAAAAAGTAAAGTTTTTACTATCTTTTATCTTTATGTACAATTATACAAACGAGAAATAAACTACAAGCATAAAGCTCGGGAAATATGTATAAGTGCTTGATAAAGTAATAAAATAAATAAATAATCATAAAAGTAAGTAAAATTATGTGCACACGCATTTACATGTAGATGTATATATAAAGATAAAATTTTGTTATAAAGTGGGCTCGGATTAAGTTGTAGACTCGCCATGGCTACGAAGTGGTTGCTCGACTAATTGGCCATCCTAAATCGCCTTATCAAGATACGAATCATAAAACCTTTTGTGTTGCCGTAATATTATAAAGATTTCGTCATCGCCCGAATTTATTCATTTATTATGTATTTTGCTTACGTAACATTCGTCTTTTGAAATGGGGTGGCCTCGAAAATCCAACGAAAAGATATTGTCATCGGCCATGCATCGATATTTAATATAAATATGTAGACTTAGAAAATAAAGTCCGTCTTTTGCAATGAGATGACCTCAAGTATCCGACAGAGAGATAATATCATTGGCCAAGTATTTATTTTGAGTGTATGTGTGTGTTTTTGAGAAAAAGGAAAAGGATGAATAAAATTTATGTATGATAAAATATATGTGTGTGGTGAAGAATATGTGTGTGTAGTGAAGAAATGTGTGTTTGAGAGAGAAAGAAAAATATGTGGGGATGAAAAATGTGTATGTGTATTTTATTTATGTATTTGTATGTGAGAAGAGAAAAAATATGTGTGTATTGTATTTTTTGGAGAAAAAATAAAATATATAAAAAGAAAATTAATTTATTTATTTTTTGAGAGAGGGGAGAAAGAAGAATGAAATGTGTGTATAGTGAAAAACATGTGTTTTGAGAGAAAGGAAAAATATAACTAAAATTTTTGTGTTTGAGGGAGAGGAGAAGAGGGGAAAATATGTTTGGATTTTTTTAGAGAGAGGAAGAATAAAAAATATGTCGGTGTATGAAAATATGTGTGTCATTTGTCTTCCACCCTCCACTATTTATAACAAAAATGGTGCATCTTATTATCCAATAGATAAAAGGATGCCCCTATTTTTTATAATAGCACACCCTTTGGTCCTTAGGATATTGACCAAAGGATTTTTTTATTCTTTTAACCAATGGATAAAGTTATTGTCCAAAGGGTGGTGTCATTGAGTTGTCATTGTCAGGTGTGACAAGACATTATTGTGTGGTCGTTGTCGAATGTGACAAGATATTATTGTGTGGTCATTGTCGGATGTGACAAAATATTATTGTGTAGTCATTGTCGGATGTGACAAAACATTATTGTGTAGTCATTATCGGATATGACAAGACATTGAATTATTATACTGTGTAAAAGTAACTGATCCAACTCAGTATTTGCAGACTATAAAAATGTACAAAATGTCGGTATTAATATGTAATCACTGAAAATGTAAATAATATTAAAAATATTAAAGAATGTAATTAATTTAAAAATATTGTAAAAAATATGGTGTCATCTCATGCACGTGTGCAGTTGATTGTAAAATGTTAAAAATGATAATGAATTGATAAAAATCCTAATATAAGAAAAATTATTAATAAATTGTGAAAAGTAAAAATATGACAACAAATTGATAAAAATCCTAAAGTAAGGATGATTATCAACAATTTGTCAACAATTGTAAAAAGATGTGGAAATTGTACTTTGTGTTCTTTAACGATCAAAAAGTCTGAAGACGTTAATTTTAGGCACGAAGAGCAAAAGTTGGGTGTCAACATATTGAATTGAAAAAAATAGGGACATTTATGACATTGCATTATTTTTTAAAGGTGGGGACACAATAGATATGTATATGTGCGAGGACTAAATTGTAGAGTATGTGGGTCAATTTGGAGGACAAATGAGTCAAGTTACAAGTGTTGGTGAGATTTTTAATGCACCTTTAGCTGGCAAGAAAGAATCTGAGATATGTTTTGTTCTATATGAAATACCAAAGGAAAAAATCAAGATCTAGGGTTGGCTTCTTCTTCTTATGTTGTTGTTCCAAATAGTTGTGAAAGATCTGAATATGAAGAAGAAGTTGGGGCTGATAATGGTTAAACAACTATCCAAAAATAATTTGAACTTGCTGTCCAAGAAGAAGTCAAACCTGTTGTCCAAGAAGAAAAGGTTAGAGATAGTGATGGTGGTGATGATGATTCTGACCAATCTATTGACTATGAAAGTGATGGCATGAGCAGTTTAGGATAGTGAAGAAAAATGTGAGAAAGTTTAAGAGAGAAAATATAAGAAACAAGAAGAAAGAGAAATCAAAAGTTTTTTTGGTTGAAGTTAGACTAGATGATGAGTATGATGATATTGGTAAGGACAAAAAAATTACAAGGGTAAATTGACAAAAGGTGAGCCATACTATGATAGTTCTGATTGTGATAGTTTTCAAAGTGATGATGATTTGGTGCCTGTTTTTTATGATGAACTTGAGGGAGGAAAATTAAGAGGAAGAATAAAGAGTAGTGCAGTGATATATGATTCAACTTGTGAAGTAGTTGTGTGGCAGTTAGGTTTAGTATTTGAAAGTGTAAATGACTTTACAGAAGCAGTTACAAAATATGCTATAATGAAGGGGGTTAAGTTAGATAAATATGTGCATAAAAGTTATAGAATAAGAGTGAGATGTAAAAGTGATTTTCCATGGTGGTTGTATGCTAGAAATGAAGGGAGGACTGGGAACTTCTCTATCAAGAGCTACAACCCAAGGCATAAATATACCCAGACCAATACAAATTTTCTTTGTAATTCAAAATTTCTATCAAATTATATTAAAGATATAAATATATCCCAGTTAACTCTCAAAGGGTGGAAGATTCAAGAATGGGTTAGAAAAGAGTTGGGTGTTTATGTTAGCGAGACAGTGTGTTTACAGACAAGAAATCTGGTTTTGGAAAAATTTATGGGGGATCATGTGGCTGAGTTTAACATAATTCTAAACTACAAGGATCTGTTGCTCCAAACAAATCCTGGTAGCACTTATGTTGTGAAGCCGACTGAGTCAGATAGTGGGATGAAACAATTTCACTCTTTTTACATATGTTTTGATGCTATAAAAAAAGAATTTCAATAGGGATGAAAAAGTGTATAGGGATGGATGGGTGTTTTTTGAAAGGAGTTTGTAAAGGTCAGCTATTGGTAACTATTGTAAGGATGGAAACAATCAAATATTTCCAATAACATGGGCAGTAGTTGGTACAGAAAGCAAGGCTACATGGAGATAGTTCTTGATGATATTACAAGATGATCTCAACTTAGGAGATGGTTCTTAGCTTACTATTATCAGTGATATACAAAAGGTAACTATATTTATTAATATTTTTATAAATTTAGTTTAGACCAAAATTAACTATCTTCATATTTTTGTTTTGAAATTGCAGGGACTAGTTGCTACTGCAGAAGAAATACTTCCTGAATGTAAGCACAGAATATATGCTAGACACATCTTAGTTAATTGATCAAATAACTAGAGAGTCATAGAGAGAAGGAAGAAATTTTAGGCTTGTGCTAGATCAACTTTTGAGGCACACTTTAAGCATAATCTTGGTGCTCTATCCAGGTTGGGTGGAACTATTATTAAAGATCTTATAGGTTACAATAAGGAGAGATAGTGCAAGTCTTACTTCAACACCTTTTCCAAGTGTGATAGTATAGATAATAACATATAAGAGAGTTTCAATGCTTGGATTTTGGGTCTTAGGAACAAGACTATTATTTCAATATTGGAAGAAATTAGGATTAAGGTGATGACAAGGGTGAGTACGACAAGATATTTGTTGATTCTTGGACAGATGGCATATATCTAATGGCAATGATGGTGCTCAATGCAAATATAGAAATATCAATGCAATGCAACATTGACTGGAATGGTGATCAAGGATTTAAAGTGTTGAAAGGGGCATACAAACATACTGTGAATTTGAGGAAAAATGTAGTTGTAGATCATAAGAACTAAAATGAATCCCCTGTGCACATGGTATAACAACAATGAACTACTTGAATTTGGATGCATCACAAGATATTTTGAGCTGGTACAGAAAAGAGACATATCTGAAGGCCTATTCTTACTTTATTCCAGTTTCAACTATGAAAATGTGGACAGATAGCCGAAATTCTATAGTTGAGCCACCCAAAGTGAAACAAATGCTTGATAAGCCACTAAAGAACATAAAGAAAGAGATTGATGAAGTGAGAAAATCCGGAAAGTTGCCAAAATTTGGGGTGCCAATGACTTGTTCAATCTGCAAAGGAGCAAATCATAACAAGAGGGGATGTCTATAAAATCCCAATCATAAATCCACACCAACCACAAAAGAAGTAAAAATCTCATTAGCTTACCTAAACTTTTATCATATGATTACTTACTAACTAGTATGTTCTTATAGTATGTTTCCTCACAATAGTCTTCTACTGGAAAGAGGGGAAAAGGAAGCATAAGCAACACTGACAAAACAGGTGGAAAAGTGGTTACAAAAGGCCAAGAATTATGGATCAAGGAGTATTTGTTTCTGAAAGTGGATATACTTGTGTTAATGTAAGTGTCTTATTAAATTGATACTTCTTATTATTTTGGCAAAAGATAGTAAAAAAATAACCAAGGCATACATGTTACAGCGAGGATTGGCTAGCAGTAGAAGGATTAACACGGGCATGGTAAGTTCTGAACATGTCACTGGTGATATTGGTTATCAACCAACCAAGGGACTGAAGTGGAAAAGTAGTCGTGCTATTACTCAAAGGCAAGTTCAAGTTCAAACCAGATCAAAAGCTGTTGAAATTAAGATAAGGGCACAACTGATGGAAATATATCCATCAAAGACTACCAAGGCAAAGACTTCATCAAAGAAAAATGCAAAAGGCAAGGGAAAAAGTTCTAGTAATGGTGGTTGTTTGTGTTTTTTTGGCTATTGTAAGTACTTGTGGTTTTGTAAAATCAAACTTCAACTAGTCGTTATTTATGTATTTTGACAGTCGATGTTTTAAGTGATGTGTTATGATTTCATAGCACTTTCGACGCTTAAAACGATGAAACTATGCAAATCACTTAGGTCTTTTTATTAGATATGATGTGTTTTGGGTTATGTTTTGCAGGAAACCAAATTTTGGAGCTAATCTAGAGAAAAAGAGTAAAAGTTGAAGATTTGAACCATTTACGTGGGCACCTACGACCCATAGGGACTACTAACTGGGCGTAGGTTCTAGAGTATGTGTCAGAGAAGCTGAGAAACAGAGAATATAAAGCTGAAAATTAGACCCTGCTACCTACAGAGGGCACCTACGACCCGTAGGTGCCACCTACATCCCGTAGGTGGCTCAGTAAGTGGCCACCGATTTCAATTTTCCTTCTTTATTTTGTATTAGTTTCCGAAGATTTCCATGTACTCTATATATACTCTTAAGATGTTTTTAGTTAGGTTATGCACTCTTAATACTTACAAACATATATTTGATTTCGAGATTCGATTTGATCTTGGGATTACTTTGTTCTTGATTTTGATTGATTATTCAATTTGAAACTCCAGATTTTATTAATCTATTATTGCAATATTGATTCTATGCTTTCTTCATCGAATTTCATGGATTGTCTTGCAACAATGAGAAGCTAAAACCCTTATCTAGGGTTGTGGGAATCCTGACGGATTGACGAAGTAGGAGAAGTACAATGTTGTTTCAAACCGATATTCTTGCATATATTGTGGTTGTCTTCAGTTTAATAGATTTCTTAACTATTACAAACGTTAGGATCCCGCCTTATATTCACTACTTACATCAAAAAGTGAGTAGAGGTTAGAAAAAGACGACCACAATAGTAATTTGAAGATTAATTAGCGATATAGGCTAATCATCCTCATAGACTTAAGATAGTTATCATTCATCTAATAACTTAAGATTCAAAAGATAATAGTTAATCTGGGATCTAGGATAAGGTTAGTAAGACGGCATCCTGGATAAGGTTAGTAAGGCAATAACCTGAGACTCAAAAGGTAAAGGGTGAAATTTGTCAATGAGTCCACAAGACAGTTGATGGTACATAACTTATCAGATGCAAGATATCAGGTTGGTTCAACAAATCACAATAAACCTAAGAGTTGAGAAGCTAATGGGAGTACAATCCTAGTGTTCATGTTCGATTGATTACAGCCAAAGCATTCCACAGTTTGTTACTTTTCACAGTTTACAACTACAATCCCCCCATTTACTTTCCTGTATTGCCCGTTGATTTCATCAAGCTTGAGAAATAGTTCACGTATTCCATGTGGGTTCGACTCCAACCTGAATTGGGTTACTATATTTTGCATCAACCACTTTAACTTTAATTTGAGGTGTAGCTTTTGGCGATATAATTAAGTACTTTACTTGATTTTTGTTGAAATAATTAAGCATTATGGTGCCATTATTTTCATGATCAGATTTATGAAATGCATCTATTATGTGCATAGTTGTGTTGTTACATTATGCTTAAGTTGCGGTTGAATCACTATAGTCGTGTCACATTATGCTTAAGTTGTGTTGTTGCACTATGATGCCTTATTACCTCATCATTCTCATGTTCTTACAGAGAAGCCAACAATAACCAAGAAATATTAAAACTATAACTACATATATATATGTATATATATATACTAGTTTTATAAGGCCCGTGCTAAGCCCGGGTACAAACTTAAGTAATTTAATATTTTATATAATAATATAATTAAATATATAAAACAATTACAATTCACAAAGGCCATAAATTGAAAAATATTAATATGTTTATGAGTTTATGAACATATATTCTATAGTTATAAATAAAAATATATTTCTTTAGATATTTACTAAGTCTTAATTTTGTTCATAATTTCACGTGGCAAGAATTTAAGTTAGTTAATATGGTAATTTAAGATTAGTTTTACTTTAAATTAAGGGGTAACAAAAATTAAATTTATCAAAATCGAGAATCTATTAGTTCTTTATGTTTAATTTATGCCTAAGAATATTAATTCTCAATTAATCAAAAAATATATTTTAAAAATAATCTGATCTTATTGATACCACTACCTTCATTTAACTTTATCAATAATTTCAGCTTTCAATAATTAAAAGATATTATTGGTAATTTCAAAAGCAAGATAAAATTACTCATAAAAAATCTCATTCAATTCATAAAAAGTAATTAACAAATATTGAGAATCATACTCCGTTCATCATAAATAAATATAACCTTATACAATTAGTTAAGAGATTTACCGATTAGATAATAACAGGGGACTCTAAGTAATTCAGTTGATTGTCATCCTGAACTGTCACCATATTTGTGAAGGTTTGGTTTCCCACTTCATAATTTCTTTTCTATTCTCTATTTAAAAAAAATAGTTAAACAATTAAAAATTAAAGAAAAAAACTCCATAATGATTTCTCAAATTATGACACACCACATACAAAATTTCATTTGACAAGTAAAGAAATAAAGTAGTTTTATCAATATCTCTATGTCAACTACATGTCATAATTTTATTGGATTAACAAATTAATTGAAATTACTAAAGTAGTCTTGTGAGGACTACCAAAGTTTACTATTCTCTCTTATATATAATATAATATAATATAATATAATATAATATAATATAATATAATATAATATAATATAATATAATATAATATAATATAATATAATATAATATAATATAATATAATATAATATAATATAATATAATATAATATAATATAATATAATATAATATAATATAATATAATATAATATAATATAATATAATATAATATAATATAATATAATATAATATAATATAATATAATATAATATAATATAATATAATATAATATAATATAATATAATATAATATAATATAATATAATATAATATAATATAATATAATATAATATAATATAATATAATATAATATAATATAATATAATATAATATAATATAATATAATATAATATAATATAATATAATATAATAAAATAAACAGAAGAAATGATTGAAAAGGCTGCAACATTTATTAGAAAATGGAAAGGCAAAGACTAGGCGGGACCCAACAGCTAGATTATTAAAAACTTTACTATGCACAGAGGTCCACATATTACTGTGCAAGATGCTTTTCTTTTCTATTTAAAGCTACCTCGTTCTGTTGTAGAGGAGCAAGTTTTTCTTTTTATTTTTTATCTCTAAAAACGCTCTCCCTTCTCTCTAGATATTCCCACTTGTAAAATATATCTCGAAGATAAATAAGAAGGCACTAGCCACTGTTTGTTAATATCTTTAGGCCTTGCTTTCGGCTATTAAGGTACATATTACTTCCTTATTTGTGTGCATTTAATACCTCTCCTTCCCTCGTCCAGCCGTGACTATGTCCGACTAAAAGACTTCTTATATCTATGTTGAAGATCTAACTTTGTTTACATGGTAACTATGAAAGATCCAGACTCTATCAAAATATAAGAAAAATTTTCTATAGTTTGTTGACTTGGTTCCGAAATGGTGGTACAGTCGAGTTTAATAAACTTATGTTAGCTTTGTCTCTGTGACTATGTCTAGTAAGTTGTGCCTCTTTAGCCCGTTATACTGATACGAAAGGGCGACTTTTGCACAATTAGAACTTCTAGACACATGAGTTTAACATAAGGTTATTAAATCTCTGACAGGCCCCTTGTTTGGATAAAAAATTCCATACAGTCATTAAACTATTTGAAATTCTTTTATATTTCAGTTGGTGCTTTGGTTCGGTTGTCTGACTTTGGCGTAATCCGATATTGTTACATGGTCTGGCAGGCTGAGCGGCATACCCCAGCCCAGTGAGATCCTGTTAATGGTATCAGAGCCTAGGAACTTTCATAGTAATTCATTCAAGTGTGGTGACGTTTTCAGCATAGATATAAGACTTTTATAATAATGGATATAGACGAAGTTAGTACTAAGAGTACTAAACTCGAAGAAATAGATTTACCTCAGCATATGGATTTATTAAATAAATGGACAATCCCCAAAGTAGATTTAAACACTATTTATGAATATGGTTTATTTGATAAAATTAAACACAAGCAGATTATAAAAACTACAGAGCAATCTATTGCTCTGAATGCTGATGAAAAAACTCTTCAATTGCTTAAACAAGATGACATTGATCTATTTAAAAAATAATATAATTACTTACATATTGGCTTGGTGCAAATCACATTTAAACCTCTAACTTTGAAAAATCTTCCTGAAACCTTTTTAGCTGCACTTCGTGATGCCAGAAATTTAAACTTTAGACAATCCCTTATGGGATCTATAGAATCTACTCTTGCATATGGCCCTGTCTATTTTAATACTCAGCCTAATTTAACTTTATCTTTGACTGATGTTAATATCACTAATGCTTTAACTTTAAATGTAAAAACTCATGGCTATAATTATGCGCCTGGATCTAAGCTTATAAGTTTATCTTATCATATTTATTATCGTTTGTTGTCAACTTTAAATCCTCGTTGTAAATTAATCGATAATGCTTCAGATTATACTATGTTAATTGAAACTAATTTTGCAAAAGCTAAACTCACTACCAGGAGACCTATTCGATGGGATGAGATAAATTTTCCAAAAAATTGGATTCTAAATTCAGTTATTTCTCCGACACAGCTTGCGAAAGAAGTGACAAACTCAGAGTTAACTCATGTAACTCAGAGTAGTGATGGAAAAATCTGTCTTCAATTTGATGAAGATACTCCTACATATAGAAATTCCTTGTCAAGAAACTCTTTTTCCATGCCTAAAATATTGCAGCCTTTTCAATCACTTCTTCTATTTCGCCCATCACTATTGGAGGTTGGGACTCTGTGATATCTTCAGTGTTTACTTCGTCACTTTTCATTGATGCATCTGAGTTTTGATCCACTGTTTGGAGTAATTTATTTCGTACTTCTGCTAAGTATTGTTCTATCATCTCCATTTTATTCCCATCGTGAGCTGATATTCTTCTGGAAACATAATTGAGACTTTTATCTTCTACTAAAATAGATTTTTGAGGAGTCTGTTAATATTCAGCAATTTTCTTGATGATATTTTCTCGTTGATCATGTCCATATAAGAGTTTTGTATGTGGATCTTCACGAGTTAATTTGTCCCAGAAATTGCAGTAAAAGACTTTGTATAAAGCAGGAATTTGTTGGCTGGTATAACCTATTTCAACCGACTATCTATGTATCCAAGGGATAGAAAATTCTATAAAGAAATACATTTGGTCAATAGTATCTGTTTTACAAATATGTTCAGAAAGGTATAATTCAGTCAAGAAGGGTGAGGATTTTTTTCATGTATAATAAAAAGAAGAATATTCTGGAGGTAATATTTTAATGGTAGTTCTGTGTCAAGTCCACCATTGTACAAACCAATTGGGAATGGGTTTATCAAAGACCTTGGCACATATTTTTATTAATCAAGTATGTTTGTGTTTAATGTTATTATAATATAAGACTTGAGAAAATTCCTTAATATAATCCCAATATGTAAAATTTATTTGAGACTGTCCCATTGGTCCCATAGGCATAGTTTTTTGAGTCATGGATGAAATTCCCCATTCTTCAATAGAAATAAGTTTTTTAATAATTATCTTGGAGTATCCATGTACACCTGGGGTAGTGTCTCCCATCGGACTGTGCTCAAAATCTGTACTGAATGTCTGCACCAAAATATTTTCATAAAAAGTTCGTGTTTTATATGATTCTCCTGTGAAATAAACATTAGTAGTTAAGTATTTTTGGAGTAGTCACCATGCTTCTTCAGAATTTTCTTGTCGAGGAATATGCGGATTTTTAATAAGTAGGATGAGTTCTCTAGCATCCAATTTCTCATATGTGGGTATATTTTTGGATTTTTCTTGGATTATAGATGCAAATAAATCTGCATTTTTCTGTTAATCGGATATATAAGATTGAAGTTGTTTGTACAAAGGATGATCTTCTGGAATATCTTCCAAATGAATTGAGGAACCAATATTCTGTGTTTTTTATGATGATCCTTCATGGAGAATTTTTTAATTGACCAAAGTCCTATTTTCGTGTTGTAATACCGAAAAATTAGAACTTGCAGAGCTATATGCAGAATTATTTCTATTACCAAAATAAGTAGGATTTGTTCGTCCTCCGTAATATGAAGAGTTTTGACTTCGTCCTCCTCTGCCACGTTCTCTGGCTGTTTGCCAGGGTGGATTCATGCTACATCAATAATCAGGAATTTGATCAGCATACCATGACATATATTCACATAGATCTTCATAAAATGTGTCCTTTGTGATAAGATCATTAATGACCTTCTGTAATATAAGCATGTGCATGTCCGCATTTAAAGGAGTTGCCTTTATAAAAGTGATTAAGAATTTTTGAGAGAAGAAGTGGAGAAAGAGCTTCATTATTCCTTTTAATCCTGTAAATATTAATCACTTAAGTCAATATCAAACCAATAAATATCATTATCAAGAAATTCGTCGTGATCAAGGAATAATTCTTCTTCTATTATACTACGAACCAAATTTTCTAAGATAAGAAAATGAATATCTTCGTTTAAAGGAATGAATTTGATAATAGTAATTATAGTTTTCTCAGAGAGGAAGTATGTGTAAAAATTCATGTTAATCGATTAAATATTCTCAAGATAGAAAATCAGGTAAAGAATTTTCACTACCCTTCTTATAATGAATTTCGAAATAAAAAGGGGCTAATTGAGCTTGCCATCTTGCAAATATTAATTTAGAGGCATCATGTTTAAAGTCTTTGTTGAACATGTATTTTAAAGATTGAGCATCAGTCTTAAAAATAAATTTTTGATCATATAAATCATCTTAAAATTTTAAAACACATTTTACAATAGTAAGCATTTCATGAGCTACTGTGGCGTATTTTTTCTGGATTTCGGTCCACTTACCAGAATAAAATCTAATCAAATATTCTATTTTTTTATGGGGGTTAACTTGTTTAAGTATTCCACCATACCCAATATTCGAAGCATCAGTTTCAACAATTTTTAACCAATTGGGGTTTACAAGAGATGTACATGGAAGAGATTGAACTCGATTTTTAATTAATTTTACTAAATTAGTGTGGACTTGAGTCCAAGGAATTTTGTAATCCTTTTTTAGTCTATCATACAGAGGAGCTAAATCTCTAGACAGATTTTCATAAAAAGGAGAAATGTAATTAAGACTACCAAGGAATTTTTGTAGCTGTTTTTTGTCAGTAATAATATCGGTGAATTTTTTAGAAAATTCTAGAGCTCTTTGTATAGGTTCAATAGTACCTTGACGAATGTTATGTCCTAAAAACCTAATATTTGTCTGGAATAAACTTATTTTTGGTTTAGAGATGACCAAACCATTTTGTATAACAATTTGTTTGAACATATTCAGGTGTTTAAAATGTAATTCAAGGTTTTTAGAAAATACTAAAATATCATCAATATAGACAATGATAAAACCCATATAGGGGTTGAAAATGTCGTTCATAATTTTTTGAAATTCAGAAGGAGCATTTTTTAAACCGAATGGCATAACATTCCATTCATACTGTCCAAAGGGGACATTAAAAGCAATCCTATAAGTATGTTCTTTATCAATTTGAATTTGCCAATAGCCAGATTTTAAATCAAATTTAGAAAATATGTTAGCATCATATAATCTAGAAAGTAAGTCTTTTTTATTTGGTACAGGATATCTGATTTATTTTAAAACTTTATTCAGGGGTTTATAATTGATGACCAATCTAGGCATACCCCACTCTTTTTCAGCAACATTATTAACATAGAAAGCAGTACAAGACCAAGGAGATTTTGAAGGTTTTATAAGACCCTTTTGCAGAAAACTATCAATCTCCTTTATACAGAATTCTACTAACTCTGTATTCATTTGACAGGGTCGAGATTTTGTGGGAATTTTTTCTTCACAAAAAATATCTTCATAGGGAAGAGAAACAATATGCTTTTTTCGATCCCAGAAGGCATTTGGGTGATCAACACAAATATCAAGAATCAATTGATCAGAAATCATTTTTATTTTTTCTTGAATCTTTACAGACTTCATTGTATCTAGAATATTTATACTCATTAATTATAATTGTAAAAAATTGACTTGTTTTTGCTTCATACTAATAAGAGCATTTATATCTCTTGTTACAGGATCAGTAACAAAAGGATAAGAGATTTGTTTACTTTTATAGGTAGCCTTAAAACCATTCGCATCGATATATGTATAAGGATAAATAACATTTATAAAAGGTGTTCCTAAAATAATAGAAGGATATAACTGGTTTTTTACTAAAAAGAAGAAATGTGGAATGCAGACTTTATTTCGACATAGATGAGTATTCAGCAATTTATAGTTGATTTCAAGACTATGACCAGATGCAGACTTAATTATGTGAGTAGTTTTTTCAAAATATCTGGTTGGAATTAAACCTTCTTGAATGCAGCTGACATCAACACCACTATCAATCATAACAATATTAGTGATAGAAAATTCCCTATTAATCAAAATAGTGCAATTTATATACCATTTATGAGCAGTAACTAATTGCATCATCCTCAAGAAATAATTATTTTTTAAATCAATTTTTTGAATAATTTTATTCATGTCAAAATCGTCAGGGTTTTCAACTTCCTTTTCTTTTCCTTTAGAGGAAATAGTTTTTTGGGAAAAATCAGAAATATCTTCTTCAATTTTTAAAATCCTATGATCAGAGATCATTTGATTTTGTTTTAGAGAGATAATTTCTTTTTTTAAATTTTCGACTTCAGTTTTTAAATCATCAAAAGTGGTATTTCTTCCTGGCATTTGACTAATAGCAAGTCTTCTATTGACTTCAAAAATAGAGTAAGGCATGATATCAATATTAGAGGATTTATTGACATAATTACTTGACTTAGGATTACTAGAAGTATTGGTTGATGTAGAAGTAAGATCAATAATTTTTTGACGAAGCTTTTCATCAGTTACTTCTTTCAGTAATTCTAGAGCGCTATCAGCAGTAATTGTGGAAACATTTAATTCTAAATCTTCAAATTGAGATTAAATTTTATAAAACACATCATCACAGTCACAACTATCTTTATTACAATCAGTCCAAGCATTAGTCGTAGGTTTTTTATAGTTTTCAATATCAGAAGAATTGAGTAATTCAATATCATTCTCGGATTCAGTTCCATAATCAGAATCAGAATCAGAAGTATATAAAAGAACATATACTTGATCATGCACCTCATCGGAGAGTCCTAAGGACTTGAATTTTTGAAGTTTACAATCAGGGGCTATATGACCATATTGGTTACATTTATAGCACTTGATTTTTACTAGGTCTCTTTTAGACCTATTTTTTTGTAAATCTAGAGGATTTGCGATTGGTCTTTCTAACTTGACACTCTTCTATAGATCTACGTCTATATCTTTTTCGTTGATAGGGTTTGTCTTTGTCAGAATTAGAGTATCTACGACTCTTTTTCCTTCCTAGTAGAAGGAGGATTTTCCATCCCAAATTGTCCGCAAAAATCTCCTAATTGGGTTTTTTCTCTCATTCTATCTAGCTTAATTTGTCTAGATAGTTTTAATTCATTTTAGAGTTTTAAACCTTGTTCAGTACAAGCTGCTAGAAGTTGACCATAAGTAAAATTTGTCCAAGGGATTGCACCGTACTGACCCTTGATGGTTTTTCTAACTCTTTCAGCAAAAAGTGGTGGAAGACCATCAAGAAATCTTGCTTTCCAATGTTCCAATCTAGACTCGGGCAAATCCGAAACCCTAGAAAGGAAAGTGTCTTTATACCATCTAAATTCGCCTAAATGTCTACACCTTAAACCATTTAAGAGGGTGCGAGTGTTTTCATGTTGGTTAGTAAATCTACCTCCAAAGTGTTGAATAATAGTAAGCATAAGGGTATAAACGACTTCTTCTTTATTTGCAGGAAGATCCCGACCTAGGTTATCTACCCCAGGTAAGAGATTTCTGGCTTCATAGATCTTATTTCGGTCTTTACTAGAAAGAAAATTGTCCCACCAGCCACGAAGTTGACTAGTAAAACCAACAACAATTATTTTACAATTAGTATTATCTGAGAGAGTAGGATTTCCCGCACTGTCTTTAGGGCTAGAGACTTTAACAATAGTAGAATACATCAACATACGATGAACCAAACTAGATAATTATCTTTCAGATAAACCATCTAAATTCCATTCGTAAATATGTTCTCCACTATAAGAAGTGTTTGTGAGGGACCAATCTCTCTCTTCGATCATGACATCTTGAGGAGTTGGCTGTGGGTAATAGGCAGTTTGCATCCGAGGAATATCCGCATATTTCTTCCCCGTTTTTTTTCTAACCAAGACTTTGAGTTTATTCAACTCTGAATGGATTTCTGCTCCGATTGGAGTAGTTTTGACATTATTAAAATTATTGGTTAAAGATTCAATAGTATCAGCAAAATTATTAGACAGATCAATAGGTTTTATATTTAGACCAGAGAATTTCTTTTCAAGCAATTTTTCAAATTGTTCTAAGTCAGAGGGTTGTCTAAATCCTTTTATATCTATATCAGGAGGTCTTTAAATATGTGGCTTAGCAGTTAGTTTTTCTGACTTGCTTGCTGATGTAGAAGCAATATCGGAAGACTTTTGACCATCACTAAGTTTTTTAATCAGGTTAGCCATAATATCAAGCTTTTCATCAAGAGAGGAGATATGTTCTCCTAGAACTTTTACATAAAGGCTCAAATAATTGTTTTGTGCAATTAGACAATTGATTTAAGAAATAGTTATTTTTCCAACTTCATTATCGATAAATTATTGAAAAGCAGAGAAAGTTAAACCAGTATTATTAGGCAGTATAAAAGATGATTGATGAGGATACATAGCTTGTGTTATAGTACCATTTGAACTTTGGTAAGATCTTTTAATAATCTTGACATACAAAGGCAAATATGCAAACATGAACCATGGCACAAAGTAAACAATTTGATTATGTAATGCGCATATTTCATAAAATTCTTTAGAGAAGTTTTTTAACTCATTCGGACTATAAGCCTCAAAAAACCAAGTCCTAAAGGTTTTCATAGTAATTCATTCAAGTGTGGTGAAGTTTTCAGCATAGATATAAGGCTTTTATAATCATGGATATGGGCGAAGTTTGTACTAAGAGTACTAAACTCGAAGAAATAGATTTACCTCAGCATATGGATTTATTAAATAAATGGACAATCCCTAAAGTAGATTTAAACACTATTTATGAATATGGTTTATTTGATAAAATTAAACACAAGCAGATTATAAAAACTACAGAGCAATCTATTACTCTGAATTCTGATGAAAAAACTCTTCAATTGTTCAAACAAGATGACATTGATCTATTTAAAAAACAATTTAATTACTTACATAATGGCTTGGTGCAAATCGCATTTAAACCTTTAACTTTGAAAGGTCTTCCTGAAACCTTTTTAGTTGCACTTCGTGATGCTAGAAATTTAAACTTTAGACAATCCCTTATGAGATCTATAGAATCTACTCTTGCATATGTCCCTGTCTATTTTAATACTCAGCCTAATTTAACTTTATCTTTGACTGATGTTAATATCACTAATGCTTTAACTTTAAATGTAAAAACTCATGGCTATAATTATGCGCCTGGATTTGAGCTTATAAGTTTATCTTATGGTATTTATTACCATTTATTGTCAACTTTAAATCCTCGTTGTAAATTAATCGATAATGCTTCAGATTCTACTATGTTAATTGAAACTAATTTTGCAAAAGCTAAACTCACTACCAGGAGACCTATTCGATGGGATGAGATAAATTTTCCAAAAAAATGGATTCTAAATTTAGTTATTTCTCTGACACAGCTTGCGAAAGAAGTGACAAACTCAGAGTTAACTCATGTAACTCAGAGTAGTGATGAAAAAATTTGTCTTCAATTTGATGAAGCTACTCCTACATATAGAAATTCCTTGTCAAGAAATTCTTTTTCCATGCCTAAAATGCTGCCTGCTATGCATCATATTTCTCCAGTTGAACCAATTTATGGTCTAGCCCGAAATCATGTTGCATTCTTACATACTTTAAATTCTGCAGATTCACCTAGAAGTGTAGAAAAAATTAAAATCAATTCTAAAATAAATATTGTTCAAGATTATGATAATCCTACCCCATCTGAAATGGATTTTACTATTAACTCTGTTTAAACGATGATGACACAACTTATTGATTTTAGTCATGGTTCTCAGGAAGGAAAATATATTCAAAAGGAATTTTTGGATAAAAAATGGAAAACCTTTAGGACTTGGTTTTTTGAGGCTTATAGTCCGGCTGAGTTAAAAAACTTCTCTGAAGAATTTTATGAAATATGCGCATTGCATAATCAAATTGTTTACTTTGTGCCATGGTTCATGTCTGCATATTTGCCTTTGTATGTCAAGGTTATTAAAAGATCTTACCAAAGTTCAAATGGTACTATAACACAAGCTATTTATCCTCCTCAATCATCTTTTATACTGCCAAATAATACTGGTTTAACTTTCTCTGCTTTTCAACAATTTATCGATAATGAAGTTGGAAAAATCACTATTTCTGAAATTAATTGTCTAATTGCACAAAATAATTATTTGAGCCTTTATGTAAAAGTTCTAGGAGAACATATCTCCTCTCTTGATGAAAAGCTTGATATTATGGCTAACCTAATTAAAAAACTTAGTGATGGTCAAAAGTCTTTCAATATTGCTTCTACACCAGCAAGCAAGTCAGAAAACCTAACTGTTAAGCCACATATTCAAAGACCTCCTAATATAGATATAGAAGGATTTAGACAACCCTCTAACTTAGATCAATTTGAAAAATTGCTTGAAAAGAAATTCTCTGGTCTAAATATAAAACCCATTGATTTTTCTAATAATTTTGTTGATACTATTGAATCTTTAACCAATAATTTTAATGATACCCACACTACTCCAATCGAAGTAGAAATCCATTCAGAGTTGAATAAACTCAAAGGCTTGGTCAGAAAACAACCGGGGAAGAAATATGCGGATATTCCTCGAATTCAAACTGCCTATTACCCACGACCAACTCCTCAAGATGTCATGATCGAAGAGAGAGATTGGTCCCTCACAAACACTTCTTATAGTGGAGAACATATTTACGAATGGAATTTAGATGGTTTATCTAAAAGATAATTGTCTATTTTGGTTCATCGTATGTTGATGTATTCTACTATTGCTAAAGTCTCTAACCCTAAAGACAGTGCGGGAAATCCTACTCGCTCAGATAATACTATTTGTAAAATGATTGTTGTTGGTTTTACTGGTCAACTTCGTGGCTGGTGGGATAATTTTCTTTCTAGTGAAGATCGAAATAAGATCTACGAAGCTAGAAATCTCTTACCTGGGGTAGATAACCTAGGTCGGGATCTTCCTGCAAATAGAGAAGATATCTTTTATACCCTTATGCTTACTATTACTCAACACTTTGGAGGTAGATTTACTAACCAACATGAAAACACTCGCACCCTCTTAGATGGTTTAAGGTGTAGACATTTAGGCGAATTTAGATAGTATAAAGACACTTTTCTTTCTAGGGTTGTGGATTTGCCCGAGTCTAGATTGGAATATTGGAAAGCAGGATTTGTTGATGGTCTTCCACCACTTTTTTCTGAAAGAGTTAGAAAAAACCATCAAGGGTTAGTACGGTGCAATCCCTTGGACCGATTTTACTTATGGTCAACTTCTAGCAGCTTGTACTGAAGAAGGTTTAAAACTCTACAATGAATTAAAACTATCTAGACAAATTAAGCTAGATAGAATGAGAGAAAAAACCCAATTAGGAGATTTTTGCGGACAATTTGGGATGGAAAATCCTCCTTCTACTAGGAAGGAAAAAGAGTCGTAGATACTCTAATTCTGAAAAAGACAAACCCTATCAACGAAAAAGATATAGACGTAGATCTATAGAAGAGTGTCAAGCTAGAAAGACCAATCGCAAATCCTCTAGATTTACAAAAAAAATAGGTCTAAAAGAGACCTAGTAAAAATCAAGTGCTATAAATGTAACCAATATGGTCATATAGCCCCTGATTGTAAACTTTAAAAATTCAAGTCCTTAGGACTCTCCGATGAGGTGCATGATCAAGTATATGTTCTTTTATATACTTCTGATTCTGATTCTGATTATGGAACTGAATCCGAGAATGATATTGAATTCTCAATTCTTCTGATATTGAAAACTATGAAAAAACTACGACTAATGCTTGCACTGATTGTAATAAAGATAGTTGTGACTGTGATGATGTGTTTTATAAAATTTAATCTCAATTTGAAGATTTAGAATTAAATGTTTCCACAATTACTGTTGATAGCGCTCTAGAATTACTGAAAGAAGTAACTGATGAAAAGCTTCATCAAAAAATTATTGATCTTACTTCTACATCAACCAATACTTCTAGTAATCCTAAGTCAAGTAATTATGTCAATAAATCCTCTAATATTGATATCATGCCTTACTCTATTTCTGAAGTCAATAGAAGACTTGCTATTAGTCAAATGCCAGGAAGAAATACCACTTTTGATGATTTAAAAACTGAAGTCAAAAATTTAAAAAAAGAAATTATCTCTCTAAAACAAAATCAAATGATCTCTGATCATAGGATTTTGAAAATCGAAGAAGATATTTCTGATTTTTCCCAAAAAACTATTTCCTCTAAAGGAAAAGAAAAGGAAGTTGAAAACCCTGACGATTTTGACATGAATAAAATTATTCAAAAAATTGATTTAAAAAATGATTATTTCTTGGGGATGATGCAATTAGTTACTGCTCATAAATGGTATATAAATTGCACTATTTTGATTAATAGGGAATTTTCTATCACTAATATTGTTATGATTGATAGTGGTGTTGATGTCAGTTGCATTCAAGAAGGTTTAATTCTAACCAGATATTTTGAAAAAACAACTCACATAATTAAGTCTGCATCTGGTCATATTCTTGAAATCAACTATAAATTGCTGAATACTCATATATGTCGAAATAAAGTCTGCATTCCACATTTCTTCTTCTTAGTAAAAAACCAGTTATATCCTCCTATTATTTTAGGAACACCTTTTATAAATATTATTTATCCTTATACATATATCAATGCGAATGGTTTTAAGGCTACCTATAAAAGTAAACAAATCTCTTATCCTTTTGTTACTGATTCTGTAACAAGAGATATAAATGTTCTTATTAGTATGAAGCAAAAGCAAGTCAATTTTTTACAATTAGAATTAATGAGTATAAATATTCTAGATACAATGAAGTCTGTAAAGATTCAAGAAAAAATAAAAATAATTTCTGATCAATTGATTCTTGATATTTGTGCTGATCACCCAAATGTCTTTTAGGATAAAAAAAAGCATATTGTTTCTCTTCCCTATGAAGATGGTTTTTGTGAAGAAAAAATTTCCACAAAATATCGACCCTGTCAAATGAATACAGAGTTAGTAGAATTCTGTAAAAAGGAGATTGATAGTCTTCTGCAAAAGGGTCTTATAAAACCTTCAAAATCTCCTTGGTCTTGTACTGCTTTTTATGTTAATAATGCTGCTGAAAAAGAGCTGGGTTTACCTAGATTGGTCATCAATTATAAACCCCTGAATAAAGTTTTAAAATGGATCAGATATCCTATACCAAATAAAAAAGACTTACTTTCTAGATTATATGATGCTAACATATTTTCTAAATTTGATTTAAAATCTGGTTATTGGCAAATTCAAATTGATAAAGAACATACTTATAGGACTGCTTTTAATGTCCCCTTTGGACAGCATGAATGTAATGTTATGCCATTCGATTTAAAAAATGCTCCTTTTGAATTTCAAAAAATTATGAACGACATTTTCAACCCCTATATGGCTTTTATCATTGTCTATATTGATGATATTTTAGTATTTTTTAAAAACCTCGAATTACATTTTAAACACCCGAATATGTTCAAACAAATTGTTATACAAAATGGTTTGGTCATCTCTAAACCAAAAATAAGTTTATTCCAGACAAATATTAGATTTTTAGGACATAACATTCATCAAGGTACTATTGAACCTATACAAAGAGCTCTAGAATTTGCTAAAAAATTCTCCGATAGTATTACTGACAAAAAACAGCTACAAAGATTCCTTGGTAGTCTTAATTACATTTCTCCTTTTTATGAAAATCTGTCTAGAGATTTAGCTCCTCTGTATGATAGACTAAAAAAGGATTACAAAATGCCTTGGACTTAAGTCCACACTGATTTAGTAAAATTAATTAAAAATCAAGTTCAATCTCTTCCGTGTATATCTCTTGCAAACCCTAATTGGTTAAAAATTGTTGAAATTGATGCTTCGAATATTGGGTATGGTGGAATACTTAAACAAGTTAACTCCCATACAAAAACAAAATGTTTGATTAGATTTTATTCTGGTAAGTGGACCGGAAGCCAGAAAAATACGCCACAGTAGCTCATGAAATGCTTACTATTGTAAAATGTGTTTTAAAATTTCAAGATGATTTATATGATCAAAAATTTATTGTTAAGACTGATGCTCAATCTGTAAAATACATGTTCGACAAAGACTTTAAACATGATGCCTCTAAATTAATATTTGCAAGATGGAAAACTCAATTAGACCTTTATGATTTCAAAATTCATTATAAGAAGGGTAGCGAAAATTCTTTGTCTGATTTTCTATCTCGAGAATATTTAATCGATTAACATGAATTTTTACACATACTTCGTCTCTGAGAAAACTATAATTACTATTATCAAATGCATTCCTTTAAACAAAGATATTCATTTTCTTATCTTAGAAAATCTGGTTCGTAGTATAATAGAAGAAGAATTATTCCTTGATCACGATGAATTTCTTGATAATGATATTTATTGGTTTGATATTGACTTAAGTGATTAATATTTATAGGATTAAAAGGAATAATGAAGCTCTTTCTCCACTTCTTCTCTCAAAAATTCTTAATCACTTTTATAAAGGCAACTGCTTTAAATGCGGACATGCACATGCTTATATTACGGAAGGTCATTAATGATCTTATCACAAAGGACACACTTTATGAAGATCTATGTGAATATATGTCATGGTATGCTGATCAAATTCCTGATTATTGATGTAGCATGTATCCACTCTGGCAAACAGCCAGAGGACGTGGCAGAGGAGGACGAAGTCAAAACTCTTCATATTACGGAGGACGAACAAATCCTACTTATTTTGGTAATAGAAATAATTCTGCATATAGCTCTGCAAGTTCTAATTTTCTGGTATTACAACACAGAATAAGGACTTTGGTCAATTCAAAAATTCTCCAGGAAGGATCATCATAAAAAACACAGAGTATTGGTTCCTCAATTCATTTGGAAGATATTCCAGAAGATCATCCTTTGTAAAAACAACTTCAATCTTATATATCCAATTAACAAAAAACTGCAGATTCATTTGCATCTATAGTCCAAGAAAACTCCGAAAATTAAACCACATATGAGAAATTGGATGCTAGAGAACTCATCCTACATATTAAAAATCCGCATATTCCTCGACAAGAAAATTCTGAAGAAGCATGGCGACTACTCCAAAAATACTTAACTACTAATGTTTATTTCACAGGAGAATCATATAAAACACGAACTTTTTATGAAAATATTTTGGTGCAGACATTCAGTGCAGATTTTGAGCACAGTCCGATGAGAGACACTACCCCAGGTGTACATGGATACTCCAAGATAATTATTAAAAAACTTATTTCTATTGAAGAATGGGGAATTTCATCCATGACTCAAAAAACTATGCCTATGGGACCAATGGGACAGTCTCAAATGAATTTTACATATTGGGATTATATTAAGGCATTTTCTGAAGTCTTATATTATAATAACATTAAACACAAACATACTTGGTTTATAAAAATATGTGACAAGGTCTTTGATAAACCCATTCTCAATTGGTTTGTACAAGGTGGACTAGCCACAGACCTACCGTTGAAATATTACCTCCAGAATATTCTTCTCTTTATTATACATGGAAAAAATCCTCACCCTTTTTGACTGAATTATACCTTTCTGAACATATTTGTAAAATAGATACTATTGACCAAATGTATTTCTTTATAGAATCTCTATCCCTTGGATACATAGATGGTCGGTTGAAATAGGTTATACCAGTCAACAAATTCCTGCTTTATACAGAGTCTTTTACTGCAATTTCTGGGATAAATTAACTCGTGAAGATCCACATACAAAACTCTCATATGGACATGATCAACGAGAAAACATCATCAAGAAAATTGCTGAATATGAACAGACTCCTCAAAAATCTATTTTAGTAGAAGATAAAAGTCATAATTATGTTTCCAGAAGAATATCAGCTCACTATGGGAATAAAATGGAGATGATAGAACAATACTTAGCAGAAGTACGAAATAAATTACTCCAAACAGTGGATCAAAACTCAGATACATCAATGAAAAGTGATGAAGTAAACACTGAAGATATCACAGAGTCCCAACCTCCAGAAGTGATGGTCGAAACAGAAGAAGTGATTGAAAAGGTTGCAACATTAATTAGAAAATAGAAAGGCAAAGACTAGGCGGGACCCTGCAGCTAGATTATTAAAAACTTTACTATGCACATGAGCCCACATATTACTGTGCAAGATGCTTTTCTTTTCTATTTAAAGCTACCTCGTTCTGTTGTAGAGGAGCAAATTTTTCTTTTTATTTTCTATCTCTAAAAACGTTCTCCCTTCTCTCTAGATATTTCCTCTTGTAAAATATATCTCGAAGATAAATAAGAAGGCACTAGCCACTGTTTGTTAATATCTTTAGGCCTTGCTTTCGGCTATTAAGGTACATATTACTTCCTTATTTGTGTGCATTTAATACCTCTCCTTCCCTCGTCCAACCGTGACTATGTCCGGGTAAAAGACTTCTTATATCTATGTTGAAGATCTAACTTCGTTTACATGGTAACTATGAAAGATCCAGACTCTATCAAAATATAAAGAAATTTTTCTATAGTTTTTTTACTTGGTTCCGAAATGGTGGTACAGTCGAGTTTAATAAACTTATGTTAGTTTGTCTCTGTGACTATGTCTAGTAAGTTGTGCCTCTTTAGCCCATTGTACTGATACGAAAAGGGCGACTTTTGCACAATTAGAACTTCTAGACACATGAGTTTAACATAAGGTTATTAAATCTCTGACAGACAGGCCCCTTGTTTGGATAAAAGATTCCATACAGTCATTTAACTATTTGAAATTCTTTTATATTTCGGTTGGTGCTTTGGTTCGGTTTTTCGACTTTAACGTAATCCGATATTGTTACATGGTCTGGCAGGCTGAGCGGCATACCCCAGCCCAGTGAGATCCTGTTAATGGTAACATACTTGGTTTATAAAAATATGTGACAAGGTCTTTGATAAACCCATTCCCAATTGGTTTGTACAATGGTGGACTTACCACGGACCTACCGTTAAAATATTACCTCCAGAATATTCTTCTCTTTATTATACATGGAAAAAATCCTCACCCTTCTCGACCGAATTATACCTTTCTGAACATATTTGTAAAATAGATACTATTGACCAAATGTATTTCTTTATAGAATTCTCTATCCCTTGGATACATAGATGGTCGGTTGAAATAGGTTATACCAGCCAATAAATTCCTGCTTTATACAGAGTCTTTTACTGCAATTTCTGGGACAAATTAACTCGTGAAGATCCACATACAAAACTCTCATATGGACATGATCAACGAGAAAACATCATCAAGAAAATTGTTGAATATAAATAGACTCCTCAAAAATCTATTTTAGTAGAAGATAAAAGTCTCAATTATATTTCCAGAAGAATATCAGCTCACGATGGGAATAAAATGGAGATGATAGAACAATACTTAGCAGAAGTATGAAATAAATTACTCCAAACAGTGGATCAAAACTCAGATACATCAATGAAAAGTGATGAAGTAAACACTGAAGATATCACAGAGTCCCAACCTCCAGAAGTGGTAGGCGAAACAGAAGAAGTGATTGAAAAGGCTGCAACATTTATTAGAAAATGGAAAGGCAAAGACTAGGCGGGACCCAGCAGCTAGATTATTAAAAACTTTACTATGCACAGGGGCCCACATATTACTGTGCAAGATGCTTTTCTTTTCTATTTAAAGCTACCTCATTCTGTTGTAGAGGAGAAAATTTTTCTTTTTATTTTCTATCTATAAAAATGCTCTCCCTTCTCTCTAGATATTCCCTCTTGTAAAATATATCTCGAAGATAAATAAGAAGGCACTAGCCACTGTTTGTTAATATCTTTAGGCCTTGCTTTCGGCTATTAAGGTACATATTACTTCCTTATTTGTGTGCATTTAATACCTCTCCTTCCCTCGTCCAGCCGTGACTATGTCCGGCTAAAAAACTTCTTATATCTATGTTGAAGATCTAACTTCGTTTACATGATAACTATGAAAGATCCAGACTCTATCAAAATATAAAGAAATTTTTCTATAGTTTCTTGACTTGGTTCCGAAATGGTGGTACAGTCGAGTTTAATAAACTTATGTTAGCTTTGTCTCTGTGACTATGTCTAGTAAGTTGTGCCTCTTTAGCCCGTTGTACTGATACGAAAAGGGCGACTTTTGCACAATTTGAACTTCTAGACACATGAGTTTAACATAAGGTTATTAAATCTCTGACAAGCCCCTTATTTGGATAAAAAATTCCATACAGTGATTAAACTATTTGAAATTCTTTTATATTTTGATTGGTGCTTTGGTTCGGTTTTTCGACTTTGGTGTAATCCGATATTGTTACATGGTCTGGCAGGCTGAGCGGCATACCCCAGCCCAGTGAGATCCTGTTAATGGTATAATATAATATAATATAATATAATATAATATAATATAATATAATATAATATAATATAATATAATATAATATAATATAATATAATATAATATAATATAATATAATATAATATAATATAATATAATATAATATAATATAATATAATATAATATAATATAATATAATATAATATAATATAATATAATATAATATAATATAATATAATATAATATAATATTATATAATATTATATAATATTATATAATATTATATAATATATATATATATATATATATATATATTGCTTTAATCAACAAAGAAATATAACTATATCCGTCAAAATACACCATCTTACATAGACTATATTAATATATATATATATATATATATATATATTAATATAATATAATATAATATATTATATAATATATATATATATATTGCTTTAATCAACAAAGAAATATAACTATATCCGTCAAAATACACCATCTTACATAGACTAAAATAAAAAGTTATATCATGTATCCTTTTACCATCATACATACACCAACATCAATTTTCAATTCAGCGACTCAAAAGGTAAATGAACATCATCACATTACTTATCAAACTAATGCAAAAAAATAGCTTTACCAACTTTTTGCCTTTCAACTCCTTCTGTTGCTTGTTGGTTCTTCTTCAACAAATTCAAAATCACAACATTGGCCTAATGTGAAAATTCTGGATCACACCAATAAAAAAAGTTGCAACGAGTTTGAAATAGGGACTTCAATTCATAGAAAACAAAGTTATAAAAATTACTTGATACAAAATATAAAAAACAGAAAATATAAAATTACATACGCCATAATACATACAACTGAGGAATCTACGTCCGAAATTGTCATCCGATCATGAAATTTTCATAATTGGAGGAGAACTACATGCACAAATAATTCTCCTATTTTAATTTATGGAGTAAGAAAATTACAATTTAAGTAGATAAAGTAGAAGCAATTGAAATAAAATTATTTTTAGAAATTTTGAAAGTGATGGAGGAGAAGTGATAATAAATAGGAAGAGAAGAGAGAGGGGGCTTTTGAAGTTTTTATAAAAATAAAGAAAAATGTTTTTTTTTCATTTTTGACCATTGCAAAATATTGATTTGGCAAAATTTTTACTCCATCACGTGCCACATTGAGTTTGAACCCACTTTTTGTACCACGTGGATCAAAAAGGGGTATGTGACATATTAAATTAGCAAGTTCGGGGGGAGGGGGAAGGGGAAAGGGTATCTAAGACGAACGATAGTTTAGGTATACATTAAATAAAATATTATAAGTTCAGAGGGTAATTAAAATTTTTCTATAAAATATAACATACATTGAGTCCGTGCTGACACGAATTTCAATATCTAGTACTATATATAAGGGTAATTTCGAGTCCGAAACCAAAGTATGCCCTGCAACTAAAAAAAGAACCATTCTATGCCATATAAGAAAAAGAAAAAGAAAATAGACTTTGTGCACTTATTAAGTGCACAATGCCTTTCTATTTTAATGGCAAATTCATTTACAGCATCAGAGAAGGTCACACTTACAATTCATTTTTTTATGAATTGTGCACTAAATAAGTGCACAATTCTTTTTAAAATAGATTGTGCACAATTCTTTTTAAAATAGATTGTGCACAATATTTTTTAAATAGATTGTGCACTTATTAAGTGCACAATCTCTATTTACTTTTTAAACATGGCATTTTCATTTTATTTATTTATTTATTTATTGTGCACTTTTTTAGTGCATAATCCATTTATTTATATTGTTCACTTTTTTGCATAATTAATGGATTGTTGTGATTTTGGGCTTGTTGAAGAAGACTAACAAACAACAAAAGGAGTTGAAGGCCAAAAGGGTCTTAAAGCTAATTTTGAGCATTAGTGTGATATGTAATCTGATGATGTTCATTTACTTTTTGTGCCGTTGAAAGAGAATCGTCTATGTATGATGTTGTATTTTGACGAATATAATAGTATTTCTCTGTTAAAGTACCAATACTCTTAACACGGGAAATTTTATGGTGGATAAGGTGCGCCATGTCATATTTGTGTGAGGCTTTTCATTATTTGACAAGTGCACATTTGGGTTCCGTGTAATTATTATCCTTTTCACTTTTTATTGGAATGTCATACTTTTTTATTTTTTAATTTATTTTGCACAAAATCAAATAACATGAATAAAATAGGGTGAAAAAATTATCATACAATTTTTTTTTATTGTTTTATTAATATAAATTATCTAACTTTAAAGTTTATCACACATAAATCACTCTTTTATTTATTTATCATATAAAAAGTCATCCACTTTTAAATTATCACAGTAATCTTTTTTTCTAATTTTTAAAAGGTAATGAAATGATATAATAAAATTATTTATCATTATTTTATTTTATAAAATTATTTAGATTAATAGATTTATCTTACAAAGTAACAATAGAATTAAAAACCACACTTAGAAAATAGGATAGTTTGTAATTAGCATCCTTAATATATGCTTTTTATTATTATTATTTTATTTTTTTTTATTTTCCAAGGTATCCCCATAGCCGACAGCCGTGAGACTAATCCTTCGTTCCTCTGTCAGCGCACTAAGCGGTAGAAAACTGGCCACAAAGTTTGCTCCATTCGCCAAAGGCGGGGATCGAACCCCCGACCTCTTTCTTAAGGGACATGGCGCTGAACCACCATGCCAACTCTAGTGGTTTGCTTTTTATTATTATTATTATGGTGAAACTGTTTAGTTTGAAAGCTTATAACAATTATTATTATTATTATTTATGCTTTTTATTTTATTTTATGTTTTTAAATGGTAATTTATTTTATTATTATTATTATTGTTGTATTTTAAATAGATTACCCTTTAAAAACATAAAATAAAATAAAAACCATATATGCTTATAACAAATTATCGTATTCATACTATAATTTTTTTATATACAAATACATATATATAATAATAAACATTTAAAATGCCTGTAAAAAGTGAATAGAGATTGTGCACTCTATTTAAAAAACATTGTGCACTTAATAAGTGCACAATCTATTTTAAAAAGAATTATGCACTTATTTAGTGCACAATTCATAAAAAAAAATGAATTGTACACTTAATAAGTGCACAATCCATAAAAAAATGGATTGTGCACTTAAAAAGTACACAATCTAAGTGTGACCTTCTCTAACGCCGTGAATGAATTTGCCATTAAAATAGAAAGATATTGTGCACTTAATAAGTGCACAAAGCCTATTTTTTTTTATATAACATAGAATGATATTATTTTTTTAGTGATAGGACATATTTTAGTTTCGGACTGAATAATTTCTAAAATTCAAAAAGTTTATGTTCTTTCTCGAAATTGTACTTATGTGTTTTGATGTTTGTATTTGTTTTTTACCATTTGACAATAAAAACATACTATCTTTTATTTATTCCTTTTATACCCTCTTTGATTTTTGCAAAGATGGACCCCAATATTCTTTACTTTACTTTTCAAGCTCTCAGATAGGAGTTATTTTAACACATTATCATTTCTCTTCATAAAATAAGGGCTCCACTAGAAAATCTTTTTTCACGCGCTGCTTTTGCTATTATTTTGGAATAATCAGTTGTATTTCTTTATTTTGGACTTTTAACGTGACGAAAAATTTCTAAGACATATTTTTTATTTTTTCTTGTTAGATTATAATAAAATGTTGAAAAATTATTTTTAAAAATAACTCATTTTTCTTTATTTGATAGAAAATAATTTTTTTAATGAGTCAAGAAAAATTATTTTTCAATAAAATCTTGTGGCGCGAGTTATGCCCCCAACCCCAACAACACTCAACTCACATTATCCCTTATCTCAAATTTCAAAAGCATACTTCACTGTCGCTTCTCTCCTTTTAGGTTTTCATCAAAAGCATAATTCACTGTCGCTTCTTTCCTTTTAGGATTTTCATCTCTATTTCCTCACTGTGATTTGATTTTGCAAGAATCTCAAAGGTACACTTCATAATTTATTTCTTCTATGATTTTTGGTAAAAAAAATTGTCACATTTTTCTTCTTTCGCTTGTTTGGATTTCTGATTTGAGTTTAACTTTTTTTGAAAGTTTAAATTTTGGTTTAATTTTCAATGCAAATTGGTAAGTTATTGTGAGGTAATTGAACGATTAGCAGTAGACTCAAGCTATATGGGTATCTTAGGACTTTCAAATTTGTATGTTTTTTTTCTACAACAGATGGGTTTGACTAACCAAGATGAAGATAATGCAATAATCAGAGCTACAACCACATCTATTTTAGCTGTCGGAGTTACATTTATTGTTGCCTACGAACATCAAAGTAGCATTCCCAAAAAAACTTATATTAGGTCAGATAAGAATGAGTAAGAATGTGTTTTATGAACTATGCAATGCATTTAGAAGAAATAGTTTATTGTGTTCAACCAAAAATATGTTTGTTCAAGGACAAGATTTGATATTTTTAGGGGTTGTTGGTTTTAATGAATGATTTTGGGAGATTGGATCACACTTTTATAGGTCAACCGAGTATATTCGTCGATGCTTCCACACTGTACATCAAGCAATTTTAAAGCTTTATCTCATCCTTGTAAAATCACCGGATGAAAGATATTGAACAATCATCGATATTATTCCTGATGTACCGTGACATACTAAAATTTTATATTTTAAGTCATTTCATAAAAAATACTATATATTATTAACTTAAGTTGTATATAGGATTGTGTAGGAACGATACATGAGACACATGTGCTTGCATCTGTTCCTATTGAACAACAAAATAGATTTCGTGGTCAGAAAGGCACAACAACACAAAATGTATTCGCTACCATCAAATTTAATTTGAAGTTCACGTATGTGACTACTGGTTGGGTAGGATTTGCACATGATTCTCACATATTAAATGATGCGTTGGAGAGACCACATGGTCTTCAAATTCCCCAAGGTATCTTATTCAATATAAAGTAGTTTATAGGAAGAAGTAGGTGAACAATGTATAGTAATTGATTTTAGTTTGACTTTGTAGATAATATTAACTTATTAGATGCGGGATATGGACTTCATAAGGGGTTTATTCCTTCTTATCATGGAATACACTATCACTTGCAAGAGTATAGTAATTGTCCTCCCAAAAATGAAAAAGGACTATTCAATCTTCGTCATGCATTATTGAGATCCTTAACTGAGCGTGCCTTTGCTATTCTCAAGAGACGATTTCGTCTGATTGACAATGAACTCTTTTGGGACTTTAAGACACAAGTGGATGTGGTATTAGTGTTATGCATTTTACATAATCACATTGTTGATTTGAAGCCAAATGACATGATAATACAAGAAGTAGATGCTGGACCACTAATTCAACCTCAAAATGTTCAAATTACTCTTAAGTTCTCAAGGAAGCCAAAGCTATCAAACACAAAAAGAAAGGCGGAAAGAAGCTAGACAATGATCATCAAAAAGAGATGAAATTGCTCATGCCATGTTTATAAATTATGATAGGCAGAGAAATGGGGAATTTTAGTGTATTAAGAAACTTTGATAGCTAAATCGATAATGCTGCGTGTTTTTTCTTTTGATATTTCCTTATTTTTTCTTTCTGTTGTAGCTACTGGGTAGATCCTTTATGAAAGAAATACTTCTATGGTTCATTATTATTTTTCTGTTAGCTTTGAGTATTCTTCTTTTTGCTTTTTTGTTTGGTATATGTAGAGTTCACAAGTTTCTGCTAATTTACATTTGTGTTTCATTGAGTATGGCTTGTTCAATGTAGTTTCTTGACTTGTAACAGTAAATCATGGGGGGGAAAAGAGAGAAGCAGTTTAGGTGGTCAAAATTAATGGGATATTTGATTTGGAGATTCTAGCTGATGAAGTGAAGCAAGGTAATAAATCGACTAATCAATTTAAGGCCAACTCATTGAATCGTGTTTTGAATGCCATTAACGAATAACTAGGAATGATTTGTTCATCTAAGCATGTGGAGAATCATATTAAAATAATAAGAAACACATGGAGTACAGTGCAAACTCTACTAAATAAAAGTGATCTTGGATGGAATGACAACTTGAAGATGACACGGCCAGTCCCAAACTCTATGTTGTCCATATTTAGGTAAAATGTGCTTGTTAGCTTGTTTCCTTGTATTCTTATTGTTTTATCCGGTATTGATTTCTTTTTTTTGAAATTCTGGTTGGTAGTTCTATTTTTTTGATTTTGTTGAATAAAACTGTGTACATATGCCAATTTTTGGTGGTTATCATCGATACAACGAAATATAGAAAATGCTCTATGCATTAATAGAGCATAGAGAGGTAATGTTGGATCCAATGAGCTTCTGGATAATTATACTCAGGCGCGTGTGGCTGCTGCTGATAATGTTGGATCCAATCAACTTCAGAAATTAGGAAGGGTTCGAGAAGTGATTTTGTTGTTCTCTAAGTTGCTCGGACTCTTTAAAAACATTGCCGCACGTGTCAAATTCTTCAAAAATATATTATTTTTTGAGGATTCAACACACATCCATAGATATTTTTGAAGAATCTGAGCAACTTAGATTGTTCTGATGGGTAAGAGTACTATGATGAAAGAGGACTATTAGAGTCCATGCTGAAAAAACTGAAAATGAAACTATCAATCCCATCCCTCTCCTTGTTGAAAATATTGGATTGAGGGTAATTCGAAGGAAGTGAGTGAGGGAGTCGCAAAGTACAAGGTTGGTGGTGCACCTGCTCTTGTTGGTTTGGTTGCACCAGTTGATGTTGTTGTTCCTCCTGGCAACACTGGTTTGGATCCCTCCCATACCTCTTTATTCCAGGTGCTCAACATCCCTAAATAAGATTAACAAGGGAACTGTTGAAATTATCATCCCTGTGGAGCTCATCAAGAAGGGTGGCAAAGTTGTTTTTTTTGAAGCTGCCCTGCTTGTCAAACTTGGAATTAGGCCCTTCTCATATGAAAAGTTCATGATACTTGTAGCTGGAGTTTGTTGTTTAGCTAATTGGGATATTCTTGCAGATTTTTTTATTTTTTTTTAAGGCTAATTAGGTTGTGGAGTTTTGGGATTTTGATTGATCTCAAATGGGTTTTGCTAGTTTAGTGATTTTCGTAGCTAAGTGGGAAATTCATGCAGATTTTTCTTTCATTTGCATCTTATAGTACCTTCCACAAAATGAGTAGCTCTTAAGCAAATTTTCTTCTACTGGATAATTGGGTTCTTCTATCTGTTTATTTTTATAAATTAAGGGGTTGTTTGGTTGGAAAACAAGTTATCTCGGGATTACTAATCCCGAGATTAGCTATCGCAGGATTATTTATCCCACCCTCCAGGAGGAATAAGAAAAACATTACAATTTCGGGATAACTAATTCCAGGATGAGTTATCCCATCCATTTTGTCCCAATCAAACATGGATAAACTCCTCTTCTAAATTAATCCTGAGATTAGATTCTTATCCCTCCTACCAAATGATCCCAAAGTGTTTTACCAAGTAAATGGAACATTATTCACATAAGATTTATTAATTTTAGACCCAAGGAGTGCATAGTTTTGGATGTACATTATTAATCCAAAATGTAATGTAGATTAGTTGCAGGTTGATCATCTCTGCTTCTCTAAAGTTCTTATTTTCTTCCCTTTCTTCCCAAACACAACAAAATAAATTCAATATTGGATGCTTGGTCATGATGGGATGTTTATATTTGGTCCAGATTTTACGAGGAATCTTTTGAGTATTACTAGAGATTTCTAGTATTTTAAAACCCCAAATTATTGAACATTGGAATGGAAGGGCGCCAAGTAGAGCTAAATGGATAGTGAGGATTCATATGCCGGTCCGAACTAGCTTGGGATTGAGTGGTGGTTTTAACTAAAAGAAGTATCTGGGAGATGGTTCCTAAAACTTTTTCCTTTTTGAACTTCCAGCACCTTCAACCAAAGGAAATCTCCTGAACAGATTTCGTAGTTCATTTGTTCTTGGTTAAGAGTTGGGAACATGCCCCTCTATACTCATTCTTCCCATAACAGAACTGGGATTATTTGATACCAAAACAAGTTTGTTCAGCTTTGTTTAACTATCCAACCCTGTCATATTTCTCCATATGCAGATATGTATTACAACCAGAACTTCTGTTGGCTTGTTACCTCTGTTTATGATAATTAATCTATCTTCAGTTTAAGTATCCTTTTTATTTTCTTTTTTATGTTTTAAGTATCTGAACAATATTTAATTTTAGTTTATAAACTTGTTATGGTATAAGTTGGTGGTATTTTGTTTTAAAAAATAATAAATAAGTCACCGAGTGAGCAAAAAAGATTAAGTTGCAATTTCCTTGTCTGATGACATCTGTGTTAATTTCATTGCTTTCAGAATCAAACCAGCCAATGGGGATGAAATTTTAGATTAAGTTGCAATAAAACTGTCAATCTTGTTCTCAGCTGTTATCTCTTGAGCCATTTTGTAATTGTATGTAAATCTCTTTCTCAATTTTGTTGGATGGTGAATGCAATGTTCATCTGTTCTTCACTTTGTTCACCTTTTTAAGTTGTTGTGCTTGTTATCGTCTGTTTATATTAAATTATCCCATTAGAATCAAATAAACTTGATATCAATTTTTTTCTATCGGTAGGCACATCTCAATCATGATAAGTTCATCAACAAAAAAATTAAAATATTTGACGAAATGTCTCTTGTGTGTGGAAATAATCGAGCTAGGGGGATTGTTCTACATCATTTGAAGATATAGATTTGGATTGTTGTTCTGAGAAAGATAATGATAATGACATTGAAGGACAATCCACAGAAAAGGATGTACAAGTCACTGAAACTTCTCAAGTCAAGGCAACTCACAAAAGAAAGCGTTCTTTTAAGGTGCAAGATGTCATAGGCGATATATCAATAAAATTTGGAGAAATGACAACGACAATTGATAAGATGATTGATAGTTGCCTAGATGTGACAAAGTTGTACGAAGAAGTTATGGCAATGGAAGATTATACGGAAGAGTTCTTCGGTGATGCTTTTGATTATTTGGTGCAAAGCGATACTTTAGCAACAACATTCATGGCAAAAAATTAAAATCTCCATAAGATGTGGTTGGAACGATTCAAGCGATAACAATAGTTATATGGGTTGGAAGAACTTAGCTTCATAGGGTTTGGAAGCAATTACTATTCACACACTTTTATTTTTGACAATATATCATGCATTTACTACCAAAGTTTTATCTTTTGTGGATTTGAGAGAGTATTGATTTTATCTTTTGTGGATTTGAGAGAGTATTGATTAGGAAGCTTGAATTATATAATTAGTAGTTGCTTAAATTTAGTGTCTTGTAATGTTTTGGTACTCGATATTGGTATTGTTTGTTTTGCTTAAATTAGTTCCTACAGGTTGTTGAATTGCTAGAGACAGTGATATACTAGTTAATAGTTAGTATCTTTTCTAGAAAATATTTTTTCACTCACCAATCAAACACTAGGAAAATATTTTTCTAAAAAATATTTTTGACTCACCAACCAAATGCCATAAAATATTTTCCATTCACCAATCAAACATGAAAAAAAGTAGAAAACTAACTTAGTTTTCATGAAAATGTTTTCCACGAAAATGTTTTCCATTGAAATTTTTTTCCATCATAACAAACACACCCTTAGGGGTCGTTTGGTTTGAAAACAAGTTATACCGAGATTAATTATGTTGAGATAAGTTATGATGGGATTATTTTTTATTGAGTGTTTGGTTTGTTGTATTCAAAGTAATATGCATGGTATAATTTTTAGGAATAAATTGATTGATTACAAAAATATCCTACATCTTATTTAACTTTATATATATATATATATATATATATATATATATATATATATATTTCTTTTTAAGCTTTAAATATTCATTCTTAATTTTTTTTATTATTTTTAGAGAAATTAAAATATATAAATAAACATAATTTATATATTTTACAACCATTTTGAACGGTAAACTGTTCAAAATTTATTTATTTATGAATATATTATACGTTAATTAAACATAATTTATGTGTGTGTGAGAATATATTACGTTATATATTATGTTATATATAATTAACATAATTTAACATAATATATTATAATTAAATATATTAACATAATATATATATATATAAGAGTAAATACATAATTACACCACTGATCTTGTCCGATATTTGCAAAAAGACACCTAAACTTTCACTTCGACCTATTACCCCACGATTCTTCTTTATTTCGTTGCAAACACACCATTTTGACCCTCCGTGTGTATACACACTCCACATGCGCGTGAAAGGGCTCGAACTTAACTTTTTTGATCAATTAAAAGCTGCCACGTGTAAAATAATTAATATATAATTTATATTCTTTAAAAAAAAAACATAATATTTATTTATTTTTTAAAATTACTACCCCCTCTCCGCCCCCCCCCCCCCAACCCACCCACTCTTTCTTCTTCAACTCAATTCATCATTAAAGCTTCCATTGAAGTTTTTTTTTTTCTTTTTAAATCATTCATTAAAGCTATATTTTACAATTAAATCATATCATTTAACTACCCACCATTTCTTCTTCAACAGAATGTCTTCTTCAACATCATTAAAGCGTTTCAACACAATGTCACCATTAAAGCTCCTCCATTGAAGCTTTTTAAAAAAAAAATAAAAAATCATATCATTAAAGCTCCATTTTCAGTTAAATCATATCATTAACTATCTTTAAAACTCAATTCAATCATAAAACTTTCAATTCAATCATAAAATTATTTTTTGAAGTGATTTAAACAAAAAAAAAAAAAAAAATAGACGGAAATGCATGCTGACGAAGTGGGGGTTTGGGGGAGATGCTGATGGGGTGGGGTGTTGGACGGGAGGTGGGGATACTGAATAGGGGTGGGGGTGGAGGGGAGCTGCAGGGGGAGTTGCTCGATGAGGTGGGGTGGGGGCAGAGGGGGTGGGGTGTTAAATTAAATAAAAAATAACATTTTATTAAAAAATATATAAATTAAATATATTTAACACGTGGCAGCACTTGATTGGTGCGTGTGTTCACTCTCTTTGTTGTGACTGAGATTCAGCAAAAAATGATGTATTTGCAGCGGATTAAGTAAGAATCTTGGGGTAATAGGTCGAATTCAAAGTTTAGGTGTCTTTTTGAACATCTCGACCAACATCAGGGGGGTAATTATGTATTTACTCTATATATAATTAAACATAATTAACGTATATATATTCATAATATATTCATAATATTATACGTTATATATTACATAATTACATTATATATTACGTAATATACTATATTCATAATTAATGAATATATTATACGTTAATTAAACATAATTTATGAATATCTAATATATATATATATTTATGAATATATTATACGTTATTCATAATATATATTTATGCTCATAATATATTAAACTGTTTAGAATATATATTATACGTTCAAAACATAATTATTATACAGTTTACGTTAATTATTATTATTATTATTATATATATATAATTTATTTATGAATATATTATACGTTAATTAAACATAATTTATTATTTATGAATATAATATATATATATATATATATATATATATATATATATATATATATATATATATATATATATATATATATGTGTGTGTGTGTGTGTGTGTGTGTGTGTGTGAGAGAGAGAGAGAGAGAGAGAGAGAGAAATGAAAATGAGGGTACTTTTTTCCTTGTATAATTTTATACCAAAGAAAAATAATCTTGGGATTGTTATCCCACCATTTGGGTGGATAACTTATCCCGGGACTAATTATTAGTCCCGAAATAAGTTATCCCAAATATTTACAACCAAACGAGTGAGTTATACTTTTATCCCGGAATTATTATTTTATCCAGGAATTATTGACTCTAGTCCCGCAAACCAAACGGCCCCTTAGTGCTTTCTATTTCTAATTTTCCTTGTTCACTAGTTTTGTGAGTAATAAATTCAGAATATCAATTTATTATTATATCATAATTATTTAAATAGCTTTTAATTAAATAAAATACTAATTATTATTTACATATAATAAATTTATACTTTTAAAATAACTATAATCAGTGTGTGTCTATATATATATATATATATATATATATATATATACTAGATGTTCATCGGCATGTTATCTTTGTATCTCAATTTAAGTGATATAAATAAAATTTTGATAATCAGTTATATTTTTAATATGCTTTTAGATAATTTAAGTTGTTAACTATTGCAATTTATAATACTTTTTTGGCATTGTACTGTAATTTACTATTTTAAGCTGTTAGCTATTGTAATCTATAATACTCTCTTTATAAAAAATTTTGTGGCATTAATAGTCAATTATATTTTTAAAATAGTTTAAGATTTTTAACTATTGTGATTTATAATACTGTTTCTTCTATTCTAATTTAAGTTACACTGAGATAATTTTAAAAGTCAATCATATACCATGATTGAAGTAACGAAGCAGACGTGTCTTAAATGACTTAGAATAACTAATTAGAAGTGATATAACAAAATTGCTACAAAAATACTTGTGAAAAAATTTAAGTGAGTCTTATATAAGATGTCAAGTTAATTTAAAACAACAAGAGTTAATTTATGTCTATTTTCTCCTTTTTATTTAATATTATCAAATTTTTAATACTTAGATGAGTTATAATAATTAATTAAGGGTGATATAATAAAATTACGATTGAAGCAGCTGAAACAAACATGTCATAAATGTCTAATTTACTTTTTTTTATTAAACATGATTAATTTTCTAATATGTAAGATCCAACCAAATATCACGATGTGGCGAATCAGACATGTATTAAATGAGTCATAATAACTAATTAGAAGTAATATAACAAAATTGCTATAAAAAATATTTCTAAAAAAAAATTAAATTAGTCTCATATAAGGTGTCAAGTAATTTAAAACATTAAGAGTTAATTTATTATTTTATTTTTATTTTATTTTTTATTAAATATTATTAATTTTTTAATACTTAGATGATTTAGAATAATTAATTAGGGGTGATATAGTAAAATTATGATTGAAACAGCTGAAACAGATGTATCATAATTGTATATTTTATCTTTTTTTATTAAATATTATTAATTTTTAAATAATTAAATGACATATAATAATTATTTAGGGGTAATTCAGTAAAATCACGGAAGAAGCAGGCACGTCGACAAAGAGGAGCCTGCTTCTTCACGTTTCTAAATAGTAGTAATATATATATATATATATATATATAAAGGAGGCTTATAGATATGCCGGTATGACACTTCTCTAAAGCCTCCATTGTTATTTATCCTTTTTGTCAATTTTTGAACATTTTTCTCTTATATTTCCCTCAAAATATTTTGCCACATCAATTACTTTATAATAATCTACATTCATTGCTCAATTAAAAAGAAAATGCATTTAAGAATATTAAAAGGTTATTAGTTTAAAAACTTTTCCTTATCCGACTAATTCAATCCGATTAAACTTAATTCTATACATGCAAAAAGAAAAAAAAAAGATAAAAAATAAAAATCTATTCCTTTTATTGAAAACATGCAAAATCTCAACTTTATATTGTACTATAAAAGTCCACAAAAATCTTAAGGTCACACACAACAAAAGAAACATGCTTGATATTAATTAATATTATTAATAATTAACAATTTATATATAAATAAATCAAAATCATTAGCCAAGGTGATGTGGTACCTCTCTATGTCTCTATTCTTATTTATTTTTTTCTCTTCTTTTTTTTGGCCTTATATCTCATTTTCTTAATCAAAAATTAATTAAATATGTTCATGGAAAAAAGCCTAATTTAATACAAGCATAAACCTTATTTCAATTAAATGCTTAATGTATAGTATTAATTATAGCAGTTTTATCCTCAATATCTCTTTCTATATGTTATAATAATAACAATCTCTCTCTATATAATTATATATAGATATCTTTAAATGCCTGCTTAATTAGAAACTAGATGTTCACTGGTCATGCTAGCATGGACCCAATTTATATTATCTTTTTATCTTAACTTATGTGATATAAATAAAATTTTGATAATTAATTATATTTTTAATATGCTTTTAGATAATTTAATTTGTTAATTATTACAATTTGTAATACTTTTTTGGCATTGTAATTTACTATTTTAAGATTGTTAGCTATTGTAATCTATAATACTCTACTTGTCAACATTTTTGTGGCATTAATAGTCAATTATATTTTAAAAATAGTTTAAGTTTTTAATTATTGTGATTTATAATACTTTTTCTTCTGTTCTAATTTAAGTGACACTGAGATAATTTCGAAAGTCAATCATATACCACGATTGAAGTTGCTAAGCAAACATGTCTTAAATGACTCATAATAATTAATTAGAAGTGATATAGCAAAATTGCTACCAAAAATACTTGTGAAAAAATTTATATGAGTCTCATATAAGATGTCAAATTAATTTAAAACAACAAGAGGTAATTTGTGTCTATTTCCCCCTTTTTATTTTATATTATCAAATTTTTAATACTTAGATGAGTTATAATAATTAATTAGGTGTGATATAATAAAATTACGATTGAAGCAGTTGAAGCAGACATGTTATAAATGTCTAATTTACTTTTTCTATTAAACATGATTAATTTTCTAATACGTAAGATCCAACCAAATATCACGATGTGGTGAATCAGACATGCATTAAATAAGTCATAATAACTAATTAGAAGTGGTATAATAAAATTGCTATAAAAAATATTTGTGAATTTTTTTTAAGTGGGTCTCATATAAGATGTCAAGTAATTTAAATCATCAAGAGTTAATTTATCATTTTATTTCTTTTTTATGTTTTATTAAATATTATTAATTTTTTAATACCTAGATGACTTATAGTAATTAATTAGAGGTGATATAGTAAAATTACGATTGAAACAGCTGAAGCAAATATGTAATATCATAATTGTCTATTTTACCCTTTTTATTAAATATTATTAATTTTTAAATACGTAAATAACATATAATAATTATTTAAGGGTAATACAGTAAAATCACGAAAGAAGCATGCACGTCGACGAAGAGGTGTCTGCTTCTTCGCGTTTCTAAATAGTAGTAATACAATTTACTAGCTAACAGGTAGTGCAGACGTGCAACGACCATTCCAACCCATAAATTCTCTATCTATTTTTATCTTAAATATAAGAAGAAATATTTCAATTCTAATTACTCCCATCTTTCTATTCTCCATTACGGTAAGCCTAATAGCCTAATTAGCCTAATAGCCTAATAGGGGAACTAACTTGGGCTTAGATGATGTTCAAGGAACTCAATTTTTTTTGAACTCCCTAGCCGCTACAAGTTTTACCACAACCTCTGCTCTTCGGGTGAGCATTTTGTGTGCATTGCGTAAACCTTCCACTATGTAATAACCTGCAAACCACGCAGAAAAAGTAGATCGCATTAGACAAGTCCTGTGTGACAGATCCGATTCGGAGGGTATTGAGGTGGATCGAACTCAGATCATCCATGTGGATAACCACTGTCGCGCCCAATTTAGAACCGATCGAAATAGTATACAACATATAGTGGCGTTATGAAAAGATTGTTGTTTGTTTCGTTTTTGAGTCGCCACCTGACTTTTAAGGAAAATTAGGAAAACCATTTTAATAATGTGAAAGCTCTGTTTTTAATATGTGAAAATCAGTGAGATTCTAAGTAAGGGTTTTGGTTACTCGAGGGAAAGATATTAGGCACCCCTCAGAGCCTATCCGAAGATAGTCTTTAAATTTAGTTTTAGAAAAATATTTAGAAAATATCTGCGTAATTATTTGCTAAGAATTGTGATAAGAAAATCTTTATTTATTTTTCAAGGAAAACTTAAGGTATAAAAATGTAACGCTACCATATACAAGAAAATAATATAGTTATTGTAAAGTGTATATGCGTTTTTATATACAGAAAAAGGAAAGTAACATGATTTATTGTAATAATAACATATATTAGAAAGTATAGAGTCTCATAATTCTATAATAAAAGGAAAAAATAAGGTTTAAGGGTATATGGAGTTGAGTATATAACTAAAATCATTATAGAGTAGGCAAAAATATTTCTTAATGTGTGCGACAATTTGTTTGCAAAAATTTATATATTCGAGAGTATGTGAAGAAGATGTGAAACATTGCCATTTTTATTTATGAAATTCTCATGGATGGAAACTAAGAGAAAAATAAGATACAATATATATGTATATACATATCATAGAATTGACATAATAACAAGTAATCAGAATAATCATAGTGTAATAATAATAATAATAATAATAATAATAATAATAATAATAATAATAATAATAATATAATAATAATAATAATACTAATACTAATACTAATACTAATACTAATACTAATACTAATACTAATAATAATAATAATAATAATAATAATAATAATAATAATAATAATAATAATAATAATAGCTGTAGTAAAATATACCTTGTATACGATAGCGTATAAGACATATATATCATGTATTTTTAAAGACTTTTGTAATTTGAAAACATGGAATAGAGTTGATAAATAAATATAGTTTGTAGTGCAGGTAAGTTATATTGAGTTAAATAGAAAATCAAATTTGATCAATGAGCTACTTGCAAACCTAAGCGGTTAACTAATTGAAACCTATTTATAGTGATTTATTTGAAAAATCCTAATTAGAGTGGTAAAAATTGTTAATTTATATTTTGTAAAATAAGGACTATAACTAATATTTTATTTCAATTCCAGAAAGTGTATTTTCATTTCAGATTGTACTTATGAAAAAGACAAATTTTGCGATTTTTCTAAAAGGTTGATTGTTGGTTAAAGTTGTAAAATTCAATGGTAAACCATGTGCCATTATTACATCTATGAGTATCGAATGAACACGAAATTTGCCGCATAAAATCAATTTTAGATGATTTCAAGTTTGAATGAAACTAAACAAAGTAAAGTAAGCTATCAATTTCGATCAAGGCCTCATAAAAGTACATGATCAAAATAACATAAAGTTAATGAAACAAATGCGAATAAGAAAGTCATGAGAAAGGTAAAGGACTGGATACTATCAAATTCCTATGGAAGCAAATCGCCTCCTAGAGATTTAGACCCTGAGTTGTATGATCCTTTTATCCATTGATCCGATCGTTGAATTAAGACGAGTTTTCATCGAAAGTCCAAGTTCCAAGTTTACATGTAAAAAAATTATAAGGATTAGAAACCGAACTTGAGTGAGGTAACTGAGTAACGAAAATAATGTACAACCGGTGACTGAATAGATTACGCGATACAAAAATAAGTAAACTTAATCAAGATCTTAGTAAATTATCACCCAAATGAAACAAACATATGCATATTTTAGCATACAGAGCCTTGATAAAGGTACATGCCATCAATCCCACCATATCTCAAACTATTTAACGAAGTTGTTATCTTAATCCAAGGAAAATCAAGAGCAATTCAAACTTTAATCTTTTCAAAGAATAGGAACGTGACAATATAAACTAATCAAACCAAATCTCCATCCATGTTTACGAGAAGGCAATCTTAGAAAAATGCATTGATGGGGACTTTAGCTTAGGAATACATGATCCGACATTTATATAAGAGAGAGGGATACATTTCTTCCAAAAATGCATTCAGGGATACACGCCGCTCCTGAATATTAAACAACACTTAAAACTAGGGGTGGGCATAAATACCGAAAAACTGAAATACCGAATCGAACCGAATCATTTCGGTTTTTCAGGTTTGTTTTTTGTTTTGGGTTCGTTTTTTTTTTTTTTACAATTTCGGTTTGGGTTACGGGTTTTAGGTTCAGATAATTCGATTTTTCAGTTTAAACCGAAATTTTTAATATACCTTTTCTTAATTATATAATATATATATAATGTAATAATATATTATTATTAATATATATTATATAATAATAAATCTTTTCCAATTGCGTGCTGCACTGATGCATTGCTGAAGAATTCCTGCCTTTCTTCACCTGGATGCGCTGTTTAACTCCTATTTTTTAGCGTGTAACACATGCCAGGAATTTGTAACCTTATTCTCAACTATGCCTGCTAACATCTTAAGATCTGCGACTGTTTACTTTGATTCTTGTTGTTGGTAATTCTAATTTCTAATGAGAATTGAGAAGTGTGCGGTTCAGCTCGGAGGTTTGTGTTTGGGCAGGGCTAGTATTGATGTTCACACTTATTCTATGAATATGAGTATCAATAGCTTATTGCACACTCACGACTGCTGAAGTCGATCAATAGCTTACTCCAGTTTTTATCATAGTGAAAAATTTTGGTATATTTTGTAGCATCATGTACTTTTTTATTTGAAAGAAGACAAGACCGAAAAACCGAAATTGTTAAACCGAAATAAAACAGAATCGAAATATATATAAACCGAACCGAACAAATTCGGTTCGCTTTTCGGTTCGTATAAATTCAAAACCGAAACCGAAAAAAACGAAATAAAAAAACCAAACCCGAACCAAAGTACCGAACGCCCACCCCTACGCAAAACGTACACAGAGATGTGAGAATGACAAGCAATTTTGACATCGGCACTAGATTTAATATCCTAAAGTCGTGCAAGCTCAACAAACTTAATACAAAGTTCATAATTAAGGCCAACCTTATTAAACTAACTCAAAACTTTATTAAGCCATTCAGTCGACACAATAAAAAATAAGACAACATTATTTTGAACTCAATTTGCAAAAAGTCAGACAGCCTATAGTACTTACATGTTCACAAAAATCAGACCGAGCAACAGAAGAATATGAGAGGAATGACTTTCTTCGTGTCTCGTATACTTTGAACATTCATAGAAATGTCAATCAAGACAACGAGCAGCAAATACATTAGAATAAGATGATTTACAAATATTCTTTAAACTAAACTAACTCACATACTTGCCAAAATACACCGAACAAAAGAGAAACCAAAGGCCTGATTTCCCGTGTTTCGCATATTTGAGCATGACACGATAATATGTTAAAAAGGACGAAGGCCGAGGCGATATTGCTTTCTTAAGCTCAATTTTTAGAAAAAGCAGTAGTTATAAACACACATGTTTAACAAGCCCATATGTTCGGATGAGAGACAACTTTTCAAATAAAAATTTGGTTTCATTCATAGAGTTGAAGGAAAACAACAACGACACGAGTCTAGAATTGAGATAAAATTACATATTCATGGAACCGAATGGATGAACGAGAAGGAGATGAGAAGTGAGATAAAGGGAAGATTTTACCTTTTGTTGGGCAGCAAACCGAAGCTCCGACGCCAAGGATTCTCTGGCCACCAAACTTGAACAAGTGAACAACGAAAAGTTTGAAAGTGAGCCGATTTCACTAATGAATGTTTTGAGTATATTTCTTAACGTTTTCCCCCTATTTTTGAAGGTCCAAAAACCTCCTCACTAAAGCATGAAATTATCGGTATTTACAGGCAAATCCGAACTTCAAAGTCCGGATTAGAAAAGCAAAATTCGTAGAAATCAACAGGTGGAGAGTTAAGGAATTTGAAATTTAAAATAATTGAAAGGGATGACTCCTTTTCTCGAATTCGGTCAATTCCTAGACCATTAATGCGAATTTGAACGCCGTATAACCACGTTGGTGACTGCTCTTCTGATTAAAAGAGAAATCGAAGGCTGCGGATGATGAACAAGAAAGGAATCTTGTAGGGCTATGCGGTGGCAATGACTAGGGTTTGTGATTTTTGGGTGGTGGAGAAGAGACGGTGAAGAGAGAAGTGGAAGGGTCGATTGGTTTGTGTTGATTTTGGGAAAGTTGAAAGATACTATTCTTTCTGGGGAAGGAGAGTAACACGTTTTTTCTGATTTTGGGAGGAGGGAGAAGCGACCTTCGTACTGGTTTGTTCGACACACACATACATACATATATATATATATATATATTTCTTTTCTTTTTTATTTTGATTATATGGAAGAGGTGATTTCGACCACCTTTTCATTTACTAGATTATCCCAAATCATTTATTATATTACATCTTAATTGTTTCGTAATTTATTATATTATTCCTAATTAATTATTATAAATTATTTATATATTATAATTAATAATATTTTTTATTATATTATTCATAATTAATTATTATAATTCATTATATATTATAATTAATAATATTTAATTAAAAAAAAATATTTATAATGTTTGTTTCAGCTGCTTTAATCGTATATTACACCCTAATTTCTCCGTGATTTACTATATTATTCCTAATTAATTATTACAAGTCATTTATATATTAAAAATTAATAATACTTTTTATTATATTATCCCTAATTAATTATTATAAGTTATTTTTCTTTTTTCTATATTACCCCAAATCATTTACTATATTACATATTAATTGCTCCGTAATTTATTATATTATTCCTATTAAATTATTACAAGTCATTTATATATTACAATTAATAATATTTTTTATTATATTACCCTTAATTAATTATTACAATTCATTATATATTGAAATTAATAATATTTAATTAAAAAATAGATATTTATAACGTTTGTTTCAGTTGTTTTAACCGTATATTACACCCTAATTGCTCTGTGATTTACTATAGTATTTCTAATTAATTATTACAAGTCATTTATATATTAGAAATTAATAATATTTTTTATTATATTATCCCTAATTAATTATTAAAACTTATTTTTCTTTTTTCTTTTTCTATTATATAGAAGAGGTGATTTCGACAACCTCTTCGTGGATTTACTTTTTTACCCCCATTATTTACTATATTACCCCAAATCATTTACTATATTACATCTTAATTGCTCCGTAATTTATTATATTATTCCTAATTAATTATTACAAGTCATTTATATATTACAATTAATAATTTTTTTTATTATATTACCCTTAATTAATTATTATAATTTATTATATATTAGAATTAATAATATTTAATTAAAAAAATAAATATTTATAACATTTATTTCAGCTGCTTTAATCGTATATTACACCCTAATTTCTCCATGATTTGCTATATTATCCCTAATTAATTATTACAAGTCATTTATATGTTAGAATTAATAATATTTTTATTATATTATCCCTAATTAATTATTATAAGTTATTTTTCTTTTTTCTTTTATTTTCTAATTCTATTATATAGAAGAGGTGGTTTCGACCACCTCTTCGTAGATTTACTTTTTTACCCCCATTATTTACTATATTACACCCTAATTGTTCTGTGATTTATTATATTATTCCTAATTAATTATTACAAGTCATTTATATATTAGAATTAATAATATTTTATTATTAATAATATTTTATTATGAAGAGGTGGTTTCAACCACCTCTTCCTTTACTATATTACCCCAAATCATTTACTATATTACATCTTAATTGCTCCGTAATTTATTCTATTATTCCTAATTAATTATTACAAGTCATTTATATATTACAATTAATAATATTTTTTATTATATTACCCTTAATTAATTATTATAATTCATTATATATTAAAATTAATAATATTTAATTAAAAAAATAGATATTTATAACGTTTATTTTAGCTGCTTTAATCGTATATTACACCTTAATTGCTCCATGATTTACTATATCATCCCTAATTAATTATTACAAGTCATTTATATATTAGAATTAATAATATTTTTTATTATATTATCCCTAATTAATTATTATAAGTTATTTTTCTTTTTTTTCTTTTCTATTTTTATTATATAGAAGAGGTGGTTTCGACCACCTCTTCGTGGATTTACTTTTTTACCCCCATTATTTACTATATTACACCCTAATTATTTCGTGATTTATTATATTATTCCTAATTAATTATTACAAGTCATTTATATATTAGAATTAATAATATTTTATTATTATATTACACAAATTAATTATTATAAGTCATTTATTGAAAATTAATAATATTTAATTAAAAATAGATATTTATAACGTTTGTTTCAGCTGCTTTAACCGTGATTTTACTATATCATCTCTAATTAATTATTATAAGTCATTTAAGTATTAAAAGATTAATAATATTTTATTCAAAAAATAAATTACTATATTACCCCCTATCATTTACTATATTACCCCTAATTGCTTCGTGATTTACTATATTATCCCTAATTAATTATTATAAGTTATTTATATATTAGAATTAATAATATTTTTTTATTATATTATCCCTAATTAATTATTATCAATCATTTATATATTAGAATTAATAATATTTAATTAAAAAAATAGATATTTATGATGTTTGTTTCAGCAGCTTTAACGGTGATTTTACTATATCATCCCTAATTAATCATTATAAGTCATTTATGTATTAAAAAATTAATAATATTTAATTAAAAAATTAGATGACATTTCTGCCTGCACTGGTTTCGACCAGTGCTTCGTCATTTACTATATTATTCCAAATTGCTCCATGATTTACTATATTACCCCTAATTAATTATTATAAGTCATTTATATATTAGAATTAATAATTTTAATTAAAAACTAGAAATTTATGACGTTTGTTTCAGCTGCTTTAATCGTAACTTTATTGTATCAACCCTAATTAATTATTATAAGTCATTTATGTATTAAAATTTAATAATATTTAATTAAAAACAGATGACATGTTTGCCTATATTACCCCTAATTGCTCTGTAATTTACTATATTATCCCTAATTAATTATTATAAATCATTTATATATTAGAATTAATAATATTTTTTTACTATATTACCCCTAATTAATTATTATAAGTCATTTGGTTTCTACCACTACTTCGTCATTTACTATATTACCCTTAATTGCTCCATGATTTATATATTACCCCTAATTAATTATTATAAGTCATTGATATATTAGAATTAATAATATTTTTTTATTATATTACCCCTAATTAATTATTATAAGTCATTTATATATTAGAATTAATAATATTTAATTAAAAAAATAGATATTTATGACGTTTGTTTCAACTGCTTTAACCGTGATTTTACTATATCATCCCTAATTAATTATTATAAGTCATTTATATTAAAAAATTAATAATATTTAATTAACAAAATAGATGTCATGTCTGCCTATATTACCCCTAATTGCTCCGTGATTTACTAAATCACCCCTAATTAATTATTATAAGTCGTTTATATATTAAAATTAATAATATTTTTTTACTATATTACCCCTAATTAATTATTATAAGTCATTTATATATTAGAATTAATAATATTTAATTTAAAAAATAGATATTTATGGCATTTGTTTCAGCTTCTTTAACCGTGATTTTACTATATCATCCCTAATTAATTATTATAAGTCATTTATGTATTAAAAAATTAATAATATTTAATTAAAAAATAGTTGTCATGTCTGCTTATATTACCCCTAATTGCTCTGTGATTTACTATATTACCCCTAATTAATTATTATAAGTCATTTATGCATTAGAATTAATAATATTTTTTACTATATTACCCCTAATTAATTATTATAAGTCATTTATATATCAGAATTAATAATATGTAATTAAATCAATGTACATTTATGTTAGTATCTCATCAATATCAAATTTTAGTGATAAAAAATATTTATAGTGTTGGGCCCGTGCTGACACGGGCCATGCGCCTCTAGTATATATCTATTAATCTTAATAATAATGGGGATAAGAAAGTTTGTTGCCTGTTTCAGCTGTTTCAACCATAATTTTACTATTTCATTTCTAATTAATTATTTTGAGTCAGTTAAGTATTAAAAAATTAATAATATTTAATAAAAAATAAAAATAAAATAATAAATTTAAAAAATAAAATGAAAATAAAATAATAAATTAACTCTTGATGTTTTGTGCTACCTTCTTCAATTATTTCAATCGTAATTTTACTATATCACCCCTAATTAATTATTATATGTCATTTAAGCATTAATAAATTAATAATATTTAATAAAAAAAATAAATTAGGCATAAAATGATAAATTAACTCTTGATGTTTTAAATTAATTTAATGTCTTATATGAGACTCATTTAAATTTTATTTACAAGCATTTTTTATAATAATTTTGTCTTAACACTTTAATTAATTGTTATAAGTTATTTAAGACATGTCTGCTTTGTTATTTCAATCTTAATTTTATTATAACACCCTAATATAATAACATTTCATAAAAAAAGATAAAATACACACAAAATGATATGTCAACATAAAATATTTATTTTACTATCAAAATTATATTAGTGCCACAAAAACTACGATGGAATAGAGGAGGGCATAAAGCAACATATATTATTTATAAGTGAGAAGATACGCAAACTGAGACTGGGAGAGTATTAATATTTTATTAAAAAATTATGCTAAAAGTATTATAAATTACATATTTAACAACTTAAAAATTATAAAAGATATAAAATATTCAATTGACACTCTAACTTATATTAGTGTCACTTAAATTGAAATAGTAACGTTCTACTTAAAAAGGAAACTTAGATAATTAAATACAAAAAATAAAATTATGTAAACATAATAGTTTCAAAAATGCAAAAATCATTTTCAGAAGACCCAAAACTCTTAAGCAATTCAAAGTACAAAAATATACAGATTCTAAGTATTAATATAAATAGTGAATTAAAAATTGAAATATTATATATTTAAATTTGAACACTAAAAGAATCTCTAAAAAGTTTTAAGCACTTCAATAATTAAAAATTTATTTTATAAAAATTAATAAGGCATTTTATAACCATGCAAAGCACAGGCAAATTCACTAGTTAATAAGAAGAGTAACTTAGAAACGCAAGATAAAGTTATCACATAATTTTTCAAACGTGCTTGCTCCTGATCTAGGGCATTTTTGGCATTTTGGTCCTTTAATTTGTTTATCCCTTTTTTCCCATATGTTGTAATTTAAAAATTACATTAAAAATATTATAGATTAATTAATTAATAATCTAAAATATTTAAATGTAAAACAAAATTTGATTGAGTCTCAAAATTTTATCAGTGCTACTAGGGGTGGCAAATGGGCAGGTTAGGCTGAATTTAGGCGGATCAAAATGGGCTAAAGTAACAAATGGATCATTGCTCAACCCGCCCAATATATAGATAGGCTAAGATGGGTAGGGCCAAGATGGGTCAAACAATGAGTTATAGCCCAATCCGCCCAACGTAACCCATCATTAAACAATTATTATAATAACAATTTAGGTTGAAATGATATTTTATGGTTTTCTTTTTATATTTATATTTATTATTATAATTATTATTTTTAAGTAAAAATAAAGAAAACTAAAAAAATGTAATAAAATTATTCACAACACAACCTACCCCGTATCTCAAATGTTTAATTTCGATCCACAATTTAAAACCATCACACCAACAAAGTTAATTATAATGCTCTTCTTGATATTCGTTCTCTCTTTGATTAACTAGACATAAGGACTATACTATCTTTTAAACTTGAATTTGTATTTTTATTCATAGTATTTTCTATGTAATTTATTTTAAAACCTCTTGTATGCAAATTAAAAAAAAACTAGGGGGTGGGTCTGGATAGGGAGGGTGGATGGGGTAAGAAAAAAAAATATCTTTTTTTTTTGGACGGAGAGGGGGGATGGTGCAAGAAAAAATTCCCTTATAAAAAAAATAAGTTGAAAAATATTTCTTTTGAGAGGGGGAATTGTAGGAGGGTACAGATTAGGCGCGGTAACTTTACTAAGAAATAAATAGTTATTGGGTAGTAAGTATTTATTTCTATATAATGTATTTTGTGAATATTATCGATTGAAATATTTTTCATTTTTATCTTCTTGACTTAAGATGTTTTATTAATTCATATTCTAAATTAGATATTATCGTAATTAAATTATCTAGTGTTCTAAGATCCTCATTAGTACTATGTAATCTTTTGTATTCTTGGTATAAACTATATAGTTGGGTTTCGATTTCTTTTAATGATTTATTCTTTTCGTACGATGTATCCATTAATTTATGTAATTGTTAAATGCTTTGCAGTAATATTCATTAACTGTTTTTCTTCGTTCTTGTATTTTTTATTTTCATATATTTTATTAATATATTCAATTTTACTGATATTCATATTTTGAGGGGTGATTAAATGGTAGTTGATTAAATGTTTTGCTATAATATTCTTTAGCTTTTTCTCTTAGTTTTTGTAAGTCTTTTATATTATTTTTAAGATATTCTAAATATTCTATATCTTTTGTTTTAAAATATTCAATTAAATTCGTTTTTATTAGGTTTTCTGTTAATCTTATTTCTTTCATTTCTTGTTCCCAGTATTTTAGATATTCGTAGTTTATCATTTTATTCTTCTAAAGTAAATGTATAATAATCTATTCTACTTGTACTATATTTAATATCTTGTTTGAGGTTATTAATACTACTAACTATTTTTTCTTGTTCTCTTCTTAATGGATTTTTTAAACTATCTAAACTTTTATCTTTGCTTTTTTCTAAATTTTCCAAGGTTTCGTCTATCCATTTTAATCTTTCTATTAGATTCTCCATTATTTCTCTAATTTGTTTTCTATAATCAATTTCTTTATGTAGGTCTTCTTGGTTTTCTCTAATTTTCTTAATATATTCTGACATTTTTAGTCTGTATAATATCCACCTAAATCTAAATAGTATTGATGTTCATAATATATGCGTAAGTTTTCTATACTGTTTAATAATTCTTTTCTATACTGTTTAATAATTCTTCCTCTTCATAATCTTGTAATTTTTCCCATATTATTTTCTTTATGTCTATGATTTCTATATCTCTAAGTATATATAAAACAAGTATTTTAATATCATCTGTCATTTAAGCTTGATTAAACGCTTTTTCATAATATTTTTCAGTTGTTTGTTTTAGTCTAAGTAGTTCTTGCATATTTTCATTAAGAAATTCTATATATTTTATATCTTTAGTTTTCATGTATTTGTCTAAATTTACTTTCATCTGTTTTTCTACTAACTGTATGTTTCTCATATTTTTTCTCCAAAATTCTAGATATATGTAATTTATCATGGTAAGTATTTGTTAGAGTAGTTAGGTAGGCATGATATGTAATTTATTCTAGTCATATAACATTTACCAAATGCTTTTTCTAATATGATTTTTCTTATATCTACTACTTTTATATCCTTAAGTGAATACAAAATAAGTATTTTAAATTTATCTACCATTTCGTGAGATAAATAGTTATTCATCTTTCATAAAATTGCCATTTTCAAAATATTCCCTTCAATCATACACATAACAAAATATGATCATATTAGATTACTATATACTAGATCATTCTTAAATAACATGTTCTTCGTTCACTATTAACATGGTAATCCAGATACTTTTCCCTTAAACAGCGCCTCAACTCTGGTTACTCCCCACCACGGCTTCTTGCCTTATTGGTTTCACCTTTAGGATGGCATAGTTCTTAGGGATTTTTCTCCGTTTTTACTTTGCTAATAAACTTCTTAACATGTTATTCTTCGAATAATTCTACTATAAAGTAACTAACATGAACTTATCTTATTATATCATAATTGTTAGGAATTATGAATTTAGCTATTCATAATACTGAATAAATATACCTGTTCTGATTAGTTTGATAATCCTAAGTTTTGTTCCTCCATAGATTTTTTCATTGAAATATACCTGTTTTTAAATGAATAAGCAAAGTATTTATTGTGGACAAGAAAGAGGGTTTTTGCTTCAACACATGAAGGCTTGCCTTTGCACTGCCTTCGGTTCTTCTATTTATAACTGAAATTTACATATGATGTTTCCTAAAAAATGACTTGAAAAATCAAACCCTATACTAGTCTAGGCTAGACTAATTAATGCTTACAAAAAAGTGTTCATCTTTTTAAAAGAAGACTTTGACATAAAGCACTAAATAACAAAAAAAACTTTAAATGCCTAAGACTTTACATCAAAATCTTTTACGTAAAGTAAATTTATTCACATGTCTTTTGTCTTTATCTCTTTCTTCCGTATCTGCTTTGGTTATCTTCTTTATTTTTTGTCAGTGTAGCATCACATCTGGAATAAAGTTGTGTTTGCCACTGCATCTGCTGCATATGTGGTCTTTGTATTTTTGGCCAACTTTTTCGCAAAATTGATCCATAGCTTCTTCTGAAATAATTCCCTTACTGATAGATCTCGTTAATGGTTGTTCTTCTGGTCTGAGGAGTGTTAATCCCCATTTTCTAAGTTCCTCCATGTCATGGTCTCTAACTTCTTTGCAAGTTGAATAAATCAATGCTTGATTCCTTGAATTATATATCCAAACTGACTTTTTATTTGAATAATTATTAAGTAACTCTGATAATATATTGCTTATTCCAATAACTCTTTTGTTGCGGTAAAATGTTGTATCTGCGTTTTTGGTATCTCGGCCCGTTCACATTTTTCTTCCGGAATAATATAATCTTTGGTCATACCCATTTTGACCACATTAATAGTCTATTTAATTTCATCAAATAATATTTCTGCTGGTGCGGAATAAAATCGAACATAAAATAATTGTCCGTTGGTAATTCTCTTGTAAGTCATAAATTCTTTGTGAATTTCTGGGATTCCTGCTAACTCTTCTCCATTGGTTGTGTAAACCATAGATAATAATCCATAATAGTAACATGATTTAATAAAATTTGGGCTTGTTCCTGGCAAGGCAATAAGTTTATTGTAATTTTGGCATTTTTGGGTAATATATCCTTTTTGTTGTGCGGCTAGCTCTTCACTTTGAATATGTTTGGTATTTAATAAGGTTTGTAAAGTGTGTATGTTGTCAATGTATTTACGAGAAGAATAATTGTATGTCTGTTTTCCTTGGTTAAGTGATTCAGAATAGGTATGTATCTGGGGAGGTGCAAATGCTTCTAAATTTTGTATATTTGGTGTATATGGTTTTGAAAATATTTGGCTGAGGTTATAATTCTTTTTCTTTGGTATTTCAGGTCTATTTTGAGTGACTATATTTTTCCCTTTAGATGTTCCTGCAGCTGTAATTGAAGTTTCGACAGTAATTTGAGTTCATTTGAGTTTTAAGGTGTTTCTCATCTTCACCCTCTAGGTCTAGTTTTTTAATGTGCTCTTGTTGCACAGTATCTTATTTTTTATAGTGCTCGACTTGCACTTTTACATTTGTAACTTCAGTAGTTAGTGTAATAACTCGTTCTTGTAATAACTCCATTTGTTTAAACATTTGGAGCAATAAATCAGTCTGGGTATCTTTGGCATCAGCCTCTTCCATTGGTAAATTAGTTTGAGTAGCTTTGTCTTGATAAGTAATCTGCAATGATATTTTTGTTAGTATTGATTACTTCAATTGTAAATGTAAAATTCAGTATATTTAATACTAGTCTCCGAATTTCCTTTGTCGTAACTGAATTTTGTATTTTTCTTGTTAGCCACCATCGTACCTGTGTATTAACTGTTCTAACAATAAACTTGTTATACACGATATATGGTTCAAATGCTATTAGACATTTATATAAAGAACATAATTTTTTTCTATTTATTTTTCATTTTATTTCTGTCTCGCTAAACGTTCCTGAATAATATCTACAATGATGTTCTAATTTTTCTTCTTCATACCTATATTTAGTACTCCTCCATAACTATATTCACTTGCATCAGCTTCTACTATATATGTAAATTTTTTATTTTCATCTGGAAATTGTAATTTTGATAACTCTTTACAAAGTAATTTTATTTTCTGTATCTGTCTTTTGTCTTCTTCATTATATCTATATTCTACATCCTTTTTTATTTTTTTCTGTAATGATTTTAAGTTTTCTGCTAATTTTGGAATATATTCTCTTACTTGGTTTACTAATCCTAAAAATGATTGTAATTTCTTTTTTGTATCTAATTCTTCTTCTGAATTTATTATTTTTTGGAGTATGTGTTGTTGCATTTTGACTCCACTTTTATCTATTTGTATTCCTAAAAATTCTATCTGATTTTTCATAATTTCTTCTTTCTTCTCACTTAAACTTATTCCTGATTTTTCTATTATATCTGTAAATTGTTCTTCTTTAGTTTTTGTATATAATAGTATATCATCTATGTATACTATACAATTAGGTAATTGTTTAAAATAACTATCCATAAAATGTTGATATCTACCTGGTGCATTTTTATATCCAAATGATAGTACATTCCATTCATAAAATCCTTGTGGTACCGTAAATGCGGTTAATTCCTTAGATTCTTCTTCTAACTTTAAATGGTAAAATCCTGATTTACAATCAAATTTACTAAAATAATTATATCCTTGTATTTGCTTTATTTTAAATATCTTGTTTGGTATTGGGTAATTATAAGTCATTGTTTTTGCATTTAAATTTTTGTAATCAATAAACATCCTACTTTTTCTTCTTTTTTGTTCACTATGTTTATTTACTATAAATGCTGGGCTATTATGTTTACTATTATTTTTTTTGTATATATTGTTTTTCTAATAATTCTTCTATATGCATTTTAAATTCTTTTAAATCATCAAAATTATATGTTAATGGTTTCTGGGTTATTATGTTATTTTTATCTATTAATTCAATTTTTATAGTGGTTTTATGTTTTTTCCATCCTTTTAATGGATCTTCACTATATAATTGTTCTAATTTTTTCTTAATTATTTCTATCTTATTTATTGAAAATATAGTTATTTCCTTTTTATTTATTGAAAATACGACCAGTTCTATTGTATCTTCAGTATTTTTTTTTATATTTTCCAATTTTTGTGTAATTTTTTCACTTCCTTTTATCCAATCAGTTTTCTTTCTTATTTTATTAATAACTCTTTTTGCTCTTACTTTCTGTTTACATGGTGTTGTAAACCACCAATCTGTTCAAGTTATTATATGTGAGTATAATTTATCTAAAAACGGCATTCCTAACAGTATATCTTTTGATGTTAGCTCATAATTATAGATTTCTTCTATTGTTAATATTTTATCTCATACTTGTGTTTTTACATTCTTAGCTTTATAAGTAATTAAGCTTCCTTCGTTATTAAATCCTTTAACTATTATTGGTGTTTTTAATTTATTCCATTTACCAATTCTAGTAAACCAATTGGTATCAGAGCCTTGTTATTTAAAAAATACGAAAGTCGTATATATATGAATTTATTTGATTAATTTATTAATTATGATTTATTTGATAAAACTAGATTTAGATATTCCCCAAAATATTATTTAAATGAATAAATATAAAGAATTAAAGCAAATAATATCTGAAAAGCGTAAAGAATTAAAAATAAGGATAGAAAGACTACAATATAACATAATTATCGGAGTTAGTAAAAACTCAATAAATGCACAAAAAGAAGAAATATCAAATTTAGAATCAACAATAGATAGTCTAGAATATACATACCAACATGATCTATTAACAATTAAATAAAAAATGAACAAAGAAGAATTTATAATAGACGAAAAAACATATGAAAATCACGAAGGATTAAAAATAAAAATAGTATTTTCTAATTTAGGTAGAAGGTATAAGAAAATAGGCGAACATTTATATTTAATGTTAGAAAAAGAAGAATTAAAATTAGAAGATAAATTGACAGCTATGTGAGAATAGAAAAAGAAAACGAAGAAATAGATAGAAAAAGGGAAATAGAAAAAATAAAACAACAAACTACAGAAGAAATACAAAAAATAGAAGAAACTAAAAATAGTAGGATTGCTGAATTAGAAAAAGAACTACAAATGCTAAATGATCTGTATGAAAAAAGACAGAAAGAAAAAGAAGAAAAAGATAAAGAACAAAATTATTAAATGAGATAAATCAATTTAAAGAAAAATTAGAAATAAACAATAAAGAAATAGAAACAAAGGAATTAGAAATTAATACAATAGATGTTGAAGAAACAAATAATTATGATTCTGAAGATAGTGAAACATATACAGAAATCTTAACAAATACAAAAAATTTAGGAATCAATGGAAAACAAGAAGTAATTAATGAAGAAAATTTAGAAAATATAAACACGGAAATAAACACTCTTGATAAAAAAGAAGATGAAAATATAATATCTAGAACACCAGAAATAAGAAAACCTACATATTATAAGAATAAGTTTAAAAGATATAATCTAAAGAATGAATATGACAAATGGACACCAAAACAAATAGTTAATAAAAATTATAACTTTTTAGACTTAGATTGTGTAACAGATACAAAAAAAATAATACAATTATGGATAAGATATATGACAAAAAAATTATTAGATAATAATATAAATGTAATAGATGCACCAGAATATATAGAAAGAACACTAATAGGAACAGTGAAATTATGGTTTTTAAATCTAACTGAAAATAGTAAAAGAGTATTAAGAACTGACAAACCCACAGAAGGAACATCATCAACAACTACAACTAAATTAACACCTATATAATTATTAAAAAAATATGAAACAACTATAAAAGACGAATTTAGTAGCATGACAACAACAGAAGAAGAACAAAATGAAGAGAAAGATACAAATAGAAATTTAATGTTAAAATTAGCAATATGTAATATGTGCTACATAGATGAATATACTTGCGCATTTAAAGAATATTATTATAAAGAAACATATAATACAGAAGAAAGTAAAGAAATAAGAAAATTATATTTTAGTAAATTACCTGAACCATTTAGTTCAAAAATAATAAAGAATTGGGATGAAGCAAAAATAGTAGATACTCTAGGAGCAAGAATAAAATTTTTACAACAATGGTATAGAAATCTATGTGAAAAATATAGAGAAGAAATAAAAATGAAAAAAACATTAATAAGAAATTTAGCATGTTGCAAAGATAAAATAGCACCTCAATTTGGATGCGAAGAAAAGATATTATAAGAAAAGAAAAAGACATAAGAAATATAAGAAATACAAAAAATCAAAATATAAGTATAAGAAACCAAGAAAAAGATATTATGTAAAAAATTATAAACATAAAAAACCATATAGGAAAAAGAAATCTATAAAGGAATGTACTTGTTATAATTGCGGAAAATTAGGACATTTAGCTAGAGATTGTAAATTACCTAAAAACCCAAAAAATAAATAAATATCAGAAATAAAAATAGAAAATAGAGAATATATGCAGATAGATTATATAGATTACGAATTAGAAAGTGAAGACAGTATATGTGAAATTTCAGAGAATGAAACAAATAATAAAATAGAAGATAATGAAATAGATAGTGAACTAGACGAATTAAATGACTGAAGAAGATATACAAATAAACCAAATGACTGAAGAAGATATAAAAATAATAACAAAAGAAGAATATTTAAATGACGAAGGAACAAATCAAAAAATAATATTTGATAACAATGTATTTGATGAAATAAAAGGAAAAAAGTTAGACTTAAGTGTAGAAAAAATATTTAAAATACCAACAATAAAAAATATATTTACTAGGAAAAAAGAAGAATATTATGTAGTAAGCCAAAAAGAACATGTAATAGACTGCAGATATGCAAAAGGTAAAGCTAATATACCACTAGTAACAAAAAGGATAATAAATAAAGAAATAAACGATATAAAAAGTAGAGACCCAATAAAATATGTACACCTTGGAGGTACAGAGATATTGATAAAAGCATGTCTTAGAGAAGGAATAGATACACCAATAGAACTATATTTAGCAGATGATAGGATTATAAGACCTCTAGAAAAAAGTATAATAACTGCCATAAAAGGAAATTTAATATACCAAAAATTTAAATTTATAATAAGTGCAAATTATTCAGTAGCAATAATAGATAAAAATATAGATAAATCATTGGTATTATATTGGAAAATATCAGGAATAGAACTAACCCCAAGAAGTAAAATATTTATAGCAAGATGTAAAAATCTATATGTATTAACTACAAAACACAAAATAACAGGAAAAAATAAAATTAATAAAATACAAATAGAAAGTCCTTTTGAACAATTCGTAAAAACAATTGATAATAATGATTATAGTTACAGAAATATAGACATAGAAGAAGATTTAGAAATAATAAATGATAGAATAAGTACAACAAAAAGAATAGCTTATGAAAAAACAGAATCATCAAGTTCATAAAAAAGAACAAGTTATGAAACAAGTTCAATAGTTAATTTAAATCAATATTACATAACATGAACAATAAATGAAAAGAAATATTTAATACTCTTAAATACAGGACAAGAAGAAAATTATATAGCAAAATATCTAGTAAAAAATAAGGAAATAAAATCCGATAATAATATATGCCCAGATCTACCAAGAAGCTTAATAAACACTAAAAATATAGCAGAAAAAGAAATAATAATAGGAGTTAGAAAAATGAATATAGAATTTGAAATAAAGGAAGAAATGCAAAAAGCAGACATAATATTAGGAATTAAATGACTAGAACAAGTAAAACCATACAATATAGAACATACACAATTATCTATAACATATAATAGAGAAAGATTATTCCTAAGAAGAGCTTTAACATGATATAAAAATATATGTCTTAATGAAGATAGTAGTAGAAGGATATTACAGTGGATATTATACGCCTATGATGGATACAGGAGCAGAAACTAATTTATGTAGATATAATTGTTTACCAGAAAGTAAATGGGATAAATTAAAAACACCAATAATAGTTAAAGGATTTAATAAAAAAGGAAGCTTAATTACTTATAAAGCTAAGAATGTAAAAACACAAGTATGGGATAAACTATTAACAATAGAAAAAATCTATAATTATGAGCTAACATCAAAAAATATACTTTTAGGAATGCCGTTTTTAGACAAATTATACCCACATATAATAACTAGAACAGATTGGTGGTTTACAACACCATGTAAACAGAAAGTAAGAGCAAAAAGAGTTATTAATAAAATAAGAAAGAAAACTGATTGGATAAAAAAAAGTGAAAAAATTACACAAAAATTAGAAAATATAAAAAATACTGAAGATACAATAGAACTGGTCGTATTTTCAATAAATAAAAAGAAAATAACTATATTTTCAATAAATAAGATAGAAATAATTAAGAAAAAATTAGAACAATTATATCGTGAAGATCCATTAAAAGGATGGGAAAAATATAAAACCACTATAAAAATTGAATTAATAGATAAAAATAGCATAATAACCCAGAAACCATTAACATATAATTTTGATGATTTAAAAGAATTTAAAATGCATATAGAAGAATTATTAGAAAAACAATATATACAAAAATTAATAGTAAACATAATAGCCCAGCATTTATAGTAAATAAACATAGTGAGCAAAAAAGAGGAAAAAGTAGGATGGTTATTGATTACAGAAATTTAAATGTAAAAAAAATGACTTATAATTACCCAATACCAAACAAGATATTAAAAATAAGGCAAATACAAGGATATAATTATTTTAATAAATTTGATTGTAAATTAGGATTTTACCATTTAAAGTTAGAAGAAGAATCTAAGGAATTAACCGCATTTACGGTACCACAAGAATTTTATGAATGGAATGTACTACCATTTGGATATAAAAATGCACCAGGTAGATATCAACATTTTATGGATAGTTATTTTAAACAATTACTTAATTGTATAGTATACATAGATGATATACTATTATATACAAAAACTAAAGAAGAACATTTAAAATTATTAGAACAATTTACAGATATAATAGAAAAATCAGGAAGAAGTTTAAGTGAGAAGAAAGCAGAAATTATAAAAATTCAGATAGAATTTTTAGGAATACAAATAGATAAAAGTGGAGTCAAAATGCAACAACACACAGTCCAAAAAATAATAAATTCAGAAGAAGAATTAGATACAAAAAAGAAATTACAATCATTTTTAGGATTAGTAAACCAAGTAAGAGAATATATTCCAAAATTAGCAGAAAACTTAAAACCATTACAAAAAAAATTAAAAAAGGATGTAGAATATAGATATAATGAAGAAGACAAAAGACAGGTACTATAATTCTATTCTAGTACACGGAGATTATGTAGGACAAAAATATTTTTTTCATTAAATAAATTATTTATTACTATAATTTTTTCAAGATGGAAAAAAAATATGATTGAAGCAACTAAAAAAAATTAAAAATATTAAAAGTGGGAAAATAAGTACTAGGTTTAAACATCTTTATGGGTCAAAGTGAAAAATTAACTAAATAAACTTATTAGATTGTTTATTACAAGTTATAACAACTCTTTTTAGTTTTCAAGTTATAACAAACTTTCGTTAAAAATACCAAAATATATATATATATATATATATATATATATTTTTTTTTTAAAATATCAAAATCATTACATAAAAGGAAAATGCAGATTTAATATAACTAAACTACAATATTCCTTCCTTAAATATAGTTAAACTTAATAATTGATATCAATCACACCCCCTAATTTCTCTCTAACTGTTTTTATTTCTCCCTTTTTAAAGCATTCGTTTTTGTTTCCATCTTCATACACGTTCTTTTTTTTTTCTACAATATATATTATTTCAGTAAACAACTTTAATAAGTTATTGTTGTTTTATGCAACTTCTAAAAAATTTTATTGAAAGAAAAACTTTCATAAGTTATTGTTGTTTTATACAAATATGAATTGTGATAATTTGCATTCAATCATAAGACGTTATGGAGGGAGATGAGATTCGTTAAATATGTTAAATTATTTAGCAAATTGATATTTTGCATTTAAACGTATTTAAAGAATTAAATATTTTTGTTTTAAACAATTTAGGAATAAAATAATTAAAGTATTTTTTTTATATTTTTCTTCAATTCTTTATTGTTAAGATGTTGAAATTGTATAATACGATGAAATACTCTTGAAAGATTAACTGTAGTTGTTATTGTGTATGTTTATGGGATGCATGCTATAATCAAAACTTATATAATAGTAGAAGCAATTGCAATACAGCTGAGGATAGACACAACTTCAAATCAATTTGAAATAAAGTACATAATAAGTGATAGATGCCCGTCAATGGTCATACACAATGACACGAGTGTGAAGATCTATCTGGAACAAAAGAAGACAGTTGCTGATATTTTTGTAAAATATCCATTGTACGTTACAACTAAGGATATATCGGTCGAGCCAATACACCCAAATGAAGAAACAATTGTTTATGTTGAAAAACAGAGTTTTAACGAAAGAATTCTAGAGCGTAGAAATTTATTTTCAAATGATTGTATTCGTTTGATAGGTTTAAGTCCAGATTTTGAAGAAGTTAAAGAAGAACGTGTTGAAATAATTGGTGATGCAACAAATACATTAATGTTACTCGCAATCATGGTGGTCTCAAAAGATCCAAGAGATTTGTTCCGAAATTCATAACCCTACAAGTCACAAATCAAGGATGTAATAGATGTTTATGTCCAACCATGAATTTTTTTTTTCCAGTTGCGACTTCTTTGAATGTAATAGGTTCAAACTATTTTTGTTCATGAAAAATTCCGTTAAACTTTATAAAATATATTTTTTCATTAAAATTCGTATCACAATTTGAATGTTTTTGATTTATATCATGATCGCTATCATTGATGTTTATATCAATTATTATGTTATATTGAAAACATTTTACTACGTTGATATTCATTATTGTGTATATTTTTACGTTTGTAATGCTCAATTAACATATATATATGTGTGTGTGTGTGTGTTTTATCATGTATATATAACATCTTACACATACACTCAATCCCAAGAATTTAACAAATTTGTTGACTTGACTTAACAAATTGAAGGATCTAGTTATTCATATATCTAGCAAAATGAGCTGTTTGTTGTAAATATTGATTTTTTTTTGGAGGTACTCCACTTTTTGTATAGGGTGATACCTCATACACTATGACTCAATTGCTTAAGTGTTCTTACCAAGTGCATTTAGTCCCTCTCGTTGTATCAATTTTAGATTAGTCTTTCTATAAAAATAGATCATTATTGTTTGATTACAACTAGATACATGTGTTTTTGTTCTTAACCACCTATGTATCAACTTAATATAAACAACATATGATTAAAAACTTGATAAATAACAAGTTTGTTGACTTAAAATTAAAGTTATTAAGCCTTAGAAGTGAGAAATTTTTTAATCTGAACGAAGGAACGAATGATGAAAAATCTAATTTTATATGCATGAATATCAAAAAAGAAGATAAAAAAGATAATTTATGGTAAAAAAGAAATTTTTTTATCAATAAAGTGACACTGAAAATCGTATAAGTATAGAACTATTAACGTAATTAACAAAGTTAATAAAAAGTCAAAAATAATGTATCAATGTAAAAAATATATTTATCATATTTGACTCCTTAAATTGTGAACATATTTTTAAAAGGGTAAAATTCAGAAGTAGCATACTTAAGAGCCTAATTACTTGTTTTATAGCAACAGTTTCATAATTACATTTTATAGCAACTTATATTTTGTATTTTTAAAAAATATTGCTGTAAAAATACATCTACAAAAAAGTTACTGCACTTAATTAACTGAAATTAGTTGAGCTATATATGGTATAATTACCAATCAAGTAAATATGTTGATTCCTTTTTCATTTAAAACTCTTAAAAAATGTGACATCCGTTATAACTTCATAATTCAAATTTCAGTTTTTCACCATTAACAACTGCATCTTTTCTTAGCAATATCTTCTAAACCAACCCTGTGTTGCTGAATCAAATTGAACTGATTCTTCTTCGAAATCAACATCAATTGCAAAATGAAGCAGTTATTCGATTGAATCAAATTCAATTATTGATTCATCTGTTATATTTGTTTGAATTCAACTGTCAGTTGAAAATTCAACCATTACTACTGTTGAAGGTACATAATCATTATTGCTATTCAGTTCATTTTTTTTAACCATTACTGATGTGCCTATCAAGTTTTGGTTGGCATCGTTAATTTATATGTGAAAAAATTGTAAAACAAATTCGAGTTAGAATCAAGGCAGCAGTAAAATTGGAATTCAAGTATCTGTTGCAAATTTCAGCTTTAAAGTTGTTTCAATGGGAAAAAAAATCAGTATTCGACTCTATTTTTGAGGATCTTTTGTTGTTATTTTGATTGTTTTAACAATAGAAAAATTGTAAACAACTTACGAATTGAAGTACATTCAATTTTTTTTTGAAATACTAGATAAATGAATGATCGAATGTCTCTGTTGAATTTGATGATATTCTATGAACCCAAATACAAGTATTAAATATCTTCTCCATATGTATTTTTGATGTGCTTAATTGTAACACTGCATATGTATTTTTTGATATTGTTAATGGTAACACTGCATATGTATTTTTATTTTTGTTGTCGAAATTTTATAGTATAAATGTATATTTGAAAAGATAATTTATTTTAAGCTAATGTTGTGTCTATGGATTTTTTAAATTGAGATGTTGGTTGTGTATCTTTGTTTGCACTTAAATCTGAAAAGTGCGTGTTATAAGAAGTGATATTTGACAAATATGTATGTAACATATCAAATTACAAATTAGGTATGCTCCAGATGTATTTTTTTGATATGCTTAATGTTAACACTACATATGTATTTTTTATGTGATTTAAGGTAACACTGCATATGTATTTTTGTTTTGCTTGTCGGAATTTGAGAGTATAAGTGTATATGTGAGAATATATTTCATGCCTGTTTTACTTCCGTTTGATTACGTAGTTTATGTATTTTATATTTTAAATTAAACAAATGTTGTTTAAATGTATTTTTTAAATGGAGATGTTGGCTGTGTAACTTTATCTCCACTTAAAGTTGTAAAGTGTGTGTTAAAATAAGTGATATCTAACAAATATTTATATTTGTTTATTTATTGCTTAAATCAAGTAGAAATAGGAAGCATACCGGTCCTTGTGAAGCACTCTGGTCGATGGACGTACGAAAAGAATTTCGAAGAATATGTCACTGATGCTATACTGTTGAGCACATCAGCAACATTCGTTGAGATGCACGATGTTTTGGCATCTCACTTAAGTGTGGATTTAACCATCAAACGTATTCTAGTGGAATATCAAATCACTCCTAATGCAGGGCAGATAGAAATACATAACGATATGGGTTTAAAGGTGTTTATATTGCAGAAAAAGCTGATACAAGACATGAATTGTCTTCCTTTATATGTAAGCATTTTGGATAAAGTTGTAGGGAGCAACTTGGCAAGTTCATCTATATATGTTGCTGAAAGAGAAATCAATTGTAACAACTTGGAAACAGTGATAAATACAACAAATGAAGGAGCTTTGGTGGTTTATGAAAATATAGAAGAATTAGATGTTTTTGAGATGGATCCTGTCGAGGTGATTATCTCAGACCCACACCACAAGTATGTTGAGGAAGACCAGGTTTACTTGAGAAAAAGAATTTTAAAGTCAGTTATGAAGGACTATTCAATTAGGGAGAAGTTTCAAATGCGCAGTAAAAAGTCAAGTAAGAAAACATACGTACATTCTATACCTCTCAGATCTTGTTTAATATTAGTTTGGATATATATTTTGAATGTAATAAATTATGTTGCGTGCAGGTATACATTGTTTTGCAAATCAAGAAACTGCGAGTTTTTAATGCGTGTATCAGGAATGGGAGAAACATGAATATTTAGAATAAGAGAATTCAGACCTCAACATACATGCCCGGTGAAGGACAAGATCTATCCAAAGGTTCATGCAACTAGTATGTTGATAACTGGTATGGTTAAACAGAAATTCAAAAACCACAAACGAAAATACAGTGCGACGAAAATAAAAAATGACATGAAGGAAGATTTTAGTATGGATTTGACATACACTTTATGTTGGAGAGCCAAGGAAAGAGCGTTTGAAGAGTTGATGGGTAAGCCATTTACATCTTATGGTAAACTGCCATCATACTTATATGTGCTAAATACTACCTATCCAGAGTCACATATAAAAATTAAGAAGACAGATGATAATGCGTTCTTGTATGTATTTATCGCTCTACATTCATTCATTAAAGGATTCGATCATTGCAGACCAGTCGTAGTTGTTGATGTTAGTCATCTAAGAGGAATGTATACTGGGGCATTTGTAACAGCATGTACAACGGACGGAGCAGGTTAGTATCATTTACTTAGTATAACTGATTGTATTTTTTTTTCTTTCTGCTGTTGACTTGAAAAATACATATATCCAGTTCATATATACATATGTGTATATAATTAGATATATGTTCAAAGTTTTCTGAATGAAACATGTAAAATTAATTATGTTTGATAGTGAGGTTCATTTAAATTTTATTATATGTAATTGATACTATTTTTGGTAGATAAAATATATATTTTAATTGACCTATATTGTAATAAATACATATGCAGTTCCTAACTGTATTTAAATCGGCATGCGCGGATTTTTTTTATATGTGCAGGTTATACATTTTGTTTGGCATATGGTGTGCTTGATTCTGAAAATGATGAATTATGTATACAAGTCATATATTTCCTTTGGCATATGGTGTGCTTGATTCTGAAAATGATGCATCCTGGACGTGGTTCTTCGAGAATCTAAAGGAAGCGTATGGAGTAAGAGAAAACATGTGTGTTGTGTCTGATAGGAATCCAAGCATCATAAAGGCTGTTGGTGATGTGTACGAAGATGTTCCACATTATGCATGTATGTGGCATCTATGGAGAAATGTAAAAAAACTTTACAGAAAGTCACACGATGCATTGTCAGAGATCTTTTATACAATGGCCAAATCATATTCAAATTCAGAATTCCACATGTTAATGGAAAAAGTTGAGGCAGCTGATATTAGGGTGAAGATATATTTGGAATTGGCGGGTTACGAAAAGTGGGCTAGGTCGTATGCAACAGTTCACCGAGGATGGACTTTGACTTCAAACATTGCGGAATCAATAAATGAAGTGCTTGTATCAGCTAGAGAACTGCCAATTTATGACTTTCTTGAGAAAGTTCGATTACTGTTTACAAAATGGAATTGTGCAAATAGGCAGGAGGCTTCATATACCTTCACAACACTCATTGGAAAGTTTAATGACATACTCAGTGAGAACGAGGCTTTGTGTACCAGTATGACGGTATGACCTTTTAGATTTGTGAAAGTTATAATTATGGAAACATAAATATGAAAATACTTTCCATGCAGTTGTAAATAAATGAAAAGATATAAAACATAAAAAATATGAACATTTAAAATACATAATATGTATTTTGCAGATGTATTTTGTTGTATTGAAAGTTATTAACAACTGCATATGTATTTGGCTGCTCTGTAAAAATGTACTCTGCATATGTATTTTTATTGCATAAGTTTTTTTTTTTAAAATGCTGGTGTGCTTACAACATATAATGGAATATTGAATTCATCTTTTTGTATCACTGCATTTAATTTTTTATTTTTATGTCAGGTTGTACCAGCCACAGAATATATGTATACGGTACACGACAAACAAAAGTACTTCATTGTTTGCATCAAAGAAAAGAAGTGCTCATGTAATGCTTTTCAAATAGATGAGATACCATGTGCACATGCTTGTGCGGTGTTGGAGAAAAAGAATTTTGAGAAGAGGCCATACTGTTCTGATTTGTTTAAACCAAAAACTGTTTTGAAGACATATGATATTCCAATCTACCCGTTGCTACACAACGATGACTGGATAATTCCAGAGAGCACACTTGGTGAAATAGTACTGCCTCCAAAATACAAAAGACCTCCAGAAAGACCTGCAAAGAAGGATCGTGGAAAATCAGGCCGGGATATATTTGGAAAGAAGAATATCAACTCATGCGGTGGTTGTGGTGCTAAGGGTCACAATAGGCGCTCTTGTAGGAAATATCGCAAATGGTACATTTCTTCTTCTGTATTATTTCTTAAAACTTTTTTTTTTCATTTTTTATAATGATAATTCAGTTTAGTTAATGAATTTATGAATCATTTGACAAATGAAGACAGTAATATCTGAATAATGGAATTATATATGTTTCAAAATCTGTATATTACATATGTATTTTCAAGCAGCAGTTCATATGTATTTTTGACATTATAAATATATATTAGTTTAAAGGTGGTAACTTTGATTAACCAAACAAGTATATGATTCGTAATTGTTCAAAGGTTTAAATAATACATGTGACATATAAATATATGTTTGAATTGCATAATGTTATTACTGCATATGTATTTATACTGTAAAAAATACATTTGATGTATAATTCATATGTATTTTTTTTTTAAAATATAATCACTGCATATGTATTTTGTAACTATAATCAAACTTATAACTGCATAAAAAAGTCAAATTTATCTTTAATTCAAATTCTCTTGTATAATGATTTTAAATGAACACATATCAAAATTAAATATTAGGTTTGATCAATTTGTATTTTCCAAAAGCTTTATATTAACATGAAATATGTATTTTTTGGGAAATATTTATAATGTATAATCCATATGTATTTTATAGCAAAATATCAACAATGCATATATATTTTGTAAATAACTGCATTAAAATGTCAAATTACATTTTAATTTAAATCCTAATTTATAAATATAGTTATTGAAAATATAGTAAAAATGCATATTAGTTATGTTGCAGTTGTATTTTTGAAATGTTTGATTCTAACATTTCATATGTATTTTTTTGCTGAAAAATAATTGATTTATACTACATATGTATTTTTAAGCATAATATGAAAACTACATATGTATTTTTTAACTAAATATCTTTAAAGAACAACAGCAACATACTAAAATACATATTAGGAATGGTCCATATGTATTTTTTGCAATATTTGATTTTAACACTGCATATGTATTTTTAGTCTAAATAAAATTGGTTTATACGATATATGAATTTTTAATGATAATATAAAAACTATGCAAGTATTTTTTTAACAAAATCTCACAGTAAAAGGTAGAACTCCATGAAATATGAACAAATTCAAAACATAAAAATTAGTCTGTACAATCAAAACCTACATCCATAAACTAGTTTCTAAAGTACAAAAAGTCTAAAATCAATCAACCATCATACATCAACAACTTCAGTGACACTAGTTATTTTACTTTGCCTTGCAGGGCTTACGGGTGCTTCGATATCACTAATGGCATTTGCTTCTTGTTTTCGAATTCCATAATCCCACAAAAGTGCAACATATCTTGTACGGAGTGCATTGGGGTCGAACTCAGTCGCAATAACTTTGTGACCATAAGAAAGGCACTCTGCATACATAACCATAAAGACACCACAATCCCTACAAAAAAACAAATTTGATTAAATACTGAAATATATTTTGTGTAAAGATACAATTTTGGTATATGTAATTTCAAAACTTACAAGCTTCCACTCGGTTGTTGAGGCAAGTCATCTTCAAATAAAACATCAAACATATCTGAGGATTCTTTTTCTTTGTATATTGGATGGTTTTGAAGATCAATTCCTTTCTTAACATAGAAATCACAAGCTTGGAGACGCAATGGAATAATCTTTGCTATTTTCTCGATCTCAGCAAGAACAGCCGCATAATGACCACTGGATTTATATGAATTATATAAGAATATACACCTCTCTGAAAATTATAAAACCGCGAGAACCCAGTGATGTTTTTCCTTTATATTGACAGAAATAAAAATGTCTTTCACTATATGCCATGACACTGTAGCATGCATACAGAACCCATTGATGTATTCAATAAGATGGTGCTCCTGTACTCCATCTTTAAGATTTTGATGATCCATAGAATATACATCATTCAAAGATCTAATTACGTTCATAAAGTTGCAGTCAACTGTACTGTATTTGTATAATTTGTTTGGCTCATTTTTGTACGAATTGTGCAGCCCATACTTCAAATTCTTCCTCAAGTAGTATAAGCAAACATCAATATGCTGCATTAGTGAATATGACAAACTTTAGAGCATTCAAAAAAATTGTATTCTAAATATTACAGTGTATGCAAGTAAAAAATACATATGCATTTTTTTATATTAATGTAGATGACTTGTGCATCAAAAATTGCATTCTTAAAGTCCAGTTATATGCAGACAAGGTTATCTAATAGTATATGCAACAGTATTTGATGTATTATACTATATCATACTTTGAATTCTTAAAAATACATACATGTTAAACCATATGCATTTCAATGTAACCTAATATGTATTTTTAATTATTGTTACAGACGAAATGAAAAAAATTTCAAAATAATATACTAACCGAGTCTGTCCATGTCTGATATGCAAATCCCATCGTATAGAACCAGTTTTTGTCTTCAACAGTCTCAACACCAAAATGCATCTTTGGAATTTTTGATTTTCCCCTCTTGTAATGATCTACTTTTTCTTTCCTAGGTATTTTAAGGAATTGGTAAAACATTAAAACATGTATTGATATAAAAAAATAATTTGTCGCAATTCAAAAGAACTACCTCTTAGCAGTAGCTTTTAATAGGTCGGCAGAAATTCAGTCCTTGAAGTTCTTGACAATCTTTGTATCTATTATCCCATCAATCGGGTGATATAAAAATGGATGTTTCTGGGGGAATATGCGTATTAGCCCCACTGAGCTCCCTATATAATTATAGAATATAAAAACTTAATAAATACAAATGTATTTGCAAGACATATTACATAAAAATAATATATATCTTATTGTACTTACCAGCAGCTGAACCAATTTTTTTGGTGTATGGCGATTCCTTGAATTTTGATGGTCGCCTAATCCTTAACTTTGGTCTGGGGGTTTTTACTTCACGATTAGCGGATGGATGAATGGTGATGCTTTTTTTATTGTACACATTCAAGCTAGGTAGAAACTCATCCGGGATTGTGTTTTGTGAATCAAGCCACAATTGTTCATCCCTCTGTTCATCATTGGTTACTTCTTATGTATTACGAGGTGTGCTAACTTGCTCCTCGGTAGCAAGTTCTACCTCTGAATCAGTGATTCCTCTGTTCATTTAACAAAAAGATTGAAAAAAGAATATTACATTTTTTCCATCAAATTGAACCTAAATAAACTCAAAATATATAATAGTAAGATACATACTTGATCATGATCTTCAATAACAGTCTCAGAAGTTTTTGCATCCAAAATTTCATGATGAGATTCTTCTTGACGGTTTGTCGATGGATGTATGATGATGCTCTGTATTTGATACACATTTAGGCTAGGTAACATCTCATTAGGGATTATGAATTGCGAATCAGACAAACTTATTTCATCAATTTTCTCATCGCTGGTCTGCAAAAAAATAAAAGAAAAAATTTAATTTTCCTCTGAATTATTACATGACATGAAGAAAAAGTTAACATCACTATACATACTTGACAATCATGTTGAACAACCTTCTCCGAATGTAAGTAATCCAAATTTATACTTCGGAGAAGCTCATCAGGGATTAATTGTTGAGAATCAATTTCAACATTCATTTTTTCAGAATGCAAATCAGTGCACCCCTTGAAAATAAGTATAAAAATCAAAACAACAAACAAACATGTACTTGTATCTGTTTATAGATGTGAATTCAAATAAATATATATATGAAAATTAATTATTTACCTTTTTACCAAGAAAATTTGCCTCCAATTTCTGATCAACCTCCGAACTTAATCGTTGTGGTGATCTTTCGGTACCAACATAATCCATATTCTGGAGGTCAGGATATTTATCTGCATGTTGTTGCTACAAATACATATACAAATTAAAATAACATATTAAAACTTGAGTCAAATTTAATATTTTTTTTTTATGAAACTGAATATACATATTTATATATAACATCAAACTCAAAAATACATATTATAGAACATAACAAAATAATCACCCAGTGTTAAAATACATATGCAGTGTTAAGAAATACATATGAATAAAACTAAAAATACATATGTAGTGTTAAAAAATACATATGAATAAAACTAAAAATACATATACAGTGTTTAAAAATACATATGAATAAAACTAAAAATACATATGCAGTGTTAAAAAATACATATGAATAAAACTAAAAACATACTGTGTCACATGTTATAATATTTTTAATGAACCAAATAATATTTACTGTTATGTGAGCATCCTAAAAAATATATATATATACACTACATGTGATGTAAAAAATAATTGTATTTATTGAACAATGCATATATATTTAAGGAAAAAATACATAAAGTATCAACAACACATAAACAAATAATACTTACATATCATACTAAGTCAATCTTCAATTCTATTCCAAGTTTGACAGTTCTATTAACCTCAACTATATTTTGAATATAAAATTTAAAAGTACAAGTAAATATGTATTTGGAACTTTAATATTTACCTTTGTACCATGAGAAATATTATTCGAAGATTGAACAACATCAGGAATGAAATGTTGTCCAGATTGCTCTAACCCTCCCTCATCAACATTTGGTTTATCAGCTTCTATATCTACAACCTGCTCCTGAAAAATTTATGTCCAATAACATAACGAGTTATTTTACAAAATATGTTGTATTTGTATAAGGCAGTCCAATAAGTATATATATTCAAATCAACTAAGATTTTCAAAAAAACAATTTACCTTGCTTTGAGCGAATGCTTTCTTCAACTTTTTGAATTTTTTTCTCATTAGTCCATGAATTCCTTTAAACTCGCGACAAACCTGTTTTGATAAAAAATCTATATACAATTTTTTTTCCATGTAAAACAAAATATTTGCCAAAAAAAATTACCTCATCGCGGAATGCATCAAAATCTTTCTTAGAAATAAAGGCTTCTTTCTCAACATGACTCTTAGGCTTTGACACGACTACTTTCTCTACATGAATATCTGGCTTTGAGTATACCTGAGGAAAAATAACCCGAGCAATTTGCTTTTCTTTCTTTATTTTTAAAGAAGATGCCTGTCGTGTTGGAATTGGCTTGAAAACTGGTGTCTTCATTCCATCAGCCATTGCAGCACGAAGAGCTGGTGTCCTCGTTGGGGTATGCTCTTCAAAACTATCTACTTGCGTTTTCCTTAAAGGTTTCTTCGTTACTGGTGTTGAGGAATCAACCTTCTATTTCTTCTTTGAATGTTCATTGATCTTTCTTGGTGGTGGATCCTGGAAGTCGTCATCAGAATCAATAGAACGTTCATGTTGTATTGCATCCTTCTGTGGTATTTGCAATTTTGAAAGCTCCTTTTTCGTTGGCTCTATGTTCTTAAAGATAACCTAGAATAATAGGTAAATAATATATGTTAAAGAATCAGTTAAACAATTGTAAATGAAAATGTATATATGTATACTGTAAAATACATATTAATACATATGTATTTAGTAATAACAAACCTTGCCATTGTCATTGAACATAGCATTCATAAAAAACTCGAAGCGTGGATGAGGTGCAATTGTCTTCCAATTTAATAATCGGAGAATCCGATTATCGACCTTCGATGCAATCTTTGGTGGGACATTTGAACAACACTCATAAAACCACACTTGAATAGCCAGTGGCATTCCCTGAATCAAATAAAATTGGCCACCAACTTTCAACCGGTTATTCAAACTTCTAGCCAGATCTTCAAAAGATAAAGAACCCCATGAAAAATACTTATATCTTTCACTATCGACCAAATCGAAATGAATACAGGGTATTACCACAGTTTCAACATTAGATAAGACAAATGAATGCAGGAAGTACAGGATTGCAAATTTTTCAGCATCCGCATCATTGTTCTCCCCCCATACTCTCTCTATAAATACTAGAAATAGTTGCCTTTTCTGTATAATTTCTACCTCATTGAAATACTTCTCAACCATCCTATTTGGTACACCCTCTTTAAAAATAAAGTCATACCTATTTGACACACAATTCAATCCAGTTATGATAACAAATTTCCTGGGAGTAAAATTAAGAAAGGTCCTATTAACACAAATCAGAATCCCAGAAGAAGAACTACCCTTCACCTCAAGCATCATAACGCATCTGCACAACTGTGCTTGCACTACACATTGCTGCTTCTTCATAAAATAACCAAAAATGTTTTTGTCGCAAAAGTTTTCAAACTGTTCCTTGTTTAAAATTGCGCGTATGCTTCCATAAATATCTTTGTCACTGTAAGAACACAGGTGTGGTGAAAATCTTGGAAGTTTTCTGACAATGAATATTTCATCTCGCATCACCTATACAAAGAATCATATAACATGCAACCAAAAAATCAAGTAGCCAATAAAAATTAAAAATATATAACAGGCATATGTATTTTTATCATATGAAAACTGCAACCAACACTGAAAAATACATATCAAATATACTAAAAATACATATAGTCAATAGACTATTCTGGTATTTAAACTAAAATTAACATGCATATGTATTTTTATCATATCAAAACTGCAACCAATACTGAAAAATACATATCATTTGTACTAAAAATACATATATCCAACAGACTGATGTAGAATTTCAAGTAAAATTAACATGCATATGTATTTCTTACCATATCAAAACTGCAACCAACACTGAAAAATACAAATCATTTATGCTAAAAAATACATATAGCCAATATACTCTTCATGAGTAGTTAATACAACAATATATTTTCACAATTATACTATCATCTTCACAAATCAACATTCAATCACAAAATATCATCATAACACCAAAATACATATTAACTACATCAAAAAAATACATATAACTTACAACTTTAACAACATCTTTACTTGGGACAAAATACATTTTACTCAAAAAATTCATTTAGAACAAAAATATACCTCTTCCTCGCTAACATCTTCAGAATCATCATCAAAAGAGATCTGAATATCCTCATCAACCTTAGTCAAGCTTTCAATTTCTTTCGCTTTCCTTTTCTTCTCGATTTTTTTATTTTTTTTCCTTCTGAGAAGGCGATTTCTTCAACGATTTTTTTTTTCAAATCTTTTTTCATCTTTAGCGGATCGTTGCGAATTTCGACCTAATCTCTTCCGGTTTCTCAGATTTCTTCGACTGTAAAGAATTTGAAACAACTTTAACTACATCTTCTTGAGTTAACCCAAGACTAAAAGATGGTCCACAATCATAAACCAGATTTGAATTACTTATACCATTATTTGTTCATGATTTTGGTGTTTGTTCAGCCATTAAAATCAAAAACCTTAAATTCTGATTTTGAGATATATTAGAGTTTGCTAATTCTGAAATTTACCCCCAAAAAAAAAATGCTAACATGCAATAGCTAAATTAAGAGTTACCTGGAATAGATGAAGATAATCTTTACTGATGATGCTAAAATCGTGCAAAGTGAAAAAAATGGGAGCAGGAAGATATACTTTAGCGCAAAAAAATGACAAAAAATCTTTCAAAATAATGAAAGAGAAAGTTAATGGCGTGAAAAGAGGAAAAACTTATAGTTACTTCTCCAAGTGGGTAAAAAGTAGGGACCACATAAAATAATGCTATGGATGTTACAAAATGTAATTTAATAAAATTGTTATTATTTTTTTGTAATTTCATGCTTAAGTTTGATACTTTATGTATTTTTTCCCTTTTAAAACTCATTTAATAAAATAAAAAAAAGATAGAATTATTGATACCAACAATAATACTTGCCATAATTATCAAAAGATTTAATGAAGAGTGATAAATGTTGAAGGCTATAAATAAGAATATAATGTGAATATTAAATATGACAAAAAATGATTTTCTAATAGTTTTAAAAAGTATTTTTCTTTAAAGTTGCTATAACTTGCAATTATTTCTTTAGTCTAGTAATTATTAAAAAGTGTTGTTATAACTTGTAATAAACAATCTAATAAGTCTATTTAGGATAATTTTCACGTCAAAGTTGGGTATCATTGTGAACCCATTTAGATTGATAATTTATGATGGATTTATTTGGGCTGACCCAAATCAGCCCATATTTAAAATCACTCTAAGCCAACCCATCAAAACATGAACGAATTGGGCGAATCAAATGGGTTTGAGCTAGTTTTACCACCTCAAGTGCTACATAAATTGGAATAAAAAAGTGACATATATTATTAAAAATCGACATAAAAATTACTATATTATACATTAATTAACAAAATAAAATATTTAAAAGTCGCAAAAAAATATTTAACTCTTCAAAATTTTTAGTACCACATAAATTGAGATAAAGAAAATAATATATATTACTTAAAATACATATTAAAAGTATTATAAATTATAATATTTAATAATTTAAAATTTTAAAAATTATATAACAAATTTGATGGTCTCTCCCATGAGTGACACAAAATTATAGAGCATCAACCACATACGTCATGAATAATTATAATATAATTTGAGTCTGAGATGGTGGCGTTATCTCAGAGGAAAGAAAAAACATGTGCATGTGAAGTGAATATATAAATCCTTCAATGATGAATCTAGACGGGTCATGAAATATTATTTTGTGTGGCGACTTCTACGGTGCTACACTTGTCTAGAAAAAAAAAATAGTACATGGGAAGTGTTGTAATTTTACCCCTCTTATCTATGTTGCGTTGAAACAAATCCCTCAATCATCATTTCATCATAAATAAACTCCTTACCTATTACCTATCTATATAAATCCAATAATTGAAGAATAGAAGTTGGAAGATGATTAACGCAATAAGATTAGCAAACAGAGCACAACCAACACCATTCGCGTTGTCAAATCCTTTTCCAAATCATATTGCATGAAATTCAGCTGCTGCTGAGATTAGATTCAGACAAGTAGTAACCTCTGCTGGACAACCCGACCACAACATGGATCAAACTAAGAAACCTGTCGAAGATCAACAACACAAAGCTACGTAAGTTAATTTCCTCATCTTTTTGCCTTTTTTGTTAATTAAATTGAACCATATATACTGTCCCTGGCTAAACTAGAAGGAGTTTTTGGGTGTTGTTTGTGATTTTGGATAGATTGTGGGTAGTATTATTTAATAATAATTTATTTCTGCTATTGTGTGTTTGTTTTGTTGTTATCTGTTGTTTTGTTATTGAAACTATCTGTGATTTCATTGCTACCTTTTATTTCTTATTTTTATATAGTATCTTTTCTTATATTTTTTCTTATATTATGTCTTCTTCTATGTTGTTTTGTTTGATCTCGAGCCGAAGCCATTAGAAATAACCTCTCTACCTCAAAGGTGAGTGACGTGAGGTAAAGTATGTGGTAAGATATGAGGTAGTGGTAGGTACTAGGTATTGATGTGAAGTGCATACATTTTACCACACCGCTCTCAGACCCCAAACCTCAGAAGCCCACTTGGTTGTATTCTCCCTGTGAGTTATTTGCTATTTATTGATATAACATAACTTCTATTTATTCAAAGTGTGTTAAAATAAGGGAAAAAACAATTTGTAATTGACATCATAAGTGAGATTAGCATCCTATAAGTAATTAGGTGGATAATTGACAAACAATAATCCTACTTAATTTTGTTTACTAAAATTTTTAATTTCTTTGTCAGTACTATTAAAATTGTTTTAGTAATAGTAGTTTTTATTATGATTATATATCAAGCAGCATGAAGTGAAAATTGCCCTGCCTTGTGTTAAATATTTACTTCTGCTTAGTGAATTGATAGATGTGTACTAATAAGGTTTAGTATGTAACTAGTGGACACGTTAGCGCTGTCCTAAAAAGCATATTTAGAATTATGAAGCTCTCGTTTATAAAAATAAAGATACTTATAAATATCATACATTTTCATTCAAACAAGAGAATTATTAAGCCCTCTCTACTGACAAATATCATACATTTGAATTCATTCAAACATGTGAATGTTAATAAAAATTTAAGAAACATTAAAGTGTTCGAGCTTCGTGCTGTCATAAAAAGCATATTTAGAATTATTAAGCTCTCATTTATGAAAATAAAAATACTTACAAATATTATACATTTGAATTCATTCAAATATGAGAAATATTATGCTCTCTCTTTTATAAAAATAAAAATACTGACAAACAAGGAAGTGAAGTCGACGAGAAGGAGAAGGCTCGTAACCAGCATCAACCAACATGAAGTGAAAATTGCCCTGCCTTGTGTTAAATATTTACTTCTGCTTGGTGATTTGATAGATGTGTACTAATAAGGTTTAGTATGTAACTAGTGGATACGTCCACGCTGTCATAAAAAGTATATTTAGAATTATTAATCTTTTTTTTATAAAAATAAAAATACTTATAAATATCATACATTTGAATTCATTCAAACATGTGAATGTTAATAAAAATTTAAGAAATATTAAAGCGTCCGTGCTTTACGTTGTCATAAAAAGCATATTTAGAATTGTTAAGCTCTTTTTTTATAAAAATAAAAATACTTACAAATATTATACATTTGAATTCACTCAAACATGAGAACTATTAAGCTCTCTCTTTTATGAAAATAAAAATACTGACAAATATCATACATTTGAATTCATTCAAAGATGTGAATGTTAATAAAAATCTAAGGAATATTAAAGTTTGTAGAATTAATGATAATATTGATTTTTTGACAGTATTTTAAATTTTTGAGGTAAAGATCATCAACCTCCTCAAGAACTTTAAGGTAATCATTTGTAATCACATTTAGTTGCTATCACAATCATCAGTAAAAGTGATCTCTCGTCGAAAAATTATAAAACTGAAATAAAAATTATAAAGGGTTAGAAAAATATTTTTTCAATTATGAAGATATAACCGTACGAAGAAACTTAAAAGAAAACTTTCACTTCTCTCTAATTTTCTTTGATTTTTAATGTTGAAGAGAAATCTATAAGTGCGTAACGTACTGTTCATCAACTCTACTTTTCTTAATATTGAGGAAAATTTAAAAAATATTCAAATCCACCATTAGAAATTTTACAAAGTGAGAAAAACTTCATACTACTAAATCTTGTTGGCAATAGAAAAACAGACAACACCTTATAAAATAAACAAAAATATGGTAATACAGTATTACATAATATCAGCATATCTGACCATTTATTTTGTATGATCTAAATGTATATTGTCCTCTTGAATTTCATGTACTTCTAAATATCAAAAGTAAATACGTGAAATTTATAAATATTTCTAAAATGTAGACATCACGAAATGTCTTTTTTTAATTAATGAAATGAATAAATGCTAAAAATGAAAATACTTCAGCTATAATTCAAGTTTGTCACAGCTACTAAAAACAATTACAATGAAAATGACAGGTCACCTAAAGCCACTATTTTTTTATGTTAGTCACAAGTCCAACTGGATATTTTGTGTTCAATAAGAACATTATATGAATGAAGCTAAGGACATTTTAACTACTCTTCACGGAATGATTATAAACCCGTTGAGCAGCCAAAACTAAATCGCGTGGAAGATGAGTTAGCTTGAGTTATAATCTAACTAGACCCAAAAATAAAACATAATTTACCCAACTCAATAAAGTTTGAACGGGTTCAATTTGACACCTCTAATTTTACCCATAATCAAGTATTATTTGAAGAAGGACCAATGATACATAATGAGGTTTCTAAGAACCAACAAAGAAAAAAGAAAACTCAACTCTAGGAAAACAAGTAAAATGAAACAAAATATTGAACTAATAGTTCACAACTATATATTGTCTATGTTATTGCCTCCGATGTTTGCCTCTATGAACTATGCTATTTTGAAACTATTTGCCTGAATCTTCAATTTTGTGAAGATTAATACACTTACAATGTACTCTTCTCCGATCTTGGATGCCTCATCTCTAAAGTGATCATCACCGACTCCTCAAAGAGAAGATTAAAAATGAAATTCTTTGCTAAAACGCTTTGTAAAAAGATTTTATCAACTAAAAATATTTTACAAAAAATAAGATCAATTCGGGGCATTGAAGCGCCTGCTACGCACGAATACAAGGAAGGACCGAACCATAAGTACCTATTGTATACAATCTTATCCCATATTTATGCAAAAGGTTGTTTCCACGAATACCACAAAAATAAGTATCCCAAAAATATTGGTACTAATAAGCATGCAAGAACCATCATCAAGAGCTCACAAAAACATGTCAAGTTATGGGATGAAATCACTTACGAGTTTCAACGTTTAAAAAAAAATATTCTGAAAAAATTTCATAGAAAACTTTCTACTCTCCATGTTATCCAAAAAAGCTACAGGCCTCACCTTTTACTTATAGTTTAACTCTTGCTCGTTGAAAACTTAAAGATACAACATAACATGAAATCGTATTCAAAAGGATACAAAATAAGAGAGGAACACCAGTTTTTGGTTTAGTTTCTTAATCATCCACACGGAGAGAGCCAAAGTATTTATCTTATTACATAGAACGTAAAATGAAACAGATTTTTATAGACATTTAGCCATTTAGAAGCTGAATAAAACAGAAACAAAGGAAAAAACAACAAATCATAACTGGAAAATTTATTAATATTGAAGATGAAGGAAAAACATGAAGGAGGAGAATTATGATTCCTCAATCTTTTTTATTTTTATGATAAAGTCTGATGAAATCTCTCTATATTTCTCGGCAACGCCGACTTCACATGTATCTAATTAATCGTCATTGAAGGAAACTCTTTAATTTATATATTGAGGACAAAGAGATTAGTTACAACCACTTTAAACTAAAAGAGATTAGGAGATGTCTCCACCATGGCATAGCCACATACAATGGAGATCGTCAAAAAAATTATTCGAAGTATATGAATCACATATTACTTTTTGTGCATATATACTTATTCTTGGATGCCCTTAGCAGAGTTTATGATTTCCCCACATAGCGAATTTTATTACAATATAATTAAATAGAAATCAAAACAAATCTCGTTATGATTTATAGCCTACTATAATGATCTTGAGGAATAAGATAACAAACATGAAAATAAAGTATAAACCATTTAAAGCTACAATAGAAGAAAATCTCACATGATAAAAAATGAAATTTATCTAAAAAAAATCTGAGAATTTACTATTACGACAACTTAATCAAGCTTTAATTGACAACCAGAAAATCCAAATAAATATGAGAAGCGTGGAAGAGAAACTGTAGAATAAAATTGATTGTAATAAAATAAAGTTTGGTGGTGGAGATATTCCGCTGCGAACCATGAGGCAACGATCATTTGATATTATCTTCGTTCACTTCACTAACTTTCAAATTATTTTCAAATCCCCCTCTATCGTGATCATTTACCAACTCAAATAAAAAAGAACATGCATAGTAAAAATTCAATTATTAAAAGCTATACAGAAAAAATAAATTACAGTATGTAGAAGATTCACTATCAATCAATGTATAGTTATAGAAAAGGGTATGAAAGGGGAAAATAATAATTTAGCAGGACACGAGAATAAATTAGCAGTGTATTATTCAAGAATAAATTTTATACAATTAAAGACATTGTAGTTACAATTGGGGAAGATGAAGAATTGATTAATGGCGGTGAAAGGTGAAATAAATACGAAAAACTATCTTCTGAACTTGGAATGAAGAAGATTAAGAATACGAACGACTAGAATTTGGAACATTAAGATCGTGTACATGGACTGGACTGACTTTAATGAAAAGATTTAAGACCTCAATATGAGTTTTAGGTGAACATTTATTTTGTATGACCTTTTAAAGTCATTTATAGATCACTATTAATTTTTATATTTTTAAGATCACTATTTGTATGACCTTTTAGCTCTAGAATTACTACGGTTATCCGAGTAGTAGATACCATCAAACAAACTATAATCGACTTAATGAGCCATTCACAGTTTCATAGTCTGAATTTCTTCATACTTACACATGCATGGCTTAATCTTTGAGACAAACATATGACTACTGGAAGGATCAAACAGGTAGTATTCCTCATCGACGTCGGTATCGCATGAGCCTGCCTTGCCCGAACGGGCACAGGCGGGTTCAAGGCGAGCGCGACCGTCATTTGCAAGGAGCATCGTATAGTGTAGATAGGAGCCGATAAAGACCCTATGCCCACTGCGTCTACCGCATCTGAGAATCCCGACCGCCACACATGGACCACGACATTGCGCGATGAAGCAAGGAAGGCGTGGGACCCGGAGACAGCCTTTTGGTTTACTCCACGCACGAAATGCGAGGGGCAAAAGGCGATCGATAAAACTTGATAATGCCTGGGCATTAGATATGCAACACAGAAAACCGACTTCGAGCAAGCTTAAATTGCGCTTGCCCCACGACTGAGATGGCAGGCGGGTCAGGACGTCGCTGCTCCAACAGGGATCCAACCTAACCTCACATGTCGAACATAACTCATGCTCCGTGCATCCAAATGCCCCATCGATGTATGCCCAGCACCATCCCCAACACCCAACAATAGATGTCGTGCGCTGCTGCCCATGCGGACATTGTAAGGCTAAAAAAAGTCCCGCTTGACACGATAGCCCACCCTTGGAGGGAGCAGAGGAGATGAAGGCGCGCCGAGGCTAGTGCACGGGTGCCACCCACGTCAGCCGCCGGTGCTCTATGCAGATTCGTTTCGACCCCATACATGCAGCGCATGGAGCTTGCCCCGAGAGTAGCATCCAGAACTCACTGCACGCACAAAATCACCGCCTCATTCGAAATCAAGCGCCAATAGCCCCGTCATGGATGACGCCATCGATAGCAGACACGAGCGCACAATTAAGCGCGGTCGACGTTGTTTCGCGGGCATCGACGGCCGCACGAACTAGCCATGCATGCTGCCATGTGCCCACACTGCACGCCGACATGCCCAGTAAATGCCTATGCCAACTAGCGACAGTCGCCTTGAAGTGCCTTCTACACCTCTACCCCCCCTTATATATGCTTAAAAAAAACCCAAGTGACAGGAGTGACATGATTTTTCCAAAATCATATTAGACATGTACGGACCAAAACTACACGTTTTGACGTAAGACTGAGACAATGCACTCACAAAAGAGTCACACAATTTGTAAATGATAATTTTCATTAAGAAAATATTTTTTTTTAAAAATTATTTATGAAAATTCAAAAAAAATAAATAAAAAAAATAAATGAAAAGTATTTTAAAAATATAAAAACATTAGAAAAATATTCCTAACGCATGAAGTAACCTTAAACCAATAATTGAGTGTATATTTGTACTTATAATGTAATAATGTAATAATGTAAAATATTAAAATTTAAGGATATTAAATTAAAAATTAAAAAAATATAAAAATAACATGGGGGCATTAGTAAAATCGCCCAGACTGCAACAGATAAGTAAACCCTAAAAAATGCATATTAGAAAGAAGTAACCTTAAACCAATAATTGAGTGCATATGTATACGTATAACGTAACGATATAAAATATCAAAACTTAAGGATATTCAATAAAAAAATTGAAAAAATATAAAAATAACGCGGGGGACATTAAGAAAACCGCCTAGAATTAAATAGATAAGTAACAACCCCAAAACATGCATATTAGAATGACCTTAAACCAATAATTGAGCGCATATTCGATATTTAAATTTAAATATTTAAGGATTAAATAAAAAATTGAAAAAAAAACTTGGGGACATTACGAAAACTGCCCCAACATATGAGGTAATGTTAAAATATCGTTAAAAAACATTTAGAGCATGTATTTAATGAAAAGAGTATGCAACGGTGAGGATGATGATGGATGAACGTTATGAATATATTTGAATGATCGAACCTAGGTTTACACTGTTTTGATTTTTGCACGGTGCCTTCACCGTGCCCATGGTGTCATGGTGCCTTGATGCACTCACAACGGGTGCATGGGCGCGCGGGTGCCAAGTACACAGTTCCTAGCTTAGGATGCATGGGTGCCATGGTGCGCGATGCCTTGGTGCCATGGTGCGTGGTGCAATGGTGCCTTGGTACCATGGTGCGCGGTGCCTTGGTGCCATGGTGCGTGGTGCCTTGGTTCCATGGTGCTTTGGTGCCAAGTTACCATGGTGCGCGGTGCTTTGGTGCCACGGTGCCATGGTGTGTGGTGCCTTGGCGCCATGGTGCCTTGGTTCCATGGCGCCATGGTGCCTTGGTTCCATGGCGCCATGATGCCTTGGTTCCATGGCGCCATGGTGCACGGTGCTGTGGTGCCTTGGTGCAACCAACTCGACAAAGACACCACCATGGTAGGCCACTATAGGTCCTTCAGTATTTTTCATCACGACACACGACGACATTTCTATTTCAGGCTGCCGATTTCGCCGGACGTCGGAACCCGGGTCATTGGACATGTCTCTAGGATTGCACTTGGCTGTCAGCTAAACCTCTAATTGTGACATACCTCCACGCATCGACGTTGGCCTCGCAACACATCGCTAGGCTCTTGGACCGCACTCCGCGTCGCGAAAAACCTCTAATTACGATGCCGTAGTTTTGTACGAAAGGCCACTTGATATCATACTTAACTATTTGGAATGAAACACATACGACACTTAAAAAATAAACGGCGAACTTGGGTGAGGTTATGCCGCGGCATGCTCGACGGTGAGGTGAACTCACAACACTTAGTGGGATTTTCCAAGTATTGATTCACAAACCTTCTTTAGAGATGGACGGAAAAATGATTGGGTTGGAGGGAGAGAGACGAACTGGAGCGACAAAGGGCTGAATCTCAGTGGATCGTGGCAGCAAGCCCACTCTGCCACTTACAATACCCTGTCGTGTATTTAAGTCATCTACAAAGGATTATATCCGCCGCTCAATGGAAATTGTACTTCAAGGTGGCCACCGCGACCCTTCCGCCATGATGGCTTAGCCAACGACACGTGCCCTTGGGGGTCGAGGCCCCTACTGCGGGCCGACAAGAGAACGACGGGAGAATGCATTGCTTTTAGCCCGAATTCTACCTTAGGGGCGTTCATTCATAATCCAGCACAGGTACCTTCGCACCACTGGCTTTTCAACCAAGCGCGATGACCAATTATGTGAATTAACGGTTCCTCTCGTAGCAGGTTGAATTGCTATTGCGATACTGTTAGTAGTAGGGTAAAACGAACCTGTCTCACAACAGTCTAAACACAACTACGTTTCCTATTCGTGGGTGAACAATCCAATACTTGGTGAATTCTTTTTCACAATAATAGGAAGAGCCGACATTGAAGGATAAAAAAACAACGTCTCTATGAACGCTTGGCTGCCACAAACCAATTATCCTTGTGGAAACTTTTCTTACACCTCTAGCTTCAAATTTCAAAGGTCTAAAGGATCATTAGGCCATACTTTCACGGTTTGTATTCGTACTGGAAATCAGAATCAAACGAGCTTTTACCATTTTGTTCCACACGAGATCTCTGTTCTCGTTGAGCTCATCTTAGGACACTTGCATTATCTTTTAACAGATGTTCCGCCCCAGCCAAACTCCCCACCTAACAATGTCTTCCGCCTGGATCGGCGCACAGAGCGAGCCTTGGGTCCAAAAAGAGGGGCAGTGCCTCACTTTCGATTCACGGAATATGTAAAATAACATTAAAAGTAGCGATATTTTACTTTGGCCTTTCGGCTCCACTTATACTACACCTCTCAAGTCATTTCATAAAGTCGAACTAGAGTCAAGCTCAACAGGGTCTTCTTTCCCCGCTGATTCATCCAAGCCCATTCCCTTGGCTGTGGTTTCGCTGGATAGTAGACAGGGACAGTGGGAATCTCATTAATCCATTCATGCGTATCACTAATTAGATGACGAGGAATTTGGCTACCTTAAGAGGGTCACAGATACTCTCGCCATTTACCCACGCTTGGTTGAATTTCTTTACTTTGACATTCAGAGCACTGGGCAGAAATCACATTGTGTAAACATCCGTTGGGACCATCGCAATGCTTTTTTTTAATTAAACAGTCAGATTCCCCTTGTCCGTACCAGTTCAGAGTTGGCTGTTCGATCCGCGGGGAAGGCCCCCAAAGGAACCGTTCCAAGTTCGTTCCCCGGCCGGCATGCGGCGACCCGTTCTCGCTGCGGGAGGAACTCGAGTAGTCCACCGACAACTGATGGGTTCGGGACTGGGACCCTCATGTCCAGCCCTCAGAACCAATCCTTTTCCCAAAGTTACGAATCTATTTTGCCAACTTCTCTTGCCTACATTGTTCCACCGACCAGAGGCTGTTCACCTTGGAGACCCGATGCGGTTATGAGTATGATCGGGCGTGGACGACATTCGGTCCTCCATATTTTCAAGTCCGCTGGGAGGCACCGAACACAATGCAATGTGCGATGCTCTTTCAGCCGCTGGACCCTACCTCCGGCTGAGCCAATTCCAGGGTGGACAGGTTGTTAAAAAGAAAAGATAACTCTTCCCGAGGCTCCCACCGACATCTTCGAACTTCCTAACATTGCCGTCAACCACCACGTCCCAATTCAGGAATTTTAACCCGATTCCCTTTCGGAGTACGCACGAAACGCGCTATCTGTCGGGGTTTCCCCGACTCTTAGGATCGAATAATTCATGTGCAAGTGCCGTTTACATGGAACCTTTGCCCTCTTCGGCCTTCAAAGTTCTCATTTGAATATTTGCTACTACCACTAAGATCTTTACCGATGGCTTCTCCGCCCGGGCTCGTGCCCAAGGTTTGGCACCGACCGCTATGCCCTTCTTTTATCGAGGACTGGCACATACCCTGAAGGTCGGGTGTAGGTCGCGCGCTTAAGCACCATCTATTTTTGGGGCTAGTTGATTCGGCAGGTGAGTTGTTACACACTCCTTAGCAGATTTTGACTTCCATGACCACCGTCCTGTTGTCTTAATCGACCAACACCCTTTGTAGGATCTAGGTTAGCGCGTAGTTTAGCACCGTAACCCGATTTTCGATTCATCTCGCATCGCCAGTTCTGCTTACCAAAAATTTCCCACTTGGAGCTTTTGATTCCGTGGCACAGCTTAATAAAGAAGCCGCGCTATCCTACCTATTTGAAGTTTGAGAATAGGTCGAGGGTGTTACTCCTCCGGGGCCTCTAATCATTGTCTTTACCTGATAGAAATTGCACACGAGCTCCAGCTATCCTGAGGGAAACTTCGGAGGGAACCAGCTACTAGACAATTTGATTAGTATTTCACCCTAATACCCAATTCAGTCGAACTATTTGCATGTCAGTATCGCTATGGTCCTCCACAAGAGTTTCCTCTGGCTTTGCCCCACTCAGGCATAGTTCACCATTTTTTGGGTCCCGACAGATATGCTCACACTCGAACCCTTATCAGAAGATCAAGTTCGGTCCGTGGTGCACCCCTCAGGGGGATCCCAACAATCTTCTTCCTTACGGGTTTACTCGCCCGTTAACTCACACACATGTCAGACTCCTTGGTCGGTGTTTCAAGATGGGTCGAATTGGTAGTCTACAGGCCAACGTCCAGAGCGTGCAGATGTTGAAGCATACCAGAGGCACACGCTGCCTACCATAATCGAGGAGACGTCGTTCTACGAGTGTATCGAGAGCCCAGGCTTTGGCCTCCCCCAATCCACGTTGGTCCACGTCTCGAAATTAATCATATCCAAAATTAGTCTTGAAGTAAAACAGTTTAAAAGAAATAATTAGAACCCTAAAAGAAGAATTCTATGCTTTTCCGCCTTTGCTATGCTTGCCAAAAAAAATTTGGAATTGTGCTCACGTGTTTCTTTTATACTTAGGAAAATTTCACCAGATCTGAAGCCATGACGTGACTGATAACGCTTAAACTACAGCTCTCGTAAGAGTGTAAGCGGTCGTTGTCAAATATAGAACCCAACTGGGTTGGGTATCGATCCCACAGAGAATACTTGGTCACTAAGTAAGCAAAAATTATTAGACTTTTGGTGCAAGTCTCGTAAAAGGGGGGATTTTGTAGTGTGCAATAATGTAAACAAAATAATAGAGTAAAAACAGAAAATAGCAAAGTAAAAAGAAAGAATGTTTAGTAAGATGTTTAACCAATGAGAATTGAGAGTTGGGGTTATGTCCACCTTATGAGTTATACGTCTCTATTGGCTATGAGTTATGCAGAATTTAGACATGCATGTGCTTATAGAGAGTTGTATTCTATGGTAAATCCAGGCGTCTTTCGACCATCAATAATCATTATTTCACTTTAACTCTTTCGAGCTTAAAGCGTGTCTAATGGTACGAACTCTCCAAGAGGTTAATCCAGTTACGACACTAACTTTTTAACAGGGGTTGGTGCCCTATTACCTTGACATTATCTCTTTTTCAGACATATAACTTTTCTTTCGAACAAGTTAATGCTATACTGGCGTATTCTATGCGTTTGCAACCACAAGAATTTGCATTAAGATGAAGAGAATAATGATATAAGCATCATACGAGTCACGAACCCACAAACTCATAGCAATAGATAGTATCTCATAAGGCTTCCATAACCCCAACAGAGAAGTTTAGCTATTCATGAGTGCAACGGAAATCACAATAGACTTTATCATTATACCAAAATAAAGATCTCACGTGTAGTAGGGTTTGGTATGGTGTTAGGCGTGAATTCCCTTTTAGAATAGCGGTTCTCTTGTTGTGGAAATTAAGAATTGAATAGATGAAGAGAAAGTAATTAATTGAAAGAGAATTGTTTTCGGAAGTAGAAGTAGAATTGATTGTATGAAAGGAGAGAGATGATAATAAAAACTTCAGCAACATAGGGTATTTATAACACCCATATCCTATTCCTACTAGGATACTGCATTACTTATCCTAGTCCTACTCGGTTACTGCATCATTATCCTAATCCTACTAAGTTACTGCTGATCTCCAAAGTCTTTAGAAATGCTGTTTTTGCCCGGGACAGATATTCCATGCGTCACTTTTGGTCCTTGGCGTCCAAGCTTTCCCTTCCTTCTTTCGTGAAGCTTCCTTGGGCGTCAAGTTATCCATAATATGCTGAAATCTGCATCATTTATACCTGAAAACTTGCTAATCACGTTTGTTAGCTCACTTACAGGAAAAAGGACTAAAAGTCCATGAATTATATATTTTGTCCTCAAAACTTAGCTAAAATATGGGTAAATTATAGTACTTTAGGCGTGTAAATACGCCTATTATCAACACCCCACACTTAAAGCTTTGTTCGTCCTCGAACAAAATATCATGTCCATCTAAACATCTACTTAGGGTTTCACAGTAACAACACAAAATATTCGTCAAGACAGGCACGACAATCATTAACAAAGAGTAGTTTTCTAATCACTTCTAGAAACAATTCAACCTCTAATATAGACTCGTGATGATGGTTAATTCGTATCCACAAGTTAAGCCACAAAGAATCATACAAGACTACCCAAAACTCATCAACCATGTGTGTCTCACATAAGATATTACCCATAATCACTCTCAAATATTGCATTATTCAGAACATGGGTATAAGATTATCCTTGCTCTCACTCTCACAAAGAATTCATATGTTGTAACTGATGACCATAGGCTTGCCCTTAGTGTAATGCTCTACTAATATCAGAATGTTAAGCTTAGGATCAATTAGGTCTTTTACAGGTTGTAATGTAGGCTAAGGGACGGGTAGGACTATTTTGGCCAGAAATAGTGACTATGTTCCTAAGCGCTTTAATACATCACATTATGCCATTAACACTCTCTTTTAATCAACCCTGCTACCTTTCTTTCATCTATCACCCCTTTCACCTATTTTGCCATTCAAGCATAACTATCTTTTTATTTAATCATAAACACAATTTATCTTTTTGTTTTTCTATTTTTTTTATAACACACCTCTATGATAGCCACTCTTTTTCATAACAAATTCAAGCACCAATACATTCTAAGGCATCACACTCACCCAATTTCCTCTTATTTTGTCACATGACTTTACAATTTAAAGCGCTTAGGAATTTGGATCAAATTATGGTCTTAAAAAAATGGATTAGGCTACATATGAGGCTGTCAAAGAAAATGGCTAAAAGGCTCAAAGGGGTTGACTAGGATAATGTCCACGGGTAGGTAAAACGAAGGTAAACAATCACAGGTTGCCAATGAAATGCCTAAATCATCTCCTAAACTCACACTCTTTATTTCGCTTTACACACACACCAGGCAAGTTCTAGCATCAGTTACAAACACAGAATATACTATATCCTCACACACACAAGGCACATGGTCAACTTTATTGGGAGTATTATAGACTCTTGACCCAACAGATGAATGAATTAAACCACACAATTATCACACAATGAGTCACACTTAGAGCCTAAATGTCTCAATAGTAATGATTCTAGCACAAACTCTTGTCATAACACCATGCCGCCTATCAGAACAATTTCATGCATCAAAATCTAAAAAAAAATCTACGACTACTAACTAAATCAAACAACCAAACATAAATAAATGCAAATGCAGATAAACAAGTATAGCATGCAAATACCAGCACCCCACACTTAGACGGGACACACTGCCCTCAGTGGAAAATAAATAAGAAGAACCTGATTAGTCGGACTCCTCTTCTATGTCTGGGGTCATACCCCCTGCGTCGGAATCATCATCAGAGTCGTCATCCTCAGAGCTTCCTCAAATTGTACCCCACTTGATCCAAAAGTGCGTTGAGGTATTTGTAGCGAGGAGGATTCAACTTGCTCTTTTCTTCCGCTTTCCTAACCTTTCTGTGAGGTGGATACTTTTTTGTTTTTCTTGTCGTCCTTTTGAGCCCATTCTACCTGAGATCCTAATAGAGTCATGTTAGCTTCATCTCAGAAGATTTAATTGATAAACAAACAGTAATGGCACCACCCCACACTTAAGTTGTTGGCATAGACTAATTAAGTGAGTGATGTCGACTACTCAGACTTCATCGTCATACATTTGGGTGATATGTTCCAACAATATGTTCAGCACAGTCATACTTTCATGTCGTCTTAACTATCCTTTCCAACTCTATTTCATGTAATCTTGATCATACTCTTATGTTTTGATTAATGCACTTTTTTGAACAAGACTACTTCATAGAGATCGTATCAAGTTATGGCATAGAAATAATCACAACATCTCATGCTTGTATTCAATCATGATCTTTATCTCGATGAACGAGTCATTCAAACATTCAAGCATTCAATTTTGAAGATTATGCAATTAACTTCACCATATCGACTCCACAAAAGTATGACAGTGTATAACAATCAAATACAAGTCGGAACAAAATCAAGAACACCCACACGTATTCTTTCACTCAACGAGATGTATCACAACAACTCAACCACATTCAAATCACCAATACTACTTCAAGATTTAACAATTCATTATAGGCGTAGTAGTGTAGTACTTACAGAATATAAAAGAAGAACAAAGAAGTACTTACTTGGTTGATGACCTCGGAAGATGTTCTTGCAAAGTAAAAGAGCAAAAGGAAAATTTTTGAGAGATTTTGGAGAGGTAGGCTGCACCTAGGTTGAAGTTGCAATGCATTTTTGTTCTAATACTAAGGTTCTATTTATAGGACAAGCTTGGGTCGGGTTTTGACCCATTTGGAATCGGATTTGGAGACCAAAAGTGATAATAGGCGGCGCCTTTTGCTTTGCCTATGCTTGGCATAGGCGGCGCCTTTTGCAAAGCATTGTTGAGCATAGGCGGCGCCTATGCCATGGAATTGTTAGGCATAGGCGGCGCCTATGCTATGGCACACTTAGGTATGGGCGGCGCCTATTGTATGTCACACTAGATTCCGAGAGCTTAGGCCATAGTATAGGCCTTGCCTTGTTCGTGGCCTAGATTTACATAGGCCTTGCCTTGTTGTTTGCCTATATTTTCATAGGCAATGCCCAACCCATAGCCTTTTGCTTCTTCAATCCTAACTTACCACCTTGAACATGCAATTCTTCCAAATCAAGATTTGAACTCAATCTCCTCCTTTATACCTCTTGCACCTACACTTACTCAAAAGCAACAAAAACGATTAGAACGATGGGTTGCCTCCCATCAAGCGCCTTAGTTTTGGTCGTGGCTCGATAAAATCTTAAGAAAACAAAACAATTAAAAACGATGGGTTGCCTCCCACCAAGCGCTTGATTTATTGTCGCGGCACGACATAGCTATCTCGATTACTTAGACTTCATCGAGATAGATGAGGCATCATTTTCTGAATGGATTCAGGCGACGCTGATGCTTACTTGTAGGCACGCAATCTTCTTCGAGATGCATCTTGTGCATACATATCCCAGGTGGGATACCAATTTTATCATCAATAGACCAACCAATGGCTCTCTTGTACCTCTTTAGAGCAGAGATGAGAGCCTCTACGTGCTGTTCACTTAAATCATCCGTCACACTCACCGGAAGTGTATTTCTACTTCCCAAGCATGCATACCTTAGATAATTGGGGAGCTCTTTCGATTCTAGCACTGGGGGCTCTTCAATGGAAGTCTTCGCTGTTGGTGACGTTTGATTCTTAAGATCAAGGTCTGGCTGCTTAGGAGTATGAGAATAGGACCCTATTTCTGTTAGAGCACACATAGTTTCTTTATAATCTTCATCGTCCTCATGCTCAACATTCAGCAGCGCAACAGACAATGGCTCAACAGTAAGCTATTTCTCTACAGATAATGCTTTCTTATCCTCATAATGAACATCAGCTACGGAGAACACATTCATATCGCTGGGTTGCTTTATTGCTTTGCATATATCAAAGCGGACCACTTCGTCATTCAACCGAAATAAAAGCTCTTTAGCTCTCATGTCAATAAGCACACTTCCTGTTGCAAGAAAAAGACGTCCCAAGATTATGGGAACTTCAGAATCTACCTCGCAATCCAAAATCACAAAGTCTGCAGGAAAAATAAAGGTAGACACCTTCACCAACACATCATTCAAGATACCCACAGGTCATTTTACCGACCTATCTGCCATTACGAGCCGCATATTGGTTGGTGTAGGGTCACCCAACCCTAACTTTCTGTAGACGGATAGTTGTGTCAAATTGATGCTAGCTCCCAAATCGCACAATGCCTTAGCAAAATTCATAGATCCAACCGTGCAAGGAATAGTGAAAGCACCAGGGTCTGCCTTCTTCTGTACTAAGGACCTTGTGGCAATTGCACTGCAATGATGAATATTATTTGCCGGCTCATAGCTTACTGCCCACTTCTTTGTCAATAGGTCCTTCATGAATTTAGCATACCCAGGCATTTGTTCCAGCGCCTCGACCAAAGGAACATTAATAGTCAGCTGCTTCAACATAGTCATGAATTTACTGAACCTGGTATCATCAGCTTTCTTCTCTAGTCTCTGTAGAAAAGGTGGTGGTGGAAGGGGAATCGTTTTCTCCACCACTTTATTTTTATCTTGCTTCTGATTATCACTCTTTTCAGGCTGGTGACGTCTAGGTGTAACATCATGAGCACTCACTTCAGCTTCTACGGCATCTTCAAACTCTGCTTCATCAACATTCTCTGCTCTATCATCAACTACCTGCTTGCCTTTGGATGGATTTTCCAACACTTTACCACTCCGGGTAGTAATAGCCATACACGATCCGTCATTCCTTGGGTTTTGCACAGTGTTGCTAGGTAAGGTGCCAGCCTTTCTTTGATTGAATGCCGCTGAAAGTTGACTCAATTGCTGCTCTAGTTCCTTTATTGCAGTAGAATGCGAGTCAACCAATTGCTTCATTGAGGACAAATCATTTATTACCTCCGTTACTCCCGCGCTAGTTGCTTCCACTACTTTCAACAGTTTAGCCATCATCTCTTCCATATTTCCCGACCCAGATGCAGTGGTGTCACGTCTTCCTGGGGGAACATATAAACCACTATTGTCATTCTTGTTCTTCCAACTACCTTGGTCCTTGTTTCCAGATTTCTCATTGTAGTTCCGACCTTGGTTTCCTTGGGCATTGCCTCGGAAACCCACCTGATTATTCAAGTAGTTTGCTTCTTCCTTATAGTCGGATTCATCTCTTCCCTGTGATACAACGGACTTAACCTTTTCGGTCTTCCCTGATAATAAGTTCTTAGTAAGAAGATCCATCTGTGTTTTCATGTGGGCCATATCTTGGTCACGTTCCTCTTGTCTTCGCCTCTGCTCTGCAGTTATGCCAATAGATATAGTAGAGCTTGCTACCTCAGAATCCCTGGTATGCCAAGCTCTGCTCTGCTTTGTCATACGATCTAGCATATCACTTGCCTCAATAAAATTAAGGTCCATGAATGATCCTTCAGCCGCATTATCCACCACTGGCTTAGTCACTGAGTTCAAAGCCCTGTATAATATCTCCATCAAGTAGACATTGGTCATATGATGGTTTGGGCACCGCATAATCTTCTTCTTGAATCTCTCCCATGTTTTGTGGAGAGCTTCAGTCGGAAGCTGTCGGAAGTTGCTGATCTCATCTCTCAACTGTGCTCTCTTGGATGGAGGAAAGAATCTTTCTAGGAAAACGTCTTTCAATTGCCTCCAATTGGTGATAGAATCAGGAGTCAGCCCATTCAACCATAGAGTTGCCTCCCCAGATAGAGACAATGGAAATAAGCGCAGCCGAATTGCATTCTATCCAACTCCTGGATTGTCGAATGACTTGCATGTAGAGATGAAGTTGATCAGGTGCATATTCGGATCATCGCCTGCGAGTCCACCAAATAAACCTTTGAGCTGTAATAGATGAATTGTAGTGCTAGTGATATTGAACTTTCCTCCAGGTGCTAAGGATGGAGGAATAATAGCTCCTGTAGCACCAGCTCCATCCAGATCGTCATCATCATCATCAAAAGGAGCCTGCACAGCTCGGCGGTCAGGTCTCATTCTAGCTTGATGATCTCTCCTATGCATAGGTGCCGCCACCTCATCAGTACGCCTAGGATTTAGTAGCTCCTCATCACCCAGGTCCTTATCATCAGGATTTGTTGCCCGACCTGGGTTATCAATATTCTGTTGATGCACTTGAGCAGCTGCCAGTGCAGCTAGTCTAGCCTGCTCCTGTTGAGCCGCCCTTCTGTCAATGTCACGTTGTGCATCCATCCTGCCAATAGAACCTGAATAGAACAAAAACAACAGCTAAAAGTAAAATCTGAGAACTTTTGACCAAAGGGTCTAGTAACTATCACAAACTTAGTTGACAACCGTATTCCCCGGCAATGGCGCCAATTTTTGATAACGCTCAAACTACAGCTCTCGTAAGAGTGTAAGCGGTCGTTGTCAAATATAGAACCCAACTGGGTTGGGTATTGATCCCACAGAGAATACTTGGTCACTAAGTAAGCAAAGATTATTAGACTTTTGGTGCAAGTCTCGTAAAAGGGGGGATTTTGTAGCGTGCAATAATGTAAACAAAATAATAGAGTAAAAACAGAAAATAGCAAAGTAAAAAGAAAGAATGTTTAGTAAGATGTTTAACCAATGAGAATTGAGAGTTGGGGTTATGTCCACCTTATGAGTTATACGTCTCTATTGGCTATGAGTTATGCAGAATTTAGACATGCATGTGCTTATAGAGAGTTGTATTCTATGGTAAATCCAGGCGTCTTTCGACCATCAAGGATTATTTCACTTTAACTCTTTTGAGCTTAAAGAGTGTCTAACGGTACAAACTCTCCAAGAGGTTAATCCAGTTACGACACTAACTTTTTAACTGGGGTAGGTGCCCTATTACCTTGACATTATCTCTTTTCCAGACATATAACTTTTCTTTCGAACAAGTTAATGCTATACTGGCGTATTCTATGCGTTTGCAACCACAAGAATTTGCATTAAGATGAAGAGAATAATGATATAAGCATCATACGAGTCACGAACCCACAAACTCATAGCAATAGATAGTATCTCATAAGGCTTCCATAACCCCAACAGAGAAGTTTAGCTATTCATGAGTGCAACGGAAATCACAATAGACTTTATCATTATACCAAAATAAAGATCTCACGTGTAGTAGGGTTTGGTATGGTGTTAGGCGTGAATTCCCTTTTAGAATAGCGGTTCTCTTGTTGTGGAAATTAAGAATTGAATAGATGAAGAGAAAGTAAATAATTGAAAGAGAATTGTTTTCGGAACTAGAAGTAGAATTGATTGTATTAAATGAGAGAGATGATAATAAAAACTTCAGCAACATAGGGTATTTATAACACCCATATCCTATTCCTACTAGGATACTGCATTACTTATCCTAGTCCTACTCGGTTACTGCATCATTATCCTAATCCTACTAAGTTACTGCTGATCTCCAAAGTCTTTAGAAATGCTGTTTTTACCCGGGACAGATATTCCATGCATCACTTTTGGTCCTTGGCGTCCATGCTTTCCCTTCCTTCTTTCGTGAAGCTTCCTTGGGCATCAAGTTATCCATAATATGCTGAAATCTGCATCATTTATACCTGAAAACTTGCTAATCACGTTTGTTAGCTCACTTACAGGAAAAAGGACTAAAAGTGCATGAATTATATATTTTGTCCTCAAAACTTAGCTAAAATATGGGTAAATTATAGTACTTTAGGCGTGTAAATACGCCTATTATCAACGCATCGCTAATTGCATTGATACATCCAATGCATCACGTCAACATCTTGTTGTCCTTCTGGAAGTCATCTTTGAAAATAAAACTAAGTCAAAATCTTCACCACACGACGCGACGCGTTAACATCGCGTCGTGTCACTGGAATTCGCTCCTCAAAATTATGCTAAGTGTCAATGTTTTATGCATCGATGCGATGAGTTGACATTACATTGATGCACTAGAAGTTGCACTCGTAGAATTATCTAAGACACAAAACTTATGCATCAATGCGATTTGTTGAAATTGCGTTGATGCACTGGAACTTGTTCTTTAAATTTTTGCTAAGGCACAAATCCTGCCAGTCGACACGATGTGTTGAGATCGCGTCGAGTCACTGGAATTTTTCTCCTGTTCCTTTCTTTCATCTTGTCAATCCTCAGCTCCTTTCTTTTCTCTTTATTCTCGTGCATCTCCATATGTTTTTGACTTTGGTTCACATGATCTTTCGTCTCTTCCTTATGTGCATCCGATTTTCTTCCAAATCCGTGGGAAATTTATCCTGTATTTCTAATCATATCGGTTAGCCACAAAACATAATTTCACTCACACTTCAATATAATTAGCACTCTTATTATTCTCAAAACAAGTCTAATATGGGTAAATAACGGTGTTTGGATATATAAATACGCCCAAGATTAGGACGCTTCTCCAAACTACAATTCGGATGACGGAACCACCCGATTCTAAGGCTGGGTTGTTCCCAGTTCACTCGCCGTTACCATGGGAATCATTGTAAGTTTCTTTTTCTCTACTTATTGATATGCTTAAATTCAGTGGATAATCTCGCCTGTCCTGGGGTCGCGGTCGAAGCGCCTAAGCGTGATAGGGTCCTGGAGTCTGGATGCACGATGGGATGTAGCCGCGATAACAAAGAGAGTTGAATTATAACCACCACTTTCCGCGACGTTCATCGATGTGGACTCGCATTTAGTCCAGCAACGAGCTCGAGGCACACGGGAGGCCAATATCCACCTTGCGACGACAGCGCACCTCATGATTGAGGCACTATGCGAGAGGGGTGACGTGATGCGTGACGCCCAGGAAGACATGTCCTAGTCCTAAAGGCTTCGGGAGCAACTTGCATTCAAAGACTCAATGGTTCACAGGATTCTGCAATTCACGCCAAGTATCGTATTTCTCTACATTCTTCATTGATGCGAGAGCTGAGATATCCATTGCCAAGAGTTATTTTCATTTACAAAAGTAGCACAGGTCCCCCTGAAGCACGCAACAGATGGGGAACGAGGGGCAGGCTATAAATTTAAGTATTCCTTGGCGCTTTCCATATTGGGGTTCGTTAGTCGCCCGACACACACGCTGGACGTGCGTCGGGGATGAGGGAAGATGCTCGAGCGGAGGGCCGAAGCACCCCGCCCGTGCGAACTCCCTTGTTGTTAAACACATTCGTAGGTTGTTCTGCTGTACAGATTTGGAGAATGATCCTTCCGCAGGTTCACCTACGGAAACCTTGTTACGACTTTTCCTTCATCTGAATGATAAGGTTTAATGAACTTCTCGTAACTTTGCGGGCATCGAACCGCCCATGTCTCCGTGATCCAAACATTTCACCGAATTATTCAATTAGTAGGAGCGACGGGCGGTGTATACAAAGGGCAGAGATATAGTCAACACGAGCTGATGACTCGCGCTTACTAGGAATTCCTCATTGAAGACCAACAATTGCAATGATCTATCCCCATCACGATAAAATTTCAAAGATTACCCGGGCCTGTCGGCCAAGTCTATAAACTCGTTGAATACATCAGTGTAGTGCGCGTGTGGCCCAGAACATCTAAAAGCATCACAGAAATGTTATTGCCTCAAACTTTCATGGCTTAAAAGGCCGTAGTCCCTCTAAGAAGCTGGCCGCGAAGGGATACCTCCATATAACTAGTTCCAGGATGAGGTCTCGTTCGTTAACAGAATTAACCAGACAAATTGCTCCACCAAATAAGAACGACCATGCACCACCACCCATAGAATCAAGAAATCTCTCAGTCTGTCAATCCTTACTATGTCTGGACCTGGTAAGTTTCCTCGTGTTGAGTCAAATTAAGACACAGGCTCCACTCCTGGTGGTGCCCTTCTATTAATTCCTTTAAGTTTTAGCCTTAAGACCATACTCCCCCCGGAACCCAAAAACTTTGATTTCTTATAAGGTGCCGGCGGAGTCCTAAAAGCAACATCCGCCGATCCCTGGTCGGCATCGTTTATAGTTGAGAATAGGAAGGTATCTGATTATCTTCGAGCCTCCAACTTTAATTATTAGTTAATGAAGACATCCTTGGAAAATGCTTTCGCAGTTGTTTATCTTTCATAAATCCAAGAATTTCACCTCTGACTATGAAATACGAATGCCCCCGATTGTTCCTGTTAATCATTACTCCAATCCCGAAGGCCAACGTAATAGGAACAAAATCCTATAATGTTATCCCATGCTAAAGTATACAGAGCGTAGTCTTGCTTTGAGCACTCTAATTTCTTCAAAGTAACAACACCGGAGGTACGACCCAGCCAGTTAAGGCCAGGAGCACATCATCGATAGAAGGGACGAGACGACCGGTGCACACCATAGGCAGACCGACCGGCCCATCCCAAAGTCCAACTATGAGCTTTTTAACTGCGACAACTTAAATATACCCTATTGGAGCTAGAATTACCGCGGGTGCTGGCACCAGACTTGCCCTCCAAATGGATCCTCGTTAAGGGATTTAGATTGTACTCATTCCAATTATCAGACTCATTGATCCCGATATTGTTATTTATTGTCACTACCTCCCTGAGTCAGGATTGGGTAATTTGCGTGCCTGCTGCCTTTCTTGGATGTGGTAGCTGTTTCTCAGGCTCCCTCTCCAGAATTAAACCCTAATTCTCCATCACCCGTCACTACCCTGGTAGGTGAGACAAGGGCATTTTCTTTTTCATAACACCACTATTTGGCAGTTGATACACCCAAATTACACCTCTCTTACGAGAGAGTAAGCAATCGCTGTCAAATATAGAACCCCACTAGGTTGGGTATCAAATCCCACAGGGAATATAGTGTTCACTAAGTATTTTGATTGTTATTAGACTGTTGATCTAAGGTTCTGAAATAAAGGGGGTTTGGAAATGTTAACGGTATTCTTTTGTATTTATGTTACACAAAAAGTCCAGCTACTGAGAGTAAATGTAGATGTAATTTCAATGAGAATGAATTAACTAGAGTTATTCTCACCAAGATGTTCAAACAATTAGGGTTGTGAGTTTGTGTTTGAAATCTAACTTACGTATCCAATTGCAAGAATTATTGAATTCTAAGGATTACCCATATGTTTCTTAACCTAATGAGTATTTCACCCTTTACTTCTCTCGAACTTAAAGGATTCATGCATTATCCAATAACACTCTCATGAGGGTCGATCCTGTTAAGACATTAACCCGTTAACCCAAAGGGTAAACCTATGGAGTTCATGTGAATCACTTCTTTTCCCAACATCCACTTTCTTGTCAGGCAAGTGGAGTTTATGGGCTCACTTCTCAAGTTTGCAACCAAGAGATGTCATTAAGATGAAGAAAGATTCATGCAATTTCGATAGATGTTAGAAATCAAACCCATTCACAACCCCAAAATAGTTCTCTTCATCAAGTCTCCCATAACCCTAGTTATGGGAATTTAGCTACTCATCTCCATATAAGAAATCATAGTTATATTGATGTTCATAAATAACTTCAGAAGAGTACTTACAAAAGTCACAATACTGTTCTTCTCAATCTTTGATGGAAAATATGAAAACTAATAATCAACTCTCAATCTCTCGATTCAAATGCCAATGAAAAGTAATACAAAGCTCTCTATAGAGGAGAAAGTATGAAACTGAAGACATCCAATACGAAATAAACCCTAATACTTTGTATTTATATGATTCCAGACTGGGGTTTTTAAAAATTTAAACTCAGATTCTCTGTGTTTTGGTCAACGGTTCAAGCAGCAGTTTGTCGTATGTCCGACAGTCTGTCACCTGCACCATCGCTGGGTGTCCAGTGACTCCATGTTCTGCTTCTGGGAGAAGGGTAGTGCGACGGCCCATCGCAAGGTCAACGGGCGCTGCTCATTTTACTTCTATTTTGCTCAGATTGTCCAAGTTACCCTTCACACTCAGTCATTATCCTGAAAATGCTAAAATACCATGTTAAATACAACAGTGGCTACATAAAAACACATAATTATCCTAAGAAAAAGGCCTAAAATGTTCTGTCAAAAGTCAAAACATCAACACCCTCAACTTAAGGCAATTTTTTGTCCTCAAGCAACTCAACACCAGGATACATATATGAACAACATCATGATGGGCATTTCATAGTAAAACTAACACAATCATACAATTATTCCACTACCCATTTGGTTATACTATTTCAACACACATGGATCTACTACTGGCATTAACTATTAATCAGCATATTCACAGCTATAGATACAACACCCCAAAGAAATAAATAGAACATATATAACTCACCATGCCCTCACAACCAAAGAAGTACTCCTCATATCACACAGTTAAATCATGGACAAAACTAAGCTCTCACTCTCAGAAAAGAAGTTACTAACACAGTGCACATCTATAAACTTGCCCTTATCATCTAATACTTTCTCATAATTGACTCGCCAAGATCAAATAGGACTTGCTACGGGTTGTAATGAGGTTTTAGGCTCGATGAAGGTTATTCATTTGGGTAAGTGACTTAAAGTACAAGAATTTCACTCTTTTTACCCTTTTTTGTAGCTACTTACCAGAATCAAGGACCCTCTCATTCATTCACAATTATTCATCGGCGTTCTTGGCATAACCCTTTATTTTTTTATAAGAACACAACATCAGCCACCCTCAACTTATGCTGATGCAGAAGATTGAGGTTCACAATATCTATTTAGATTGCTAACTAGACCAGGGACGGATGCTACCCCTCAAATTACTTTCAACTCAACCTCCTAGGCTGCTAACAATCCAGCAGTAACCACCCTCAATTTAGGCAATTTGCCTAAGTTAAAGTGCATAATGTCCACAATTAGACCAGGTCCAAAGTTAAATGCTTAATACCTTCTAGAGAGTGAATCAAACTTATTTGGATAGAAAAGTACTACCACAGCTCAAAAGGGTTGACAAAGGGAACACAATGTCTTTGGTGGGTCAATCATTTGGCTAAGTGGACTAATAACACAAGATGACCTACTATCCTCTCATATTGAGTCAAAACACACGACAACATTTGATGAACTGGGCAAGTTCTAGGTGTAACACTTATGTCAGAACTATATAAATACTCACCCACACAGACACTGAGTTAATTTCTATCCTACTAATTTTTGGGATCCAAATCACATAGCTATGCTTTTCTTTATTACTAACTTCTAATGCCATTAGCAGAGCCACACATGGTTGCACAATACTTTGCCACTTGGTATGAGGAATTAATTATACAAAAAATAAAAAAAATTATTTTTCTACCTTCAGTTGTCATCCACATATATACAATTAGGTGCTAATGAGAATGTAACTTTTATTTCATGCAACCATATTACCAACAGAACATGAAAATAAAAATAGCAAAAATAAAAATACAACAACTTAGACATGCCGATAATATCGGCAGAACAGACGCCCAAGGTACAAGAACATCCCACCCCCACAAAAAAAATAATGCTTTTTCCTCAAATGCATAAAATTTTAAGTACAAAGAAGGGAAAAATACTTGTCGTGCCTTTTATTCAATATGAGGTATCAATGAAGTGCGGTGAGGCTGATGTGTCCTTACCAATGCTATGTTGACTCCCATGGTGGTGGGATTACTCACAATCTCTCCCTCCGGAATTGGAGGTACCATATCTCCAGCCGGATCTACAGGTTGCCTTCTAGCTGCGGCAGAACTGGTAGACACTCCTACTGCTTCATCTTCTACTCTTTTTTTCTTCTCTCCTCATCTCTCCTTGACCTCTTTCTTTCCTTTTTCATATCATACTCAAGTTTCTACTCAGGTGACATGGCTTCTATCCACTTTCTCTTGGCATCCTTCTTTGCAGATTTCTCAGCCTTTTCATCTAGTTCAGCTGCTTTCTTACCCTTATCCTTGATTGGGTGCCCAAATAAGTCAACCAGGCCCTCGTTCTCATCACTAGCAATCTGGACTGGATCAAAGATGGTCTGTTGCGGCTGCTGATTTATCTTTTCTACATTTGCCTGGAGCCGTCTAAACTCCTCTATCACTTTACCAAAATCTAGAATAGACATTGTATTAAGATTCTTGTTGATTAGCTCCTCTATGCTATCCATTCATACCTGGATGTTTCTGAAAGGGTGGAATGCTTCTTCTACAATCTTCTAGACAAAGGGTTTGAAATCTTTCACCCATATGGCCATTTTCTTTTCAACCTTTATGTCAGCCAGTACAGTCTTTGCAAAGTTTTTATGGTTCAGCCTGTACTCAGAATATTGGGGTGGGATAGACGCAGAGTTTGGAATCCTACCCGTAGTCATTGAATCTGAACCTGTAGGCATAGTAGGAGGCACGTACGTAGTAAGTGGCAATGGCATACCTGCAAGACCCTGTGACGATTCAGGAACTGACACTAACTGAGTCTGCTAAACTGGAGGCTTGCTGACTCTCATATAAAACCTCGATTCATACCTCGTCTTTTCAATATCCTATTTGTGCAGTGCTTGGACCTCATTATCAACCCCACTAATCAAAGGGACATTTGCTTGCTTGCATAAGTCAGTGATAAGGCAAGGAACTGGCAGCGCCGTCTGAGTCTTGTGAGCATAGAAAAACAACTCATCCAAGATAATGTGACCAAAATCTACGGTCAACCCTTCAATCAAAGCAACCACAATCACAACGCTAGTAAGTTCTAAGCGATCATTGCCTTCAGTGGGCATGAGCCTCAGTCTCACAATCGCCCACCAGAACTTGGCTCTAAAGCTGAGAGATTTCTTTGATATTTACTCATAGAAGTCGTGTAACCTTGCAGGCTCACCCCCGTCTATCAGGATCCTCTCTAACCAGGGCCTTTGTGTAGCCCATGTGAATAATCGATGCTCTAACTCAGGAATTGCCCCTGGTATCTGGTAATTGGTCCCAAATAAGAACCTGTTCAAAGTACACTCTGAAATATCAGTATCAACTCTACGGATAGGAACTATCTCTAGGTTGTTCATGTTGGCAACTGATGCACCCGCGGGATAATCCTTTTTCAGCAATGCCAAATAGTTGGCAAAAAACTCGCGAACCAAGTTAGGTTGGTAGGATCCAAGTGGCTTACTTATCCAAGCCAACTCATACTCATTGAACCACCGATCAAGTTTGGGATACTCGTGTAGGGTTGTTATTATGATTTGATACTCCTCAAAAATTGCTCTTTCGATTGGCAACCTATCCGTTGGTGCCAACCCTTTGTAGAAGATATCTCGAGCACCCACCACTTACCATCTTATGGATTCCGGTACTTAGGGATCCTTACATCAGATTAAGTTAGGATCCTCTTGTTGAGGAGCCTCCTGTTGAACAGGGTTAGAAGTTTCAACACCTATCTCAACTGGAATCGAACTGGAGCTGCTGCTGCTACTGTCTTCAACCTCCTCTTCAGACGAGGATGATGATGAAACTACTTGACTACTTCAATGAGTATTATGGGATGGTGCGTTAAACCTGGCTGCTTGGCCTCTACCCCTACCTCTGGTTTGTGGTAATTTAGGAGCCATGATACCTGCAAGTGATACGTAAACATTTCACGGACATAAACCAAAAAACAGGAACAATTATGGACCAATGACAGCTAGGGCTACGGTCCATCAGTCCTGTGATAGTCCGTCGACCCAAACCATCGGGGTCATTCTAGTTACATTGATTCTGAGAAAGTGGCGACGGTTCGGCCGACGGGTCATCGAGTATCCGATGGTCCATCGTATTGATCGTCGCCTGCTATTTTCCTCTTTCAGGCTTTATTTTGACATTTTATCGAACACCTTGCACGCTTTCAGTTCAAGCACAAGTTTTTATGGCATTTTCAACAATAATCCACCACTCATTTTGGTTTTCTTGATCCATGGGCTACTTAGACTTCACCCAGGATCTTTGTCAAGCTTCGACTCAGTTCAGCCCTACACATGAAAATTTCAAGATCAAAGAAAATTTCTTTACCATTAGAACCTTCTCATGAGTTCTTGATGCTTAAAGTTGAGTAGCATAAAGAGTAAAGAAGATTTTATACCTTAGCGTTGCTGTACTTGATTCTATCCTTGACTTGCACTCAAAACATAGGACATAGTATGACAACTTACTTTTGTGGAGAACTTTTGTTGTTTGTGAGTGAAAGAACAATGAGGAGATAAAGTTTAAATAGAAGAGGGAAAAGGGAAGTGGAAGGTTTTCAGAGAGAATGAAAGGTTTCAGGTGCGTTGAATAATATGGGGGTTACTCAATCTCTTCAAATTATCTATTTAAAACCGTTTAGGCCGGATAAGAATAAAAAATTTGGCTATTTAAATCGATCCAACCTGACTCGCTGAAATAGGGTTAAATGGGATGGTTCATTCGATGGTTCGTCGAATATCCGACGGTCCATCGGTCGAGCCGTCGTCCCAATCCAGTGAACATACCTTGTGACTCATCAGTGACGGTTCATTTGATGGTCTGTCGAACATGCGATGGTCCATCAATTAAACCATTTCTCCTTTTCCAATTTCCTGGTTTCTGGACATTGTCGTGACGGTTACCATAATGGTATGTCGAGCCCACGATGGTCCATCGGGTGACCCATCGATCATCTGAAACTTCTTCTGCTTCTATTTTCCCTACTCTATTATACCTGAACACTTCTACACACCCTTCAGCTTGCATAAATCAACAAAACAAATAGCAAAATAACCTAAATTAATGATACATAACAACACAATGTGGGTTGCTTCCTACTAGCGCCTGATTTATCATCGCGACATGAATTAGTTATCTCGATTACTCAGACTTCATCGATATAGAGAGTAGAAATACTTTTTTTCGAGTCTTTTGGTCTGATATAAAGTTTAACTCATTGCCTGTTGACTTTGAATACACTTCCATCTTTATTTTCAAGTTCAACTTCTCCAGATGAGTAGACTTGAATAACTTTAAACAGGCCTGACCACTTGGACTTAAATTTACCTGGAAATAGTTTGAGTCTGGAGTTGAATAGAAGTACCAAGTCACCTTTCTAGAAATCTCATTTTTTAATCCTCCGATCATGATACTTCTTTATCTTCTCCTTGTATAGGTCTTCCCTTTCATAAGCCCCGATATGGAATTCATCCATCTCATTCAGTTGCGCCAGTCTTAGCTCTGCTGCCTCCTTCCAATTCAGATTTAATCTTTTGAGTGCCCATAAAGCCTTGTGCTCTAGCTCTATTTGTAAGTGATATGCTTTGCCATAGACTAACTGATACGGTAACATGCCGATGGGTATCTTGAAAGTAGTACGATATGCCCACAAGGCGTCATTGAGTTTTTGAGACCAATCTTGCCTACTAGCGTTCACCATTTTGGCTAGGATGGCTTTAATCTCCCGATTCGAAGCCTCCACTTGCCCACTAGTTTATGGGTGATATGGAGTTTCTACTCTATGTTGTTTCACCCCATATTTCACCAAGGTATCTTGAAACACTTTGTTGCAAAAGTGAGATCCTCCATCACTTTTAATAGTGCATGGTACTCCAAAGTGAGAGAAGATGTTCTTTTTGAGAAATGCAACAACTCCCTTTCCTTCATTATCAGCCAAGGCGACGACTTCAACCCATTTTGATACATAATCAACAGCAACTAGAATGTACTTCATCCCATACAAGCTTACAAAAGGGCCCATGAAATCAATGCCCCAAACGTCAAACAATTCTACTTCCAACATCTTCGTCAAAGGCATTTTATGCCGCTTGGAGATTGACCCCTGCCTATGACATTGGTCACAACTTAGCATGAACTCATGAGCATCCTTGAATAAAGTTGGCCAATAATAGCCACTCTACAACACCTTTCTAGCGGTTCAATCACCTGCATGGTGACCTCCAACTGGGGAAGTATGAAATGCTTCCAATATACTCAATATATCTACTTCTGGCACACATCTCCTTATAATATTATCAGCACACTGCTGAAATAGATATGGCTCATCTCAGAAGCAATGTGTCACATCATAAAGAAATTTCTTTCTTTGATGAAAAGAAAGATTTTTTGGAATCAACTCACTCACCACATATTTTGAAAAATCAGCGTACCAAGGCATTTTCTCTATAACAACAACCAAGATCTCTTCATCCGGAAATGCATCATTGATCAACATTTTATCTCTAACTGATTGCTCACCTTCCATCCTAGATAAATGAACTGTAACTTGGTTTTTGCAACCCTTTCTATCTTTTACTTCAAAGTCAAATTCTTGGAGCAGCAACACCCATCGAATCAACCTTGGTTTTGCATCCTTTTTATCCATCAAATATCTCAAGGTTGCATGGTTAGTGTGGACCAGCACCTTGGTTCCTAGAAGATAAGCCTGAAATTTCTCAAAAGCATAGACTACAACAAGGAGTTCCTGTTCGGTGATGGTGTAGTTCTTTTGAGATCCATTCAATGCTTTGCTGGCATAATATATTGGATGAGACAATTTATCCTTCTTTTGCCCTAACACAGCTCCAAGTGCAACACCGCTTGCATCACATGATATCAAATAATTTTGACCAATCTGGTGCAACAATGATAGAGGCATCAACCAACTTATTTTTAAGGCATTCGAATGACTTCAAGAATTCATCATCAAAGTAGAACTTATCTTCCTTCTCTAAAAGTTTGGATAGTCGGTTTTCAATCTTTGAGAAGTCCCTTATAAACCTCCGGTAAAAGACAACATGTCCAAGAAAACTACACACTTCCTTCACAGAAATGGGAGGTTGTAGCTTCTTAATAACCTCCACCTTGGCTCGATCTACCTCTATCCCTTTTGCTAAAATTTTGTGCCCGAGAAAAATGCCCTTCATCACCATGAAGTGGCATTTCTCCCAATTAAGCACAAGATTGAATTCCACACACCTCTGCAAAGCCCTACTCAAGTTCTCCAGACATAGTTTAAATGAATCTCCAACTATAGAAAAATCATCCATGAACACCTCCAAGGTGTCCTCAACTATATCCGGGAAAACAGACATCATACACCTTTGGAAGGTAGCAGGTGTATTACATAACCCAAACGACATCCGGTTGAATGCAAAAGTTCCATACGGGTATGTGAACATGGTCTTCTCTAGATCTTCAGGAGCAATACAGATCTGATTGTATCCAGAGTATCCATCCAAGAAGCAATACCACCCCCTTCATGCCAACTGATCAAGTATTTGATCCATGAAGGGCATTGAGAAGTGGTCCTTTAAAGTCCATGAGTTCAGTTTGCGTTAGTCCATGCAAACTCTCCAACCAATCACAGTCCTGAGAGGAATCAACTTATTTTTTTCATTTGCAACAATAGTTATGCCCCCTTTCTTGGGCACACAGTGAACTCGACATACCTATTTACTATCAAAAATAGGATAAACCACTCCTGTGTCTATCCACTTAATAATTTCCTTCTTAACTACCTCTTGCATTGGTGGGTTAATTGGAAGTTGATGCTCAATGGTTGGAGTACCATCTTTATCAAGTTGTATCTTATGATTGCAGATGCCAGGGGGAATGCCAATAATATCAGCAATAGTCCAGCCTATTGCTCTTTTGTACCTCTGAAGCACCAAAATAAATACTTCCATTTTCTGCTCGCCCAAATCAGCAACAATAATCATGGGTAACGTGCTTCCATTGCCTATAACACGTACTTTAAATGACCTGGTAGCTCTTTAAATTCCAACACCGATGGCTCTTCAATGGATAGCTTCGCCGGTGGTGTTGGTCGATTCTTAAGATCAAGATCTAGCTTCTTAGGAGCATAAGAGTATGACCTCATTCTTGTCAAACCACAAATAGTCTCTTCATACTTCTCAATGCCTTCATGATTAAAATTTATAAGTACCGCAACTAAAGGCTCGACAACAAACTTCTCCTCTATTGGCACTCCTGCTCATCCTCATAATATACATCAATAATTGAGAACACACATTTTTTATGCTGCTTCATTGATTGGCACACATCAAAGTGTACCACTTTATCATTTATCCTAATTAAGAGCTCATTAGCTTGCAAATCAATCAGCACACTTCCAATTGCGAGGAAAGGTTGACCCAAGATTATAGGCACCTCGAAGTCCATCTCGCAATCTAGAATTATGAAATCCGCAGGAAATATGAATCTAGCCACCTTCACCAGCACATCATACAAAATACCAACAGGTTATTTTACCGACCTATCCACTATCACAAGTCGAATATTGGTGGGTATGGGAGCTCCCAAGCCCAACTTTTTATAAACAGCTAGCAGCATCATATTAATGCTCGCTGCCAAATCACATAAGGCCTTAGCAAATTCCAGAGACCCAATCGTACAAGGAATAGTGAATGCTCCTGGGTCTTCTTTCTTCTTCACCAAGGCCTTGTAGAAATAACACTACAATGATAGAGATTGCCCACTGGCTCATATCTCACCTCTCTTTTCTTCGTCATAAGATCCTTCATAAATTTAGCATATCCTGGCATTTGCTCAAGTTCCTTTACCAAAGACATATTTACTGTCAACTACTTCAACATTTACATGAATTTACTAAACTTCATGTCATCAGCCTTCTTAAATCTCTGAGGGAAGGGAGGTGGTGGTTTTGGGAGAGTCTTCACCACTACTTCTTTTTTTTTCTCTTTCTCCTTTTCCAACTCATCAACCTGCTGATGATTAGAAAGGGTATCAATGCCATCCAACTTTTTAGTCTCCATTGGATTACCTTCTTAAAGATCATCATCTTCATTCATAGCTTTAGCCAAAAAAGGGCCAGATAAAACCTTACCACTCCGTGTGGTAACAGTCATGCACGATCCATTATTCTGAGGGATATGAATTTATCACTTGGCAGTGTTCCACTCTTTCTCTAATTTAATACTACTAAAAGCTGGCTCATTTATTGCTCCAACTGCTTGATAGAGGTAGAGTGCGAGTTTACCAACTGACTCATAGAAGACAAATCGCTCTTTATGGTAGTCACTCTAGAGTTGGTAGCTTCAACTCTCTTTAACAATTTCTCCATCATGCCCTCCATGGATATCTTGCCATAGCTAGTTGCAGCACTATCTCTGCTTTTGGGCGGTAATATAACCCACTCCTATCATTCTTACCTTTCCAATTTCCTTGCTTCCTATCCTTGTAACCAGCCTTGTCGTAGTAGTTCTAACCTTGATTTCCTTGTCTATTGCCTTGAAAACCCCCTGATTATTCAAATAGTTAGCCTCTTCTTCCCAAATCAAACTCATCTCTACCTTTGGCTGCAACAACTTTCACTTTTTCAGTCTTTGTAGATAATAAATGCTTGGTCAATAGATCCATCTTCGTCTTCAAGTGTTCCATGTATTGATCACATTCTTCCACTTTCTTACATTGCCCCACAGTCATACCAATAGACATAACAGGGCTTGCTACCACAGAATCTCCACTATGCTAAGCTCTACTTTGTTTGGTTATTCGATCAAGCATCTTCGAGGCCTCTAGAAAAGTGAGATCCACAAATGATCCCCCTGCAGCATTATCAATAACTGGCTTCGTAATAAAGTTCAAATCCCGATAAAGAGTCTCCATCAGATGAATATCTGTCATAGTATGGTTTGACACTGCATCAGCTTCCTTTTAAACCTCTCCCATGTCTCATGAAGGGCTTCGATTGGAAGCTGCCTAAAGTTGCTAATCTCATCCCTCAACTGTACCCTTCTGGAAGGCGAAAAAACCTTTATAGGGAAGCCTCTTTTAATTTCCTCCAGTTGGTTATAGAATCGGGCGTCAGTTCATTGAGCCACAATATTGCCTCCCTAGACAGAGACAACGAAAATAAATGCAGATAGATGGCATTCTGTCTGATTCTCGGGTTATCAAAGGACTTGTAAATAGTGATAAAATTCACAAAATAAATATTGGGATCATCTTCCGGGTGTCCACCAAACAACCCCTTCAAATGAAGGAGCTGGATCATTGTACTAGTAATATTGAACTTTGCTCCTGGTGCTAGAGGAAGAGGAATAATAGCTCCAGTTTCACCAACTCCATCCATTCCATCTTCATCATCATTAAGATCAAATTGAACAGCTTGATGATTAAGTCTTGCCCTAAAAGGACGGTTTCTGCTCACATTTCTATTCACTGATACAACTACATTCTCTGCACGCCTTCGATTAGCAGGATCTAACAAGTCATCATCTCAAGAATCATCATTATTAGGATCAGGATGACATGCCTGCTGACCACTATTCTGCTGATTTAGTTGAGCTCTGGCCAACACAGCTAGTCTCTCAGCATCTTGGGGTTTTATCATTCTACCAATAAGTTGCGGTTCTGGATGTATTGGTAATAACGGTGCACCCGATCTTCGTGTACTTAGCATACACAACAACTCCCCTACATAAACAAAAACAACAAACAAAAGTAAAATTTGGGAAACTTGACCAAAGGTCAATAAACAAACAGAAACTTAATTTACAATCGTATTCCCCGACAACAACACCAAAATTTGATACGCCAAAATTACACCTCTCTTACGAGAAAGTAAGTGATCGCTATCAAATATAGAACTCAATTGGGTTGGGTTTCAAATCCCGGAGGGAATACAGTGTTCACTAAGTATTGTGATTGTTATTAGACTATTGATCTAAGGTTTCGAAATAAAGGGGGTTTGGAAATGTTAATGGTATTCTTTTGTATTTGTTACACAAAAGTCCATCTACTGAGAGTAAATGTAGATGTAATTTTAATGAGAATGAATTAACTAGAGTTATGCTCACCAAGATGTTCAAACAATTAGGGTTGCGAGTTTGTGTTCGAAATCTAACTTATGTATCCAATTGCAAAAATTATTGAATTCTAAAGATTACCCATATGTTTCTCAACCTAACGAGTATTTCACCTTTTACTTCTCTCGAACATAAAGGATTCATGCATTATTCAATAACACTCTCCTAGGGTTGATCCTGTTAAGGCATCAACCCGTTAACCCAAAAGGTAAACCTGTGGAGTTCATGTGAATCACTTATTTTCCCAATATCCACTTTGTCACACCTCAAATCCTATTGGAGCGGACCAGCACCCGTAACCGAGGAGGCCCGGGAGAACCAGCTCATAACCTTATACTTCCCATGCATACCTCTATGACAATCCAAAATTCGGACAGCATCATGTTGCATATAAAAGGAAATAATCACCTGTATAAGTTCGAGCACACATAGATATGTATATACAATACTTGGCCGTTGGAGCCATCACGTCTATTAACAAAACACCACCTTGACTGTACATTAGGTCTACAAAGCCTCTAGATAATACACAGAGTTTAACTAAGGTCGGGACACACCCCTCCATATAACTAACTTCTATACTATACCAAAAGTGACTGGATATGACACGAAAAGCCTTAAATCAAACTTGAGCTCACCAAAAGCAGCTGGATACCTGGCTCCTACTTTTGTGGTGTATGAGCTGAGGTACCTGTGCCTGCAGCATAAAATGCAGGTCCCCCGTGGGGGACATCAGTACGAAATATGTACTGAGTATGTAAAGCTGTAGATAATCACATATGATATAGGAGCTCAATAAAAATCAGAAACAGGTGAATAAATCGTAATAGAAGTGGACCACACTTACTAGAACTTGTGACAACCTGTACATGTATTTATTCAATCACTTTACCTTCATTCTTATCATCTTTGTAATCATTACTGTACTGCACTGTGACCATTAGGCTGCCTCTAGTACATATCAACTGGGATCGACCCATGATAGGCTTATGCCCCTGGGTTACCACCCGATAAGAGAGAACTTCCATCACTTAGTTCAATTAATCTTTGAGATTGTTATTTCGGTCGCCACCGTATTTTTGATACTTTGAAACAATGATACATCAATAAGAGACATATAAATAGACCATCAATGTAATAAAAATGAAGTAAGAACTCATTGGCACATCAATAAAGTGTTTTGGAGTCATCAATGCCATAACAATGAAGTAGGAACTTATTGGTATATCAATGAAACGTTTTGGAGTCATTAATAGCACATGGATCTTGTTTGAGTAACCGGATACCTTTTGACATTCATTAGTGCAATAAACTTGTAAGATTTGATAACAAGTAAGTATTGGAATGTCTTGACATCTTGTAGGGTGGAAACAAGTTCATTGGTAACGTAGGACATCATACAAAACCATTATGAATCACATGTTATTGAATAACTTTGGAAACTTTCTTAATAGAACAATTGTTCACTTTTATGCCAAAGATATGGTATAGAGTATGCTTTACATACCTGGCTGTCAACCTTCAATACTAGTCCCAAATGGACTTCTCATTTTTTCGTATTACTTATCTACAATGAACATATATAGCAATCTAGTATTAGCAACCAAACGTCACAATTCAATTATTTGAATTCACCAAACTAGTGGTTAAGTAGTAAGACTTAATTACACCATAAAGGGTGTCACTTTAACCCTCTTATACTCCAATTACATTCACATGCCATGCATATTCATACAACATCCTCCAATATCAAGTTTGGATTCATTTATCCTTCCAACCACTCCATTAAACCAAGTTGAGCCATAGACATAAATAATCATCAATTCAATAGTATATCACCATATCCACCTTCCATAATTCAATACAATCAAACCATGCAAAATAGTCCATAACTCTATTTCCATCACCTTTTAATAACAACCAATACATATAATCCTCAATCACACATATACATATGGAAAAGAACAAAGGCAAACAATATTCATACCTTAGAATTCACCTATTGATTATGCAATCCTATTTGCACAAATAATAGGTGCCGTTCGAAGCTCTCGAGATGACAAACACAGTTATTGGATTACTTTGGAATTTCTACGGTTGAATCAAAAGTAATTTAAAGGTCAAATTTGGCTAGGGTTTGTTCTTTCTCAATGATTGATGATGAAAATGAGTTTTTGAACTCATATACATGTATATATACACATATTCCCGTCCATAATATAATAGGAAATGACCAAAATGCCTTTAAAATTTAAATAATGTCAAATCTGTCCTTTGGTGGACTGTTTTGATAAGCTAAAGTAGATCGACCATAACTCTTTGATCCGATATCGAATTTGGGTGAAATTGGTATAGTTGGAAGTATAATTTAAAGGGTTTTCATTTAATATAAAGTAGGCCACCCAGTTCGTCCTTTACAAGGAGTTATGGTCGTTTGAAGTTGACCCTAAAAATCTGTTTTGATAGGCTGAAGTAAAACGAGTATAACTCCTTACTCAGAGGTTGGATTTGGATGAAACCAATTGCATTGGAAATAAGACTAAAATATATTTCTTTTCATAGGTTGAATATCTACCATTTAAATATATTAAGGGAGTTATGATCATTCGAAGTTGACCCAAAAATTTGGCTGGCCTCAGTAGTTTGTGTGCAGGAAATTTTCCTGCACATTTACTATTCCCAAATATCCCGGCCACCATTTTATAGTTTCGAACGTGCTCGATTATATCCGAAACCTATCCGTTTTTGGAAATCTTTATATAGTTGGAAAGCTTATTCAATAACCTTCGCATGGAACCATCGACGGGCAAATTTCGGTATAAATAAAATAAAAAATTTATTTCATATAAATAAGACCAATACACGTACTTGAATACGCCAATACACGTACTTGAATACGGGGTGTTACATACTTCCCCCCTTTAGGACATTCGTCCTCGAATGTTAGCGTAGTTATTCAACCGAAACAAGTTCAAGTCCATCATTAATATTCACATCATCACATAAATACTATGCATATATAAAAAAAACTTACTTGTTAATGTTCTAACTCCGTTTATTGAACTTCCTCTTCATCTTTGAACAAATGAGGGTACTTAGATTTAATTGCTTCCTCAACTTCCCTTGTAATCTCTTCCCTTTGATGATTTCTCCAACGTACTTTCACAGATGCTATCTCTTTATTTCTCATCTTCTTAACTTGGCGATCTAGAATAGCAATAGGCACTTTCTCATAGGTAAGATCTTCCGCAACTTGCACATCCTCAGTAGAAGTGATATGTGATGGATCTCCGATGCACTTTCGAAGTATTGACACATGAAATACTGGATGTACTGATGAGAGATCTTGGGGTAGCTCTAATTCATATGTAACTTGTCCAAACCTTCTAGTGATCTTATACGGGCCTATACAAAGTGGACTCAACTTTCCTTTCTTGCCAAATCTCATTACCCCTTTCATTGGTGATACCTTCAAAAATACCCAATCACCTATAGAAAACTCTAGTCCTCTTCTTCTACTATCCGCATATGACTTGTGTCGACTTTGGGCTGTTTTCAGTCGTTGCTGAATTACTTTAACCTTCTCTATGGATTGATAAACAAGATCCGGTCCGAACAAAAGAGTTTCACCCACTTTGAACCATCCTATTGGTGATCTACACTTCCTTCCATATAAAGCTTCATATGGTGCCATTTTGATACTTGAATGATAGCTATTATTGTAGGCAAACTCAATAAGAGGTAAATGATCATCCCAGTTGCCCTTAAAATCTATTACACAAGCTCGTAGCATATCTTCAAGTGTTTGGATGGTACGTTCTGCTTGTCCATCTATTTGAGGGTGAAAAGCTGTACTCAACTTCACTTGTGTTCCCAAACACCTCTGAAAAGACTTTCAAAAGTTTGCGGTAAATTGGGTTCCCTGATCTGATATAATAGAGATTGGCACTCCATGTAATCGGACTATCTCTTTAATGTATAGCTTCGCATACTCTTCAACTGTGTAAGTGGTCCTAACTGGTAGGAAATGTGCGGATTTGGTAAGCCTATCAACAATCACCCATATAGAATCAAACTTTCGGGATGTACGAGGCAAACCAATAATGAAATCCATGTTGATCATGTCCCACTTCCAGCTTGGAAGATCAATGCATTGCATATAACCTCTGGGTTTTTGGTGCTCAACTTTGACTCTTTGAGAATTTGGACATTCAACTACAAACTCTGCAATGCTCTTCTTCATGTCATTCCACTAATACATATCTTTCAAATCTTGATACATTTTGGTTGATCCTGGATGAATGGAATACCTTGAACAATGTGCCTCTGTCATAATCTTATTTCTTAGACCGTTGATACGCCCAAATTACAACTCTTGTTGGAAAGTGTAAGCGGTCGCTGTCAAATATAGAACCCAACTGGGTTGGGTGTCGAATCCTACAGGGAATACTATGATCACTAAGTATTGCGATTATTATTAGACTGTTGGTCGAAGGTTCCAAGATAAGGGGGGTTTGGTTTAAGTGCACAGTAATATTATCAGTGTAACAATGAGATGATATGTGTAATTATATTTGATCATAGAGAATGACAAGTTAGGGTTATGTCCACCTTGTAGTTTCTACTTCTCTTTTAACTATGAGTAATGCGGAGTTTATACATGCATGCACTTATAGAGAGTCGTATTCTAATTCTAAATCCAAGTGTTTTTCAACCATCAAGGATTTATTCACCTTAGCTCTCTCGAACCTAAAGTGTACAACAAACGGTACGAATTCTCCAAGAAGTTAATCCTGCTAGGGCATTAACATGTAAAATAGAGGTTGGAAACCCTATTTTCTCGCCACACTCTCTTTTCCAAACAGTAATTTTTCTATCGAACAAATTATTGTTATAATGGCGCATTCTCTATGTTTGCAACCACGAGAATTCAATTATAATGAAGAGAGTAATGATATAAGTGCATTACACATCATAAATTCACAAACCCATAGCAATAAAGAGTATACTACAAGGTTTCCATAACCCTAACAGATAAGTTTAGCTACTCATGAATACAACGGAAATCAAAATAGACATAATCATCATACCAAAACTTAGAACAATCTCGGCGATGGAGATGACTAGCGACAATAAGAGAGGAAAGTGTTTCTCTCTCTCCGTTGCTCAAGCTAAGCCGTTTTCTGCTTTCAAAAATATTACAGAATCTGAATTCTGAATAATCCCTAAAAATTAAGCAATAAGGTTTTTAATAACATCCTTCTCTAATAAATTTCTACTGTATCCTTAACTATTTAAAAATACTGAGTTTGCCCGGGAAAAAGTTCCCATGCATCACATTCAGTCCAAAAGCTGCTTTCCCTTTTATGTGAAGTTTTCCTTTGCTGTCCACAGGTCCCCAAAGTGCTGAAATCTTCTTCATTAGTACCTGAAAAGCATGCTAATCACATAGGTCAGCTCACTTACTTAAAAATGGACTAAAAGTGCAAGACTTATGTATTTTATCCTCAAAACTTAGCTAAAACATGGGTAAGTTATGGTGCTTAGACGTATAAATACGCCCAACATCACCCGTCTACATCCGGCACACACAATCAGTTTTGGGACTGAAGTACTCCTTCTCGCGTATGCTCAAATGCCTTGGTCGCACCACTCTGAACGTTCTCATTAAGCTATAATAAAATAGGATCTGCATATTGCTTCTCTTTCACTTTAGCTACTAATGAAGATTCCGCAGCATTATGTACGATAAGCTCTTTATCTGGAGTTTCAAGAAGGCGAACTACCAAACTAGCTAACTGGTGAAGATCTTTAATCATCCCCTGCCTTTCTATAGGTGCCATCATAGCCTTACGACTTATCGCATCAGCTACCACATTTGCTTTCCCTGGATGGTACAAGATATCAACATCGTAGTCCTTTAATAGTTCAAGCTATCTCCACTGCCTTAAATTTAGATCCTTCTGATTAAAAATATATTGCAAGCTCTTATGTTTAGTATATATATCAACATGAACCCCATATAAGTAGTGGCACCATATCTTTAAAGCAAAAATAACTGTTGCCAGCTCAAGATCGTGTGTAGGATAATTTTTCTCATGTGGCCACAATTGTCTAGAAGCATATGCTATTACCTTACCATGCTGCATCAATACACATCCTAAACCAATTCTAGAAGCATCACAATACACTGTATACCCTTCGGTGCCTTCTGGAAGTACCAACACGGGTGTAGAAATCAACTTGTTCTTTAAATCTTGAAAACTCTTCTCACAGGCATCATTCCGTTGGAATTTGGATGCTTTATGGGTTAGCTTGGTTAAGGGTGCTGAAATGGAAGAAAAGCCTTCAACAAACCTTCTATAATAACCGGCCAACCCGAGAAAACTACGAATCTCTGTAGGCGTTGTGGGCCTTGGCCAGTTCTTCACAGCTTCTATCTTTTGAGCATTAACCTTTATCCCCTCACTAGATACAATATGACCCAAAAATGCCATCGACTTTAACCAAAACTCACATTTAGAGAACTTTGCATAAAGCTTACAATCACGAAGAGTCTGCAATGCCTGTCGTAAGTGATTGGCATGGTCCTTTTCTGATCTAGAATAAACTAGAATATCATCTATAAAAACTATCACAAATACATCCAGGAATGGATTAAACACCCTATTCATCAAATTCATAAAAGCTGCGGGTGCATTTGTTAGCCCAAATGACATAACTAGAAACTCATAATGACCATACCGTGTTCGGAAAGCTGTCTTGGGTATATCCTTCTCTTTGACCCTCACTTGGTGGTAACCTGACCTCAAATCAATCTTAGAAAAGCACTTGGCGCCCTGTAACTGATCAAATAAATCATCAATTCTTGGGAGAGGATATTTATTCTTAATAGTCACCTTATTCAATTGCCGATAATCAATACACATCCTCAGCGAGCCATCTTTTTTGCGCACAAATAACACTGGTGCTCCCCAGGGGGACATACTAGGCCTTATGAATCCCTTCTCTAGTAAATCTTTCAATTTCTCTTTCAATTCTCATAATTCTGCTGGGGCCATTCTATATGGAGATATGGAGATTGGTTGGGTGCCTGGTATTACATCAATACCAAACTCTACTTCTTGTTCAGGAGGCAAACCTGGAAGATCTTCAGGAAATACATCAGAAAATTCATTTACCACCGGAACAACATGAAGAGTTGGTGTCTCCACTTCTGTATCCCTTACTCTACCTAAATGATATATGTATCCCTTGGAAATCATTCTTCTTGCCATAAAATAAGAAATAAATCTACCTTTTGGCGCGCCAATTTCACCTTTCCATTCAAGGACTGATTCATTTGGAAAATGGAAATATACCTTTTTCGTGCAGTAATCAATTGTGGCATAACAAGACGTCAACCAGTCCATTCCCATTATAACATCAAAATCTACCATTTATAACTCCACAAGATCAGCCATCGTATCACGACCACAAATAGTTACTATGGAGTTTCGGTAAACCCTTCTAGCTATAATAGATTCCCCAACCGGTGTGGACACTTCAAATGGCTTAACTAACAGTTTGGGTATTCTTTCGAACTTTCCAAAAACCAATGGAGTAACATAAGATAATGTAGAATCGGGATCAATTAAGGCATATACATCGAATGAAAAGATAGACAACGTACCCATAACCACATTTGGGGAAGCCTCTAAATTCTGTCGATCCGCTAGAGAATACATACGATTTTGAGCCCCGTTAGAACTTGTGGCTCCTATATCACCTCTAACACGACCCATTGGATGTGCACCCCATCCTGAATAAGGCATCGATGATGATGATGCAACAAATGACCCCGTAGGTTGTGCCATACCCCCTATGCCCCTTCGTGGGCATTCTCTCATCATATGCCCCAACATACCGCACCAAAAGCAAACATTGGTCCCCAACCGACATGCACCTAAATGATACCTTCCACATTTATTGCATGGCTCTCGAGGAGGTCTTGATTGGCTCATATTCCCTTGCCCTTGGTAACCCACTGTCCGCGAACTCTGACTCTCACTTCTGTGCACAAATTCATTTCCTCTGGACCCTTGGAACTGTGGTAGGGAACTAGCTGCAGAATAAGAAGATTATGGCCTAGGTGGTATAGCAGAAAACTATGGTCTGAACCCTCCTTGGGATGCCATGAACTGCCCTGTAGATCTGGCCCTCTTGGAATATCCTCTTTCTAATTCCTGTGTTCTTCTCCTCTACCTCTGATCTTCTATTTTTTTGTGAAAAAGCTTGGATCCTCGCTATGTCCATATATTTGTCAAAGCGGCATGAACTTCCCTGTATATCTGGCCCTCTTGGAATATCCTCTTTCTAATTCCTGTGTTCTTCTCCTTTGCCTCTGATCTTCTATTTTCTGTGCAAAAGCTTGGATCCTCGCTATGTCCATATCTTTGTTCAAAGCAGCAATAGTACAATCTCTAACCATATATGGATCCAGCCTATCCATATAGTGATGAACTCTGTCATCCAAAGTAGCTACAACATTAGGAGTATATCTCGACAAGGAATTAAATCAGAGACTGTACTCCCTCACGCTCATATTCCCCTGATGAAGATTTAAAAACTGATCTGCACGGGCCTGACGAATCTCGAATGGAACATAATGATCAAGAAATGCCTGTTAGAACTCTTTCCAAGTAGCTGGGGGTGCATCTATACCCCTAGATTGTTTCCAGTCCTCATACCAATATATAGCCTCCCCTTTGAATCTATACGCCGCTAACTCCACTGTCTCTCTACCCGTTACATGCATAACATCTAAGGCCCTTTGAATTTGATCAATAAAATCCTATGGATCCTCGTTAAGATCTGATCCAGTAAAAGTGGGAGGATCCATTTTAAGAAAATCCTGTGTTCAAAGGCTAGCCGCCCTATCTGTACCACTAGGACCCATGGTAGGAATGGCTTGCCTAGCAACTATACGAGTCAAAAGTTGCACTGCATTTCTAAGATCTTGATCAGCAGCATTAATAGGTGGCTCTGGGGATATAGTTCTCCTCCCCCTTATTTCTCCCAGAGTGGAAGAAGTTTCTGATGCATGCTCAGCTGGAGCCTCACTTTGATTAGCTGGTATAGTGGGTGACTTACTAGTCCCCTCTCTAGCAGCCATATCTACTTGCTTACTGGTATTCTTGCTTCTGGTAACCAGCATCATTACTATAATAAGAGAAAAAAATGGATTCAGTGGTCAACTATGACTTCATATACAATATAGGCTCTATCGCACGATCTAAGACATGAAGAAAAGAGACAATTCCTAAATGTCAATAGCCTCCTATTTATAGATGCGGTGCACGACACACCGATAAACAAGACTATACGTAGACACGACTTTGTAGACTCACTAGGAAGAACTTCTCTGATACCACTTTTGTCACGCCTCAAATCCTATTGGGGCGGACCGGCACCCGTAACCGAGGAGGCTCGGGAGAACCAACTCATAACCTTATACTTCCCATGCATACCTCAATGACAACCCAAAATTCGAACAACATCATGTCGCATATAAAAGGAAATAATCACCTGTATAAGCTCGAGCACACATATATATGTATATACAATACTTGGCTGTAGGAGCCATCAGGTCTATTAACAAACACCACCTTGACTATACATTAGGTCTACAAAGCCTCTAGATAATACACAGAGTTTAACTAAGGTCGGGACACACCTCGCCATATAACTAACTTCTATACAATACCAAAAGTGACTGGATATGACACGGAAAGCCCTGAAGCAAACTGGAGCTCACCAAAAGCAGCTGGATATCTTGGCTCCTACTTTTGCAGTGTATGAGCTGAGGTACCTGTGCCTTCAGCATGAAATGCAGGTCCCCGTGGGGTACGTTAGTACAAAATATGTACTGAGTATGTAAAGCTGTAGATAATCATATATGATATAAGAGCTCAATAGAAATCAGAAATAAGTGAATAAATCGTAATAGGAGTGGACCACACTTACTAGAACTTGTGACAACCTGTACATTGTATTTATTCAATCACTTTACCTTCGTTCTTATCATCTTTGTAATCATTACTGTAATGTACTGTGAACATTAGGCTGCCTCCAGTACATATCAACTGGGATCGACCCATGATAGGCTTATGCCCCTGGGATACCACCCATAAACACATAAATAGGGATCGACCCATGATAGGCTTATGCCCCTGGGATACCACCCGATAAGAGAGAACATCCATCACATAGTTCAATTAATCTTTGAGATTCTTATTTCGGTCGCCACCGTATTTTTGATACTTTGAAACAATGATACATCAGTAAGAGACATATAAATAGACCATCAATGCAATAACAATGAAGTAATAACTCATTGGCACATCAATGAAGTATTTTGGAGTCATCAATGCCATAACAATGAAGTAGGAACTTATTGGTATATCAATGAAACGTTTTGGAGTCATTAATAGCACATGGATCTTGTTTGAGTAACCGGATACCTTTTGACATTCATTAGTGCAATAAACTTGTAAGATTTGGAAAACAAGTAAGTATTGGAATGTCTTGACATCTTGTAGGGTGGAAACAAGTTCATTGGTAACGTAGGACATCATACAAAACCATTATGGATCACAGGTTATTGAATAACTTTGGAAACTTTCTTAATAGAACAATTGTTCACTTTCATGCCAAAGATATGGTATAGAGTATGCTTTACATACCTGACTGTCAACCTTCAATACTAGTCCCAAATGGACTTCCCGTCTTTTCGGATTACTTATCTACAATGAACATATATAGCAATCTAGTATTAGCAACCAAACATCACAATTCAATTATTTGAATTCACCAAACTAGTGGTTAAGTAGTAAGCCTTAATTACACCATAAAGGGTGTCACTTTAACCCTCTTATACTCCAATTACATTCACATGCCATGCATATTCATACAACATCCTCCAATATCAAGTTTGGATTCATTTATCCTTCCAACCAATCCATTAAACCAAGTTGAGCCATAGACATAAATAATCATCAATTCAATAGTATATCACCATATTCACCTTCCATAACTCAATTACCATATCCACCTTCCACAATTCAATACAACCAAACCATGCAAAATAGTCCATAACCCTATTTCCATCACCTTTCAATAACAACCAATACATATAATCCTCTATCACACATATACATATGGAAATGAACAAAGGCAAATAATATTCATACCTTAGAATTCACCTCTTTATTATGCAATCCTGTTTTCACAAATAATAGGTGCCGTTCGAAGCTCTTGAGATGGCAAACGCAGTTATCGGATTACTTTGGAATTTCTACAATTGAATCAAAAGTAATTTAAAGGTCAAATTTGGGTAGGGTTTGTTCTTTCTCAATGATTGATGATGAAAATGAGTTTTTGAACTCATATACATGTATATATATACACATATTTCCGTCCATAATATAATAGGAAATGACCAAAATGCCTTTAAAATTTAAATAATGTCAAATCTGTCCTTTGGTGGACTGTTTTGATAAGCTAAAGTAGATCGACCATAACTCTTTGCTCCGAAATCAGATTTGGGTGAAATTGGTATCGTTGGAAGGATAATTCAAAGGGATTACATTTCATATAAAGTAGGCCACCCAGTTCGTCCTGTACAAGGAGTTATGGTCGTTTGACATTGACCCTAAAAATCTATTTTGATAGGCTGAAGTAAAACGAGTATAACTCCTTACTCAGAGGTTAGATTTGGATGAAACCAATTGCATTGGAAATAAGACTCAAAGTTGTTTCTTTTAATAGGTCACAGATCTCCCAGTTCATTATATTAAGGGAGTTATGATCGTTTGAAGTTGACCTAAAAATTTGGCTGGCCTCAGTAGTTCGTGTGCAGGAAATTTTCCTGCACATTTACTATTCCCAAATACCTCGGCCATCGTTTTATAGTTTCGAACGTGCTCGATTATATACGAAACCTATCCGTTTTTGAAAATCTTTATATCATTCGAAAGCTTATTCAATAACCTTCGCATGGAACCATCGACGGGCAAATTTCGGTATAAATAAAATAAAAAATTAATTCCATATAAATAAGACCAATACACGTACTTGAATACGCCAATACACGTACTTGAATACGGGGTGTTACACACTTTCTTGTCAGACAAGTCGAGTTTATGGGCTCACATCTTAATATTGCAACCAAGAAATGTGATTAAGATGAAGAAAGATTCATGTAATTTTGATAGATGTTAGAAATCAAACCCATTCACTACCCCAAAATAGTTCTCTACATCAAGGCTCCCATAACCATAGTTATGGGAATTTAACTACTCATCTCCATATAAGAAATCAAATTTATATTGATGTTCATAAATAACTTCAGAAAAGTACTTACAAAAGTCACAATATTGTTTTTCTCAATCTTTGATGGAAAATATGAAAACTAATAATCAATTCTCAATCTCTCGAATCAAATCCCAATGAAAAGTAATACAAAGCTATCAATAGAGGAGAAAGTATGAAACTGAAGACAACCAATACATAATAAACCCTAATACTTTGTATTTATATGATTCTAGGCTGGCGGTTTTAAAAATTCAAACTCATATTTTCCATATTTTGGTCGATGGTTCAAGCGATGGTTCGTCGCATGTCCTACGGTTCGTCTCCTGCACCGTCGCTGAGTGTCCAGTGACTTCATGTTCTGCTTCTAGGAGATGGGTAGTGCAATGGACCATCATAAGGACGATGGTCCGACGCCTGTACCATTGCAAAACTTCCAGTGATGATGTGTTCTGTATCATGGCGATGCTTTAGACCAATGGCCCAAAGCAGGGCCGACGGTCCGTCGCCTGGACCTTCGCATGATTTCCAGAGTCTATGATTTCTACTTTTGGTTGACGGTTTAAACCAATGGATCATCGCATAGTCGACGGTACGTCACCCAAGTTATCGCTGCTTATTTTACTTCTGTTTTGCTCAGATTGTCCAAGTTACTCTTCATGCTCAGTCCTTATCATGAAAACGCTAAAATACCCTATTAAATACAACAGTGGCTGCTTGAAAACACACAATTATCCTAAGAAAAAGTCCTAAAATATTTTGTCAAAAGCTGGAACATCAGAATTTGCACCACAATGCACAACTTCAGCCACAACACATACTACACAGTCTAAGTATAATAGACTAAGTTTGCAGAAACGTAAAGCACTCAACAATGTATATGAAACACATTCCCAACTTTTATTATTCTCTCAAAATTACAAAGGATAATGTCACATGAATTGTAAAAAGGCATCCAATAACTCTCACTCCTTTGTACAATTTCCAGCAACAGATGAATAGACTGCACATGGGCAGTTACAACAGTTACAACTTACGACACCTGGCAGCATATTATTGGACATAGCTGCATGCTTATCACATGACTCAGCAACCTGATCTAAGTATTCAAATAAAATATGAAAATAACACATGTTTACAACATTCAAAATTCAAACTTAGCAACTGCCCCATATGACTAGCACATAGGCAGCCTTGCCCTCTTAGCCAATTTTGCCAATGTTCAACACTTAGCCCATTTCCAGCTTTTCCAACACTTGATCATTTTATCTTTCTCTTACCATGTTTCTCATCCATGACTCGCCTTTCCAACATCACGTCATGCTAGTGTCATGTAGTTTCCTGCGTTTGCAGCATGCCACTGTCTGCGCCATGCTACTGCCTCAGTCATGTCACTGCCTAGGCCACGCCACTACCTATGCAGCGACACTGTCTTGACCATGCCAATGTCCATGCCTGTACCATGCCATTACCTATTCCATGCCAGTTCCAGTTTCATGCCGGTGTCGTGTCATGCCTATGTCACTACCTGAATGAATGCCCGCATAGGTGTCATGCGCCTTTCATCGCCTCATGTACCCAAGGCTACCTTACCATCACTCCGGATGCCTTGGTCATCAACAACTGCTAACTATCTCATAACTATTACAGTATCACATTGCTTGTCTTGGTACATGTCAAGGCCAATGTGCACCTTGACATGGCTATGTCAGTCATCATGTCTTAGACTGGGGGTCTAACAAAGCACCGCAACGATATGAACTTGACGCCTTCGTTGAGGTTGTTTTGAGGTAGTCCTTAATTTGTTCGTCGAACTACCACAAGTTCTGAGCCTTCTCCCAAACAACATCCTCTTCGCTTTAGCCTTTTCATTGAATCAAGAATTCTATCTTGGTACTCTTTTTGCTGTTCCCCATAATCTGATGATCAAGTATCTTCTCCATCTTGGATTTATACTGTTTTACAATCAAAGGAGGGGTTATTTTATTTTTTTCCTATCCGGGTCTTCAACATCTTCATTGTACCTTTTCAGAAAGCTGACATAAAAGGTAGGGTGAATCTTCAACCTTTCAAGCAAGTCCAACTTATAAGAAACTTCTCTAACCTTCTCTATAACTTCGAACGGGATGTCATACCTTGGGATCAGTCCCCTATGCCTCTTCTTGCTCATAATCTGTTTCCAGATTTGTGGAGTGAGCTTTAGAAGTACTTTGTCTCTTACACTGAACTCTACCGTACGTCTATGTTGATCAACATACTTCTTCATGCATTTCTGGGCTTTCCTTAAGCTGTCTTGTGCCCCAATAAACATCTCATGCTTGTCTTTTGCATATCTATATGCAGTAGGACACTTGTGTTCAACCTTTAGCTCACTACCTCCGATGGACTCATAGGCTGCATGCCCAGGACAAGTTCAAATGGGCTCTTTTCTATTGCCGATGACCTGTGCAGATTGTAGCAAAATTGTGCAGTACACAACAAGTCTGCCCAATTCCGTTGGCTTGCTGTCACATAGTGCCTTAGGTACTCTTCTAGAAAGTGATTTATCCTCTCAGTTTGGTCATCAGTTTAAGGATGATTTGCTATGGAAAACTTCAGACCAGTCCCCATCATGCTAAATAATGAAAGCCAGAACCGACCTGTGAACCGCACATTTCTATCACTCATGATATCACTTGACAAACCGAAATACTTCACCACATTCTTATAGAATAATCCTGCAGCAACTTTTGATGAGAAAGTGATTGGAGCAGCAATAAAAACAACATACTTTGAGAACCTGTCCACCGCCACCATTATGGATGTATTGCTATCCACCTTAGGAAACCCAAAAATTAAGTCCATAGAGACAGATAACCATGGCCTTTCAGGAATAGGCAGAGGTTGCAACAAACCCTCCTTTTTTTACTTCCAGTCTTGTCTATTTGGCATACCTGACACGTCTTCACATATGCTTCAATATTGTCTTCCATCTTTGGCCAGAAATATACATGGGACAGCAGGGCTAACATTTGCTCAACGCCTGGATTACCAGCCTAATGAGTGTCTGCGCCTCTTTCATCATGTCTTTACGCAGTCCACTACATTGAGGTACCACGATTCCCCCTTAAAATAAATGAGATCGTCTTCAATCCAATACCTCCGAATGATCCCATATTTCACTTGACCCATCCACTTGACATAGAGTGGGTCATTAGTAGCATAAAATTTAATTCTATCCAAAAAATTAGATTCAAGTCTAGCAATAGAGTATACTGCAGCAAGACCTCTTTCCAACTTAGTGCATCAGCAACGTGGTTGTGCTTCCCTAGTTTGTGCTCCCACATAAAGTCATACACATCTAGGAATTTCGGCCATCGGGCCTGCTTTAGACTCATCTTCTTCTGCATCTTAAAGAATGTGTTCGCAACATTGTCCATCCGCACCACAAATCGAGTACCTAGAAAATACACCCTCCAAGTCTGTATTCAATGCACCACTGAAACCATCTCCTTTTCATTGTTCGAATATCTTTGTTCAGTATCACTCAATTTTTGACTTTCAAAGGCCATAGGATTGCCTTCTTGCACTAACACGCCTCCCACAACCTTGTCTGACGCATCAGTGTGTACTTTAACTGGTAATTCATAGTCTGCCAACTTTAATATGGGTTCGGAGGCAATAGCTTTCTTCAGTGTCTGAAATGCTGCATCGCACATATCAGACCATACCCACTTGACATCTTTCTTCAGCAAATCTGTCAAAGCCGCAACTTTTTTAGAGTAACCTGTAATGAACTTACGATAATAGTTAGCCAGTCCCAAGAATGATCTCAATTCTTTAACCCCACTAGGCGCCTGCCATTCGACAATCACTTGCACCTTCTTCAGATCCATCCTCAATCGGGACAATAATAACTTTAAATGTTCCAAATGTTCATCAAGGCAACAACTATAAATGACTATGTCATCTAGATACACCACAAAAAATTGTCTAGGTTATCAAACAACACATCATTCATCAAGTTGCAGAAAGTTGCCGGGGCATTTGTCAACCCAAATGGCATAACAAGGAATTCGTATGAACCATACCTCATTACACACGTGGTCTTGGATTCATCACCCTTTGCTATTCGAATCTGCTAATAACCTGATCGTAGATCAATTTTAGTGAACCAGCATGCCTTGGTCAGCCTGTCCATGAGATCCTGCACTAGTGGGACAAGATACTTGTTCTTCACAGTCACTTTATTCAATGCCCTATAGTCCACACACATCCTCATTGAACCATCCTGCTTATTTAGGAACAAAACAGGAGCACCATAAGGAGACTTAGAAGGTTGAATCAAACCTGCATAAAAAAATTCATTCAATTGTTTCCATAGTTCAGCCAACTCTTTAGGGGCCATTCTATAAGGAGCTTGTTCAAGAGCAATAGAACCTGGCAACAACTCTATTTTGTGATCAATGTCACTTCTTGGAGGCAACTCGTTAGGCAATTCGGGAGGCATCACATCAACAAATTTCTTTAATAATTCAGCAATGCAGTCCGGTACCTCCACCTTCACATCTGGTTTTACTTCAATCATAGCAGTAAGGAAAGTTTCAGCACCTTTCTTCAATCCTTTCTCAATGGACATAGAAGAAATGATAGGGCTCTTGTTCTTCACTTTCTTTGCATATCCGTAAAGATGAGCAGCCTTAATAAGATTTGAATTGGCTTCCTCCATGATCATCACTCCATCTAAGTGAGGAAAAGGAACAAAGCAAAACTTTCTAAGGAAATCTATCCCTAGAATGACTTCAAAATCACCCAATGGAATAGCCATCAAGTTATGTTTTCCCGTTCAACTTCCAATCACCATCTGCACATCATAAGCCATGCCCACGAGGGCTTATGCCTTGGAACTCACCGTTATGACAAAGGATGGACTTTTCTTCAACTTCAGTCCATATTTTCCAGCAACTTTAGCATCCACAAAAGTACGAGTGGCCTGGTATCCACCATTTCCATCACACGATTTCCATCAACTTTCATCTCTATGTGAATAAAAGAAGCACGAGGGTTGAATGACTTTGAGGATTTACCCACAACATTCAGCAAACTGATATGATTAAGTGACAAACCCAAATGATTCGCCAAAGCAGCAACTACTTCATCACCTCCTCCTTGATTCATATTTCCAGCAAGCATAACATTCACTCTTTCATAATTGGGAAAACTCTTGGCCAAATATGGTCCACCATAAGTCCAACAACCCTTCGTATTGCCATTTTCCCCCTTGTTTTTGGTGTTTCCAGCATTTGCGGGAGCCTTGCCCTTGTCACCCTTGTAATTTCGTCCCTTTTTCTTCCCTTCTCCTTTCTGTTCATCCTTTTTCTTAGACTTTGAAGAAGTGGGAAAGTCAGAATTAGAATGAGTTGAGCGAAAATCCACCAACGAGTCAGTGACAGCAATTGCACTAGGCAAGTCTTTCATATTTTGCCTCCTTAGTTCATTTTGTGCCCATGCCTGTATTCCTTAGATGAAGTTATGTAACTTGTCTTCATCAAACAAGTTTTGGATGTCCAACATCAAAGAAGTAAATTCCTTGATATATTCACGAATTATTCCATGTTGCCTTAACCTTTTCAACTTGTCTCTAGCAATCCATGAGGCATTGCTAGGAATGAATTGGTCCCTTATTTCTTTCTTTAACTTTACCCAAGTATCAATTTTGGGATGCCCAACACTTTTATCATCCACATTCTGAGTCCTCCACCACAATTTTGCATCACCCGTCAAGTACATCGTAGTGATGTTCAATTTTGGGCTCAGGAATTATGACTTTGGAACTGCCTTCAGGAGACTACCCAGATGCATCCATAACACTTCGCAGCACCATCATCTTGTCTGTAGATCTTCCATCACTTTGCCTTGGTCCTGCACCAGTGACATCAAGGCATCACATGAACTCAGAAATTCTGCAGAATATTTATCATACTGGGCACGTAATAGTGACAGTTCATCCTTCAAGGCATTGATCTGAGTTATCAAATCCACCATGCCTTCCATTTGTTTGACTTCATCAGTAATGCCAATGATGTTCTGAACTCGTGTAACATCTTAGTTTAGTAGAGTGGCAGTCACCATTTTCGTACAATAATGACTCTGATACCAATTGCGACAGGGGTGTTTTTTTTTTCGTAACACCACTACTTGGTAGCCGCACCACAATGTACAACTTTGTCTACAACACACACTGCACAGTCTAAGAATAATAGACTAAGTTTGCAGAAACGTAAAGCACTCAATAATGTACATAAAACACATTCTAAACCTTTATTATTCTCTCAAAATTATAAAGGATAATGTCACACGAATTGTACAAAGGCATCCAATAACTCTCACTCCTTTGTATAATTTCTAGCAACACATAAATAGACTGCACATGGGAAGTTACAGCAGTTACAACTTACGACACCTGGCAGCATGTCATTGGACATGGCTGCATGCTTATCACATGACTCAGCAACCTGATCTAAGCATTCAAATACAATCTGAAAATAATACATGTTTACAACATTCAAAATTCAAACTTAGCAACTGCCCCATGTGACTAGCACATAGGTAGCCTTGCCCTCTTAGCCAATTTTGCCAATGTTCAACACTTAGCCAATTTCCAGCCTTTCCAACACTTGATCATTTTATCTTTGTCTTGCCATGCTTCTCAGCCATGCCTCGCCTTTCAAGCATTATGCCATGCGAGTGTCTTGTCATTGCCTGCGTCTGTGCCATGCTACTATCTGTGCCATGCTGCTGCCTCAGCCATGTCACTGCCTAGGCCACGCCACTGCCTATGCTACTACACTGTCTTGACCATGCCAATGTCCACGCCTGTACCATGCCATTGCCTGTGCCATGCCGATGCCAGTGTCGTGCCAGTATAGTGCCATGCCTATGTCACTGCCTGAATGCATGCCCGCATAGGTTCTATGCACATGTCGTCGCCTCATGTGCCCAAGGATGCCTTGCCATCACTCTAGCTGCCTTGGTCATCAACAACTCTAGCTTTCTCACAGCTATCACAACATCACATTGCTTATCTTGGTATATGTCAAGGCCAATGTGCACCTTGACATGATTGTGTCAGAAATCATGTCTTAGACTGGGGGTCTAACAATAGGACACTATCCTACCATCGAAAGTTGATAGGGCAAAATTTTGAATAATGCGTCACCGACATCATGGCAGTGCGATCCGTCAAGTTATCATGAATCATCGCAGCAACGGAAGGAGCCCGCATCGACCTTTTATCTAATAAATGTATCCCTTCCAGAAGTCGGGGTTTGTTGCACATTTTAGCTTTAGAATTACTACGGTTATCCGAGAAGTAGATACCATAAAACAAACTATAACTAATTTAATGAGCCATTCGCAGTTTCACAGTCTGAATTTGTTCATACTTACACATGCATGGCTTAATCTTTGAGACAAGAATATAACTACTGGAAGGATCAACCAGGTAGCATTCCTCATCGACGTCGGTATCGCATGAGCCCGACCTGCCCGAAAGGGCGCAGACAGGTTCAAGGCAAGTGCGACCGTCGTTTACAAGTAACATCGTATAGGGAAAATAAGAGCTGATGAAGACCCCATGCCCAATGCGCCTACCGCATCCGAGAATCCCGACCGCCACTCATGGACCACAACATTGCACAACAAAGCAAAGAAGGCGTAGGACATAAGGGGGGACTTTTAGTTCACCCCGTGTGTGGAATACGATGGGAAAAAGGCGAAAGGTGAGAGATGATCGATAAAACTTAATAATGCCTGGGCATTACGTATGCCGCACAGGAAACCAACTTCGAGCAAGATTAAATTGCACTTTCCCCACGAATGAGATGGCAGACAGGTTAGGACATCGCTGCTCCAGCAGGGATCCAACCTAACTGCACATAACGAACACAACTCATGCGCCGTGCGTCCAAATGCTTTTTCGATGTACACCCAATACCGGCCCCAACGCCCAGTAATAGATGTCGTGCGCTGCTGCTAATGCGAATATTGCAAGGCTAAAGTGAATCCCGCTTGACATGATATCCCACCCTTGGGGAGAGCAAAGGAGATGAAGGCGCGCCACCATTCCACATTCGATCGGGGCGCATCACCGACCCCCATCCGCTTCCCTACCAATAATTTGAAGCACTCTTTGACTCTCTTTTCAAAGTTCTTTTCATCTTTCCCTCGCGGTACTTGTTCGCTATCGATCTCTCACCCGTATTTAGCCTTGGACGGAATTCACCGCCCGATTTGGGCTTCTTTTCCAAACAACTCGACTCGTAGATAGCGCCTCATGGTGAGACATGGTACGGGAACAATGGGACTCTCACCCTCTCTGGCGCCCCTTTCCAGGGGACTTGGTCCCGGTCCGCCACCGAGGATGCTTCTCCAGACTATAATTTGGACGACGGAGACACCTGATTCTAAGGCTGGGCTATTCTCGGTTCGCTCGTCATTACTAAAGGAATCCTTATAAGTTTCTTTCCTCTGCTCATTGATATTCTTAAACTCAGCGGGTAATCCCGCCTGACCTAGGATCGCGGTTGGAATACCTAAGCACGATAGGGTCCTGGAGTCCGAACGCTCGATGGGAAGTTGCCATGACAACAAAGAGAGTTAAAATACAACCACCACTTACTATGACGTTCATCTATGTGGACTCGCATTTCGGTCAGCCGTAAGCTCGAGGTGCACGGGAGGCTAGTATCCGCCCTGCTATGACAGCATGCCCCATGATTGAGGCATGATGCGATGGGTGGTAACGCTATGCATGACATCCAAGCAGATGTTCCCTCAGCCTAATGGCTTCGGGCATAACTTGTATTCAAAGACTCGATGGTTCCCGAGATTCTGCAATTTACACCAAGTATCATATTTTGCTACATTCTTTATTGATGTGAGAGCTAAGATATACGTTGTCGAGACTCATTTTCATTTATAAAAGAAGCACAGGTCCCCTCGACGTACGCTGCAAATAGGGAGCGAGGGGAAGACTATCAATTTAAGTATTCCTTGGTGCTTTCTGCACCGGGGTTCGTTAGTCGTCTGACGTGCGCGCGCCGGGGATGAGGGGAAGGCGCTCGTGCGGAGGGACAAAGCACCCCACCCACGCGGTTCCCCAGTTGTTAAACACATTCGTGGGTCGTTCTATTGTGTAGGTTTAGACAATGATCCTTTTGTAGGTTCACCTACAAAAACCTTGTTACACCTTCTCCTTCTTCTAAATGATGAGGTTTAATGGACTTCTCGCAACGTCGTGGGCAGCGAACCGCCCACGTCGCTGTGATTTGAATATTTACCTGGATCATTCAATTGGTAGGAGTTACGGAAAGTGTTTACAAAGGGTAGGGACATAGTCAACGCTAGCTGATGACTCGCGCTTATAAGGAATTCCTCTTTGAATACCAACAATTGCAATGATTTATCCCCATTACGATAAAATTTTAAAGATTACTTGGGACTGTCGGCCAAGGCTATAAACTCATTGAATACATCAATGTAGCGCACGTCCAATCCAGAGCATCTAAGGGCATCACAGACCTGTAATTGCCTCAAACTTCCGCGGCCTAAAATGCCGTAGTCCCTCTAAGAAGCTTGCCGCGGAGGGATACCTCCGCATAGCTAGTTAGCAGGCTGAGGCCTCATTCGTTAATGAAATTAGACAGAGAAATCACTCCACTAACTAAGAAAGTCCATGCACGACCACCCATAGAATCAAGAAAGATCTCTTAGTCTATCAACCCTTACTATGTTTAGACTTGGTAAGTTTTTTCGTGTTAATTCAAATTAAGCCGCATGCTTCACTCTTGGTGGTGCCCTTCCGTCAATTCTTTTAAGTTTTATCCTTGCGACCATACTCCCCCTGGAACCCAAAAACTTTAATTTATCATAAGATGCCGGCGGAGTCCTAAAAGATACATCCGCTGATCCCTGGTCGACATCGTTTATGGTTGAGACTAGGATGATATCTGATCATCTTCGAGGCCCCAACTTTCATTCTAGATTAATGAAAACATCCTTTGAAAATGCTTTCGCAATAGTTCTTCTTTCACAATTCCAAGAATTTTACCTCTGACTATGAAATATGAATGCCCCCAACTGTCCCTATTAATCATTACTCCGATCCCAAAGGCCATCATAATAGGACCGAAATTCTATAATGTCATCCCATGCTATTGTATACTGAGTGTAGGCTTGCTTTGAGCACTCTATTTTCTTCAAAGTAACTGCGCCGGAGGCACTACCCAGCCAGTTAAGGCCAGGAGAGCATCGCCGACACAAGGGATGAGACGACCGGTGCACACCATAGGTGGAGCGGCCGGCCCATCCCAAAGTCCAACTACGAGTTTTTTAACTGCAATAACTTAAATATACGCTATTGAACCTGGAATTCCCGTGGCTGCTGGCAACAAACTTTCCCTCCAATGGATCCTCATTAAGGTATTTAGATTTTACTCATTCCAATTACCAGACTCATTGAGCCCGATATTATTATTTATTATCACTACCTCTCCGTTTTAGGATTGGGTAATTTATGCACCTACACCCTTCCTTGGATCTGGTAGCTGTTTCTCAGGCTCCCTCTCCAGAATTGAACCCTAATTCTCTATCACCCGTCACCACCATGGTAGGCCACTATCCTACCATTGGAATTTGATAGGGAAGAAATTTGAATGATGCATCGCCGGCACGATGGCTGTGCGATCCGTCGAGTTATCATGAATCATCGCAGCAACGGGAATAGCCTGCATTGACCTTTTATCAAATAAATGCATTCCTTCCAGAAGTCGGGGTTTGTAGAACGTATTAGCTCTAGAATTACTAGGTTATCCGAGTAGTAGATACCATCAAACAAACTATAACTGATTTAATGAGCAATTTGCAGTTTCACAGTCTGAATTTGTTCATACTTACACATGCATAGATTAGTCTTTGAGATAAGCATATGACTACTGGAAGGATAAAAAAGGTAGCATTGCTCATCAATGCCGACATCGCATGAGCCCGGCCTGCCTGAAAGGGCACAGACGGGTGCACAGGTGCGCGGGTGCCAAGCACACAGTTCCTAGCTTAGGATGCATGGGTGCCATGGTGCATGGTGCTTTGGTTCCATGGTGCACGGTGCCATGGTGCACAGTGCCTTGGTGAGATGGTGCCAGGGTGCCATGGTGCCTTGGCACTATGGTGCCATGGGAAGCGGTGGCGTGGTGCCATGGTGCCTTGGCGCCATGGTACCTTGGTTCCATGGCGCCATGGTGCATGGTACCGTGGTGCCTTGGTGCAACCAACTCGACAAAGACACCACCATGGTAGGACACTATAGGTCCTTTGACATTTTTTATCACGGCACAGGACGACACTTGTTTTTCACGCTGACGATTTCGCAGGACGTCGGAGCTCGGGTTATTGGACATGTCTCTAGGATTGCACTTGACAGTCACCTAAACTTGTAATTGTGATATGCCTCCACGGACCGACGTTGGCCTCGCGATGCATTGCTGGGCTCTTCAACCGCACTTCGCATCATGCCAAACCTCTAATTGCGATGCCGTAGTTTTGCATGAAAGGCCAGTTGATATCATACTTAACTGTTTTGAATAAATACACGCGACACTTGAAAAATAAGCGGCGAACCCAGGTGAGGCTATGCCGCGGCATGCTCGAGTGTGAGGTGAACTCACAACACTTAGTGGGATTTTCCAAGTACAGATGCACAAATCTCCTTTGGAGATGGACGAAAAATGATTGGATTGGAGGGGAAGGGATGAACTGGAGCGACAAATGGTTGAATATCAGTGGATCGTGGCAGCAAGGCCACTCTGCCACTTAAAATACCCCGTCGTGTATTTAAGTCATCTGCAAATGATTCTAACCACTGCTCCATGGAAATTGTACTTCAAGGCGGACACCGCGACCCTTCCGCCGCGATGGCTTAGCCAACGACACGTGCCCTTGGGGGCGGCAACCCCTACTGCGGGTTGGCAAGCGGACGGCGGGCGAATGCATCGCTTCTAGCTCGGATTCTAACTTTGAGGCATTCATTCATAATCCAGCACACGATATCTTCATGCCACTTGCTTTTCAACCAAATGTGATGACCAATTGTGTTAATCAATGGTTTCTCTCATACAAGGTTAAATTACTATCGCGACACTATCATTAGTATGGTAAAACTAACCTATCTTACGATGGTCTAAACCTAGCTAATGGTACATATTAGTGGGTGAACAATCAAAAAATTGGTGAATTCTGCTTTACAATGATCGGAAGAGCCGACATCGAAGGATAAAAAAGTAACGTCGCTATGAATGCTTGGATGCCACAAGCCAGTTATCCCTGTGGTAACTTTTCTGATACCTCTATCTTCGAATTCCGAAGATCTAAAAGATTGTTAGGCCTCGCTTTCATGGTTTGTATTCATACTGGAAATCAGAATCAAAATGAGCTTTTACCCTTCTGTTCCACACGAGATTTCTGTTCTCATTGAGCTCATCTTAGGACACCTATGTTATCTTTTAACAGATGTTATGCCCCATTCAAACTCACCACCTGACAATGTCTTCCACCCGAATCGGCCGACAGAGCGAGCTTTGGGTCCAAAATGAGGGGTAGTTCCCTGCTTCCGATTCAGGGAGTAAGTAAAATAATGTGAAAAGTAATGGTATTTCACTTTTGCCATTCGGCTCCCACTTATACTACACCTTTCAAGTCATTTCACAAAGTCAGACTAGGGTCAAGTTCAACAGGGTCTTCTTTCCCATATTGATACAAAAACAGCCCACCAAAATGTCAAAACAGTCCACAAAATGTGAGAAGAACAAGCAACACAAAGGGATACAAGATGACAAACACAAAAACACACGGATTTGCAAAATAATGAAAGGATAGATAGTGAGACCAAGATTATTACAAGATTAAGAACAAAGTGTATTTCAATACTAACCCTAAAGAATGTAATAATCAAAACCACACTCTTACGGTGACCGCCAAGGTAATCAACTCACCTCAAGATCCATTGTTTCCAAGCAAAGGTCAATATTGGCCTTTTCAAGCCCTATACTAAGGATGGCTTTTCCAAGCCCTAACTAAGACTACACTAAAGTGGTCTACTCTCAAGAGAGAGGATTTTCAAGTGTTTCATACATTTATCATCCAAAACTAAAGAGAAAAGACCTAATAAGAAACTATATATTGCCTAGCTTATTACATAGTATAATGGACTAAAATACCCTTAATGAAAAGGGAGGTCATGGGTTGTTTCTTTAACATGTGCAAACCCCAAAATACCCTTAATGAAGGGTGCTTCTTCAATTATCTAAAACCATGGGGTCACACTTCAAAACTTGTAGTCTCGAATTGGCATCAAATATAAGACCCCACGTAATTTTCTACACATGGGTTTGTTTAATGGCATGCTCAAAATGGGTCCTCCATGCATGTTATCATATCCTCAAGGTGACCAAGTCTTGAGCCTCTATGTGTTGGCCTCTAAAGATGTCATGAAAAATAAGATGACCATTTGTCTCGTATCATCCTCCCCTTCTTGAAAAGGATTCGACCTCGAATCCAAACCTTGAAAAATCGAAGAGAGGACAAATAGATACAAACTCCTCATGGAATGAGGGTTAGGGTTAGAAAACAAATCATCTCAACATGCCAAGGTTTCACATATTTGCAATATAACCAAGGATCCTTTGAATGAAATATTAAAAACTCAATGAAAGATGTACGAAGGATTTGGTTATGGGATTCACCAAGAGTGACACTTTGCTTGTCATGTAGACCAAACAACAAGTTGGGTGCACCAACATCACCATTTCCATATTTGGCACCGGGGTCAAATGGTAAGAGAGGCCATAGACACGGGTCTAGACAACACTCCCCTTTCCCGTGGTCTCCACCCAAACTAAATGACATACTCTCTACAATAACATACATATCATTGAAAGAAAATAGAGAGTAGAGAAAAGTATCACTCAAGTCGACTTCTACTAAGGTGCCCTCATGTGTGTACTCACTACTAGTTTCCCAATCATCACCATGAGTACTCTCAACAATAAAGTCACACAAAGTAGAAGGAGTAACTTCCAAGACTACACATTCCTTACCCTTAAGAGTACTCTCATCTTCCAAGAAGAGTTTTTCATCTTTAGGAGGAATGTTGTCACACCATAGTGGGTTAACATATATGATATAGCCTCCAAGGTAAGCTATACTATCTTTTTCACCACTAAGCTCATTAGGAGTGTTTATATCATTTTCAAATAAGACATTTTACCTAAAGAGTGCATGATCCAACCCACGGGCAGATTTGGAACAAGCAAGTTCCTCACTCTCTAAGAGATCAATATCAAGTTTCAAAATGATTTCAAGCACAAGATTGTCCTAAGAATAGCTCTCGGGTTCACTCCCCTTTTGTTGACCAACCTTTTCTAATACTTCACTCACTTGAGTTTGATTAATCACATCACACACATACTTAAGTGGTGGAAAATTTTCACAAATAAGTTGATCAACACCAATTACACAAGATGATGCACTTCCGTTCAACATATAGGCTTCAACACTAGGTGGACATAAATTGATCTTACAGAAAGAGTCAATTTGGTCATCAATAGGATAAACTAGTGTATCCACACTCACAACATTTACATCATCAACAAAAGGCAAAGAATCATTAAACTCACAAGTAAGTAAGCTACTACTCACACTCAATGGGCTACTAGCCACACAATTATTATTCACATGCACAAAAGTGTAAGAGTTAGCTATTTTACCTTGAAGTTCTTGAGTGGAATCTCCTTTGCCGTGTTGAGAAGGACCTATACAATCTTGGGCAGCAACTTCACTTCGGCATTGCTCTCCTTCACTTTCCATGTCGGTACCTACATAAATGTCCTTAGATATAGAAGGACAAACAATGTTAGCTCGGTTTTGGGGCAATCCCCTCACTTCACTCCACACAACCTCTCCCTTTTCCACTCTCGAATTACCACCTTGAACACCTTTACTCCTCTTAATATTTTTTCTCTCATAAGAATTAGGATTGGAGTAAGTATTCACTTCTCTTTGCGGCTCAGGAAACATGTATGTCACGAGGTGATTTCCCCACCGATCTCTTACAATATTTGTCCAATTTTGCACATTTGGAACTCTATGTTGTGCAAACCAATCGGCTTCTAAGCATATATGACCGTATGTCAATGAAAGAATATCGCACCACACCTCCTCATGGTATTTAAATTAGGAGAAGACAACCTTGACCCTCTCGGTAACCTTAAACCTGTCCAAGAAGTATGGAACAAGTAAAGGCTCATGAAACAACCCCAAGTAGTCAACCATGGATGGAACTATGTAGTTATTATAGTACCTATCATTTAACACAACGAGGCAGCACGGTATCCCATAAATGGTTACCTTTTTAGAGTGTCCACTCCTTCTCGGATCAACATTGTAAAGAACACGAGTACCCCTCAATTTTGGAGATGCATACCCTCTTCTTCTCGTTGGACAACCTCCACTAGAGCTAGTATAACCATTCACACTATATCGACCTTGATAAGAAGTACTACAAGGTGGAGAATATGAATCTTCACACTCCTCACGTGTACTCTCATAAGCTTTGCGAACGAAAGGATTATACCTAACACCAAATCTAGGTTCGGAGTGAGAAGTGTAAGACTTCTCACATGCCCCAATATCATCATAAGATTCATCACGAAGTCCTACATCATCTCCAAATTCACCATAAGCACTAGGCACTTCATTCACCTCATTTTCCCCGTCAAAACCGTAACTCTTAAATCTTCCCAAGTTTTGATCATGGCTATTTTCATAGCCTCTGCAATCTCCCTCAACTTTGTAGCCATAAAAGCCCTCACTACAATCATAGTCTCCCATGTTGTAGTCACAATAATCCCTGGCTATCGAAGACATGTTCCCCTTATATCACCTTTGTACCTATACTATGAACAAATAAGATTAGTAGTAAAAGCTCCTCACCAACACTCATATACACCCACCTTTGTGATTCTCACAATTGGAGAGACGACTATTGAGAGTTTCTTATACTCCGGTAATCAATAGGATGTCAATTCTACTTGGCAGCCGGAATGGATTCTTGTTTGATCGACTCAAGACACAAAAACAAAATTTACTTACGAACTTGAAACAAAGAAAATACTATGACTTATAAACGGGAAAAACACAAAATACAACGCTTAACACGAAAGAAAACATACTAAAAAACTAATCTACAATCTAGTAGGTATTTACTAGTTTGCTATTTAGTATGAGAACTAAAAAAATGGAAACCAATAGAATAAAAAAAGTGAAACTATGAATTCCAACATTCTTGAGCTATTGATGATGTAGCACTCGACTATTGGTCGATGGACAAAAAAAATATTGTTGAAGTCGAAAAATTTTGTTCCACAATTTAGGTTGTTCAAATTTCACAAAGATGGGGGGAATTTTGGTTTTGGTAGTTTAACAAACAAGACTTTAAGTCCTTTTTTTTTAAAAATTCAAACCTTGACCAACTTTCACCTTTTTGGCAAGACAACCTTTTAGAGGTTTTGTCCCCCTTTCCTCTTTTGGCTTGTCTAGAAAAATGAACTTACTCTCTTTTGGTATGAAGACTTTTGGGAGGTCTTTTATTCTTTTTCCTCTTTGGTAATGTCTTGAAAGTTGTTTCAAGACTAAAAAGATCCCACACTCTCTTCCCTTTGAATTTGGATCAAACAACAACTTTTTACAAGACTTCTTCAACACAACACAAGAACTTTAACAACAACAACAACAAAAACGTCCACTCTTCCCACAACAACTTGCAATTTTTTTTTTATACTCAGGAACTTGGGTTAGACTCAAGTAGTGTTATAGAGAAATAAAACCAACACAAGAAACAACAAAGACATTCAAAACAACACCTAAATCTAGACACAAATTCGGCCAAACAACAACAACACTTCGGCCAAGACACCAAACCCGTAGAATAACTTCTTTTTGTGAGATTTTCAACCTGGACACCTCTTCTAATGTTAGGAAACAAATATCTATCACTAGAACACACAAAACACACAAAAATCACAAGAAAACTAGGCTTAAAATTTCGGCCTACACACAAAAACGTGGACAAATTACTATTTTTGAGTCTTTCAGCTTTTCAACAATATTTTTTTGACTGAACAAACCCAAGATTGATCTCGTGGGAATGAAATCAATGATGGATTTGATATCAAATAATACAAAAATATCCCACCAAGATGCCAAAACAGTCCACAAAATGTGAGAAGAACAAGCAACGCAAAGGGATACAAGATGACAAACACAAAAACACACGGATTTGCAAAATAATGAAAGGATAGATAGAGAGACCAAGATTATTACTAGATTAAGAACAAAGTGTATTTCAAAAATAACCCTAATGAATGTAATAATCAAAACAAAAATCTTACGGTGACCGCCAAGGAAATCAACTCACCTCAAGATCCACTGTTTCCAAGCAAAGGTCAATATTGCCTTTTTCAAGCCCTCTACTAAGGATGGCTTTTCCAAGCCCTAACTAAGACTACACTAAAGTGGTCTACTCTCAAGAGAGAGGATTTTCAAGTGTTTCATACATTTATCATCCAAAACTAAAGAGAAAAGACCTAATAAGAAACTATATATTGCCTAGCTTATTACATAGTATAATGGACCAAAATACCCTTAATGAAAAGGGAGGTCATGGGTTGTTTCTTTAACATGTGCAAACCCCAAAATACCCTTAATGAAGGGTGCTTCTTCAATTATCTAAAACCATGGGGTCACACTTCAAAACTTGTAGTCTCGAATTGGCATCAAATGTAAGACCCCACGCAATCTTCCACACATGGGTTTGTTTAATGGCATGCTCAAAACGGGTCCTCCATGCATGTTCTCGTATCCTTAAGGTGACCAAGTCTTGAGGCTCTATGTGTTGGCCTCTAAAGATGTCATCAAAAGATAAGATGGCCATTTATCCCATATCATCGCTGATTCTGCCAAGACCATTCCCTTGGCTGTGGTTTTGGTGGATAGTAGATAGGGACAGTCGGAGTCCCATTAATCCATTCACACACATCACTAATTAGATGATGACGCATTTGGCTAATTTAAGAGAGTCATAGTTACTCCCGCTGTTTATCCGCGCTTGGTTGAATTTCTTCACTTTGAAATTTAGAGCACTGGGCAGAAATCATATTGTGTGAACATCCATTAGGACATCACAATACTTTGTTTTAACTAAAAAGTTGGATTCCCCTTATCCATACCAGTTTTGAGTTGTCTGTTCGACGCGCGGGGAAGGACCCTGAAGGAATCGTTCCCAGTCCGTCCCCCGGCTGGCACGCGGTATCCCACTCTCGCCGCGGGAGCATCTCGAGTAGTCCACCAACAACCGATGGGTTTGGTACTAGGACCCCCATGCCCAGCCCTCAGAGATAATCGTTTTCTCGAAGTTACAGATCCATTTTGTAGACATCCCTTGCCTACATTGTTCCATCGACCAGAGGCTGTTCACCTTGGAGACCTGATGCAGTTATGAGTACATCGAACGTGGACGGCATTCGGTCCTCCAGTTTTTCAAGGGACGTCGGGAGTGCACCAGATACCATGCGATGTATGGTGCTATCCAGCTGCTAGACCCTACCTCCGACTGAGCTAATTTGAGGGTGGGTAGGCTATTAAATAGAAAAGATAACTCTTCTCGAGGCTCCTACTGATGTATCTGGACTTCCTAACATTGCAGTCGACCGCCAAGTCTCAGTTGAGGAATTTTAACCCGATTCCCTTTCGGAGTACGCACGAAATGCGCTATCTGTCGGGGTTTTCTTGACCCTTAGGATCGACTAACCTATGTGCAAGTTCCGTTCACATGGAACCTTTCCCCTCTTCAGCCTTTAAAGTTATCATTTGAATATTTTCTGCTACCACCAAGATCTGCAATGATGGTCATTCGCGCCCGGGCTTGTGCCCAAGGTTTTGTAGCGACCGTCGCACCCTCCTACTCATTGGGGCCTGGCACATGACCCAAAAGCTGGGTGTAGGTCGCGCTCTTAAGCTCCATCCATAATCGGGGCTAGTTGATTCGATATATGAGTTTTTACACACTTCTTAGCGGATTTCGACTTCCATTACCACCGTCCTACTATCTTAATGGACTAACACCCTTTGTGGGATCTAGGTTAGTGCACAGTTTGGCACCGTAACCTGTCTTACGATTTATCCCACATCATCAGTTCTGCTTATAAAAAATGGCCTACTTGGAGCTCTTAATTCTGTAGCAAGGCTTAACAAAGCAGCCACACCATCCTACCTATTCAAAGTTTAAAAACAGGCCGAGGGTGTTGTGCCCCTGAGGCCTCTAATCATTGGCTTTACCCGATAGAACTATCCTAAGGAAAACTTTGGAGGGAACCAACTACTAGATTTTTCAATTAGTCTTTCGCCCCTATACCCAAGTACGATGAATGATTTGCACGTTAGTATCGCTGTGGGCCTCCATTAGAGTTTCCTCTGGCTTTGCTCCGCTCAGGCATAGTTCACCATCTTTCGGGTCCCGACAGGTATGCTCACACTCGAACCCTTCTCAGAAGATCAAGGTCGGTTAGCGGTGCACCCCTCAGGGGGATCCTACCAATCATCTTCCTTATGCCTTACGACTTTACTCACCTGTTGAATCATACACATGTCAGACTTCTTGGTCCATGTTCAAGATGGGTCAAATAGGGAGCCCACAGGCCAGCATCCGGAGAGAGAAGATACCGAAGCATGCCAGAGGTGCGCTCTGCCTGCCACCATCAAGGAGATGGCATTCCATGAGCGTATCGAGAGCTCGGGATTTGGCTTCCCCCTCAATCCATGCTGGTTCACGCCCTGAGTCGATCATTGGACCGGTTCGTTGCCGTTCCACATCTGACCGGGGTGCATCGCCGTCCCCATCCACTTTCCCCGATAATTTCAAGAACTCTTTGACTCTCTTTTCAAATTCCTTTTCATCTTTCCCTCACGGTACTTGTTAGCTATCGGTCTCTCGCCCGTATTTAGCCTTGGATAAAATTCACCTCCCGATTTAGGTTGCATTCCCAAACAACCCGACTCGTAGACAGTGCCTCATAATGTGGCATGGTCCAGGAAAAATGGGGCTCTCACCCTCTTTGGTGCCCCTTATTGGGGACTTGAGACCTATCCATCGCCGAAGACGCTCCTCCAGACTACAATTCGGATGATGGAACTGCCCGATTCTAAGGCTGGGCTATTCCCGATTTGCTCGCAATTACTAAGGAAATCCTTGTAAGTTTCTTTTCCTCAGTAGGTAATCTCGCCTGACCTGGGGTCGAGGTCAGAGCGCCTAAGAATGATAGAGACCTGGAGTCTGAACGAACAATGGGGTGTAGCCATGACAACAAAGAGAGTTGAGTTACAACCACCTGTTGCCGCGATGTTCGTCGACATGGACTCACATTTAGGCCAGCTGTGAGCTCGAGGTGCACGAGAGGCAATTATACACCCCTTAATGATAGCACGCCCCTGATTGAGGCGTGATGCAAGGGGGGCAACGCAATACATGATGCCTAGGTAGACGTGCCCTCGGCTTGATAGCTTTGGGTGCAACTTGAATTCAAAGACTCGATGGTTCATGGGATTCTATAATTAACACCAAGTATCACATTTTGATATATTCTTCATCGATGCAAGAGCCGAGATATCCATTGCTGAGAGTCATTTTTATTTACAAAAGAAACACAGGTCCCCCGACGTATGCCGCAGATGGGGCGTGAGGGGCTGGCTATCAATTTAAGTATTCCTTGGTTCTTTCCGTGCCGAGGTTCATTAGTCACACCCAATGCATATGCTGGGCGCGCGCGCTGGGGATGAGAGGGAGGCGTTCATGCGGAGGGCCGAAGAACTCCGCCCGCGTGGACTCCTGAGTTATTAAAGACGTTCGTGGGTCATTCTACTGTATAGGTTTTGACAATGATCCTTCCGCAGGTTCACCTATGGAAACCTTGTTATGACTTTTCCTTCCTCTAAATGATAAGGTTCAATGGACTTCTCACGATGTCATGGGCAGCAAACCGTCCATATTATCGTGATCCAAAAATTTTATCGGATCATTCAATTGGTAGGTGCAATAGGCAGTGTGTACAAAGTGTAGGGACGCAGTCAATGTGAGATGATGACTCACGCTTACTAGGAATTCCTCATTGAAGACCAATAATTGCAATGATCTATCCCCATCGTGATAAAATTTCAAAGATTACTCGGGCTTGTCGGCCGAGGATATAAACTCGTAGAATACATCAGTGTAGAGCGCATGCGGCCCAGAACATCTAAGGGCATCACAGACCTGTTATTGCCTCAAACTTTCGTAGCCTAAAATGCCGTAGTCCATCTAAGAAGCTGGCCGTGAAGGGATATCTCTGCATATCTAGTTAGCAGGCTGAGGTATCGTTTGTTAACAAAATTAACCTATGAAATTGCTCCACCAACTAAGAACGGCCATGCACCACTACACATAGAATCAAGAAAGAGCTCTCAGTCTGTCAATCCTTACTATGTCTGGACATGGTAAGTTTCCCCATGTTGAGTCAAATTAACCTGGAGGCTCCACTCCTGGCGGTGCCCTTCTGTCAATTTCTTTAAGTTTTAGCCTTGCAACCATACTCCCCCCGGAACCCAAAAACTTTGATTTCTTATAAGGTGCCGGCGGAGTCCTAAAAGCAACATCCGATAATCCCTGGTCAGCATCATTTATGGTTGAGACTAGGACGGTATTTGATCATCTTCGAGCCCCCAACTTTTGTTCTTGATTAATGAAAACATCCTTGGTAAATGCTTTCACAGTTGTTCTTCTTTCATAAATCTAAGAATTTCACCTCTGACTATGAAATACGAATTCCCCTGACATCCCTATTAATCATTACTCTAATCCCAAAGGCGAACGGAGTAGGACCAAAATCCTATAATGTTATCCCATGCTAATATATTAATCTTGGGCGTATTTAAATGTTCAAACACTGCTATTTACCCATATTTAGATTTATTTTAAGAATAAGAAGTGTGCTAATTATATTGAAGTGTGAGTTAGATTGTGTTTTGTGGCTAATTGACATGATTAGAAATACAGGATAATTTCCTATGGATTTGGAAGAAAATTGGATGCACATAATGAAGAGACAAAAGATCTTGTGGATCAAAGTAAAAAACACACGGAGATGCACGAGAGTAAAGAGAAAAGAGAAAAGAAAAGAGTTGAGGATTGATGAGATAAAAGAAAGGAATTGGATAAAAATTCCAGTGACATGATATGATCTCAATGCGTCACATCGACTGGAAAGATTTGTGCCTTAGCAAAAATTTGAAGAACAAGTTCGAGTGCATCAACGCGATGTCAACATGTCGCGTTGGTTCATAAGTTTTGTGCCTTAGAGAATTCTACGAGTGCAACTTCAAGTGCATCAATGCATCGCGTCAATGCTTAAAACTTTGACACTTAGCAAAATTTTGAGGAGCAAATTCCAGTAACACGACGCGATGTCAACGCATTGCATTGAGTAGTTAAGATTTTGACTTAGTGTGATTTCCAAAGATGACTTCTAGTGTGGCAACACGATGTTAACGCAACTCATTAGGTGGATCAACGCGATTGGTGATGCTTTGTGTCATGACTTTAGATCTGGTGAAATTTTTCGAAGTATAAAAGGAACACGTGAGCACAATTCCAAACATTTTTTGGCAAGCATAGCAGTGGCGAAAAAACATAGAATTCTTCTTTTAGGGTTCCTATTATTTATTTTAAACTTCTTTTTTTCAAGACTAACTTTAGGCATGATTAATTACTTATTTTTTATGTTAAAATCAAACATGTGTGGCTAAATACCCTTGTTCTGGGGTTGAGGTCAAGAACATGATTACTCTTTGATATTCTTTATAGTAGTTTCTTTTTGGATTATCACCTTGGTTGTTCTTAATTTCTTGAGCTTACTTTTTTAATGCCTGGCAGCCATTAAAATAAATTTATATGGCTATGTGAATCCGGGAGGAGAATCGTATATTAGAACGAGGAAATTAAGGAGCAAGGTTCTTATCCTTTTATAAAATAAGGGATTTGAATCAGCATCTAGGATAGGGATATACCTAGAAGCCTTGTTTGGTTCAATTGCAAGAAGATTACTTAATGAATCTAGAAGAATTGTTGTATCTCTGCGGGAGTTGTAGCTGCAATATTTAATAGATAAAAGATTTTAGGTCGAGAGATCAAGATTGTTGCTAAAACCTTGCGAACCAACAACCCGATAATCAATTAGACTACTATAAGAATAGAGATTTGTATGATTATTCAAGAAGACTCGACCCTGGAATTCTTATCATAACTATTTATAACCGTAGCTTGCTTTACTCTAGTCATAAAATTTTATTTCTTGATTATTAATTTACATTTTTTATCTAAAATTACAAATCATCTTGATACTATACAACACCTAATACTCATTATCTGAAACTAAAAGTTGGTTAAATTTCTAGTTGTTTGGTCCTCGTGGGAACGATATTTGATTGTCTAAATCACTATATTACATGAACGATCATGTGCACTTGCGTGTGCGCTTGAGTCACAACATGTTTTTTGCACCATTGTCGGGGATTAATATAATTAGTAAATTGCTAAATTTTTAGTTTTATGGTATTAAGTTTAGGTGTTAACAACTTGATCTTAGTGGATGAATTTTGCAGGTTTAGCTGAATCCAGGACTGGTGAGAGATAAAGAACTGGTAGAGACTTTCGCAGAACCAGAGCAAATCTTTCAACAAAGGCAAAGAATGGTGGAACAGCGAAATGAACCGGTTGATCCAAATGCCGGGAATGTTCCACCTCCTGTCACTCCTGTTATTCCAGTTGTTCCTACTCAACAAGCTTCTAGACCTATTCGTGATATGGAAATCCCACTCACGAACCATGTGATGAAAAGTATTTTAAAGCCTGAACCTGGAGGTCGATTTGAATTGAAGCAGAATATGGTGCAATTGCTGAATTCAACGGGGCATTTTCATTGCCTTTCACATGAAGATCCTCAGCAGCATATACAAACCTTCTTGGAAATCAGTGATACATACATTCCTGAAGGGGTTACATATTAAACCTCCACTCTCCATCACTTCATGGGAAGATCCAGCTCGAAAGTTCCTTATTCGATTTTTTCAATCTGGGAAGACGACATGCTTGTGGATTGAAATCTTGAGTTTTAGGTAGAATGATGGAGAGAATCTCTACCATGCTTGGGAGAGATTTAAGGGTATGCACATAAATTGCCCTCATTATTATCAATCCAATGATGTTCTTGTGCATAATTTCATTGAAGGATTGGAGCCAAATACAAAGATTCTCTTGGATTCAGCATCATGTGGACAGGCTCTTGAGAAGACATATGAAGAATTGTACACACTGTTGAATCGGATTTCACTAGGGAACCCTGACTGGCATGCAGACTCAAGGAGTACTTCTAAAAAAATTGTTGGGGTATTAGAGGTAGATCAGTTCACTGCATTACAGGCATAGATCGCATCCACGCAAAATGATATAATTACTCAGCTCAATAACATAAAGTTAGGTGTTACACAAACAACTGCCACAACGAATGTAGTCCAACGGGTGAATTCTTGGTGTGAGGTTTGCGGAAGTGGTGAACACACAACTGATGCTTGTACGACTAATCCAAATTCTATCAATTATGTGGGGAATGAAAAACGACAGGGATACGAAAATTTTGGTAATACTTATAATCCCAATTGGAGGAACCATCCCAATTTCTCATGGGGTAGAAATCAGGCACAGAATGCAAATCAGTACAAGTGATAAGTACAACCAAATCCTCAGCCAACTCAGAATACTCAAGCGATTACTCAAGTTAGCAATATGGAGGAAGTGATGAAGTAGTTTATGGCTCAACAAACGTAATTTACAGATGACAATAAGACTCAACAGGCATAGTTTGCAGCCGAGTTGAAGAGTCAACAATTGCTTACGAGAAATCTAGAGTTGCAGTTAGGTCAAATTGTGGGGGCATAGAATACAAGTCCTCAAGGAGCATTACCTAGCGATACATAGATAAATCCCAAGCAGGTAAATACGGTTACAAAAAGGAGTGGGCTACAAACAAAGGAGATAGTTCAGAAGCAGGTAAGTCCCATAATTATTAATGACAACACCAGAGACAATGCAGAAAAGGAAATCAAGAAAAAAATGGCAAGTGAAAAAATTCACGTGGACAAGAAGACTCTCCCTTTACCCTTTCCTCAAAGGGAAAAGAAGCATGAAGAGAAAGCGAGTTACAAGAAGTTCTTAGATCTTCTGAAGCAGGTTTAAGTGAATCTTTCTCTTGTTGACATTTTGCAAAGTATACCAAAATATGCAAAATATTTGAAGGATATAGTTGCAAATAAGAATAGGTTGACCGAGTATGTTACGATTGCACTTACTCAATAGTAGACATCCAAGATTTAAAACAAATTTCCCATGCAGCTTAAAGATCTGGGTTGTTTCACTTTACAGATTACCATGGACAGACTATTTGTTCATGTGGATTGTGTGACTTGGGAGCTAGCATAAATCTTATTCCTATATCATGGTACCGAAATATGGTACTTGTGAGTCCCAAACCTACTACTATTATTTTGCAACTGGCGGATAGATCACTTTCCAGGATGGATGGTATTATCGAGGATGTTTTGGTGCAAGTAAGATCGTTAATATTTTTGGTGAATTTTATAATTCTTGACTTTGAGGATGATCATATGGTTCCATTTATTTTGGGATGATCTTTCTTAGAAATAGAACAGTCACTAATTGATGTAGCAGCAGAGAAAATGACAATGCAAACATATGATAAAGTATAAGTTTTTGATGTATACAAGGCGTTGAAACTGCCAACTATACATGAGGAGTTGTCATCCATATCGATTATTGATCTCGCTTCTGATTGGTAGTTGCTGTTTTTTGATGATTCATTAGAGCGAGCTTTGATGGGTAATGATCTTTATGGAGATGTGGAAGCATTTGAATTGGTCCAACTTATGAATTTGGCAGTGGTTGAGACGATGAAAGTGCCTGTCGAACCATTGAATAGGCTAATTGGTCCATCGCCTAAGCCCTCAGTTGAAGAAGCTCCTAACTTGGCGCTTAAGGTTCTTCCTCCTTATTTACAATATGTTTTTCAAGGTGATCAAGATACTTTGACTGTTATTTTGTCCACGGGATTAACAGATGTACAGGTAAAGAAAGCCATAACAGTTCTAAAAAGGAGGAGAAAAGCAATAGGGTGGAAAATGTTTCAATATTACAGGAATTAATCCAGTATTTTGCATGCACAACATCTATATAGAAGAGGGCTACAGACCTAGAGTGCATCCACAAAGAAGGTTGAATCCTGTGATAAAGGAGGTGGTCAGAAAAGAAGTGATTAAGTGGTTAGATAATGGTATTGCCTACCTAATTTTTGATAGCAAATGGGTGAGTCCAATGCACTGTGTACCAAAAAAATAAGGGATAACCGTGATAACTAATGATGATGATGAGTTGATACCCACACGTATGGTGACTGGTTGGAGGATCTGTATTGAATATCGGATGTTGAATGAAGCAACTCATAAATATCACTATCCTATCCCTTTGATTGACCAAATGCTGGATACATTTGTAGGATGATTTTTTTGGATGGGTACTTCAACTACAATCAGATAATCATAGCACCGAAAGACCAGGAGAAGATTACTTTCACATATCCCTATGGCACATATGCATTTAGATGTATGCCTTTTGACCTATGCAATGTACCTGCTATATTTCAGAGATGTATGATGGCTATATTCTCTGACATGGTTGAAGACTTTATGAAGGTATTCATGGATGATTTCTCTGTATACGGTAATTCTTTTGAAAGGTGATTACAGAATGTAGACAGAGTTTTAGCTCGATACAAAAAGACAAACTTGATGCTAAATTGGGAAAAGTGCCACTTTATGGTTAAGGAAGGAATTGTCCTAGGTCATAAAGTGTCATGTAAATAACTCAAAGTAGATAAGGCAAAGGTTAAAGTGATTGAAAAGGTTCCACATCTAGTCACAGTCAAAGGAGTGCGGAGTTTTCTGGGTCATGCAGGTTTCTATAGGCGGTTCATTCAAGATTTCTCAAAGATTGCAAGCCCCATGTGTAAATATTGTCTAAAGAGGGAAATTTTGAGTTAGGGGATGATTCCCAAGCAACTTTTGAAAAACTAAAGAAGAAGTTGATTGAAGCACCTATTCTGATTGCACCAGATTGGGAGTTACCGTTTGAGTTGATGTGCGAATGTTGCTGTGGGAGATGTTCTAGGTAAAAAAAGAGATAAAGTATTTTTCTCAATCTACTATGCTAGCAAAGTGTTGAATGATGCTCAAGTTAATTATACTATTATGGAAAAAGAGATACTGGCAGTGGTGTATGCATTCGACAAGTTTAGATCTTACTTAATTGGCACTAAGGTCATTGTTCATACTGACCATGCTTCTATTAAGTATCTTGTGAACAAGAAGGATGCAAAACCTCAACTAATTAGGTGGATTCTGCTATTACAATAATTTGATCTTGAGGTTCGAGATTGAAAGAGAGCTGAAAATCAAGTTGCTAACCACTTATCACGGCTGGAAACTCGGAACCATATTGTTGATGACTCTCTTAGTATTAAGGAAGAGTTCCCTGATGAAAATTTGTTGTCTTTAGATGCATTTAATCTCCCATGGTATGTCGATATTGTGAATTTGATAGCTTGTGAGGTGTGCCCTCCTAATGCCACCACATAACAAAAGAAGAAATCGCTCCATGATTCACGTGCCTATATTTGGGATGAACCGTATCTTTTTAAGCAGGGTCCAGATGGAGTGATTTATAGGTGTATCCCAGAGGATGAATTTTCAAAGGTTCTTGAAGATTGCCACTCATCTCCTTATGGTGGACACCATGGGGGTCAGAGGACTGCAAAAAAAGTACTGCAATCATGTTTTTTCTAGCCTACGTTGTTTAGAGACGCAATTACTTTCATAAATAATTATGATCAATGTCAAAGGTTGGGTACCATATCTAGGCTTCATGATATGCCCCTCAACAATATTTTAGAAGTCGAAGTCTTTGATGTTTGAGGGATCGATTTCATGGGTCCATTCCCATCTTCAAAAGAAAATTTGTACATTCTGGTAGTGGTTGACTATGTCTCTAAATGGGTAGAAGCTGTGGTGAGTCCGATTAATGATGCAAGAGTGGTGCTGAAATTTGTGAAGAAGAACAGATTTTCCCGATTTGGTACACCTAGAACGATAATTCGTGATGGAGGTACGCACTTTATCAATACTTGGTTCAGAAATCTTCTTGCTAAATATGGTGTTAGGCACAAGGTTGCTACTGCGTACCATCCCAAACCAGTGGACAAGTTTGAGGTGTCCAATTGAGAGATTAAATAAATACTTAAGAAGACTCTGAATAGGCAGAGAAAAGATTGGTCGGAGAAGCTAGAAGATGCACTTTGGGCCTATCGAATAGCTTACAAGACACCCATTGGGACATCTTCATATCGCTTGGTGTATGGTAAAGCTTGTCATCTTTCTATAGAGTTGGAACACCAAGCATATTGGACCATGAAAAAATTGAATCTTGAGATGACTGCGGCAGAAGAAAGACAATTTTTGCAGTTAAATGAGCTTGATGAGTTTAGGATTCATGCCTATGAAAATGCCAAACTATACAAGGAGAAGACCAAAAGATAGCATGATAAACAAATTCAAGAGAGAGTATTTGAACCTAAAAAACTTGTTTTGTTGTTCAGTTCAAGGCTTAAGTTGTTTCTGGGTACATTGCAATTGAAATGGTCTGGACCTTTTGAGGTGGTGTGTATTACACCTCATGGAGCGGTAGAGTTGTGGAATAAAGAGAAGATGAAAAAGTTTCTGGTAAATCGACAGCGTGTTAAGCACTATTGGGTGGATTATTCGGATAAACACAAGGAATCTATCACTTTTGCTGATGAGTGATATTGAGCTAAGTCGTGCCACGACGTAAAATAAGGCTCTATGTGAGAGTCAACCCACAAATGTAATGTAATAGGTAGTTTAATTTTTAGTATTGAAGAACGAAAAGACAAATACAAAAAAATGAGTCGTGCCACGACCGAAAATAAGGCTCTTGGTGGGAGGCAACCCACTTTTTCTTACGTAATTTTGTTATTTTTGATTGATGTTCAGGAATGAGAAAGTTGGTGGAGATAGAAAAAAAGTGAAGATGGTGAACATGGGATTTTGAGTAAGTAAATAGCTGTTACATGGTGAGAAAAAGGTAAGGGGTAAGAAAAGATGCATTAGGTATAGAAAATTTAGCCTTAGAAAAGTTTTTGGATTCAATTTCCAGTGGACCGATGCTATCTTGGCGCGTCGCGTCGATGGACGTAAATTCCACACTGAAAAAAATTTCAAGGCTATTTGCAGAAAACCGATGCGATTCTGACGCGTCACGTTGGTTCATCAACGCGTTTTCCATCGCGCTGCATCGGTTGGCATGCAGGTAACACTTTGATTAATTTTTTGATGCAACTTATAGAGAATCGACGTGAACTTGAAGCGTCGCATCGATTCCTGACGCGATTCCTGATGCGTTGCGTTGATTGTACCCAGCGGTAAAAAATTTAAACCTAATTTACCCCTCTATAAATACCTTACCTTACCCATATCCTTTTACTCATCTAACCCTAGATGCGCCGCCCCAATTTTCCCCAAAACCCTAAATATTCTCCCTTTATAATTTTGTCAATTTTGAGCAACAACAAGTTCTCAACCTCATCTTCAATCTTGTTAACTAAGACCAGGTAAGTTTTGATTATATTTAGTGTTTAAGTCTTATGAACTCATGTTTTTTACTATTGTTATACGTTTTGTGTTCTGCAAATTTGATTAAACCAATATTTAAATATTCAAAGGTTGGGTTTAATTAATTTGAACTTTCATTGAATGTTAATTGTCAAAATTGTATGAGAACCTTAGGAGGTGATGATGACATGTTGTTGTGCATTTGCTATTCTCATGTGGGAAGCAAGTGTATTCGGAAATGGGAATCATGGTTTAATTAATTTGGTTTCTCTAAAGGTTTGAGATATAAATTAATTGACAATTGTATGTTTGCTGTACTATGTGTTCAAATTCAATAAATTAGGAGTTGCTTGATTCACTATATAATAACAACTAAGTTTGGGGTGGATCTCGATTCAACACCACCTTAGTGGTAGCTACACAATGCCTTGACTGAAGTGTAAGTGAAGTGAGCAATGAGAATTGTCTGAATTGCCATGACAGTGAGATAAATTTTTTTTCGATGATAAAAATTTGATGATGCTCAATATACGAATGCAATTAAGTATGGGGTGGATCTCGTTTCAACACCACTTTAGTGTTATCTATATATGATCAAAGTGAGTGTTGTTGATTTGGATCTAGGAGTGACACAGGAAAAGTATGTATTAAATTGTTAAAGGGGAATAATGAGTTAATGAAGGTATATGCGTATGTAAAAGCTGTTCAATCTTTAAGCCATTTACTGAAATTGTTAACTGTCACAACTATGAAATATTTTCTTGTTTAATTGTTGGATTAACGGTGAATTAGAAAAGGGAAGTTTGAGTACCCTAGTGCATTCATATTTAATGGTGATTAGATTTGAAGGTGCTTGTTTTCTTTGTTTGTGGGCTGTTATATTTAATAGGTACTATGTCAAGCAGCCACCAACCAAGAAACAAAGATAAGAATACAGCTGGACCGTCCGAGCCTAGGCACAAGAGAAGTCGTAACGCTGACAGGGTACCTTCTGCCCCCCATGTTCCAAGAGGGAAAAAAAAGTTTGGGACCAAGGCTGTAGCTGCGGAAGGACGAAAGTGGTACTCACAACATAAAGAGTCAAAATATTCAGCTAATCAATTAATCAGCAGGGCAACTTTGATGAAAGAGTATCCTTCAATGGTGAGAAAGATAGAGGTACACCACATGAATTTTCTCTTCAAGCAACTAGGTCCTTGCAATTTGAGCTTAGTTTGGGAATTCTATGCAAATTGGAGCCCAAAAGATTCTGAGGTTGAGGTACGTGGGTAAGTGATAACTTTCATTGTAAACACTGTTAATGAGTTGTTAGGTGAACCCCCTGTGGATCCAGAGCCATTGAAGGAAATGACCATGGAGCCCCCTATCAGCATATCCGTCATCGTCTGTACGATACTAGATCTACGACGAGGTGGATTCACCAAAAAGAGGGAGGTACGCATGTTTTCTTTCCATTTTCTCACTTGAACAGGGAGACACTTTTATGGGCAAAAATTATCTATGCCTGCCTGGTTCATGGGAAACATATGACGGAGGTAACCCGTGATAGGGTATATCTTATTTATGCCTTGATGAGAGATGACGTGGATGTGAATGTTGGTTCCATTATTTTCTTGGCAATGAGAAAGGCCGGATTTTTAGGAGGTAGAAGATATGGATTTAGTGGATTCCTGACAAGAGTTTTGAGGCAACATGGTGTGCCTGAGGAGGATGCAGACTATTTACTGCCTGTGGGTGATAGACCACTTGATATTTCTCGCACCAAGGGACCAGCTACTCATGGTGTGAATTTGACTATGCTCGAGCGTAATGCTCGTGCTGATGAGATCACAACCCGTATATATGGGCTAACGATGCTGATGTTAAGGACTGGAGGGAATACGGCCACCCAACATGAGATTCATGCTGTGGAGCTTGACTACCCATTGGGACCTCATGCATGGACTTTGCTGCGTATTAGCCTAGATTTTGATGAGCTCGTGGATGATGATGTTCCTATAGATGAGGAGAGGTGTATGGCATAGTCAGATGATGAGTCTGAGGAGGTTAAGTAGTTTGATGATTATGGTGACTCATGTGATGATTTTGGTAATGATGACGCTGATGACGTGATGGACATGGTGACATTCGACTGAGCAGGGAGTACCAGACACCCTGCATTATGCTTAATTGCTAGCACTAGGACGGTGCTATGTTTAAGTGTGGGGTGGTTGGTCTTAAATCTTCTCTATCTTCATCTCTTTTATTTATTTCTGAACAATGTTGGTTTTTGGTTGGTTTGGATGAACAATTTTTTTTAGGGTTGTAAGTTAACAATATTTCCCTTTTTGGAAATTTAGTTAAAAATATTTGCTTTATTTACAGTATTTTATTTTCACCCTTTGTGGTAAATTTTCAGATTACAAGAATTATATGTGCCCTTTTTGGCAATTTTCATTATGCAACGTCATAGTTAGTTGCCTTCCCCTATGATTGTTGGATGACGACCTTCTTAAGGAGAGTGTGTCTTTAGAAGCTAAGAATATAATAGGACCCTGATTGCTACATGTTAAAAATGCGGTGTGTTGGGCAAAATGTTTTAATTTGATTATGTTGAAACAAAATGAGATGTTTTTAAATGTAAGTCCCAACAAGTGTATTTTGGTTTGATTGGCTTAATGTTGAATTTAATAAAGTACAATATTGGAATCCGCAAGGATCCGACTTGATTCTTAGCATGCACAATATAAGTGAGTGTTTGTTTATATTCTACATGTATAGGAATGACTAGAACTTGCCTCGTGTGTTTGAAAAGAAAAATAAAGGGTGTTCGGTGTAGGAAGTGATTTAGGCATTTCTTTATTAACCAAATTGTAAAGACTTTATTTACCTACCCTTATGTATGACCTTAGTTAAACCCCGTTAAGCCTATAGCCTGGCTTCTTTGGTAGCCTCATATGTAGCTGAATCCTTTCTTTGATAGACCTTAATTTGATCCATATTTTCTAAGCGCTTTAATACAAATAATGGAATGAGGGGGAATGTGAAATACAAAGAAAGAAAAGGTGAAAGTGAAGCTCTAGAGAAGTACTTTGTACTTTTAATTGTTATAGTTAGGAGTAGAAAATAATTTGTGATGAAAATTTCAGTTATTGTTACCCGGTTATTGCGTTACAATGAACCTGTTTTGGCCCTGGTCCTTTAAGGATAATGTGCACTTCAACTAAGGCAAATTGCTTAAGTTGAGGGTGGCTACTATAGGGGTGCGTAACGAGAATTTGGGATAAAAAGAAAAAGCTGAGATGTGAATGATGATGTAAAAAGAAAATACTCCTACTGTAGTGTTGTTCATATGCTTAGAAAGATCTGGGTGAAACAATGGAAAGTGTAAAGATAATGAAATGAAAAGATTGGTTTACAAAATATGATTGTGATTGAAGGTCACTATGTATTAAAGTGCTTAGGAAGATTAGTCATTATTTTCAAAATAGTTCCTACCCATCCCTTATCCTGCATTACAACCATAAAAAGACCTATTTGATTCTACATTTCAAAATCCGACTATTAGTGGAGTAATACACTAAGGGCAAGCCTATGGTTCATCTCCTATTATGTATGAATTCTTTGTGAGACTGAGTGATTGAATTTTAATATTCCTCTCTTGATTAAGATTTTTAAATTATGAGTGATATGTGGGAAAATTTCTTGTTGTGAGGGTGCATGTGGATGAAAGTACGAATTACCTATTGAGTTGCGTGCATGCAGATGAAAGTCCGGATTACCTATTGAGTTTCCTGATTACGTGCTTGTTTTAAGTTTGCCAACAAATTGAATGTCACTGTTGGGACAATGAAGTGTGAAATAATGGTTCATGTTCCCAACGCTAGCATGATTATTAGGTGGTGATTAAAAGGTTTGATGATTGCTATGCTTGAAGTTGTTCGAGGACGAACAAGGTTTTAGGTGTGGGGTGGTGATCTTGGGTGTATTTATATGTCCAAACACCGCTATTTACCCATATTTAGACTTGGTTTAAGAATAAAAAGTGTGCTAATTATATTAAAGTATGAGTTAAATTGTGTTTTGTGGCTAACCAACATGATTAGAAATATAGGATAATTTCCCATGGATTTGGAAGAAAATTGGATGCACATAATGCAGAGACGAAAGATCATGTGGATCAAAGTAAAAAGTACACGGAAATACACGTTGGTGTATAAGTTTTGTACCTTAGAGAATTCTATGAGTGCAACTTCTAGTGCATCGATGCGATGTCAACGCGTCGCGTCGATGCTTAAAACTTTGACACTGAGCAAAATTTTGAGGAACAAAAATTCAGTGACACGACGCGATGTCAACACGTCACGTCGAATAGTGAAGATTTTTACTTAGTGTGATTTCCAAAGATGACTTCCAGTATGGCAACACGATGTTGACGCGACGTGTTAGGTGGATCAACACAATTAGAAATGCGTTGTGTCATGACTTCAGATATGGTGAAATTTTTCCAAGTATAAAAGGAACACGTGAGCACAATTCTAAACACTTTTTGGTAAGCATAACAGTGGCGAAAAAGCATAGAATTCTTCTTTTAGGGTTCCTATTATTTATTTTGAACTTCTTTATTTCTAGACTAATTTTGGGTATGATTAATTACTTATTTTTTATGTTAAAATCAAACATGAGTGGCTAAATACCCTTGTTCTGGGGTTGAGGTCAAGAACATGATTACTCTTTGATATTCTTTATAGTAGTTTCTTTTTGGATTATCACCTTGGTTGTTCTTAATTTCTTGAGCTTACTATTTTAATGCCTGGCCGCCATTAGAATAAATTTATATGTCTATGTGAATTCGGGAGGAGAATCGTAGATTAGAACGAGGAAATTAAGGAGCAAGGTTCTTATCCTTTTATAAAATAAGGGATTTGAATCAGCATCTAGGATAGGGATATACCTAGAAGCTTTGTTTGGTTCAATTGCAAGAAGATTACTTAATGAATCTAGAAGAATTGTTGTATCTCTGCGGGAGTTGTAGCTGTAATATTCAATAGATAAAAGATTTTAGGCCAGGAGATCAAGATCGTTGCTTAAACCTTGAGAACCAACAACCCGATAATCAATTAGACTACTAGAAGAATAGATACTTGTATGATTATTCAAGAAGCCTCGACCCTGGAATTCTTATCATAACTGTTTACAACCGTAGCTTGCTTTACTATAGTCACAAAATTTTCTTTCTTGTTTATTAATTTACAATTTTTATCTTAAATTACAAATCATCTTGATACTATACAACACCTAATACTCATTGTCTGAAACTAAAAGTTGGTTAAATTTCTAGTTGTTTAGTCCTCGTGGGGACAATATTTGATTATCTAAATCACTATATTACTTGAACGATCACGTGCACTTGCGTGTGCGCTTGAGTCGCAACAAGTTTTTGGCGCCGTTGCTGGGGATTAATATAATTAGTAAATTGCTAAATTTTTAGTTTTTTGATATTATGTTTAGGTGTTAACAACTTGATCTTAGTGGCTGAATTTTTGCAGGTTTAGATGAATGTAGGACTGGAGAGAGATAAAGAACTGGTAGAGCCTTTTGTAGAACCAGAGCAAAGCTTTCAACAAAGGCGAAGAATGACGGAACAACGAAATGAACCGGTTGATCCAAATGCCAGGAATGTTCCACCTCCTGTATATTTGAGTGTATATTTAAACCAATAATTGAGTGTATATTTGTACTTATAACGTAACGATATAAAATATCAAAGTTTAAGGAAATTAAATAAAAAATTTAAAAAATATAAAAATAACTTGGGGTCATTAGTAAAATCGCCCAGAATGCAACAGATAAGCAACAACACCAAGACATGCATATTAGAATGAAGTAACCTTAAACCAATAATTGAGTGCATATGTATATGTATAACGTAATGATACAAAATATCAAAATTTAAGGATATTCAATAAAAAAATTGAAAAAATATAAAAATAACGTGGAGAACATTAGCAAAATCTCTTAGAATGAAATAGATAAGTAGCAACCCCAAAACATGCATATTAGATGACCTTAAACCAATAATTGAGTGCATATTCAATATTTAAATTTAAATATTTAAGGATTAAATAAAAAATTAAAAAAAAAACTTGGGGACATTACTAAAACTGCCCCAACATATGAGGTAATACTGAAATATCATTAAAAAACAATTAGAGCATGTATTTAACGAAAAGAGTATGCAACGGTGAGGTGATGATAGATGAACATTATGAATATATTCAGATGATCGAACCTAGGTTTACGCTCTTTTGATTTTTGCACGGTGCCTTCACTGTGCCCATGGTGTCATGGTGCCTTGATGCGCTCATGGCGGGTGCACGGGCACGTGGGTGCTAAGCACACAATTCCTAGCTTAGGATGCATGGGTTCCATGGTGCGCGGTGCCATGATGCCTTGGTACCATGGTGCGCGGTGCCTTGGTGCCATGGTGCGTTGTGCCTTGGAGCCATGGTGCACGGTGCCTTGGTGGTATGGTGTGCGGTGCCATGGTGACATGTTGCCATGGTTGCATGATTCCATGATGCACAGTGCCATGGTGCATCCAACTCGACAAAGACACCACCATGGTAGGCCACTATAGGTCCTTCGGCATTTTCCTTCATGACACTTGATGACACTTGTTTTTCATGCTGCCGATTTCGCTGGACGTTGGAGCCCGGGTCATTGGACATGTCTCTAGGATTGAACTTGACGGGCTAAAGCAGCAAATAAATCATTGGTCAACCCGCCCAAAATATAGATGGGCTAAGATGGGTAGGGCCAAGATGGGTTAAACAATGAGTTATAGCCCAATCCGCCCAACGTACTCCATCATTAAACAATTATTATAATAGCAATTTAGGTTGGAATGATATTTTATGATTTTCTTTTTATATTTATATTTATATTTATATTTTTATTTATATTGTTATAATTATTATTTTTAAGTAGAAATAAAGAAAACTAAAAAAATGTAATAAAATTATTCACAACACAACCTACCCCATATCTCAAATGTTTAATTTCGATCCACAATTTAAAACCATCACACCAATAAAGTTAATTATAATGCTCTTCTTGATATTAGTTCTCTCCTTGATTAACTAGACATAAGGACTATACTATCTTTTAAACTTGACTTTGTATTTTTATTCATAGTATTTTCTATGTAATTTATTTTAAAACCTCTTGTATGCAAATTAAAAAAAAATTAGGAGGTGGGTCTGGATAAGGAGGGTGGATGGGGTAAGAAAAAAAGAAAATATCTTTTTTTTTTTGGGCGGAGAGGGGGGATGGTGCAAGAAAAAATTTCCATTTTTTTAAAAAATAAGTTGAAAACTATTTCTTTTGAGGGGGGGAGGGAGATAAGGGGGGCTAGGGGGTCAATATAAGGGGATATGGGTGGGGTTAAAAGTTTTTTTTTTTTCAAAAATAAATTTTAAAAAATATTTTTCTTTTTGGTTTGAGGGAGGGGAGTTGGGGTCGGGATCGGGAGATTGTGTAAGACAATTTTTTTTTTTTCATTAAATAAATTATTTATCACAATAATTCTTTCAATATGGAAAAAAAAATATGATTGAAGCAACTAAAAAAAATTAAAAATATTAAAAGTGGGAAAATAAGTACTAGGTTTAAACATCTTTTTTAGGTCAAAATGAAAAAATTAACTAAATAAACTTATTGGATTGTTTATTATAAGTTATAACAACTCTTTTTAGTTTTCAAGTTATAACAAACTTTCGTTAAAAAAATCAAAAAAATATATTTTTTGTTTTTTTAAAAAAGGATATCAAAATCATTACATAAAAGAAAAATGTAGATTTAATATAACTAAACTAAAATATTCCTTACTTAAATATAGTTAAACTTAATAATTGATATCAATCACACCCCGTAATTTCTCTCTAACTGATTTTATTTCTCCCTTTTTAAAGCATTCATTTCTGTTTCCATCTTCATAAACGTTCTTTTTTTTCTACAAGATATATTATTTCAGTAAACAACTTTCATAAGTTATTGTTATTTTATGCAACTTCTGAAAATTTTTATTGAAAGAAAAACTTTCATAAGTTATTGTTGTTTTATACAAATATGAATTGTGATAATTTGCATTTAATCATAAGACGTCATGGAAGGAGATGAGATTCGTCAAATAAGTTAAATTATTTAACAAATTGATATTTTGCATTTAAACGTATTTAAAGAATTAAATATTTTTGTTTAAAACAATTTAGGAATAAAATAATTAAAATATTTTTTTATATTTTTCTTCAATTCTTTACTGTTAAGATGTTGAAATTGTATAATATGCAGAAATACTCTTGAAAGATTAACTGTAGCTGTTATTGTGTATGTTTATGGGATGCATGCTATAATCAAAACTTATATAATAGTAGAAGCAATTACAATACAACTGAGGATAGACACAACTTAAAATCATTTTGAAATAAAGTACATAATAAGTGATAGATGCCCGCCAATGGTTATACATAATGACACGAGTGTGAAGATCTATCTGGAACAAAAGAAGGCAGTTGCTGATATTTTTGTAAAATATCCACTGCACGTCACAACTAAGGATATATCGGCCGAGCCAATACATCCAAATGAAGAAGCAATTGTTTATGTTGAAAAACAGAGTTTTAACAAAAAAATTCCGGAGCGGAGAAGTTTATTTTCAAATGATTGCGTTCGTTTGATAGGTTTAAGTCCAGCTTTTAAAGAAGTTAAAGAAGAACGTGTTAAAATGATTGGTGATGTAACAAATACATTAGAATGTTACTAGCAATCATGGTGGTCTCAAAAGATCCAGGAGACCCGTTTCGAAATTCATAACCCTACAAGTCACAAATCAAGGATGCAATAGATGTTTATGTCCAACCATGAATTTTTTTTCCAGTTGTGACTTCTTTGAATGTAATAGGTTCAAACTATTTTTGTTCATGAAAGATTCCGTTAAACTTTATAAAATATATTTTTTCGTTAAAATTTGTATCACGATTTGAATGTTTTTGATTTATATCATGATCGCTATCATTGATGTTTATATCAATATTATGTTATATTGAAAATATTTTATTAAGTTGATGTTTATTATTGTGTATGTTTTTACGTTTGTTATGCTCAATTAACATATATATATATATATATATATGTATGTGTGTGCGTGTGTGTGTTTTATCATGTATATATAACATCTCATACATACACTCAATCCCAAGAATTTAACAAATTTGTTGACTTGCCTTACCAAATTGAAGGATCTAGCTATTTATATATCTAGCAAAACGAGCTGTTTGTTGTAAATATTGATTTTTTTTGGAGGTACTCCACTTTTTGTATAGGGTGATACCTCATACACTATGACTCAATTGCTTAAGTGTTCTTACCAAGTGCATTTAGTTCCTCTCGTTGTATCAATTTTAGATTAGTCTTTCTATAAAAATAGATCATTATTGTTTGATTACAACTAAATACATGTGCTTTTGTTCTTAACCACCTATGTATCAACTTAATATAAACAACATATGATTAAAAAATTGATAAATAACAGTTTGCTGACTTAAAATTAAAGTTATTAAGCCTTAAAAGTGAGAAAATTTTTAATCCGAATGAAGGAACGAATGATGGAAAATCTAATTTTATATGCATGAATATCAAAAAAGAAGATAAAAAGATAATTTATGATAAAAAAGAAAAACTTTTATCAGTAAAGTAACACTGAAAATCATATAAGTATAAAACTATTAACTTAATTAACAAAGTTAATAAAAAGTCAAAAATAATGTATCAATGTAAAAAAATATATGTACCATATTTGACTCCTTAAATTATGAACAAGTTTTTAAAACTCATTTAATAAAATAAAAAAAAAAGATAATTATTGATACCAACAATAATACTTGCCATAATTATCAAAATATTTAATGAAGAGTGATAAATGTTGAAGGCTATAAATAAGGATATAATGTGACTATTAAATTTGACAAAAAATGATTTTCTAATAGTTTAAATTTTTTTTTCTTAAAAGTTGCTGTAACTTGCAATTATTTCTATAGTCTAGTAATTATTAAAAAGTGTTGCTATAACTTGTAATAAAAAATCTAATAAGTTTATTTAGGATAATTTTCACGTCAAAGTTGGGTATCATTGTGAACCCATTTAGATTGATAATTTATGATGAATTTACTTGGGCTGACCCAAATCAACCCATATTTAAAATCACTCTAACCCAACCCATCAAAACATGAACGAATTGGGCGAATCAAATGGGGTTGGGCTAGTTTTGCCACCTCTAAGTTCTACCTAAATTGGAATAAAAAAAGTGACATATATTATTAAAAATCGACATAAAAAGTACTATATTATACGTTAATTAATAAAATAAAATATTTAAAAGTTGCAAAAAATTATTTGACTCTTCAAAATTTTTAGTACCACATAAATTGAGACAAAGAAAATAATATATATTACTTAAAATACATATTAAAAGTATTATAAATTATAATATTTAATAATTTAAAATTTTTAAAATTATATAACAAATCTGATGGTCTCTCCCATGAGTGACACAAAATTATAGAGCATCAACCACATACGTCATGAATAATTATAATATAATTTGAGTCTGAGATGGTGGCGTTATCTCGGAGAAAAGAAAAAAATGTGTACATGTGAATATATAAATCCTTCAACGATGAATCTAGACGGGTCATGAAATGTTAATTTGTGTGGCGGCTTCTACGGTACTACACTTGTCTAGAAAAAAACATAGTAAGTGGGAAGTGTTTTAATTTTACCCCTCTTATCTATGTTGCATTGAAACAAAGCCCTCAATAATCATTTCATCATAAATAAACTCCTTACCTATTAACTATCTATATAAATCTAATAATTGAAGAATAGAAGTTGGAAGATGATTAACGCAATGAGATTAGCAAACAGAGCACAACTAGCACCATCCGTGTTGTCAAATCCATTGCCATATCATATTGCTCAAAATTCTGTTGCTGATGAGATTAGATTCAGATAAGTAGTAACCTCTGCTAGAAAACCCGACCACAACATGGATCAAACTAAGAAACCTGTCGAAGATCAGCAACACAAAGCTATGTAAGTTAATTTCCTCATCTTTTTGCCTTTTTTCTTAATTAAACTGAACCATATGTAATGTCCTTGGCTAAGATGGAAGGAGTTTTGGGGTGTTGTTTGTGATTTTGGGTAGATTATGGGTAGTATTATTTAATGATAATTTGTTTCTGCTATTGTGTGTTTGTTTTGTTGTTATCTGTTATTTTGTTTCTGATACTATCTGTGATTTCGTTGCTACCTTTTATTTCTTATTTTTATATTTTGTCTTTTCTTATATTTTTTGTTATATTACGTCTTCTTCTATGTTGTTTTGTTTGATATCGAGCCGAAGCCATTAGAAACAACCTCTCTACCTCAAAGGTGAGTGATGTAAGGTAATGTATGAGGTGAAATATGAGGTAGTGGTACCTGATGTGAAATGCATACATTCTACCACACCACTCCCAGACCCCAGAAGCCCACTTGGTTGTATTCTTCCTGCGAGTTATTCGCTATCTATTGATATAACATCACTTCTATTTATTCAAAGTGTATTAAAATAAGGGAAAAAGCAATTTGTAATTGGCATCATAAGTGAGATTAGCATCCTATAAGTAATTAGGTGGATAATTGGCAAGCAATAATCCTACTTAATTTTGTTTACTAAAATTTTTAATTTCTTTGTCTGTACTATTAAAATTCTTTTAGTAATACTAGTCTTTTATTATGATTATATATAATATATTAAATAAGTTTTGAAAAATTATTTTGACAAGCTTTTTAATAGATCAATTATGGCTGTGTAGCGGTTCAAATTTGATAAATTGAAATGGGCTGGACTGAAAGGCTGAGCTAATAAATGGATTCTCAAAGTTGGGCATGTTGAACAGATTATGAGCTAATTTTTCCACCCGTGGTGATTTGATAATTGACCAGATAATTGTGCCATGGTTTATATCCAACTCTTTTAAAATTCTAGATTGCTGTTGGTGTAGTCGAGTATTCGTTCTAATTCTAAGAATGAATTTTATTTTTTTGCATAGTAGTAGTAGAAATAATAATAATAATAATAATAATAATAATAATAATAATAATAATAATAATAATAACAATAATAATAATAGTAGTGATGTGTAATATAATTGGGTTGAAGGGACACGATGTCGAGCAGCTATGGAGATGCATATGCAACGAGATCAGATGAGGAAGGTTTTGGAGGCATCTATGGCGGAAACAAAGAGGACGAGGAAAACATTAAACATGGCAAAGCCCCTGTTATAATTTTTACTTTAAAATATATAGTTTTCTATATGTTTTATTTATCTCAAGTGTGCGTATAATAACTTTTTGCTGATTTAATTATTATTTATTATTGACAAAAATAGAGTATGATACTAAACAAGGAAGTGAAGTCGGCGAGAAGGAGAAGACTCGTAACCAGCATCAAGTAGCATGAAGTGAAAATTGTCTTGCCTTGTGTTAAATATTTACTTTTTCTTGGTGACTTGATAGATGTGTACTAATAAGGTTTAGTATGTAACTAGTCGACATGTTCGCGCTGTCATAAAAAATATATTTAGAATTATGAAGCTCTCTTTTATGAAAATAAAGATACTTATAAATATCATACATTTTCATTCAAACATGAGAATTATTAAGCTCTCTGTACTGGAAAATATCATACATTTGAATTCATTAAACATGTGAATGTTAATAAAAAATTAAGAAATATTAAAGTGTCCGAGCTTCGTGATGTCATAAAAAGTAAATACGTTAAATTTATAAATATTTCTAAAATGCAGACATCACGAAATGTCTTTTTTTAATTAATAAAATGAATAAATGCTAAAAATAAAAATACTTCAGCTATAATTCAAGTTTGTCACAGCTACTAAAAACAATTACAATGAAAATGAGAGATCACCTAAAGCCACTATTTTTTTTATGTTAGTCACAAGTCCAAATGGATATTTTGTATTCAATGAGAGCATTATATAAATGAAGCTAAGGACATTTTAACTACTCTTCACGGATTGATTATAAATCCGTTGAGCAGCCAAAACTAAACCGCGTGGGAGATGAGTTAGCTTGAGTTATAATCTAACTTGACCCGAAAATAAAACATAATTGACCCAACTCAATAAAGTTTGAACGGGTTCAATTTGAAACCTCTAATTTTACCCATAATCAAGTATTATTTGAAAAAGGAACAATGATACATAATGAGGTTTCTAAGAACCAATAAAGAAAAAAGAAAACTCAACTCTAGGAAAACAAATAAAATGAAAAAAAATATTGAACTAATAGTTCACAACTATATATTGTCTATGTTATTGCCTCTGATATTTGCCTCGATGAACTATGCTATTTTGAAATCATTTGCCTGAATCTTCAATCTTGTGAAGATCAATACACTTACAATGTACTCTTCTCTGGTCTTGGATGCCTCATCTCTAAAGTGATCATCACCGACTCCTCAAAGAGAAGATTAAATATGAAATTATTTGCTAAAACGCTTTGTAAAAAGATTTTATCATCTAAAAATATTTTACAAAAAATAAGATCAATTCGGGGCATTGAAGTGCTCGCTACACGCGAATACAAGGAAGGACCGAACCATAAGTACCTATTGTATACAATCTTATCCCATATTTATGCAAAAGGTTGTTTCCACGAATACCACAAAAATAAGTATTCCGAAAATGTTGGTACTAATAAGCATGCAAGAACCACCATCAAAAGCTCACAAAAACATGTCAAGTTATGGGATGAAATCACTTTCGAGTTTCAACGTTTAAAAAAAAACATTCAAAAATATTTCATAGAAAACTTTCTACTCTTCATGTTATCCAAAAAAGCTACGGGCCTCACCTTTTACTTATAGTTTAACTCTTGCTCGTTGAAAACTTAAAGATATAACATAACATGAAATCGTTTTCAAAAAGATACAAAATAAGAGAAGAACACCAGTTTTTGGTTTATTTTCTTAATCATCCATGCGGAGAGAGACAAAGTATTTATCTTATTACATAGAATGTAAAATGAAACTGATTTTTATAGACATTTAGCCATTTAGAAGCTGAATAAAACAGAAACAAAGAAAAAAAAGCAGCAAATCATAACTGAAAAATTTATTAATATTGAAGATGAAGGAAAAACATGAAGGAGGAGAAAATTATGATACCTCAATCTTTTTTATTTTTATGATAAAGTCTGATGAATTCTCTCTATATTTCTCGGCGACGCCAACTTCATATGTATCTAATTAATCGTCATTGAAGGAAACTCTTTAATTTATATATTGAGGACAAAGAGATTAGTTACAACCTCTTTAAACTAGAAGAGATTTGGAGATGTCTCCACCATGGCATAGCCACATACAATGGAGATCGTAAAAAAAATTATTCGAAGTATATGAATCACATATTATTTTTGTACATATATACTTATTCTTGGACGCCCTTAGCAGAGTTTATGATTTCGCCACATAGCGAATTTTATTACCATATAATTAAACAGAAATTAAAATAAATCTCGTTACGATTAATAGAATACTAAAATGATCTTGTGGAATAAGATAACAAACATGAAAATAAAGTATAAACCATTTAAAGCTACAATAGAAGAAAATCTCACATGAGAAAAAATTAAATTTATCTAATTTTTTTTTGAGAATTTACTATTACGACAACTTAATCAAGCTTCAATTGACATCCAGAAAATACAAATAAATATGAGAAGCGTGGAAGAAAACCTGTAGAATAAAATAAAGTTTGGTGGTGTAGATATTCCGCTGCGAACTGTGAGGCAACGATCATTTAATATTATCTTCGTTCACTTCACTAACTTTCAAATTATTTTCAAATTCCCCTCTATCGTGATCATTTACCCACTCTAAAAGAAAAAAATATGCATGGTAAAAATTCAATTATTAAAAGCTACACAGACAAAACAAATTACAGTATATAGAAGATTCACTATCAATCAATGTATAGTTGTAGAAAAGGGTATGAGAGGGGAAAATAATAATTTAGCAGGACACGAGAATAAATTAGTAGTGCATTATTCAAAAAATAATTTTATACAATTGAAGATATTGTATTTACAATTGGGGAAGATGAAGAATTGATTAATGGCGGTGAAAGGTGAAATAAATATGAAAAACTATCCTCTGAACTTGGAATGAAGAATCTTAAGAATACGAACGACTGGAATTTGGAACATTAAGATCATGTACGTGGACTAGTATGACTTTAATGAAAACGTTTAAGACCTCAATATGAGTTTTAGGTGAACATTTATTTTGTATGACCTTTTAAAGTCATTTATAGATCACTATCAATTTTGATATTTTTAATTTTAATTCTAAGAAGATTTCAAAAAAAAAATTAAAAAAATATGATTAAAATTTCTAGTCAAAGAGACATGCTACATCAACTTTTTTCATATTCTCCTTTATATATATGTATTGATTACATCGAAGTTGCTGTGTTTTTAGCTTGTAGTACATTATTATTTAGGAGTGAAGAAAATTGTCATGCCTCATAACTTCTACTTGGTGACTCGATATAAATATATATGTGATGTTCCGGCTTTCGACGAAATATTTTACATTTTTATCTTGAGAAAGTTGTATGTTTTCAAGTAACTAAGGTTGTGTTTAATGGTGGTTTTTAATGTTTCAGGGCAAGGAGTGAGCCGAAGAGAAAGTCTTAGAAAAGTAGCAAGAAAACAATTCTGATGGTCAAAATGGTGGACCGTCAGTCGTGCGACGGATCACCAACCTGACCGTCAAGCCTAAACAGAACCCAAGACTTCAGGTCCTACAGCGACAGACCAAATAATGGACTGTCAGTCTTAGGACGGAACACCAAGTTGTCCATCAACGTTATCCAGAACCAGGCTCCACGAAGGACTTAGTGATGGACCAAATGGTAGACCGTCATTCTTACGATGGACTACCAAGTCGGCCGTCAAGTTCATCCAGAACCTGGATCCCTGAAGGACTCAGAGATGGACCAAATGGTGGACCGTCAGACTTACGACGGACCACCAAGTTGGCCGTCAGTCTTATCCAGAAAGTGACCTTCCCAGATCAGCAGCGAAGGGCCTACTGGTGGACCATCAACCTTGCGACAGACCACCAATTTGGCCGTCACTTTGGATGTAAATTTTAGGATTTTGAATTTTAAATCCTTTTAGCAGGGAACATATAAATACCAAGTATTAGGGTTTAGTAGGGACTTTTGTCTTCAGTTTTATACTTTTGTCTTTAGTTTCATACTTTTGTCTTCAGTTTCATACTTATGTCTTCAGTTTCATACTTTAGTTTAGAAGGACTCAGCGACGGACAAAATAGTGGACCGTCATTCTTACGACGGACCACCAAGTTGGCCGTCAAGTTCATCCAGAACCTGGATCCCTGAAGCACTCAGAGACGGACCAAATAGTGGACCGTCAGACTTACGATGAACCACCAAGTTGTCCGTTAGTCTTATCTAGAAAGTGACCTTCCTAGATCAGCAGTGACGAGCCTAATTATGGACCGTTAACCTTGCGATGGACCACTAATTTGTCCGTCACTTTGGACGCGAATTTTATGATTTTAAATTTTAAATCCTTTTAGTGGGGAACATATAAATACCAAGTATTAGGGTTTAGTAGGTACTTTTGTCTTCAGTTTCATACTTTTATCTTCAGTTTCATACTTTTGTCTTCAGTTTCATACTTTTGTCTCTATTGAGAGTTTTGCATTATTTTTCATTGAGATTTGAATCCAGAGAGAGAGTCTTGATTATAAATTTTTATTTTTTTCATCAAAGATTGAGGAGAACAATATTGTGAATTTTTTAACTACTTTTCTGAAGTTATTTATGAACACCAATATAATCTTTGTTTCTGACATGGAGATGAGTAGCTAACTCCCATAACTAGGGTTATGGGAGCCTTGATGTAGAGAACTATTTTGGGGTTGTGAATGGGTTTGCTTTCTAACTTCTATCGAAATTGCATGAATCTTTCTTTATTTTAATGATATCTCTTGGTTGCAAACTTGAGAAGAGAGCCCATAAATTCCACTTGTCTGACAAGAAAGTGTATGTTGGGAAAAAAGGTGATTCACATGGACTCTATAGGTTTACCTTTTGGGTTAACGGGTTGATTCCTTAACAGGATCAACCCTCATGCGAGTGTTATTGAATGAGGCATGAATCCTTTAAGTTTGAGAGAAGTAAAGGGTGAAATACCTATTGGGTTGAGAAACATGTGGGTAATCTTTAGAATTCAATTATTCTTTCAATTGGATGCATAAGTTAGAATTCGAACTCAAATTCACAACCTTAATTATTTGAACATCTTGGTGAGCATAAATCTAGTCAATTCATTCTCATTGGAATTACATCTACATTTACTCTCAGTAGCTGGAATTTTGTGTAACACAAATACAAAAGAATTCTGTTAACATTCCCAAAACCTCTTTGTATTTCAGAGCCTTAGATCAACAGTCTAATAACAGGCACAATACTAAGTCAACACAGTATTCCCTGTGTGATTCGACACCCAACCCAGTTGGGTTTTATATTTGACAGCGACCGCTTAATCTCTCATAAGAGATTTGTAATTTGGGCCTATCAAATTTTGGCACCGTTGCCAAGGATTATGATTGTCAATTATGTTTGTGTTTGTTAATTGACCTTTGGTCAAGTTTCCTAAAATTTTACTTTCATTTGTTGTTTTTGTTTGTGCAGGGGAATTGTAGTGTATACCAAGTACACGGAGATCGGGTGCACCATTGTTACCAATACATTCGGAACTGCAACTTATTGGCAGAATGATAGAAACCCAAGATATTGAGAGACTAGCCGCATCGGCTAGAGCTCAACTAAATCAGCAGAATGATAGCCAGAAGACACGTCATCCTAACCCCAATGATGATGATTTAGGGGACGATGACTTGTTATATCCTTCTAATCGAAGGCGTGTAGATAATATAACTGCACCAATAAACAAAAATATGAACAGAAACCATCCTTTCAGGGAGAGACCTGATCGTCAAGCTGTTTAATTTGATCTTAATAATGATGAAGATGGAATAGATGGAGCTGGTTCCACTGGAGCTATTATTCCTCCACCTTTAGCACCAGGAGCAAAGTTCAATATTACCAGTACAATGATCCAACTCCTTCATCTGAAGGGGTTGTTTGGTAGACTCTCGGGAGATAATCATAATATGTATTTAGTGAATTTTATCACTATTTACAAGTCCTTTGGTAACCCGGGAGTGGGATAGAATGCCATTCAGTTGCATTTTTTTCTGTTGTCTCTATATGGGGAGGCAACATTATGGCTTAATGAGCTGACACCCGATTCTATAACTAACTGGAGGCGATTGAAAGAGGCTTTCCTAGAAAGGTTATCTCTGTCTTCCAGAAGGGTACAGTTGAGGGATGAGATCAACAAATTTAGGAAGCTCTCAACCAAAGCCCTTTATGAGACATGGGAGAGATTAAAAAAGAAGTTAAAATAGTGTCCGAACCATAATATAATAAATATTCATCTGATGGAGACTCTTTATCGAGCTTTGAACTCTATTACGAAGCCAGTTGTTGATAATGCTGTAGGGGGATCATTTATGGATCTCACATTTCAGGAGGCCTCGGATATGCTTGACCAGATGACCAAACAAAACAGATCTTGGCATACCAAGGATTCTGTGGCAGCAAGCCCTGTTGTGTCTATTGGCATAACTACGGAGCAATATAAGAAAGAGACAGAACGTGATCAAGACATGGCGCACTTAAAGACGCAGATGGATCTATTGACCAAGCATCTATTATCTGCAAAGACTAAAAAGGTAAAGGCTGTTGCAGCTAAAGGTAGAGATGATTTTGATTTGGAAGAAGAGGCTAACTATTTTAATAATCAGAGGGGTTTCAGAAGCAATAACCATGGAAATCAAGGTTGGAACTGCTACGACAAGGCTAGTTATAAGGATAGAGAGCAAAGAAATTAGAAAGGTAAGAATGATAGAAGTGGGCTATATGTACCTCCCGAAAGCAGAGATAGTGATGCAACTAGCTATGGAAAGATGTCCATGGAGGATATGATGGAGAAATTATTAAAGGGAGTTAAAGCTACCAACTCTGGAGTGACTACCATAAAGAGTGATTTATCTTTTATGAATCAGTTGGTGAACTCACACTCTACATCTATCAAGCATTTGGAGCAACAAATAAGTCAGCTCTTGGCAACGTTGAATTAGAGGAAGACTGAAAAATTGCTAAGTGACACCATTCAGAACACACAAAATAATGGCTCTTTCATGGCTATCAATACTAGAAGTAGTAAGGTATTGGCAGGCTCTCCTGGGGGTAAGCCTGCGGTTGATATTGTAGTAGATAAGGTTGAAGAAGCAGAGATTGATCATCCGGTGGAATTTGGGAAATCAGATAAAGTTATTGATGACACACCACCCAACAGTCAACAGGTAAATGAATCGAAAAAGAATAAAAAAAGGAGGTTGAAGTTGTAGTTACCACTCTTCCAATGCCACCTCCTTCATTTCCTCATCGGTTGAAGAAAAAAGCCGACGACACCAAGTTCAGAAAATTCATGGCTATGCTGAAGCAGTTGACGATTAATCTACCACTGGTGTAGGCATTAGAGTAAATGCCTGGATACACAAAATTCATGAAAGACCTTATCACAAAGAAAAGGTCGGTTAGTTTTGAGCAAATGGACAATTTGTATCTTTGTGGTGCTATGTCCACAAGGTCTCTGGTGAAGAAAAAGGTAGATTTGGGAGCATTTACTATCCCATGCACTATTGGACCTCTTGACTTTGCAAGATCTCTACGCGACCTGGGAGCTAGCATTAACCTGATGCTGGTAGCTGTTTACAAAAAGTTAGGTTCGAGAGATCCCACACCAACTAATATGCGACTTGTGATGGCGGATAAGTCGGTCAAATAACCTGTTGGTATTTTGTATGATGTATTGGTGAAGGTTTCTAGTTTTATATTTTTGGCAGATTTTGTTATTCCTGATTACGAGGTGGATTTTGAGGTGCCCATAATCTTGGGTCAACCTTTCCTCAAAATCAAAAGTGTGCTGATTGATTTTCAAGCTAATGAGCTCTTATTCAGGTTGAATGATGAGGTGGTGAGATTTGATGTGTGCCAATCAATGAAGCAACAGAAAGAAATGAGTGTGTTTTCCATTATTGATGTCTATTAAGAGGAGGAGTAGGAAGTACCGATAGAAGAGAAATATACTGCTGAAACCCTGGCTGCAGTAGTGATGAATTTTGATCAGGATGGTGTAGAAGATTATGAGGAGATTGTTTGTACCTTGACTGGCATGGGGTCTTACTCATATGCTCCCACGACATTGGACTTGGACTTAGAAAATTATCCTAGTCTACCTGCTAAGCCCTCTATAGAAGAACCACCTGTTCTAGAGCTGAAAGAGTTACCTAGTCATTTGAGGTATATATTACTGGGCAGTGGAGATACACTACCTATTATTATTATGGCTGACCTGGGTGAGAAGCAGGTGGAAGCACTTGTTTCGGTGCTGCAAAGATACAAAAGAGCAATAGGCTAGACTATTGCTGATATTGTTGGTATTCCTTCTGGCATCTGCACTCATAAGATAGAAATTAAGGAAGAATGTACTCCTACCATTAAGCATCAACACCGACTTATCCCACCAATGAAAGAGGCGGTGAATATGGAAATTATTAAGTTGCTAGATGCAGGAGTGGTTTATCCTATTTCCGACAGTAAATGGGTAAGCCCGATTCAATGTATGCCCAAGAAAGGGGGCATGACTGTTGTTGCAAATGAAAAGAAATAGTTGATTCCTCTCAGTCCTGTGACTGGTTGGAGAGTTTGCATGGACTACCGTAAACTAAACTCATGGATTTTAAAAGACCACTTCCCAATGCCCTTTATGGATCAAATGCTTGATCGGTTGGCAGAGAGGGGGTGGTATTACTTTTTGGATGGATATTCGGGCTACAATTAGATATGTATTATTCCTGAAGATTAGGAGAAGACAACGTTTACATGCCCGTATGGCACTTTTGCATTCAAGAGGATGCCGTTTGGGTTATGTAATGCACCCGCTACCTTCCAAAGGTGTATGATGTCTATTTTTTTGGATATGGATGAGGACACTTAAGAGGTGTTCATGGATAATTTTTCTGTGGTCGGAGATTCATTTGAGATGTGTCTAGAGAACTTGAGTAAGGCTTTGCAGAGATGTGTGGAATTTAATCTTATGCTTAATTGGGAGAAATGCCACTTCATGGTGAAGGAGGGCATTATTCTAGGGCACAAATTTCAGCAAAAAGGATAGAGGTCGATCAAGCCAAGGTAGAGGTTATTGAGGAACTACCTCCTCCCATCTCAGTGAAAGGGGTGCGTAGTTTCCTTGGACATGCTGGATTTTATTAGAGGTTTATAAGAGATTTCTCTAAAATATCAAATCCACTTTGCAAACTTTTAGAGAAGGAAACTAAGTCCTTCTTTTACACTGATTGCGTTAAGGAATTTGAATGCCTCAAGAGAAAACTGGTTGAAGCCCCTATCATTGTTACACCGGACTGGTTAAAACCATTTGAGATTATGTATGACGCAAGAGGTGTTGCCTTTAGAGCTGTGTTGGGGAAAAAGAAAGACAAATTATTTCATCCAGTTTATTATGCCAGCATAGCACTGAATGGAGCTCATAAGAACTACACCATCACAGAGCAGGAACTTCTAGTAGTGGTGAATGCTTTTGAGATGTTTTGGGCATATTTGCTGGGTACCAAGGTGGTGGTAAACACTAACCACACTGGCTTGAGGTACCTAATGGCGAAGAAGGATGCTAAACCAAGGTTGATCCAGTGGGTATTACTACTTCAGGAATTTGGCTTCGAGGTCAAGGACTGTAAGGGATGTGAGAATCAAGTGGCTGATCACTTATCCAGACTCGAAGGCGAGCAAGCAGTAAAACACAAGCTTGATATTGATGATTCCTTTCTTGATGAGAAAGTATTGACTGCAGTTCTCGAAAAATTACCTTGGTATGCTGACTTCGCGAATTATATGGTAAGTGAAGTGATACCAAAAAATCTTTCCTTTCATCTGATGTTGGGCGTATTTATACCCCTAAGAACCATAATTTACCCATATTTTAGCTAAGTTTTGAGGATAAAATATATAATTCCTGCACTTTTAGTCCATTTTCCTTTAAGTGATCTAACCTATGTGATTAGCATGTTTTCAGGTATTAATGATGAAGATTTCAGCACTTTGTGGACCTTTGGGCAGCAAAGGAAAACTTCATATAAGAGGGAAGGCATCTTTTGGAAGCTGTTGGACTGAATGTGACGCATGGAGAATTTGTCCCGAGCAAAATTAGTATTTCTAAATACTTAGGGATGCAGCAGTAACTTAGTAGACAAGGATATTATAAAAACCCTATTGCTGAATTTTTCAGCAGCATTGATCAATTATCATTAGTCATTATTCAGTTTACATATTCTGTAAGTTTTGGACAGAGAAACACGGCTCACACTTGGAAACGGCTAGAGAAAAACACGTTACTCTCTTTGTGACACTAAGATCACTTCCATCGCCAAGATTGTTCTAGGTTGTGGTATGATGATTATGTCTATTTTGATTTCCGTCGTATCCATGAGTAGCTAAACTTCTCTGTTAGGGTTATGGAAACCTTGTAAGATACTATTTGTTGCTATGAGTTTGTGAATTCTTGATGTGTATGCTACTTATATCATTACTCTCTTCGTTTTAATTAAATTCTCATGGTTGCAAACATAGAGAACATGCCATTATAGCATTAACTTGTTCAGGAGAAAAGTTACATGTTTGGAAAAGAGAGTGTGACAAGGAAATAGGGCTTCTAACCTCTATTTACACGTTAATGCCTTAACCGGATTAACTTCTTGGAGAATTTGTACCATTTGTTATACACTTTAGGCTCGGGAGAGCTAAAGTGAAATAAATCCTTGATGGTTGGGAAACACATGGATTTAGAATTAGAATACGATTCTCTATAAGTGCATGCATATCTAAATTCCGCGTTACACATAGTTAATAGAGAAGTAGAAACTACAAGGTGGACATAACCCTAACTTATTATTCTCTGAGATTAACCTTTACTAAACAAATCATTCATTCGTTACTTTGATATTATTAATTCACGCCTAAATCAAAACCCCCCTTTTCCGTGGAATTTTTGACCAACAGTCTACTAACAATTGCAACACTTAGTGACCAAGTATTCCCTGTGGGATTCGACACCCAACCCAGTTGGGTTTTATATTTGACAGCGACCGCTTACACTTTCTAACGAGAGCTGTAATTTGGGCGTTATCAAATTTTGGCGCCGCTGCCGGGGAATACAGTTGTCAACTAAGTTTGTGATAGTTACTAGACCCTTTGGTCAAAGATTCTCGAATTTTACCTTTTGTTTGTTGTTTTTGTTTTGTTCAGGTTTGGTAGAGTCCATGCCAAATACACGAAGATCTGGTCAGCCATTATTACCCATAAATCCTGAACCATAACTTATTGGCAGAATGGATGCACAACGTGTCATTGAAAGAAGGGCTGCTCAACAGGAGCAGGCTAGGTTAGCTGCGTTGGAAGCTACTCAAGTGCATCAACAGAATATTGATAACCCAGGCCGGGCAACAAATCCTGATGATGAGGACCTGGGTGATGATGAGTTACTTAATCCACGGCGTGCAGATGAGGTGGCAGTACCTGTGAACAGGAGAGATCGTCAAGCTAGAATGAGACCTGAACGCCGAGCTATGCAGGCTCTTTTTGATGATGATGATGATGATTTGGATGGAGCTGGTGCCACAGGGGCTATTATTCCTCCTCCCTTGGCACCCGGAGCCAAGTTTAATATAACTAGCACCATGATACATCTATTGCAACTCAAAGGGTTATTTGGTGGACTTGCAGGCGATGATCTGAATATGCATCTGATCAACTTTATCTCAACATGCAAGGCGTTTGACAATCCAGGGGTTGGACAGAATGCGATTCGGCTGTGCTTATTTCCATTGTCTCTATCTGGAGAGGCAATCTATGGTTGAACGGGCTAACTCCTGACTCTATCACTAATTGGAGGCAACTGATTGACGCTTTTCTAGAAAGATTCTTTCCGCCATCCAAAAGAGCACAATTACGAGATGAGATCAGTAATTTTCGACAGCTTCCAACTGAAGCTCTCCACAAAACATGGGAGAGGTTCAAGAAGATGCTTATGCGGTGCCCAAACCATCAGATGACCAATATCCACTTGATGGAAATATTAAACAGGGCTTTGAACTCAGTGACTAAGCCAGTGGTTGATAATTCTGTGGGTGGGTCATTCATGGACCTTACTTTTATTGAGGCTGGTGATATGCTGGATCGTATGACAAAGCAAAGTAGAGCTTGGAATACCAGGGATTCTGATGTAGCAAGATCTACTGTATCTACTGGCATGACAGCAGAACAGAGGCGAAGAGAAGAGGAATGTGACCAAGATATGGCTCACATGAAAACTCAGATGGACCTTCTTACCAAACATTTATTATTAGGGAAGACAAAAAAGGTCAAGGATGTTGTATCGCAGGGAAGAGATGAATCCGATTCTGAAGAGGAAGTAAATTATTTGAATAATCAGGGGGGTTTTCAAGGCAATGCCCAAGGAAACCAAGGTCGGAACTATTATGATAAATCCAGATACAAGAATAAGACTGACAGGAGTGGTTTGTATGTTCCTCCTGGAAATTGTGAGGCTGCGACATCAGGCTCTGGGAAGATGTCCATGGAAGATATGATGGCTAAGCTGTTGAAAGGACTGGAGGCAACCAACACGAGAGTAACAAAGGTAAAAAATGATTTGTCCTCAATATATCAATTGGTTGATTCGCATTCCACTTCAATAAAATAGTTGGAACAACAATTGAGTCAACTATCAGCGGCACTCAATCAAAGAAAAGATGGCACCCTACCTAGCGACACGGTGCAAAATCTAAGAAATGATGGATCATGTATGGATATTACTACAAAGAGTGGTAAGGTGTTGGAAAATCCATCCAAAGGCAAGCAGGTGGTTGATAATATAGAAGAGAATATGATTGAAGCAGATAGTGATGATTCTGTAGAAGCTGAAAGTCAGAACGTTCATGACACTACACTTAGACGTCACCAGCCTGAAAAGATTGATAATATGAAGCAAGATAAAAATGAAGTGGTGGATAAAACTATTCCCCTTCCACCACTACCTTTTCCTCAGAGACTGAAGAAGAAAGCTGATGACACCAGGTTCAGTAAATTCATGACTATATTGAAGCAGCTGACTATTAATGTTCCTTTGGTGGAGGCGCTGGAACAGATGCCTGGGTACGCTAAATTCATGAAGGACCTTTTGACAAAGAAGCGGGCAGTAAGCTATGAGCTGGCAGATAATGTTCATCATTGCAGTGCAATCGCTACAAGATCGTTAGTTCAGAAGAAGGCAGATCCTGGTGCTTTCTCTATTCCTTGCACGGTTGGATCTTTGGATTTTGCTAAGGCATTGTGCGATTTGGGAGCTAGTATCAATTTGATGCCGCTATTTATTTATAGAAATTTGGGGTTGGGTGATCCTACACCAACTAATATGCGGCTCGTGATGGAAGATAGGTCGGTAAAACGACCTGTTGGTATCTTATATGATGTATTGGTGAAGGTTTCCACCTTTATTTTTCCTGCAGACTTTGTTATTTTGGATTGTGAGGTGGATTCTGAAGTTCCCATAATCTTGGGGCATCCTTTCCTTGAAACAGGAAGTGTGCTTATTGATTTAAGAGCTAATGAGCTTTTATTTCGGATGAATGACGAAGTGGTCCATTTTGATGTATGCAAATCAATGAAGCAACCCAAAGATATGAATGTGTTCTCTGTAGCTGATGTTTATTATGAAGATGAGAAAGAATTATCTGTAGATAAGCAGTTTATTGTTGATCCATTGGCTGCTGTGCTTATAAATTTTGAGCGTGAGGATATTGAAGAGTATGAAGAAACTATTTGTGCTCTAACAGGAATAGGGTCATATTCTCATGCTCCTAAGAAGCTGGACCTTGATCTTAAGGATCGACCTTCACCACCATCAAAGCCATCCATTGAAGAACCACCAGTGCTAGAATTGAAAGAGCTGCCCAGCCACCTGAAGTATGCATTTTTGGGAGGTGGTGATACACTTCCGGTTATTGTTGCGATTGATTTAGGTGAACAACAAGTAGCGGCTCTCATCTCTGTTCTAAAAAAATACAAGAGAGCCATCGGTTGGACTATTGCTGATATAATTGGTATCCCTCCTGGGATATGTATGCATAAGATTCAGCTCGAAGAAGATTGCGTGCCCACAATTGAGCATCAACGTCGTTTGAATCCACCTATGCAAGAGGTGGTGAAGAAAGAAATTATTAAGTGGTTAGATGCTGGGGTGGTGTATCCAATCTCCGACAGTAAATGGGTGAGTCCGGTACAATGTGTGCCCAAGAAAGGGGGCATGACGGTAGTCGCAAATGAAAAGAATGAGCTAATTCCACTCATACCTATCACAGGGTAGAGAGTGTGCATGGACTACCGGAAGTTGAATTTGTGGACGTTAAAGAATCACTTCCCAATGCCATTCATGGACCAAATGCTTGATTGATTGGCAGGGAAGGGATGGTTTTGTTTCTCAGATGGTTATTCCGTCTATAATCAGATTTGCATTGCTCCTGAAGATCAAGAGAAGACAAATTTTACATGCCCGTATGGTACGTTTGCTTTCAAACGTATGCCATTTGGGTTATGTAACGCACCTGCCACTTTTTAGCATTGTATAATGTCCATTTTTTCTGATATGGTTGAAGACACCTTGATGGTGTTCATGGATGATTTTTCAGTAGTAGGTGAGTCATTTGAATCATGCTTGGCAAATCTGAGTATGGCGTTGCAGAGATGTGTTGAATTCAACTTGGTGCTAAACTGGGAGAAGTGCCATTTTATGGTGAAGAAAGGCATTGTTCTTGGGCATAAAGTCTCGGAAAGAAGAATTGAGGTGGATCGAGCCAGGATTGAAGTTATCGAGATACTACCACCTCCAATTTCTGTAAAGGGAGTTCGTAGTTTCCTCGGTCATGCAGGTTTTTATCGGATGTTTATTAAAGACTTCTCCAAGATTGCTAGTCCATTATGCAAACTTTTGGATAAGGATGCAAAGTTCGACTTCGGTGAAGATTGCTTGAAGGCATTTGAATACCTCAAAGGGAAGCTAGTTGAAGCTCCTATTATTATAGCACCCGATTGGTCTCTACCGTTTGAAGTGATGTGTGATGCAAGTGGGGTAGCTTTAGGTGCTGTACTTGGTCAGAAAAGAGAAAGGCTATTTCATCCAATATACTATGCGAGCAAGGCCTTGAATGGAGCCCAGAAGAACTATACCGTCACGGAACAAGAGCTTCTAGCAGTTGTTTATGCTTTTGAAAAGTTCCGTGCTTACTTGTTGGGAACCAAAGTGGTGGTTCATACAGATCATGCGGCTCTGATATATTTAATGACATAGAAGGATGCTAAGCCAAGGCTAATTCGATGGGTGTTATTGCTTCAAGAATTTGATTTTGAGGTAAAGGATAGAAAAGGTTGCGAAAACCAAGTGGCTGATCATCTATCTAGACTTGAGAGTGAGCACATAGCGCAACCCGAACTTGAGATTGATGATGCATTTCTCGACGAAGAGATCCTAGCCACTATGGTGGAAGACTTACCATGGTATGCAGACTTTGCGAACTACGTGGTAAGTAAAGTGATGCCTGAGAATCTCTCCTTTCATCAAAAGAGAAAGTTCATGCATGATGTGAAACACTACTTCTGGGATGAACCGTATCTTTTTCGATGATGTGCTGATGGTTTTATTAGGTGATGCATCTCTGATGTGGAGGTGCCTAGCATCTTGGAAGCAAGTCATGCTTCCCAAGTTGGGGGTCACCATGCAGGTGATCGAACAGCCAGGAAGGTATTGCAAAGAGGCTATTATTGGCCTTCATTATTCAAGGATGCCTATGATTTTATGAGAAGATGTGATCAGTGTCAGAGGCAAGGCGTGATTTCAAAGCACCATGAGATGCCCATGTCTAAAATTCTTGAAGTGGATCTATTTGATGTATGGGGTATTGATTTCATGGGCCCATTTATGAATTCGTTTGGGATGAAATATATCCTAGTTGCTGTGGTTTATGTATCCAAATAGGTCGAAGTGGTAGCGCTGGCTGATAATGAAGGTAAGCGTGTTGTAGCATTCTTAAAGAGAAATATCTTCTCTCGTTTTGGGGTACCACGTACCATCATAAGCGATGGAGGATCACACTTTTGCAACAAGCTATTCTGAGCCGTGTTGGTGAAATATGGGGTCAAGCAACATAAGGTAGCTACACCTTACCACCCACAATCTAGTGGGCAGGTAGAGGTTTCTAATCGGGAGATCAAGCTGATCCTTGCTAAGACTGTAAATGCTAGTAGGAAGGATTGGTCCCGAAAGATGGATGATGCCTTATAGGCTTATAGGACTGCGTTCAAGACACCAATTGGTATGTCACCTTACCAACTAGTTTATGGGAAATCTTTTTACTTGCCAATCGAGCTCGAACATAAAGCGCTGTGGGCATTGAAGTGGCTTAACCTGAATTGGGATGATGCTATTAATCTGAGATTGGAACAGCTGAATGAGATGGATGAATTCCATCTAGATGCGTATGAAAGAGCAGACCTCTACAAGGAACGGATTAAAAAGTTCCATGATCGGAGGATTATCCAATGAAACTTACAGAAGGGTGATTTGGTACTTCTTTTCAACTCCAGACTGAAGCTATTTCCAGGTAAGTTGAAGTCTAGATGGTCTGGTCCATTTAAAATTAGCCAAGTCTACTCGTCTGGAGTAGTAGAGTTAGAAAATAATGATGGTGGTGTCTTTAAGGTGAATGGACAACGAGTGAAGCCATATATCGGTCCACTTGACTCGATAAAATGTATAGCCACCGTCTATCTCGATGAAGTCTAATGTAATCGAGATAACTATGTCGTGCCGCGACAATAAATCAAGCGCTACATGGGAGGCAACCCATCGTTTTTAATAGTTTTGTTTTACTAGGAGTTTGTTTTTGTTAAATAAAAATCCAAAAAGAAGAGTCGAGCCACGACCAAAACTAAGGCGCTTGGTGGGAGGCAACCCATCCGTCTAATCATTTTTTGTTGTTTTTGATTAAGTGTAGGTGAAAGATGTATAAAAGAGGAGATTGGTCCTAAATTTTGAGTTAAAAGTGAGCCATGCTAAAGGTGGTAAAGTAGGAATGATGGAGCAAATGCTATCAGCTAGGCATTGCCTATGCTAATCTAGGCAATAGTCAAGGCAATGCCTATACTAATCTAGGCAATGGACAAGGCAAGGCCTATGCAAATCTAGGCAATGGACAAGGCAAGGCTTATACCATTGCCTATGCTTACTGCCTCACATAGGCAACGAACAAGGCATTGCCTATGCAAATCTAGGCAATACCATAGGCGCCACCTATGTAAATCTAGGCAATACCATAAGCGCCGCCTATGCCATTGCCTATGCTTCCTGTTTCAACAAGGCATTGGCAAAGGCACCGCCTATGCCCAACAAGGCATTGACAAAGGCACCGCCTAAGTCCAACTAGGCATTGACAAAGGCGCCGCCTCTGCTAAGCATAGGCAAAGCATTAGGCACCGCCTACTTATGCCTTTTTGTCTCCTAACCCAATTTTACATGGATCAAACCCGACCCATGGCTTAGTCTATAAATAGATCTTCAACCTTAGAACAAAATACACTTGTTTGCTCAACCTAGGCGCCGCCTAAGCTTCCCAAATCTCTCAAAATTTTTCTTTTTGCTCATCTAATCTTGCAAGATCATCTTCCCAAATAATCGCCAAGTAAGTTATTCTTTTATATCCCGTAGTTGTTGCAATACTACGCTTATAATGGTATTTTAGATTTTGGAGTGGTGTTTGGTGATAAGAATATGATTGGTTTGTTATGATACATCTAGATTGAGTGAAAGAATACGTGTGGGCGTTCTTGACTTTGTTCCGACTTGTACTTGATTGTTATACACTGTCATATTTTTATGGAGTTGAAATTGTGAAGTTAATGCGTAATCTTGAACGTTGAAAGCTTGAATGTTTGAAGGACTCATTCATCGAGGTATGGATTATGATTGACCACAAGTATACGATGGTGTGATTATTTCTATGCAATAACCTGATAATAACTCTATGTGGTAGTCTTGTTCAAAAAGTGCATAAATCTATTGAAATAAAGTTGGAAAGGATAGTCAAGATTACATAAAAATATGACTGCGCTAAACATGTTGTTGGAACATATCGCCTAAATGTATGTCAACGAAGTCTGAGTAATTGACCTCACTCACTTAATTAGTCTGTGCCAACAAATTAAGTGTGGGGTGGTGCCATCACTGGTTGTTGTTCGATTATAGTAAATCTTTCGAGATGAAACTAACATGACTCTATTTTGATCTCAGGTAGAATGGCTCCAAAAGGACGACAAGGAAAAGAAAAAGTGTCCACCTCACAGAAAGGTTAGAAACGGTCAAGAAAAGAGCAAGCTGAGTCCTCTTCTTTGTAAGTGCCTCGACGCACTTTCGAGATAAAATGGGTCCTAGAGGAGGAAGGAAAGGAGTGGTACAAGAACAACAAAGTAAAAAAATATGTTCACGTGGATTTGATGCAGAAGGAGAGTCTAGCAAAGAGAGATCCCCGCATTTTGGCTAAAATCATGGCACTAAATCTTGATTTCATTTTCCGAGATATGGGGGAATGCAATCTTGATCTAACGCAAGAGTTTTATGCCAATTGGTCCCCAAAGACTACCAGAAGTGAAGTAAAGATTCGGAGCCAAGTCTTCCAACTGAATGCGGAGTTCTTCAAATCTTTTCTGGGCCTTCCATCTGTGGATCCATCACCGCTCAAGGAGATTTATCACAGACCGCCCTACAGGGCACTCAGACACACACTGTGCGGAACAAGGTCCATGGCCCGGTGGATTCATCACAAGGATAACGGTCAGCACAATACCTTCCCGTATGCTTCCTTGAACAGAGAAGCTCGTATATGGTTGAGGATAGTCAACTCTTGCCTGATTCCTGGGACACAGTACACAAAGATCACACGTGATAAAGTATGCTTGGTGTACGCTCTGATGACTAATATTCCCATCAACATTGGTGCGGTTATACGATTATCAATGCGTAAGGCTAGGCTGCATAAAAGGTCCCATTTCAGCTTTGGCAATTTGTTGACTGCGATCTTAAGGAATGAGCACATTGAAGAGAAACCTGCAGATCATAAGCTTCCACACAACCCGAAGAAGGTTGATCTTACGAAAGTTAAAGAGCCTGAAACTGGTCATGGAATCAACCTTACCACTGCAGAAAGACATGCTCGGGATGAAAGTTTCTTTTGCCATCTATATGGCATGACTCGGTTTACCATGATGAGTGGGGGTCGGGTTCCGACTGATGCAGAGCTTCAGCAGTTGGATTATGACTACCCGATGAATGAGCATGCGCAGGCTATGTGTGGAGTAGGGGTACATTTTGAGGAATCTCTCGATTATGACGTGCCGACTGACGATGATCGCCAACTGCCAAACTCAGATGTGGAGGACAACTCTGATGACGATGACTCTGATGATGATTCCGACGCAGGGGGTATGACCCCAGACATAGAGGAGGAGTCTGACTAATCAAGTTTTCCTTATTTATTTCCCACTGAGGGCAGTGTGTCCCGTCTAAGTGTGGGGTACTGGTATTTGTATGCTGTATTGTACTTCTTTGCCTTCAATTTATTCTTGTTCTTGTTTGTTAATTAGTCGTAATTAGTTATTAAATTCTAGATTTTTTTTAGATTTTGCATGAAATTGTTCTGATAGACGGCATGGTAGTATAACAAGAGTTTGTGCTAAATCATTACTATTGAGACATTTAGGCTCTACGTGTGACTCACTGTGTGATAATTGTGTGGTTTAATTCATTCATATGTTGGGTCAAGGGTCTATACTGCTCCCAATAAAGTTGACCATGTGCCTTGTGTGTGTGAGGATATAGTATATTCTGTGTTGTGACTGATGCTAGAACTTGCCTGGTGTGTGTGTAAAGCGAAATAAAGAGTATGAGTTTAGGAGATGATTTAGGCATTTCTTTGGCAGCCTTTAATTGTTTACCTTCTTTTTACCTACCTTTGTACATCATCCTAGTGAACCCCCTTTGAGCCTTTAGCTATTTTCTTTGACAGCCTCATATGTAACCTAATCCATTTTTTTTTCAAGACCATAATTTGATCCAAATTCCTAAGTGCTTTAAATTGTAGATTCATGTGACAAAATAAGAGGAAATTGGTGACAATAATGTCTCAGAGTGTATTGGTGCTTGAAAATATTGTGAAAAAGAGTGGCTATCATAGGGATGTTTAAAAAAAAAGAAAAAAAGAAAAAAAAAATTAAATAAAAAAATAAATAGTTGTGTTTATGATTGAATAACAAATTGGGTGAAAAGGGGTTGGTAGATGAAAGGAAGGTAGAGTGGTTGTTAAGAGTTGGTGTATATGACATATTGTAGTGTATTAAAGCGCTTAGGGAACATAGTCACTATTTTTGGCCAAAATAGTCCTACCTGTCCCTTAGCCTACATTACAACCTGTAAGGACCTATTTGATCCTAAGCTTAGCATTCTGATATTAGTAGAGCATTACACTAAGGGAAAACATATGGTCATCAGTTGCAATATAAGAATTCTTTGCGAGAGTGAAAGCAAGGAGAGTCTTATACCCATGTTTCGAATAATGCAAAACTTTTGAGTGATTATGGGTGATATCTTGTGTGATACACACATGGTTGATGATATTTGGGTAGTGTTATATGATTCTTTGTGGCTTAAATTATGGATACGAATTAACCATCCTCACGAGTCTATGTTGGAGGTTGAATTGTTTCTAGGAGTGATAAAGAAACCTACTCTTTGTTAATGATTGCCGTGCATGTCTTGTTGAACATTTTGTGTTGCTACTGTGAAATTCTAGTTAGATGTTTGCATGGACGTAATATTTTGTTCGAGGAAGAACAAAGCTTTAAGTGTGGGGTGGTGATGTTGGGCGTATTTATACCCCTAAGAACCATAATTTACCCATATTTTAGCTAAGTTTTGAGGATAAAATATATAATTCCTGCACTTTTAGTCCATTTTCCTTTAAGTGAGCTAACCTATGTGATTAGCATGTTTTCAGGTATTAATGATGAATATTTCAGCACTTTGTGGACCTTTGGGCAGCAAAGGAAAACTTCATATAAGAGGGAAGGCAGCTTTTGGAAGCTGTTGGACTGAATGTGACGCATGGAGAATTTGTCCCGGGCAAAATTAGTATTTCTAAATACTTAGGGATGCACCAGTAACTTAGTAGAAAAGGATATTATAAAAACCCTATTGCTGAATTTTTCAGCAGCATTGATCAATTATCATTAGTCATTATTCAGTTTACAGATTCTGTAAGTTTTGGACAGAGAAACACGGCTCACACTTGGAAACGACTAGAGAAAAACACGTTACTCTCTTTGTGACGCTATGATCACTTCCATCGCCAAGATTGTTCTAGGTTGTGGTATGATGATTATGTCTATTTTGATTTCCGTCGTATCCATGAGTAGCTAAACTTCTCTGTTAGGGTTATGGAAACCTTGTAAGATACTATTTGTTGCTATGAGTTTGTGAATTCTTGATGTGTATGCTACTTATATCATTACTCTCTTCGTTTTAATTAAATTCTCATGGTTGCAAACATAGAGAACATGCCATTATAGCATTAACTTGTTCAGGAGAAAAGTTACATGTTTGGAAAATAGAGTGTGACAAGGAAATAGGGCTTCTAACCTCTATTTACACGTTAATGCCTTAACCGGATTAACTTCTTGGAGAATTTGTACCATTTGTTATACACTTTAGGCTCGGGAGAGCTAAAGTGAAATAAATCCTTGATGGTTGGGAAACACTTGGATTTAGAATTAGAATACGATTCTCTATAAGTGCATGCATGTCTAAATTCCGCGTTACTCATAGTTAATAGAGAAGTAGAAACTACAAGGTGGACATAACCCTAACTTATTATTCTCTGTGATTAACCTTTACTAAACAAATCATTCATTCGTTACTTTGATATTATTAATTCACGCCTAAATCAAAACCCCCATTTTCCATGGAATTTTCGACCAACAGTCTACTAACAATTGCAACACTTAGTGACCAAGTATTCCCTGTGGGATTCGACACCCAACCCAGTTGGGTTCTATATTTGACAGCGACCGCTTACACTTTCTAACGAGAGCTGTAATTTGGGCGTTATCAAATTTTGGCGCCGCGGCCGGGGAATACAGTTGTCAACTAAGTTTGTGATAGTTACTAGACCCTTTGGTCAAAGATTCTCGAATTTTACTTTTTGTTTGTTGTTTTTGTTTTGTTCAGGTTTGGTAGAGTGCATGCCAAATACACGAAGATCTGGTCAGCCATTATTACCCATCAATCCTTAACCACAAATTATTGGCAGAATGGATGCACAACGTGACATTGAAAGAAGGGCTGCTCAACAGGAGAAGGCTAGGTTAGCTGCGTTGGCAGCTGCTCAAGTGCATCAACAGAATATTGATAACCCAGGTCGGGCAACAAATCCTGATGATGAGGACCTGGGTGATGATGAGTTACTTAATCCACGACGTGCAGATGAGGTGGCAGCACCTGTGAACAGGAGAGATCGTCAAGCTAGAATGAGAACTAAATGCCGAGCTGTGCAGGCTCCTTTTGATGATGATGATGACGATTTGGATGGAGCTGGTGGCACAGGGGCTATTATTCCTCTGCCCTTGGCACCCGGAGCCAAGTTTAATATCACTAGCACCATGATCCAGCTGTTGCAACTCAAAGGGTTATTTGGTGGACTTGCAGGCGATGATCCAAATATGTATCTGATCAACTTTATCTCAACATGCAAGACGTTTGACAATCCAGGGGTTGGACAGAATGCGATCCGGCTGTGCTTATTTCCATTGTCTCTATCTGGAGAGGAAACTCTATGGTTGAACAGGCTAACTCCTGACTCTATCACTAATTGAAGTCAACTGAAAGATGCTTTCCTAGAAAGATTCTTTCCGCCATCCAAGAGAGCACAATTACGAGATGAGATCAGTAATTTTTGTCAGCTTCCAACTGAAGCTCTCCACGAAACATGGGAGAGGTTCAAGAAGAAGCTTATGCGGTTCCCAAACCATCAGATGACCAATATGCACTTGATGGAAATATTATACATGGCTTTGAACTCAGTGACTAAGCCAATGGTTGATAATGCTGCGGGTGGGTCATTCATGGACCTTACTTTTATTGAGGCTGGTGATATGCTGGATCGTATGACAAAGCAAAGTAGAGCTTGGCATACCAGGGATTCTGAGGTAGCAAGCTCTACTGTATCTACTGGCATGACAGCAGAACAGAGGCGAAGAGAAGAGGAACGTGACCAAGATATGGCTTACATGAAAACTCAGATTGACCTTCTTACCAAGCATTTATTATCAGGAAAGACAGAAAAGGTCAAGGCTGTTGTATCGCAGGGAAGAGATGAATCTGATTCTGAAGAGGAAGTAAATTATTTGAATAATCAGGGGGGTTTCCGAGGCAATGCCTAAGGAAACCAAGGTCGGAACTATTATGATAAATCAACATAAAAGAATAAGATTGACAAGAGTGGTTTGTATGTTCCTCCTGGAAATTGTGAGGCCACGACATCTGGCTCTGGGAAGATGTCCATGGAAGATATGATAGCTAAGTTGTTGAAAGGAGTGGAGGCAACCAACACGGGAGTAACGGAGGTAAAAAATGTTTTGTCCTCAAAAGGAGCACGTGAGAAGTTCTATGATAGGTTAACACCCACTGCGAGAGGGATCAAAAGGTCATTCGTGGAAGAGCATCGTATTGTGACAAATGACTTACATGAATATTTTGAGTTGAAATGCCATTTAAACGAGTATGGACTAGCATGGATAAGCCAACCACCGGGAGCCTATCAACCGAATTGGGTAAGAGAATTCTTTGCAAATTATCTTGCACTGGTAGAACAGGATTGCCCAAAGGGGACATAAATTATAAATTTGCCGAACAAGAGTCTGTACCTGTCCGAGGATTTACTGTAGAAATTTCATCCCAAACCATCAATATGATGTTATTTGGACCAGAGTACGAGGCCCTACTTGCTGTGCCTAATCTTGAGTACAGATTAAGAAACCCTTTTGCTCAAAGGAAGTCAGTGGCTTCATCATTGACTGAGGATGGTAATCCCTCTTGGTCGACCAACTCACGAGAGCGTATTGTAAAATACTCCCTTAGTTTTAAGGCTAAATTCTGATGGGCTGTTGTTCATTTGAGGTTAATGCCAACAAAAGAGGATGGAAACTTGGATAAACATAGATCCATATTAGTGGCAAGCTCGATCTTAGGGCTTCCAATTGACTATGGCCAGATAATTGGAGATGAGATGTTTTTGAGGGCCCATAAAATTTCCAGTGCATTGCCATTTTTGTGCTTAATCACAGCTTTATGCAGACAGGTTGGTGTACCCTTGATTTGCAGAGTAGGCAATGAAATCTAGGCTATACACAAACAAGACCTTGAGAAGTCGAAGGATGACTCGAAATTCGAGATGCATGGAACAAAGCCTCTAGCTTACCAAACTCAATCTGCACCAACGTCTGATACTACAGAGATTCCCACAGATATGCCATTGCCTATTACCACCTATGTACCACCTGAGTACATACCCCAAGGCATATCTGTAGGGTCAGGTTCCGCACAATCGATGGGTGGAGCAGATTTTACTGAATACAGGTTCACACTAGAAAAATTTGCTAAGTCAATAAATCAAAAGAGGTTTCAGAGACAGCTAGATAAGTGGGCTGTAGACTTCAAACCTTTTGTTGCTGAAATTGTGGCTGATGCAATTCATCCATACCAAACCATTCAGACTAGGATGGACACCATGGAACTTCATATCAACAAAAGGCCCGATTCACTTTCCCTTCCTGACCTTGCCAAGCTGATAGCTAAGATGAGAAAGAGTCATTGAAGGATGAAGAAAAGAGGATAAAGAGCGAAAAAGATGAAGCAGCAGAGGTGTCCACAAGTGCTGCCTCAGTATTGGAGGGTGAGGTTGTGAGCGCCCCTACCACCATAGTGGCCAATATTGCACCAGGTGAGAATGCACGAGCCTCGCCACACTTCACAGATGCCTCAGATGAATAAGAGGCAAAACAAGTAAAACCATTTCCTTGTACTTTAAATCAATGCTTTGAGGACAATGCATCTGTTTTTCTGTGGGGGTGGGTTTACTTGTACTTGTACCATGGTGGGTTGTGTTGCCGATCTCTTTTCCCTCTATGTGCTATCTAGTAGAATCAGCATGTCTAGGGTGTTTTTATTTTCACATCTTTAATTTTCTGTCTAGGGTGTTTTTATTTTTGCATATCTAATTTCCTAAGCTTGTGATGTAAATATCTGTGTTTAATGTTATTTATAAATTTTTTCCCTATTTTAGTTTCCCTTTATAGATATGAATAATGAATGATGTTGGCATAAGACTATGACCATGAATGTGTAATTATTTAATCTAATCATGTAGCATGTGTGTATAACCTTCAGTGAGTCTGCATTTGGCATTAACATGAAAGAGGTGCATGAATTATGTGATGGAAAACCTAAGAGCAATAGAACTAAGTTTAACTCAGTTGCCACTGTGTGTGTGAGGTTTTGTCTAGAGTCTTGCATAGTGTAGTGCCTAAAACTTGCCCGAGTCATTGATACTGTTCTCTAACTGATTCAATAGGATAGGATGACAGGCCCCCTTTGTATTTTTAGTCCACTTAGCCTAAATAATTAACCTCTCTAAGATTTTTCTCACTCGAACCCGTTTTGAGCTTTTTATTAGTTTTCTTTATTTTCTATAACTATAATTAACTCTCCATTAGGAATTAGCATTCAACTCTAGCCCTAGCCCAATATTAGGCACTGTGTACCTCAACTTAGGCAAAACACCTAAGTTGAGGGTGGCTATTGTAAAAATGCAAGCACCCAGTGGAAAGTTGGTTTAGATAATAGTTTAAAGGCATTTGGACATGATCTGTCCAAAGATATTGTGCACCTCAGCTTAAGTTGAGGGTGGCTGATGCTCTAATATATATATATATATATATATAGAATTGATTAAGGGTGATTGTAAGCAAGTTGATTTAAACAACAACTTGGGGGTTGAAAAGTTGCTAGGGCAAGGAGAGTTAAACCCGATTGAGTCACTTTAGCCAAAAGAGTACCCTTACCTAGCCTGAAGCCTCATTACAATCCTATAAAAGACCTGTTTGATCCTAACGAATCAGCTTGGAGGGTTTGTTAAATGGCAAGGGCAAGCCTATGGGTACCTAGACTATGCTTGTAACTTCTTTGAAGAGAATGATATTTTAGATTATGTCCACGCAATATAAAGAGTAGTGGACTTCATTTGTTGTGAGGGCAACTGGAGTTTTGCTTAGTTCTGCTATTCTCTGTGGGACATGGCATCCATGTTTGTATATGCCGAATTATAATCAATGCTGGGTGTAGAACCTGCTGGTTGAAATTTATGTGAGTGAAATGATGAGTGAATGCTCGCGTCAAAGTGATTCATTAGTTGGTTGCTTGTCATGATATGGTTCATGTATGCAATTAGATGCTGAGTTGCTTGAGGACAAGCAACAATCTTAAGTTGACGGTGTTAATGTTTCGGCTTTCGACGGAATATTTTCCATCTTTGTCTTGAGAAAGTTGTATGTTTTCAAGCAACTAAGGTTGTGTTTAATGCTAGTTTTTAATGTTTCAGGCCAAGAAGTTAGCTGAAGAGAAAGCCTCAGAAAAGTGGCAAGAAAATAATTCTGATGATTAAAATAGTGGACCGTCATTCGAACGATGGATCACCAACTTGACCGTCAAGCTTAAACAGAACCCAAGACTTCAAGTCCTGCAGTGACGGACCAAATGTCGGACCTTCAGTCTTATGACGGATCACCAAGTTGTCCGTCAATGTTATCTAAGACCAGGATCTACGAAGGACTCAGCGATGGATCAAATGGTGGACCGTCATTCTTACGACGGACCATCTAGTTGGCCGTCAAGTTCATCCAGAACCTGGATCCCTGAAGGACTCAGATATGGACCAAATGGTGGACCGTCAGACTTATGACAGACCACCAAGTTGGCCGTCAGTCTTATCTAGAAAGTCACCTTCCCAGATCAGCAACGACGAGCCTAATGGTGGACCGTCAACCTTGCGACGGACCACCAATTTAGTCGTCACTTTGGATCCAAATTTTATGATTTCAAATTTTAAATCATTTTAGCAGGGAACATATAAATACCAAGTATTAGGGTTTAGTAGGGACTTTTGTCTTTAATTTCATACTTTTGTCTTCAGTTTCATACCTTTGTCTTCAGTTTCATACTTTTGTCTTCAGTTTCATACTTTTGTCTCTATTGAGAGTTTTACATTATTTTTCATTGAGATTTAAATCCAGAGAGAGATTCTTGATTATCAATTTTCATTTTTTCCATCAATGATTGAGGAGAACAATATTGTGACATTTGTAAGTACTCTTTTGAAGTTATTTATGAACACCAATATAACCTTGATTTCTGACATGGATATGAGTAGCTAAACTCCCATAACTAGGGTTATGGGAGCCTTGATGTACAAAACTATTTTGGGATTGTAAATGGGTTTGCTTTATAACATCTATCAAAATTGCATGAATCTTTCTTCATTTTAATGACATCTCTTGGTTGCAAACTTGAGAAGTAAGCCCATAAATTCCAGTTGTCTGAAAAGAACGTTGATGTAGGAAAAAAAGGTGATTCACATGAACTCTATAGTTTACCCTTTGGGTTAACGGGTTGATGCCTTAACATGATCAACCCTCATGAAAGTGTTATTGAATAATGCATGAATCCTTTAAGTTCGAGAGAAGTAAAGAGTGAAATACCTATTGGGTCGAGAAATATGTGGGTAATCTTTAGAATTCAATAATTCTTGCAATTGGATTCATAAGTTAGAATTCGAACTCAAATTCATAACCTTAATTGTTTGAACATCTTGGTTAGCATAACTCTAGTTAATTCATTCTCATTGGAATTACATCTACATTTTCAGTAGCTGGAATTTTGTGTAACACAAATACAAAAGAACTCTGTTAACATTCCCAAAATCCCTTTGTATTTTGGAGCCTTAGATCAATAGTCTAATAACCGTCACAATATGTAGTGAACACGGTATTCCCTGTGAGATTCGACACCCAACCCAGTTGGGTTCTATATTTGACAGCGACCGCTTACTCTCTCGTAAGAGAGTTGTAATTTGGGCGTATCAATATGCTTCTTTTTCCTAGTATATATATACTAAGGTTTAGTCTGCAATTAATAACATCAGAATTGCTATGTTTTAATCTTGTAATATATGAAGGACCATTTAATATTTAATTGATATGTTTTTTCTCCCAAAGGAAGTAGAGTTAAAAAGCATCACTACAAAAAGTTTTTGGTTTTATGCCTGCTGCCCTCTGCCCTTCCCCGCTGCTTTTCTTCCCCTCTCTCTCATTTTCTGGTGTTTGATCTACTTCTCTTTCTTTTATTTTTTTAGAATTTCATTTCACATTCGTTTCTTCAACATGAATTGTGAAAAGTTAGATTTATGTATAAATTTGGGTAAGTAATTTGAGATTAATGGTAAAATTGGATAAAGATCTATAAAAATGATGGATTTTGAAGGAAAGAGATTTGAAATTGAAAAATAAATTGAACTGTTGATTTGATTGAAAAAGAGATGAAAAGAGAATTGAAAAAGAACGTTTGATTTTAATTTTATATTGTGTTATTTATATTTCTGTATATGAATTTTGATTGCTTACTTTTATTTGAATAGATAAAATCAAGTATGTTTGATATTAATATTTTTTGTTTTGTATTCTTTGGTATTTTATTTATATTTGTTGGTAGGAATTGTATTTCTTAATATAAATTAAATTAAATAAATACAAATGATTTATATTCACATCGAACGATATATATTTATATAACTTGAATCATATAAATACAAATGATACAAATTGTTTGTTGATAAAAAATATATTTGTTGATACAAATGGATTTTGAAGGCAAGAGATTTGAAATTGAAAAAAAAATTAAACCGTTGATTTGATTGAAAAAAAGATGAAAAGAGAATTGAAAAAGAACGTTTGATTCTCATTCTATATTGTTTTATTTATATTTTGTATTTTATTTTTCTGGAAAATTTTAATTTTTATTTATCCATAAAGAACTGTACAAGAGGAGGGCATAAACCTGACCTCAGATTGTGTAGCAACATATAGGAGTGAAACAAACATTTTACAATTTATGTTTCATTGTAACTACTGTCTTGTACTATGGTGGATCCCGTATCTTGTTCACCTTCCTTCTCCTGAAGCTTGGCATTTCCATTTTATCAAGATGATAATAACTTGCTACAACTGATGATAGTTGACAACTATGGAAATAATGTTGTGGCTGGTCAAACTGATGGCTCACTTTTGACAGTGCATCTGCTACAAAGTTAGCTTTTCTATATACATGTCTGCAAATACAAATATGAAACTTTTCTATGATCTTTAGTAAGGACTCCACAAGCGGGTGTAAATGCCAGGGTATTGTCATTTGGTTCTTTATCCATTTGATCAATAATTCAGAACCCACTTCCAGGATCACCTGCTAAATATCATTACTCAAACACCAAGAATGTCCCTATATAGAAGCTTCCACTTCAAATTGATTATTGGTCCTTGTCCCAAAGGAGAAACATATGCATAAATGAAATCACCATTATGATCTCTAATAACCCCCTGCACCAATCCTTCTAGGATTAGATAGAGCACTACTATCCGAGTTCAATTTAACCATTGGAGCTGGTGGTTTAATCCAATATACAGTGGTAACTTTGGTCCCCTGTCTACAATTCTCCACATAAGCTGACAGGTTGGACCATCTAGAAGGCCAGGGAATGTAAGGGAATGAATTTTATAGTAGGAGGGAGATGTCTTTGTATATAAGAAACATAAACTTAGCTAACAGGTTTTTTTTATCACCATATTTAACAACACATCTATTTTTCCATAGATTCCAGCAAATGAAAATCGAAAGAGCTTGAAGCACCAGCTTATGAGCTCTATTAGCTGTTCTTATTTTCCACCATTTCAGGAGAAGGGTCTTAATTGATGCAGGGGCATGTGGAATTCACATAGTTGATGAGAAATATCTCCATATATGGTTTGCAAATGGGCCCTCAACAATGGTGCGAGGAATATTATCCCATCCAAAATTAGAACAACACCCACACTTGACAGGGGATATACCAAAAAGGCAGAGCCTTTTATTGGTAGACAGTTTCATTCTTAGGGTTCTTCATATAAGAAAGGAGAATTTGAATGGAATCATGATGTTCCAGATATGAATATGAAACATTGTCATCTCTCTGTGCTCTCTAATCAACTCCCAGGCAGTTGAGCAGTTGAACTCACCACTTGGTCTTAAAGTCCAAATTGGGAAGTCCTGAATCCCTTCCTGATACTGGATTAGAGTTCTAAGGATACATTGCATTACCTGAGGGGGAAGAATAGTGGAAAACATCTGAAGATTCCACTCACCATCAACTATGAAATTTTACACTTTAGCAATAAGTACCTGACCTGATTCTCCATAGAATATGGTGTTCAACATCTCCATTGTTCATCATCATAGTTCTCCACATCATAGATTGTCTAGTGGACCTTTTCCTGGCTACAACATGCATTCTCTTGCAGTATTTGGATAGTAAAAATTTTCCCCAAAGGGTGTTTCTGCTTTTGAATATCCACTATTATTTTAATTGCAATGCCTTACATATATCAGCAATGTTTCTAACACCAATACCACCATATATCTGCAAAGCTGAGATGGTTAATTTGGGGTCCTTTCCAATCCATGTGAAAACCCTTATATTGAGGTTGGTGGATCATTAGGCCATGCTTTCACGGTTCGTATTCATACTGGAAATCAAAATCAAATGAGCTTTTACCCTTCTATTCCACAGGAGTTTTCTGTTCTCGTTGAGCTCATCTTAGGACACCTGCATTATGTTTTAACAGATGTACCTTCCCAGCTAAACTCCCCACCGAACAATGTCTTCCACCCGGATCAGCCCGCAGAGCGAGCCTTGGGTTAAAAAAGAGGGGTAGTACCTCATTTTTTGATTCACAAAATAAGTAAAATACTATTAAAGTAGTGGTATTTCACTTTCGCCGTTTGTCTTCCACTTATACTACACCTGTCAAGTCATTTCACAAAGTTGAACTAGAGTCAAGCTCAACAGGGTCTTCTTTCCTCGCTGATTCTTCTAAGCCCATTCCTTTGGCTATAGTTTCGCTGGATAGTAGACACGGACAGTGGGAATCTCGTTAATCCATTCATGTGTGTCACTAATTTGATGACGAGGCATTTGTCTACCTTAAGAGAGTCATAGTTACTCCCACCGTTTACCCCCACTTGGTTGAATTTCTTCACTTAGATATTCATAGAATTGGGAAGAAATCACATTGCATGAACATCCGTTAGGACCATCAAAATTCTTTGTTTTAATTAAACAGTAGGATTCCCCTTTTCCATACCATTTCTGAGTTGGTTGTTCGACCAGCGGAATGCCCCCGAAGGAACCGTTCCTAATCTGTCCCCCATCCGGCACACGGTGACCCGCTTTCACTGTGGGATTAACTCGAGCAGTCCACCGATAGCTGAAGGGTTTGGGACTGGGACCCCCATGCCCAGACCTTAGAGCCAATCCTTTTCTCAAAGTTATGGATATATTTTTCCTACTTCTCTTGCCTACATTGTTCCATCGACCATAGGCTATTCATCTTGGAGACCTGATGCGGTTATAAGTACGATCGGGCGTAGACGACATTCGATCCTATGGATTTTCAAGGACCTCCGAGAGTACACCGAACACCACGCGACGTGCGGTGCACTTCTAGCCGCTGGACCCTACCTCTGGCTGAACCGATTCCAGGGTGGGAAGGCTAGTAAAACAAACAAGATAACTTTTCCTGACCGTTGTCTTTGGACTTCCTAACTTTGCCGTCGACCGCCACGTCCCGGTTCAGGTATTTTAACTCAATTCCTTTTTGAAGTACGCATGAAATGTGCTATCTATTAGGTTTAGCTCGAACCTTAGGATAAACTAACCAATGTGCAAGTGCCGTTCACATGGAACCTTTCCCCTCTTCATCCTTCAAAGTTCTCATTTGAATATTTGTTACTACCACTAAGATCTGCACCGAAGTCCACTCCGCACGAGCTAGCACCCAAGGTTTTGCAGCGACTACCGTTCCCTCCTACTCATTAGGGCCTGGCACTTGCCTCGATGGCTGAGTGTAGGTTACATACTTAAGCGCCATCTATTTTTGGGTCTAGTTGATTCCGCAGGAGAGTTGTTTTACAATTCTTAGCATATTTCAATTTCCATGACCACTGTCCTGCTGTCTTAATTGACCAGCACCCTTTTTGGGATCTGGGTTAGCACACAGTTTGTCACCATAACCTGGCTTCCGGTTCATCCCGCATCACCTGTTCTACTTTCCAAAAAAGGCCCACTTGGAGCTCTTGATTCCGTGGTGCGTCTCAACAAAGAAACCACGTTGTCCTACCTATTTTAAGTTTGTAAATAGGTCGAGGGAGTTGTGCCCCCGAGGCCTCTAATCATTGGCTTTACCCTATAGAACTCGCACGTGAGCTCTAGCTATCCTGAGGAAAAATTCGAAGGGAAACAAAACTAGATGGTTCGATTAGTATTTCGCCCCTATACCCAAGTCAGGCGAACAATATTCATGTTAGCATCGCTGCAGGCCTCCAACAAAGTTTCCTCTGGCTTTGCCCCGCTCAGGCGTAGTTCACTATCTTTCGGGTCCCTAAAGGTATGTTCACACTCGAACCCTTCTCAGAAGATTAAGGTCGATCGGTGGGGCACCCCTCAAGGGGATACCACCAATTACCTTTCTTATGCCTTACGGGTTTGCTCACCCGTTGACTTACACACATGTCAGAATCCTTGGTCTGTATTTCAAGATGGGTCAAATTGGGAGCCCAAAAGCCAGCATCCAGAGTGCATAGCTGCCGAAGCACGCAGAGGTGCACACTTCCTGCCACAATCAAGGAGAAAATGTTCAAAGAGTGTATCAAGATCTCGGGCTTTGGACGCCCCCCAATCCATGCTGGTCCACGCCCCGAGTCGATCGGTAGACCGACTTATCACCATTCTGCATCCGATCGGGGTGCATCGCCAACCCCCATCCGCTTCCCTCCCGATAATTTCAAGCACTATTTGAATCTCTTTTCAAAGTCCTTTTCATCATTCCCTTATGGTACTTGTTCGCTATCGATATCTCACTCATATTTAGCCTTGGATAGAATTCACCACCTGATTTGGGCTGCAGTCCCAAACAATCTGATTCGTTGATAGCGCCTTCTAGAGCAATAAGGTTCAGGCACAATGGGGATCTCACCCTATCTTGCGCCCCCTTCCAGGGGTCTTGGGACCGTTCCGCTGCTGAGGACGCTTCTCCAGACTATAATTCGGATGACGGAGCTGCCCGATTCTAAGGCTGGGATATTCCTGATTCTCTCGCTGTTATTTAGGGAATCCTTGTAAGTTTCTTTTCCTCCGCTTATTGATATGCTTAAAATCCACAGGTAATCCCGCCTGACATGGGGTCACGATCTGAACACCTAAGCGCGATAGGGTCATGGAGTCCGGACGCACGATAGGTTGTAGCCGCGATAACAAAGAGAGTTGAGTTACAACCACCACTTGCCACGATGTTCGTCGATTTGGAATCACATTTAATCTAGATGCGAGATCGATGCGCAAGGGAGGATAGTATCTGCCTCGCGATGACAACACGCCCCGTGATTAAGGTGCGATGCGAGGGGGTTGATGAGATGCATGACGCCCAGGCCGACGTGCGCTCATCCTAATGGCTTCGGGCGCAACTTGCGTTCAAAGACTCGATGGTTCATGAGATTCTGCAATTCACACCAAGTATCACATTACGCTACGTTCTTCATCAATTCAAGAGCCGAGATATCTGTTACTGAAAGTCATTTTCATTTACAAAAGAAGCACAAGTCCCCTCTGATGTTGGGCGTATTTATACGTCTAAGCACCATAACTTACCCATGTTTTAGCTAAGTTTTGAGGATAAAATACATAAGTCTTGCACTTTTAGTCCATTTTTAAGTAAGTGAGCTGACCTATGTGATTAGCATGCTTTTCAGGTACTAATGAAGAAGATTTCAGCACTTTGGGGACCTGTGGACAACAAAGGAAAACTTCACATAAAAGGGAAAACAGCTTTTGGACTGAATGTGATGCATGGGAAATTTTTTCCGGGCAAACTCAGTATTTTTAAATAGTTAAGGATACAGTAGCAATTTATTAGAGAAGGATGTTATTAAAAACCCTATTGCTGAATTTTTATTGAAAAATAAATAAATTCAGATTCTGTAATATTGGGAACACAGAAAGAGACACTTAGCTTGAGGACAGAGGGAGAGAAGCGTGTTTCTCTCTTAACGTCAATTATCATCTTCATCACCAAGATCGTGCTAAGTTTTGGTATGATGAATATTTCTATGTCGATTTCTGTTTTATTCGTGAGTAGCTAAGCTTATCTGTTAGGGTTATGGAAACCTTGTAGTATACTCTCTATTGCTATGGGTTCGTGAATTTATGATGTGTAATCCACTTATATCATTACTCTCTTCATTTTGATTGAATTCTCGTGGTTGCAAACATAGGGAATATGTCATTATAGCAATAACTTGTTCGATAGAAAAGTTACTGTTTGGAAAAGAGAGTGTGACAAGAAATTAGGGTTTCCAACCTCTAGTTTACACGTTAATGCCCTAGTAGGATTAACGTCTTGGAGAGTTCGTATAATTTTTTGTACACTTTGGGTTAGAGAGAACTAAGGTGAATAAATCCTTGATGGTTGAAAAACACTTGGATTAGAATTAGAATACGCCTCTCTATAAGTGCATACATGTATAAAATCCGTATTACCCATAGTTAATAGAGAAGTAGAAGCTACAAGGTGGACATAACCCTAACTTGTCATTCTCTGTGATCAAATATAATTACACATATCATCTCATTATTACACTGATAATATTACTATGCACTTAAACCAAACCCCCTTATCTTGGAACCTTCGACCAACAGTCTAATAATAATCGCAATACTTAGTGATCATAGTATTCCCTGTGGGATTCGACACCCAACCCAGTTGGGTTCTATATTTGACAGCGACCGCTTACACTTTCTAACGAGAGTTGTAATTTGGGCGTATTACCCTCGACGCACACCGCGGATGGGGCACGAGGGGCAGGATATCAATTGAAGTATTCTTTGGTGCTTTTCGCACATGGGTTTGTTAGTCGCCCGACGTACACGCTGGGGTCATGCGTCAGGGACAATGGGGAGGTGCTCGTGTGGAGGGCCAAAGAACCCCATCTTTATAGACTCCCTAGTTGTTCAACACGTTCGTGGGTCGTTCTGCTGTGTAGGTTTCGACAATGATCCTTCCGGAGGTTCACCTATGGAAACCTTGTTACGACTTATCTTTTTTCTAAATGATAAGGTTCAATGGACTTCTTGCGACGTTGTGGGCAGCGAACCACCCACGTTACCGTGATCCGAACATTTCAGCATATCATTTAATCAGTAGGAGCGACAGGCGGTGTGTGCAAAGGGCAGGGATATAGTCAACGCGAGCTGATGAGTCGCGCTTACTAGGAATTCTGTGTTGAAGACCAACAATTGCAATGATCTATCCCCATCAAGATATAATTTCAAAGATTACATGGGCTTTTTAGCCAAGGGTATAAACTCATTGAATACATTAGGGTAGCGTGCGTGCGACCCAGAATATCTAAGGGCATCACAGACCTGTTATTGCCTCAAACTTCCATGGCCTAAAAGACCGTAGTCCCTCTAAGAAGCTGGCCGCGAAGGGATACCTCCGCATAGCTAGTTAGTAGGCTGAGGTCTTGTTCGTTAATGAAATTAACCAGACAAATCGCTCCACCAACTAATAACGGCCATACACCACCACCCATAGAATCAAGAAACAACTCTCAATCTGTCAATCCTTACTATGTCTAAACCTGGTATGTTTCTCGTGTTGAGTCAAATTAAGTCGCAGGCTCCACTCTTATAGGTACCCTTCTATCAATTCCTTTACATTTTAGCCTTGTGACCATACTCCCTCCGGAACCCAAAAACTTTGATTTCTCATAAGGTGCCAGCGGATTCCTAAAAGCAACATCCGCTGATCCCTGGTCGACATCATTTATAGTTGAGACTAGGATGGTATCTGATCATCTTCGAGCCCCCAATTTTCGCTCTTGATTAATGAAAACATCCTTGGCAAATGCTTTCACAATTGTTTGTGTTTTATAAATCAAATAATTTCACCTCTGACTATGAAATACGAATGCCCCCGATTGTCCATTTTAATCATTACTCCGATCCCGAATGCCAACGTCATAGGACCAAAATCCTATAATGTTGTTATCCCATGCTAAGGTATACAGAGCGTAGTATTTCTTTGAGAACTCTAATTTCTTCAAAGTAACAGATCCAGAGGCACGACCCGACCAGTTAAGGACAGGAGCGCATCATCGACAGAAAGGATGAGACAACCGGTGTACACCATAGGCAGATCGGCCGACCCATCCCAAAGTCCAACTATAAACTTTTTAACTACAATAACTTAAATATACGCTATTGGAGATGAAATTACCATGGGTTCTAGCACCAGAATTTCGCTCCAATGGATACTCGTGTAGGGATTTAGATTGTACTCATTCCAATTACCAAACTCATTAATACCAGTATTGTTATTTATTATCACTACCTCCCCGTGTCAGGATTGGATAATTTGTATGCCTGCTGCCTTCCTTTGATGTGGTAGTTGTTTCTTTGGTTCCCTCTCTGAAATCAAACCCTAATTCTCCGTCACTTATCACCACCATAGTAGGCCACTATCCTACCATCGAAAGTTATAGGGAAAAGATTTGAATGATATGTCACCGGCACAATGTCCGTACGATCTGTCGAGTTATCATGAATCATCGCAGCAATGGCCAGAGCCTAAGTCGACCTTTTATCTAATAATTGCATCCCTTTCAGAAGTCGAGGTTTGTTTCACGTATTAGCTCTAGAATTACTACAGTTATTCGAGTAGTAGATACCATCAAACAAACTATAACTGATTTAATGAGCCATTCACAGTTACACAGTTTGCATTTGTTCGTACTTACACATGCATGTCTTAATCTTTCAGAGAAGTATATGACTATTGGCATAATCAACCAGGTATCATTCCTCATTGATGCTGGCAGTGTATGTGCCTGGCCTTCCTGAAAAGGCGGAGACAGGTTCAAGGCGAGCGTGACCGTTGTTTACAAGGAGCATCGTATAGGGTTGATAGGAGCCGATGAAGACCCCAAGCCCACTGCGTCTACCACATCCGAGAATCCTGACTACCACTCATGGACCACGAAATCATATGATGAAGCGAGAAAGGTGCGGGACATGGGGGTGGTCTTTCGGTTCACCCCACGCACGAAATACGAGAGGCGAAAGATAATTGATTAAACTTAGTAATGCCTGGGCATTAGGTTTGCAACACAGGAAATCGACTTCGAACAACCCTAAAATGCGCTTGCCCCATAACTGAGATGGCAGGCGGGTCAGGACGTTGCTACTCCAACATGGATCCAACCTAACTGTATATGCTGAACACAACTCACGTGCTGTGCATCCAAACGCTCCATCGATGTACGCCCAATACCGATCCTAATGCCGAGCAATGGATGCCGTGCGCTGCTGCCGATGAGGACGTTGCAAGGCTAGAACAAGTCCTGCTTGACATGATTTCCCACTCTTGGGGGGAGTAGAGGAGATAAAGGCACGCCGAGGTTAGTGCACGAGCACCACCGACATCGGCCGCCGACGCTCTATGCGGATTCGCTTGGCCCCATGTATGCAACTACTGGAGCTTGCCCCGAGAGCAGCATCCAGAACTCGTCGCATGCACAAATGCACTGACTCATCCAAAATCAAGCACCAACAGCCTTGTCGTGGATGAAACCAATGATAGAAGACACGAGCGCACAATGAAGCATGGTCAACGTTGTTTCGCGAGCACCGACGGCTCGCACAGACTAGCCATGCATACTGCCATGTGCCCACCGTGCATGACAACATACCCAGTGAGCGCCTATGCCAACTAGAGACAGTCGCCTTGAAGAGGTTTCAACACCTCTACCTACCTTATATATGCTTAAAAAAACTCAAGTGATAGGAGTAGACATGATTTTTCTAGAGAATCATACTAGACATGTACGGTCCAAAACTACATGTTTTGACGTAAGACTGAGCCAATGCACTCACAAAAGAGTCACGTAATTTGTAAATGATAATTTTCATTAAGAAAATATTTTTTTTCAAATCTTATTTAAGAAAATTCAAAAAATAAATAAAAAATATGAAAATATTTTTAAAATATAAAAATAATAGAAAAATATTTCCAACGCATGAAGTAACCCTAAACCAATAATTGAGTGCATATTTGTACTTATAACGTAATGATATAAAATATCAAAATTTAAGGATATTAAATAAAAAATTAAAAAAAATTTAAAAATAACCTGGGGGCATTAGTAAAATCACCAAGAATGCAACAGATAAGTAATAACCTCAAAAGATGCATATTAGAATGAAGTAATCTTAAAACAATTATTAAGTGCATATGTATACGTATAGCGTAACGATATAAAATATCAAAATTTAAGGATATTCAATAAAAAAATTGAAAAAATATAAAAATAACGTGGGGGACATGAGTAAAATTGCCTAGAATGAAATAGGTAAGTAAAAACCCCAAAACATGCATATTAGAATAACCTTAAACCAATAATTAAGTGCATATTCGATATTTAAATTTAAATATTTAAGGATTAAATAAGAAATTAAAAAAAACTTGAGGACATTACGAAAACTTCCCCAACATATGAGGTAATATTGAAATATCGTTAAAATATACTTAGAGCATGTATTTAACGAAAGGAGTATGAAACGGTGAGAATGATGATGGATGAAAATTATGAATATATTTGGATGATCGAGCCTAGGTTTTTGCTCTTTTGATTTTTGCACTGTGCCTTCACTTTGCCCATGGTGTCATGGTGCCTTGATGCACCCGTGGAGAATGCACGGGCGCGTGGGTTCCAACCACAGAGTTCATAACTTAGGATGCATGGGTGCCATGGTGAGTTGATACCATGTTGCGCATTTCCTTGGTGCCATAGTGCACGGTGCCATAGTTCGTGGTGCCTTGGTGCCATGGTGCGCGGTGACTTTGTTCCATGGTGCCATGGTGTGCGTTGCCCTTGTGCCTTGGTGCGCAGTGCCATGATGCCTTGGTTCCATGGCTCCAAGCTGCACGGTGCCGTGGTGCCTTGGTGCAACCAATTCGACAAAGAAACTACCATGGTAGGACACTATAAGTTCTTCAGCATTTTTCATCACAGTACTTGGCGACACTTGTTTTTCACACTGTCGATTTTGCCGGATATCGGAGCCCAGGTTATCGGACATGTCTTTGGGATTCCACTTGATGGTAACCTAAACCTCTAATTGCGATATGCCTCCACACACCGACGTTGGCTTTGCGATGCATCGAAGGGCTCTTGAGACGCACTCCACATCATGGAAAACCTATAATTGTGACATCGTATTTTTGCATGAAATGCCACTTGATATCATACTTATCCATTTGAAATAAAATGCACACAACATTTTAAAAACAAGCGGCAAACTCGGGTGATGCTATGGCATGGCATACTTGAGGGTGAGGTGAACTCACAACACTTAGTGGGATTTTCCAAGTACGGATGCACAAACCTCCTTTAGAGATGGACAGAAAAATGATTAGATTGGAGGGGAAGGGACGAACCGGAGCGACAAAGGAATGAATCTCAGTGGATCGTGGCTGCAAGGCCACTCTGCCACTTACAATACCCTGTTGCTTTTTTTAGTCGTTTGCAAAGGATTCTACTCGCCGCTCGATGGAAATTGTACTTCAAGGCGTCCACCGCAACCCTTCTATCGTGATGGCTTAGACAACGACACGTACCCTTGGGGGCCGAGGCCCCTACTGTGGGTCGGCAAGTGGACGGCGGGCGCATGCATCGCTTCTAGCCCGGATTCTGACTTAGAGGCGTTCAGTCATAATCCAGCTCACGGTAGCTTCATGCCATTGGCTTTTTAACCAAGAGCGATGAGCTATTGTGTGAATCAACGATTTCTCCCATACTAGGTTGAATTACTATTGTGACATTGTCATCAGTAGGGTAAAACTAACTTATCTCATAACGGTCTAAACCCAGATCTCGTTCCCTAGTGGTGGGTAAAACTCCAACACTTGGTGAATTCTTCTTCTCAATAATAGGAAGAACCGACATCAAAGGATAAAAAAGAAATGTCGCTATGAATGCTTGGCTGTCACAAGCCAGTTATCCCTGTGGTAACTTTTCTGACACCTCTAGCTTCAAATTTCGAAGGTCTAAAGGATCATTAGGCCATGCTTTTATGGTTCGTATTCGTACTGGAAATTAGAATCAAATAAGCTTTTACCATTCTATTCCACATAAGATTTCTATTCTAGTTGAGCTCATCTTCGGATACCTACATTATCTTTTAACAGATGTGCTGCCCCAACCAAACTCCCCACCTGACAATATCTTCTGCCTGAATCGGGCCGTAGAGCAAACCTTGGGTTTAAAAAAAGGGGCAGTGCCCTACTTCCAATTTACGAAATAAGTAAAATAACATTAAAAGTAGTGTTATTTCACTTTCGCCTTTCGGCTCCCACTTATACTACATCTCTCAAGTCATTTTCCAAATTCTGACTTGAGTCAAGCTCAATTGGGTCTTCTTTCCCTGCTAATTCTGCCAAACCCGTTCCCTTGGCTGTGGTTTCACTGGATAGTAAACAGGGATGGTGGGAATCTCGTTAATCCATTCATGTGAGTCACTAATTAGATGATGAGACATTTGGCTACCTTAAGAGAGTCATAGTTGCTCCCGCTGTTTACCCGCGCTTGGTTGAATTTCATTACTTTGACATTCAGAGCACTGGGCAGAAATCACCTTGTATGAACATCCGTTGGGACCATCACAATTCTTTGTTTAATTAAACAGTCAGATTTCTCTTGTCCGTACCAGTTCTGAGTTGGCTGTTCGACGAGCAGAGAAGTCCCCTGAAAGAACCGTTCCCAGTACGTCCCCCGACTGGCCTGTAGTGACCCACTCTCACTGGAGGAGTAGCTTGAGCAGTCCACCAATAGCCAAAGAGGTTAGGGACTAGGACTCCCATGCCCATCCATCAGAGCCAATCCTTTTTCCGAAGTTACGGATCTATTTTGCCGACTTCCCTTGCCTATATTGTTCCATCGACCAGAGGCTGTTCACCTTAGAGAAATGATGCGGTTATGAGTACGATCGGGCATGGACGACATTCGGTCCTCTGGATTTTCATAGGCCGCCGGGAGCACACCGGATACCACGCGACGTGTGGTGCTCTTCCAGCCGTGGGACCCTACCTCCGGCTGAATTGATTCCAGGGTGGACAGGCTATTAAACAGAAAATATAACTCTTCCCGAGGCTCCCACCGATGTCTCCAGAATTTCTAATATTGTCGTCGACCTCCACGTCCCAGTTCAGGAATTTTAAATTGATTCCCTTTCGGAGTACGCACAAAATACGCTATCTGTTGGGGTTCCCCCGACCCTTAGGATCGACTAACCAATATGCAAGTTCTGTTCACTTAGAACCTTTCCCCTCCTCATCCTTCAAAGTTCTCATTTGAATATTTACTACTACCACTAAGATCTACACCGACGACTGCTCCTCTAGAGCTTGCGCCAAAGGTTTTGCAGCGACCATCGAACACTCCTACTCATCGGGGCCTGGCACTTACCCCAACGGCCGGGTGTAGGTCGTGCGCTTAAGTGCCATCCATTTTTGGGGCTAGTTGATTTGGTAGGTGAGTCGTTACAAACTCCTTAATGGATTTTGACTTCCATGACCACCGTCCGCTGTCTTAATCGACCAACTCCCTTTGTGGGATCTAGGTAAGCACATAGTTTGGCACCGTAACCTGGCATTAGGTTCATCCCACATTGCCAGTTCTGCTTATGAAAAATAGCCCACTTAGAGCTCTTGATTCTGTGAAGCAGCTTAACAAAGCAGCCCCGCCGACCTACATATTTTAAGTTTAAGAATAGGTCGAGGGCGTTGTGCCCCCAAGACCTCAAATCATTGGATTTACACGATAGAACTCGCATGCGATCTACAGCTATCCTGAGGGAAGCTTTGAAGGGAACCAGCTACTAGAAGGTTCGATTAGTCTTTCTCCCCTATACCGAAGTCAGACGAATGATTTGTACGTCAGTATCGCTGTGGGCCTCCACCATAGTTTCCTCTGGTTTTGCGTCTCTCAGCCATAGTTCACCATCTTTTGGGTCCCGATAGTTATGCTTACACTCGAACCTTTCTCAGAAGATCAAGGTCAGTCGACGGTGCACCATTCAGGGGGATTCCACCAATCAGCTTCCTTATGCCTTACGAGTTTACTCACCCATTGACTCACACACATGTCAGACTCCTTGGTCCGTGTTTCAAGACGGGTCGAATGGAGAGCCCACAGGCCAACGTCTGGAGCGCACAGATGCCGAAGAATTCCAGAGGCGCGCGCTGCCTTCCACAATCGAGGAGACGGTATTCCACGAGCATATTGGGATCCTGGGCATTGGAAGCCCCCCAATCCACACTGGTCCACGCCCTGAGTCGATCGGTAGACTGGCTCGTCGCCGTATAATATCTGACCAGGGTGTATCGCCGGCCCCCATCCACTTCTCTCCTGATAATTTCAAGCACTCATTGACTCTTTTTGGAAAGTCCTTTTAATATTTTCCTTGCTGTACTTGTTTGCTATTGGTCTCTCGCCTATATTTAGCCTTGGACGAAATTCACTGCCCGATTTGGACTGCATTCCCAAACAACCCAACTCTAGATAGTGCCTTATGGTAAGACAGGGTTTGGGCATAATGGTTCTCTTACCCTCTATGGATCTCCCTTATAGGGGACTTGGGATTGGTCCACCGCTGAGGACGCTTCTCCAGTCTATAATTCGGACGACAGAGCTGCCCTATACTAAGGCTAGGCTATTCTCGATTCGCTCTCTGTTACTAAGGGAATCCTTGTAAGTTTCTTTTCCTCCTCCTATTGATATGCTTAAACTCATCGGGTAATACCACCTATCATGGGGTCGCGGTCGGAGCATCTAAGTGCGATAGGGTCCTGGATTTTGGACGCACGATGGGCAGTAGTCACGACAACAAAGAGAGTTGAGTTACCACTACCTCTTGACATGACGTCTATTGATGTGGACTTGTATTTAGTACAACATCGAGCTCGACATATACAGGAGGCCATTATCTACCCCACGACAACAGCGTACCCCGTGATTGAGGTGCGATGTGATGGGGGCGACGCGATGTGAGATGCCTAGGTAGATATGCCCTCGTCCTAATGGATTCGGGCATAATTTGCATTCAAAGACTCCATGGTTCATGGGATTCTACAATTCACACCAAGTATCACATTTCGCTACGTTCTTCATCGACCCTGCTGTCTGTAAACACATGAGGGGCATATCTGGCTAATTGAGAAAACATAAAAGAATACTCCTTCACTGTCATGTTACCCTACCTAAGGTTGATAAAATCTAACACCTTAGACTCTCTCAGCTCTTGGGGAAAGAATCTATTTAAGAAAGCAGTGACAAACTCCTCCACTCAATAGGCCCTTCATCATCTGGCCTTTCTAACTTTCACTGTTTAAACTAAGTGTGAGCAACGTCCTGCAACTGATATGCAGCTAGCTCGGTGCTCTCAATAGAATTAACCTCCATGATATCTGTAATCTGCTGAACCTGATTGATGAATTCCTGAGGGTCCTCATCTGACTTAGACCCAAGAAAGGATGGAGGATTCATTCGGGTGAAGTCCCAAATCCTGGCTGCAGCTGAATTGGACACTGGGGTGGCCAGAACAATAGATGGTCATTCATTCTGAGTAGCAACTGACTGATCAAGAGTAGTGAATGCAGCTTTGAACTCTGCATGAGAAATATTTTCGCCCAAAGGATCTTCGGGCTGAGACGCTGATCGATTCTCGTTTCTTCTTTAGGCATGTTCTGTAGATGAAAGGGACAAATAGATAATATTAAGAGATTAATTTGAGATTATGCTCACTGGAATGACATGAATAATGAAAGAAGGGAAACTGTTCCTAAAATATCATATAGCCTCCTGTACATAAATGTCGTGCGCAACACACCCATGTACAACACTCTACTAGATGCGGCTTTTAGACTTCCTAGGACTCTATTGAATTTGGCTCTCATATCAAGTTTGTAACACCCCAAATTTGGTATTCAAAATTCTACATAGTGCCCATGACCCCGAAGGACCATAAATTAATCCATGATTGATATCTGTACTTGTACACTGCATAATATACGTATAAAAATATAGAAATAAAGGATGATAGGCCGTCAGGTTCAATGATGAACATAATTGATAAAAACATAACATTTGGATGTGGTTATGAAATACCCAAAACAACTATAATAACTGTCTGAATATGATAGTCTGAATATGCCTCTAACTGTCTGAATATATTTCAGTCAATATATTAGCGTAATTTCATAAAGACATAATGAAGGTTCCATCTTAGAATTCATACAACAACAACACATGAACATAATTTAGTTCATAAAATGAATATCACAATTCAGAATTTAAAATTTGATTCTTGGGCTTCATGGCCGAAAGGAGTCCTTGAATGAACACCATGCATACCTAGATGGAAGATTCTTGATGATTCACAGAGAAATTTGCTTGGACTTGGATCCCCAATTGAAAACCCTAATGTGTTCTTGAGAGGACCTTGAGGGAAGTGTCTATATTTTGGTGTAAATGGGGCTTAATCCTGTGTTTTTGACTTATATAGGGGTGGGAGAATTACCCCTTTGCCCTAACAAATGAAGACATTTAATGACTAAATAAATGGGCACCAATGCTATGGGCGACATGGTGCGTCGAGGGTTTTGATGCTATACCCAATGCGGCGTACCGTAAATGCATCGAGCCTCAGTTATTTTGGCTCTAGCAGTCTACATAACTAGTGACCAACGCGATTGGCGATGAGGCCCACCAAGATCGCGTTGGTCCATTGTTTTGGACTTCCAAACTTGCTTGAAATGAGTTCCAAAAAATCTGAAACTTGTCCAGGAACATCTATTGACCTTCCTGATCATGAATTAACTAGAATATAGACCATTAATAAACGTTAAGGTGGCAAAATGAATTTTCCAAATTTTGAAGGCCAAAATTAAGCTAAGGCTGGGCACCTATCTAGAATTTTCCAAGTTTGTGACCCCCTTGACAAGCATAAAGGACTGAATTAAGCTTAAGTATTTTACGGGGTCTTATAGTGGGAGAACAATCCAACACTTTGTGAATTCTGCTTCACAATGATAGGAATAGCCAACATCGAAGGATAAAAAACCAACGTCGCTATGAATGCTTGGCAGCCACAAGCCAGTTATCCCTGTGGTAACTTTTCTAAAACCTCTAGCTTTGAATTTCAAAGGTCTAAAGTATCGTTAGGGCATGCTTTCACGGTTTGTATTCGTACAGGAAATCAAAATCAAATGAGCTTTTACCCTTCTGTTCCGTATGAGATTTCTGTTCTCGTTGAGCTCTTCTTAGGACACCTGTATTATCTTTTAACAGATATGCCGCCACAGCTAAAATTCCTACCTGAGAATGTATTTTTCCCGGATCAACCCGCAGAGCGAGCCTTGGGTTCAAAAAGAAGGGCAGTGCCCTGCTTCCGATTCACGAAATAAGAAAAATGACGTTAAAAGTAGTAGTATTTCACTTTTTCCTTTCGGCTCCCACTTATACTACACCTCTCATGTCATTTCACAAAGTCAGACTAGAGTCAAGCTCAACAGGGTCTTCTTTCCCCGCTGACTCTTCCAAGCCCGTTCCCTTGGCTGTGGTTTCACTAGATAATAGACAGGTACAGTGGGAATATCGTTAATCCATTCTTGCGCGTCACTAATTAGATGATGAGGCATTTGGCTACATTAAGAGAGTCATAGTTACTCCCACCGTTTACCCGCACTTGGTTGAATTTCTTCACTTTGACATTCAGACCACTGGGCAGAAATCACATTGTGTGAACATCCATTGGGACCATCGTAATGCTTTATTTTAACTAAACAGTCGGATTTTTCTTATCCATACCAGTTTTGAATTGATTGTTCGACGCGCGGGGAAGACCCCCAAAGGAATCATTCCCAGTCTGTCCCCCAGCCAGAAAGCGACGACTTGCTCTAGCCGCTGAAGCAGCTCGAGCAGTCCACCGACAGCCGACGGGTTCGGGACTTGGACTCCCGTGCCCAGCCCTCAGAGCCAATTCTTTTCCCAAAGTTAAGGATCTATTTTTCTGACTTTCCTTGCCTACATTGTTCCATAGACCAGAGGCTGTTCACCTTGAAGTCCTGATGCGGTTAGGAGTATGATCGGGCGTGGACAACATTTGTTCCTCCAAATTTTTAAGGGCTGCCAGGAGCATACCGGACACCACGCGACGTGCGGTGCTCTTCCAGCGGCTGGACCCTATCTCTGACCCACCCGATTCTAGGGTGGGTAGGCTTTTAAACAGAAAAGATAACTCTTCCTGAGGATCCCGCCGATGTCTCCGAACTTCTTAACATTGTCATCGACCGCCACGTCCCAGTTCATGAATCTTAACCCGATTCCCTTTTGGAGTACGCACAAAACATGCTATCTGTTGGGGTTCCCTAGACTCTTAGGGTCGACTAACCCATGTGAAAGTGTCGTTTACATGGATATTTTCCCCTCTTCGGCGTTCAAAGTTCTCATTTGAATATTTACTACTACAACCAAGATCTGCACCAATGGATGCTCCGCTCAGGATCACACCTAAGGTTTTGCAGCGACTGCCACGCCCTCCTACTCATCAAGGCCCGACACTTGCCTTGATGTCTTGGTGTAGGTCGCATGCTTAAGCCCCAACTATTTTCGTGGCTAGTTGATTCGGCAGGTGGGTTTTTACAAACTCCTTAGCAGATTTTAACTTCAATGACCACTGTCCTACTCTCTAAATCGACCAACACCCTTCATGGGATCTAGGTTAGCGCGCAGTTTGGCACCATAACCCAACTTCCCGTTCATCCCGCATCGCTAGTTCTGCTTACATAAAATGGCCTAGTTGGAGCTCTTAATTTCATGGCGCGACTCAACAAAGTAATTGCGCCATCCTACCTATTTGAAGTTTGAGAATATGTCAAGGGCATTACTCCCACGAGGCCTCTAATCATTGGCTTTACCCGATTGAACTCGCACGCGTGCTCCATCTATCTTGAGGGAAACTTCAGAGGGAACCATTTACTAGATGATTCGATTAGTTTTTTGCCCCTATACCCAAGTCAGATGAACGATTTCCACGTCAGTATCACTGTGGGACTCCACCAGAGTTTCCTGAGGCTGCACCTCATACAGTAATAGTTCACACGCTTTAGCCTCCCTACTGGTATGCTCACATTCGAACCCTTTTCAGAAGATCAAGGTTAGTCGGTGGTTCACCCCTCAGGGGGATCCCACCAATCAGCTTCCTTATGCCTTACAGGTTTACTTTCTCGTTGACTCGCACACATGTCAGACTCCTTGGTCTGTTTTTCAAGACGGGTCTAATGGGGAGCCCACAGGCCAGCATCCGGAGCGTGTAGATGCCGAAGCACACCAGGGGTGCGCACTTGTTTCCACAATCGAGGAGACAGTGTTCCACGAGTGAATTGAGAGCCCAGAATTTGGCCACCCTCTTAACCCATGCTTGTCCACGCCCCGAGTCGATCGGAGGATCGACTCGTCGTCATTCCATATCCAACCAGGCCACATCGCCGATACCCATCCACTTCCGTCCCGATAATTACAAGCACTCTTTGACTCTTTTTTCAAAGTCCTTTTAATCTTTCCCTCGCGGTACTTATTCTCTATTGGTCTCTCGTCCGTGTTTAGCCTTGGATGAAATTCACAGCCCGATTTGGGCTGCATTCCCAAATAACCTAACTTGATGATAACGCCTCGTGGTGTGATAGGGTCCAGGAACAACGGGGCTTTCACCCTCTCTGGCGCACCCTTCCTGGGGACTTGGGCCTCGTCTGCCGCCGAGGACGCATTTCCAGACTACAATTTGGATGACGGAGCCGCTCGATTATAAGGAAGGGTTGTTCTCAGTTCGCTCGCCGTTACTAATAGAATCCTTGTAAGTTTCTTTTCCTCCGCTTATTGATATTCTTAAACTTAGTGGGTGATCTCATCTAACTTGGGTTCACGATTGGGAGCACCTAAGCATGATAAGATCTTGGAGTCTGGATGCACGATGGGCTATAGCCATGATAACAAAGAGAGTTAATTTACAACCACCATTTGCCGCGACGTCCATCAATGTGGACTCACATTTAGGCCAGCCATGAGCTTGAGGCGCATGAGAGGCCAGTATCTGATAACGCTCAAACTACACCTCTTTAATAAGAATGTAAGTGATCGTTGTCAATATAAAACACAACTAGGTTGGGGTCGAATCCCACATGGAATATGGTGTGAACGTAAGTCGTTTCTGATTTAATCATCTGATATCTAGATGTTTCCAAAAAAAGGGTTTTTTTAGTTTAACAAGTAATTGTTGGTTACTTTAGATTCAGTGTTCGTAATCAAGAGTTTATAAAAAGAAACCAGAATTATGTTCACTTGGGCTTTTGGTACTTGACAGATGCTACTAGTGGTTCAAGATTCTCATGGTAGGTAGGTCAACAAGTTATCTTTATCGAAGTTATGTTTAAATGTCTCTCGACCTACCCAAGCATTTAATTACCTAATCCTCTCAGAATTAGGGAATTTATATTCACTGCCCAGATTTTACCTCAGGTTAACCAACCTGGTTACAACGCTGATTATTAAACAAAGTATTTCCAAGTCCCTGTTGATAATTCACTTCCTACTATATTTGATTTCTTTCTCAAGAAAATCAAAGAAGGTGGTATCTATTGTTTGCAACCAACAGACAATAATTAGAACATCAGAATCATCAAGGAGTCCTACCACCTTTCAAATCTTGAACACTCAACACTTTATCAAGACCTAACCCTAGATCCCATAATTCAGGTTAAAGAAATTTAGCCGCTCATGACATAATAATAAAAACACCTAGATGAATTCATGCTTTGAAAGATAAACTTACCACGAGATGAATAGAAACTAGAAATTCTCAGATTAACTCACAAAGTAAATCCCAAAATAATGAATATAATCTCTTCAAAGTAATTGCTTTCTGAAGCCAAGAAGTTAAAGAGAGAAAAAATCAAAGTATATTGCTCAAAACTCAAGGTCCGAAACTCCTAAGAAAACCCTAAACAAGGCTTTAAATAGTTCACCCTAATTATGGTAACAAAATAATAAAATTTAGAAATTCTTCGGATTAGGTGACGCTATTTGTGATATCCTATCAGGAGGTTGACAACTTATAACAAATGTCGTCAGCTTCCTTTTGGATTTTGGTGCTTGCTTCCTACCGCTAACGACAAAAAATGATGCCCTATCAGCTTCTTGACGACCTAACACAAAATGTCGTCACGTCTCTTCTTCAGTTCTCATGTGCTGCCTTAGGTTGATGGCATTATTGTCGGCTTATGAGATCCTTGACGACCTATCATAAAATATCATCACAACTTTCAATCTTAGGCTAATTCTCTGTCTATGGCTGATGATGAATCTGATAGCTTATCACAAGGCTGACGACTTATCAAAAATATCGTTAGCCATACTTTTTTCTCTATCTACTTCTGATTTCAACTCCTTTGCTTCCATTCTTGTTGGTTCTCTATCATATTAGCTTCTACTGCAAAATCAAACATAAACCAATCAAAAATGACAAAAGTTGCTTAATACTTTGCAATTATCCTTAGTTAAAAGCCTTAAATGTGTTAGTATTAGCTCACACATCAGTATCCTCCCCGCGATGATAGCGCTCCACGTGATTGGGAAATGATGTGATAGGGGAAACACGATGCGTGATGCACAAGCAGATTTGCCCTCGGCCTAATGGCTTTATGAAAAACCTGCATTCAAAGACTCGATAGTTCACGGGATTCTGCAATTTACACCAACTATCGCGTTTCGCTATGTTTTTCATTGATGCGAGAGACGAGATATCCATTGCCGAGAGTTATTTTTGTTTACAAAAGAAGCACAGGTCCCCCCGACACACGCTGTGGATGGGGCGCGAGCGGCAGACTATCAATTTTAGTATTTCTTGGCACTTTCCGCACCGGGGTTCATTAGTCTCCCAACGCGCACGTTGACACGCACTGGGTATGAGGGGGAGGCGCTCGTGCGGATGGACAATGCACCCCGCCCTTGCGGATTCACAAGTTATTAAACACGTTCGCGGGTTGTTCTGTTGTGTAGGTTTTGACAATGATCCTTCCGCAGGTTCACCTATGAAAACCTTGTTACAACTTCTCTTTTCTCTAATGATAAGGTGAAATTGACATCTCGCAACGTCGTGGGCAGCGAACCGCTAACGTCGTCACGATCCGAACATTTTATCATTTCATTCAATTGGTAGGAGCAATGGGCGGTGTATGCAAAGGTCAGGGACATATTCAACGCTAGCTGATGAGTCGCGCTTACTAGGAATTCCTTGTTGAAGACCAACAATGTATCCCATCATGATGAAATTTCAAAGATTACTCAGGCATTTCGACCAAGGCTATAAAATCTATGAATACATCAAAGTAGCAGGCGTGCATCCCAGAACATCTAAGGGCATTACAGACCTTTTATTGCCTCAAACTTCCATGGCCTAAAAGGCCGTAGTCTCTCTAAGATGCTGGCTGCGAAGGGATAGCTCTGCATTGCTAGTTAGCAGGCTGAGGTCTCATTCGTTAATGGAATTAACTTGATAAATTTCTCCTCTAACTAAGAATGACCATGCACCACCACCCATAGAATCAATAAAGAGCTCTCAGTCTGTCAATCCTTACTATGTATGGACCTGGTAAGTTTCCCCGGGATGAGTCAAATTAAGCTTTAGGCTCCACTCCTAGTGGTGCCCTTCCATCAATTCCTTTAAGTTTCAGCCTTGCGACCATACTTCCCTCGAAACCCAAGAACTTTGATTTCTCATAAGGTATCAGTGGAGTCCTAAAAGCAACATCCGCCGATCCCTGGTCAACATTGTTTATGGTTGAGACTAGGATGGTATCTGATTGTCTTCGATCCCCCAAATTTCGTTCTTTATTAATGAAAAAATCCTTGGAAAATACTAAAGGATTATTAGGCTATGATTTTCTGACACCTCTAGCTTCAAATTTCTAAGGTCTAAAGGATCATTAGGCCATGCTTTCATGGTTCATATTCGTATTGGAAATCAGAATCAAATGAGCTTTTACCATTCTGTTCCACAAGATATTTCTGTTCTCGTTGAGCTCATCTTCATTCACCTGCATTATCTTTTAATAGATGTGCCACCCCAGCAAAACTCCCCACCTGACAATGTCTTCTGCCTGAATCTGTCCGCAGTGCGAGCCTTCGGTTCAAAAAGAGGGGCAGTGCCCCTTTTCCAATTTACGAAATAAGTAAAATAACATTAAAATTAGTGTTATTTCACTTTCTCCTTTCGTCTCCCACTTATACTACACCTCTCAAGTCATTTCACAAAGTCTGACTAGAGTTATGCTCAATAGGGTCTTCTTTCCCTGCTGATTCTTCTAAGCCCGTTCCCTTGGTTGTGGTTTTGCTGCATAGTAAACAGGTATGGTGGGAATCTCATTAATACATTCATGTGCGTCACTAATTAGATGATAAGGAATTTGGCTACCTTAAGAGAGTCATAGTTACTCTCGCCGTTTACCTGTGCTTGGTTAAATTTCTTCACTTTGACATTCACAGTACTGGGAAGAAATCACCTTGCATGAACATCCATTGGGCCCATTGCAATGCTTTGTTTTAATTAAACAGTCAGATTCCTCTTGTTCGTACCAGTTCTGAGTTGGTTGTTCGACGAGCGGGGAATTCCCCCGGCCTGCGGCGACCCACTCTCGTTGCAAGAGAAGCTCGAGCAGTCCACTGACAGCCGGCGAGTTAGGGACAGGGACCCCCATGCCCATCCCTCATAGCCAATCTTTTTCCCAAAGTTACGGATCTATTTTTCCAACTTTCTTGGCCTACATTGTTCAATCGACCAAAGGCTGTTCACCTTAGAGACCTGATGAGGTTATGAGTACGATCGGACGTGGAAGACATTCGGTCCTCCAGATTTTCATAGGCCACCGAGAGCACATGGGATACCACGCGACGTGTGGTGCTCTTCCAGCTGCGGGACCCTATCTCTGACTGAGTCAATTCCAGGGTGGGCAGGCTGTTAAACAGAAAAGATAACTCTTCTTGAGCATCCCACCGATGTCTCCGGACTTCCTAACGTTGTTGTCGACCGCCACATCCTAGTTCAGGAATTTTTTACTAATTCCCTTTCAGAGTATGCGTGAAACGCGCTATCTTTCGGGTTTCCCCCGACCCTTAGGATCAACTAACCCATGTGCAAGTTCCATTCATATAGATCCTTTCCCTTCCTCGGCCTTTAAAGTTCTCATTTAAATATTTTTTACTACCACTAAGATCTGCACCGATGGCTACTCCGCTCGAGCTCGCGCCTAAGGTTTTGTAGCAGCCGCCATACCCTCCTACTCATCGGAGCCTGGCACTTGCCTCGATGAACGGGTGTAGGTCGGGCGCTTAAGTGCCATCCAATTTTGGGGATAGTTGATTTGTTAGGTGAGTCATTACACACTCCTTAATGGATTTTGACTTCCATGACCACCGTCCTGCTGTCTTAATCGACCAACGCCCTTTGTGGGATCTAGGTTAGTGTATAGTTTGGATCCGTATCACGACTTTCGATTCATCCCATATCTCCAGTTCTGCTTACTAAAAATGGCCCACTTGGAGCTCTTGATTCTGTGAAGTAGATCAACAAAGCAACCGCGCCGACCTATGTATTTTAAGTTTAAGAATAGGTCGAGGGGGTTGTGCCCCCGAGACCTCTAATCATTGACTTTACATGATAGAACTCGCACGCGATCTCTAGCTATCCTGAGGGAAACTTCGGAGGGAACCAACTACTAGAGGGTTTGATTAGTCTTTCTCTCCTATACCCAAGTCAGACGAATAATTTGCACGTCAGTATCGCTGTGGGCCTCCACCAGAGTTTTCTCTGGTTTAGCGCCGCTCAGGCATAGTTCACCATCTTTTGGGTCCCAACAGGTATGCTCACATTCGAACCCTTCTCAGAAGATCAAGGTCGGTCGGCGGTGCACCCTTCAGGGGGATCCTACCAATCAGCTTCCTTATGCCTTACGGTTTTACTTACCCGTTGACTAGCACACATGTCATACTCCTTGGTTCGTATTTCAAGACAGGTCGAATGGAGAGCCCACAGGCCAGCGTCTGGAGTACGTAGATGACGAAGCAAGCCAGAGGCGCGCGCTGCCTTCCAAAATCGAGGAGACGACATTCCACAAGCGTATTGAGATCCTGGGTATTGGTCGTCCCCCAATCTACTCTAGTCCATGCCCCGAGTCGATCGGTAAATCGGCTCGTCGCCATTCCATATGTAACCGAGGTGTATCTCCGTCCTCCATCCACTTATCTCCTGACAATTTCAAGCACTCTTTGGCTCTTTTTTCAAAGTCCTTTTCATCTTTTCCTTGTGGTACTTGTTTGCTATTGGTTTCTCACCCGTATTTAGCCTTAGATGGAATTCACCACCCGATTTGGACTGCATTCCCAAACAACCCGACTCTAGACAGTGTCTCATGGTGTAAAAGGGTTTGGGCACAATGAGGCTCTCACCCTCTCTGGCACCCCCTTCCAGGGGACTTGGGCCTGGTTCGCCGCTGAGGACGCTTCTCCAGTCTACAATTCGGATGACGGAGCCTCCTTATACTAAGGCTGGACTATTCCCGGTTCTCTCTCTGTTAATAAGGGAATGCTTGTAAGTTTCTTTTCCTCCACTTATTGATATTCTTAAACTCATCAGGTAATACTGCCTGTCATGGGGTTGCGGTCAGAGCGTCTAAGCGCGATAGGGTCCTAGAGTCCGGACGCACGATGGGCTGTAGTCGCAACCACAAAGAGAGTTGAGTTACTACTACCTCTTGTTATGGCATTTGTTGATGTGGATTCGTATTTAGTACAGCCGCGATCTCAACACACACGGGAGGCCAGTATCTTCACCATGATAAAAGCCCACCCCGTGATTGAGGCGCGATGCGATGGGAGCAACACAATGTGTGATGTCTAGGTAGACGTGCCCTCGGCCTAATGGCTTTGAGCACAAATTTCGTTCAAAGAATCGATGGTTCACGAGATTCTGCAATTCACACCAAGTATCATATTTCGCTAAGTTCTTCATCGATGCGAGAGATGAGATATCCGTTGCCGAGAGTCGTTTACTTTTACAAAAGAAGCACAAATCCCCTCGACATACGCCATGGATGGGGCAGACTATCAATTTAAGTATTCCTTGGCTCTTACCACGATGGGGTTCATTAGTCTCCAGATGCACATGCTGGGCGCGCGTGATGGGGATGAAGGGGAGGCGCTCGTGCAGAGGACCAAAGTAACCCACCCGCACGGACTCTTCAGTTGTTAAACACGTTTGCGGGTTATTTTGCTGTGGGATGAGGGGGAGGCGCTCATGCAGAGGGACAAAGCACCCCACCCGCACGGACTCTCCATTTGTTAAACAAGTTCGCGGGTCATTTTGCTTTGCTTGTTTCGACAATGATCCTTTCGCAGGTTCACCTACGAAAACCTTGTTATGAATTCTCCTTCCTCTAGATGATAAGGTTTAATGGACTTCTCGAGATACCGTGGGCAGAGAGCCACCCACGTCGTCGTGATCCAAATATTTCACCATATCATTCAATTGGTAGGAGCGACGGGCGGTGTGTGCAAAGGGAAGGGACGTAGTCAACGCGAGCTGATGAGTCGTGCTTATTAGGAATTCCTCATTGAAGACAAAAAATTGCAATGATCTATCCCCATCGCAATGAAATTTCAAAGATTACCCGGGCCTGTCAGCCAAGGCTATAAACTCATTGAATACATAAGTGTAGCGCGTGTGCGGCCCAGAACATCTACAGGCATCCTAGACCTATTATTTCCACAAACTTCCTCGGCCTAAAAGACCGCAGTCCCTCTAAGAAGCTGGTCGCGAAGGGATACCTCCATATAGCTAGTTAGCAAGATGAGGTCTCATTCGTTTAGGGAATTAACTAGACAAATCGTTACTCTAACTAAGAACGGCCATGCACCACCACCCATAGAATAAAAAAAGAGCTCTCAGTTTGTCAATCCTAACTATGTCTGGACCTGGTAAGTTACCCCGTGTTGAATCAAATTAAGCTGAAGGCTCCACTCCTAGTGGTGCCCTTCCGTCAATTTCTTTAAGTTTCATCCCTGCGACCATACTCCCCCTGAAACCTAAAAACTTTGATTTCTCATAAGGTGTTGGCAGAGTCCTAAAAGCAACATCCGCCGATCCCTGGTCGGCATCGTTTATGGTTGAGACTAGGACGGTATCTGATCATCTTCGAGCCCTTAACTTTCGTTCTTGATTAATAAAAACGTCCTTAGAAAATGCTTTTGTAGTTGTTCATCTTTCTTAAATCCAAGAATTTCACCTCTGACTATGAAATACAAATGCCCTTGACTGTCCCTGTTAATCATTACTCCGATCCTGAAGGCCAACATAATAGGACCGAAATCCTATAATGTTATCCCATGCTAATGTATACATAGAATAGGCTTACTTTGAGCACTCTAATTTCTTAAAAGTAACAACACCGGAGGCACGACCCAACCAGTTAAAGCCAGGAGTGCATCACTGACAGAAGGGACAAGATGACCGGTGCATACCATAGGCGGACCGGCCGGCCTATCCCAAAGTCCAACTACAAGATTTTTAACTGCAACAACTTAAATACACATTATTGGAGCTGGAATTACCACGGCTGTTGGCACCAAAATTTCCCTCCAATGGATCCTCGTTAAGGGATTTAGATTGTACTAATTCGAATTACCAGACTCATTGAGCTCGGTATTATTATTTATTGTCACTACCTCCCCGTGTCAGGATTGGGTAATTTGCGTGCCTGCTTCCTTCCTTGGATGTGGTAGCCATTTCTCAGGCTCCCTCTCATGAATCAAACCCTAATTCTCCATCACTCACCACCACCATGGTAGTCCACTATCCTCCCATCAAAAGTTGATAGGGCCAAAATTTGAATGATGCGTCGCCGACACGATGGTTGTGCGATCTGTCAAGTTATCATGAATCATCGCAGTAACAGGCAGAGACCGCATCTACCTTTTATCTAATAAATACATCCCTTCCAGAAGTTAGGGTTTGCTGCATGTATTAGGTTTAGAATTACTACGGTTATTTGAGTAGTAGATACCATTAAACAAACTATAACTGATTTAATGAGCCATTCGTAGTTTCACAGTTTGAATTTGAACATACTTACACATACGTGGCTTAATCTTTGAGACAAACATATGACTACTGGCAGGATCAACCAGGTAGCATTCCTCATCAACGCCGACATTGCATAAGACTGGCCTGCCCAAAAGGGCTCGGACGGGTTGAAGTCGAGCGCGACCATCGTTTGCAAGGAGTATCATATAGGATAGATAGGAGATGATGAAGACCCCATGCCCACTGCGTCTACCGTATTTGAGAATCCCAACCACCACTCATGGACCACAATATAACACGACGAAGCGAGGAAGGCATGGGACATGGGGGAAGCCTTTTGGTTTACTTCGTGCGCGGAATGCGAGGGGCAAAAGACGATAGATAAAACTTGATAATCCCTGGGCATTAGGTATGGAACACAAGAAACCGACTTTGAGCTACGAATGAGATAGAAGGCAGGTCAGGACGTCGCTACTTTAGTAGGGATTCAACCTAATCGCATATGCCGAACACAACTCACGCGCCGTGCGTCCAAATGCTCCATCGATATACGCCCAGCACAGGCCCCAACACCCAGTAATAGATATAGTGAGCTGGTGCCCATGTGGATGTTGCAAGGCTAAATCAAGTCCCTCTTGACACGATAGCCCACCCTTGGGGGGAGTAGAAGAGATAAAGATACGTCGAGGCTAGTGCACGGACACCACCCACGTCGACCGCCGACGCTCTATGCGCATTCAGCTCGGCCCCATGCGTGCAACGCCTGGAACTTGCCCCGAGAATACCATCTAGAACTCGCCGCACGCAATAAAGAACCACCTCATCCAGAATCAAGTGCCAACATCCCCGTCGTGGACGATGCCACCGATAGCAGACACAAGCGCACAATGAAGCGCGATCGACGTTGTTTTGTGAACACCAATGGCTCGCAAGCACTATCCATTCATGCTGCCATGTGCCCACACTGCATGCCGACATACCCAGTGAGCGCTTATGCCAACTAGCGACAGTCGCCTTGAAGTTCCTTCAACACCTCTACCCACCTTATATATACTTAAAAAAACTCAAGGGATAGGAGCAGGCATGATTTTACCAGAGAATCATGCTAGACATGTACGGACTAAAACTGCATGTTTCGACGTAAGACTGAGCCAATGCACTCACAAAAGAGTCACGTAATTTGTAAATGATAATTTTCATTAAGAAATTTTTTTCTCAAATATTATTTGTGAAAATTCAAAAAATAAATAAAAAAATATGAAAATATTTTTAAAATATAAAAACATCAGGAAAATATTCCCAGCGCATGAAGTAACCTTAAATCAATAATTGAGTGCATATTTGTACTTATAATGTAATGATATAAGATATCAAATTTAAGGATATTAAATAATTTTTTTTAAAAAGTATAAAAATAACGTGGGGGCATTAGTAAAATCGCCTAGAGTGCAATAGATAAGTAACAACCCCAAAACATGCATATTCGAATGAAGTAACCTTAAACCAATAATTGAGTACATATGTATACGTATAACATAATGATATAAAATATTAAAATTTAAGGATATTCAATAAAAAAATAGAAAAAATATAAAAATAACGTGGGGGACATTAGGAAAAATACCTAGAATGAAATAGATAAGTAACAACCCCAATACATGCATATTAGAATGACCTCAAACCAATAATTGAGTGCATATTCGATATTTAAATTTAACTATTTAAGGATTAAATAAAAAATTAAAAAGAAAAACTTGGGGACTCTACGAAAACTTCCCCACCATATGAGGTAATATTAAAATATCGTTAAAAATACTTAGAGCGTGTATTTAATGTAAGGAGTATGCAATGGTGGGGATGATGATGGATGAACGTTATGAATATATTTGAATGATCGAACCTAGGTTTACGCTCTTTTGATTTTTGCACGGTGCCTTCATCGTTCCCATGGTGTCATGGTGCCTTGATGCGCTCATGGAGGGTGCACGGTGGAGCGGGTTCCAAGCACACAGTTCCTAGCTTAGGATGCATGGGTGCCATGGTGCGCGGTGCAATGGGTCCTTGGTACCATAGTGCACGGTGCCTTTTTTCCATGGTGTGTGGTGCCTTGGTACCTTGGTGCCATGGTGCACGGTGCATTGGACCCATAGTGCCATGGTGTGCGGTGCCATGGTGCCTTGGTGCCATGGTTCCTTGGTGCGAGGTGCCGTGGTTGCATGGTACCTTGGTGCCTTAGCGCCATGGTTCCTTGTTTCCATTGTGCCATAGTGCACGGTTCCGTGGTGCCTTGGTGCAACCAACTCAACAAAGACACCACCATGGTAGGCCACTATAGGTCCTTCGGCATTTTTCATCATGGCCCTTGACGACAATTATTTTTCACGCTGCCGATTTCGCCGGACATCAGCGCTCGGGTCATTAGACATGTCTCTAGGATTTTACTTGACGGTCACCTAAACCTCTAATTGCGACATGCCTCCACACACCGACATTGGCCTCGCGACATATCACTGGGATATTAAGCTGAACTCAATATTGCAGAAAACCTCTAATTGCAACGCAATAGTTTTGCACGTAAGGCCACTTGATATCATACTTAACCGTTTGAAATGAAACGCATGCGACACTTGAAAACAAATGCGAACTCGAGTGAGGCTATGCTCGAAGTTAAGGTGAACTAACAAAACATAGTGGGATTTTCCAAGAATGGAAGCAGAAATCTCCTTTGGAGATGGATGGAAAAATAATTTAATTAGAGGGGCAAGGAGGAACCAGAACGACAAAGGGTTGAATCTAATTCGATCGTGGAAGCAAGGCCACTCTGCTACTTATAATACCTCATCGCGTATTTAAGTCATCTGCAAAGGATTCTACTCACCGCTCGATGGAAATTGTACTTCAAGGAGGCTACCGAGAACCTTCCGTTGTGATGTCTTAGGCAACGACACATGCCCTTAGGGGACGAGGCCCCTAGTGTGGGTCAGCATGCGAACGACGGGCGCATGCATCACTTCTATCCCGGATTCTAACTTAGAGGCATTCAGTGATAATCCAGCATACATTAGCTTTGTGCCGTTGACTTTTCAACCAAGCGCGATGACCAATTATATGAATCAACGGTTCCTATCGTACTAGGGTGAATTTCTATTGCAACACTATCATTAGTAGGGTAAAACTAACCTGTCTCATGATGGTTTAAACCCAGCTCACATTCCTTGTTGGTGGGTGTAACGCCCCAAATCTGATACCTAAAATGCTACACGGTACCCATGATCTTGAAGGACCACAAGATAACCCATGACTAATATTTGTACTTGTACAATGCAAAATATACGTATAAAAAAAGAAAAGAAAGGATGATAGACCATAAGGTTCAATGCTAAACATAACTGATAAAAACATAACATCTGGATGGGGTATGAAGTACCCAAAACAACTGAAATAACCGTCTGAATATGATAGTCTGAAAAGCCTCTAACTGTCTGAATAAGGAGTTGATGGGACATGTCCCCAACTAAATCCATCTACTGAAAGATAAAACTTAATTAATGAAATAACTCATAATATCATCCTCGAATGATGAGGACTCACTGCTAAACCTGGATGCTACTGATTCTCTGGAGCTCGTGCTTCTAAACCTATGGTATAAAAATGCCATAGCTCAAATGCGTCAATACGATTGAATGTACTGGTATGCATGTGAGGCAGGCTAAATGCAAAAGGTTCACATGCATGAACTATACTAACTGGCTGGATAACATGAATGTGAGAAGGCATACATCAATACATAATAACTGTAACTGAGATCATGACGAAATGATTACTGAGCCTGAGTGTTGATAACATGAGATACTTATGGCTGTATAACTAAAATAACATATTGAGCAACTGTATCTGACAGTCTAGTTTCTGATAGAACTAGCTGAGTTCTGTACTGTTCTAAGTTGACTGTATCTGACAGTCCTAAATTTTGAAGAACTATTTAAGTTCTTTTACTGAAACTGTATGACTGTATCTGACAGTCCTGATCGTGTAACTGAAATTGTGAGAAGTCATTATCTAATCGGTATGCCCCAAATAAACTCAATATAGCTGAGTTGGGGTCCAATCTGTAACCCCAATTGGAAGGGTGTCAATACCGCACCACTGGTAAGGACAATCTGTGAGTAACCCTTATATAACAGGTAACTTTAGTGAGAATGGTGGGAACCCTCATATAACAGGTTAAGCCACCTCATCTACCCTTATATAATAGGATATGATATCTCAACCTACATTGGCTAAGTAGTTCAGGAACACAAGGATTGCTTCTAAGAATCACACCTTTATATAACAGGTGAGTTCCCATCCTTGGGTTAGCTCGGTGCTAATTCCTACTCCCATCTAAATAGACACTAAACATAATTAACTGAACTGAACTAGACTGATTTCATAGAGTTCCGTTGACTGGTAGAATACTACTGAGATTTCTGAATTTACTGAGATTTCCTAAGTCACATGACTGACTGAGTTCTATGGATCATGGCTAGACTGAGGATATCATGAAACATGACACTAGCTCTAGGCACACAACTATATTTTTCGGGTACAAGTAACCCCAAGACTCGATAGAAGGAAAACTGAAAAAGCATGACTTTCTTGAATACATGTCCAACATCAACAATTTATACTATGACAGTAGGGGATATTTCATGAAGCACATGGTTATCATAATCATTTATATAGATTAGAATGCACATGATCATGTCTTAACTTTATCATTTTAATATCATGATTGTATTACACAACAATCCTCATGGAAATCATTTTAAACATAGGGGAACACATACATTCATAACTTGGGTCTCAGTTTAACTATCAAGCATAATTTTTATTCTCTTAGGCATTTTATCAAACACTTAGATTACCTGTTTTAAGGCTTAGGCATGAGCATGAATTTAATACAACCTTATTTCGCAATTCCACCCAATTTCATGATTTCAGCCCATATATTAGCGTAATTTCATAAAGACATAATAAAGGTACCATCTTAGAATTCATACACCAACAACACATGAACATAATTCAGTTCACAGAATGAATATTACTATTCGTAATTTAAAACTTGATTCTTAGGCTTCATGGATGAAAGGAGTCCATGAATGAACACTATACACACATAAGATGGATGATTCTTGATGATTCACGGGGAAATTTGCTTGGACTTGGATCCCCAATTGAAAACCCTAATGTGTTCTTGAGAGGATCTTGAGGGAAGTGGCTATATTTTAGTGTAAATGGGACTTAATCCCGTGTTTTAAACTTATATAGGGGTGGGAGAATTACCTTTTTACCCTTAAAAATGCGGACATTTAATGACTAAATAACTGGGCACCAACGCTATGGGCGACACATCGCGCGTTTCGATGCTATACCCTACATGGAACATCGTAAAAGCATTGAACCTCAGTTGTTTTGGCTCTGGCAGGCTGCACAACTCGTGACCAACGCGATTGGCGACATGGCGCACTAAGCTCGCATTGGTCCACTGTTTTGGACTTCCAAACTTGCTTGTTCCAAGAAATTCTAAAATTTTCCGAGAACATCTATTGACCTTCTTGATCATGAATTAACAAGAATATTAACCATTAATGGACGTTAAGGTGGAGAAATGAATTTTCCAACTTTTGGTGGCCAAAATTAAGTTAAGTCTGGGCACATAGCTAGAATTTTCTAAGTCTGTGACCCCCTTTACAAGCTTAAAGGACTGAATTAAGCTTAAGTATTTTACAAGGTCTTACAATATCTCCCCCTTGAGAACATTCGTCCTCGAATAAGACCAACTAAGAGGGGAGAAATGATAGACTTAAACACATACTGAGAATAAACGACTGGAACATGATTTCATGACTGTCATGACTGATAACTGAATATATCATACTTAGCATGCATATCTGATGCATGTGTAACTAATTCGTGAATGAATTACTAAGTGTTCTGATGAACTGGGTTTCTCACAATGAGGATGCATTTCTGATGCAGGACTATATAGATGAACTGATACATGAATACATGATAGAATGTGTAGTGGTATTTAATACCAAGTTTATAATGGAATTCTGAGCATGAAATGAGTACCAAGATTATAACTGATGTTTGAACATGAAACTGAAAATCTTAAGGAGAATTGTTACCTTGAGCTTGACCTGAGTTGGCGGGGAAGAGGTGAGGATAATTGGATTGCATATCTGCTTCTGCTTCCCAAGTAGCTCCCTCAACGGACTAATTTTTCCAAAGAACTTTGACCAGAGGAACTTCTTTATTCCTCAGTCTACGAGTCTGATAGTCTAGGATTTTGACTGGAATCTCTTCATAATAGAGGTTGTTCTGAACGTCTACTCTCTGAATAGGGACTATAACTGCCGGGTTACCTATATACTTCTTGAGCAAAGAGACATGGAAAACAAGAAGAACTGAGGCTAGATCTGAAGGCAACTCGAGCTCATAAGCTACCTTGCCGAAATGACTGAGTATCTTGAAGTGACCGACATATTGGGGATTGAGCTTTCTCTTCTTGCTGAATCTCTTCACTCCCTTCATGGTAGAGATATTTAGATAGACATAAACACTGATCTTGAACTCTAAATTCTTTTTGCGCATATCTGCATAAGACTTCTGTCGGCTCTGAGTAGCCCAGAGTCTTTCTCTGACCAATTGGACTTTTTCTAAGGCATCGAATACTAAGTTAAGCCCTATAACTGAAGCCTCACTAACTTCGAACCAACCAACTGGAGATCTACATCTTCTACCATCGAGATCTTCGAACTGAGCCATTTTAATACTAGAATGATAGCTATTGTTGTATGCAAACTCAATCAAAGGCAAGTGATCATCCCAACTACCATTGAAATCAATTGCACACACCCTTAGCATATCTTCTAGAGTCTGAATTGTCCTTTCTACTTGACCATATGTCTGAGGATGAAAGGCTATACTGAGATAAACTTGGGTACCAAGACCCCTTTGGAATACTTTCCAGAAATTAGAGGTGAATTGGGTACCTCTGTCTGAGATAATGGATAATGGAACACTGTGCAATCTGACCAACTATCTGATATAGAGTTTGGCATAATCCTCAGCTGAATAAGAGGTATGGACTAAAAGGAAATGAGCTGACTTGGTCATTCTGTCTATAATGACCCAAACTGAATAATGCTGATGACGAGTATGAGGCAAACCCGTCATGAAGTCCATGTTCACTTCTTCCCACTTCCAAGTAGGAATAATGAAATTTTATATGGATCCACTAGGCTTCTGATGCTTTATATTTACCTGCTTACATGTAGAGCACTTAGCCACAAACTCTGCAACATCTCTTTTCATCCCACTATACTAATAGATTTCCTGCAAGTCGCGCGGTACATCTTTGTGTTCCCAAGATAAATAGAGTAGAGCACACCATGCACTTTTGTAAGAATTTATTGCCCTAAGTCATCTACACCTGGAACACACATATGCCCCTAATAACATAGAACACCATCTCCTCCTTGGGAGAAAACCTCTACCTTCTGATCCTTGACTGATTCTTTCAACTTAACTAGACTGGGATCTCTATCTTATTTTTCTTTCACCTCTAAAACTAGAGATGATTCTGAACTACTCTGAACCCATATGTCACCCCTTCTATATTGACTAAGAGAATGCCTAGTCTTGCAAGCTGATGGACCTTCTGAGCTCACTTCTTCCTACTGTCCTCAACATGAGCAACACTACCAATAGACAGTCCACTGAGAGCGTCGACCACTACGTTGGCCTTGCTCGGATGATAAAGGTGCTCATATCATAATCTTTCAAGATCTCTAACCACCTTCTCTGATGAAGATTGAGATCTTTCTGAGAAAAAACATACTGAAGGCTCTTATGATCTGTGAATACATCTACATGAACTCTGTATATATAATGCCTCCAAATTTTCAAGTCAAACACTACGGATGCTAACTCAAGATCATGAGTAGGATAATTCTTTCCATAGGTTTAAGCTGTCTGGAGACGTAGGCTATGACCTTACCATGCTGCATGATGAAACAACCCAAACCTACTCTGGACGCATCACAATACACTACAAACCCATCTAAACCATCTGGAAGAGCTAAGATTAGATCTGAGGTGAGTCGAGTCTTCAACTCCTGAAAACTCTTCTCGTAAGGATATGATCACTGAAACTTGACATTCTTCTGAGTCAGTGTAGAAATAGGGGATGCAATTGAAGAAAATCCCTCAATAAACCATATGTAATAGCCAGCCAAACTCAAGAAACTTCTGATGTATAATGGAGATACAAGGCGAGGCCAGTTTCTTACTGCTTCGGGATTTTAAGGATCAATTGTAATGCCATCGCCGAAAATTATATGTACATGGAATGCTACTAAACTTAGCCAAAATTTGCACTTACTGAATTTGGCGAACAACTGATGATCTGAGAGTCTGAAGAACGATTCTGAGATAGTCTGCATGATCTCGCTCACAGCAAAAATAGACAAGAATGTCATCTATGAAGACTATGACGATCATGTCTAAGTACTACTCGAGCACCCGGTTCATCAAGTCAATGAAAAATGCTGGGACATTGGTAATACCAAAGGACATAACTAAGAATTTAAAGAGACCATACCGAGTATGGAAAGCCATTTTTGGAATGTCACATTCTTCGACTCTTAGATGATGATAGCTAGATCTGAGGTCTATCTTAGAGAAATAGCTGGCACCATGAAGTTGATCAAATAAATCATCAATTCTGGGAAGAGGATACTTGTTATTGACCATGACTTTATTGTGCTGATAGTAATCAATGCACATTTTAAGAGAACCATCTTTCTTGCGAACGAATAAGACTGGTGCACACCATGGGGATACGCTAGATTTGATGAATCCCTTATCCAAGAGATCCTTCAACTGATCTTTCAATTCCTTGAGTTTGGCTGGTGCCATTCTATATGGCAGAATAGATATAGGCTGAGTATCTGGAAGAAAATCTATACCTAAGTCTATTTCCCTTTCGGGAGAAATTCCTAGAAGATCGTCGGGAAAGACATATGAATATTCATTAATGATTGACACTGATGAAAGACTGGGAGTTTTGAAGCTAGAGTCCTTAACATGAACAAGATGATAGACACATCCTCTAGTTATCATTTTCCCTGCCCGAAGGTAGGAAATAAGCTGACCTCTGAAAGCTGAAGTACTACCCCACCATTCTAGGATAGATTAATTTGGAAACTGGAACTGGACTATTATATTTATGTAGTCTACTGTGGCTTAGCAGGAATAAAGTCAATCCATGCTGAGAATGACATCAAAATCAGTCATCTCTAATTTAACTAAGTCTGCTGAGGTGAATTTCTAAAATATCATAACCGGGTAGTTCTTGTATACTTGCCAGACTTTGATGGTTTTACCCACAGGGGTAGAGACTGAAAAGCATTCTACTAGAATTTTGGGACTGATTCCGAAATCAGCTGCTATATAGGAAGTATCAAAAGACAAGAAAGCACCTGGATCTAGCAAAGTGTAAACATACACATGAAATATCTATAACGTACCAGTAACTACATCAGGAGAAGTTTTCTAATCTTTCCGAGACTGGAAAGCATAAAGTCAGTTTGGGTGCTGCCCACTAGTAGCACTGGAGGTGGCACCCTGCTGGTTTGGGAAACTGGACTGAGCCGAGAATAGTTCTATGACCCTAAGGGCCTGTCTGAGGACAGTCTCTGACTCGGTGGCCTGGCTTTCGACATCCGAAACAAATACCACTACCAGCTCTACAAAGACCCTGATGGTGCATGACACAAGTCTGACAAAGAGGATAGGTGTGGGCACTTCTAACACTGCCCTTAGACGTAGAACCTGGCACTCTATCAATGCTACCATTTCTGAATCTAGGAGCTGGAGCACTAGCTGAAGAAGGAGCTGGAACTGATGACTTAGGATGAAACTTAGAATGGTTTCCTCCTTCTGATTTGGGCAGAGAAAAGTTGAAACTACCTATCTTTGCTCTTTTATAATGCTTCTCCCTTATCTTAATCTTTTGCTATTCTATATGTTAGGCATGAGTCATAAGCCTGGATAAAGTCATGTCATTATTCAACATTTCAGACCTACACTCATTAACCACACTATCATTCACTCCCGAAACAAACTTACTCATCTTGGCCTTGCTGTCTGCAAACACATAAGGGGCATATCTGGCTAATTGACACAACTTAAAAGAATACTCCTTCACCGTTATGTTACCCTGCCTGAGGTTGATAAAATCTAAAACCTTAGCCTCTCTCAGCTCTTAGGGAAAGAATCTATCTAAGAATGCAGTAACAAACTCCTCCCACTCAATAGGCCCTGCATCATCTAGCCTTTCTGACTTCCACTATTTAAACCAAGTATGAACAACGTCCTGCAACTGATATGCAACTAGTTCTATGCTCTCACTAAAAGTAACCCCCATGATGTTTGTAATTTTCTGAACCTGATTGATGAATTCCTGAGGGTCTTCATCTGACTTAGACCTGAGAAAGGATGGAGGCTTCATTCGGGTGAAGTCCCAAATCCTGGTTGCTGCTAAACTGGCCACTAGGGTGGTCAGAACAACAGCTGGTCATTCATTTTGAGTTGCGACTAACAGAGCAAGAGTAGTGAATACATCTCTGAACTCTGCATGAGAAACATGTTCTCCCAAAGGATCTTCGTGCTGAGGTGCTGATTGATTCCCGTTTCTTCTTTTAGGAGGCATGTTCTATAGAAGAAAGGGAGAAATAGATAAGACTGAGAGATTAACTTGAGATTATGCTCACTGGTACAACATGAATAATGAAAGAAGTGAAACTGTTCCTAAAACATCATATAGCCTCCTGCACATAAATGTGGCACGCAACACACCCATGTACAAGACTCTACTAGATGTGTCTTTTAGACTTCCTAGGACACTATTGAATCTGGCTCTGATACCAAGTTTGTAACACCCAAAATTTGATATTCGAAATGCTACACGGTGTCCATAACCCCGAAGGACCACAAGCTAACCCATGACTGATATCTGTACTAGTACACTGCATAATATACATATAAAAATATGGAAATAAAGTCTTATAGGCCGTCAGGTTCAATGATGAACATGAATGATAAAAACATAACACCTGGATGGGGTTATGAAATACCCAAAACAACTAAAATAACCGTCTAAATATGATAGTCTGAAAAGTCTCTAACTGTCTGAATAAGGAGTTAATGGGACATATCCCCAACTAACTCCATCTACTGAAAGATAAAACTGAATTAATAAAATAACTCATAATATCATCCTCGAATGATGAGGACTCACTGGTAAACTTAGCTTCTACTAATGCTCTGGAGCTTGTGCTTCTGAACCTATGGTATAAAAACACCATAGCGCAAATGCATCAGTACAATTGAATGTACTGGTATGCATTGATAACGCTCAAACTACAACTTTCGTAAGAGTGTAAGTGGTCGTTGTCAAATATAGAACCCAACTAGGTTGGGTGTCGAATCCCACAGGGAATACTTGGTCACTAAGTATGCATACGTATCAAGAATTCACAAACTCATAGCAATAGATAGTATCTCATAAGGCTTCCATAACCCTAACAGAGAAGTTTAGCTACTCATGAGTGCAACAGAGATCACAATAAACATCATCATATCAAAACTAGAATGATCTCACGTTGGAGAGGAGTGTGGCGTCACAACAAGGTTGACGTTTTTCCTCTTGGTGTTTCCCACGAGTTAGCATTTTTCTCTGTTAACAATTGTAACGTGAATTAGGAGCGGAAATTGAATGAAAAAGACTTGAATTAATGAATGAGTGAATAATAAAAAGCTTGCTGAAAAATTCAGCAAATAGGGTTTTTATAACATCCTTGTCCTAATCCTACTGAAATAGGGTTTTTATCCTTTTCCTAGTCCTACTGGGTTACTGCATACTTGTCCTAATCCTACTAAGTTACTGCTGATCCCCCAAGTCTTTAGAAATACTATTTTTGCCCGGGACAAGTTCTCCATGCATCACTTTCAGTCCACAAGCTTCCAGGAGATGCCTTCCTTCTTACGTGAAGTTTCCTTTGGCGTCCAACAGTCCATAAAATGCTGAAATCTTCATCATAAATACCTGAAATCTTGCTAATCACGTTGGTTAGCTCACTTACAGGAAAATGGACTAAAAGTGCAGGAATTATATATTTTGTCCTTAAAACTTAGCTAAAATATGGGTAAATTAAGGTGCTTTAGGCGTGTAAATATGCCTAACATCATGCATGTGAGGTAGGCTAAATGCAAAGGGGTCACATACATGTACTATACTAACTGGCTGGATAATATGAACGTGAGAATTCATGCATGAATACAATATAATTGTAACTGAGATCGTGAAGACATGATTACTGAGTCTGAGTGCTGATAACATAAGATATTGATAGCTGTATAACTAAAATAACTAATACTGAGCGACTATATCTGACAGTGTAGTTTCTAATGGAACTAGCTGAGTTCGATCCTATTCTAAGCTGACTGTATCTGACAGTTCTAAATTCTAAAGAATTATCTGAGTTCTTTTACTAAAACTGTATGGCTGTATCTGACAGTCCTGATCATATAACTAAAACTGTTCGAAGTAGTTATCTAACCGACATGCCCCAAATTATCGCAATATAGCTGAGTTGGGGTCCAATCTGTAACCCTAACAGGAAGGGTTTCAATACCGCACCACTGGTAAAGATAATCTATAAGTAACCATCATATAATAGGTAACTCTAGTGAGAATGGTGGGAACCCTCTTATAACAGGTTAATCCACCATATCTACCTCATGTAATAGTCTATGATGTCTCAACCTACACTGGCTACGTAGTTCAGGAACACAAGGATTGCTTCTAAGAATCACACCCTCATATAACAGGTGAGTTCCCATCCCTGGGTTCGCTCAGTGATAATTCCTACTCCGATCTGAATAGACACTGAACATAATTAACTGAACTGGGCTAGACTGATTTCATGGAGTTCCGTTGATTGGCGGAATACTACTGAGATTTCTGAATTTACTGAGATTTCCTGAGTCACATGACTGGCTGAGTTCTATGGATCATGGCTTGACTGAGGATATCATGAAACATGACATTGGCTCTAGGAATACAACTATATTTTTTGGGTACCAGTACCCCCCGGACTCGATAGAAGGAAAACTAACAATGCAAGACTTTCTTGAATACATGGCCAACATCAACAATTCATACTACGACAGTATGGGATATTTGATGAAGCACATGGTTATCATAATCTTGTATATACCTTAGAATGGAAATGATAATGTCTTAACTTCATCATTTTAATATCATAATTATATGATCACGCAATTGTATTACACAACAATCCTCATGGAAATTATTTTAAACATAGAGGAACACGTACATTCATAACTTGGGTCACAATTTAACTATCAAGCATAATTTCTATTCTCCTAGGAATTTTATCAAACACTTAGATTGCATGATTTAAGGCTTAGGCATGGGCATGAATTTAATACAACCTAACTTCGCAATTCCACCCAATTTCATGATTTCAGTCCATATATTAGCATAATTTCATAAAGACATAATTAAGGTTCCATCTTAGAATTCATACAACAACAACACATGAACACAATTCAGTTCATAGATTGAATATCACAATTCATAATTTAAAACTTGATTCTTGGGCTTCATGGACAAAAGGAGTCCTTGAATGAACACTATGCATACCTTAGATGGAAGATTTTTGATGATTCACAGAGAAATTTGCTTGGACTTGGATCCCCAATTGAAAACCCTAATGTGTTCTTGAGAGGATCTTGAGGGAAATGGCTATATTTTGGTGTAAATGGGGCTTAATCCCGTGTTTTTGACTTATATAGGGGTGGGAGAATTACCCCTTTGCCCTTATAAATGAAGACATTTAATGTCTAAATAACAGGGCACTGATGCTATGGGCGACGTAGTACGTTGAGGGTTTTGATGCTATACCTAACGCGGTGCATCCTAAACGTATCGAGCCTCAAATATTTTGGCTCTGGCAGTCTGCACAACTGGTAACCAACGTGATTGGTGACACGCTGCACCAAGATCGCATTGGTCCACTATTTTGGACTTCCAAACTTGCTTAAAATGAGTTCCAAAAAACCAAAACTTGTCCGGGAACATCTATTGACATTCCTGATCATGAATTAACTAGAATATAGACCATTAATGGATGTTAAGGTGGAGAAATGAATTTTCCAAATTTTGAAGGCCAAAATTAAGCAAAGTCTAGGAACCTAGCTATAATTTTCAATGTCTGTGACCCCCTTGAAGAGCTTAAAGGACTGAGTTAAGCTTAAGTATTTTACGGGGTCTTACAGTGGGTGAACAATCCAACACTTGGTGAATTCTTCTTCACAATGATAGGAATAGCCAATATCAAAGGATAAAAAAACAACGTCGCTGTGAACGCTTGGCTTCCATAAGCCAGTTATCCTGGTGGTAACTTTTCTAAAACCTCTAGCTTCGAATTTCAAAGGTCTAAAGGATCGTTAGGGCACGCTTTCACGGTTTGTATTTGTACTGGAAATCAGAATCAAATGAACTGTTTCCCTTCTGTTTTATATGGGATTTCTGTTCTCATTGAGCTCATCTTAGGACACCTGCATTATCTTTTAACAGATATGCTGCCATAGCCAAACTCCCCACCTGTAAATGTCATTTGCCCAGATCGACCCGCAGAATGAGACTTTGGTCCAAAAAGAATGGCAATGCCCCACTTCCGATTCATGAAATTAGAAAAATTATGTTAAAAATAGTGGTATTTCACTTTTACCTTTTGGATCCCACTTATACTACACCTCTCAAGTCATTTCATAAAGTCGGACTAGAGTCAAGCTCAACAGGGTCTTCTTTCCCCACTGATTCTGCCAAGCTCCCTTGGATGTGGTTTCACTGGATAATAGAAAGGGACAGTGGGAGTCTCGTTAATCCATTCTTGCACATTACTAATTAGATGACAAGGAATTTGTCTAAATTAAGAGAGTCATAGTTACTCCCTCCATTTACCTGTGCCTGGTTGAATTTCTTCACTTTGACATTCAGACCACTGGGCAAAAATCACATTGCGTGAACATCCATTGGGACCATCGCAATGCTTTATTTTAACTAAACCATTAGATTCCTCTTATCCGTACTAGTTTTGAATTAACAATTCGACGCGCGGGGAAGGCCCTCAAAAGAACCATTCCCAGTCTGTCCCCCGGCCGTGTAATACCCCAAAAATTCCAAATCAATATTCGCTCCATGATTCAAGATCATTCATATTACATCAAGGTTCCTTTGTAGTTTCATGATCAAGGTTGATGTGGATTAAGGTCTTAACTATGTCCTAGCTATTGTGCGAATCAAAACTTTACTTACCGATTGAATTCTTGAGAAGGATATTGGTATTGTCAACTTCAAACAATAATATCTCTCATTATACTATGAAGTTTTGATACCATGAACTACCAACGGATAGATAGTTTAATAAGATTTTTGTCGATACCAAATTCGCCTAAAACGAACACCCAGTGAAGAAGTTATGACTATTTCAAGTTTCTGTTGTAAGACGAATGCCATTTCAGTGCATGGCGAATCGCGCCGGAGGCCAAAATGTCACTCGTCAATTACTAGAAAGCCTCCGCGACATCCCTGCTTCACACCAAGCTTCCAGGGTGCAATAATTAGCATTTTACCAAGCTCCGCGTCGAGCCGGGGCCCTAAATCGGGATAAATTTTGCGTAGTTTTCAGTTTTCATTTTAAACTCCTCAGGGCAATATGGTAACTTCCCAAAACCCTATATATATATTCTTTAAACACGGTATTAAATCCCCAAAGCATCCATTTACATTAAGTTTATCAAAATTCACTCAAGAACACTCAAGAACAAGTCTAGGGTTTCCATTGGGGTTTCAAGCTTCAAGCAAATTCAACCGTAGATTTCATGAATTCTTAATCTAAGGTATGCGTAGTGTTCATATATGGATCTAATCTGTTCATAGAGCTCAAGAACCAATTTTTTTAATTTTATTTTGTAAACTTTTTGTGGTGATATAAGCATAGACATGTTGATGATTGTTGTTTAAGTTTCAAAATGATATCTAAAGATGTTTTCATGAAATATATGTGGTTGTTAGTTGAAAAACATGAACTTTAGGTGGTTTGATGTGATGCAAGTATAAAATCCACCTATGCTTTAAAGAATGCATGAAAGGTGTTTGATAAAATGGCTAGGATGATAGAAACCCATAATTACTCAGATAATAGTACTACTCCGTCAGTCAATGGATGTCAGTTACTCAGTCCATGTACAGCCAGTTGAATCATCTTCAGTCCCTTCATATGGGATTAAAATTTAGCACCAAGTGAAACCAAGGATGGTAACTCACCTGCCAGTTCAGGGTATGATTCTTAGCAGTCATCCTTGTGTTCCAGAACTACGTAGCCAGCGTAGGTTGAGACATCTTAACCTATCAGATTTGGGTTGATGAGGTGGATTAACCTGTTAGTTTAGGGTCCCATCATTCTCACTTTGAGAACCTACCAGATAAGGGTCACTCACAACTGTCCTTACCAGTGGCGTGGTATTGACACCCCTCCAGTTGGGGCAGAAATTGGACCACAGCTTAGCCGTAATGGTATACATGGGGCATGTCGGTTAAACAACTACCTTCCACAGTTTCAGTATCAGTCTCAGTAAGAGAACTCAGACAGTTCTTCAGCTATCAGTATAACAATACTGTTAGATATATTCAAATTCAGTTATAGCACGGGACTCAAAGAGTTCTACCAGATTCAGGACTGTCAGACACAGTCGCTCATGTTATCCAAACTACAGTTCCAGTCATGTATTAGCGTACAGATTTAGCTACCATGTACCCACGATCTCAGTTACTATGTATGTATATTTGTACTCTTACGTTCATATCAGTCAGTCAGTTCGCATTATTCATACATGTAAACTCTTCGCATTAGCCAATCTCACTCGTATACTCAGTACTCCAGTTGTACTGACGCATTTGCACTATAGTGCTTTCTTTTCATGTTACACCATAGGTCCAGAGCAACGCGTTCCAGTCCAGTAGTAGCTTTCCAATTGCATTGTTGCAGTGAGTCCTCATCCATCTGAGGATAATATGATTTGATTTATTCATTTATTACTTCAGTTCAGTTTTACGATGTTAGTTGGGGACATGTTCCTTAAACTCCTTATTCAGACAGTACTTAGAGGCTTTCAGATTTAGTTAGATTTAGCTATCAGATTCAGTGTTCAATTTTATATTCAGTTGTTTTAGGTATTCATTACCCCATAGATGTTACTATATCTCTTCAGTTGAACCTTATGGCCTACATGTTCAGGTTTTTCGCGTATTATATGTATATTATACAGTGTAAAAGTATAGATATCAGTCATGGGTTAGCTTATGGTCCCTTGGGGTCATGAGCACCGTGTAGCATTCTGATTCAAAAAAATAGGGTGTTATAAACTTGGTATCAGAGCATAGGTTCAATAGAGTCCTAGGAATTCTTAATGCCGCATCTAGTAGAGTCTTGTGAATGGGTGTGTTGCGCGCCACATTTATGTACAGGAGGCTACAAGAAGTTTTAGGAACTACTTCCTTTATTTCAGTATTCATGTCGTGCTAGTGAGCATAATCTCATGTTAAACTCCCAGTCCAATCCGTACTTCTCTTGTTTCAGAATATGGCCCCAAATAGAAGAAACCAGCCAGCTCCTCAGCCCGAAGATCCTTTGGGCAAACTTGTTTCTCATGCGGAGTTTGGAGCCGCATTCATCACACTTTCTCAGTATATGGATACCCTAAATGAAAGGCCACCAGCTATTCCGACCAATCCTGTGACAAATTCCGCAGCAGCTAGGATTCGGAACTTCACCCGAATGAACCCTCCATCTTTCCATGGGTCTAAGTTTGATGAAGACCCTCAGGAGTTCATTGACCAAGTTTAGAAGGTCATTGACATCATGGGTGTAACTTCTATTCAGAGTGCTGAGTTAGACGCATATCGGTTGCAAGATGTGTCTCACACTTGGTACAAACAGCAGAAGTTCGAGAGGGTAGATGGCGTAGGTCCCATTGTGTGGGAGGAATTTATCACGACTTTCTAAGTCAGATTCTTTCCCCAAGAGATAAGGAAAGCCAAAGTTCTTGAGTTCATCAACCTCAAGCAGGGAAATATGATGGTTAGGGAATATTTTCTCAGATTTACTCAGCTAGCCAGGTATGCCCTTCATATGGTTGCAGACAATAGGGCTAAAATGAGCAAGTTTGTGTTAGGGGTGAATGATAGCGTGGTGAATGAGTGTATATCTGCGTAGATGAACAGTGATATGACCTTAGCTAGACTCATGACCCATGCTCAACAGATAGAGGAGCAAAAAGTTAGGACTAGAGAGAGGCAGAACAATAGAGTAAATAAGGCAGTTTTAGTTTTACTTAGCCCAAATTAGAGGGAGGGAACTGTTCGCAGTTTCATCCCAAGTCAGCAGCTTCAGTTCCTTCCTCCGTTATTACCCTAGTGCTAAAATTCAGAGACGGCAACAGAGATAAAGCGCCAGGCTCTAAATCTCAGGGTAGTGTTATCAGTGACCGGACAGATCCCCTTTGTCAGGCTTGTGGTAAGAACCACAAGGGTATTTGCAGAACCGGTAGTGATTTCTGTTTTGGTTGTGGCAAGCTAGGCCACAGGATTAGAGAGTGTCCGCAGTCAGGTCTTCAGGGTCAGCAAATTTGTTCCACAGCTCAGTCTGATCGCCCGAACCAGCTAGGTGTAACTTCCAGTGCTACTAGTGGGCATCGCCCAAATAGACTCTATGCTCTTCAGACCCGACAGGATCAGGAAAATTCTCCTGATGTCGTTAATGGTATGTTACAAATTTTCCATGTTCATGTTTATGATTATCTAGACCTAGGTGCATCCTTGCCGTTTGTTACTCCATACAAAGCAGGAAATTTCGGAATCAGTCCCGAGATCTTAGCAGAGCCCTTTTCAGTCTCTACCCAAATGGGTAAAACCATCATAGCCCAGCGGGTATACAGGAACTGCCCGATTATGATATTTCAGAAATCCACATCAGCTGATTTAGTCGAGTTAGAGATGACGGACTTTGATGTCATTCTCGGCATGGATTGGCTTCATTCCTACTATGCCACAGTCGAATGCAGGAATAGGATAGTTCAATTTCAGTTCCCGAATGAGCCCGCCTTAGAGTGGAAGGGTAGTGTTTCAGCGTTCAGGGGTCAACTTGTTTCCTACCTCTGGGTAAGGATAATGATTTCTAAGAGGTGTGCGTATCATCTCGTGCATGTTTAAGATTCCAGTTCCGAGTCTCCCAGTCTCAAATCATTCCCAGTGGTTAGTGAATATTCAGATATCTTTCCCAAAGATCTTCCAGGCATTCCTCCCGAAAGGAAAATAGACTTCGGCATAGACCTTCTCCCAGATACTCTACCTATCTCTATCCCTCTATATAGAATGGCACCAGCAGAACTTAAGGAACTGAAAGATCAGTTGAAGGATCTCTTAGATAAGGGATTCATCAGGCCCAGTGTATCACCATGGGGTGTGCCAGTCTTATTCTAGCGCAAGAAAGATGGTTTACTCAGGATGTGTATTGATTACTGTCAGCTCAACAAAGTTATGGTCAAGAATAGGTATCCACATCCCAGAATAGATGATCTGTTCGACCAAATTGAGGGTGCCAGTTATTTATCCAAGATAGACCTCAGATCAGGCTATCATCATCTCAGAGTTAGAGAATGTGACATCCTGAAGACAGCTTTCCGTACTCGGTATGGTCACTTCAAATTTCTAGTCATGTACTTTGGTTTAACCAATGCTCCTGCAGCTTTCATGGACTTGATGAACTGTGTATTCAAGCAGTACTTAGACATGTTCATCATAGTTATTATAGATGATATTCTGGTCTATTCTCGCACTGAGCGTGATCATTCAGACCATCTCAGAATTGTTCTTCAGACCCTCAGAAATCATCAGTTATTCACTAAGTTCAGTAAGTGCAAGTTTTGGCTAAGATCAGGAGCATTTCTTGGACATATTATTTCCGGTGAGAGAATTAGAGTAGATCCTCAGAAAACCAAAGCAGTAAGAAACTGGCCCAGACCCGTAACTCCAATAGATATCAGGAGTTTCTTGGGTTTGGCTGGCTATTACAGACGTTTTATTATGGGATTTTCTTCTATTGCGTCTCTTATGTCCAGATTGACTCAGAAAAAAGGTCAAGTTTCTGTGGTCAGATTCATGCGAGAAGAGTTTTCAGGAAATGAAGACTCAACTCACTACCGCTCCAGTTCTTGCTCTTCCAGATGGTTCAGATGGATTCGTAGTATATTGTGATGCATCCAGAGTGGTTTTAGGTTGTGTCCTCATGTAGCATAGTAAGGTCATAGCCTACGCCTCTAGACAATTAAAGCCCCATGAGAAAAATTATCCTACTCATGATCTAGAGTTAGTATCCGTAGGTTTTGCCTTGAAGATTTGGAGGCATTATATTGACGGAGTTCATGTAGACGTCTTCACAGATCATAAGAGTCTCCATTATGTCTTTTCTCAAAAAGATCTCAATTTTTGTCATAGAAGGTGGTTAGAGATCTTGAAGGACTATGACATGAGTATCCTTTATCATTCGGGAAAGGCCAATGTTGTGGCCGATGCTCTCAGTAGACTCTCCATGGGTAGTATTTCTCACATTAAGGATAGTAAGAAAAAGATAGCTCAGGAAATCCATTATTTTTCCAGACTAGGCGTTCGCTTAGTCGACTCTTCAAAGGGTGGTGTATGTGTTCAGAGTAGTTCAGAGTCATCTCTAGTTTCCGATGTGAAAGAAAAGCAAGACATGGATACTAGCCTTGTCAAGTTGAAATGGTCAGTTCAGAATAAAAAAGTTTAGGTTTTCTCCCATGGGGGAGATGGTGTTTGTCGTTGTTAGGGTCATTTGTGTGTTCCAGGTGTAGATAACTTAAGGCAATGAATTCTTGCAGAAATGCATGGTGCGCGATACTCCATTCATCCAGGGGCCACTAAGACATACCGCAATTTGTGGGAGATCTATTAGTAGAGTGGGATGAAGAGTGATGTTACAGAGTTTGTGGCTAAGTGCTCTATATGTTAGCAGGTTAAGATAGAGCATCAGAAACCTAGTGGTTCCATGCAGGAGTTCACCATTCCTACTTGGAAGTTGGAAGAAGTGAACATGGACTTCGTGATGGGTTTGCCTAGAACTCGTCATCAGCATGATTCAGCTTGGGTCCTTGTAGATAGAATGACCAAGTCTGCCCATTTCCTTCTAGTTCATACCTCCTATTCAGCCGAGGATTATTCCAAACTCTACATTTGGGAGTTGGTCAGATTACATGGTGTTCCCTCATCTATCATCTCATACAGAGGTACCCAGTTCACCTCTCACTTTTGGAAAGCATTTGAAAAGGGTCTCAGTACCCAAGTTCATCTCAGTACAATATTTCATCCTCAGACAGATGGTCTAACAGAAAATAACATTCAGACTCTTAAATATATGCTAAGGGCGTGTGCAATTGATTTCAAGGAAGTTGGGATGACCACTTGGCCTTGATTGAGTTTGCATACAACAATAGCTATCATTCCAGTCTTCAGATGGCTCCATTCGAAGCTCTCTATGGTAGGAGATGCAGATCTTCGATCGGTTGGTTCGAAGGTAGTGAGGCCTCAGTCATAGGTCCTGATTTATTATTCGACGCCTTTGAAAATGTTTAGTTAATAAAAGACAAACTCCGGGCTGCTCAGAGCCGATAGAAGTCTTTATGAAGATATTTGTAGGAAGGATCTCAAGTTCGAGGTCAATGACTATGTCTATATTATGATCTCTCCCATGAAGGGAGTGAAGAGGTTTGGGAAGAAAGGGAAACTCAGTCCCCGATATGTTGGTCCCTTCTGGATTCTCGGTCATTTCAGCCAGGTAGCTTATGATCTAGAATTGCCTTAAGATATAGCCTCAGTTCATCCAGTCTTCCATGTGTCTTTTCTCAAGAAGTGCATAGGTGACCCAACAGTTGTAGTGCCTATTCAGAGCATTGACATTCAGATTAACCTCTCTTATGAAGATATTCCAGTGGAAATCTTAGACTATCAGACTCGTTGATTGAGGAACAAAGAAGTCCCTCTAGTTAAGGTTCTTTGGGAAAATCAGTCTCATGAGGGAGATACTTGGGAAACAAAAATAGATATGTGTTCCAAGTATCCTCACCTCTTCCCCGCAAATTCAGATCAAGCTCAAGGTGACAGTTCTTCTTAAGCTTATTCAGTTTCATATTCATGTCCCCAGTTTAAACTTGGTATCTATTACCGTTGTATGATAAGTCATGCATTCATGTATCAGTTCAATTATAAGGTCATGCATCAGATATGCATTCTCATCTTGAGAAGCTCAGTTTATCAGATTGCTCAGTTACGCATCCATGTACCAGTTATCCATAAGTCAGATATTTATGAGTTCAGTATGTTTAGCATGTCAGTCATGAGATCATGTTTCAGTCATTCATGTTCAGTTCATGTTCGGCTTGTCTCATTCTTCCCTCTTAGTTAAGTATCATTCGAGGATTAATGTTCCCAAGGGGGAGATATTGTAATACCCTAAAAAATCCAAATCAAAATGAACTCCATTTTTCAAGATAATGCATAGTACATCATGGTTCCTTTTTAGTTTCATGATCAATTTTGATCTGAATTAAGGTGTCAAATATGTCCTAGCTATTGTGCGAATCAAAACTTTCCTTACCGATTGAATTCTTGAGAAGGATATTGGTATCATAAACTTCAAATGAGAATATCTCTCATTATACTACAAATTTTTGATCCCATGACCTACCAATGGATAGATAGTTTAATAATATTTTTGTCGATACCAAATTCGTCTAAAACGGACACCCGATGAAGAAGTTAAGGATATTTTAAGTTTCTGCTGTAAGACGAATGCCATTTCAGTGCATGGCGCATCACGCCGGAGGCCAAAATGGCACTCGTCAATTTACAGAAACCCTACGCGAGATCCCTACTTTACGCCAAGCTTCCCGGTCGCAATAATTAGCATTTTACCAAGCTCCGCGTCGCGCCGGGGCCCTAAATCGGGATAAATTTTGTATAGTTTTCAGTTTTCATTTTAAACTTCTCAGGGCAATATGGTAACTTCCCAAAACCCTATATATACTCTTTAAACACGGTATTGAAGCTCCAAAGCATCCCTTTACATTAATTTTATCAAAATTCACTTAAGAACAGTTAAGAGCAAGTCTAGGGTTTCCATTGGGGATTAAAGCTTCAAGCAAATTCAACTGTAGATTCCATGAATTCTTAATCTAAGGTATGCGTAGTGTTCATCTATGGATCTAATCCGTTCATAAAGCTCAATAACCATGTTTTTAAATGTTATTTTGTATAATTTTTGTGGTGATATAAGCATGTACATGTTGATGATTGTTGTTTAAGTTTCAAAATGATATCTAAAGATGTTTTCATGAAATATATGTGGTTGTTAGTTGTAAAACATAAACTTTAGGTGGTTTGATGTGATGAAAGTATGAAATCCACCTATGCTTTAAAGAATGCATGTAAGGTGTTTGATAAAATGGCTAGGATGATAGAAACCCATACATGATACCATGATATCTAAATGACAAGTCCATATTAGCTATACACTTCCATATGAATTTCCATGCTAATTTGTGTTGTTGTTGTTGTGGCAAGAAGCATGTGTGATAATGGAAATATGAATTATATACATGAAATGTATCCATGCTCTCCCTACCATGTTGAGATGTGAATAAATACATGAAGTATACTATCCCCTACTTATAATATTGTGAATTGTGGACTCTAATCTTGTGATCAAGTCATGTCATGTGTGCCAGTTTCTTTCTATCGAGTCCTGGGGGTATTCATACCCTAAAAATATAAATGTGTGCCTAGAGAATTTTCATGTGCCATGATAAATCTCAGTCAAGCTATACTCTATAGAACTCAGTCAGTTATGTGACTCAGGAAACATCAGAAATCTCATGATCTCAGTTAACTCTCAGATAATATTACTACTCCATCAGTCAACGGATGTTAGTTATTCAGTCCATATACAGCCAGTTGAATCATTTTCAGTCCCTTCAGATGGGAGTAAAAGTTAGCACCGAGTTAACCCAAGGATGGGAACTCACCTACCAGTTCAGGGTATGATTCTTAGCAGTCATCCTTGTGTTCCAGAACTACGTAGCCAGCGTAGGTTGAGACATCTTAACCTGTTAGATTTAGGTTGATGAGGTGGCTTAACCTTTCAGTTTAGGGTCCCACCATTCTCACTTTGAGTACCTGCCAGATAAGGGTCACTCACAGCTGTCCTTACCAGTGGAGCGGTATTGACACCCCTCCAGTCGGGGAAGAAATTTGACCCCAGCTTAGCCGTAATGGTATAAATGGGGCATGTCGGTTAAACAACTCCGTCCCACAGTTTTAGTATCAGTCTTAGTTAAAAAACTCAGACAGTTCTTTAGATATCAGAATACCAGGACTGTTAGATACTGTCAAATTTAGTTATAACATGGGACTCAGTGAGTTCTACCAGATTCAGGACTGTCAGACACAGTCGCTCATGTTATCAGAACTACAGTTCCATTCATGTTTTAGCGTACAGATTTAGCTACTATGTACTCACGATATCAGTTACTGTGTATGTATGTTTGTACTCTTACATTCATATCAGTCAGTTAGTTAGCATTATTCATACATGTAAACCCTTTGCATTAGCCTACCTCACTCGTATACTCAGTACTCCAGTTGTACTGATGCATTTGCACTATGGTGCTTTCTTTTCATGTTACACCATAGGTCCAGAGCCACGCGTTCCAGACCAGCAGCAGCTTTCCAGTCGCAGTGTTGCAGTGAGTCCTCATCCATCCGAGGATAATATGATTTGATTTATTTATTTATTACTTCAATTCAGTTTAACGGAGTTAGCTGAAGACATGTTCCTTCAACTCCTTATTCAGACAGTACTTAGAGGCTTTCAGATTTAGTCAGATTTATCTATCAAATTTAGTATTCAGTTTTATATTTAGTTGTTTTAGGTATTCATTACTCCATGGATGTTACTATATCTCTTCAATTGAACCTTATGGCCTATATGTTCAGTTTTTCCACGTATTATATGTATATTATACAGTGTAAAAGTATAGATATCAGTCATGGGTTAGCTAATGGTCCCTTGGGTTCATGAGCACCGTGTAGCATTCTGATTGAAAAAATTGTTCCATTATAAACTTGGTATCCGAGCCTAGGTTCAATAGAGTCCTAGGAATTCTTAGAGCCGCATCTAGTAGAGTCTTGTGCATGGGTATGTTGTGTGCCACATTTTTGTAGAGGAGGCTATAAGATGTTTTAGGAACTGTTTCCTTTATTTCAGTATTCATGTCGTGCTAGTGAGCATAATCTCAAGTTAAACTCCCAGTCTAATCCATCCTTCTTTTTTTTCAGAATATGGCCCCAAAGAGAAGAAACCAGCCAGCTCCTCAGCCCAAAGATCCTTTGGGCGAACATGTTTCTCATGCAGAGTTTAGAGCCATATTCACCATACTTTCTCAGTCAGTGGCTACCCAAAATGAAAGGCCACCAGCTATTCCGGCCAATCCTGTGGCAAATTTCGTAGCATCTAGGATTTGGGACTTCACTCGAATGAACCCTCTATCTTTCCATGGGTCTAAGTCTGATGAAGACCCACATGAGTTCATTGACCAAGTTTAGAAGGTCATTGACATCATGGGTGTTACTTCTGTTCAGAGTGTTGAGTTAGCCGCATATCGGTTGCAAGATGTGGCTCACACTTAGTACAAACAGTGGAAGTTCGATAGTGTAGATGGCGCAGGTCCCATTGGGTGGGAGGAATTTGTCACAGCTTTCTTAGATAGATTCTTTCCCCAACATCTAAGGAAAGCCAAAGTTCTTGAGTGCATCAATATCAGGCAGGGAAATATGACGGTTAGGGAGTATTCTCTCAGATTTATTCAGCTAGCCAGGTATGCCCCTCGTGTGGTTGTAGACAATAAGGATAAGATGAGAAAGTTCGTGTCAGGGGTAAATGATAGCATGGTGAATGAGTGTAGATCTGCGAAGATAAATAGTGATATGACCTTAGCTAGACTCATGACCTATGCCCAACAGATAAAGGAGCAGAAAGTTAGGACTAGAGAGAGGAAGAACAAGAGAGCAAAATCAAGAAGTTTTAGTTTTGCTTAGCCCAAATCAGAGGGAGGGAACTGTTCACAGTTTTGTCCTAAGTCAGAAGCTCCAGCTCCTTCCTCCGTTAGTGCCCAGTGCTAAAATTCAGAGACGGCAATAGCGATAAAGCGCCAGGTTCTAAATCTCAGGGTAGTGTTATTAGTGCTCGAACATATCCCCATTGTCTGGCTTATGGTAAGAACCACAAGGGTATTTGCAGAACCGGTAGTGATGTCTGTTTTGGTTGTAGCAAGCCAGGCCACAGGATTAGAAAGTGTCCGCAGTCAGGTCTTCAGGGTCAGCAAATTTGTTCCACAGCTCTGTCCGGTCACCCAAACCAGCAGGGTGCCACTTCCAGTGCTACTAGTTGGCATCGTCCAAATAGACTCTATGCTCTTCAGACCCGACAGGATAAAGAAAATTCTTCTGATGTCGTTACTGTTATGTTACAAATTTTCCATGTTTATGTTTATGCTTTGCTAGACCTAGGTGCATCCTTGTCTTTTGTTACTCCATACATAGCAGGAAATTTCGGAATCAGTCCCGAGATTTTAGCATAGCCCTTTTCAGTCTCTACCCCAATGGGCAAAAACCATCATAGCCCAATGGGTATATAGGAACTTCTCGATTATGATATTTCAGAAATCCACGTCAGCAGATTTAGTCAAGTTAGAGATAACGGACTTTGATGTCATTTTTCGGCATGGATTGACTTCATTCCTAGTATGCGACAGTCGACTGTAGGAATAGGATAGTTCAGTTTCAGTTCTCGAATGAGCCCGCCTTAGAGTGGAAGGGTAGTGTTTCAGCGTTCATGGGTCAGATTATTTCCTACCTACAGGCAAACAAAATGATTTCAAGGGGTGTGTGTATCATCTCGTGCATGTTAAAGATTCCAGTTCTGAATCTCCCAGTCTCAAATCAGTCCCAGTGGTTAGTGAATATTCAGATGTCTTTCCCAAAGATCTTCCAGGCATTCCTCCCAAAAGGGAAACAGACTTCGGCATAGACCTTCACCCAGATACTTAACCTATCTCTATCCTGCCTTACAGAATGGCACCAGTAGAACTTAAGGAACTTAAAGATCAGTTGAAAGATCTCTTAGATAAGGGATTCATCAGGCCCAGTATTTCCCCATGGGGTGCGCCAGTCTTATTCTAGCGCAAGAAAGATGGTTCACTCAGGATGTGTATTGATTACTGTCAGCTCAACAAACTTATGGTCAAGAATATGTATCCACTTCCCAGAATAGATGATCTGTTCGACCAACTTCAGGGTGCCAGTTATTTCTCCAAGATAGACCTCAGATCAGGATATCATCATCTCAGAGTTAGAGAATGTGACATCCCTAAGACAACTTTTCGTACTCGGTATGGTCACTTCAAATTTCTAGTCATGTACTTTGGTCTAGCCAATGCTCCTGCAGCTTTCATGGACTTGATGAACCGTGTGTTCAAGAAGTACTTAGACATGTTCATCATAGTCTTTATAGATGATATTTTGGTCTATTCTCGCACTGAGCGTGATCATTCAGACCATCTCAAAATTATTCTTCAGACCCTCAGAAATCATCAGTTATTCACTAAGTTCAGTAAGTGCGAGTTTTGGCTAAGATCAGTAGTATTCCTTGGACATATTGTTTCTGGTGAGGGAATTAGAGTAGATCCTCAGAAAACCAAAGCAGTAAGAAACTGGACCAGACCCGTATCTCCAATAGATATCAGGAGTTTCTTGGGTTATGATGGCTATTACAGAAGGTTTGTCAAGGGATTTTCTTCTATTGCGTCTCTTATGTCCAGATTGACTCAGAAAAAAGGTCAAGTTTCTGTGGTCAGATTCATGCGAGAAGAGTTTTCAGGAAATGAAGACTCAACTCACTACCGCTCCAGTTCTTGCTCTTCCAGATGGTTCAGATGGATTCGTAGTATATTGTGATGCATCCAGAGTGGTTTTAGGTTGTGTCCTCATGTAGCATAGTAAGGTCATAGCCTACGCCTCTAGACAATTAAAGCCCCATGAGAAAAATTATCCTACTCATGATCTAGAGTTAGTATCCGTAGGTTTTGCCTTAAAGATTTGGAGGCATTATCTTTACGGAGTTCATGTAGAGGTCTTCACAGATCATAGAGTCTTCAGTATGTCTTTTGTCAAAAAAATCTCAATCTTCGTCATAGAAGGTGGTTAGAGCTCTTGAAAGACTATGACATGAGTATCCTTTATCATTCGGGCAAGGCCAACATTGTGGCCGATGCTCTCAGTAGACTCTCGATGGGCAGTATTTCTCACGTTAAGGATAGAAAGAAAAAGATAGCTCAGGAAATCCACCAGCTTTCCAGACTAGGCGTTCTCTTAGTCGACTCTTCAGAGGGTGGTGTATGTGTTCATAGTAGTTCAGAGTCATCTCTAGTTTCCGATGTGAAAGAAAAGCAAGACATGGATACTAGACTTGTCAAGTTGAAAGAGTTAGTTCAGAATCAAAAAGTTTAGGTTTTCTCCCAAGGGGGAGATGGTGTTCTTCGTTGTCAGGGTTTTTCGTGCGTTGTAGGTGTAGATACTTGGGGCAACAAATTCTTGCAGAAACGCATGGTATGCGATACTCCATTCATCCAGGGGACACTAAGACATACCACAATTTGTGGGAGATCTATTAGTGGAGTGGGATGAAGAGTGATGTTATAGAGTTTGTGGCTAAGTGCTCTATATGTCAGCAGGTTAAGATAGAGCATCAGAAACATATTAGTTCCATGGAGGAGTTCACCATTCCTACTGGGAAGTGGGAAGAAGTGAACATGGACTTCGTGATGGGTTTTCCTAGAACTCGTCATCAACATGATTCATCTTGGGTCATTGTTGATAGAATGACCGAGTCAGCCTATTTCCTTCTAGTTCATACCTCCTATTCAACTGAGGATTATGCCAAACTCTACATCAGTGATTTGGTCAGATTACATGGTGTTCCCTCATCTATCATTTTATACAGAGGTACCCAGTTCACCTCTCACTTTTGGAAATCATTCCAAAAGGGTCTCAGTACCCAAGTTCATCTCAGTACAACATTTCATCCTTAGACAGATGGTCAAATAGAAAGTAACATTCAGACTCTTGAAGATATGCTAAGGGCGTGTGCAATTGATTTCAAGGGAAGTTGGGATGACCACTTGGCCTTGATTGAGTTTGCATACAACAATAGCTATCATTCCAGTATTCAAATGTCTCCATTCGAAGCTCTCTATGGTAGGATATGTAAATCTCTGATTGGTTGGTTCGAATTTAGTGAGGCCTCAGTCATAGGTCCTGATTTAGTATTCAATGCCTTAGAGAAAATTCAGTTGATCAGAGAGAGACTTCGGGCTGCACAGAGCCGACAGAAGTCTTATGAAGATGTTCGTAGGAAGGATATTAATTTTGAGGTCAATGACTATGTCTATATTAAGATCTATCCCATGAAGGGAGTGAAGAGGTTTGGCAAGAAAGGGAAACTCAGTCCCTGATATATCGGTCCCTTCAGGATTCTCAGTCGCTTAATCAAGGTAGCTTGTGAGCTATAATTGCCTTAAGATATAGCCTCTGTTCATCCAGTCTTCCATGTCTCTTTGATCAAGAAGTGCATAGGTGACCCAGTATTTGTAGTCCCTGTTCAGAGCATTGATATTCAGAACAACCTCTCTTATGAAGAGATTCCAGTGGAAATCTTAGACTATCAGACTCGTTGATTAAGGAACAAAGAAGTCCCTCTAGTTAAGGTTCTTTGGAGAAATCAGTCTCATGAGGTAGCTACTTGGGAAACAGAAACAGATATGCGTACCAAGTAGCCTCACCTCTTCCCCGCAAATTAAGATCAAGCTCAAGGTGACAGTTCTCCTTAAGCTTATTTAGTTTCATGTTCATGTCCCCAGTTTAAACTTGGTATCTATTACCATTGTATCCTAAGTCATGCATTCATGTATTAGTTCAATTATAAGGCTATGCATCAGATATGCATTCTCATCTTAAGAAGCTCAGTTTATCTGATTGCTCAGTTACGCATCCATGTACTAGTTATTCATGTGTCAGATATTTATTAGTTCAGTATGTTTAGCATGTCAGTCATGAGATCATCTTTCAGTCATTGATATTCAGTTCATGTTCGGCTTGTCTCATTCTTGCCTCCCAGTTAAGTCTCATTTGAGGATGAATGTTCCCAAGGGAGAGATATTGTAATACCCTAAAAAATCCAACTCAATATTAGATCCATGTTTCAAGATCATGAATAATACATCATGGTTCCTTTGTAGTTTCATGATCAAGTTTGATGTGAATTAAGGTCTCAAATATGTCCTAGCTATTGTGCGAATCAAAACTTTCCTTATTGGTATCGTCAAATTCAAATGAGAATATCTATAATTATACTATGATTTTTTGATCCCATGACCTACCAATGGATAGATAGTTTAATAACATTTTCGTCGATACCAAATTCGCCTAAAACGGACACCCGGTGAAGAAGTTATGGCTATTTTAAGTTTCTGCTGTAAGACGAATGCCATTTCAGTGCATGGCGCATCACGCCGGAGGCCAAAATGGCACTCGTCAATTTCCATAAAGCCTCCGCAATATCCCTTCTTCACGCCAAGCTTCCAGGTCGCAATAATTAGATTTTTACCAAGCTCCGCGTCGCGCCGGGGCCCTAAATCGAGATAAATTTTGCGTAGTTTTCAGTTTTCATTTTAAACTCCTCAGGGCAATATGGTAACCTCCCAAAACCCTATATATACTCTTTAAACACAGTATTGAAGCCCCAAAGCATCTCTTTACATTAATTTTATCAAAATTCACTCAAGAACAGTCAAGAACAAGTCTAGGGTTTCCATTGGCGTTTCAAGTTTCAAGCAAATTCAACCGTAGATTCCACAAATTCTTAATCAAAGGTATGCGTAGTGTTCGTCTATGGATATAATCCGTTCATAGATCTCAAGAACCATGTTTTTAAATGTTATTTTGTAAACTTTTTGTGGTGATATAAGCATGTACATGTTGATGATTGTTGTTTATGTTTCAAAATGATATCTAAAGATATTTTCATGAAATATATGTGGCTGTTAGTTGAAAAACATAAACTTTAGGTGGTTTGATGTGATGCAAGTATGAAATCCACCTATGATTTAAAGAATGCATGCGAGTTGTTTGATAAAATGGCTAGGATGATAGAAACCCATAATTACATGATACCATGATATCTAAATGACAAGTCCATATTAGCTATACACTTCCATATGAATTTCCATGCTATTTTGTATTGTTGTTGTTGTTGTGGCATAAAGCATGTGTGATAATGGAAATATGAATTATATACATGAAATGTATCCATGCTCTCCCTACCATGTTGAGATATGAATAAATACATGAAGTATACTATCCCCTACTTATAATATTGTTAATTGTGGACTCTAATCTTGTGATCATGTCATGTCATGTGTGCCAGTTTCCTTCTATCGAGTCCTGGGGGTATTTGTACCCTAAAAATATAGATGTGTGCCTAGAGCCTTGTCATGTGTCATGATAAATCTTAGTCAAGCTATACTCTATAGAACTCAGTCAGTCATGTGACTCAGGAAACATCAGAAATCTCATGATCTCAGTTAACTCTCAGATAATAGTACTACTCCGTCAGTCAATGGATGTCAGTTATTCAGTCCATGTACAGCCAGTTGAATCATGTTAACTCCGTTCAGAATGGAGTAAAATTTAGCACCAAGTGAACCCAAGGATGGGAACTCACCTGCCAGTTCAGGGTATGATTCTTAGCAGTCATCCTTGTGTTCCAGAACTACGTAGCCAGCTTAGGTTGAGACATCTTAACCTGTCAGATTTGGGTTGATGAGGTGGCTTAACCTGTCAGTTTAGGGTCCCACCATTCTCACTTTGAGTACCTCCCAGATAAGGGTCACTCACAACTGTCCTTACCAGTGGCGCAGTATTGACACCCCTCCAGTCGGGGTAGAAATTGGACCCCAACTCAGACGTAATGGTATACACGGGGCATGTCGGTTTAACAACTACCTCCCACAGTTTCAGTATCAGTCTTAGTAAAAGAACTCAGACAGTTCTTCTGATATCAGTATACCAGGACTGTTAGATACAGTCAAATTTAGTTATAGCACGGGACTCAGAGAGTTCTACCAGATTCAGGACTGTTAGAAACATTCGCTCATGCTATCAGAACTACAGTTCTAGTCATGTATTAGCGTACAGATTTAGCTACCATGTACTCATGATCTCTATTACTATGTATGTATGTTTGTACTCTTACGTTCATATCAGTCAGTCAGTTAGCATTATTCATGCATGTAAACCCTTTGCATGAGCCTACCTCACTTGTATACTCATTACTCCAGTTGTACTGACGCAATTGCGCTATGGTGCTTTATTTTCATGTTACACCATACGTCTAGTGCCACGCATTCCAGACCAGCAGTAGCTTTCAAGTCGCAGTGTTGTAGTGAGTCCTCATCCATCCGAGGATAATATGATTTGATTTATTCATTTATTACTTCAGTTCAGTTTTATGGAGTTAGTTGGAGACATGTTCCTTCAACTCCTTATTCAGACAGTACTTAGAAGCTTTCAGATTTAGTTAGATTTAGCTATCAACTTCAATATTCAGTTTTATATTCAGTTGTTTTGGGTATTCATTACCCCATGGATGTTACTATATCTCTTCAATTGAACCTTATGGCCTATATGTTTAGGTTTTCCACGTATTATATGTATATTATGTAGTGTACAGGTACAGATATCAGTCATGGGTTAGCTTGTGGTCCCTCAGGGTCATAGACGACATGCGGTGACCCGCTCTAGCAAAGGAAGAAGCTCGAGCAGTCCACCGATAGACGATGGGTTCGAGACTTGGACTCCCGTACCCAACCCTCAGAGCCAATTCTTTTCCCGAAGTTATGGATCCATTTTTCCGACTTTCCTTGCCTACATTGTTCCATCGACCAGAGGCTGTTCAACTTGGAGAACTGATGCGGTTATGGGTACGACTGGGAATGGACGACATTCGGTCCTCTGGATTTTTAAGGGCCGCTAGGAGCGCACCGTACACCACGTGACGTGCGGTGCTCTTCTAGTGGCTGGACCCTACCTCTGACCCAGCCAATTCCAGGGTGGACAGGCTGTTAAACAGAAAAGATAACTCTTCCTGAGGCTCCTGCCGATGTCTCCAAACTTCCTAACATTGCCGTCGACCGCCAAATCCCGGTTCAAGAATCTTAACCCGATTCCCTTTTGGAGTACGCATGAAACACGATATCTGTCAGGGTTCTCCCTAACCCTCAGGGTCGACTAACCCATGTGCAAGTATCGTTCTCTTGGAACCTTTCCCCCTTTTAGTGTTCAAAGTTCTCAATTGAATATTTGCTACTACCACCAAGATCTGCACTGACGGCCACTCCGCCCGGGCTCGCACCCAAGGTTTTGCAGCGACTGATGTGCCCTCCTACTCATCAAGGCCCGACACTTGCCTTGAAAGCCAGGTATAGGTCACATTCTTAAGCGCCAACCATTTTCTGGGCTAGTTGATTCGGCAGGTGGGTTGTTACACACTCCTTAGCGGATTTCAACTTCTATGACCACTATCCTACTTTCTTAATCAACCAACACCCTTTGTAGGATCTAGGTTAGCGCACAGTTTGTCACCATAACCTGGCTTCCAGTTCATCCCGCATCGCTAATTCTGCTTACAGAAAATGCCCCACTTGGAGCTCTTGATTCTGTGGCGTGACTCAATAAAGCTTCTGCGCCATCCTACCTATTTAAAGTTTGAGAATATGTATAGGTCGTTGTGCTAACGAGGCCTTTAATCATTGGCTTTACCCGATTGAACTCGCACGCGAGCTCCAGCTATCTTGAGGGAAACTTCGGAGGGAACCATTTACTAGACGGTTCGATTAGTCTTTTTCCCCTATACCCAAGTCAGATGAACTATTTCCATGTCAGTATCGCTGTGGGCCTCCACCAGAGTTTCCTCAGGCTTCACCTCGCACAGGAGTAGTTCACCATCTTTAAGGTCCTAATAGGTATGCTCACACTCGAACCCTTCTCAGAAGATCAAGGTTAGTCGGTGGTGCACCTCTCAAGGAGATCCCACCAATCAACTTCCTTAAGCCTTACAGGTTTACTCGCCCATTGACTCGCACACATGTCAGACTCCTTGGTCTGTGTTTCAAGATGGGTCGAATGGGGAGCCTACAGGCCAACGTTCGGAGCGCACAGATGCCGAAGCACACCAGGGGTGCACGCTACTTGCCACAATTGAGGAGATAATGTTCTGTGAGAAAATCGAGATCCCAGTCTTTGTCCACCCTCTTAACCCATGCTTTTCCACGCCTCGAGTGGCCCCCATCCGCTTCCCTCCCGATAATTACAAGCACTTTTTGACTTTTGTTTCAAAATCCTTTTAATTTTTCCCTCGCAGTACTTGTTCTATATCGGTCTCTCGCCCGTGTTTAGCCTTGGATGAAATTCACCACCTGATTTGGGATGCATTCTCAAATAACCCAATTTGTTGATAACACCTCATGATGTGATAGGGTCCAGGCATAACGGGTCTCTTACTCTCTCTGGAGCCCCTTCCTGAGGACTTGGCCCCGGTCTGCCGCTGAGTATGCTTCTCCAAACTACAATTTGGATAATCAAGCAGCCCGATTCTAAGGCTGGGATGTTCTCGGTTCACTCGCCATTACTAATGAAATCCTTGTAAGTTTCTTTTCTTCCGCTTATTGATATGCTTAAACTCAGTGGGTAATCTCGCCTGACCTGGGGTCACTGTTGGAGCGCCTAAGCACGATAGGGTCCTAGAGTCCGAATGTAGGATGGGCTGTAGCCATGAGAACAAAGAGAGTTGATTTACAGCCACCACTTTTCATGACGTCCATCGATGTGGACTCACATTTAGGCCAGCCGCGAGATCAAGGTGCATGAGAGGACAGTATCTAATAATACTCAAACTACACCTCTCTAATGAGAATGTAAGTGATCGTTGTCAATATAAAACCCAACTAGGTTGGGATCGAATCCCATAGGGAATATGGTGTGAACGTAAGTCGTTTGCGATTTAATCAACTGATAGTTGTATGTTTCCAAAAAAAAGGCTTTTTTTTAGTTTAACAAGTAATTGTTGGTTACTTTAGATTCTGTGTTCATAATCAAGAGTTTATAAAAAGAAACCAGAATCATGTTCACTTGGGATTTTGGTACTTAACAAATGCTACTAGTGGTTCAAGATTCTCTCAGTAGGTAGGTCAACAAGTTATCTTTATCGAAGTTATGCTTAAATGTGTCTCGACCTACCTAAGTATTTAATTACCTAATCCTCTCAGACATAGGGAATTTATATTCACTGTCCAGATTTTACCTTAGGTTAACCAACCTTGTTACAACGCTGATTATTAAACAAAGTATTTCCAAGTCCCTGTTGATAATTCACTTCCTACTATATTTGATTTCTTTCTCAAGCAAATCAAAGAAGGTGGTATCTATTGTTTGCAACCAATAGACAATAATTAAAACATAAGAATCATCAAGGAGTCCTACCACCTTTCGAATCTTGAACACTCAACACCTTATCAAGACCTAACCCTAGATCCCATAATTCAGGTTAAAGAAATTTAGCCGTTCATGATGTAATAATAAAAACACCTAGATGAATTCATACTTTAAAAGATAAACTTACCACAAGATGAATAAAAACTAGAAATTCTCAGATTAACTCACAAAGGAAATCCCAAAATAATCAATATAATCTCTACAAAGTAATTTCTTTCTCAAGCCAAGAAGTTAAAGAGAGAAAAAATCAAAGTATATTGATCAAAACTCAAGGTTCGAAACTCCTAAGAAAACCCTAAACAAGGCTTTAAATAGTTTACCCAAATTATGGAAACAAAATAATAAAATTCAAAAATTCTTCGGATTAGGTGACGCCATTTGTGTAGCCTATCAGGAGGTCGACGAATTATCACAAATATCGTCAACTTCCTTTATTATTTTGGTGTTTTCTTCCTACCGCTAACAACAAAATGTCGTCAAATCTCTTCTTCAGTTCTTATGTGCTGCCTTAGGTTGACGACATTATTGATGGCTTATCAGATCCTTGACGACCTATCACAAAATATCATCACAACTTTCAATCCTAGGCCAATTCTCTATCTATGGCTGGCGATGAATCTGATAGCTTATCACAAGGCTGACGACTTATCAAAAATGTCATCATCCACGCTTTTGCCTTATCTACTTCTGATTTCAACTCTTTTGCTTCCATTTTTGTTGGTTCTCTATCATATTAGCTTCTACTGCAAAATCAAACATAAACCAATCAAAAATGACAAAAGTTTCTTAAGAATTCACAATTATTCTTATCTAAAAGCCTCAAATGTGTTAGCATTAGCTCACACATCAGTATCCGCCATGCGATGACAGCGCGCTACGTGATTTAGGCATGATGCGATGGGGGCAACACGATGTGTGATTCCTAGGAAGATGTGCCCTCGGCCTAATGGCTTTGGGAAAAAGGAACATTCAAAGACTCGATGGTTCACGAGATTCTACAATTCACACCAAGTATCGCACTTTGCTATGTTCTTCATCGATGTGAGAGTCGAGATATCCATTGTGGAGAGTCATTTTTGTTTACAAAAGAAGCATAGGTCCCCCCGACACATACTACGTATGGGGCGCGAGCGGCAGACTATCAATTTTAGTATTTCTTGGTGCTTTCTGCACCAAGGTTCGTTAGTCGCCCGACGCGCACGCACTGGGGATGAGGGGGAGGAGCTCGTGTGGAGGGACGAGGCACCCTGCCCGTGAGGATTCACCAGTTATTAAACACGTTTGCGGGTTGTTCTGCTATGTAGGTTTCGACAATGATCCTTCCACAAGTTCACCTATGAAAACCTTGTTACGACTTCTCTTTCCTCTAAATGATAAGGTTCATTTGACTTCTCGCGATGTCGTAGGCAGCGATCCACCAACATCACCACGATCCAAACATTTCACCGTATCATTCAATCGGTAGGAGCATCGGGTAGTGTATGCAAAGGTCAGGGATGTATTCAACGCAAGCTGATGAGTCGCGTTTACTAGGAATTCCTTGTTGAAGACCAACAACGTATCCCATCATGATGAAATTTCAAAGATTACCCAAGCATGTCAGCCAAGGCTATAAACTCGATAAATACATCAAAGTAGCGCGCGTAAGGCCCAGAACATCTAAGGGCATCACAGACCTGTTATTGCCTCAAACTTTTATAGCCTAAAATGCCGTAGTCTCTCTAAGATGCTGGCTGCGAAGGGATACCTCTGCATAGCTAGTTAGCAGGCTGAGGTCTCATTCGTTAATAGAATTAACCAGATAAATTGCTCCTCCAACTAAGAACGACCATGCACCACCACCCGTAGAATCAAGAAAGAGCTCTCAGTCTGTCATTCTTTACTATGTCTGGACCTGGTAAGTTTCCCCGGGTTGAGTCAAATTAAGCTGTAGGCTCCACTCTTAGTGGTGCCCTTCCGTTAATTCCTTTAAGTTTAAAACTTGTGACCATACTCCCTCCGGAACCCAAGAACTTTGATTTCTCATAAGGTATCGGCGGAGTCCTAAAAGCAACATCTGCCGATCCCTGGTCAACATCATTTATGGTTGAGACTAGGATGGTATCTGATTGTCTTCGAGCCCCCAAATTTTGTTCTTGAATAATGAAAAAATCCTTGGAAAATACTTTTGAAGTTGTTCGTCTTTTATAAATCCAAAAATTTCACCTCTGACTCCGAAATATGAATGCCCCCGACTGTCCCTATTAATAATTACTCTGATTCCAGAGGCCAATGTAATAGGAATGAAATCCTATAATGATATTCTGTTGCAACCCTGTTGAGCCTTGTTAATGCTTGTTCTACCCAAATAAATAGTGATTCACTCTCTAGAAGGCATTAGTACTTAGCTTTGGATCTAGTCCAATTTTGGACATTGTGCTCTTTAACTCAGGCAAATTGCCTAAGTTGAGGGTGGCTACTGTTGGATTGTTGGTATCTTGGGAGGTTGAGTAGAAATTGATTTGAGAGGTAGCATCCGACCCTGATCTAGGTAGCTACCTAAATAAATATTGTGTACCTCAATTTTCCATATCAGCATAAGTTGAGGGTGGCTGATGCTGTTGTTTAAAAAAAATCTGGGTTATGACAAGGGCACAAATGGATAATATTAATTGCGAATGAGTGAAATGAACTTTAATTCTAGTGAGTAGCTACCGAAAAGGGTAAATAAAGTGCAATTTTATACTTTAAGTCACTTATCCAAATAAATAACCCTCACCAAGCCTAAAACCTCTTTACAATTCTTAGCAAGTCCTACTTGATCTTGGCGAGTAAATCATTAGAGAACATTAGATGATATGGGCAAGCCTATAGGTGTGCACTATGTTTGCAACTTCTGTTTTGAGAGTGAGAGTATTAGTTTTGTCTATAGATTGATTATATATAAGGAGAGGTGGACTTCATTGGCTGTAAGATCACAATAGTTAACCATAGACTGCTGATTCCTTTGGGATAATGTATCTGTGGCTATAAATATACTGAGTATTACTTGATGCCAGTTATAGATCCTTATATGTTAGAGCACTTAGATGAATGAGCAAGTGAATGATTGTATAGCTGTGTTAATATTACTGTTGAGTGCTCGTCATGATGTTGTTCGTATATGTATCTTGGTGTTGAGTTTCTTGAGGACAAGCAATTGCCTTAAGTTGAGAGTGTTGATGTTTCAGCTTTTGACAGAACATTTTAGGCCTTTTACTTAGGATAATTGTGTGTTTTCAAGTAACTATTGTTGAATTTAACTGTGTACTTTAGTGTTTTCGGGATAAGAACTAAGTGTAAAGGATAACTTGGATAAACTGGGAAAAACAAAGGAAAAAGATCATCAACAGCTCAGGCGACGGACTGTCGACTTTTCGATGAACCGTCGTCCTGAACCATCGCTAAAAAATAGAAGACAGTGACACTAGACAACCTGTGACGGTCCAGGCGATGGACCATCAACGTTGTGATCAACCATCAGCCTAAACCATTGCTAAGAAACAAAATGAGGAAACACTGGATGTCATGCGATGGTCCAGGCGATGAAACGTCGACCCTGCGATGAACCGTCACCCTACTCATGCGATGGTCCAGGCGATGGTCCAGGTTTGAATTTTAAAACCCCAGTTCTGGAATCATATAAATACCAAGTATTAGGGTTTATTTCGTATCTTTTGTCATTAGTTTCATACTTTCTCCTCTATTGAGAGTTGTGTAACATTTTTCATTGAGATTTGAATCTAGAGATTGAGATCTGATTATTATTTTTATATTTTCCATTGAAGATTGAGAAGAACAATATTGTGACTTTTGTAAGTACTTTCTTGAAGCCATTTATGAACGTCAATATATATTTGATTTCTTACATGGAGATGAATAGCTAAACTTCCATAACTAGGGTTATGGGAGCCTTGATGTAGGGAACTATTTTGGGATGTGAATCAGTTTGATTTCTAACATCTATCGAAATTGCATGAATATTTCTTCATTATAATGACATCTCTTGGTTGCAAACTTGAGAAGTGAGACCATGAAAATCACTTGTCTGACAAGAAAGTGGATGTTGGGAAAATAAGTGATTCATATGAACTCCATAGATTTACCCGTTGGCTTAACAGGTTGATGCCTTAACAGGATCAACCCTCATGAGAGTGTTATTGAATAATGCATGAATACTTTAAGTTCAATAGAAGTAAAAGGTGAAACACTCATTAGGTTGAGAAACACATGGGTAATTCTTAGAATTCAATAATTCTTGCAATTGAATACATAAGTTAGAATTCGAAAACAAATTCACAACCATAACTGTTTGAACATCTTGGTGAGCTGAACTTTAGTTAATTCATTCTCATTGAAATTATATCTACATTAACTCTCATTAGATGGACCTTGTGTGATACAACTAAGAAATAATATTGTTAACACATCCAAACTCCCTTATACTCAGGAACGTTAGATCAACAGTCTAATAACAGTCATAATATTTAGTGAACACAGTATTCCCTATAGGATTCGACACCCAACCCAGTTGAGTTCTTTATTTGATAGAGATCACTTTTTCTCTCATAAGAGAGGTGTAATTTAGGCATATCAGGAATTAACCAGACAAATGACTCCATATAGTAAGAATGGCCATGAACCACCACCCATTATATCAAGAAAAAGCTCTCAGTCTGTCAATCCTTACCATGTCTGGACCTGGTAAGTTTTCCCGTGTGAGTCAAATTAAGTTGTAGGCTCCACTCTGGTTGTTCCCTTTCATCAATTCCTTTAAGTTTCATCTTTGCGACCATACTCCCCCTAGAACCCAAAAACTTTTATTTCTTATAAAGTACCGGCGGAGTCCTAAAAGTAATATCCGCTGATCCCTAGTCGGCATCATTTATGGTTGAGACTAGGAAGGTATCTGAACGTCTTTGATCCCCCAATTTTCATTCTTGATTTATAAAAAAATCTTTGGGAAATGGATTCGCAGTTGTTCGTCTTTCATCAATCCAAGAATTTCACCTCTGACTATGAAATACGAATGCCTCCGACTGTCCCTGTTAATCATTACTCCGATCCCGAAGGACAATGTAATAGGACCAAAATCCTATAATGTTATCCCATGATAATGAATATAGAGCGTAGTCTTTCTTTGAGCACTCTAAGTTCTTCAAAGTAATAGCACCGGAGGCACGACCCGGACAGTTAAGTCCAGGAGCGCATCGTCGACAGAAGGGACAAGATGACCAGTGCACACTATAGGTGGACCGGCCGGCCCATCCCAAAGTCCAACTACAAGCTTTTTAGCTGCAACAACGTAAATATACACTATGGGAGCTCAAATTACCGTGGCTGCTGGCACTAGGCTTTCCCTCCAATAGATCCTCATTAAGGGATTTAGATTATACTCATTCCAATTACCAGACTCATTGAGCCCGGTATTATTATGAATTGTCACTACCTCCCCGTATCAGGATTGGGTTATTTGAGCGCCTACTGCCTTTCCTGGATATGGTTCTAAGGCTCCCTATCTGGAATTGAACCCTAATTATCCATCACCCGTCACGCCCATGGTAGGCCACTATCCTACCATCAAAAGTTGATAGGGCAGAAATTTGAATGATGCATCGTCGACACGATGGCCATTTGATCCGTCGAGTTATCATGAATAATCTCAGCAATGGGCAGAGCCCGTGTTGACCTTTTATCTAATAAATGCATCCCTTCCATTAGTCGGGGTTGTTATGCATATTAGATCAAGAATTACTAAGGTTATCCTAGTAGTGGATACCATTAAACACACTATAACTTATTTAATGAGCCATTCACAGTTTCACAGTTTGAATTTGTTCATACTTACACATGCATGGCTTAATTTTTGAGACAAGCATATGACTACTGGAAGGATCAACTAGGTAGCATTTCTCATCAACGCCGGCATCACATGAGCCCCGCCGGCCCGAAAAGGCGCGGACAGGTTCAAGGCAAGCGTGCCCATCGTTTGTAAGGAGCATCATATAGGGCAGATAAGAGCCGATGAAGACCCCATGCCCACTGCGTCTACCACATCCTAGAATACTGACCACCACTCATAGACCATGACATCTCACGATGAAGCGAGAAAGGCATGGAACATAGGGGCGACCTTTCGGTTCACCCCGCGCATAAAATGCGAGGGGCGAAAGGTGATCGATAAAACTTGATAATGCCTGGGAATTAGGTATGCAACACAGGAAACCCACTTCGAGTAAGCCTAAATTGCACTTGCCCTATGACTGAGATGGCAGGCTGGTCAGGACATCGTTTCTCTAGCAGGGATCCAACCTAACCGCACATGCCGAACATAACTCACGCATGATCCATCCAAATACTCCATCAATGTACGCCCAGCACCAGTCTCAACACCCAGAATTAGATGCCATGCACTGCTGCTCATGCGAACGTTGCAAGGCTAAAGCAAGTCCCACTTGACATGATAGCCCACCGTTGGAAGGAGTAGAAGAGATGAAGGCACGTCGAGGCTAGTACACGGGCGCTGCCCATGTCGGCCGCAGGTGCTCTATATGGATTCAGCTCAGCCCCATGCGTGCAGAGCCTGGAATTTTCCCTGAGAGAAGTATCCAGAACTCGCCACATGTACAAAAGCATCGCCTCATCTGCAATCAAGCGCTAACAGCCCCATCGTGGATGACGCTACCGATAGCAGACATGAGTGAACAATAAAGCGCGGTAAATGATAGCCATGTATGCTGCCATGTGCCCACACTGCACGCCGATATACCTAGAGAGCGCCGATGACAACTAGCGACAGTCGCCTTGGAGTGCCGTCAATACTGCAACTCACCTTATATATGCTTTACAATAAACCCAAGTGATAGTAGTAGACATGATTTTGCTAGAGAATCATACTAGATATGTACGGACAAGAACTGGACATTTTGACGTAATACTGAGCCAATGCACTCACAAAAGAGTCACGTAATTTGTAAATGATAATTTTCATTAAGAAATTTATTTTTCAAATATTATTTATGAAAATTCAATAAATAAATAAAAAAAATATGAAAAATACTTTTAAAATATAATAACATTAGAAAAATATTCCCAACGCATGAAGTAACCTTAAACCAATAATTGAGTGCATATTTGCACTTATAACGTAACGATATAAAATATCAAATTTAAGAATATTAAATAAAAGATTTAAAAAAATATTAAAATAACATGGGGGCATTAGTAAAATCGTCCAGAATGCAACAAATAAGTAACAACCCCAAAACATGCATATTAGAATGAAGTAACCTTAAACCAATAATTGAGTGCATATGTATACATATAACGTAATGATATAAAATATTAAACTTTAAAGATATTCAATAAAAAAATTTAAAAAATATAAAAATAACGTGGGGGACATTAGAAAAACTGCATAGAATGAAATAGATAAGTAGCAACCTCGAAACATGCATATTAGAATGACCTTAAACCAATTGAAATTATACTTCAAGGCGGCCACCGTAACCCTTCTGCCGCGATGGCTTAGCCAACGACACGTTCCCTTAGGGGCCGAGGCCCCTACTGTGGGTCGGCAAGCGGACGGCGGACACATACATCACTTCTAGCCCGGATTATAAATTAGAGGCTTTCTATCATAATCCAGCACATGATAGCTTCGTGCTATTGACTTTTCAATCATGTGCGATGACCAATTGTGTGAATCAACAGTTCCTCTCGTATTAAGTTAAATTACTATTGTGATACTGTCATTAGTAGGGTAAAACTAACTTATCCCACAATGGTTTAAACCCACCTCACGTTCCCTATTGATGGGTGAACAATCCAATACTTGGTGAATTCTGCTTCACAATGATAGGAAGAGCCGACATCGAAGGATAAAAAACCAACGTTGCTATGAACGCTTGGCTACAATAAGCCAGTTATCCCTGTGGTAACTTTTCTGACACCTCTATATTTGAATCTCGAAGGTCTAAAGGATCGTTAGGCCACACTTTCACGGTTCGTATTCTTACAAAAAATTAGAATCAAACGAGCTTCTACCCTTTTATCCCATATGATATTTATGTTCTCATTGAGCTTATCTTAGAACACCTGTGTTATGTATTAACAGATGTCCCACCCCAGCCAAACTCCCCACCTGACAATGTCTTCTGATACGACCAAATTACAACTCTCGTTAGAAAGTGTAAGCGGTCGCTGTCAAATATAGAACCCAACTGGGTTGGGTGTCGAATCCCACAGGGAATACTATGATCACTAAGTATTGCGATTATTATTAGACTGTTGGTCGAAGATTCCAAGATAAGGGGGTTTTGGTTTAAGTGCACAATAGTACTATTAGTCTAACAAATGAGACGATATATGTAAAAGTAATTGATCACAGAGAATGATAAGTTAGGGTTATGTCCACCTTGTGGCTTCTACTTCTATATTAACTATGGGTAATACGAATTTTATAAATGCATGCACTTATAGAGAGACGTATTCTAATTCTAAATCCAAGTGTTTTTCAACCATCAAGGATTTATTCACCTTAGTTCTCCCGAACCTAAAGTGTACAATAACTTATACGAACTCTCCAAGTAGTTAATCCTGCTAGGGCATTAACGTGTAAACTCTGTTGGAAACCCTAATTTCTTGTCACACTCTCTTTTCCAAACAACAACTTTTCTATTGAACAAGTTATTGCTATAATGGCATATTCCCTATGTTTGCAACCACGAGAATTCTATTATAATGAAGAGAGTAATGATATAAGTGAATTACACATCATAAACTCACAAACCCATAGCAATAGAGAGTATACTACAAGGTTTCCATAGCCCTAACAGATAAGTTTAGCTACTCATGAATACAACGGAAATCAAAATAGACATAATCATCATACCGAAACTTAGAACAATCTCGGCGATGGAGATGACTAGCGACAATAAGAGAGGATCGTGTTTCTCTCTCTCCGTTGCTCAAGCTAAGCCATTTTCTGCTCTCCAAAAATATTACAGAATCTGAATTTTTTTTGAATAATGTGAATTATGGCCAAAAATTCAGCAATAAGGTTTTTAATAACAACCTTCTCTACTAAGTTGCTACTGCATCCTTAACTATTTAAAAATGTTGAGTTTGCCCGGAAAAAAGTTCCCATGCATCACATTTAGTCCAAAAGCTGCCTTCCCTTTTATGTGAAGTTTTCCTTTGCTGTCCACAGGTCCCCAAAGTGCTGAAATCTTCCGCATTAGTACCTGAAAAGCATGCTAATCACATAGGTCAGCTCACTTAATTGAAAGTAGACTAAAAGTGCAGGAATTATGTATTTTATCCTCAAAACTTAGCTAAAACATGGGTAAGTTATGGTGCTTAGACGTATAAATACGCCCAACATCACCACCCCACACTTAAAGCTTTGTTTGTCCTCGAACAAAATATTACATCCCTGCGAACACCTAACTAGAATTTACAAGAGCAACACAAATTTTCCAACAAGACATACGTTGCAATTATTAACAAAGAGTAGATTTCTTGATCATGACTAGAAACAACTCACCCTCCAACATAGACTCATTAAGTTGGTTAATTCGTATACATAAGTTATTAAAAAAATCATATAAAACTACCCAACAATTATCAACCATGTGCCCTCACAACAAAAGAGTTACCCATAATCCCTCACAATCATGCAATTTCTAACAAAATGGGTACAAGAATCAAGTTGCGCTCACTCTCAGAAAGAATTCTCAAATTACAACTGATGACCATATGCTTGCCCTTAGTGTAATACTCCACTAATATCAAAATGCTAAGATTAGGATCAAATAGGTCTTTTACGGGTTGTAATGCAGGCTAAAGGATGGGTAGAAACTATTTTTGCCAGAAATAGTGACTATTTTCCCTAAGCACTTTAATACACTACATTATGCAATTAAGATCAATCTCAAACAACCAATTTCCACTTCTTCCATTTTCACAGATTTGCTTTTCACCCCAACTCGTTAAGCTTAATTTATAACACCGTGGTGGGAGTATGCAACCATTTCAAGTATTTCCTTTTTTTTTATTTGCACCCTTTTCACGTTACGCACCCCTATACTAGCCACCCTCAACTTAAGCACTTTGCCTTAGTTGAGGTGCACAATGTCCAAGAAGGACCAGGGCCAAAATAGGTTCATTGTAACATGTCCGGGATAAAATTTTGAACTTTCTCAACAATTTTAGCTACTCCCAGCCACATCAATTGCTCACGCCAATAACTAGACTTTGGGGCATCAATTTCACCTTTTTTCTCTTATTTTCAAACTCCTAACTCACATTGATTTTACATTAAAGCGCCTAGGAGCTTTTTGGATCAAATTACGGTCTATTAAAGAACGGATTAGACTACATATGAGGCTAACAAAAGAACAAGCTAAGGCTCAATGGGGCTATCTAAGATAATGTACAAAGGTAGGTCAAAAGAAGATAAAAAAAATATCAAGGCTGCCAAAGAAATGCCTAAATCATCTCCTAAACTCACAATCTTTATTTCGCTTCATACACACACTAGGCAAGTTCTAGCATCAGCTGCAACAAAGAATATACAATAACCTTACACACACATGGCACATGGTCAACTTAATTGGGAGCATCATAGATTCTTGACCCAACAGATAAATGAATTAAACCACAACAATTATCACACAGTGAGTCACAACTTAGAGCCTAAATATTTCAATAGTAGTGATTCAGCACAAACTCTTGTTATAATGCCATGCCGTCTATCAGAACAATTTCATGCACTTTCTGACTAATTACAACTAACTAACTATGACTAAATAAAACAACTAAGATATAGGCAAACAGTACACAATACAGTAGACATATAACCACACCCCACACTTAGACGGAACACACTGCCCTCAGTGTAAATAAATAAGCAAAACCTGATTAGTCAGATTCCTCCTCTATATCCGGGGTCATACCCCCTGCGTTAGAATTATCATCAGAGTCTTCATCATCAGAGTTGTCCTCCACATCAGAGTCTAGCAGTCGGTGATCATTGTCTGTCGGCACATCATCATCTAGAGGTTCCTCAAAATTTACCCCCACTCCACACATGGCCCGAGCATGCTCATTAAGCGGGTATTCATAGTCCAACTGCTGAAGCTCTACATCAGTTGGCACACAACCCCCATTCATCATGGTAAACCTAGTCATGCCATACAGATGGCGAAAAAAACTTTCATCTCGAGCATGTCTCTCAGCAGTGGTAAGGGTGATGCCTTGACCAGTTTCTGACTCTTTAATTTTCGTGAGGTCTACCTTCTTTAGGTTATGTGGCAACTTAAGGTCTGCTGTCTCCTCCTCAATGTGATCTTTCCTTAAGATTGCAGTCAACAAATTGCTGAAACTAAAATAGGACCTTTTGTACAGCCTTGCTTTTCGCATTGACGATCGTATAACTGCACCAATGTTGATGGGAACATTCATCATTAGAGCATATACCAAGCAGACTCGATCACACATAATCTTAGTGTATTATGTCCCAGGAATCAAACAAGAATTGACTATTCTTAACCATATGTGAGCTTCTCTGTTCAAAGAAGCATATGGGTAAGTATTGTGACGCCCATTATCTTTGTGACGAGTCCACCGGGTCATGGACCTTGATCCATACAACGTATTTCTGATGGCTCTGTAAGGAGGTCTGTGGTAAAGCTTCTTGAGTGGTGATTGATCCACACTTGGAGTACCCAGGAAAGAGTTAAAGAAATCAGCGTTCAATTGTAAGACTTGACCCCGAATCTTTACTTCACTTCACTTCCGGTAGTCCTTAGGGACCTGTTGGCATAAAGTCAAATCAAGATTGCATTCCCCCATATCTCGAAAGATAAAGTCAAGATTTAGTGCCATGATTTTAGCCAAAATGCGGGGGTCTCTCTTTGCTAAACTTTCCTTCTGCATCAAATCCACGTGAACATATTTCTTCACTTTATTGTTCCTATACCATTCTTTCCCTTCCTCCTCCAGAACCCACTTGATCCCAAAAGTGCATCGAGGCACTTGAAGAGAGGAGGAATCAACCTGGTCTTTTCTTGACCTTTTCTGACCTTTTTGTGAGGTGAATGCTTTCTCCTTTCCTTATTGTCCTGTCGGAGCCATGTTACCTGAGATCACAATAGAGTCATGTTAGTTTCATTTTGGAAGATTTACTATAATCGAAAAAGAAAATAGTGAGGGCACCACCCCACACTTAATTTGTTTGCACCAACTAATTGGGTGAGTGATGTCGATTACTCAGACTTCATCGACATACATTTAGGTGGTATGTTCCAACAACATTAATAGCGCAATCACACTTTCAACCCTTCACTTTACATAACAATTTCTCAGTTTGATATAGAGAAGCAACACACAATGGTCATGTAATCTTGACTATCATTTTCAACTTTATTTCATTGGAGCAATGCAATCTTTGAACAAGACTACCACATAGAAATCTTATCATGCTATAGCATAGAAGAAATCACACCATCTTATGCTTGTGGTCAATCATGATCATTACATCGATGAATGAGTCATTCGAACATTCAAGCTTACAACTCTCAAAATTATGCATTAACTTTAAAATTTCAACTCCATAAAAAATTATGACAGTGAATACCAAACAATACATGCCGGAGTAAAGTCAAGAATACCCACAAGAATCCTTTCACTCAATGAGATGCATCATAACAAACCAACCATATTCTCATCACCAAGCACTACTTCAAAATCTAATTAACCATTATAAGCGTAGCACTGCAACACCTACGGAATATAAAAGAGCAACTTACTTAGTGATGGATCGGGAAGGTGAGTTTGCAAGATTAGCTGAGAAAAGAGGAAAACTTGGAGAGGATAAGGGAGCTTGGGCAGCGCCTAGTTTCAACAAACAATTGAGTGGTGTTCAAAGGTAGAGGGTCTATTTAAAGGATGATCCATGGGTCGGTTTGATCCATTTACAAATGGGTTAGTAGGCAAAAAGGCATAAGTAGGTGGCGGTTATAGCATTGCCTAAGCATAAGTACGTGGTGCCTATAGCATTGCCTATGTTGGCATAGGTGGCGCCTAGCCTATTGCCTATGTTGGCATAGGAGACGCTTTTCCCATCGCCTATGTGAGGCAGTGAGCATAGGCAATGGTATAGGAGGCACCTAGATTATTGCCTATGTTGGCATAGGCGGCGCCTAGCCTATTGCCTATAGTGGCATAGGCAGCGCCTTTCCCATCACCTATGTGAGGCAGTGAGCATAGGCAATGGCATAGGAGGCGCCTTGCCCATTGCCTATGTTGGCATAGGCGGCGCCTAGCCTATTGCCTATGTTGGCATAGGCGGCGCCTTGCCCATCGCCTATGTTAGGCAGTGAGCATAGGAAATGGCATAGGCGGTGCCTTGTCCATTGCCTATGTTGGCATAGGCGGCGCCTAGCCTATTGCCTATGTTGGCATAGGCGACGCCTAACCTATGGCCTTTGCTCCATCATTCCTAAACTTACTACCATTGGCATGGCTCACTTTCAAATCAAAATTTTGGACTAATCTCCTCCTTTGTACGTCTTTCACCTACACTTAATGAAAAACAACAAAAATGATTAGAGGGATGGGTTGACTCCCACCAAGAGCCTTAGTTTCGGTCGTGGCTCGACTCTTCTTTTTGCATTTTTATTTATCAAACATAACAAAAATGATTAAAATGATGGGTTGCCTCCTATGTAGCGCTTGATTTATTGTCGTGGCACGACATAGTTATCTCGAGTACTCAGATTTCCTCGAGATATATGGTGGCTATACATTTTATCGAATTGGTTGGACCGATATATAGATTCACTCTTTGGCCATTCACCTTAAAGACACCACCATCATATTTTTCTAACTCCACTACTCCAGATGAGTAAACTTGGTTGATTCTGAATGGACCAGACCATTTAGATTTCAACTTACCTGGAAACAACTTCAGTCTAGAGTTGAAAAGAAGTACCAAATCGCCCTTCTGAAAGTTTCGTTGGATAATCCTCCGATCATGGTACTTTTTCATCCTTTCCCTGTAGAGATCTTCTCTTTCGTACGCATGTAGATGGAATTTATCCATCTCATTCAGCTGTCCCAATCTCATATTAATCGCATCATCCCAATTCAGGTTAAGTTGCTTCAGTGCCCACATTGCTTTATGTTCTAGCTCAATTGGCAAGTGACAAGCCTTTCCATAAACTAGTTGGTATGGTGACATGCCAATTGGTGTTTTAAACGCGGTCCTATATGCCCATAAGGCATCGTCTAACTTTCTGGACCAATCTTTCCTGCTGGCATTCACAGTGTTAGCAAAGATCAGTTTGATCTCCCGATTTGAAACCTCTACCTGCCCACTAGTTTGTGGGTGGTACGATGTAGCTACCTCATGTTGCTTAACCCCATACTTTACCAATACGGCTCTGAACAACTTGTTGCAAAAATGTGATCCTCCATCGCTTATGATGGTACGAGGTACCCCAAAACGAGAGAAGATATTTCTCTTTAAGAACGCTACGACACTCTTACCTTCATTATCAGCTAGCGCGACTGCTTTGACCCATTTGGATACATAGTCCATAGCAACTAGGATATATTTCATCCCAAATAAACTCTCAAATGGGCCCATGAAATCAATACCCCAAACATTGAATAACTCTACTTCAAGCATTTTAGACATGGGCATCTCATGGTGCTTTGAGATAGAGCCTTGCCTCTGACACTGATCACATCTTCTTACGAAATCGCAGGGATCCTTGAATAATGAAGGCCAATAGTAGCCACTTTGCAGTACTTTCCTGGCCGTCCGATCACCTGCATGGTGACCCCCAATTTGGGAAGCATGACTTGCTTCCAGTATGCTAGGAACCTCCTCATCTGGGATGCATCGCCTAATAATACCATCGGTACATCGTCAAAAAAGATAAGGCTCATCCCAGAAGTAATGTTTCACATCATGCATGAATTTTTTCTTTTGATGAAAAGAGAGATGCTCAGGAATCAGTTCACTTACCACGTAGTTAGCAAAGTCTGCATACCACGGTAAGTCTTCCACCATAGTTGCTAGAATCTCTTCGTTGGGGAATGCATCATCAATATCAAGGTCGGTTTGCACTATGTGCTCACTCTCAAGTCTAGATAGATGATCAGCTACTTGGTTTTCGCAACCTTTTCTATCCTTTACCTCAAAATCAAATTCTTGAAGCAGTAACACCCACTTAATTAGCCTTGGATTAGCATCCTTATTTTCCATTAGATATCTTAGAGCCGCATGATCTGTGTGAACCACTACTTTGGTTCCCAACAAGTAAGCACGGAACTTTTTGAAAGCATAAACAACTGCTAGAAGCTCTTATTTAGTGACAGTATAGTTCTTCTGTGCTCCATTCAAGGACTTGCTCGCATAGTATATTGGGTGAAATAGCCTTTCTCTTTTTTGACCAAGTACAGCACCCAAGGTTACCCCGCTTGCATCACACATAACTTCAAAAGGTAGAGACCAATCGGGTGCTACAATAATAGGAGCTTCAACTAGCTTTCCTTTGAGGCATTCAAATGCCTTCAAGAAATCTTCACCAAAGTAAAACTTTGCCTCCTTCTCCAAAAGTTTGCATAATGGGATAGAAATCTTGGAGAAGTCTTTAATAAACCTCCGATAAAAATCTGCATGACCGAGAAAACTACGAACCCCCTTTACAGAAATTGGAGGTGGTAGTCTCTCGATAACTTCAATCTTGGATCGATCAACCTCAATTCCCTTTTAAGAGACTTTATGCCCAAGAACGATGCCTTCCTTAACCATAAAATGACACTTCTCCCAATTTAACACCAAATTGAATTCAATACATCTCTGCAAAGCCATACTCAGATTTGCTAAGCATGATTCAAATGACTCACCTACAACCGAAAAGTCATCCATAAACACCTCCAAGGTATCTTCAACCATATCAGAGAAAATGGACATTATACACCACTGAAATGTGGCAGGTGCATTACATAGCCCAAATGGCATTCGTTTGAATGCAAAAGTACCATATGGGTATGTAAAACTGGTCTTCTCCTAATCTTCAGGAGCAATGCAAATTTGATTATATCCGGAATAACCATCTAAGAAACAGAACCATCCCTTCCCTGCCAATCGATCAAGCATTTGATCCATGAATGGCATTGGGAAGTGATCCTTTAACGTCCATGAGTTCAGCTTCCGGTAATCCATGCACACTCTCCACCCTGTGACAGGTCTGAGTGGTATTAGCTTATTCTTTTTATTTGCGATTACTGTCATGCCCCCTTTCTTAGGCACACATTATACCGGACTCACCCATTTACTGTCTGAGATTGGATACACCACCCCTGCATCAAACCACTTTATGATTTCTTTCTTCACCACCTCTTGCATAGGTGGATTCAGACGACGTTGATGCTCAATAGTGGGCATGCAATCTTCCTCGAGCTGAATCTTGTGCATACATATCCCAGGAGGGATACCCATTATATTAGCAATAGTCCAACCAATGGCTCTCTTGTACCTCTTCAGAACAGAGATGAGAGCTGCTATTTGTTTTCACCTAAATCAGCAATAATTATAACCGGCAGTGTATTTCCATTTCCCAAGAATGCATACTTTAGATGACTGGGTAGCTCTTTCAACTCTAGCACTGGTGGCTCTTCAATGGATGGCTTCGCTGGTGGTGAAGGTCGATTCTTAAGGTCAAGGTCCAGCTTCTTAGGGGCATATGCATATGACCCAATTCCTGTCAGAGCACAGATAGTTTCTTCGTACTCTTTAACATCCTCACGCTCAAAGTTCAAAAGCACAACAACCAATGGTTCAACAGTAAGCTGCTTCTGTAAAGATAATTCCTTCTCATCCTCATAATTAACATCAGCTACAGAGAACACATTCATATCTTTGGGCTGCTTCATTGATTTGCATACATCAAAACGTACCACTTCATCATTCATCCAAAATAAAAGCTCATTTGCTCATAAATTAATAAGCACACTTCCTGTTGCGAGGAAAGGACGAACCAAGATTATGGGAACTACAAAATCCACCTCGCAATCCAAAATAACAAAGTCTGCAGGAAAAATGAAGGTAGAAACCTTCACTAGTACATTATATAAGATACCAACAGGTCGTTTTACCGACCTATCTACCATTATAAGCCGCATGATGGTTGGTGTAGGATCTCCCAACCCCAACTGTCTATAAATGGCTAGTGGCATCAAATTAATGCTAGCCCCCAAATCGCACAACGCCTTAGAAAAATCCAAAGATCCAACCGTGCAAGGAATAGTGAAAGAACCTAGATCTGCCTTTTTCTGTACTAAAGACCTCGTGGCAATTGCACTGCAATGATGAAAATTATCTGCCAGTTCATAGCTTGCTGCCCTTTTCTTTGTCAAAAGGTACTTCATGAATTTGGCGCACCCTGGCATCTGTTCCAGTGCCTCCACCAAAGGCACATTAATAGTCAGCTTCTTTAACATGGTCATGAATTTACTGAACCTGGTGTCATCAGCCTTCTTCTTCAGTCTTTGAGGAAAAGGTGGTGGTGGATTTGGAAGAGTTTTCTCCACCACTTCCTTTTTATTTTGCTTCTCATTATCAATCTTTTCAGACTGCTGACATCTAGGTGTAGTATCATGAACGTTCTCATTCTGATTTTCAGCTTCTACAGGATCATCACAATCTGCTTCAATAACATTATCTTCTATATTATCAATCACCGGCTTGCCTTTGGATGGATTTTCCAACACCTTACCACTCCTGGTAGTAATAGCCAAACATGATCCATCATTCCTTGGATTTTGCACAATGTTACTAGGTAAAGTGCCAGCTTTTCTTTGATTGAATGCCGCTGATAGTTGACTCATTTGTTGTTCCAGCTGTTTTATTGCAGTGGAATATAAGTCAACTAATTAATTTATTGAGGATAAATCATTTTTTACCTCAGTTACTCCCGTGTTGGTTGCCTCCATTCCTTTCAATAGCTTCGCCATTATGTCCTCCATGGACATCTTCCCAGAGCCAGATGCAGCAGCTTCACGATTTCCAGGAGGAACATACAAACCACTCCTGTCAGTCTTATTCTTCCAACTCCATTGGTTTCTGTCCTTGTATTTGGATTTTTCATAATAGTTCCGACCTTGGTTTCCTTGGACATTGCCTCGGAAACCCCCCTGATTATTCAAGTAATTAGCTTCCTCCTCAGAATCATAGTCATCTCTTCCCTGTGATACAATAGCTTTGACCTTTTTTGTCTTCCCTGATAATAAATGCTTGGTAAGAAGGTCCATCTGCGTTTTAATGTGAGCCATATCCTGGTCAAATTCCTCTTCTCTTCGCCTCTGTTCTGCCGTCATGCCAATAGATACAGTAGAGCTTACTACCTCAGAATCCCTGGTATGCCAAGCTCTACTCTGCTTTGTCATACGATCGAGCATATCATATGCCTCAATAAAAGTAAGGTCCATGAATGACCCACCCACAGAATTATCAACCACTGGCTTAGTCACTGAGTTCAAAGACCTATATAATATTTCCATCAAGTGTATATTTGTCATCTGATGATTTGGGCACCGCATAAGCTTCTTCTTGAACCTCTCCCATGTTTCGTGGAGAGCTTCAGTTGGAAGCTGTCGAAAATTGCTTATCTCATCTCTTAATTGTGCTCTCTTGGACGGCGGAAAGAATCTTTCTAGGAAAGCATCTTTCAGTTGTCTCCAATTGGTAATAGAGTCATGAGTTAGCCCATTTAACCATAGAGTTGCCTCTCCAGATAGAGATAATGGAAATAAGCGCAGCCGTATCGCATTCTGTCCAACTCCTAGATTGTCAAACGACTTGCATGTTGAGATAAAATTAATTAGATGCATATTCGGATCGTCGCCTGCAAGTCCACCAAATAACCCCTTGAGTTGCAATAGCTAGATCATGGTGCTAGTGATATTGAACTTGGATCCGGGTGCCAAGGGCGGAGGAATAATAGCCCCTGTGGCACCAGCCCTATCCAAATCATCATCATCATCATCAAAAGGAACCTGCATAGCTCGGTGTTTAGGTCTCATTCTAGCTTGACGATCTCTATTGACATTCCTGTTCACAGGTGCAGCCACATCATCTGCACGCCTTGGATTTAATAACTCATCATCACCCAGGTCCTCATCATCAAGATTTGTTGCCCGACCTGGGTTATCAGCATTCTGTTGATGTACTTGCGCAGCTGCCAATGCATCTAATCTAGCCTGCTCCTGTTGAGTAGCCATCCTTTTAAGGTTTCGTTGTGCATCCATTCTGCCAATAAGATGTGGTTCAGGATTTATAGGTAATAAGGGCTGACCAGAACTTCGTGTATTTGGCATGCACTCCACTAAACCTGAACAGAACAAAAACAACAAACAAAAAGTAAAATTTGATAATCTTTGACCAAAGGGTCAATTAACTATCGCAAACTTAGTTGTCAATCGTATTCCCCGGCAACGGCGCCAAAATTTGATACGCCCAAATTACAACTCTCGTTAGAAAGTGTAAGCGGTCGCTGTCAAATATAGAACCCAACTGGGTTGGGTGTCGAATCCCACAGGGAATACTATGATCACTAAGTATTGCGATTATTATTAGACTATTGGTCGAAGATTCCAAGATAAGAGGGGTTTTGGTTTAAGTGCACAATAGTACTATTAGTGTAACGAATGAGATGATATATGTAAAAGTAATTGATCACAGAGAATGATAAGTTAGGGTTATGTCAACCTTGTGGCTTCTACTTCTATATTAACTATGGGTAATATGAATTTTATACATGCATGCACTTATAGAGAGACGTATTCTAATTCTAAATCCAAGTGTTTTTCAACCATCAAGAATTTATTCACCTTAGTTCTCCCGAACCTAAAGTGTACAACAACTTATACGAACTCTCCAAGTAGTTAATCCTGCTATGGCATTAACGTGTAAACTAGAGGTTGGAAACCCTAATTTCTTGTCACACTCTCTTTTCCAAACAACAACTTTTCTATCGAACAAGTTATTGCTATAATGGCGTATTCCCTATGTTTGCAACCACGAGAATTCAATTATAATGAAGAGAGTAATGATATAAGTGCATTACACATCATAAACTCACAAACCCATAGCAATAGAGAGTATACTACAAGGTTTCCATAACCCTAACAGATAAGTTTAGCTACTCATGAATACAATGGAAATCAAAATAGACATAATCATCATACCGAAACTTAGAACAATCTCGGCGATGGAGATGACTAGCGACAATCAGAGAGGATCGTGTTTCTCTCTCTCCGTTGCTCAAGCTAAACCGTTTTCTGCTCTCCAAAAATATTACAGAATCTGAATTTTTTTTGAATAATGTGAATTATGGCTGAAAATTCAGCAATAAGGTTTTTAATAACAACCTTCTCTACTAAGTTGCTACTGCATCCTTAACTATTTAAAAATGTTGAGTTTGCCCGGGAAAAAGTTCCCATGCATCACATTTAGTCCAAAAGCTGCCTTCCCTTTTATGTGAAGTTTTCCTTTGCTGTCCACAGGTCCCCAAAGTGCTGAAATCTTCCACATTAGTACCTGAAAAGCATGATAATCACATAGGTCAACTCACTTAATTGAAAGTAGACTAAAAGTGCAAAAATTATGTATTTTATCCTCAAAACTTAGGTAAAACATGGGTAAGTTATGGTGCTTAGACGTATAAATACGCCCAACATCATCTTCTTCCCAGATCGACCCACAGAGTGAGGCTTGGGACCAAAAAAGAGGCAGTGCCCTTCTTTCGATTCACGGATCGGCCCGCAGGTTGGTCGGTGGTGCACCCCTTAGGGGAATTCCACCAATTAGCTTCCTTACGACTTATGGGTTTACTCACCCGTTGACTCGCACACATGTTAGACTCCTTGGTCCGTGTTTCAAGACGGGTCGGATAGGGATCCCACAATCCAGCGTTCGGAGCGCATAGATGCCAAAGCACGCTAGAGGCACACGCTGCCTGCCATAATCAAGGAGACGGCATTCCAGAAGAGTATCGAGAGCCCAGACTTTTTCCTCCCACCAATCCCCATTGGTTCATGCCCCGAGTCGATCAGCAGACCGGCTCGTCGCCGTTCTACATCTGACCGGGGCGCATCGTCGGCCTCTATCCTTTTCCCTCCCGATAATTTCCCTCCCTGATTGAGGTGTGATGCGATGGGGGAAACACTATGAATGATGCATAGGTAGACATGCCCTCGGGATAATAGCTTCGGGCATAACTTGCATTCAAAGACTCGATGGTTCACGGGATTCCGCAATTCACACCAAGTATCATATTTTTCTATATTCTTCATCGATGTGAAAGCTGAGATATCCATCTCCGAGATTTATTTTTATTTACAAATGAAGCATAGGTCCCCCCGATGCATGCTATTGATAGGGAGCGAGGGGAAGGCTATTAATTAATTCTGGCCTGCCCGAAAGGTAATGGACGGGTTCAAGGCAAACGCGATTATAGTTTGCAAGGAGCATCGTATAGGCCAGATAGGAACTGATGAAGATCTCATGCCTACTGCGTCTATCACATTTGAGAATCCCGAACACCACTCATGGACCATAATATTGCATAAAAAAAGTGAGGAAGGCGTGGGACATGGGGGAGGCCTTTCGATTCACCCCGCACACGGAATGCGAGGGGCGAAATGAGATCAATAAAACTAAATAATGCCTGGGTATTAGGTATGCAACACAGGAAACCGAATTCGAGCAAGCCTAAATTGTTCTTGTCCCACGAATGAGATAGTAGATGGCTCAGTACGTTGCTGCTCCAGCAGGGATCCAACCTAGCTACACATGCCGAACACAACACAGACGTTGCGTGTCCAAATGCACCGTCGATGTTTGCCCAGCACCAGCCCCAACACCTAGCAATAGATGCCATGCGCTACTATCCATGCGGATGATGCAAGGGTAAAACAAGTCCTGCTTGACACGATAGCCCACACTTGGGGGGAGTAGAAGAGATAAAGGCGTGCTAAGGCTAGTGCACGGGCATCGCCTACGTCGGGTATCGACACTCTATGCGGATACAGCTTGGCCCCATGCATACAGTGCCTGGAGCTTGCCCCGAGAGAAGCATCCAGAAATCGCCGCATGCACAAAAGCACCGTCTTATCCAAAATCAAGCGCTAACAGCCCCATCGTGGAAGATGCCACTGATAGCAGACACGAGCGCACAATGAAGCACGATCGACATTGTTTTGCGGGCACCGGAGGCTCGAACGGACTATCCATGGATGCTTCCATGTGCCCACATGCATGCTGACATGCCTAGTGAGTGCCTATGCCAACTAACGACAGTCGCCTTGAAGTGCCTTCAACACGTCTACCCACTTTATATATGCTTAGAAAAAAAAATTCAAGTGACAGGAGTAGACATGATTTTGTGAGAGAATCATACTGGACATGTATAAATAAGAACTGCACGTTTTGACATAAGACTGAGCCAATGCACTCACAAAAGAGTCATATAATTTGTAAATGATAATTTTCATTAAAAAATATTTTTTTTCAAATATTATTTATGAAAATTCAAAAAATAAATAAAAAAATATGAAAATATTTTTACAATATAAAATATTATGAAAATATTCTCAACGCATGAAGTAACCTTAAACCAATAATTAAGTGCATATTTGTACTTATAACGTAACGATATAAAATATCAAAATTTAAGAATATTAAATAAAAAATTTTAAAAAATATAAAAATAACGTGGGGGCATTAGTAAAATCACCCAAAATGCAACAGATAAGTAACTACCCCAAAACATGCATATTAGAATGAAGTAACCTTAAGCCTATAATTTAGTGCATTTGTATACGTATAACGTAACGATATAAAATATCAAAATTTAAGGATATTCAATAAAGATTTAAAAAATATAAAAATAACGTGGGGGACATTAGGAAAATTTCCTAGAATGAAATAAATAAGTAACAACCCCAAAACATGTATGTAACAACCCCAAAACTTGTATATTAGAATGATCTTAAACCAATAATTGAGTGCATATTCAATATTTCAACTTAAATATTTAATGATTAAATAAAAAATTTGATATTTACACACTTTTGATTTTTGCACGGTACCTTCACCATGCCCATGGTGTCATAGTTCCTTGATGCGCTCACGGTGGGTGCAGGGGCACGCGGGTACCAACCATACAGTCCCTAACTTAGGATGAATGGGTTCCATGGTGCGTGATGCTATGGTGCCTTGGTAACAAGGTGCGTGTTGCCTTAGTGCCATTGTGGTTTGTGCCTTGGTGCCATGGTGCGTGGTGCCATGGTGTGCGGTTCCTTGGTACCATAGTGTGCAGTGCCATGGTTCATGGTGCCGCGGAGCGTTGGTGCCTTGGTGCCATGGTGCCTTGGTTTCATGGAGCCTTGGTGCACGGTGCCGTGGTGCCTTGGTGCAACCAACTCGACAATGACACCACCATGGTAGGCCACTATAGGTCCTTCGATATTTTTCATCCCGTCACTTGAAGGCACTTGTTTTTCACACTGCCAATTTCACCGGACGTCGAAGCCCAAGTCATTGGACATGTCTCTAGGATTGCACTTGACGGTCACCTAAACCTCTAATTTCAACATGCTTCCCCGCACCGATATTAACCCCTTGACGTATCACTGGGCTCTTGATCCATAATCCATGTCGTAGAAAACCTCTAATTGTGACTCCATAGTTTTCCATAGAAGGCCACTTGATTTCATGCTTAACCATTTGGAATGAAACGCACGCGACACTTGAAAAACAAATGGCAAACTCGGGTGAGACTATGGCATGGCATGCTCGAGGGTGAGATGAACTCACAACACTTAGTGGGATTTCCCAAGTACGAATACACAAAACCTCATTTGGAGATGGACGGAAAAATGATTATATTGGAAGGGAAGAGACGAACCGGAGCGACAAAGGGATGAATCTCAGTGGATCATGGCAGCAAGGACACTCTGCCACTTACAATACCCCGTCACATATTTAAGTTGTCTGCAAAGGATTTTACCCCTCACTCGATGGAAATTGTACTTCAAGGTGGCCACCGCGATCTTACCGCCGCGATGGCTTAGCCAACGACATGTGCCCTTAGGGGCCGAGGCCCCTATGCGGGTCGACAAGCGGACGGCAGGTGAATGGATCACTTCTAGATTGAATTCATTACTTAGAGGCATTGATAATGCTCAAACTACACCTCTCTTACGAGAGAGTAAGTGGTTATTTTCAAATATATAACCCAACTAGGTTGGGTGTCGAATCCCACAGGGAATGCTGTGTTCACTAAGTATTGTGGTTGTTATTAGACTGTTGATCGAAGGTTCTTGAGCAAATAAGAGGGGTTTGATTTATCAATTGTATAAAATACTTGTCACAGAAAGTAATCCACTTGTTTACTGTATTAAAAGTAGTAATTCAGTAAGAGTAGTCAAACTAGAGTTATGGTTACCAAGATTGTTAAGTTGCTAGGGTTGTGAACTATTTCGACTTCCTTAAGAACAATTCTAATTGCAAGAGTAATTGAATTCTATGGTTTACCCATTAGTTTCTCAACCTCAATGAGTAATTTTATCCCTTAATTCTTTCAAACATAAGGAACATATCATTTAATCAACTATATTCTCACATGGGTTGATCCGATTAAGGCATCTACCCTCTATCCAAAGGTTAAAGCCTTTAGATTTATGTTAACCCTTTTTTTCCCAACAAACAATTTTCTATTCGAACAAGTGATGTTCTTGGGATCACTTTTCAAATTTTCAACCAAGAAAAGTCATTAAAATGAAGAAGGGTTTATGCAATATCAATTAATGATGGGAATTTACTAGATTCTCAACCCAAATCAGCTTTTCACATCAAGGGTCCCATAACCCTAGTTATGGGAGCTTAGCCAGACATCTCTATAATAGAAAGAGAAGAAATCATTGTGTTATTCATAAATTAATTCGAGATTTACTTACAAAGGTTACAAGAATTTTTTCTTGAATCTTCACTAGAGATGGAATGATTAGATCCACAAGATTTGCTTAATTCCCAAAATACTACCTTCAGAGAGTTTCAAGTATGGAGACTATGATAAAAGATGAAAAATAAGATAAATCTCCAATAATAAAACCTAAAACTAGTATTTATACGTTCCCAGGTAAAAAGAATCTAAAATATGAATTCAGAAAACCGCGTCCAAACTGACGGCCAAATCTGGTGGTCCGTCGAAAGACTGACGGTCCATCATCTGGTCCGTCACTTAGTCTTTCAGGAGGATGTGTTCTGGATAATACTGACGGACAAGATGGCGGTCCATCACAGATCTGACGGTCCACCATTTGGTCCTTTACTGAGTCTTTCAGGAGGAAATGTTCTGGATAAAACTGACGGCCAAGATGGTGGTCCGTCGTACATCTGACGGTCCACCATTTGGTTCATCGCTGAAAGTTCTGAAACCTTGGTTTCTGCTTAAGACTTGATGGTAAGGTTGGTGGTCCGTCGTAGGTTTGATGGTTCACCATTTCAACCGTCAGAAGAACCTTTTTGCCACTTTCCTGAGTCTTTTCGTTCAGCTAACTCCATGCCCTGAAACACTAAAAACCATCATCAAACGCAACCTTGGTTGCTTGAAAACATCCAATTTTCCCAAGAAATGATGCAAAATATTCCGTTAAAAGATGGAACATCAACACCCTCAACTTAAGATCATTGATTATCCTCAAGCAACTCAGCACCTAATTATGAACATGAACAATATTATGACAAGCAACCAACTAATGAATCATTTTTTCGCAATCATTCACTCTTAATTTCACTCACATAAATTTAACACATCAGGCTCTACACCCAACTTTGATTTTAATTCCGCACACACACATGTATATTATGTCCCACAGAGAAAAGCAAACCGAAGTAAAACTCTAGTTTCCCTCACAACAAATAAGTCCACCACTCATTATATTGTGTGGACAAAATCTAAGCTCTCACACTCACAAAGAAGTTACAAGCATAGTCCAAGTGGCCATAGGCTTTCCCTTACCGTACAACTCACCCTCAAAACTGATTCGCTAAGATCAAACAAGTCTTTTCTAGGCTTCCAATGAGGCTTTAGGCTAGTTAAGGATATGCTTTTGGGTAAAGTGACTCATTAAGACTCAACTATCCTTGCTCTAGCATCTTTGAAACCCCAATCTGCTAATTTAAAAAGCTTGTTTTCACTCTCCATTATTCATTTCTATTTTTTTTCTTTATTTTTTCCTTTTTTTTGAATGGGATCAGCCATCCTCAACTTATGCTGATGTACCCAACTAAGGTGCATAATATCTTTGACAGATCAGGGGCAAATGCCTTTGACTAAGTTCTAAACCAACTTTACACAAGTCACTTTCATTTTAACAATAGCCACCCTTAATTTAGGTGCACAATACCCAATATTTGGTCAGTGCAAGAGTTGAACTTGAATGCTAAAGTCTTTTGGAGAGTTAATTAAAATTATTAGTCATGAAGTAAACTACTAAAATCTTTAAACGGGTTCAAGGGAGGGAGCAATCGTTATGGTGGGGATAATTATTTAGGCTACGCGGACTGAAGGTACAAGGAGGCCTGCCATCCTATCCTAGTGAATCAGCTAGAAGATAATGTCACTGACTCAGGCAAGTTCTAGGCATTAGACTACGTAAGAACTGAAGATAAATCCTCACACCCACAGGCATCTGAGTTAAACTTTTTCTGCCACCCTTAGAATCTTCATCACATCATTCATGTACCTCTTATAAATTAATGTCAAATGCAGATTTACTGAAGGTTATGTACGCATGCTTACCTGAATAAAGTAAATAATTACACACACATACTCATAGTCTTATGCCAACATCATTCATTATTCATATCTACAAAGGAAATGAAACTGATCATTTTATAAATAACATTGAACACAAATATTTACATCACAAGCTTAAGAAATTTGACATACAGAACTAAAACACCCTAGACATGCCGCTTCTACTAGATAATGCATGAATTGATAGGGTTCAAAATATCAGCAACATAACCCAACCATGAGACAAGTACACCCACCCCCACAAAATCATATGCATTGTCCTCAAACATTCAAAGTAAGGTACAAAGGATTGAGTATACTTGTCTTGCCTCTTATTCAGTCTTAGGTTTCTGTCAAGTGTGGTGAGATTTCTGCATCCTCTCCTGGTGCAATGTTAGCCCCTATGGTGGTAGGGGAACTCACAACCTCACCCTCCACAATCGGAGGGTTCATCTCCCGAACTAAACCTACACTTTAACCCCTTGCTGGGGCAACGCTAGTAGATACCCCTGCTGCTTTTTTTTCTACTCTTTTTTGCCTTTCTGCTTCATCTTTTAATGACTTCTTTTTAACCTTCTTAATATCATGATGTTCTTGTTCCTCCAGTGATATTTCTTCTCTCTTCTTCCTGCTTTCTTCTTTCATTACAACTTTTTCATCCATTTGCTGCTTTTCTTTATCCTTCATGGGTCATCCCATCAGATCCACAATGCCTTCATCTTCATTGCTTACCGCTAAAATTGGGTCAAACACATGCTGCTGTGACTGTTTTCCCTTTAACTCTTCTATGTCAGTCTTTACTTGTTCGAATTCTTCCATGAGCTTGGCAAGATCAGGGAGAGACAATGAATCTTGCCTTTTGTTGATGCAGGCTTCTATGTTATCCATCCTAACTTGAATAGTTTGAAACGACCTAACTATTTCAGCTACACTTTAGTCAACAAATGGCTTGAAGTCTCCAACACACTTTTCTAGCGGTCTCTGAAATCTCTTTTGAGTCTTCACCACTTTAGCAAAGTTTTCTAGATTGAACCTGTACTCAAAAAAATTTGCTCCACCCATAGAATGTGCAGAACCTGACCCTACAGACATACCTTGGGGAAAATAATCAGGTGGTACATATGTGGTGATGGGAAACGTCATATCTTCAGGTATTTCTGTAGCATTGGGAGTTGGTGAAGACTGAGGCTGATAAGATGGAGGCTTGGTGACACATATCTCGAACTTCAATTTGTCTTTCGACTTCTCAATGTCCTATCTATGTGTAGCCTGTATTTCATTATCAACTCAATGAATCAGTGGTACACCGGCTTGCTTGCATAACTCAGTGATTAAACATGGGAAAGGTACTGAACTGGTTATTTTATGTGACCTCACTAACATCTCGTCTGCAATTAACTGGCCAAAATAAATCTACATCCCTGAAACCAAGTTAGATACCAACACAGATCTGTGATGATCCATGTTTCTATCTCCTTTTATTGGCATTAAACTCAAACGAACAACAGCCCACCAAAACTTAGCCTTGAAGCTAAGGGTAGATTTTGCAATGCTCTCTCATGAAATCGTCAACCAGGAAGGGTTACCGTCATCAGTTAATAATGAATCCACCCAAGGTATCTTAGTGGATGCACTTCTCATTCTATACTCAAAATTAGGGACAGTGGGTAGAGCCTTGTATCCTGGCTCGAACAACATTCTGTTGATTGTTCGGCCTGAGATATCAATAGTGACCCCTTCGACCGATACATACTCTCTGTTTGGTCTGTTTGGGATTGGCATCCCATTCGAGTAGTCCTTTTTCACCATACAAAGATAATTGGTAACAAATTCTCTTACCTAGTTCGGTTGATATGCTCCTGGTGGCCTGCTCATCGATGCTAGTCCATACTCTGTGAAATGGCGTTCCAACTCAGGATATTCATGTAGCTCCGTCATCATGATATGATGTTCTTCCATGAATGACCTTCTGATCCCTCTTGCTGTGGGTGTCATCCCATCATAGAATTCTTTTTTCGCTCCTTCTATCTATCACCTAATTACATCTCAAATTTGGGGATCCTTCCGCCTGATAACATTAGCATCCTCTGGTTCAGCTTCCATATCTGGAACTTCCATTTTTTCTCCCAAGTTAATAGCTTCAGTTTTACTCTCTACAAGAAATGGTTGAGTTTCAGGAACCGTTGCTTCATCGGGGATTAAACTGGTGCTGCTAGTGCTACTCTCACTCTCCTCCTCATACTGGAAGAGTATGATAGCTTCTATTCCATGTTTTTTGGTGTTGTAGGAAGGTGAGGGTGTATTTTTACCCCTTTGAAATCTTCTGCCTATGATTTGTGGAAGTTTGGGAGCCGTAACGCCTGAAAAAGAAGTAAGAAATTAGTTCAAAGCTCAAAAACAGTCAAATCATTGCATTTTGTGTCTTGACGATCAAAGTGGTGGTTCACCAGTGATGGGATGGTCCACTAGTTTGGCTGTAAAGCCTTATCCAGTGTGCAGTAAATTTTAGAGCCCTGCGACGGTCAATTTGCTGGTCCGGCACAAAGTTGACGGTCCACCAGCTTGTCCGTCGCGGCTTATCCAATAAGTGCCATTTCAATGAGTCCTTCGAAGGTCTATTTAGTGGTCTATCACAAATTTGACGGTACACCAATTTGGCCGTCGCACCTCCGTCTTCAGATACAGCTTTAGATTCGACCTTATGTCGAGCAACTCATATGCCAAATCAATTTTTAGCTATAGAAATGACATGAAATTCACATTTGAAGCACCATTTTTCTCATTTTAAGCAATTTAATTTATTTAGACTTCTCCCAACAGGATACATTAAAGTTTCAACTCAAAACCTCCATACTCAACATAAAAAAAAGCACTCTAAGAGAACAAATCATGCTTTTACATTTCTTATAGAGAACAAAAAGAGAAGGTTATGTGTATACCTTGGTTTTGCAGTAATCTACTTTCTTGGAACTTTAGGGGAAAAAATTAACTTAGAACTTTAGCACTTCTTTCACTTTTTGTTTATGATAAAGAGAGGGAGAGATTGAGATTGATTAAATAAGGGAAGTTGAAGGAGATGCGGAGTCATAGATGGAAGAACTCTCTTCAGATTCTTTGAATCCTAAGGTAGTGGAACAGTTAAAGGACGCAAAACGGTTACAAAAAATATAACCGCTCAATTTTATCCTTAACACTCGTTTCGGTCAAATACGGAGCACTTAAGAAAAGTACAGATTTAACCTGACCCAATTTTGAATTAGGGTTAAAATGATGGTGATTCTGATGGTCCGTCATATGTACGATGGACAACCACCCCGGCCTTCGCTCCTTACCAACATTTTGGTGATTCTGCTTCATTGTGACAGTCAGTGGGATAGACCACCAAGATTTTGATGGTCCACCAGTTTGACCGTCATACCATACCCGAACGTAGGTCACCCATCTTGAGTTTGATGGTTGATTTGATGGCCCACCAAGTTTGTGACGTTCCACCACTTTTATCGTCAACTTAGTCCAGTGAATGAACTTTCTTGCCTTTTTACAAAGATCAAAATGGTGTTCCGTCAGATGACTGGTGGTTCACCAAATTAGCCATCGATTTTGTTACAGTAGCTTAGATTTGCGTCCTATCTTCAACTGTATCCCTCCTTCCCCCTTTTTACTGCATTTTTGATCCTGCACACTCTACAAATACATCAAAAATTCACAAACACATAACATGAACTCTAACTATGGTTACAACAACAATTTGTGGGTTGCCTCTTACTAGCGCCTGATTTATCATCGCGTCATGACTCAGATATCTTGATTACTCAAAATCTTTAAGATAGAAGGTATCAATACTTTTTATCAAGTCTTTTGGACCAATATAAAGTTTGATTCGTTTCCCATTAACTTTGAAGAAGCTTCTGTCTTTATTTCCAAGTTCAATTACTCCAGATGAGTAGACTTGACTGAATTTAAATGGTCCTGACCACTTGGACTTGAGTTTACCTGGAAACAATTTGAGTTTGGAGTTGAATAGAAGCACCAAATCGCCTCTTCGCAAATCTTTACTTTCAATCCTTCGATCATGGTACTTCTTCATCTTCGTTTTGTAAAGATTTGCCCTTTCATAAGCACTGAGATGGAATTCATCCATCTTATTCAGTTGCCCCAATCTTAGCTCCGCTGCCTCCTCCCAATTCAGATTTAACTTTTTGAGGGCCCACAAAGCCTTGTGTTCCATCCCGATCGGTAAATGGCATGCTTTTTTGTAGACTAACTGATACGGTGACATACCAATTGGTGTTTTAAAAGAAGTCTGATACGCCCACAAAGGATTATCTAGCTTTCGAGACCAATTTTGCCTATTAGCGTTCACTATTTTTGCTAGGATAGCTTTAATCTCCCGATTCGACACCTCCACTTTCCCACTAGTTTGTGGGTGGTATGGAGTTGCTACTCTATGCTGTTTCACCCCATATTTCACCAAAGAATCCCGGAACACTTTGTTGCAAAAATGAGATCCTCCGTCGCTTATAATAGTACGTGGTACTTAAAACAATAGAAGATGTTCTTCTTGAGAAATGTCACAAATATCTTCCCTTCGTTATTAAAAAAGGCAACGGCTTTGACCCACTTCGACAAATAATTCACAGCAACTAAAATGTACTTGATTCCATACGAGCTTACAATAGGGCCCATGAAATCGATGCCCCATACGTTAAACAATTCTACTTCAAGCATCTTAGTCAAAGTCATCTCATGCCTCTTGGAGATCGAACCCTGCCTCTGACATTGGTCACACTTTATCACAAACTCATGAGTATCCTTGAATAACGTTGGTAATAGTATCCACTCTGTAACACCTTTCTATCTGTTCGGTCACCTGCATGGTGATCTCCAACTGGGGAAGCATGTCATGCTTCCATTATGCATAATACATCCACTTCTGGAACGCATCTCTTTATAATGTTTTCAGCACATCGCCGAAAAATATACGGCTCTTCCCAGAAGTAGCGTGTCACATCATGAAGGAATTTCTTTCTTTGATGGAAAGAAAGATTTTTTGGAATGACCTCGCTCACCACATAGTTTGAAAAATCAGTATACCAAGGCACTTTCTCCATAGCAGCAACTAAGATTTCATCATCAGGAAATGCATTATTTATCTAAACTTCCTCACCAACTACTTGCTTACCTTCTATCCTAGACAGATGATATGCAACTTGGTTTTCGTAACCCTTCCTATATTTGACTTCAAAGTCAAATTCTTGGAGAAGCAACACCTATCTAATTAACCTTGGTTTTGCGTTCTTCTTAGCCATCAAATACCTCAAGGATGGATGGTCAGTGTGGACCACCACCTTAGTCCCTAGCAGATAAGCTCAGAATTTCTCAAAAGCAAAGACTACAGCAAGGAGTTCCAGTTCGGTGACGGTGTAGTTCTTTTGAGATCCATTCAGTGGTTTTCTAACATAATAAATTGGGTGAAATAATTTATCCTTCTTCTGTCCCAACACTGCTCCAAGGGAAACACCTCTTGCATCATACATGATCTTAAATGGTTTTGACCAATCTGGTGCGATAATAATAGAGGCCTCAACCAGCTTCTCTTTAAGGCATTTGAATGCCTTCATGCAACCATCATCAAAGACAAACTTAGCCTCCTTCTCTAAGATTTTGCAAAGTGGATTTGCAATATTGGAGAAGTCCTTTATAAAACTCTGATAAAACCAGCATGTCAAAGGAAACTACGCACTTTCTTCACTGAAATAGGGGGTGGTAGATTCTCAATAACCTCAACCTTGGCTTGATCAACTTCAATACCCTTTACTAAAATTTTATACACGAGAACAATTCCTTCCTTCACTATGAAGTGACATTTTCCCCAACTAAGCACAAGGTTGAATTCCACCCACCGCTGCAAGGCTCTACTCAGGTTCACTAAACATAACTTAAATGGATCTCATACCATAGAAAAGTCATCCATAAACACATCTAGGGTTTCTTCAACCACATCTGAGAAAATAGACATCATACACCGTTGGAAGGTAGCAGGGGCATTACATAACCCAAATGGCATCCTCTTAAATGTGAAATTTCCATACGGGCATGTAAATAATGTTTTCTACTGATCTTCAAGAGCAATGAATATCTGATTATATCCTAGATAACCATCCCAGAAGCAATACCACTCCCTTCTTGCCAATCGATCGAGCATTTGATCTATGAAGGGCATCGGGAAGTTGTCTTTCAAAGTCCATGAATTTAGTTTGTGGTAGTCCATGCAAACTCTCCACCTAGTCACAAGATTGAGTGGAATCAACTCATTCTATTCATTTGCAATAACAGTCATACCTCTTTCTTGGGAACATATTAAACTGGACTCACCCATTTACTATCAGAAATAGGATAAACCACTCTTGCGTCTAACCACTTAATAATTTCCTTCTTAACCACCTCTTGCATCGGTAGGTTAAGACGATGTTGGTACTCGATGGTCGGAGTACAATCTTCTTCAAGTTATATCTTATGAGTGCAGATGCCACGGAGAATGCCAATAATATCTGTAATAGTCCACCCTATTGCTCTTTTGTACCTCTGAAGTACTGAAATAAGTGCTTCCACCTTCTTCTCGCCCAAATCATCTGCAATAATAACAGGTAGAGTGTTTTCATTGACCAAAAACACGTACCTCAGATGCCCTAGTAGTTCTTTTAATTCTAACATCGATGGCTCTTCAAAAGATGGCTTAGCCAGTGGTGTTGGTCGATTAGCAAGATCAAGATCTAACTTTTTAAGAGTATAAGAGTATGAAACCATTCCTGTCAGAGCATAAACAGTCTCTTCGTACTCCTCAACGCCTTCACGATCAAAATTTATAAGCATTGTAGATAAAGGCTCAACATCAAACTTCTCCTCTAGTGGCACTTTCTTCTCATCCTCATAATATACATCAACAATTGCGAACACGCTCATTTCCTTATCCTGCTTCATTGATTGGCACACATCAAAGCGTACCACTTCATCATTTATCCTGAATAAGAACTCATTAGCTTGTAAGTCAATCAGCACACTTTCGGTTGCAAGGAAAGGTTGACCCAAGATTATGGGCACTTCGAAGTCTACCTCACAATCAAGAATTACAAAATCTATAGGAAATATGATGCTAGCCACCTTCACTAACACATCATACAAAATACCAACTGGTCATTTTACCGACCTATCTGCCATCACAAATTGCATATTAGTGTGTGTGGGATCTCTTAAACCCAACTTTTTATAAATAGACAACGACATCAGATTGATGCTCGCTCCTAGATCACATAAGGCCTTAGCAATTTCAAGAGATCTAATCGTACAAGAAATAGTGAATGCCCCTGGATCTACTTTCTTTTGTACCAAGGACCTTGTAGAAATAACACTACAATGATGAAGATTATCCATCAGTTAATAACTCACCACTCTTTTCTTCGTCACAAGATCCTTCACAAATTTAGCATATCCTGAAATTTGTTCTGGTGCCTCTGCTAAAGGAACATTCACAATCAGTTGCTTCAACATTGCTATGAATTTACTATACTTTGTATCATCAACCTTCTTTTTCATTCTCTGAGGAAAGGGAGGTGGTGGTTTTTGGAGAGTATTAACCACTACTTTCTTTTTCTTCTCTTTTCTTTTTTCTAACTCATCAACTTGCTGATGATTAGAAGGGATATCAATGCCATCCAGATTCTCAGAATCTACTATACTACCTTATTCAAGCTCAATATCTTCTTCGATCACCTCATTGTTTACATATTTTCCCAAAGAAGGGGTCTGATAAAAACTTACCACTCCGTGTGGTAATAGCCATGCATGAACTGTCATTATGAGGGTTTTGAATTGTATCACTCGGTAGAGTTCCATTCTTTCTCTCATTCAATGCTACAGAGAGTTGGCTCATTTGTTGTTCCAACTGTTTGATCGAAGTGGAGTGCGAGTTTACGAACTGACTCATAGAGGACAAATCAATCTTCATGGTAGTCACCCCAGAGTTGGTAGCCTCAACTACCTTTAACATTTTATCCATTATGTCCTCCATGGACATTTTTCTAGAGCTAGTTGCAGCATTATCTCTACTTTCGGGAGGTACATACATCCCACTTCTATCATTTTTGCTCTTCCAGTGTCCTTGATCCCACTCCTTATATCCAGCCTTGTCATAATAAGTTCGACCATGATTTCCTTGGCTATTTCCTTGAAAACCCCCTGGTTATTCAAATAATTTGTCTCTTTTTCTGAATCAGAATCATCTCTACCGTGAGATGCAACAACCTTCTCTTTTTCTGTCTTTGCAGATAATAAGTGCTTGGTCAACAAGTCCATTTGCATCTTCAAATGTGACATATCTTTATTGAATTCTTCCTCTTTATTACTTTGTTCTGTAGTCATACCAATAGAAATAGTTGGGCTTGCTACTACAGAATTCCTGGTATGCCAAGATTTGCTTCGTTTGGTCATCCGATCAAGCATCTCCGAGGCCTCTAGAAAAATGAGATCCATAAATGATCGTCCTACTGCATTATCAACAACTGATTTTGTAATAGAGTTCAAATCCCGATAAAGAGTCTCCATCAGATGAATATTCATCATATTATGGTTTGAGCACTGTATCAATTTCTTTTTAAACCTTTCCTAAGTTTTGTAAAGAGCTTTGGTTGGGCGTTGTCTAAGATTACTGATCTCATCCCTCAATTGTACCCTCTTGGAGGGCAAAAACAACCTTTCTAGGAAAGACTCCTTCAACTGCCTCCAGTTGGTTATAAAATCGAGCGTCAGTTCGTTAAGCCACAATGTTGCCTCCCCAGATAGAGAAAATGGAAATAACCTCAAGAGAATAACATTTTGACCTACTCCAGGATTGTCAAAAGACTTGCAGATGGTGATAAAATTCACCAAATGCATGTTAGGATTATCTCCTGGCAGACCGCCGAATAACCCCTTTAGATGCAAGAGTTGGATCATCGTACTGGTGATATTGAATTTTGCTCCAGGTACTTGAGGTGGAGGAATAATAGCTCCTGTCGCTCCTACTCCATCCATTCCGTCGTCATCGTCATTGAGATCATGCTGAACAGGTTGGTGGTCCTGTCTTCCCCCGAAAAGGCAATTCCAATGTACATTGCAATTCACAGGTGTTGCTACATTCCCTGCACCCCTTGAGTTTACAAGATCCAATAAGTCATCATCTCCCAGGTCTTCATCATCAGTATTTGGCACCCGACCTGAGTTATTTGCATTTTGCTGATTTACTTGAGCATTAGCCAAGGCGACTAATCTTTCTGCCTCTTGTGGATCAGCCATTCTACCAATCAACTAAGGCTCCGGATGAATTGGTAATAATGGTGCACCTGCTATCCGTGTATTATGCATACATAATTATCAAACTGCACAAACAAAAACAACAAATAAAAGTAAAGCTTTAGGACACTTTGACCAAAGGGTCGATTAACAATCACAAACTTAATTAACAACCGTACTCCTCGGCAATAACACCATTTTTGATAATGCTCAAACTACACCTGTTTAACGAGAGACTAAGCGGTCATTGTCAAATATATAACCCAACAATGTTGGGTGTCGAATCACACAGGGAATACTATGTTCACTTAGTATTGTGGTTGTTATTAGACTGTTGATCGAAGGTTCCTGAGAAAAAAAGGGGTTTTTGATTTATCAATTGTATAAAAATGCTAGAAACAAAAAGTAATCCACTTGTTGATTATATTAAAAATAGTAATTCAGTAAGAATAGTCAATCTAAAGTTATGGTTACTAAGATAGTTAAGTAGCTAGGGTTGTGAACTGTTTCGAATTCCCAATGAACAATTCTAATTGTAAGAGTAATTGAATTCTATGGTTTACCCTTTAGGTTCTCCACCTAAATGAGTAATTTTATACCTTTATTCTTTCAAACATAAGGAACATATCATTTATTCAACTATATTCTCACTTGGGTTGATCTGGTTAAGGCATCTACCCTTTATCCACAGGTAAATGCTTTTAGATTTGTGTAAACCCTTTCTTTTCTCAACAAAAACTTTTCTATTCGAACAAGTGATGTTCTTAGGCTCATTTTTCAAGTTTGCAACCAAGAAAAGTCATTAAAGTGAATAAGGGTTTATGCATTATCAATTAATCATAGGAATCTACTAGATTCTCAACCCAATTCATCTTTTCACATCAAGGCTCCCATAACCCTAGTTATGGATTCTTAGCCACACATATCCATAATAGAAATAGAAAAATCATTGTGTTATTCATAAATTAAATCAAGATTTACTTACAAAGGTTTCAAGAATTTATTCTTGAATCTTCAATAGAGATGGAATGATTAGATCCACAAGATTTACTTAATTCCCAAAAATACTACCTTCAGAGAGTTTCAAGTATGGACACTATGATAAAAGATTAAAAGAAAAGATATCTCTCCAATAATAAACCTAAAATTGGTATTTATACGTTCCTAGGTAATAAGAATCTAAAATTTGAATTCCAAAAACCGCGTCCAAACTGACTGCCAAATCTGGTGGTCCGTCGAAAGACTGATGGTCCACCATCTTTTCTGTCGCTGAGTCTTTCAGGAGGCAGTGTTCTAGATAAGATTAACGGCCAAGATGGTGGTCCATCGCAGATCATACGATCCACTATTTGGTCCGTTGCTGAGTTTTTCAGGAGGCAATGTTTTGGATAAGATTGAGGGCCATGATGGTGGTCCGTCGCAGATCTAACGGTCAACCATTTGATCCGTCGCTGAATGTTCTGAAACCTTGGGTTTTGCTTAAGGCTTGACGGTAAGGTTGGTGGTCCATCGAAGGTGTGACGGTCCACCATTTCAACCGTCAGAAGTACTTTTCTGCCACTTTCCAGAGTCTTTTCCTTCAGCTAACTCCTTGCCCTGAAACACTAAAAACCAGCATCAAATGCAACCTTGGTTGCTTGAAAACATCCAATTTTCCCAAGAAAAAATGCAAAATGTTCCGTCAAAAGCCAGAACATCAACACCCTTAACCTAAGATCATTGTTTGTCCTCAAGCAACTCAGCACCTAATTGTAAACATGAACAATATCATGACAACCAACCAACTAATGAATCATTTTGTAATAATCATTCACTCATCATTTCACTCACATAAATGAAAATTGATTATAATTCAGCACACACACATAGATGTTATATCCTACAGAGAAAAGCAAACCGAAGAAAAAATCCAGTTTCCCTCACAAAAAAGAAGTCCACCACTCATTATATTATGTGGACACAATCTAAGCTCACACACTCACAAAGAAGTTACAAGTATAATCCAAGTTCCAATAGGCTTGCCCTTGCCATACGACTCACCCTCAAAGGCGATACGCTAAGATCAAACAGGTCTTGTCTAGGCTTGTAATGAGGCTTTAGGCTAGGTGAGGATAAGCTTTTGGTTAAAGTGACGAATTAAGATTCAACTCTCCTTGCTCTAGCATTTTTGAAACTGATACACCCAAATTACACCTCTCTTACGAGAGAGTAGGCAGTCACTGTCAAATATAGAACCCAACTAGGTTGGGGTCGAATCCCACAGGGAATATGGTGCTAATTAAGTTTTATGCAAATTTGTTGACTTTTAATCATTTGTTTCCGTAAAACAAAAAGGGGGAATTTGATGCAGTTCACAAATTAATGGTTTCAGTTTAACAAGATGAAATATGTGTAATAGTATTCAAATTTAGAGAAATAGCAAGCTAGGGTTATGTCCACCTTGTAGTTTTTAGTACTTTCTAACTATGGGCTTTACGAATTCATACATGTATCATGTTTATAGAGAAACATATTGTATTTAATAACATAAATATAGTGTTTCTCAACCATCAAGGACTAATTAACTTTAGTTTCCTCAAATCAAAAGTGTTTACTAAAATAATACGAAATCTCCAAGTAATTAATCCTGTTAAGGCATTAACATATGAAATAAGGGTTGGAAATCCTATTTTCTTGTCACTACTCTCTTTTCCGAACAACAACCTTTCTCTCGAACAAGTTGTGTTTTAAGGCACAAACCTCTATGTTTGCAACCACGAGAATTCAAAATAAATGAAGAGAGTGATATAAACAAATCAATTCATAATGAATTCAAAACCCAAAGTAATAGATTGTATGATACAAGGCTTCCATACCATAACTAATAAACATAGCTACACATGAATAAAACGAGAATCACAAGAGAAATATTCATCATACCAAAAAGTAAACAAAATCTTGGTGGAGAAGATGAAGTAGCGCTTCTCTCTTGGTGCTAAGCCGCCACTCTCCTCTCTCAAAATAATACATAATAATCAATAATGAATAAAAATTTAGTATCAAGTCTTTTAATAATCTCTTCTCTCATAATTGCCTTCTAAGTCCCTAAACTAATTCTAAATGATAAATTAGTCTTGGACATAGTTTCTAGGAGCCACATTTGGTTCACAAGCTACTTTTCTCTTGTGTGATATGTCATCCGCAATCCATAGACCCATCATGTCTCTATCTACCTCATTAACACCTGAAATTATGCTAATCACATAGGTTATTATTCTCAAAACTTAGCTAAAATATGTGTAAGTTAAGGTGCTTTGGCGTATAAATACACCCAAGATTACCACACCACACTTAAAGCTTTGTTCGTCCTCGAACAACTTAGCCATTTACGCATACACATGATTTAAAACCCACAAAGGAAACACAAGATTCTCAAAGAAGCTCACACAATAATTATGAACAAGAAGTAGATTCCTGAATCATTGCTAGAGACAACCTACCCTCAAGAATAGACTCATTAAGTTGGAAAATTCATACATACTGTTTAAGCAAAGAAATCATATAAATTACCCAACCTTCATCAACCATGTGCCCTCACAACAAGAAAGTTACCCATAATTACTCACAAATATGCAATTTCTAACAAAATGGGTACAGGAATCAAGTTGCGCTCACTCTCACAAAGAATTATCTAATTACAACTGATGACCATATGCTTTCCCTTAGTGTAATGCTCTACTAATATCAGAATGCTAAGATTAGGATCAAATAGTTCTTTTATGGGTTGTAATGTAGGCTAAAGGATGGGTAGAAACTATTTTGGCCAGAAATAGTGACTATCTTCCCTAAGCGCTTTAATACAATACATTATGCAACTAAGACCAATTTCTAACAACCAATTTACACCACTTTCATCTATCCATATCTTTTGTTTTCACCCCATCCCATTAAACTCAATTAGCAAGACTATGGTGGGAGTATGCAACCCTTTCAAATTTTTATTTTTTTGCACCCATTTCACATTATGCACCCCTATGATAGCCACCCTCAACTTAAGCTATTTGTTTTAGTTGAGGTGCACAATGTCCAAGAACGACCAGGGCCAAAATAGGTTTATTGTAATATGTCCAGGAAAATTTTTGGAACTTTTTCAACAATTTTTGCTACTCCAAACCACATCAATTTCACATGCCAATAACTAGACTTTGGGGCATTAATTTCACTCTTTTTCTCTCATTGTCAAACTCCTAACTCAAATTTATTTTAAGTTAAAGTGCTTAGGAGATTTTGGATCAAATTACGCTTTATTAAACAATGGGTTAGGCTACATATAAGGTTTTAAAAAGAATAAGCTAAAGTCTCAATGGGGCTAGCTAAGATAATTTGCAAAGGTAGGCCAAAAAAAGGCATGAACAATGGCTGTCAAAGAAATGCCTAAATCATCTCCTAAACTCACAATCCTTATTTTGCTTTGCACACACACCAGACAAGTTATAAATCAGTTGCAATAAGGAATATACAATAGTCTTACACACTCATGGCACATTGTCAACTCAATTAGGAGCATTATAGATTCTCGACCCAACAATTAAATGAATTCAACTAAAACCAATAATCACAACAAGAGTCACAACTAGAGCCTAGGTGTTTCAAACGTAATGATCTATCACATACTCATGCTATAATGCTATATGATCCACAAGAACATTTACATGAAACAAACGAATAATTTTCTCTTAAGACGGTTATCATCCATCCATCATTGAGAAAAGCACCTAACTATGACTAAATCAAACAAGCATCTAACAAGAAATAAAATAAATAAAATAATTAATACTATCACAGAAGTACACTAAGGAGAAGGTACTAATTTCTTACAAAACAAGCAACAAAGTAACCAACCACCCCACACTTAATATAGGCACTGTCCCCAGTGCAAATAACAAGCTCAAAAACCTGGTTAGTAGTACTCTTCATCCACATTAGGAGTCATGCCACCTGTATGGAGATCATCATTGGAGCTATTTTTCCTGTACTCATCACATCACCCATGTCAACCACACATAATGAAAATACTTACAATTCAGATGAAGGTGATGAAGTCACCATCCCACACTTAATTTGTTAGTATAAACTAATTAAGTGTTATTGTTGGGTACTCAGACTTTGCTGACATACACTTTGATATGGTGCACCAACATTAGTCGTAATACAATTCACTCACATTAATTTTCCTAATTCTATTTCAATGAAGCAATTTTTGAACAAAATCATGCCCTATAACTTCAACCATATAAAGATATACAGAACACCATCACTTTCACATTATTTTCTCAACATCATGTTCAATACAGTAAGATGGAAACTAATGGTTACACAACTGCCATGTTAATTGTGAATAATTCACTCATATGTACAAGCTCAAGTACTACAACAATGGTGCTTATCTACCTAAGATGTTCAAAATCCTTCTATGACATAGACATGGAAAGAATTTAATTCATAATCCTTAAGAAATCAATTAACTATAACAAAAGGTCATAATAACTAAGGGTTAAGAAAGTAAAACTTACCTTGAAGATAGAAGATTAAAGAAAGAAGGGGGAAATTCTTGAGATTGTTAAGGAAAGAGTAATCTTGAAGGACAAATAGAATGGTGAGAGAGAAATCTTGTACATCTTAGGGGTGAAATAAGGATGACTTTGGGCATTCATGGTGTGGATTCTATTAAAGAGTGAAATACGGATCGGATTGACCTAATTAAAAGTCGAGTACTAAGCTAAATTGGGAAGGGTATGCGACGTACAAGGGAAGACAAATATTTAAGTGTACGTTGCATAGGTTATCGCACAAGTGAAACAGTGAGCATATGCGTTATGGCTTGCGTCGCACATGTTATCGCACAAGGGTAAGTGTGTGCCGCACAAGGTATCATGCAAATTAGGTTAGGAGCTTCATATGTAGTCGTATAAGTGAACCAGTGAAAGTGTGCGGTTGGGTGTGCAACGCACAATCCATTGCCAAAGTCAAGGTGTGCGTCACATAAGGTATAGCATACGTGAGGGTGATCTTAGGATATGTCTTAGGCAACGCCTTTTCCATGGCCTATGTATACTTGGGCACCATACACCTTGTTGTACACTTAAACTTGGATACCATGCACCCCGTTCTTCTTATAAGGCATTGATAAAGGTTCGTACCACAGGGGCTTCTCCCCCGCACCTTCATCAAGATCATTGGTGGGCTCCGAGATTGGGCTTGTCCACCCGATCCCTCGCTACCACCACAGACCTCCTTGAAAATCACAAAATAAAGTCACACCGTGAAACTTTAGGTGGCGGATTAACATAATTTAGTCACAACTCTAACACGAGTCATGAATCGAGCCTTAACATTTGACCACTCCAACTTACCTATAATGTCACTGTTACTCCTAACTTACCACCATTGATATGGCTAAATTTCAAACTAAATTTTGTATGAATCACCTTCTTAGTACTTCATGCACCTACGCTTAATCAAAAATAACTAAAATAATTATAATGATGGGTTTCCTCCCACCAAGTTCCATAGTTTTGGTCGTGGCTCGACTCTTATTTTTGTATTTTTATTTAATATGATAAAATGAAAATAAAATCATGGGTTGCCTCCCATTCAATGCCTGATTGAACATCTCGGCACGACTCAATTATCTTGACTACTCAAACTTTATCAATATACATCAATGATACCATTTGTACCTTATTTGTTGGATCAAGAAAATGCTTTATTCCAAGTCCAACCATTTTCAAGTCACTCACATCCTTGCTTGCAAGTTCAACCAAACCAGCTTTGGTATCCACAACAGGTCTATCCTTAACAGGTACATCTCGCTCATCTTCGTAGAATACATCAACAATTGAAAAGACACTCATCTCTTTTTGTTGTTTCATGGATTTACATACTTAAAAATTAACCTCTTTCCTGTTGAGACTAAATTTTGGCTCATTCAACTCCAGGTCAACTAATACTCTCCCGATTGCTAAGAATGGCCTACCCAAAATTATGGGTACTTCAAAGTCCACTTCGAATCAAGAATTACAAAATTGGTAGGAAATATAAAATTGGCCACCTTTATAAGTACATCATGTAGAATCCTAACTGGCCTTTTCACCGATCTATCTGCCATTACAAGTGGGATGTTTGTGGGTGTGGGGTCTCCCAAACCCAACTTCTTATAAACAGCTAGCGGCATCAGATTTATGCTAGATCCTAAATCACATAAGGCCTTAGCAAAATCCGGAGACCTAATCGTACAAGGGATGGTGAATGCTCCTGGGTCTGCCTTCTTCTGCACCAGTGACCTTGTAGAAATAGTACTACAATCATAAATTTAGCATATCCTGGCATCTACTTAAGTGATTTAACTAAAGGCACGTTCACTATCAATTGCTTCAACATAGCCATGAATTTGTTAAACTTACCTTCATCTTTTTTCTTATTTAATCATTGTGGAAATGGGGGTGGTGGCCTTGGGATTTCAAATGGAGCAACTTTTACCTCCTTTGTTATGCCTTGTTCCACATCACTAATATTCTTCGGCTTAGGTGGTTGTTCCACTTCCGCACTTTTCTTTTTCGAACTTCCCAACTCCATAGGCACTACTGAGGATTCATCAACCATCTCCTAATTATATTTTAACCATATTAGTATGAGAGGATGCTCCCAATATTGGACTAGATAACATCTTACCACTCCTGGTGGTAATAGACATACACAATCCATCAGTCCTCAGATTTTGAACTGCATCACTTGGTAGAGTCCCATTCTGTCTTTGGTTGAATGTTGTGGATAATTGGCTTATCTGCTGCTCCAGTTGTTTAATAGCGATTGAGTACGAATTTACTAGTTGACTCATGGAATATATGTCACTCTTCATAGTAGTCACCCTAGAATTGGTTGCCTCAACTCCCATTATTAGTTTCTCCATCATGTCCTCCATAGACATTTTACCTGAACTGGTGGCAGCATTATCATGGCTTCCTGGAGGTACATATAGTCCACTCCTGTCACTTTTATTCTTCCAATCTTCTTGATGGTTCCAACCTTGGTTTCCTTGACCACCGTTCTGGAAACCCCCTGGTTATGACAGTAGTAAGCCTCTCCTCAATGTTTGATTCATCTCCCTTACCGTGGGACCCCACAACTTTTACCTTCTCCATATTCCCTAATAGAAAATATTTTGTGAGAAGATCTATCTGGGTTTTTATATGAGCTATATCCTGATCACGCTCCTTTTCTCTCTTACACTGCTCAACTGATATTATACTAGACCCAGTATTATTTGCTAACAAATAATATCTGGTATGCCAAGATCTATTTGTCTTAGTCATTCTTTCTAATATGTCCGCAACCTCAGTAAAGGTGAGCTCCATAAAAGCTCCTCCTGTAGTATTATTCACTATTGGCTTTATAAGTGAGTTCAAAGCTCTGTAGAATATTTTCATCAAGTGTTCATCAGTTATCTTATGGTTTGGGCATTGAGTCAACTTCTTTTTAAACCTTGCCCAAGTCTCATGCAAAACTTCATTAGCCAATTGCCTAAAGTTTCTGATCTCATCCCTCAACTGTAACATTCTGGGGGCGGAAAGAACCTTTCTAGGAAAGCTCCTTTCAATTGCATCCAGTTTGATATAGAATCAGGAGTCATCTCATTCAACCACATAGTTACCTCTCCAAACAGAGATAGTAGGAACAATCTCAAATGAATAGCATTTTTTCCCACTCCAGGATTATCAAATGATTTACAAATATTGATGAAATTAGCCAAATATAGATTTGGATCATCACCAGGTAATCCACCAAAGAGTCCTTTCAAATTCAGTAGCTAGATCATAGTACTGGTGATGTTGAATTTCACCCCAGGAGTTAGTGGTGGTAGAATGATTTTCCCTGTACCTCCAGTTCTATCTAAATTGTCCTCATTATTGTAAATATCAAACTGCACAGCTTGGCGGTCTATTCTTCCTCTAAATGTATGATTTTGATTTATAGGCACAATTACTCCCACTGCACGCCTCTTATTAGCTGGGTCAATTAAATCATCATCTCCTAGGTCCTCTTTATCTTGATTATGTACCCGACCTGGGTTATCTTTATTCTATTGATTTAATTGAGCATTATTCAAAGAGGATAATCTTTCAGCTTCCTATTGGTTAGCCATTCTTTCAATGAGATGAGGTTCAGGATTGAAAGGTAATAATGGTTCTCCTGAACTTCTGGTTCGTGGCATAAACAACAATGAGCCTGTAATGAACAAAAAAAACAAATAAACATAAAATAAGGAAACTTGACTAACAATCATTTAACACACATAAAGTCAATCGACAATCGTATTCCCCGGCAACGACGCCAAAATATGATACAGCCAAATTACACCACTCTTATGAGAGAGTAAGCAGTCACTGTCAAATATAGAACCCAACTAAGTTGGGGTCAAATCCCACAGGGAATATGGTTCTAATTAAGTTGTATACAGATTAGTTGACTTTTAATAATTCGTTTCCATAAAACAAAAACGAGGAATTTGATTCAGTTGACAAATTAATGGTTTCAGTTTAACAAGATGAAATGTGTGTAGTAGTATTCAAATTCAGAGAAATAGCAAGCTAGGGTTATGTTCACCTTATAGTTTTCAATACTTTCTAACTATGGGCTTTACGAATTCATACATGTATCATGTTTACAAAGAAATATATTGTATTTAATAACAAAATCCTAGTGTTTCTCTACCATCATGGACTAATTCACTTTAGTTCTCTCGAATCAAAATTGTTTACTAAAACAATATGAAATCTCCAAGTAGTTAATCTTGTTAAGGCATTAACATATGAAATAGGGGTTGGAAATCCTATTTTTTGTCACTACTCTCTTTTCCGAACAACAACCTTTCTCTCGAACAAGTTGTGTTTTAAGGCACATCCTCTATGTTTGCAACCACGAGAATTCAAGATAAACGAAGAGAGTATGATGTAAACAAATCAATGCATCATGAATTCAAAACCCAAAGTAATAGATTGTATGCTACAAGGCTTCCATAACCCTAACTAATAAACTTAGCTACTCTTGAATAAAACGAGAATCACAAGAGAAATATTCATCATACAAAAGAGTAAACAAAATCTTTTTGAAGAAGATGAAGTATCATTTCTCCCTTGGTGCTAAGCCGCCACTCTCCTCTCTCAAAATAATACAGAATAATCAATAATGAATAAAAATTCAGCATCAAGTCTTTTAATAATCTCTTCTCTCATAATTGCTTTCTAAGTCCCTAAACTAATTATAAATAAAAAATTAGTCTTGGACATAGTTTCTAGGCACCACATTTGGTCCAACAAGCTATTCTTATCTTGTGTGATTTGTCATCCGCAATCCGTAGTCCCATCATGTCTCTATCTACCTCATTAACACCTAAAATCATGCTAATCACATAGGTTATCTCAATTACATCAAAGTAGAGTAAAACCATAAGAAACTAGGCACTTTGTTCTCAAAACTTAGCTAAAATATGGGTAAATTATGGTTCTTAGGCGTATAAATACACCCAAGTTCAGAAACCCCAATCTGCTATTTTAAATAGCTTGTTTTCACTCTCCATTATTCACTTCTACTTTTTTTCTTTTTCTTTTTCTTTTTTTTGAAAGGGATCATGCACCCTCAACTTATGCTGATGTCCCCAACTAAGGTGCACAATAACTTTGACAGATCAGGGAAAAATGCCTTTAACTAAGTTCTAAAACAACTTTACATCGAGTACTTTCATTTTGACAATAGCCACCCTCAATTTAGGTGCACAATACCCAATATTTGGTCAATGCCAGAGTTAAACTTGAATGCTAAAGTCTTTAGGAGATTTAATTAAAATTATTGGTCAAGAAGAAAACTACTAAAATCTCTAAACGGGTTCAAGTGAGGGAATAATCATTTTGGTGGGATTAATTATTTAAGCTAAGCGGAATGAAAGTACAAGGAGGCCTTCCATCCTATTTTAGTGAATCAGCTACAAGATAGTATCAATGACTCAAGCAAGTTCTAGGCATTAGACTATGAAAGAATTGAAGATAAATACTCACACCCACAGGCAACTGTGTTAAACTTCTTATGCCACCCTTAGAATTTTCATCACATGATTCATGTTTCTCTTACAAATTAATGCCAAATGCATTACTAAAGGTTATGTACATATGCTTACATGAATAAAGTAAATAATTACACACACATACTCATAGTTTTATGCCAACATCATTCATTATTAATATCTACAAAGGTACTGAAACTGAGCATTTAATAAATAATATTAAACACAGATATTTACATCACAAGCTTAAGAAATTCGACATGAAGAACTTAAATACCCTAGGCATGCCGCTTCTACTAGATAATGCATGATATGGTTCAGAATATCATCAAACCAACCCAACCATGAGACAAATATACCCCACCCCCATATAAAATCATATGCATTTTCCTCACAACATTCAAAGTAAGGTACAAAGGATTGAGTATACTTGTTTTGCCTCTTATTCAGTCTGAGGCGTCTATCACATATGGAGAGATGTATGCATCCTCGCCTGGTTCAATTTTGGCCCCAATGGTGGTATGGGAACTCACAACCTCACCCTCCAAAATTGGAGGGGTCATCTCCCTAACTAAACCTGCACTTTGCCCCCTTGCTGGGGCAACGCTAGTAGATACTCTTACTATTTTTTCTTATGCTCTCTTTTTCCTTTCTTCTTCATATCTTAATGACTTCTTTTAGCCTTCTTAATAACATACTATTCTTGTTCCTCCAGTGGCATTGCTTCTCTCTTTCTCCTTCTTTCTTTATTCCTTGTAGCTTTTTCTTCCATTTGCTACTTTTCTTTGTCCTTCAGAGGTATTCCCATCAGATCCATAATGCTTTCTTCATCATCGCTTACTGCTAAAACTGGGTCAAACATAGGATGCTATGACTTCTTTCCCTTTAACTCTGCAATGTCTGTCTTTGCTTGCTCAAATTCTGCCATGAGCTTGGCAAGATCAGGGAGAGATAACAAATCTAGCCTTTTGTTTATGCGAGTTTCCATGTTAACCATCCTAACTTGAATATTTTGAAACGGCCTGACTATTTCATCTATAATTTCTTCAACAAATGGCTTGAAGTCTCCAACAAAAGCTGGAACATCAGGTGTTCAGTCATAATCCAACACACAGTAGCTTTGCGCCACTAGCTTTTCTACCAAGCGCAATGACCAATTATTTGAATCAATAGTTCCTCCCGTACTAGTTTGAATTATTATTGCGACACTATCATTAGTAGGGTAAAACTAACCTATCTCACGATGGTCTAAACCCAGCTCACATTCCCTATTGGTGGGTGAATAATCCAACACTTAGTGAATTCAGCTTCACAATGATAGGAAGAGCCGACATTGAAGGATAAAAAAGCAACGTCGCTATGAATTCTTGGCTTCCACAAAATAGTTATCACTGTTATAACTTTTCTGAAACATCTAGCTTTGAATTTCAAAGGTCTAAGTGATTGTTAGGCCACACTTTCCCAGTTCGTATTCGTACTGGAAATCAGAATCAAATGAGCTTTTCCTCTTCTGTTCCATATGAGATTTCTATTCTCGTTGAGCTCATATTAGGAAACCTGCATTATCTTTTAAAAGATTTGCCACCCCTTCCAAACTCCCCACCTGACAATATCTTTCGCCCATATCGGCCCACAAAACTAGCCTTGGGTCCAAAAAGAGAGGCAGTGCCTCACTTTTGATTCACAGAATAAGTAAAATAACTTTAAAAGTAGTGGTATTTCACTTTTTCCTTTCGCCTCCCACTTATACCACACCTCTTAAGTCATTTCACAAAGTCGCACTAGAGTCAAGCTTAATAGGGTCTTCTTTCCCCGCTAATTCTGCCAAGCCCGTTCCCTTGGCTGTGGTTTCACTGTATAGTAGATAGGTATAGTGGGAATCTCGTTAATCCATTCATGTGCATCAATAATTAGCTGAAGAGGCATTTGGATACCTTAAGAGAGTCTAGTTACTCCTATTGTTTACTCGCGCTTGGTTGAATTTCTTCACTTTTACATTCAGAGCACTGGGCAAAAATCACATTGCGTGAACTTCCATTGTGACCATCGCAATGCTTTGTTTTAATTAAACAGTCGGATTCCCCTTGTCTTTATCAGTTCTGAGTTGGATATTTGACGCTCGGGGAAGGCCCCTGAAGGAACCGTTCCCAGTCCGTCCCCCGTTCGGCCCGTGGCTACCCGTTCTCACTGCAGGAGCAGCTTGAGCAGTCCACTGACAGCCGACGGGTTCGGGACTAGGATCCCCGTGCCTAGCCCTCAAAGACAATCCTTTTCCCAAAGTTACGGATCTATTTTGCCAACTTTCTTGCCTACATTGTTCCATTGACCAGAGGCTATTCACTTTGGAGACCTGATGCGGTAATGAGTACAATTGGGTATGGAAAACATTCAGTCATCCATATTTTCAAGGGCCACCGGGAGTGTACCTGTAATACCCTGATTTTCCAAATTGGGATGCTACACAGTACTCATGACCCTGAAGGACCACAAGCTTTCCCACGACTGATATCTGTATCTGTACACTGCATAAAATATAAATATAAATACGGAAAGCTGGCAAAAACTTGCCATAAGGTTCAAAATGTCTAAAAATACTCAAAATTGAAAATTGAAAATTGAATACTAATACATCTGTCCGAAAAACCTCTAATTGTCTGAACTGTGAAGTTGATGGGATATGTCCCCAACTAACTCCATCTACTGATAATGATCTGAATCTAATGAGATTGTAAAAATAAGGATCATCCTTGAATGAAGAGGATTCACTGCTACGTCTACTGTGCTGACTAGATCTAGATTGCTAAGAGTGCTCTGGGCTCGTGCTTCCCTATGGCATCAAATAAAATACCATAGTGCAAATGCGTTAGTACGGGAATGTACGAAGTATGGAAATAAGGTAAGTCTAAATGCAAGGGCTTATACATAAACAATAACTAACTGTATGATATGCAAGAGCTGGATTAGCAAACATAGAGAATCTGTAACTACTTAACATACTATGCATAATGTGACTGAGCATACTGGGACTGAATCTGATAACTATACTAAATATACCACAATATGAGGTTTCTGAACATACTGAGTTTATACGTATCTGACGCTATTGAAATTGATATTTGTACTTATTAATATTGATAAATTGGATGACTGAGTCTATCGATAACTCATATTAACTTGTTGAATCTGAGATCAAACCTATCTAGCGGGTCGATCTCTAAATCTTCCAATGAGGATTAAGATTTCCTAGGCTTGAGATCAAGCCTTACTAATGGGTGATCTCTGGAACTGATATTAAGAATACTCAATTGAATCTGAGACTGAGATCAAGACTATCTAACGGGTGACCTCTGTAGATACTGATACTGAATAACTTTATGTGAGACCAAGCCTATCTAGCGGGTGGTCTATGAATCTATGGAACTATCTGAGTTCCTCACTGAGATTGATGACTGTATCTGACAGTCCTGATTTTGGAGTCCTACTCTGAAGACTGATACTGAAACTATAACTGTGGGAGTTCTCACTTAACCGATAAGCCCCGTATCTGAACTAGTGGGGTCCAACCTATAACCCCTGCTGAAAAGGTGTCAATACCGTGCCACGGGTAGAAACCTCTACTATGGTCAAGCTTCTCTGACAGGTGACCTTGAACAGGAAGTCAAGACTAAGGAAATATAATAGTCAAGTCAAACTTTAATCTGACGGGTGACTCCTGGTCTTGTGCTGGCTACGCAGTTCGTACAGAGATTGCTGCTAATGACTCTTCCTCTCTAACAGGGAAGCCTCCATCCCCATACTCGCTCGGTGTTAGTTCCTACTCCCTACTGAAAGACTCTGAACCTATTCTTAACTAAACTAAAACTGAGTCGAATCTGTTATTATTCATATTTCTTGACTGATCTGACTGGGTTCACTTGGTTCTGTTAGCTGATGAAATAATACTGAATCTAATATCTGACTGAATGATACTAAGTTCTGAAATATGTAACTAACTGAGTTCTACTGATCATAGTACAACTGAAATTATCTTGAGAATGACTCGGCTCTAGGTACACAACTATATTTTTTGGGTACAAGTACCCCCAGGACTCGATAGAAAGAAGCTAACAAAATATGACTTCTTGAATTCACGACTAACATCAACATAATAGCATGTATTCAAGTATACATAATTGAGGACTTCATACTAACATATAACAATTCATTCAACAAGGGACACACAAGGATAAGAATGCACACAACATACTATAATTCATTCAATATGGTCTCTCAACAAACACATGGCGTGCATGGCTTATATTAAATTTGGGTTTATCTAGGCAATATGGTATAATGACCCAATATCCTTCACACAAGCATTTTTTCAAACACATGTGGAACATGCTTTGGTCATATAAAAATTTTCACACCTAATTCTCATGGATAATCAATCAACATACAACTTGAAGGGATTTATCATGAACATCACATAATTATTACATAATAGGGTCAAAGTTTGCAAGTTTATAATCATATCATGAATTAAAACTCAACAACAACATAGCCTTCAAACTCAATTCACATAAACCATGAAAACAACTTAAATTTAAAATATTGAATTTAGAAAGAGAGATTCTTGAACTTCTTGGGCGGAAGGAATACAAGAATCAACACTTGCATACCTCAAAGGCTTGAATATTGAAAGAGAATGTCTTTTCATGGTTTTCTTGAAAGAGAGCTTGAATCTTGTTCTTGGGTGATGATCTTGAGAGGAAACCCTAATTTTCTTGTTCTTGAAAGTGGTGAGGATTAAGGGTTTTTAAAACTGATTTATGATGGTTATGTACGTGATTTTTTTTATTTATGTCATGGAAGGTGAAGGAAAAGTCCAAAATACCCCTACAAAACTGCTTTTTAGTTGCTGAAATTATCAAGTCACGACCAAGAATGATAAGCCATTAGATCTGTGATAGCCCGTCAGCCCAGGTCGTCACCTGGGAGCTGGAATTGATTGGTTTCTGGCTAAGCTTGATGACATGGCTGATGAGTCATCAGAAATTTCATCAAAAATATGATAAGTCATCAGAAATATCGTCCGAAATATGATAAGCCATAAGAAATGTCGTCACTCAGTTTCTAGGCTGACATGCTAGAGTAAAATAGGCATAACCTTTTGCTCTGGTATTTGGGCGAAATTGGTATCGTTGGAAAGATAATTCAATTATATATCATTTTCTTGGACATGATCAAAAAAATTCATAGTAAAACGAGAGATATGCTCATTTGAAGTTGACTATGGCAATATCCTTCCCAAGAATTCATTCGGTAAGGAATGTTTTGCTTCATCTGATAGATGGGAGCTATTTGAAGACTTAATATACATATAACTTACTCATAAAACTATAGAAGAATCATGATTTACTATGAATGAGATTGAAACATGGAGCTAATACTGGTTTTGATTTTTTGGGGTATTACAATATCTCCCCCTTGGGAACATTTGCCTTCGAATGAGACTGACTGAGAGGGGAGGAGCGATAGACCAAACATAAAATTAACATGAATAAATGAGACATGATCTCATGACTGATGTGAACGATAAACTGACTATATCCTATTGAACATGCATATCTGATGCATGTGTAACTGATTCTGAATACATGTAAGATCTGAAGCTACTCGTAAGTTGAATCCTCATAATGGACATACATATCTAATGCAAGGATGTGTGAATGATTTTTTCTCATGGATACATGACTGGGTATACTGATAAGCTAAAATTTCTCTATTGAACATGCATATCTAATGCATGAATGTTTGACTGAACTAACTCCTAGAGGCATGACTGATGCAAAGATTGTAATGAGAATATGAGCATGAAACTAAATGTATTTAAGGAATTTGATAACTTCGGGGAGTCAAGGAGTATCTCCCCCTTGGGACACTTTGTCCCGCTATGTACACTTACCTTACAGATATACTGGGGCGATGCACAGGGCATCTATGAACTAGATCATGACTGAACCTCGTGAGTCTGAAACTAATGCATATCATGAAGATAAAAGATTCATACGTATCCGAATCTATGTCCGGAAAACTTTATGGATCATGGCGAGTGTAAAGTGAATAGAGTCGATTCTAATGCTGACCACTATTGGTACTAGGAGTGGCGGCCTACTGACGTGAATCTCTACCTTTCTGAGCTAACACTCTACACTCCTGCACTTTGTGACCTGGCTTACCATATCTAAAACATACCTGACTATTGTATCTGCATGCACCTAGATGGTTCTTGCCACACTCTTCACAAAGTGGATAAGTGTGATCACTTTTAACACTACTCTGGGCTTTGGAGACTGGCGCCCCATCATGACTGACTTCTCTGAAATTTGGTGTAGGCACACTAGCTGAGGATGGAGCTAGGACTAAAGTCTTCTGACTATGGTAAGACCCATTACCACCCTGTGACCCAACTTGAGCAAAGTTGTAACTACCGGTTTTGAATCTCTTATTAGATCTCTCCCTCTACTTATATTTATCTACCTCTATCTACTGGGCATGCATCAGAACCTAGCAAGATCCCTGTCTCTATTGAGCATAGCGGTTCTATACTCCTTCTACACCAACCCAGACACACCAGTCACAAACTCACTCATACTATCCCTAGGGTCATCTATCAAGTCAGGAGCATACTTAGCTAACTGGTTGAACTTAAGACAATACTTATTCACTACCATGGAGCCTTGTCTCAGGTTCATAAACTCTTCTACCTTAGTTTTTCTCATCTTTAGTGGGAAAAACTTATCTAAGATGGCATCCTGAAATATCTGCCAAGTCATGAGAGTTGCATATTCCCCTCCACTTTCTTCCACAACACCACCCAATCATGAGCAATATCATTCATCCTATAGAAAGCTAATTTCAGTCCTTTCTCTTATGGCATATGCATAATCTGGGTGATCTTCTTCACCTCCTCTAGATAGGGATGTAAGTCCTCACCTGCTACTGACCCAAAGAATTCTGGTGGGTTCATTCTCATAAAAATTTTTATCCTGGCTGCGGCTTAATCCCCATCTTGCTAAGGTGGGGCTGCAGCCTGACGGTTGCCCTGAACACTAGAGTTCACATCATGGGCTAGCGCCTGAAAATCTGCCCAGAACTCTGCATATGATACATGCTCATTCAAAGGGTCTACGGCCTGAGGTGGATGATTGTCATTCCTACGGGCATTATATCTGTGCGGAGGCATGTTCTGGAAATGGAAGAGGAATAAGGATTAGACTTAGAGTTCAACTTGAGCTTTTTTCTCACTAGCACGACATGAATACTAAAAGAAGGGATAGTCTTCCTAAAACATCTTATAGCCTCCTTTACATAAATGTGATGCGCAACACACCCATGCACAAGAATCTACTAGATGTGGCTTTTCAGGCTTCCTAGGATACTATTGAACCTTAGGCTCTGCTACCAAGTTTGTAACGCCCCGATTTTCCAATCCGGGATGCTATACGGTGCTCATGACCCTGAAGGACCATAAGCTAACCCATGACAGATATTTGTACCTGTACACTACATAATATATAAATATAATGCAAAAAGCTTGCAAAAACTTGTCATAAGGTTCAAAACGTCTAAAAATACTCAAAACTAAAAACTGAATACTAATACATCTGTCTGAAAAACCACTAACTGTCTGAACTGTGGAGTTGATGGGACATGTCCCCAACTAACTCCACCTATTGAAAATGATCTGAATCTAATGAGATAGTAAAAATAAGGATCATCCTCGAATGAAGAGGACTCACTGCTACGTCTACTGCTGCTGAATGGATCTGGACTGCTAAGAGTTCTCTGGGGATCAGGCTTCTTAACCTATGGCGTCAAATAAAACACCATAGCACAAATGCGTTAGTACGAGAATGTACTGAGTATAAAAATAAGGTAAGGCTAAATGCAAGGGCTTATGCATGAGCAATAACAAAACATGACTTCTTGAATTCACGACTAACATCAACATCATAACATGTATTCAGGTATACATAATTGAGGACTTCATACTAACATATAACAATTCATTCAACAAGGGACGCAAAAGGATAAAAATGCACACAATATACTATAATTCATTCAATATGGTCTCTAAGAAAACACTTGGCATGCATGGATTATACTAAATTTGGGGTTTTCTAGGCAATATGCTATAATGACCCAATTTCCTTCACACATGCATTTTATCAAACACATGGGGAGCATGCTTTGGTCATATAACAATTTCCACACCTAATTCTCATGGATAATCAATCAACTTACAACTTGAAGAGATTTATCATGAACATCACATAATTATTACATAATAGGGTCAAAGTTTGTAACTTTATAATCATATCATGAAATAAAACTCAACAACAACATAGCTTACAAACTCAATTCACATAAACCATGAAAAACACATAAATTTAAAATATTAAATGTAGAAAGAGGGATTCTTAAATTTCTTGGGAGGAAGGGACCCAAGAATCAACACTTGCATACCTCAAAGGCTTGAATCCTGAAAGAGAATGTCTTTTCTTGGTTTTCTTGAATGGGAGCTTGAATCTTGCTCTTGGGTGATGATCTTGAGAGGAAACCCTAATTTTTTTGTTCTTGAAAGTGGAGAGGATTAAGGATTTTTAAAACTGATTTGTGATGGTTATGTACGTGATTTTGTTGATTTATGTCATGGAAGGTGAAGGAAAAGTCCAAAATACCCCTATGAAACTACTTTCTAGTTGCTGAAATTATCAAGTGATGACCAAGGATGATAAGCCGTTAGATCTGTGATAGCCCGTCATCCCATGTCGTCACCTGGGAGATTGAATTGATTGGTTTCTGTCTAAGATTGACGACATGGCTGATAAGTCCTCAAAAATTTAGTCAGAAATGTGATAAGTCATCAGAAATGTCATCACAAATGTGATAAGTCGTAAGAAATTTCGTCACTCAGTTTTCAGGCTGACTTGCAGGAGTAAAATAAGCATAACCTTTTTCTCCGATATCGGATTCAGGAGAAATTGGTATCGTTAGAAATATAATTCAATTATCTATCATTTGGTTGGTCATGAGCTCAAAAATTCATAGTATAACGAGAGATATACTCATTTAAAGTTGACTATGAAAATATACTTCCCAAGAATTCAATCGGTAATGAATATTTTTCTTCATCTGATAGTTGGGAGTTATTTGAAGCCTTAATATACATCTAACTTACTCATAAAATTATAAAAGAATCAAGATGTACTATGCATGAGATTGAAACATGTACTATGCATGAGATTGAAACATGGAGATAATATTGGTTTTGATTTTTTGGGGTCATACAATATCTCTCCATTGGGAACATTCATCCTCGATTGAGACTGACTGAGAGGGGAGGAACGATTGACCAAACATGAACTGAACATGAATAACTAAAACATTATCTCATGAATGACGTGACTGATAAACTGACTATACCATAATGAACATGCTTATCTGATGCATGTGTAACTGATTCTGAATGCATGTAAGATCTGAAGCTACTCGTAAGATGAATCCTTATAATGGACATACATATCTAATGCATGGATGCGTGACTGATTTGTTCAAATGGATGCATGACTAGGTATACTTATAAGCTAAACTTTCTCTACTAAATATGCATATCTAATGCATGAATGTCTAACTGAACTGACTCCTAGAGGCATGACTGATGCAAAGCTTGTAATGAGAATATGAGAATGGAACTAAATGGATTTAAGGAATTTGATAACTTTGGGGAGTCATGGAGTATCTCCCCCTTGGGACACTATGTCCCGCTATGCACACTTTCTTTACTGATGTACTGGGGAAATGCACAGGGTATCTATGAACTAGATCATGACTGAACCTCGGGAGTCTAAAACTAATGCATATCATGAAGATAAAAGATTCATATGTACCCGAATCTATGTCAGGAAAACTTTCTAGATCATGGCTAGAATACAGTGAATAAAGTCGGTTCTGACACTGACCAATGTTGTTACTAGGAGTGGTGTCCTGCTGACGTGAATCTCTACCTTTCTGAGATAACACTCTACACTCCCGCACTTTGTGACCTGGCTTACCACATCCAAAACATACCTGACTATTGGCTCTACATTCACCTAGATGGTTCTTGCCACACTCTACAGAAAGAGGATAAGTGCGCTCACTTCTAACACTACTCTGGGCTTTGGAGACTGGCTCCACATCATGACTGAAATATTTAAAATTTAGTGTAGGCACACTTTATGAGGATGGAGCTGGGACTAAAGTCTTCTATCTATGGTAAGAATGGTTACCACCCTGTGACCCAACTTGAGAAAAACTGTAACTACCTGTTTTGAATCTCTTATTAGATCTCTCCCTCTCCTTAGATTTATCTTCCACTATCTGCTGGGAATGCATCATTAACCTAGCAAGATCCATGTATCTATTGAGCATAGCGGTTCTACACTCCTTCAACACTAACCCAGACACACTAGTCACAAACTTACTCATACTTTCCCTAGGGTCAGCTATCAAGTCAGGAGCATACTTAGCTAACTGGTTGAAGTTAAGACAATACTCCTTCATTGTCATAGAGCCTTGTCTCAGGTTCATAAACTCTTCTACCTTAGCATCTCTTATCTCTAGCGGGAAAAACTTATCTAAGCAAGCATCCTGAAATATCTGCCAAGTCATGGGAGTTGCATCTTTCCCTCTACTCTTCTTCCAAAACACCACCCAATCATGAGCAATATCTTTCAGCCTAGAGGACGCTAATTCCACACCCCCTCCTATCATATAATTATAATTAGGGTGATCTTCTTCACCTCGTCTAGATAGAGCTGTAGGTCCTCACCTGCTACTGACCCAAAGAATTTTGGCAGGTTCATTCTTATAAAATTTATGATCCTTGTTGTGGCTGAATCCCCATCTTTCTGAGGTGGGGCTGCATCCTGACGGTTGCCCTTAACACTAGTGGTCACATCATGGGCTAGCACCTGAAAAGCTGTTCGGAACTCTGCATGTGACACATGTTCATTTAGAGAATCTATAGCCTGAGGAGGCTGACTGTCATTCCTACGGGTATTATCTCTGCGAGGAGGCATGTTCTACAAATGGAAAAGAAATAAGGATTAGACTAAGAGTTCATCTTGAGCTTTTTTCTCACTGGCACGACATGAATACTGAAAGAAGGGAAACTGTGCCTAAAACTTCTTATAGCCTCTTGTACATAAATGTGGTGTGCAACACACCCATGCACAAGACTCTATTAGATGCGGTTTTTCAGGCTTCCTAGGATACTATTGAACCTTAGGCTCTGATACCAAGTTTGTAATGTCCCAATTTTCCAAACCGGGATGTTACACGGTGCTCATGAACCTGAAGGACCACAATCTAACCCATGACTGATATTTGTACCTATTCACTGCATAATATATAAATATAAATGTAGAAAACTGGCAAAAACTTGTCATAAGGTTCAAAACGTCTAAAAGTACTCAAAACTAAAAATTGAATACTAATAGATCTGTCTGAAAAGCCTCTAATTGTCTGAACTGTGGAGTTGATGGGACATGTCCCCAACTAACTCCATCTACTGAAAATGATTTGAATCTAATGAGATAGTAAAAATAAGGATCATCCTGAAATGAAGAGGACTCACTGCTACGTCTACTGCTGCTGATTGGATCTGGACTGCTAAGAGTGCTTTGGGGCTCTTGCTTCTGAACCTATTGCATCAAATAAAACACCATAGTGCAAATGTGTCAGTATGGGAATGCACTGAGTATGAAAATGAGCTAAGACTAAATGCAAGGGTTTATGCATGAACAATAACAAAACATGACTTCTTGAATTCACGACTAACATCAACATCATAACATGTATTCAAGTACACATAATTAAGGACTTCATACTAATATTTAACAATTCATTCAACAAGGGACGTACAAGGATAAGAATGCACACAACATACTATAATTCATTCAATATGGTCTCTCAACAAACACTTGGCATGCATGGCTTGTACTAAATTTGGGGGTTTCTAGGCAATATGCTATAATGACCCAATTTCCTTCACACAAGCATTTTATTAAACACATGGGGAGCATGTTTTGGTCATATAATAATTTCCACACCTAATTCTCATAGATAATCAATCAACATACAACTTGAAGGGATTTATCATGAACATCGTCTATTATTACATAATATGGTCAAAGTTTACAATTTATAATAATATCATGAATTAAAACTCAACAACAACATAGTTTTCAAACTCAATTCACATAAACCATGAAAAACACATAAATTTAAAATCTTGAATTTAGAAAGAGGGATTCTTGAACTTCTTGGGCAGAAGGGACCCAAGAATCAACACTTGCATACCTCAAACGCTTGAATCTTGAAAGAGAATGTCTTTTCTTGGTTTTCTTGAAGGAGAGCTTGAATCTTGTTCTTGGGTGATGATCTTGAGAGAAAACCCTAATTTTCTTGTTCTTTAGGGTGTAGAGGATTAAGGGTTTTTAAAACTGATTTATGATGGTTATGTACGTGATTTTGATGATTTATGTCATGGAAGGTGAAGGAAAAATAAAAAATATCCCTATGAAACCGCTGCCTAGATGCTAAAATTACCAGCTAACGATCAAGGATGACCACCAAGGTTGATAAGCCGTCAGATATGTGATATCCCATCAGCCCAGGTCGTCACCTAGGAGCTGGAATTGATGGGTTGCTATATAAGATTGACGACATGGATGATAAGTCATCAGAAATGTGATAAGTCATCAGAAATGTGATAATTCGTCAGAAATGTCGTCATTCAGTTTCCAGGCTGACATACTGGAGTAAAATGGGAATAACTTTTTGCTCCAATATCGAATTTGGGCGTATTTGGTATCATTGGAAAGATAAATTAATTATTTATTGGTTAGTGGGTAATTATCTCAAAAATTCATAGTACAAAGAGAGATATGCTCATTAGAAGTTGACTATGGTAATATCCTTCCCAAGAATTCAATCGGTAAGGAATGTTTCACTTCATCTGATAGCTGGGAGTTATTTGAAACCTTAATATACATCTAACTTAATCATAAAACTTTAAAAGAATCATGAATTACTATGCATAAGATTGAAAAAATGAGATAATAGTGGTTTAAATATTTTGGGGTATTACAATATCTCCCCCTTAGGAACATTCATCCTCGAATGAGACTGACTGAAAGGGGAGGAACGATAGACCGAACATGAACTGAACATGAATAACTGAAACATGATCTCATGACTGACGTAACTGATAAACTGACTATATCATACTGAACATGCATATCTGATGCATGTGTAACTGATTCTGAATGCATGTAAGATCTAAAGCTACTAGTAAGCTGAATCCTCATAATGGACATGAATATCTAATGCATGGATGTGTGAATTATTTGTTCTCATGGATGCATGACTGGGTATACTGATAAGATGAACTTTCTCTACTGAACATGCATATCTAATGCTTGAATGTCTGACTGAACTGACTCCTAGAGGCATGATTGATTATGCAATAATAATTGATGCAAAGCTTGTAATAAGAATATGAGCATGAAACTAAATGGATTTAAGAAATTTGATAACTTCAGGGAGTTATAGAGTATCTCCCCCTTGGAAAACTATGTCCCATAATGCACACTTACCTTACAGATATACTGGGGCGATGCACAAGGCATCTATGAATAAGATCATGACTGAACCTCAGGATTCTAAAACTAATGCATATCATGAAGATAAAAGATTCATACGTACCCAAATCTATGTCAGTAAAACTTTTTGGATCATAGCGAGTCTGAAGTGAATAGAGTTGGTTCTGACGCTGACCACTATTGGTACTAGGAGTGGCGCCCTACTGACGTAAATCTCTACCTTTCTGAGATAAAACTCTACACTCCCGAACTTTATGACCTGGATTACCACATCCAAAACATACCTTACTATTGTTCTGCATGCACCTAGATGTTTTTTTCCACACTCTCCACAAAGCAGATAAGTGAGCTCATTTCTAACACTACTCTGGACTTTGGAGCCTGGCGCCCCATCATGATTGACATCTCTGAAATTTGGTGTAGGCACACTAGCTGAGGATAGAGCTGGGACTAAATTCTTCTGACTATGGTGAGAATGATTACCACCCTGTGACCCAACTTGAGAAAAGTTGTAACTACCTATTTTGAATCTCTTATTAGACCTCTCTCTCTCCTTAGATTTATCTTCCTCTATCTATTGGGCATGCATCATTAACCTCGCAAAATCCATGTCTCTATTGAGAATAGTGGGTCTACACTCCTTCAACACCAACCTGGACACACAAGTCATAAACTTACTCATACTTTCCCTAGGGTCAACTATCAAGTCAGGAGCATACTTAGCTAACTGGTTAAACTTAAGAAAATACTCCTTCACTGTCATGGAGACTTGTCTCAGGTTCATAAACTCATCTACCTTAGCTTCTCTCATATCTAGCGGGAAAAACTTATCAAAGAAGGCATCCTAAAATATCTGCCAAGTCATGGGATTTGCATCTTCCCCTCTACTCTTCTTCCATAACACCAGCCAATCATGAGCAATATCTTTCAGCCTATAGGACACTAATTCCGCACTCTCCTCCTCTGACACATGCATAATCTAGGTGATATTCTTCACCTCTTCTAGATAAAGTTATGGGTCCTTACCTTCTACTGACCCAAAGAATTCTAGCGAGTTCATTGTCATAATTTTTTTTATCCTGGCTGTGGCTGAATCCCTATATTGCTGAGGTAGGGTTGCAGCCTGATGGTTTCCCTAAACACTAGTGGTCACATCTTGGGCTAGTTCCTGAAAAGCTTCTCGGAACTCTGCATGTGACACATTCTCATTGAGAGGATCTACGGGCTGAGTGGCTGGTTTTCATTCCTACAAGCATTATCTCTACGAGGAGGCATGTTCTGCAAACTAAAGAAGAATAAAGATTAGACTGAGAGTTTAACCTGAGATTTTTTCTCATTGTCATGACATGAAACTGAAAGAAGGGAAACTATTCCTAAAATATCCTATAGCCTCCTGTACATAAATGTGGTACGCAACACACCCATGCACAAGACTCTACTAGATGCGGCATTTTAGGCTTCCTAAGACACTAGTGAACCTTAGGCTTTGATACCAAGTTTGTAACGCCCCAAATTTCCAAATCGAGAAGATACACGGTGCTCATGACCTGTACACTGCATAATATATAAATATAAATGCAGAAAGCTTGTGAAAACTTACCATAAGGTTCAAAATATCTAAAAATACTCAAAGTTGAATATTGAATACTAATACATCTGTCTAAAAAGCATCTAACTATATGAACTGTGATTTGATGAGACATATACCCAACTAACTCTATCTACTAAAAATGATCTGAATCTAATGAGATAGTAATAATAAGGATCATCCTCGAATGAAGAGGACTCACTTCTACGTCTACTGTTGCTGACTGGATCTGGACTCATAAGAGTGCTCTGGGGCTCGTGCTTCTGAACCTATGGTGTCAAATAAAACACCATAATGCAAATGCGTCAGTACGGGAATGTACTGAGTATGAAAATGAGGTAAGGCTAAATGCAAGGTCTTATGCATGGACAATAACTAACTGAATGATATAAAAGAGCTGGATTAATATACATAGAGAATTTGTAACTACTTAACATACTATGCAAAATGTGACTGAGCATACTGGGACTGAATCTGATAACTTATACTAAATATACCATCAATCTGAGGTTTCTGAACATACTCATATTATACGTATCTGAAGCTACTGAAACTAATATGTTTCTTATTAATACTGATTAATTGGATGACTGAGTCTACCGATAACTAATATTAACTGGATAAATTTGGATGAGCACCGTGTGGCATTTTGGATACGAGATTCGGGGCGTTAAAACATAGCACGACGAAGTGAGGATGGCGTGGGACATGGGGGCAACCTTTCGGTTTACCCCGCGCATAGAATGCGAGGGATGAAATGTGATCGATAAAACTTGATAATGCCTAGGAATTAGGTATGCAACATAGGAAACTGACTTCGAGCAAGACTAAATTGAACTTTCCCCACGACTGAGATAGAAGGAGGGTCAGGACGTCGCTGTTTCAGCAGGGATCCAACCTAACCGCATATGCCGAACATACTCACGCGCCGTGCATACAAATTCTCCATCGATGTAAGAACAGGCCCCAGTAATAGATGTCGTGCACTACAGCCCATGCGGGCGTTGCAAGGCTAAAGCAAGTCTCGCAGAGGAGTTAAAGTCGTGCCGAGGCTAGTGCCCGGGCGCCACCCACGTCAACCGCCGGCGCTCTATGCAGATTCGGCTCATGCCCCATGTGTGCAGCGCCTGGAGCTTGCCCCGAGAGCAGCATCCAGAACTCGCCGCACTCACAAAATCACCCCCTCATCCGAAATCAAACACTAACAGCCCCATCGTGGACGACCCCCCTATAGAAGACACTTGCGTACAATGAAGTGCGGTCAACATTGTTTTGTGGCAACTGGTGGCTCGCATGGACTATCCATGTATGCTTCCATATGCCCAGACTGCACGCAGACATGCCCAGTGAGCGCCTATGCCAACTAGCGACAGTCGCCTTGAAATGCCTTCAACATCTCTACCCATCATATATATGCTTAAAAAAACCCAAGTGATATGAGTTGACGTGATTTTTCCAGAGAATCATACTAGAGATGTACGGACCAAAATTGCACGTTTTGACGTAAGACTGAGCCAATGCACTCACAAAAGAGTCACCTAATTTGTAAATGATAATTTTCATTAAGAAAATATTTTTATTCAAATATTATTTATGAAAATTCAAAAAATAAATAAAAATAAATAAAAATAAATAAAAAATTATGAAAAATATTCCCAACGCATGAAGTAACCTTAAATCAATAATTGAGTGCATATTTGTATTTATAACGTGACGATATAAAATATCAAAATTTAAGGATATTAAATAATTTTTTTTTAAAAATATAAAAATGACGTGGTGGCATTAGTAAAATACCCCAGAATGCAACAGATAAGTAACAACCGCAAAAATTGCATATTAGAATGAAGTAACCTTAAACCGATAATTGAGTGCATATGTATACGTATAACGTAACGATATAAAATGTCAAAATTTAAGAATATTCCATAAAAAAATTGAAAAAATATAAAAATAACGCGGGGGACATTAGGGAAACCGCGTAGAATGAAATAGATAAGTAACAACCCCAAAACATGCATATTAGAATGACCTTAAACCAATAATTGAGTGCATATTTGATATTAAAATTTAAATAATTAAGGATTAAATAAAAAATTGAAAAAAAAAACTTGGGGACATTACGAAAACTGCCCCAACATATGAGGTAATATTGAAATATCGTTAAAAACACTTATAGCATGTATTTAACGAAAGGAGTATGAAACGGTGAGGATGATGATGGATGAATGTTATGAATATATTCGGATGATCGAACCTAGGTTTACACTCTTTTGATTTTTGCGCTGTGCCTTCATCGTGCCCATGGTGTCATGGTGCCTTGATCCACTCGCGGTGGGTGCACGGGTGCCAAGCACACAGTTCCTAGCATAGTATGCATGGGTGACATGGTGTGTGATGCCATGGTGAGTGGTGCCTTTGGGCCATGGTGTGGGGTGCCATGGTGCCATGGTACGCGGTGCCTTGGTCCCATGGTGCGCGGTGCCTTGGCGCGATGGTGCCATGGTGTGCGGAGCCGTGGTGCCATGATGTCTTGTCGCCATGGTGCCTTGGTTCCATGGTGCCATGATGTATGGTGAAGTGGTGCCTTAGTGAAACCAACTCGACAAATACATCACCATGATAGGCCACTATAGGTCCTTCAACATTTTTCATCACAACACATGAAGACACTTGTTTTTTACGCTGCTGATTTCGCCAAACGTTGGAGCCCGGGTCATTAGACATGTCTCTAGGATTTCACTTGATGGTCACCTAAACCTCTAATTGCGACATGCCTCCACGCACCGACATTGGCCTCACGATGCATCGCTGGACTTTTGAGCCATACTTCGCATCGCGAAAAACCTCTAATTGTGATGCTGTAGTTTTTCATGAAAGACCACTTGATAAATTTCTTAACCGTTTGGAATGAAGCATAGACGACACTTAAAAAACAAACGTCTAACTCGGGTGAGGCTGTTCTATGGCATGCTCGAGGGTGAGGTGAACTCACAACACTTAGTGGGGTTTTCCAAGTACGGATGCATAAACTTCCTTTAGAGATGGATAGAAAAATGATTGGATTGGAGGAGGAGGGACAAATCGGAGCGACAAAGGACTGAATCTCAGTGGATCTTGGAAGAAAGGCCACTGTGCCACTTACAATACCCCGTCACGTATTTAAGTTTTCTGCAATGGATTCTACCCACCGCTCGATGGAAATTGTACTTCAAGGCGGCTACCACAACCCTTCTGCTACAATGCTTAGCCAACGACACGTGTCGTTGGGGGACGAAGCCCCTACTGTGGGTCGGCAAGTGGACGGAGGACGCATGCATCACTTCTAGCTCAGATTCTTAGTTAGAGGCATTTAGTCATAATTTAGCCCACGGTAGCTTCGCGCCACTGGCTTTTCAACCAAGCACGATGAACAATTATGTGAATATATGGTTCCTCTCATACTTGATTGAATTATTGTTGTGACACTGTCATCTGTAGGGTAAAACTAACTTGTCTTACGACGGTCTAAACCCAGCTGATGTTCTTTATTGGTGGGTGAATAATCAAACTCTTGGTGAATTCTGTTTCACAATGATAGGAAGAGCCGAAATCGAAGGATCAAATAGCAACGTCACTATAAACGGTTGGCTTCCATAAGCCAGTTATCCTTGTGGAAACTTTTCTAACACCTCTAGCTTTGAATTCCGAAGGTCTAAAGAATAGTTAGGCTATGCTTTCACGGTTTGTATTTGTACTAGAATTCAAAATCAAATGAGTTTTTTCCCTTCTGTTCCACACTAGATTTCTATTCTTGTTGAGATTATCTTAGGACACCTGCGTTATCATTTATTAGATGTGCCGCCCCAGTCAAAATCCCCACCTAACAAAGTCTTCCACTTTAATCAACCCGCCGATCCAGCCTTGGGTCCAAAAAGAGAATCAGTTCCCTGCTTTCGATTCACGTAATAAGTAAAATAGTGTTAAAAGTAGTGGTATTTCACTTTATCCTTTTGTCTCCCACTTATACTACACCTCTCAAGTCATTTCACAAAGTCGGACTAGAGTCAAGTTCAACAGGGTCTTCTTTCCCTCCTAATTCTGCCAAGCCCGTTCCCTTGGCTATAGTTTCGCTAGATAGTAGACAGGGACAGTACGAATCTCTTTTATCCATTCATGTGCGTCACTAATTAGATTACAAGGCATTTGGGTATCTTAAGAGAGTCATAGTTACTCCCGCCGTTTACCCTCTCTTCGTTGAATTTCTTCACTTTGACATTCAGGGCACTGGGAAGAAATCACATTGCGTGAACATCCGTTGGGACCATCGAAATGCTTTTTTCTAATTTAATAGTTGGATTTCCCTTGTCCTTACCAGTTTTGAGTTGGATGTTTGACGCGCGGGGAAGGCCCCTGAAGGAACCGTTCCCAGTTCTTCCCCCAGCCGGTACGAGGCGACCTGCTCTCGCTGCGGGAGTAGCTTGAGCAGTCCACCAGCAGACGACAGGTTTGGGACTGGGAACCCCGTGCCAAGTCCTTAGAGATAATCTTTTTCTCGAAGTTACGAATCCATTTTGCCGACTTTCCTTGCCTACATTATTTTATCGACCTGAGGCTATTCACCTTGGAGACTTGATGTGATTATTAGTACGATCAGGCGTGGATGACATTCAGTCCTATGGAATTTTCAAGTGCCACCGGGAGCACACCGAACACTATATGACGTGCGGTGTTCTTCCAGCCGCTAGACCCTACCTCCGGCTGAGCCGATTCCAGTATGGGTAGGCTGTTAAACAGAAAACATATCTCTTCCCAAGGCTTCCACCGACATTTTCGAACTTCCTAATGTTGTCATCAATAGCCATATCCCAATTCAGGAATTTTAACCCGATTCCCTTTCGGAGTACGCGCGAAATGTGCTATCTGTTGGGGTTCCCCCGACCCTTAAGATCGACTAACCCATGTGCAAATGCCGTTCACATGGAATCTTTCCCCTCTTTGCCCTTCAAATTTCTCATTTGAATATTTCCTGCTACCACCAAGATATCCACCAACAGCTGCTCGCGCCCGGGCTCGCACCCAAGCTTTTTACAGCGACCACCGCGCCCTCCTATTCATCTGGGCCCGACACTTGCCCCGACGACCGAGTGTAGGTCGATTTCTTAAGAGCCATCCATTTTTGGGACTAGTTTATTCGGCAGGTGAGTTGTTACACACTCTTTTGCGAATTTTGACTTCCATGACCATAATGTCAGGATTGGGTAATTTGCGCGCCTGTTGCCTTCCTTGGATGTTGTAGCCATTTCTCAGGATCCCTCTACGGAATCAAACCCTAATTCTCCATCACCCTTTACCACCATGGTAGGCCACTATCCTACCATCGAAATTTGATTGGATAAAAAACTGAATGATGCATCGCCGGCATAATGGCCATGCGATCCGTCAAGTTATCATGAATCATCGCAACAACCGGAAGAGCCCATGTCGACCTTTTATCTAATAAATGCATCTCTTCCAAAAGTCGGGTTTTGTTGTACGTATAAACTCTTGAATTACTATTATCCGAGTAATAGATACCATCAAACAAACTATAACTGATTTAATGAGCCATTCGCAGTTTCAGAGTCTGAATATGTTCATACTTACACATGCATGGATTAATCTTTGAGACAAGCATATGACTATTAGTAGGATCAACCAGGTAGCATTCTTCATCGATGCCGGCATCGCGAGAGGCCTGCCTGCCTGAAAGGGCACGGACGGGCTCAAGGCGAGCGCGACCATCATTTGCAAGAAGCATCGTATAGGGAAGATAAGAGCTGATGAAGACCCCATGCCCACTGCGTCTACCGCATCTGAGAATCCCGACCGTCACTCATGGACCACGACATCACATGATGAAGCGAGGAAGGTGTGGGACACGGAGGTGTCCTTTCGGTTCACCTCACTCACGGAATGCAAAGGACGAAAGACGATCGATAAAACTTGATAATACCTGGGCTTTAGGTAGGCAACACAGGAAATCGACTTCGAGAAAGCCTAAATTGCCTTTGCCCCACGATTGAGATGGCAGGCGGGTTAGGACGTCGCTGCTCCAACAGGGATCCAATCTAACCGCTCATGTCGAACATAACTCACGCGCCGTGCAATGTATGCCTAACACCGGCCCCAACACCCAGAAATAGATGACGTGCGCTGCTACCCATGTGGACGTTGGAAGCCTAAAATAAGTCCCACTTGACACGATAGCCCACCCTTAGAGGGGAAAAAAAGAGATAAAGGCACACCGAGGCTATTGCACGGGCGCCGCCCACGTTAGCTGTTGGCGCTCTATGCAGATTCGGCCTAGCCCCGTGCGTGCAGTGCCTGGATCTTGCCTCGAGAGAAGCATCCAAAACTCATCGTACGCATAAAAGCACTTCCTCATTCGGAATCAAGAGCCAACAACCCCGTCGTGGATGATTCCACCGATAGCAGACACGGGTATACAATAAAGCGCGGTCGACATTGTTTTTCGGGAACTGACGGCTCACATAGACTAGCCATGCAAGCTGCCAAGTGCCCACACTATACGCTGACATGCCCAGCGGGTTCCAATGCCAACTAGCGACAATCGCCTTGAAGTGCTTTCAACACTTCTACCCCCCTTATATTTGCTTGAAAAACACCCCAAGTGGTAGGATTAGACATGATTTTACCAGAGAATCATACTACACATGTACAGACTAGAACTGTACATTTTGACATAAGATTAAGCCAATGCACTCAAAAAAGAGTCACGCGATTTATAAATGATAATTTTCATTAAGAAAGTATTTTTTTTCAAATATTATTTATGGAAATTCAAAAAACAAATAAAAAAATATGAAAAATATTTTTAAAATATAAAAATATTAGAAAAATATTGCCAACGCATGAAGTAACCTTAAACCAATAATTGAGCGCATATTTGTACTTATAACGTAACGATATAACATATCAAAATTTAAGGTATATTAAATAAAAAAATTTAAAAAATATAATAATAACGTGGGGGCATTAGTAAAATCGCCCAGAATGCAAAAGATAAGTAAAACCCTAAAACATGCATATTACAATGAAGTAACCTTAAACCAATAATTGAGTGCATATGTATACGTATAACGTAATGACATAAAATATCAAAATTTACGGATATCCAATAAAAAATTGAAAAAATATAAAAATAACGTGGGGGACATTAGAAAAATCTCCTAGAATGAAATAGATAAGTAACAACCCCAAAACATGCATATTAGAATGACTTTAAACCAATAATTGAGTGTATATTCGATATTTAAATTTAAATATTTAAGGATTAAATAAAAAATTTAAAAAATACTTGGGGACATTACGAAAACTGCCCCAACATATGAGGTAATATTGAAATATACTTAAAAAACACATAGAGAGTGTATTTAATGAAAGAAGTATGCAATGGTAAGGATGATGATGGATGAACTGTATGAATACATTCAGATAATCGATCCTAGGTTTACGCTCTTTTAATTTTTGCACGGTGCCTTCACCGTGCCCATGGTGTCATGGTGCCTTGATGCGCTAGTAGCGGGTGAACGGGCGTGCGGGTGCCAAGATCAGAATTCCTAGCTTAGGATGCATGTGTGCCAAGGTGCGTGGTGCCTTGGTGCCTGGGGCACAATGCCATGGTACCTTGGTACCATGGTGCGTGGTGTATTGATGCCATGGTGCGTGGTGCCTTGGTGCCATGGTGCCATAGTGCGCGGTGCCTTGGTTCGCGGTGCCATGGTGCGCGGTGTCATGATCCCATGATGCCTTGGTGCCTTGGCACCATGGTGAACAGTTCCATGGTGCCTTGGTGTAACTAACTTCACAAAGACACCACCATAGTAGGCCACTATAGGTCCTTCAGCATTTTTCATCATGGCACTTGACGACACTTGTTTTCATGCTGCCGATTTGGCCGGGCGTGGCAGCCTGGGTCGTTAGATATGTCTCTAGGATTGCACTTGATATTCACCTTAACCTTTAATTGCGACATGCATCCACGCATCGACGTTGTACTCATGATGCATTGCTGAGATCTTGAGCTGCACTCCACGACACAAAAAACCTCTAATTGTGACACCGTAGTTTTGCACGAATGGCTACTTGATATCATACTTAACTGTTTGGAATAAAACGCATGTGAAACTTGAAAAACAAGTGGTAAACTCGGGTAAGGTTATGCCGCGGCATGCTCGAGGGTGAGGTGAACTCACAACACTTAGTGGGATTTTCCAAGTAGGGATGCACAAACCTTCTTTGGAGATGGACGGAAAAATGATTGGATTGGAGAGGGAGGGACGAACCGAAGCGACAAGGGTATGAATCACCATGGATCGTGGATCCAAGGACTCTTTTCCATCTACAATACCTTATCGCTTATATAAGTCATCTACAAAGGATTCTACCTACTACTCGATGGATATTATACTTCAAGGCAGCCACCACGACCCTTCCGCCATGAGCGCTTGACCAACGACACGTGCCCTTGGGGGCTGAGGCCCCAACTCCGGGTCGGCAAGTGGACGGCGGGCGCATTCATCGCTTCTAGACCGGATTCTAACTTAAAGACGTTCAATCATAATCCAGCACACTGTAACTTTGCGCCACTGGATGTTCAACCAAGCGTGATGACCAATTGTGTGAATCCCTTGGTTTTGGTTTCACTGGATAGTAGACAGAGACAGTGGGAATCTCTTTAATCTATTCATGCGCATCACTAATTAGATTATGAGGCATTTGGCTACCTTAAGAGAGTCATAGTTACTCCCGCCATTTTCTTGGGCTTGGTTGAATTTCTTCACTTTGACATTCAGGGCACTGGGCAGAAATCACATTGCGTGAACATCTGTTGGGACCATCTCAATGCTATGTATTAATTAAAAATTCGGATTTCCCTTGTCCTTACCAGTTTTGAGTTGGCTGTTCGACGCTCGAGGAAGGCCCCCGAAGGAATCGTTCCTAGTCCGTCCCCCGGTCGGCACGTAGCAACCTGCTCTTCCTCGGGAGCATCTTGAGCAACCATTGACAGCCGATGGGTTCAGAACTGAGACCTCCGTGCCCAGTCCTCAGAGCCTATCCTTTTCCTAAAATTACAAGTCCATTTTGCCGACTTTCCTTGCGTACATTGTTCAATTGACCAGAGGTTGTTCACCTTGGAGACCTGATGCGGTTATGAGTATGACCAAGCGTTGATGATATTCGGTCCTCCATATTTTCAAGGGCTACCGAAGGCGCACCGAACACCACCCAAAGTGCTTTGCTCATCCATCCGCTGGACCCTACCTCCGGCTGAGCCAATTCCAGGGTGGAAAAGTTATTAAATAGAAAAGAGAACTCTTCCCGAGGCTCCCGCCGACGTCTTCGGACATCCTAACATTGTCGTCGATCTCCACGTCCTGGTTCAGGAATTTTAACCCGATTCCCTTTTGCAGTAAACGCGAAATGCGTTATTTGTCGGGGTTCCCCCAACCTTTAGGATAGACTAACCCATGTGTAAGTGTCATTCACATGGAACCTTTCCCCTCTTCGGCCTTTAAAATTCTCATTTGAATATTTACTACTACCACCAAGATATGCACAACCGTCCTATCAGCCCGGGCTCACGCCCAAGGTTTTTGCAGCGATCATCGCACCATCCTACTCATTGGGGCCTGGCACTTGCCCCGACGGCTGGGTGTAGGTCTCTCTCTTAAGCGCAATCTATTTTTGGGGTAGTTGATTCATCAGATGAGTTATTACACACTCCTTAGAGGATTTCAACTTCCATAACCACCTTCCTGCTGTCTTAATCAATCAACACCCTTTGTGGGATCTATGTTAGCACGCAGTTTAGCACCATAACCCAGCATCTGGTTCATCCTGCATCGCCAGTTCTGCTTACCAAAAATGGCCCACTTGGAGATCTTGATTTTGTGGCACGGCTCAATAAAGCAGTCACTTCATCCTACCTATTTAAGGTTTTAGAATAGGTCGAGGGCATTGTACCCCCTAGGCTTCTAATAATTGGCTTTACCCGATAGAACTCGTATCCGAGCTTCAGCTATCCTGAGGGAAACTTTGGAGGGAACCAGCTACTAGATGGTTCAATTAGTCTTTTTACCCTATACCCAAGTCAGACGAACGTTTTGCACATCAATATCGTTGAGGGCCCCCACCAGAGTTTCCTCTGGCTTTGCCCCGCTCAGGCATAGTTCACCATCTTTTGGGTCCCGACAGGTATGCTCACACTCGAACCCTTCTCAAAAGATCAAGGTTGGTAGGCGGAGCACCCCTCAGGGGGATCCTACTAATTAACTTCATTATGGGTTTACTCGCCCATTTACTCACACACATGTCAGACTCCTTGGTCAGCATTTCAAGACGGCTCTAATGGGGAGCCCACAGGCCAGCATCCGAAGCGCGCAGATACCAAAGCAATCTAGAGGTGAGCACTGCCTGTCACAATCGAGGAGATGACACTCCACGAGTGTATTGAGAGATCGGGCTTTGGCCGCCTTTCCAATCCACGCTGGTCCATACCTAGAGTCAATCGACAAATAGGCTTATCGTTGTTCCACTTCTGATCGGGGAATATCATTAGCCCCCATATGATTCCATCCCGATTAGTTCAAGGACTCTTTGACTCTCTTTTCAAATTCCTTTTCATATTTACCTTACGATATTTGTTCGCTATTAGTCTCTCGCCTGTATTTAGCCTTGGATGGAATTTGCCGCCCGATTTGGGTTGTATTCCTAAAAAATCTGACTCGTAGACAACACCTCGTAGTGCGATAGGTTCTGGACACAACAGGGATCTCACCCTCTCTGGTGCCCCCTTCTAGGGGACTCGGTCCCAGTCTACCACTGATAATGCTTCTCCAGACTACAATTCGGATGATGGAGCCTCCCGATTCTAAGGATGGGTTGTTCCTGGTTCGCTCGTAGTTACTAAGGGAATCCTTGTAAATATCTTTTCCTCTGCTTATTGATATGCTTAAACTCAGTGGGTAATACCGCCTGACATGGGGTCGCGGTCGGAGCGCCTAAGCGCGATAGGGTCCTGGAGTCCAGATACACGATGGGCTGTAGCCACGACAAAAAAGTGAGTTGAGTTACAACCAACACTTTCCACAATGTCCATCGACGTCGAATCGCATTTAGTCCAGCCGTGAGCTCAACGAGCATGGGAGGCCAGTATCCATCCCACGACGACAGCACGACCTGTGTTTGAGGTGCATTACGAGGGGGCGACGTGATGCATGATACCCAGGCAGACGTGCCCTCAGCCTTATTGCTTCGGGCGTAACTTGCGTTCAAACACTTAATGGTTCACGAGATTCTGCAATTCACACCAAGTATCACATTTTTCTATATTCTTCATCTATGCGAGAGCCGAGATATTCATTACCTAGAGTTATTTTTGTTTACAAAAGAAGCATAGGTCCACCCGATGCATTCCGTGGATGGCGCACGAGGGGAAGGCTATCAATTTAAGTATTCCTTGGCGTTTTCCGCACCGGGGTTTGTTAGTCACCCGACGCGCACACTAGGTGAGTGCAACGGGGATGAGGGGGAGGTGCTCGTGCGGAGGGCTATAGAACACCAGTCGCGTGGACTCTCCAGTTGTTAAAAATATTCACAGGTCGTTCTTCTGTGCAGGTTTCGACAATGATCCTTTGGCAGGTTCACCTACGGAAACCTAGTTACAACTTCCCCTTCCTCTAAATGATAAGGTTCGATGGAATTCTCGAGATGTCGCGGGCAAAAAACCACCCACATCACTACGATCCGAACAGTTCATTGTATAATTCAATTGGTAGGAGTGACGGGCGGTGTGTGCAAAGGGAAGGGACATAGTCAACTCAAGCTGATGAGTCACACTTACAAGGAATTCCTCTTTAAATACCAATAATAGAAATGATCTATCCACATCATGATGAAATTTCAAAGATTACCCGGGCCTATCGGCCAAGGCTATAAACTCGTTGAATACATCAGTGTAGCGTACGTGCGGCCCAGAATATCTAAGGGTATCACAAACCTGTTATTGCCTCAAACTTTCATGGCCTAAAAGGTCGTAGTCCCTCTAAGAAGCTGGATGCGAAGGGATACCTCCGTATAGCTAGTTAGTAGGCAGAGTTCTCGTTCATTAATAGAATTAAACAGACAAATTACTTCACCAACTAAGAATGGCTATGCACCACCACCCATAGAATCAAGAAAGAGCTCTCAGTCTGTCAATCCTTACTATGTCTGGACCTGGTAAGTTTCCCAGTGTTGAGTCAAATTAAGCCGCAGGCTCTACTCCTGGAGGTGCCCTTCTATAAATTTCTTTACGTTTCAGCCTTGCGACCATACTCCCCCCCGAACCCAAAAACTTTGATTTCTCGTATGTTGTCGACGGAGTCCTAAAAGCAACATTCGCCGATCCCTGGTCGGCATCGTTTATGGTTGAGACTAGGATGGTATCTGATCATCTTTAATCCCCCAATTTTCTTTCTATATTAATGAAAATATCCTTGGAAAATGCTTTCGTAGTTATTCATTTTCATAAATCAAAGAATTTCACTTCTAACTATGAAAGACGAATGCCTCCGACTGTCCCTGTTAATCATTACTCTAATCCCGAAGGCGAACATAGTAGGACCGAAATCCTATAATGTTATCCCATGCTAATGTATACAAAGCGTAGGATTGCTTTGACGACTCTAATTTATTCAAATTAAAAGTACCAAAGGCACGACCCGGCCAGTTAAGGCCAGGAGTGCATCACCGATAGAAGGGATGAGATGACTGGTGCACACCATAGGCAGGCCGTTCAGTCTATCCCAAAGTCCAACTACGAGCTTTTTAACTGCAGCAACTTAAATATACGCTATTGGAGCTAGAATTACCGCTGTTGCTGGAACTATACATGCCCTCGAATGGATCCTCGTTAAGGGATTTAGATTGTACTCATTCCAATTACTAGACTCATTGAGCCAAGTATTTTTATTTATTGTCACTTTCTCCTCGTGTCAGGATCGGGTAATTTGCGTGTATGCTGCCTTCCTTGGATGTGGTAGCCATTTCTTAGGATCCCTCTCCAGAATTAAACCCTAATTCTCCATCACTCGTACCCACCATAGTAGGCCACGATCCTACCATCGAAAGTTAATAGGGAAGAAATTTGAATGATGCATCGCCGGTATGATGGCCGTGCAATTCATCAAGTTATCATGAATCATAACAGTAACGGGCAGAGCCTGCATCGACCTTATATCTAATAAATGCATCCCTTCCGAAATTCGGGGTTTGTTACACGTATTTGCTCTAGAATTACTACGGTTATCCAAGTAGTAGATACCATCAAAAAAATTATAACAGATTTAATGAGCCATTCGTAGTTTCACAGTCTGAATTTGTTCATACTTACACATGCATGGCTTAATCTTTGATATAAGAATATGAATACTGATAGGATCAACCAGGTATCATTCCTCATCCACGCCGACATCGCATGAGTCAGGCTTGCCCAAAAAGGCTCGGATGGGTTCAAGGCGAGCGTGACCGTCATTTGCAAGGAGCATCATTTAGGGAAGATATGAGATGATAAATACCCCATGCCCACTGCATCTACTGCATCCGAGAATCCCGACCGCCACTCATGGACCACGACATCTGCAATATCCCGTACTTCTACCTAGCTTAAAAATCATCCCAAAAATGTTAAAGACTTACTTTAAAAGATGAATCCATTCTTATACACATGGAATTTTCAAGACTTGCCTTGGTGCCTTAGTACTATGGTGCCATGGTGCGTGGTGCCTTGGTGCCATGCTGTGCTGTGCCATGGTGCCATGGTGCCTTTGTACTTTGGCACCATGGTACCTTGGTTCAATGGCGCCATGGTGCATGGGGCTGTGGTGCCTTCATGCAATCAACTCGACAAAGACACCACCATGGTATGACACTATAGGTACTTAAGCATTTTTCGTCATGCACATGACGACACTTATTTTTTACGCTGCCGATTTTACCAGACGTCGCAGCCCGGGTCATTGGACATGTCTCTAGGATTTCACTCGACGATCACCTAAACCTCTAATTGGGACATGCCTCCACACACCGACGTTGGCCTTGCGATGCATCGCTGGGCTCTTGAACCGCACTCTGCGTCGTGGAAAACCTCTAATTACGATGCTGTAGTTTTGCACGAAAGGCCAATTGATATCATACTTAATTGTTTTAAATGAAATGCACGCGTCTCTTGAAAAAAAATGGAGAACTCGTGTGAGGATATGCCGCGGCATTCTTGAGGGTTAGGTGAACTCATAACACTTAGTGGGATTTTCCAAGTGAGGATGCACAAAATTCTTTTGGAGATGGATGGAAAAATAATTGGATTGGAGGGGGAGGGATGAATCGGAGTGACAAAGGGATGAATCTTAGTAGATCATGGCAGCAAGTCCTTTCTGCCACTTACAATACCCCATCGTGTATTTAAGTCATCTGCAAAGGGTTCTACCTGCCTCTCGATGGAAATTGTACTTCAAGGTGGCTACCACAACCCTTTCGCCATGTTGGCTTAGCCAACGACACATGCTCTTAGGGGATGAGGCCCCTACCGTGGGTCGCCAAGCGGACGACCGACGCTTGTATCACTTATATCCCGGAAACTGACTTTGAGGCATTTATTCATAATCCAACACATAGTAGCTTCGTGCCACTGGCTTTACAACCAAGCGCGATGACCAATTATGTGAATCAATGGTTCCTCTCATACTTGGTTGAATTACTATTGCGACACTGTCATCAGTAGGGTAAAATAACCTATCTCATGATGGTCTAAACCCAACTCACGTTCCCTATTGGTAGGTGAACAATCCAATACTTGGTGAATTCAGCTTCACAATGATAGGAAGAGCCTACATCAAAGTATAAAAATTAACTTCACTATGAACTCTTGGCTACCACAAGCCAGTTATCCCTGTGGTAACTTTTCTGACACCTCTATCTTTGAATTCCAAAGATCTAAATGATAGTTAGGCCACGTTTTCACCGTTCGTATTCATACTGGAAATTAGAATCAAACGAGCTTTTACCGTTCTTTTCCACACGAGATTTTTGTTCTCGTTGAATTCATCTTAGGACACCTGCGTTATCTTTTAACAGATGTTCTTCCCTAGACAAACTCCCCACCTGACAATGTATTCTGCTCGGATCAGCCTGTAGAGAGAGCCTTGTGTCCAAAAAGAGGGGTAGTACCCTGTTTCCAATTCACAAAATAAGTAAAATAATATTAAAAGTAATGGTATTTCACTTTCTCCTTTCGGCTCCTATTTATACTACACCTCTCAAGTCATTTCACAAAGTCTGACTAGAGTAAATCTCAATAGGGTCTTCTTTCCCTGCTGATTCTACCAAGCCAATTCCCTTGGTTGTGGTTTCGTTGGATAGTAGACAAGGAAAGTGAAAATCTCGTTAATCCATTCATGCCCGTCACTAATTAGATGAGGATGCATTTGTCTACCTTAAGAGAGTCATAGTTACTCCTGCCGTTTACCCACGCTTGGTTGAATTTCTTCACTTTGACATTTAGAGCACTAGGCGGAAATCAAATTGCGTTAACATCTATTGGGACCATTGCAATTCTTTATTTTGATTAAATAGTCGGATTCCCTTGTCCGTACCAGTTCTGAGTTGGTTGATGTACACGTAGGGAAGGCCACCGAAGGAACCATTCCCAATCTATCCCCCAGCTAGCCCGTGGCTCCTGCTCTCGCCTTGGGAGCATCTCGATCGGTCCACTGACAACCGACGGGTTTGAGATTGGGACCCCCGTGCCTATCCCTCAGAGCCAATACTTTTCCCGAAGTTATGGATCTATTTTTCTGATTTCCATTGCCTACTATGTTCCATCGACCAGATATTTTTCACCTTGGAGACCTGATGTGCTTATAACTACGATCGGGCATGGATGACATTCGGTCCTCCGGATTTTCAAAGGCCACTGAGATCACACCAGACACCATATGATGTGCGGTACTCTTCAGCCACTGGACCCTACCTCCGGATGAGCCAAGAGGGTGGGAAGGCTGTTAAACATAAAAGATAACTTTTCCTGAAGCTCCCGCCGATATCTTTAGACTTTCTAATGTTGCCGTCGACCGCCATATCCCGATTCAGAAATTTTAATAAATTTCCTATAATCCTATAATAAATTTATTATAAATTTCCTATAATCCTATAAATTTTAATAAATTTCCTATAATCCTATAATCCTTTAATTCGGTCCTTCGGCGAACGTAATAGTACCAAAATCCTATAATGTTATCCTATGCTAATGTATACAGAGCATAGGATTTCTTTGAGCACTCTAATTTCTTCAAAGTAACAGCGCCGAAGGCACGACTCAGCCTGTTAAGGCCAGGAGCACATCGCCCACAAAAGGAATGAGATGACTGGCGCACACTATTGACAGATCGAGTGGCCCATCCTAAAGACCAACTACGATTTTTTTAACTGCAACAACTTAAATATATGTTATTAGAGCTGGAATTACCGGGGTTGATGGCACCAGACTTTCCATCCAATGGATCCTCATTAAGGGATTTAGATTGTACTAATTCCACTTACCAGACTCATTGAGCCCGGTATTGTTATTTGTTGTCACTACCTCCTTGTGTTAGGATTGGGTAATTTGCGCACCTGCTGCCTTTCTTAGATATGGTAACCATTTCTTAGGCTCCCTCTTTGAAATTGAACCCTAATCCTCCGTCACCCATCACTGTCACGGTAGGCCACTATCCTACAATCGAAAGTTGATAGGACAAAAATTTGAATGATGCATTGCTGGCACGATGGTCGTTCGATCCGACGAGTTATCATGAATTATCACAGCAACGGGAAGAGCCCGCTTCGACCTTTTATCTAATAAATGTATCCCTTCCAGAAGTTGGGGTTTGTTGCACGTATAAGCTTTTGAATTACTATGGCTATCCGAGTAATAGATACCATAAAAAAAACTATTACTGATTCAACGAGCCATTCGCAGTTTCACAATCTGAATTTTTTCATACTTACACATGCATGGCTTAATCTTTGAGACAATCATATGACTACTGGAAGGATCAAATAGGTAGCATTTCTCATCAACGCCGGCATCGCATGAGCCCGGCCTGCATGAAAGGGTGCGGATGGGTTCAAGGCGAGCGCGACCATTATTTGCAAGGAGCATCGTATTGGGAAGATAGGAGATGATGAAGACCCAATGCCCACTACCTCTACCCCATTTGAGAATCCTGACCTCCACTTATGGACTACGACATCGTACAATGAAGCGAGGAAGGCATGGGACACAAGGGCAGCCTTTCGGTTCACCCCACGCACAGAATGTGATGGGTGAAAGACGATCGATAAAACATGATAATGCTTGGGCATTAGGTATGCAACACAGGAAATCGACTTTGAGTAAGCCTAAATTGCGCTTGCCCTACGACTGAGATGGAACACGGGTCAGGACATCACTTCTCCATCAGGGATCCAACCTAACCACATATGCCGAACACAACTCACGCGCCATGCGTCCAAATGATCTGTCGATGTACGCCCATTGCCGGCCCCAACGCCCAGCAATAGATGTCATGCGTTGCTTCCCATGCGTACGTTGCAAGGCTAAATCAAGTCCCACTTGACATGATAGCCCACCCTAGGGGGAGTAGAGGAGATAAAGGCACGCCGAGGCTAGTGTACGAGCGTCGCCCACGTTTGATGCCGGTGCTCTTTGCGGATTGATCCCATCCCCATGCGTGCAGCGCCTAGAGCTTGCCCCGAGAGAAGCATCCAGAACTCCCCACACGCACAAAAGCACCGCCTCGTCCGAAATCAAGCGCCAACAAACTCGTCGTGGATGACGCCACCAATAGCAGACACGAGTGCATAATAAAGTGCGCTCGATGTTGTTTTGCGGGCACCGACAGCTCACATGGACTAGCCATGCATACTGCCATGTACCCACACTACACGCTGATATGCCCAGTGAGCACCTATGCCAGCTAGCGACAGTCGCCTTGAAGTGCCTTCAACACCTTTACCCCTCTTATATAAGCTTAAAGAACACCCCAAGTGAAAGGATTAAACATGATTTTGCCAGAGAATCATATTAGACATGTACGAACCAAAACTGCACGTTTTGACATTAGATTAAGCCAATGTACTAAAAAAAGAGTCACATAATTTGTAAATGATAATTTTCATTAAAAAAATATTTTTTTCAAATATTATTTATGAAAATTCAAAAAATTAATAAAAATAAATAAAAAAATATTAGGAAAATATTCCACACACATGAAGTAACCTTAAAATAATAATTGAGTGCATATTTGTACTTATAACGTAATGATATAAAATATCAAAATTTAAGGATATTAAATAAAAAATTTAAAAAATATAAAAATTACGTGGGGGCATTAGTAAAATTGCCCAGAATACATCAGATAAGTAACAACCCCAAAATATGCATATTAGAATGAAGTAACCTTAAATCAATAATTGAGTGCATATGTATACGTATAACGTAACAATATAAAATATCAAAATTTAAGGATGTCCAATAAAAAAATTTAAAAAATATAAAAATAACATGGTGGACATTAGAAAAACATCCTAGAATTAAATAGATAAGTAACAACCCCAAAACATGCATATTAGAATGACCTTAAACCAATAATTGAGTGCTTATTCGATATTTAAATTTAAATATTTAAGGATTAAATAAAAAAAAAACTTGGGGACATTACGAAAACTGCCCCAACATATGAGGTAATATTGAAATATAGTTAAAAAACACTTAGATCATGTATTTAATGATAGGAGTATGCAACAATAAGGATGATATAGATGAACATTATGCATATATTTGGATGATCAAACCTAGGTTGATGCTTTTTAATTTTTGCACGGTGCCTTCACCGTGCCCATGGTGTCATAGTGCCTTGATGCGCTTGCGGTGGGTGCAAAAGCGTGTGGATGCCAAACACATAGTTCCTATATTAGTATGCATGGTTTCCATGGTTCACGGTGCCTTGGTGCCATGGTTCGCGGTGTCATGGTGCCATGGTACCTTGGTGCGTGGTGTCATGGTACCATGGTGCGTGGTGCCATGGTGCGTGATACATTGGTGCCTTGGTGACATGGTGTGTGGTGCCATAGTGCCATGGTGACATGGTGCCTTGGTGCCGTGGCTCTTGATGTGAGAGCTTGATGCTAGCATATTTAAGGATTTTAACATGGAATAATTGTAAATTCTTAAGCAACTTTTGTTATTTTTGATTATTTTCTCTGTGATAGTGCAGGTGAGCTAAAATGTATGAAAACCAATGACAACTGAGTCAAAATAGATAGATTTGAGTAAGCATCCATGAAGAGTACAATTGACGACTTGTCTCATAGGTCATCAACTTTGTGAATAGCCGTCAGGAATATCGTCAGCCAAAGACATTTCATAGGAGTTAGAGTGGAGAAGTGATGAAATTTTCTAATAATCCATCAAAATCCTAATAAGCCGCCCAGTCTTGTCATCAACCGAAGGCGGCAAACATAGAATTTGAAGAGGAGTTGATGACATTATTTGCTAATTCATCAGACTCCTAATAAGCGGTCACATTTGATGTCACAGGTGTTAGAGGTTTTCTGTGATCTATTCTTTGATTCCAAAATTATCCTAGGTATTTAAGGACAAGTTCTAGATTTTTATTAAAGGAGGATACTCACAAAATAGGAGGTCTCTAACTAGCTTTTCTCTGAATTTTTGCAAATTAAGTTTTGGGGAATTTTACAGTACTCTCGAAGGAGAAACAATTATATACCTTCATCATTTTGTAAGTTATCATTACTAAATCATGAATTCAGTATATGTTGTTGCTTTTTACATCATGAGTAGCTAATTTCTTTAACCCAAATTGTGGGATCTATGGGTTTAGTCTTGTATGTTCATTAGTCGATCAAGATTCTTAAGGCAGTAGGAACTTCTTGGTAATTCTTCTGTTATTCATGTTGTCTGTTGATTGCAAACAATAGACCACACCGAAGTATTAACTTTCTTGAAAGAAGAAGTCGATCTAGTAGAAAGTGAATTATCAACAGGGACTTGAACGGATTTAACTTTCAGTTAAAAGTAATGTTGTAACAAGGTTAATTAACCTGAGATAGAATCTGATTAATTAGATGAATTTCCTTAGTTCAGAAGAATTAGGTAGCCGAAAGTCTAAATAGGTTGAGAGACATTTAGACAACACTTTGATATTGTCAATTTTTTGTTCCTGTCTGTCACAAGAGTCTTGAACCAAAATTATTGCATGTCAAGTATTGATACACCCAAATTACAACTCAGTTACGAGAGAGTAAGTGGTCGCTGTCAAATATAGAACCCAACTGGTTTGGGTATTGAATACCACAGGGAATACCATGTTCACTAAGTATTGTGATTGTTATTAGACTGTTGATCTAAGGCTCTGAAATAAAGAGAGGTTTTGGAAATGTTAACAAAGTTCTTTTGTATTTGTGTTACACTAAAGTCCAGCTACTGAGAGTAAATGTAGATGTAATTCCAATGAGAATGAGTTAACTAGAGTTATGCTCAGCAAGATGTTCAAACAATTAGGGTTGTGAATTCAAGTTCGAATTCTAACTTATGTATCCAATTGCAAGAATTATTGAATTCTAAAGATTACCCACACGTTTCTTAACCCAATGAGTATTTCACCCTTTACTTCTCTCGAACTTAAAGGATTCATGCATTATTCAATAACACTATCATGAGGGTTGATCTTGTTAAGGAATCAACCTGTTAACCCAAAGGGTAAACCTATGGAGTTCATGTGAATCACTTTTTTTTCCTACATCCAATTTCTTGTCAGACAAGTGGAATTTATGGGCTCACTTCTAAAGTTTGTAACCAAGAGATGTCATTAAAATGAAGAATGATTCATGCAATTGTGCTAGATTTTAGAAAGTAAACCCATTCATAACCCCAAAATAGTTCTTTACATCAAGACTTTCATAAATGGCTACTCATATCCATGTTAGAAATCAAGGTTATGTTGGTGTTAATAAATAACTTCAGCAAAGTACTTACAAAAGTCACAATATTTTTCTCCTCAATCTTTGATGGAAAATATGAAAACTAATAATCAAGACTCAATCTCTAGATTCAAATCTCAATGAAAAATAGTAGAAGGCTCTCAATAGAGGAGAAAGCATGCAACTGAAGACAAAAGATACCTACTAAACCCTATTACTTGGTATTTATATGTTCCCATCTAAAAGGATTTAAAATTCGAAATCATAAAATTCGCGTCCAAAGTAACAGCCAAATTGGTGGTCCGTCGCAAGGTTGACGGTCCACCATTTGTCCCGTCGTTACTGATTTGGGAACATCGTTTTCTGGATAAGACTGATGGAAAAATTGGTGCTATGTCGTAAGACTGACGGTCCACCATTTGGTCCTTCGCTGAGTCCTTCAGGGATCCAGGTTCTGAATGAACTTGACGGCCAACTTGGTGGTCCATCGTAAGACTGAAGGTCCACCACTTGGTCCATCGCTGAGTCCTTCAGGGAGCCTGGTTCTGGATGACACTGACGACCAAATTAGTGGTCCATCGCAAGACTGACGGTCCATTATTTGGTCCATCACTGCAAGGCCTGACGTCTTGGGTTCTGTTTAGGCCTGATGGTCAAGTTAGTGATCCGTCGCAAGACTGACGGTCCACCATTGTGACCGTCAGAAGTTTTTTCTGCCACTTCTCTGAGACTTTTTCTTTAGCTAGATCCTTACCCTGAAACATTAAAAACCAACATTAAATGCAACCTTAGTTACTTGAAAACGTACAACTTTCTCAAGAAAATGATGCAAAATATTTCATTGAAAGCCGAAACATCAACACCCTCAACTTAAGATTGTTGCTTGTCCTCAAGCTACTCAACATCCAATTGCAAACATTAAACATACCATGATAAGCAAGCTACTAATGAATCACTTTGACACAACCATTCACTCATCATTTCACTCACATGAGTTTCAACCAACATATTCTACACCCAATATTGATTATAATTCAGCACACACAACATGGATGTCATGTCCCACAACGAACAGTAGAACTAAGCAAAACTCCAGTTGCCCTCAGTACAATGAATTCCACCACTCTTTATACTATGTGGACACAATATAAAATCTCATGCTCATTAAAGAAGTTACAAGCATAGTTTAGGTACCCATAGGCTTGCCCTTGCCATTTAACACACCCTCAAAGTTGATTCGCTAGGATCAAACAGATCTTTTCTAGGCTTGTAATAAGGCTTCAGGCTAGGTGAGGGTACTCTTTTGGGTAAAGTGACTCATTTGGGCTTAACTCTTATTGCCCTAGCAACTGTTCAGCCCCAAGCTGCTATTTTAATCAACTTGCTTATAATTTTTTTTTAATTAAGCATCAGCCACCCTCAACTTATGATGATGTAGTAAGCTAAGGTGTACAATATCATTGGACAGATTAGGGCCAAATGCCTTTAAACTATATTCTAAACCAACTTTCCACTGAGTGCTTACATTTTGACAATAGCCACCCTCAACTTAGGTGTTTTACCTAAGTTGAGGTGCACAATGCCCAATATTGGGCTAGGGATAGAGTTGAATGCTAATTCCCTATGTAGAGTTAATTCTAGTTATAGGAAATGAAGAAAACTACTAAAAATATCAAAACAGGTTCGAGTGAGAGAAAAATCTTAGAGAGGTTAATTATTTAGGCTAAGTGGACTAAAAATATAAGGAGGCCTGTCATCCTATCCTATTGAATCAGTTAGAGAACAGTATCAATGACTCAGGGAAGTTTTAGGTACTACACTATGCAAGAACTCAAGACAAATCCTCACACACACAGTGACAATTGAGTTAAACTTTTTCTGCTTCTCTTAGGATTTCCATCACATGATTCATGCATGTCTTACTTGTTAATGCCAAATGCAGACTCCTTGAAGGTTATGCACACATGCTACATGATTAGAATAAATAATTACACATTCATTCTCAAAGTTTTATGCCAACATCATTCATTATTCATATCTACAAAGTGATACTGAAATAGGGAAATTTTATATAAATAACATTAAACACAGATATTTACATCACAGGATTAGGAAATTAGAGATGCAAAAATAAAAATACCCTAGACATACCGATTCTACTAGATAGCATATGGAGGGAAAAGAGATAGGCAACACAACCCACCATGGTACAAGTACACCACCCTCACGGAAAAATAAATGTATTGTCCTCAAAGCATTGATTTAAAGTACAAGGAAATGGTTTTACTTGTTTTGCCTCTTATTCATCTGAGGCATCTGTGAAGTTTGGCGAGGCTCCTACATCCTCACCTGGTGAAATTTTGTCCCCTATGGTGGTAGGGGTGCTCACAACTTCACCCTCTAAGATTGAAGGAATTGTCTCTCGAACAGATCCTGTAGTGGATACCCCTATTTCTTCGTTTTCTTATTTATTTCTCCTCTTTTCTTCATCCTTCAGTGACTTCTTGTGAGCTCTCTTAATATCATGCCATTATGGTTATTCTAGTGTCATTTCTGCTCTCTTTCTCCTTTTTACTTCTTTCTTACAACTTTTTCATCCATTTGTTCCTTCCTTTTGTACTTCACTGGTCTGCCCATCAAGTACATAATACCTTCATCAATATCACTTTCCACCAAGGTTGGGTTAAAAATAGGCTGTTGTGGCTGCTTACTCTTCAGCTCTGCAATATCCGCCTTTGATTGTTCAAATTTATACATCATCTTGGCAAGGTCGGGGAGGGACAGTGAATCGAGACTTTTGTTGACAAGAAGTTCCAGGGTTTCTATCCTAGTCTGAATGGTTTGGAATAGCTGAACTACATCAACTATGATCTCATCAACAAAAGGCTTGAAGTCTGCAGCCCACTTATCTAGCTGTCTCTGAAACCTCTTTTGCGTCTTCACTGACTTAGCAAAGTTTTCTGGTGTGAACCTGTATTCAGTAAAATCTGCTCTACCTTTAGATTGTGCAGAACCTGACTCTACAAATGTGCCTTGGGGTACTCAAGTGGTACATAGGTGGGAATGGGCAAATTCATACCTGTGGGAATATCTGTAGTATTAGGAGCTGGTGCAGATTGAGTCTGGTAAGGTGGAGGATTGGTGACACTCATCTTGAACTTTGAGTCGTCTTTCAATTTCTCAAGGTCTTATTTGTGTATAGCCTTGATTTCATGGTCTACTCTGCTAATCAAAGGCACACCAGCTTGTCTTCATAATGTTGTGATTAAGTACGGATTTGGAAATGAACTAGAGATTTTGTGTGCCCTCACAAACATCTCATTTGCAATTATTTGACCAAAGTCAATTTGAAGCCCTGAGGTCAAGCTTTCCACCAACATGGCTCTATGTTTATCCAAATTTCCATCCTCTTTTGTTAGCATTAACCTCATACGAACAACAACCTACTAAAATTTATCCTTAAAACTAAGGGAGGATGTTGCAATACGTTTCCGTGAGTTGGTCAACCAAGAGGGGTTACCATCCTCAGTCAAGAATGACGCTACCCAAGGTCTTTGAGCAGAAGCATTTCTCAATCTGTACTCAAGATCAGGCACAACAAGTGGGGACTCATACTCTGTTCCGAACAAAATCCTATTAATTATTTGGGCTAAAATATCAACAGTGACTCCTCGGACAGGTACAAACTCTCTGTTCGGCAAATTTGTAATTGATGTCCCTTTTGGGAAATCCTGTTCTACCAGTACAAGTTAATTTTCATAGAATTCTCTTATCCAATTCGGTTGATAGGATCTCGGTTACTGGCTCATCTATGCTAGTTCATACTCGTTGAATCGGCGATCCAACTTAGGATATTCATGTAAGCCCTTGGTCACAATCTGATGCTCTTTCACAAATTACCTGTTGATCCCTTTCGCAATGAGTGTTAACCCATCATTGAACTTCTCATGTGCTCTCTCTATATACCATCTAATCGCCTCTCGAACATAAGGATCCTTATGTCTGACAACGTTAGCATCCTCAGGTTCGGTTTCTACTTTATCCGCTTTAGCTTGCCCTTCTATATTGGCATCCTCAGTTTCAACTTCAGCCGTCTAGGTGGAGTGAAATCAACAGTGGCCTTGTATGGGATCGAACTGGTACTTCTATTACTATCCTCACTCTCCTCTACAGATTGGGAGAGTGGGCGATTTCCCTTCCATGTTGTCTGGTGTTGTATTCGGATGTGGGTTCGCTGCCACCCCTTTGAGATCTTCCTCCTCTGTTTACTGGTAGTTTGGGAGCCATAACACCTGAAAAAGAGGTAAGAAATCAATCCACAACAAAAATCTATCAAATTAGTGCATTTCATGACTTGACGGACAAAATGGTGGTTCACCATTAGTAGGACGGTCCACCACTTTTGCCGTCGAGCCTTATCCAGCGTCTTGGAATTTTCATAGCCTTGCAATGGTCAGGTTGGTGGTCCGTCGCAAAAATGATGGTTCACCATTTCAACCGTCACACCCCCTTCATTAGGTTCAGCTTTCAACTAGGCATATAGTCAAGCATTTTTTGTGCAACATTATTTATTTAGCAATATTTGACAAACATAACACAATCAAGCACAACTTTTCACATTTTAATCATGTAGGTTACTCAGACTTTTCCTAAACAGATTATGCTTAAACTTCTATTTGAAAACCTTCAGAAATTCAAGGCAAAAAAACTATAACAATATGCTAATTCCTTTACAAAACAACTTACCAAACACAATCTATAATTGAATGCGTCATTTAGACAAAGAAAAATAGAATTATGCGCATACCTTGGTTCTACAGAGAGACAAGCTTGCAACTTTAGAGAATAATACTAATTCAAACAACTCTTCAATTATGATATCAACTTGATTGTGATAAAGAGAACAGGAAGAGTAGATGTCTTTAAATAGGAAAGAAGGAAGGAGACGTAGAGTCCTAGAGGCAGTAAGTTCCTTCGGATTCTTTGAACCCAATGGGAGTTGAACAATTTAAGGAGTTGAAGGGGTTACAACGCATGTAACCGACCTTTTTTTATCACTTAAAAACCTTTTGGGTCAAATATGGGCCATTTAAAAAGGCTTCAGAGTTAACCCAACCCGACCCAAAACTAGGGTTACAGCGACGCCAGGCCTAATGGTTCATCAGATCTTCGACGGTCCTCCAGGTCAACTGTCGAAACTTACCAGGACCTGAGCATTTTTGCTTCTTTGCGACGGTCATAACGATGGTCCACCTCATTTTTAACGGTCCACCAAAGTCACCGTCGTACCTTACCAGAACCCAGGCCATCTAGGTTGATTTTGATGGTCGATTAGACGATCCACCAACTTTGGGATGGTTCACCACTTTAACTGTCAACATGATCCAGTGAGTGAATTTTTTTTCTCATTTGAGATGAAGGAAATGGTGAACTGTCATAGGAATGGTGGTCTACCAAATCAGCCGTCACTTTTATTCCAGTGGCTCAGGTTTTTACCCTTATTTTTGATTGTACCATTCCTCCCTTTTGCTGCAATTTTAATCCTGCAAACTTCATAAACGCATAAAAAATTCAGTAATAACAACAAACTTAATTTAATAAATTCTTTAAAATAACACATTGTGGGTTGCTCCCACTAACGCCTGATTTATTGTCGCGACACGACTCAGTTATCTCGATTACTCAGACTTCATCGAGATAGATAGTAGCAATATTCTTTATCGAGTCCTTTGGACCGATATACAGTTTCACACGTTTCCATTCACCTTGAAGACACTACCGACTTCATTTTCAAATTCCACTACTCTAGATGAGTAGACTTGACTCACTTTAAATGGGCCGGACCATTTGGATTTGAGCTTACCTGGAAATTGTTTGAGTCTGGAGTTGAATAGAAGCACCAAGTCACCTTTCTGAAACTCTTTCTTTTTAATTCTGCGATCATGGTATTTCTTTATTCGTCCCTTGTACAGGTCGGCTTTCTCATAAGCTTCAAGATGAAACTCATCCATCTTATTAAGCTGCCCCAGTCTCACATTTGCTGCCTCATTCTAGTTCAGACTGAGACGCTTCAGTGCCCACAGTGCTTTATGCTCTAGCTCAATTGGCAAATGGAATGCCTTTCCATAAACCAATTGGTAGGGTGACATGCCAATAGGTATCTTGAAAGTAGTTCGATATGCCCATAATACATCGTCCATCTTCCTAGACCAATCCATCCTGCTAGCATTCATAGTATCGGCAAGGATAGCCTTGATTTACCGATTGGAGATATGGCGTAGCTACCTTATATTGCTTGTGGGTGATATGTCGTAGATACCTTATGTTGCTTAACCCTATATTTTTCCAATGCAACTTGGAACATCTTCTTGCAAAAGTGCGATCTCCATCGCTTATGATGTTACGTAGTACCCCAAAATGAGAGAAGATATTTCTCTTTAAAAATGCCACAACCATTTTTCCTTCATTATCTTCTAGAGCTACAGCCTCAACCCATTTTGACATGTAGTCAACAACAATAAGTATGTACTTTATTCCAAATGAGCTCACGAAAGGCCCCATGAAGTTTATGCCCCACAAATCAAATAATTCTACCTCCAGGATTTTAGACATTGGCATCTCATGGTGCTTTGAGATGGACCCTTGCCTTTGACATCGGCCGCATCCCTTCACGAACTCATAGGCATCCTTGAACAAAGAGGGCCAATAGTAGCCACTCTAAATCACTTTACTTGCAGTCCAATCACCTGTGTGGTGACCTCCAACTGGGGAAACATGGCTTACTTCTAATATACTCAGCATTTCTACTTCTGGGTTGCACCGTCTAATAATACCATCTACACATCGCCGAAAAAGATACAGCTAATCCCTGAAGTAATGGGTCACATCATGAAGAAACTTTTTTCTTTGATGAAAGGAAAGATTTTCTAGTAACTCCTCACTTACCATTTAATTCGCGATGTCAGCATACCAAGGCACTTTTTCGGGCACTGCAGCTAATGCTTTCTCATCTGGAAAGGAATCATCAATCTAAAGACTGTCTTTTACTTCTTGCTCTCCTTCGAGTCTGGATAAGTGATTAGCCATTTGACTTTCAAATCCCTTATGATCCTTGACCTCGATGTCAAATTCCTGAAATAGTAATAACCACCGGATCAACCTTGGTTTAGGGTCCTTCTTTTCCATTAGGTACCTCAAGGCAGCATGGTCAGTGTTTACCACCACCTTGGTACCTAGAAAATATGCCTGAAACTTCTCAAAAGCATACACCACTACTAGAAGTTCCTGCTCTATGACGGTGTATTTTTTCTGAGCTCCATTCAGTGCTTTGCTGGCATAGTAAATTGGATGAAATAATCTGTCTTTCTTTTGCCCCAACACAGCTCCAAGAGCAACACCGCTTGCGTCACATATTATCTCAAACGATTTTGACTAGTCCGGTGCAACAATGATAGGGGCCTCAACCTGCTTCCTCTTAAGGCATTCAAATGCCTTAATGAAATTAGCGTTAAAGAAGAACTTAGTTTCCTTCTCTAAAAGTTTGCAAAGTGGATTTACAATTTTAGAGAAGTCTTTTATACACCTCCGGTAAAAACCAGCGTGTCCAAGGAAACAACGCACCCCTTTCACCGAGATGGGAGGTAGTAGCTTCTCAATAACCTCTACCTTAGCTCGATCAACCTCTATCCCTTTTTCTGAAATTTTGTGCCCGAGAACAATGCCCTCATCTACCATGAAGTTTTATTTCTCCCAATTAAGCACAAGATTAAATTCCACACACCTCTGAAAAGCCTTACTCAAATTCTAAAGACACAACTCAAATGAATATACAACCACAGAAATATTATCCATGAACAGCTCCAAGGTATCCTCAACCATATTAGAGAAAATAGACATCATACACCTTTGGAAGGTTGCGGGTGCATTACATAACCCAAACGATATCTTCTTGAATGAAAAAGTGCCATATGGGCATGTGAACATCTTTTTCTCCTGATATTCAGGAGCAATACAGATTTGATTGTAGCCAAAATATCCATCCAAAAAGCAATACCACCCTTTTCCTGCCAACCGATCAAGCATTTGATCCATGAAGGGCATTGGTAAGTGGTCCTTTAAAGTCCATCATTTTAGCTTGAGGTAGTCCATGCAAACTCTCCAACTAGTCATAGGACTTAGAGGAATCAACAAATTCTTTTCATTTGCAATAACAGTCATGCCCCCTTTCTTGGGCACACATTGAACCGGGCTTACCCATTTACTGTAGGAAATAGGATAAACCACTCCTTCATCTAGACACTTAATAATTTCCTTCTTAACCACCTCCTACATTGGTAGGTTAAGTCGGCATTGATTCTTAATGGTAGTAGTACATTCTTCCTCAAGTTGTATCTTATGAGTGTAGATTTCAGGAGAAATGCCAACAATATCAGCAGTAGTCCATCCTATTGCTCTTTTGTATCTTTGAAGCACCGAAATAAGTTCTTCCACCTGCTTCTTACCTAGGTCATCCGCAATAATAATAGGTAGTGTATTCCCACTGCCCAGGAACACTTACTTCAAATGACTGGGTAACTTTTTCAGCTCTAGGACAGGTGGTTCTTCTATAGAGGGACTAGAAGGTGGAGTAGGATGATTTTATAAGTCAAAATACAACTTCTTAGGGGAATATGAATAAGACCCCATACCTGTGAAGGCACATATAGTCTCCTCATAATATTCTATACCATCCAATCAAAATTCATCAACACTGCAGCCAAGGTTTCAACAACAAATTTCTCTTCTATCGCCACTTCCTGCTCTTCCTCATAATTGACATCTACAATGGAAAACACACTCATTTCTTTATACTTCTTCATTGATTGGAACATATCAAATTGCACCGCTTAATTAGTTAGCCTGAATAAGAGCTCATTATCTCACAAATCAATCAACACACTTTCGATTGCTAGGAAAGGTTGACCCAAGATTATGGGCACCTCAAAATCTACCTCGCAATCCAGAATAATGAAATCCACAGGAAATATGAAACTAGCTACCTTATCCAATGCATCATACAAAATACCAACAGGTTATTTAAATGACCTATCCGCCATTACAAGTCACATGTTAGTGGGTGTGGGATCTCCCAAACCCAAATTTTTGTAAACAGCTAGCGGCATCAGATTGATGCTAGCTCTTAGGTCGTACAGAGCTTTAGTAAAGTCAAGAGGTCTAAGAGTGCATGGCATAGTAAATGCTCCCGGATCTGCCTTTTTCTGCACAAGAGACCTTATGGAAATAACACCACAATGATATAAATTGTCCATCTGCTCAAAACTAACTGACCTCTTCTTTGTGATGAGGTCTTTCATGAAATTTACATACCCAGGAATTTGCTTTTATGCTTCCACCAGTGGTAGATTAATTGTCAATTGCTTCAGCATAGCCATAAATTTGCTAAACTTTGTGTCGTCGGCTTTCTTCTTCAACTGAGGAGGAAATAGAGGAGATGGATTTGGAAGAGTGGTAATCATCACTTTATCCTCATTTGCCTTATTCTTATTCAACTAATCAACCTGCTGACTTTTGGGTGGTGTGTCACCAATAACCTAATCCGATTTCCCAGACTCTACCGAATGATAAATATCTGCTTCTTCAACATCATCGGCTGTAATATCAACCGCTGCCAATATCTTACCACTTCTAGTAGTGATAGCCATGCAAGAGCCATTATTTTGCGACTTCTGAATGGTATCACTTGGCAATGTTCCAGTCTTCCTCTGATTCAAAGTTACCGAGAGGTGACTCATTTATTGCTCCAATTGCTTGATAGAACTAGAGTGCGAGTTCACCAATTGACTCATAGAAGATAAATCGCTCTTCATGGTAGTCAGTCCAGAGTTGGTAGTTTCAACTTCCTTTAATAATTTCTCTATAATATCCTCCATGGACATCATGCTAGATCTAGTTGCAACACTATCTCTGCTTCCGGTAGGTATATATAGCCTACTACTATCATTCTTACCTTTTTAATTTCCTTTCTCCCTATCCTTATAACCAGCCTTATCATAGTAGTTTCGACCTTGATTTCCTTGTCTATTGCCTCTGAAACCCCACTAGTTATTCAAATAGTTAGCCTCTTCTTCCGAATCAGAATCATCTCTACCTTTAGCCACAACAACCTTTACCTTTTCAGTCATTGCTGATAATAGATGCTTGGTCAACAGATCTATCTGTGTCTTTAAGTGTTCCATGTCTTGATCACGTTCTTTTTTTTTCTTATGTTGCTCCGTAGTCATGCCAATAGACACAGCAGGGCTTGCTACCACAGAATCCCTGCTATGTCAAGATCTTCTTTGTTTGGTCATCCGGTCAAGCATCTATGAGGTCTCCTAAAATGTGAGATCCACAAATGATCCCCCTGCAACATTATTAGAAACTGGCTTCGTAATAGAGTTCAAAACCCAATAAAGTGTTTCCATCAGATGAATATCTGTTATATTATGGTTCGGACACTGCGTCAACTTCTTTTTTATTATCTCACATATCTTATGAAGGGCTTCGGTTGGGAGCTATCTAAAGTTGCTGATCTTGTCCCTCAACTGTACCCTTCTGGAAGGTGGAAAAAACCTTTCTAGGAAAGCCTTTTTCAATTGTCTCTAGTTGGTTATGGAATAAGGCTTCACTTTATTAAGCCATAATGTTGCCTCCCCTGAGAGAGACAACAAAAATAAATGCATCCGGATGGCATTCTATCCCACTCTCGAGTTATCAAAGGGCTTACAAATAGTGACAAAATTCACTAAATGCATATTGGGATCATCTTCCGGGAGTCCACCAAACAACCCCTTCAGATGAATGAGTTGGATAATTTTACTGGTAATATTGAACTTTTCTCCTGGTACTAGATATGGAGGAATAATAGCTCCAGTGACACTAGCTCCATCCATTCCATCTTCATCATTATTAAGATCAAATTGAACAGATTAATGATCAGGTCTTGCCCTGAAAGGATGGTTTCTGTTCATATTTCTGTTTATTAGTGTAGCTATATTCTCTGCAAGCCTTCGATTATCAAGATCTAACAAGCCATCATCCCCTAAATCATCATCGTCAGGGTTAGGATGATGTGCCTTCTAGCCATCATTCTGCGGATTTAGTTGAGCTCTAGCCAATGCGGCTAGTCTCTCAACATCTTGGGGTTCTATCAGTCTGCAAATTGCGGTTCTGTATGTATTGGTAATAACGGTACACCCGATATCCTTGTACTTATCATACATAACAATTCCCCTGCACAAACAAAAATCACAAACAAAAGTAAAATTTTGGGAAACTTGACCAAAGGTGAATTAACAAACACAAACTTAATTTACAACTGTATTCTTCGGCAACGACACCAAAATTTGATATGCCTAAATTACAACTCTCTTACGAGAGAGTAAGTGGTCACTGTCAAATATAGAACCCAATTGGGTTGGGTGTCAAATCCAACAGGGAATACCATGTTCTTTAAGTATTGTGACTGTTATTAGACTGTTGATCTAAGGCTCCAAAATAAAGAGGGTCTTTGGAAATGTTAATAGAGTTTTTTTGTATTTGTATGACACAAAAGTCCAGCTACTGAGAGTAAATTTAGATATAATTCCAATGAGAATGAATAAACTAGAGTTATGCTCACCAAGATGTTCAAACAATTAGGTTTGTGAATTTTAGTTCGAATTCTAACTTATGTATCCAATTGCAAGAATTATTAAATTCTAAAGATTACCCACATGTTTCTCAAACCAATGAGTATTTCACCCTTTACTTCTATCAAACTGAAAGGATTCATACGTTATTCAATAACACTCTCATAAGGGTTGATCCTGTTAAGGCAATAACCCGTTAACCCAAAGGGTAAACCTATGGAGTTTATGTGAATCACTTCTTTTCCTTACATCCACTTTCTTGTTAGACAAGTGAAATGTATGGGATTACTTCTCAAGTTTGCAACCAAGAGTGTAATTAAAATGAAGAAATATTCATGCAATTACGATAGATGTTAGAAAGAAAACCCATTTACAACCCCAAAATAGTTCTCTACATCAAGTCTCTCATAACCCTAGTTATGGGAGTTTAGCTACTCATCTCTATGTCAGAAATCAAGGTTATATTGGTGTTCATAAATAACTCTAGTAGAGTATTTACAAAAGTCACAATATTTTTCTCCTCAATCTTTGATGGAAAATATGAAAACTAATAATCAAGACTCAATCTCTCGATTCAAATCTCAATGAAAAATAGTACAAAGCTCTCAATAGAGGAGAAAGTATGCAACTGAAGACAAAATATTCCTACTAAACCCTAATACTTGGTATTTATATGTTCCCAGCTAAAAGGGTTTAAAATTTGAAATCATAAAATTCGCGTCCAAAGTGATGGCCAAATTGGTTGTCCATTGTAAGACTGACGGTCCACCACTTAGTCTATCGCTTAGTCCTTCAGGGGTCCAGGTTCTAGATTAACTTGACGGCCAACTTGGTTGTCCGTCGTAATACTGACGGCCCACCACTTGGTTCGTCGTTGAGTCCTTCAGGGATCCTAGTTCTTGATAACACTAACGGACAAATTAGTGGTCGATCGCAAGACTGACGGTCCGACATTTGATCCTTCGCTGCAAGGCCTGAAGTCTTGGGTTCTATTTAGGCCTGACAGTAAAGTTGGTGATCCATCGCAAGACTGACGGTCCACCATTTTGGCCGTCAGAAGTGTTTTTCTGCCACTTCTCTGAGACTTTTTCTTTAGCTAGATCCTTACCCTAAAACATTAAAAACCAGCATTAAACGCAACCTTAGTTTCTTGAAAACATACAACTTTCTCAAGCAAACGATGCAAAATGTTCCGTCGAAAGCGGAAACATCAAGTATCAACACCCATAGTGAACATAATTCTGGTTTTCCTATAACGTTGATCTAAAACACTGAAACACTAGTTGAAAGTGGTGAAATTGAAGTGAGAAATAACATTCTAATTAATCTCATAAAACCCTCATTTACCGGAAACTACTAACTATTAGTTGATTGACTCACAAGTAACTTAAATTAACACCATATTCCCTGTGGGATTTGACCCCAACCTATTTGGGTTATATATTTGACAACGACTGCTTACTCTCACGTAAGAGAGGTGTAATTTGGGCATATCAAATTTTGGCGTCGTCATCGGGGAATATGCTGTCAATTAAGTTTATGTGTGCTAATTGGTTGTTAGTTAGGTTTCCTAATTTTACGTTTGCTTATTGTTTTTTTTTTTTTTAGGTTCAGGGTTGTTTATGTTAAGAACTATAAGTTTAGGAGAACCATTATTACCTTTTAATCTGGAACCTCAACTGATCGGCGGAATGTCAGACCCACAAAAAACCAAAAGACTAGCCTCTTTGGCTAGAGCCCAGCTTAATCAACAGAATGACGGGCCTCAGGCGTGTCATCCAAATCCTGATGATGATGATTTAGAAGATGATGAATTTCTGAATCCTGCCAACCCAAGGCGCGCAGAGAATATAACTGCACCAATGAACCAAAATGTGAATAGAAATCATCCTTTCCGAGCGAGACTGGATCGCTAACCTATGTAGTATGATCAAAATGATGATGATGATGATGATGGAATGGATAGATCTGGTACTACTGGATATATTATTCCTCCACCTTTAGCACCAGGAGAAAAGTTCAACATTACCAGAATAATAATTCAACTCCTCCATCAGAAGGGGTTGTTGTATGGTCTGCCAAGAGATGATCCTAACATGCATTTGGTGAATTTTGTTAGAATTTACAAGTCGTTTGATAAATCGGAAGTGGGACATAATGCCATCCCCCTGCATTTATTTCCTTTGTCTCTCTCTGGGGAGGCAACATTATGGCTAAATGAACTGACAGCCGATTCTATAACCAACTGGACGCAGTTGAAAGAGGCTTTCCTAGTAAGGTTCTTTCCACCTTCTAGGAGGGTACAGTTGAGTGATGAGATCAACAACTTTAGGCAGCTCCCAACTGAAGCCCTCCACAAGACATGGGATAGGTTCAAAAAGAAGGTGATGCAGTTCCCGAACCACAATATGATGGAAATTCATCTGATGGAGATTCTTTATCGGGCTTTAAAATATATTACAAAGCCAGTTGTTGATAATTCTGCAGGGGGATCATTTGTGGATCTCACTTTTCAAAAGGCTTCGGAGATGATTGATCAAATGACCAAATAAAGTACAGCTTCTCATACCAGGGATTTTGTAGTAGAAAGCCCTGCTGTGTCTGTTGACATGGTTGCGGAAAAATCTAAAAAAGAGGAAAAATGTGATCCAGACATGGCACACTTGAAGACGCAAATGGATTTATTGACCAAGCACTTATTATCTGCAAAGACCAAAAAAGTAAAAGTTGTTGCATCACAAGGTAGAGATGAATCTGATTCGGAAGAAAAGGATAACTATTTGAATAACTAGGGGGTTTCCGAGGCAATAAAAAGGAAATCAAGGTTAGACTTATTATGACAAGACTGGACACAAGGATAGGGATCAAGGAAACTTGAAGAAAAAGAATGATAGGAGTGGGATATATGTACTTTCCATAAGCAGAGATAATGTTGCAACTAGATCTGGCAAGATGTCCATGGAGGAGATGATGGAGAAATTGTTAAAGGGAGTTGAGGCTACCAACTCAGGGGTGACTACCATGAAAACTGATTTGTCCTCTATGAGTCAGTTGGTAAACTCGCGCTACACTTCGATCAAATAGTTGGAACAATAAATGAGCCAACTTTCTACAACATTAAATCAGAGAAAGAGTGGAACGCTGCCAAGTGATACAATTCAAAACTCTTGGGATGATGGTTCGTGCATGGCTATTTCTACACGGAGTGGTAAAGTGTTATCAGGCCCTTCTTTGAGCAATGACATTAATGATGAGGTGACCGAAGAAGATGTTGATCTTGAAGAAGGTAATCCAGTGGAATCTGAGAAGCTGGATAGCATTGATATCCCTTCTGATCATCAACAGGTTGATAAGTTGGAAAAAGGGAAAGAGAAAGAAAAGGAAGTAGCGGTTAATACACTCCCAAAACCACCACCTCCCTTTCATTAGAGATTAAAAAAGAAGGACGATGATACAAGGTTTAGTAAATTCATGGTAATGTTAAAGCAGCTGACAGTGAATGTGCCTTTGGTAGAGGAACTTGAACAAATTCCCGGATATGCTAATTTATGAAGGATCTTGTGATGAAGAAAAGAGCAATGAGCTACGAACCAATAGACAATCTCCATAATTGTAGTGTTATTTCTACAAGGTCCTTAGTACAGAAGAAAGCAGATCTAGGAGCATTCACTATTCCTTGTACGATTAGGTCTCAGGAAATTACTAAGGCCTTATGTGATCTGGGAGTGAGCATCAATCTTATGCCTCTAGATGTCTATAAAAAGTTGGGCTCGTGAGACCCCACACCCACCAACATACTACTTGTGATGGAAGATAGGTCGGTAAAATGAGCTATTGGTATTTTGTATGATATGTTGGTGAAGGTGGATAACTTTATATTTTCTGCAGATTTCATCATACTGGATTGTAAGGTAGACTTCGAGATGCCCATAATTTTGGGTCGACCTTTTCTCGCAACCAGAAGTGTGCTGATTGATTTGTGACCTAATGAGCTCTTATTTAGGATAAATGATGAAGTGGTACAATTTGATGTGTTCCAATCAATGAATTAGCATAAATAAATGAGCGTGTTCTTAATTGTTGATGTATATTATGAGGATGATCAGGAGATGTCAATAGAGGAGAAACTTGTTATCGAGCCTTTAGCCGTAGTTCTGATGAATTTTGATTGTGAAGGCATTGAGAAGTACGAAGAGACTGTTTGTGCTTTGTCAAGAATGAGTTCATACTTTTATGCTCCTAAAATTCTAGATCTTGATCTTGCTAATCGACCAACAACACCTGTTAAGCCATCCATCGAAGATCCACCAGTGTTGGAACTGAAGGAACTGCCAAGACATCTAAGGTACGTGTTTCTAGGAAATGAAAACATGCTACCCATGATTATTGCAGCTGATTTGGGTGAGAAGAAAGTGGAGGAACTTATTTTGGTGCTTCAGATGTACAAAAACACAATAAGCTGGACTATTGCAGATATTATTGGCATTCCCCTGACATCTGCACTCATAAGATACAACTTTAGAAAGACTGTACTACAACCATTGAGCATCACCGCCAACTTAACCCACCAATGCAAGAGGTGGTTAAGAAGGAAATTATTAAGTGGCTGAATGCAGGAGTGGTATATCCTATTTCCGACAGTTAAATAGGTAAGCCCAGTTCAATGTATGCCCAAGAAAGAGGGCATGACTTCTATTACAAATGAAAAGAATAAGTTGATTCCTCTAAGACCTGTGACTGGGTGAAGGGTTTGCATGGACTATCACAAACTAAACTCATGGACCTTAAAGGATCACTTACCAATGCCCTTCATGGATCAAATGCTTAATCGGTTAGCAGGATGAGGGTGGTATTATTTCTTGGATGGATATTCTGGTAACAATTAGATCTGTATTCCTACTGAAGATCAAGAGAAGACGACATTCACATACCCGTTTGGAACCTTTGCATTTAATAGGATGTCGTTTGGATTATGTAATGCATCCGCTACCTTCCCATGGTGCATGATGTCTATTTTCTCAGATATGATGGAGGACACCTTGGAAGTCTTCATGGATGATTTTTCTGTGGTAGGAGATTCATTTGAGTTGTGCTTGGAGAATATGAGTAGGGCTCTGCAATAATGTGTGGAATTAAATTTGGTACTTAATTGGGAGAAATGCCACTTCATGGTGAAGGAGTTCATTGTTCTCGGGCATAAAATTTCAGCAAAAGGGATAGAGGTTGATCGATCCAAGGTTGAAGTTATTGACAAGATACCACCTCCCATTTTAGTAAAGGGAGATCGTAGTTTCCTTGGTCATGCTAGTTTTTATCGGAGGTTTATAAAAGACTTCTCAAAGATTGCAAATCCACTTTGCAAACTTTTAGAGAAGGAAACTAAGTTCTCCTTTGATGAAGATTGCTTGAAGGCATTCAAATAAATTAAAGGGAAACTGGTTGAGGACCCTATCATTGTTGCACCAAATTAGTCAAAGTCGTTTGAGATCATGTGTTATGCAAGTGGTGTTGGCCTTGGAGCTGTGTTTGGGCAAAAGAAGGACAAATTGTTTCATCCAGTCTATTATGCCAGCAAAGCTCTGAATGAAGCTCAAAAGAAATACACTTTCACTAAACATGAACTCCTTGTTGTAGTCTATGCTTTTGAGAAATTTAGAGCTTATCTTCTAGGAACCAAGGTGGTGGTCCATACTGACCACGCTTCCTTGAGATACTTGATGTCTAAAAAGGATGCAAAACCAAGGTTGATCAGATGGGTGTTGCTGCTCCAAGAATTTGATTTTGAAGTCAAATATTGAAAGGGCTGTGAGAATCAAGTCGCAGACCATCTATCTAGGCTTGAGATAGAGAAAACAACCCAATATAAAATTGAGATAAATGATGCATTTCCTGATTAGGATATATTGGTTGCTGCTATGTAGAAAATGCCTTGGTACACTGATTTTGCAAGCTATGTGGTGAGAGAATTGGTCTCGGAGAGTCTTTACTTTGACCAAAGGAAGAAATTTCTCCATAATGTGACCTATTACTTCTTTTATGAACCATATCTATTCCTGAGATGTGCGGACAATATCTTCAGGAGTTATGTTCCAAAAGTAGAGATGTTGAGTGTATTGGAATCATGCCATGCTTTTCCTATTGGAGGTCATCATGATGGTGACCAGACTGCTCAAAAGGTATTACAGAGTTCTTACTACTGGACAACTTTATTCAAGGATGCGTATGAGTTCGTGTGTAGATGTGACCAATGCCAGAGGCAAGGGTAAATCTCCAAACATCATGAGATGTTGATGTCCAAGATGATGGAAGTAGAGTTGTTTGATATGTGGGGCATCGACTTTATGGGACCTTTTGTAAGCTTATATGGGTTGAAATATATTTTAGTTGTTGTAGAATACTTCTCAAAATGGGTTGAGGTCGTCACTTAGGTCGATAATGAAGGAAAGAGAGTTATTGCATTCCTCAAGAGAAATATCTTCTCTCGATTTGGGGTGCCACACACCATTATAAGCGACGGTGGGTCCCACTTCTGCAATAAACTATTTCGAGCTGCCTTAGCAAAGTACCGTGTCAAGCAATACAAGGTGGAAACTCTATACCACCCACACACTAGTGGGAAAGTGGAGGTTTCAAATAGAGAGATCAAAGCCATCCTTGCTAAAAACTGTGAACACTAGTAGGAAATACTGGTCTAGGAAGATGTATGATATGCTTTGGGCATATAGAACAACTTTCAAGATGCCTATCGACATGTCACCATACCAACTGGTTTATGGTAAGGCATTCCATCTGCTAGTTGAATTAGAGCATAAGGCGTTGTAGGCACTCAGACGACTCTATTTTAACTGGCATAAGGCAGTGGAGTTGAGGATGGGGAAATTGAATGAGATGGATGAATTCTATCTCAATGCATATGAATGAGCAAATTTCTACAAAGAGAAGATTGAAAAGTACCATGATCGAAGGATTGCACAGCGAGACTTTCAGAAAGGTGACTTGGTACTCCTCTTCAACTCCAGACTGAAGTTATTCCCAGGTAAGTTAAAATCAAAGTGGTTCGGCCCATTCAAAGTGTGTCAAGTCTACTCATCTGGAGTAGTTGATCTCTAGAATGAGGATGAGAGTGTCTTTAAGGTAAATGCGTAGCGAGTGAATCAATACATCAGTCCAAAGGACTCGATAAAGTGTATAACCTCCATATTTCTCGATGAAGTCTGAGTAATCAAGATAAATAAGTCGTGCCATGATAATAAATCAGGCGCTATTGAGAGTCGACCCAAATTTTTTCTATTTAATGTAGGTTGTCTATTTATTTAGTTTTATTTTTGGTTTAAAGAGATTGGTTGCTCTGAATTAATAAGGCGTGAAGGGATTGAGGTGAAATTGATATTGTCAACCAAGTGATGATAACAAAACCTAATACGTTATCACACTTATGACAAGCCGTCAGGATTTGTCACCAGATAACTTAAAATTAGGCAACACTCTGTCTTGACCTGACGACATATGTGACGGTCTATCACACTTGTGATAATCTGTCAAACATTGTCATCAGATGAGCTACAATAAGGTCACACTCTACCTTCAGGTGAAGGCATCACGTGATGAGCTATCACAGTTATGATAAGTTGTCACATAAAACTGGTCCCAAAAGAGAAAATCTGACCCGACCCATCTCTGTTGACCTAAGCCTCCTCACCTTTCTGTGCCTGTTTTTATTTATTGTATTTTCTTTCTATTTTTAGTGTATTTTCTTGCCTTGGTTATTTAATTATCAGTAAAATAAGGTAATAGCTTACCCTATTTCCCATTGGTGTTTGGTTCAAACTAAAGTGTGTTTTATCTCACCTACCTCAATCGAGCATTAGTGCGAAAAAGTTGTTCATCTCCTCTAAGTCTACTAATAGGTATACTCCAAGCTCATGTCCTCTTTAAAGTCCATTAAGTCTTGGTTTTTATGGGTATTGAGTCAAGTTTAGCGAAGAATTGATGTGAAAACTGAAACTAGGGTTTGCAATTATGCCTCGAGCACTAAAAGCTGAAATCTCAGCCCAATAATGTATTTCCAAAGTGTTAGGAAGGAAGATTTAGAATGAGGAATATGTTGAGAATAAGTTGGGAATCATGTTTTGGGTTGACGAAAAATCTCATAAGCTATCACAAATGTGATGGCTTATCAGAAAATGTTGTAACAAGTGTGTAAGAATTGGCCCTTTCTGCTTTGGGATGACGGCATGTCTGATAAGTTATCACAAATTTGACGGCTTATCAGACCATATCTTCACACATTTTTTCAAAGGTACTTATAAACCCTTTTAGGGGATTTGAAATTGATTGACATGCCTTTGTTCTTTAACCTTGTATATTGAGTATTGGTTTTCCATTGTTACAGGAGTTTACTATGCAACCAAAAGAAAAATCAACAAAAGCAGCAAAGAAGGTGTCTAAGGGGAGCATGCCTCAGAGACTCTTTGATGAATCTGACTATGAAGAAGAGGATCCTCAATTCAAAAGACACAGAAAGAAGAAGAGTCTAAAAGTAGCTACACCTTCGTCATAATCTGAAGAAAAGGTGGATGAACAAAGTGAGATTGAAAAACCATCATCATCTACACATACACCCTCTGAGCAGAAAACTTCTGTGCAACCAAACACCACCTCTGAATATATATCATCTGCACAGTCTAACTCTGAAGAACCCTCATCAGAGAACCCTTCTTTTGAACAACAAACGACCAGTGAAGATTCCCCGATCAGGGAGATTTGATCAAGTGCAAGAATCCCAGTGTTCGAGAAAGTGCCAGATAGCAAGTCCCAGGAGAAAAAAGGATTTTCTATGACGGACTTATCAGAAAAAAAAGAATAGTTAAGAGGACAATTTGTGAGGAAACGAGGATCATTACCAAAGGGATATGTAGATATCCCCTGATGGAGGAGGAATTCAAGGAGTATGGCCTGACTTGGACCACAAAAATATATGAATTGTTTTGTCCCACATTTGTCCGGGAGTTTTTTGTCAACTACCAGGCTACCTTGGAGAATATGTACAACACCGGAGAGAAAGCAACAGACATGCCTACTAGAGAGATAGTTCTAGTGAGGGGAGTGATGGTAAATCTTTCCAATAGTACCATAAATAGATTTCTCCATGGCTCTAACTTCACTCCTCCAACCACTTCATTAGAATTCTACTTCAGAATAAAGAATAGAGAAAAACAACATCCTTGGTTGGCAAAGATCATAGCGGAAGGGGAACTCGAATGGTTGACAAATGCTAATGAAAGGATCTTTTAAGCCTCACTAACTCAGGAGGTAAGATTTTGGTGGGGTGGGGTGCACACTCGCTTGATGCCAATAACGGAGGATAATATTCTTGGTGATGATAAAGCATTCTTGGCCACAAGCCTTATGTCTAAGCTTCCTTGAACTTCGGGGAAATTATTTATGATGAGATTAAGATTCGGGTATCAAGACTCGACACTATATATCCATTCCTTTGTCTTATCACAAAGTTGTGCCAGGCTGCTAATGTACCAGAGATTGTAGGGGTAGATCAAGAGATCCCAGCTAAGAGGACCCATGACCCCATGAGGTATGATAAAAACCACCCTAGGATAGTGTTATACCAGGAGGTAGGGGTTGTACCAAATTCAGTTGCAGAATTACAAATATCTATTTCTGATACTAACTTAGCACCAGATATGGAGGTGCAAACATCCAAAGTTGTTCATCCAACAACCTCTGTGAGGGCGGACCCAGTGCATGAGAATGAAGCAATCCCCACAACAGCAGCTCAGGTATCAGAGTTTATATTTAACACTCCAAAATTCAGGACAGTGGCCAAACAAGCAAAGAGGTGTGAGGCATAGTTGAAATTATTTGCCAACCAATTTGTCTCTGCTTTGGACAAGAGAATTAGAGTGGCCCTTGAGCTTTTCCAATCTTTTCACGGAAGGGTTGAGGTAGTGGAAATTTATCTAGGCGCATGGTTAAGAGAGATATCAGCCCCAGATCTTGCACTTTTCAAAGCATCCTTAGACAAAGTAAAATCTGATGTTGTAGCACTGCAACAACATCTACTCATGATCTATACAGACCCGATTGTTGATGAGTTTGAAGATAAGATGCCACTTTTTGACATCACTGGAGAACCAGTGAAGCAAAGGAAGAAAAAGGGCGAGAAGAAAGATAAGGGTAAGATAAAAAGGCATGATAGCGATGAAAAAAGAAAATCGGAAAAGAAGGTGAGAAAGAAGGCTAAGAAAGAAGAGATGAAAAAGGCAATATAAGAGTACGAAACAGACAATGATAAATGGGAGGAGGCCCTATGAGCGAGGGTTGTAGGTGCCTCAACTAGTGGGCCACCAACAACTACTAGGCCAGATATGTCAGAATGGAGAAAGGCTCCCAATGGGGATGATGCAGATGATGATGTAACAACAGTATAAGCTACCCATGATTTGCATGTTTGATCCACTACAGATATGTCCTAACCCCTATTATTTTAGTTTCTTTTTAGATATGCATTGGGGATAATGCATGTTCTTTTCTGTTGGGGGTGGGGTATCTATTTCTTGGTTGTGTTGGTGGTTTGCTCAGTGTTATGTTTAACTAGGAGAGTTCATATGGAAGTCATCATTATTTTTAGAATACCTCTCTGAATATGTAAAGTACAACTGTGTGATATGTGTTGATATGCGATAATTGTGAATCTTTGGTTTGGCATTAATACTAGGGACATAATAATCAATAACAATAACAATTGCATGAACTGTTTAAGTAGCTTCTTCTGATGTAACTATGTGCCATGTGTGTCTGACATACTACCTAATTCCCATTGTGTGTTTATCCAGAACATGCCCGACCAAGAGTGCGCCACATATCACATCGCACATGCTCACTGGACCAACTGTGCGATCCGTAATGCACCGCACACCTTGATGTGTGTGATAACTTATGCGTCGCACACTTTAACATGTGCGATAAGATATGTGTCGCCCACTTCTCCGCATATGCTCAGTGCCTCAAGTGTGCGATACCCTATGCGCTGCACTCTTAAATCTGTGCGATAGGGTATGCGTCACATACTTCTTCTCAAATGCCTACTTCCTCAACAATACCATGAATAATGCACCGCACACTTAAGTGTGTGCAAGTAGGAATGCATCGCATACTTATCCAAATATACTTAGAATCCATTTGGGACAACCCGACCCAGATTTCATTATTTAAATAGACTTCACACCTTAAATTCCTAAATTCATCCTTATTTTACCCTTAATCCATACAATACTGAGATCTTACCATTCTCTTTGTCCTTCATTGATCTTCCATCTTCAAGGTAAGTTTTACTTTCTTAATCCTTAGTTATTCTGACTCTATATTATTGTTAATTGATTTCTTAAGGATTACGAATTAAACTCTTGCCATGGCGATGTTGTGAAAGTGAAGGTGTTTTGTATATTTTCTATGGTTGAAAGTGTAGAGCATGATTCTGTTCAAAAAGTTCTTCATTGAAATAGAATTGGGGGAATTGAAGTAAATGAGTTATATTATGACTAATGTTGATGCACCATGTCAAAGTGTATGTCGGTGAAATCTGAGTACCCGATAAAAACCCTTAATTGGTTGATACTAAAAAATTAAGTGTGGGGTGGTGACTTCACCATCTCTATCTTAATTATAATTAGTTTCATTATGTGTGGCTGACGTGGATGATATGATGAACACAGGAAAAATGGCTCTGATGATCTCAATACAGGTGGCATGACTCCTAATGTGGACGAGGAGTACTACTTGACAGGTTCTTTATCTTGTTATTTGCACTGGGGACAGTGCTGATCTTGAGTGTGGGGTGGCTGGTTACTTTGCTACTTGTTTTGTAAGAAAATAGTGCCTTCTCCTTAGCATTCTTCTGTGCTAGGATTAGTTATTTTGTTTCTTGTTAGATGTTTATTCTATTTAGTCATAATTAGGTGCCTTTCTCGATGATGGATGGATGCCGACCGTCTTAAGAGAAAATTAGTCATTTAATTGCATGTAGCTATTCTTGTGGATCACATAACATTATAAAATAAGTATTTGATGGATCATTACGTTTGAAACACCTAGGATCTAGTTGTGACTCTTATTGTGATTGTTGGTTTTGTTTGAATTCATGTTGCTATTGGGTTGAGGATCTATAATGCTCCTAATTGAGTTGACCATGTGCCATGAGTGTGTAATATTGTTGTATATTCCTTATTGCAATTGATTCTAGAAATTGCTTGGTGTGTGTGCAAATCGAAATAAAGATTGTGAGTTTAGGAGATATTTAGGCATTTCTTTGATAGCCATTGTTCATACCTTCTTTTGATCTACCTTTGTACATTATCTTAGCTAGCCCCATTGAGACTTTAGCTTGTTCTTTTGTTAGCCTCATATGTAGCTTATTTCATTCTTTAATAGACCGTATTTTGATCCAAAAGCTCCTAAGCGCTTTAATGTAAAATCAATTTGAGTTAGGAGTTTGACAATTAGAGGAAAAAGGTAAAATTGATGCCCCAAAGTCTAGTTATTGGCGTGTGAAATTGATGTGGTTGGGAGTAGCGAAAATTGTTGAAAAACTTTCAAATTTTATCCCGAACATGTTACAATGAACTTGTTTTGTCCCTGGTCCTTCTTGGACATTGTGCACCTCAACTAAAGCAAATCTCTTAAGTTGAGGGTGGCTATTATAGGGGTGCGTAACATGAAAAGAGTGCAAAAAAAAATATTTGAAAGGGTTACATACTCCTACCATAGTGTTATTAATTAAGCTTAACGAGTTGGGGTGAAAAGCAAATATGTGAAGATAGAAGAATTGGAAATTGGTTGTTAGAGATTAGTCTTAATTGCATAATGTAGTGTATTAAAGCGCTTAGGGAAGATAGTCACTATTTCTAGCCAAAATAGTTCCTACCCATCCTTTAGTCTGCATTACAATCCGTAATAGACCTATTTGATCCTAATTTTAGCATTCTGATATTAGTGGAGTATTACACTAAGGGAAAGCATATGGTCATCAGTTATAATTTGAGAATTCTTTGTGAGAGTGAGTGCAACTTGATTCTTGTACCCATTTTATTAGAAATTGCATGATTGTGAGTGATTATGGGTAACTCTCTTGTTGTGAGGGCACATGGTTGATGAAGGTTGGGTAATTTATGTGATTTTTTTTCTTAAATGATATGCATGAAATTACCAACATAAAGAGTCTATTCTTGAGGGTAGTTTGTCTCTAGTAATTATCCATGAATCTACTTCTTGTTCATAATTGTTGTGTGAGCCTGTTGAGCATCTTGTCTTCCTTTTTGGGTGATAAGGCTTGTTTAGTATGCATAAATAGATATGTTGTTCGAGGATGAACAAAGCTTTAAGTGTGGGGTGGTGATATTGGGCGTATTTATATGCCTAAGAACCATAATTTATCCATATTTTAGCTAAGTTTAGAGAACAAAGTGCCTAGTTTCTTATGATTTTACTTTACTTCTATGTAATTGAGCTAACCAATGTGATTAGCATGATTTTAGGTATTAATGAGGTAGATGAAGACTTAATGGGACTATGGAATGTGGATGGCATATGACAACAGAGAGTAGCAATCTGGACCAAATGTGGCACCTAGAAACTATGTCCAAGACAAATTTGTCATTTATAATTAGTTCAGGGACTTAGAAGGAAATTATGAGAGAAGATATTATTAAAAGACTTAATTTCTGAATTTTTATTCATTATTCATTATTTTGTATTATTGGGAGAGAGGAGAAAGGCGGCTTAGCTTGGGGAGAGAGAGAGAAACATTTTTCTCTCTTGTTTTCACTATTCGCACACCAAGATCGTCTTCTAGTTTTTGGTATGATGAATATATTTATGATACTTTTTGTTTTATTCATGAGTATCTAAGTTTATTTGTTAGGGTTATGGAAGCCTTGTAGCATACAATCTATCACTTTGGGTTTTGAATTCATTATGCATTGATTTGTTTACATCATACTCTCTTTGCATATCTTGAATTCTCATGGTTTTAAACATAGAGGATATGCCGTAAAACACAATTTTTTTGAAAGAAAGGTTGATGTTCGGAAAAGAGAGTAGTGACAAGAAAATAGGATTACCAACCCCTATTTTATAAGTTAATGCCTTAGCAGGATTAACTACTTGGAGTTTCGTATTATTTTTGGTGATCACTTTTGATTCGAGAGAACTAAAGTGAATTAGTCCTTGATGGTTGAGAAACACTAGGATTATGTTATTAAATAAAGCCCATAGTTAGTAAGTATTGAAAACTACAAGGTGGAAATAAACCTAGCTTGCTATTTCTCTGAATTTGAATACTACTACACATATTTCATCTTGTTAAACTGAAACCATTAATTTGTGAACTGAATCAAATCCTCCCTATTTATTTTATAGAAATGAATGATTAAAAGTCAACTAATCTACATACAACTTAATTAACACCATATTCCCTATGGGATTCGACCCCAACTTAGTTGGGTTATATATTTGACAATGACCGCTTACTCTCTCGTAAGAGAGGTGTAATTTGGGCATATCACCTTGGTCGTAGGAGAGCAGATAGGAAAGGATCATAGGCCATTTTTTTTATATTAGTCCACTATTAGCCTAAATGACCTTCCATATATGAATAACATCCCTTTGTCCCAATTTTGAGCCTAAATGCCTATTCTTTTTATTATACCTATCACCTTTCCAATTTTACCACAATGAACCTATTTTGGCCCTGGTCCTCCTTGGGCATTATGCACCTTGACTTATGCAAATCACCTAAGTTGAGGGTGGCTATTATAGGGGTGCGTGATGGAAAAATGAGTGTGGAGAAAGGTAAACCAAGTGAAAAGAGAGTAAATCTGGGTGTGGTTGAAAAAGAGCAAGAAAAGAAAAGATGTAAACATGGGAAAATTAAAAGACTAAAAGATCGCGCCCATCTTGAGTTTATTGCAATGAAGAAATGGAGAAATAAAAAAAAGGTCAATAAGGGGGATCCCTAAAACTTTTGTAGTGTCAATAAGGATTAGTCACTTTAAATATCCTTACATATCATACCAACCCCAAGCCTACGTTACAAGACGAAGAAAAGACCTATAGTGATCTTAAATCAGCTGTCTGAAAAACTCGGTATCAAAAATAAGGGCAAGCCTATGGTATTTGGTATACAGTGACTGGAACTTCTTTCTGATAGTGATCGTCTCTTGGTTGTCCCTATAATGACATACTTGATTTCATATATGAGTGAAGAGGGACTTTGTTGTTGTAAGGGCACACTAGTTGTATTGATAGTTGTTTTCTTGTCTGGGTAGTGTAACTTGTGTATATTCTTGGTTATTGATGCTAAGTTGATGTCATAGCTTGATTCCTTTGTTTCACATTATGGATCTTAAATACTATACACAGTTAAGGTTAAAGTTCTTGAACTTGGAGAGGGTGATATGTTTTGAACTAAAACTGATGATTGACTGCTATATGTGCTTTACATTCTCTTTGTTAAACAACGTGTTACTATAATGTGTTAGTTTTTTTAGGACAAGAAATTGTTTTAAGTTGAGGGTGTTGATGTGAGATCTTGATGCTAGCACATTTAAGGCTTTTAACTCAGAATAATTGTAAATTCTTAAGCAACTTTTGTTGTTTTTGATTGTTTTCTCTATGATAGTGCATGTGATCTAAGATGTATCAAAACCAATGACAACTAAGTCAAAAGAGATAGATTTTGAGTAAGCAGCCATGAAGATTACAGTTGACGACTTGTCTGATAGGTCATCAACTTTGTGAATAGCCGTTAGGAATATCGTCAGCCAAAGACAGTGAATGGGAGTTAGAGTGGAGAAGTGACAACATTTTCTGATAAGCCATCAAAATCTTGATAAGCCTTTAATCCTTGTCATCAAATGAAGGCAGCAAACATGGAATTTGAAGAGGAGTTGATGACATTGTCTGATAAGTCATCAGACTCCTGATAAGCCATCACATTTGGCGTCACATGCGTGAGAGATTTTCTGTGATCTGGAATTTGATTCCCAAATTAGCCTAGGTATTTAAGGACAAGTTCTAGTTTTTTATTAAAGGAGGAAACTCATGAAACAGGAGGGCTCTAACTAGCTTTTCTCTATATTTTTACAAATTAAGTTTTGGGGAATTCTACTATACTCTCGGAGGAGAAATAATTATATACCTTCATCATTCTATAAGTTATCATTTACTGAATCATGAATTCAGTATGTGTTGTTGCTTTTTACATCATGAGTAGCTAATTTCCTTAACCCGGATTGTGGTATTGATGGGTTTAGTCTTGTACGTTCACTAGTCGATCAAGATTCTTAAGGCAGTAGGAACTTCTTGGTAATTCTTCGATTATGCATGTTATCTGTAGGTTGCAAACAATAGACCAAACCGAAGTATTTGCTTACTTGAAAAAAGAAGTCGATCTAGTAGGAAGTGCATTATCAACAGGGACTTGAAAGGATTAAACTTTCATTTAATAGTAACGATGTAACAAGGTTAATTAACCTGAGATAGAATCTGATTAATTAGATGGATTTCCTAAGTTCGGAAGAATTAGGTAGCAGAAAGTCTTAATAGGTTGAGAGACATTTAGACAACACTTTGATATTGACAATCTTCTTTTCCTATCTGTCACAAGAGTCTTGAACAACAATTAGTGCATGTCAAGTATCAACACCCATAGTGAACACAATTCTTATTTTCCCATAATATTGATCTAAAACACTGAAACACTAGTTGCAAGTGGTGAAATTGAAGTGACAAATAACATTCTAATTAATCTCATAAAACCCCCATTTACAAAAAAACTAATAACTATCAGTTGATTGACTCACAAGTAACTTAAATTAACACCATATTCCCTATGGTATTCGACCCCAACCAAGTTGGGTTATATATTTGACAACGACCACTTACTCTCTAGTAAAAGAGGTGTAATTTGGGTGTATCAGCGTCATGTTGCCTTGGTTCCATAGAGTCATGGTGCACGGTGCCGTGGCGCCTTGGTACAACAAACTAGACAAACCACCATGGTAGGCCACTATAGGTCCTTCAGAATATTTCATCACGGCACTTGATGGCACTTGTTTTTCACGCTGCCGATTTTGCCGGACATTGGAGTCCGGTTCATTGGACATGTCTCTAGGATTGCACTTAACAATCACCTAAACCTCTAATTGCGACATGCCTTCACCATCAGTTTTGGCCTCACGACGCTTCACTGGGATCTTAAGCTACAATTCACGTCGCGGATAACCTCTAATTGCGAGGTTGTAGTTTTTCATGAATGGCCACTTGATATCATACTTATCCGTTTGGAATGAAACGCATACGACACTTGAAAAACAAGCTACAAACTCGGGTGAGGCTATGCCACGGAATGCTCGAGGGTAAGGTGAAATCACAACACTTAGTGTGATTTTCCAAGTATGGATACACAAACCTCCTTTGGAGATGGATGAAAAAATGATTAGATTGGAGGGGGAGGGATGGACCAGAGTAACAAAGGGATAAATCTATGTGGATCACGGAAGCAAGTCCACTCTGCCACTTACAATACCCCATCGCATATTTATGTCATCTGCAAAGGATTCTACCTGACGCTTTATAGAAATTGTACTTCAAGGCGACCACCGCAACCCTTTAGCCGCGATGGCTTAGCCAACGACACATTTCCTGAGTGGCCGAGTCCCCTAATGCAGGATGACAAGCGGATGTAGTTCACATGCATTGCTTCTATCCCAGATTCTAACTTAAAGGCATTCAATCATAATCCAGCACATGGTAGCTTCACGCCACTGGATTTTCAACCAAGTGCAATGACCAATTATGTGAATCAACAATTCCTCTCGTACTAGGTTAAATTACTATTGCAACACTGTTATTAGTAGGGTAAAAGTAACCTGTCTCACCATGGTCTAAACCCATCTCACGTTCCCTATTAGGGGGTAAACAATCCAATACCTGGTAAATTCTCCTTCACAATGATAGGAAGAGCCGATATCAAATAATCAAAAAGCAACGTCGCTATGAATGCTTGGCTTCCACAGACCAGTTATCCCTTTGGTAAATTTTCTGACATCTCTGGATTCAAATTTCGAAGGTCTAAAGGATCGTTAGGCCACGGTTTCACGGTTCATATTCGTACTGGAAATCAGAACCTAACGAGATTTTACCCTTATATTCCACATGAGATTTTTGTTCTCATTGAGCTTATCTTAGGACACCTGCGTTATCTTTTAACAGATGTGCCTCCCCATCCAAACTCCCCACCTGACAATGTCTTCCACCCTAATCGGCCCGCAGAACGAGCCTTGGGTCCAAAAAGAGGGGCAGTGCCCTGCATTCTCTTCTGATTCATGGAATAAGTAAAATAAGGTTAAAAGCAGTGGTATTTCACTTTCACATTTCGGCTCCGACTTATACTACACCTCTTTCGTAATTTCACAAAATCAGACTAGAGTCAAGCTCAATAGGGTCATCTTTGCCTCATGATTCTGTCAAGCCCGTTCCCTTGGCTATGGTTTCGTTGGATAGTAGAAAGGGACAGTAAGAATCTCATTAATCCATTCATGCACGTCACTAATTAGATGACGAGGCATTTGGCTACCTTAATAGAGTCAAAGTTACTCCCGCCGTTTACCTGCGCTTGGTTGAATTTCTTCAATTTTACATTCAGGGCACTGGGCAAAAATCACATTGCTTGAACATCCATTGGGAACATCGTAATGCTTTGTTTTAATTAAAAAATCGGATTTCCCTTGTCTATACCAGTTCTGAGTTAGTTGTTCAATGCGTGGAGAAGGCCCCCAAAGGAACCATTCCCAAACCATCCCCCGTCCATCATGCGGCGACCCGCTCTCACCACGGAAGCAACTCTAGCAATCCACCAAAAACCTATGGGTTCTTTACTGGGACCTCTGTGCCCAGCCCTCAGAGCCAATCCTTTTCCCAATGTTACGGATCCATTTTTCTGACTACCTTGCCTATATTATTCTGTCAACCAGAGGATGTTCACCTTGGAGACTTGATATGGTTATGAGTACCACCGGGCGTGGATGTAATTTGGTCCTTAGGATTTTTGAAGGCCGCTGGGAGCGCATCGGACACCATACCGGCTGAGCCGATTCCAGGGTGGGCAAACTCTTCCCGAGGCTCCTGCCGATGTCTCCATACTTCATAACATTCCCCCGACCCTTAGGATCAACTAACCCATGTGCAAGTGTCATTCACATAGAACCTTTCCCCTCTTCAGCCTTTAAAGTTTTCATTTGAATATTTGCTACTACCACCAAGATCTGCACCGATGGACGCTCCGCTCGGGCTCGAGCCCAAGGTTTTTGCAGCGACTACCACACTCTCCTTCTCATCGAGGCCTGGCACTTAGCTTGATGGTCGGGTGTCGGTCGCGCACTTAAGCGCCATCTATTTTTGGGGCTATTTGATTCGGCAGGTGAGTTGTTACATGCTTCGTAGTGGATTTCGACTTCTATGACCACCGTCCTGCTGTCTTAATTGACTAACACCCTTTCTGGGATCTAGGTTAGCATGCAGTTTGGTACTGTAACACGGATTTTAGTTCATCTCGCATCGCCTGTTCTGCTTAACAAAAATAGACTACTTGGAGCTCTTGATTCCATAGCATAGCTCAACAAAGAAGCCATGATGTCCTTCCTATTTAAAGTGTGAGAATAGGTCGAGGGAATTGTTCCCCCGAGGACTCTAATCATTGTCTTTACCCGATAGAATTCGCACGCGAACTTTAGCTATCTTGACGGAAACTTCGGAGGGAACCAGCTACTAGACGGTTTAATTAGTCTTTCGCCCCTATACCCAAGTGGGCCTCTACAAATGTTTCCTCTGGATTAGCCCCACTAAGGCATAGTTCACCATCCTTCGGGTCCCGGAAAGTATGCTTACACTCGAACCCTTCTTAGAAGATCAAGGTCGGTCGGCAGTGCACCCCTCAGGGGGATCCCACCAATTAGTTTCCTTACACCTTACGGGTTAACTCGCCCATTGACTCGCACATATGTTAGAATCCTTGGTCCTTGTTTTAAGATGGGTCGAATAGGGAGCCAATATGCCAACGTCCGAAGCACAAATGCCGAAGAATGCCAGAGGCACGCGCTGCCTGCCATAATTGAGGAGACGACATTCTATGAGTGTAATGAGAGATCGGTCTTGGTCTAATCCATGCTGGTCTATGCCTCGAGTCGATTAGTAGATCGGCTCGTCTTCATTCCACATCCGACCGGGGCACATCGTCAGCCCCAATCCGCTTCACTCCCGATGATTTCAAGCACTCTTTGACTTTCTTTGCAAATTCCTTTTCATTTTTCCCTCATGGTACCTTTTTGCTATCGGTATCTCTCCCGTATTTATCCTTACGTGGAATTCACCGCCTGATTTGGGCTGCATTCTCAAACTATCCAACTCGTAGACAGTGCCTCATGGTGCGATAGGTTCCGGGCACAACAGGGATCTCACCCTATCTGGCGCCCCCTTACAGGTGACTTAGGCCTGGTCCGTCGCTGATGACACTTCTCCAGACTATAATTTGGATGATGGAGTTGCCTGATTCTAAGGCTACACTATTCTCAATTCGCGCGCCATTACTAAGGGAATCCTTGTAAGCTTCTTTTCCTCTGCTTATTGATATGCTTAAACTCAGCGGGTAATCCCACCTGACATGGGGTCGCGGTCCGAGAGCCTATGCGCGATAGGGTCCTGGAGTCCTGATGCAAGATAGGTTGTATCGGTGTCAACAAAGTGAGTTGAGTTAGAACCACCACTTGCCATGACATCTGTCGACGTGGACTCGCATTTAGTCCATCCGCGAGCTCGATGCGTGTGGGAGGCCAGTATCCATCCTACAACGATAGGCCTAATCCCAGGTAGACGTACCCTCAGCCTAATGGCTTTAGGAACAACTCCATTCAAAGACTCGATGGTTCACGGGATTGTACAATTCACACCAAGTGCCATATTTCTCTATGTTCTTCATCGATGCGAGAAAAGAGATATCCATTGCTGAGAGTCATTTTTGTTTACACTCTTATGGGAGGGACAAAGTACTCCGCCCGAAAGTACTCCCTAGTTGTTAAACACATTCGTGAGTCATTCTGTTGTGCAGGTTTCGACAATGTTCCTTCCGCAGGTTCACCTATAGAAACCTTGTTATGACTTCTTCTTCCTCTAAATAATTAGTTCAATGGAATTCTCGTGACGTTGCAGGAAGCGAACTTCCCACGTCTCCATGACCCAAACATTTCACCATATCATTCTATCGATAAGAGCAATGAGCAGTGTGTGCAAAGGGAAGGGACGTAGTCAATGCAAGTTGATGAGTGCACTTACAAGGAATTCCTCGTTGAAGAACAATAATTGCAATGATCTATCCCCATCATGATGAAATTTCAAAGATTTCCCAGGCCAATCGGCCAAGGCTATAACCTCTTTGAATACATCAGTGTAGCGCACGTTCAGCCTAGAACATCTAAGGGCATCACAGACCTATTATTGTCTCAAACTTCTGCAGCCTAACAGGCCGTAGTCTCTCTAAGAAGCTGGAAGCCAAGGGATACCTCTGCATAGCTAGTTAGTAGGATAAGGTCTCGTTCGTTAATGGAATTAACCAGACAAATCGCTCCGCCAACTAAGAACAGCCATGCACCACAACCCCTAGAATTATGAAAGAGCTCTTAGATTGTCAATCCTTAATATTTCTGGGCCTGGTAAGTTTCGCCGTGTTGAGTCAAATTAAGCCTCAGGATCCACTCCTGGAGGTGCCCTTACATTAATTCTTTTATGTTTTAGCCTTGCGACCATACTCCCCCCGGAACCCAAAAACTTTGATTTCTCATAAGGTGTCGGTGGTGTCCTAAAAGCAACATCCACCAATCTCTGGTTGACATCGTTTATGGTTGAGACTAGGACGGTATCTGATCATCTTCGAGCCCCCAATTTTTGTTCTGGATTAATGAAAACATCCTTGGCAAATGCTTTCCCATTTGTTCGTCTTTCATAAATTCAAGAATTTCACCTCTGACTATGAAATACGAATGCCCCTAACTATCTCTATTTATCATTACTCTGATAACGAAGGCCAACGTAATATAACCGAAATCCTATAATGTTATCCCATGCTAATTTATATGGAGCGTAGTATTGCTTTGAACACTATTATATCTTCAAAGTAACAACATTGTAGGCACAACCAAACGATTTAAGGCCAGGAGCACATCACCGATAGAAGGGATGAGACGACCGGTGCACACTATAGGTGGACCGTCTGACCTATCCCAAAGTCCAACTATGATCTTTTTAACTGCAACAACTTAAATATACGCTATTGGAGATGGAATTATTGCGGATGCTGGCACTAGGCTTTCCCTCTAATGGATCCTCATTAAGGGATTTAGATTGTACTCATTCCAATTACTAGACTCATTGAGCGCAGTATTATTATTTATTGTCACTACCTTCCCATGTCAGGATTGGGTAATTTGTGCGCCTGCTGCCTTCCTTGGATGTGGTAGCCATTTTTAGGCTCCCTCTCCGAAATCAGACCCTAATTCTTCGTCACCCATTACCTACATGGTAGGACACTATCCTACTATTAAAAGTTGATAGGGTAAAAATTTGAATGATGCGTTGTCAGCACGATGGTCGTGCGATCCATTAAGTTATCATGAATTATCACACCAACGGGTAGAGCCCGCAACAACCTTTTATCTACTAAATGCATCCCTTTCTGAAGTCGGGGTTCGTTGCACATATTATCTTTAGAATTACTACAGTTATTTGAGTAGTTGATACCACCAAACAAACTATAACTGATTTAATGAGCCATTCGTAGTTTCACAGTCTGAATTTGTTCATACTTACACATGAATGGATTAATATTTTAGACAAGCATATAACTACTGGCAGGATCAACCAGGTAGCATTCATCATCGACGCCGGCATTGCATGATCCTGGCCTTCCCGAAAGGGCTTGAATGGGTTCAAGGCAAGCGCGACCATCATTTGCAAGGAGCATCATATAGGACAGGTACGAGATGATGAAGACCACATACCCACTGCGTCTACTACATTCAAGAATCCCAACCGCCACTCATGGACCATGACATCACACGATGAAGTAAGAAAGGTGTGGGACATAGGGGCGGTCTTTCGGTTCAGCCCTCACACGGAATATGAGAGGTGAAAGGAGATCGATAAAACTTGATAATGTCTACGCATTAGGTATCCAAAACAACAAACCGACTTTAAGCAAGCCTAAATTGCGCTGGCCCCATAACTGAGATGGCAGGCGGGTTAGGACGTCGCTGCTCTAACAGGGATTCCAACTAACCGCACATGTCGTACACAACTCACACGCCGTGCATCCAAATTCTCCATCGATGTATGCCCAGCACCAGCCCCAATGCCCAAATATAGATGTCGTGCGCTGTTACCCATGCAGACGTTGTAAAGATAAAACAAGTCCCACTTGACACGATAGCCCACCCTTGGAGAGAGCAGGGGAGATGAAGGAACGTCAAAGCTAGTGCATGGGCATCGTCCACGTTGGCCACCAGCACTCTATGCGGATTCAACTTGGACCCATGCGTGCAGCGCCTGTAGCTTTCTCCAAGACCAGCATCCAAAACTCGCCGCACGTACAACAATACTGACTCATCCGGAATCAAGCGCCAATAGCCCCATCGTAGACGACGCCACTGATAGTAGACACGAGCACACAACGAAGTAAGGTCGACATTGTTTTTTGGGCATCGGGGGATCGCACGGACTAGCCATGCATACTGCCGTGTGCCCACAATGCACGCCGACATGCCCAGTGAGTGCCTATGCCAACTAGTGACAGTCGTCTTGAAGTGCCTTCAACATCTCTACCCACCTTATATATTCTTAAAAAAACCTCAAGTGACAGGAGTAGACATGAATTTGCCAGAAAATCATACTAGACATGTACGGACCAAAACTGCACATTTTGATAAAAGACTGAGCCAATTCACTTACAAAATAGTCACGTAATTTCTAAATGATAATTTCCATTATGAAAATATATTTTTCAAATATTATTTATGAAAATTCAAAAAATAAATAAAAATAAATAAAAAAATATGAAAATATTTTTAAAATATAAAAATATTAGGTAAATATTTCCAACGCATGAAGTAACCTTAAATCAATAATTGAGTACATATTTGTACTTATAACGTTACAATATAAAATATCAAAATTTAAGGATATTAAATAAAAAAATTCTAAGAACATAAAAATAACGTGGGGGCATTAGTAAAATCGCCCAAAATGCAACAGCTAAGTAACAACCCCAAAACATGCATATTAGAATAAAGTAACCTTAAACCAATAATTGAGTGCATATGTATACGTATAACGTAACAATATAAAATATCAAAATTTAACGATATACAATCAAAAAATTGAAAAAATATAAAAATAACATGGGGGACATTAGGAAAACCGCCTAGAATGAAATAGATAAGTAACAACACCAAACACATGCATATTATAATGACCTTAAACCAATAATTTAGTGCATATTCAATATTTAAATTTAAATATTTAAAGATTAAATAAGAAATTGAAAAAAAGACTTGGGGACATTACAAAAACTACCCCAACATATGGGGTAATATTGAAATATCGTTAAAAAACACTTAGAGCGTGTATTTAACAAAAGGAGTATGCAAGAGTGAGGATGATGATTGATGAACATTATGAATATATTTTAGATGATCAAACCTAGGTTTACGCTCTTTTGATTTTTGTACGGTGCCCTCATCGTCCCTATGGTGTCATGGTACCTTGATAAGCTCGCGGCGGGTGTAAACCACACAGTTCCTAACTTAGGATGCAGGGGTGCCATGGTGCGTGGTTCCTTGGTTCCATGGTGCGCAGTGCCATGGTGCCTTGGTACCATGGTGCGCGTTGCCTTGGTGTCATGGTGCGCGGTGCCATGGTGCCATGGTATCTTGGAACCATGGTTCCATGGAGCGCGGAGCCTTCGTTCCATGGTGCGCGGTGCCATGGTGCGCGGTGCCATGGTGCCATGGTATCTTGGAACCATAGTTCCATGGTGTGCAGTGCCTTGGTTCCATGGTGCACGGTGCCATGGTGCCTTGGTACCATGGTACGTGTTGCCTTGGTGACATGGTGTGCGGTGCCATGGTGCACAGTGTCGTGGTGCCATGGTTTCTTGGTACCTTGGTTCTATGGCACCATGATGCACGGTGTCGTGGTTCCTTGGTGCAACTAACTCGACAAAGACACCACCATGGTAGGCCATTATAGGTCCTTCAACATTTTTCATCACGGAACTTATTTTTCACGTTGCTGATTTTGCCGGACGTCGGAGCCCGGGTCATTGATCATGTCTCTAGGATTTCACTTGACGCTTACTTAAACTTCTAATTGCGACATACCTCCATGCACCGACGTTGGCCTCACGATTCATCGCTGGGCTCTTGAGCCGCACTTCGCATCACGAAAAACCTCTAATTGTGATGTCGTAGTTTTGCACAAAAGGCCACTTGATATCATACTTAACCATTTGGAATGAAACACATGTGACACTTGAAAACCAATCGGTGAACTCGGGTGTGGCTATGCCGTGGCATGCTCGAGGGTGAGGTGAACTCACAAAACTTAGTGGGATTTTCCAAGTACGAATGCACAAACCTCCTTTGGAGATGGTTGGAAAAATAATTGGATTGGAGGGGGAGGGACGAACCAGAGTGACAAAGGGCTGAATCTCAGTGGATCTTGGAAGCAAGGCCACTCTGCCACTTACAATACCCCGTCACGTATTTAAGTCATCTGCAAAGGATTCTACCCGCCGCTTGATGGAAATTGTACTTCAAGGTGGACACTGCGACCCTTCCGTCATGATGGCTTAGCCAGCGATACTTTCCCTTAGAGGATGAGGCCCCTACTGTGGGTATGCAAGAAGACGGCGTGTACATCCATCGCTTCTAGCCCAGATTTTAAATTAGAGGCGTGCAGTCATAATCCAGCACACGGTAGCTTCATGCCACCGACTTTTCAACCAAGTGTAATGACTCATTGTGTGAATCAATGGTTCCTCTCATACTAGTTTGAATTACTATTGAAAAACTTTCATCACTAGGGTAAAGCTAACCTATCTTACGACGGTCTAAACCTAGCTCACTTTCCCTATTGGTGGGTGAACAATCCAACACTTGGTGAATTTTTCTTCACAATGATACAAAGAGCCAACATCAAAAGATAAAAAAAAAAGTCACTATGAACGCTTGGCCTCCACAAACGAGTTATACCAGTGGTAACTTTTCTGATACCTCTAGCTTTGAATTTCGAAGGTCTAAAGGATCGTTAGGCTATGCTTTCACGGTTCGTATTCGTACTGGAAATCAGAATCAAATGATCTTTTACCCTTCTGTTCCATATGATATTTCTTTTCTCGTTGAGATTATCTTAGGAAACCTTCGTTATCTTTCAACAGATGTACCTCCCCAGCCAAACACCCCACCTGATAATGTCTTCCACGAGGATTGGCCCGCATAGCGAGCCTTGGGTCCAAAAGAAAGGGGTAGTGCCCTACTTCTAATTCACAGAATAAGTAAAATAACATTAAATTTAGTGGTATTTCACATTCCCCTTTTGTCTCCCATTTGTACTACACCTCTCAAGTCATTCCACAAAGTCAGACTAGAGTCAAGCTCAACAGGGTCTTCTTTCCCCACTAATTCTGCCAAGCCTGTTCCCTTGGATGTGGTTTCCTTGTATAGTAGATAGGGATGATGGGAATCTTATTAATCTATTCATGTGCATCATTAATTAGATGACGAGGAATTTGGCTACCTTGAGAGAGTTATAGTTACTCCGGCCGTTTACCCATGCTTGGTTGAATTTCTTCACTTTAACATTCAGAGCAATAGATAGAAATCACTTTGCATGAACATCTGTTGGGACCATCGCAATGCTTTGTTTTAATTAAATAATCGAATTCCCCTTATCCGTACCAGTTCTGAGTTAGCTGTTCGATGCGTGGGTAAGGCCCCCGAAAGAACCGCTCCAAGTTCATCCCCCAGCCGGCCCGCTGGGACCTTCTCTCACCATGGGAGAAGATTGAGCAGTCCACCGATAGCCGACGGGTTCGGGGTCTGGGACCCCCGTACCCAGCCCTCAGATCCAATCCTTTTCTTGAAGTTACGGATCCATTTTGCCGACTTCCCTTGCCTACATTGTTCCATCGACCAGAGGCTGTTCACCTTGGAGACCTGATGCGATTATGAGTATAATCAGGTGTGGATGGAATTCAGTACTCCTGATTTTCAAGGGCCTCTAGTAGTGCACCAGAAACTACGCGACGTGCGGTGCTCTTCCAGCCGCTGGACCCTACCTCTCTCTAAGACGATTCCAGGGTGGGCAGGCTGTTAAATAGATAATATAACTCTTCTCGAGGATCCCACTGACATCTCCAGACTTCCTAATGTTTCCATCAACCGCCACATCGCGGTTCAGGAATTTTAACCCAATCCCGTTATGGAGTTGGTGCGAAACGTACTATATATCAGAGTTCCTTGGTCCCTTAGGATCGTCTAACCCATGTGCAAGTGTCGTTCACATGGAACCTTTCCCCTTTTCAGTCTTCAAAGTTCTCATTTATATATTTGCTGCTACCACCTAGATATGCATTAAAGAACGCTCGCGCCCGAGATCGCACCCAAGGTTTTGCAGAGACCGCCGGTCCCAAGTAATCATCGGGGCCTGGCACTTGCCCCGACAGCCGGGTGTAGGTTGCGCTCTTAAGATCCATCCATTTTTATGGCTATTTGATTCGGAAGGTGAGTTTTTACAAATACCTTAGCGGATTTTGACTTCTATGACCACCGTCCTACTTTCTTAATCGACCAACACCCTTTATGGGATCTAGGTTAGCGCGCAGTTTGGCATCGTAACCCAGCTTCTGGGTCATCCTGCATCGCCAGTTCTTCATTCCAAAAAAGGTCCACTTGGAGATCTTGATTTTGTGGTGTGGCTCAATAAAGCGGCCGTGCCATCCTACCTATTTAAAGTTTTAGAATAGGTCCCGTATTTAGCCTTGGATTGAATTCACCGCCCGATTTGGGCTGCATTCCCAATCAACCTGACTCATAGATAGCGCCTTATGGTGCGACAGGGTCTGGGTACAACGACGCTCTCACCCTCTCTGGCACCCCTTTCCAGGGGACTTGGGCCCTGTCCACCGCTGAGGATGCTTTTCCGGACTATAATTCGGACGACGGAGCCTCCCGATTCGGAGGCTGGGCTGTTTCTAGTTTGCTTACCATTACTAAGAGAATCTTTGTAAGTTTATTTTTCTCCACCTATTGATATACTTAAATTCAGCATGTAATCCTGCCTGACCTGGGGTCGCGGTCGGAGCGCCTAAGAGCGATAGGGTCCTGGAGTTTGAACACACAATGGGATTTAGCCGCAACAATGATACACCCAAATTAAAAATCTTGTTAGAAAGTGTAAGAGGTCACTGCCAAATATAGAACCCAATTGGGTTGGGTGTCAAATCCCATAGGGAATACTGTGTTCACTAAGTTTTGTGGTTGTTACTAGACTGTTGATCGAAGGTTCCAAAATAGAGGGGATTTTGATTTATCAATTGTAGTCAAATATTTGTCACAGAGAGTAATCCAAATATTAATTGTATTTCAAAGAATAATTCAGTTAAAGAAATCAAACTAGAGCTATGGTTACCAAGATGCTTAAGCATCTAGGGTTGTGAACTATTTTTTATTCCTAATGAACAATTCTAATTGCAAGAGTAATTGAATTCTATGGTTTACCCATTAGTTTCTCAACCTAAATGGGTAACTTATCCCTTAATTCTTTCAAACTTAACGAACATATTATTAATTCAACTATATTCTCACATGGGTTGATCCAGTTAAGGCATCTACCCTCTATCCAAAAGTTAAAACCTTTAGATTTATGTACTTTCTTTTCCCAACAAGCACTTTTCGATTTGAACAAGTGTTGTTATTGGGTACACTTTTCAAGTTTGCAACCAAGAAAAGTCATTAAAGTGAAGAAAATTTTATGAAATATCAATTACTCATGGGAATCTACTAGATTCACAACCCAAAATTAGCTTTTGACATCAAGGCTCCCATAACCTTAGTTATGGGAGCTTAGCCACACATTTTCACCCAAGAAAGAGAAGAAACCATTGTGTTATTCATAAATTAATTCAAAGTTTACTTACAAAAGTCACGATTGTTGTTCTTCATTCTTTAATAGAAAATATGATAAAGGAATCTAGATCCACAAATATCCAATGAATCTTCGAGAAAAACTATGTAAAAATATGTTTCAAGTATGAAAAAACCCTAATAAAAGATAAAAGATTAAAAGATCCCTAATAAAACCTAAAACTGGGTATTTATGTGTTCCCTCATAAAAGGAATTTAAAATTCAAATAATATAAAATCTGTGTCCAAAGTGACGGTCAAAGTGGTGGTCTGTTTCAAGACTGGCGGTCCACCATTTGGTCTGTCATAGCTGATCCTGGATGGTCACTTTCTGGTTAATAATGACGGTCCATTTGGTGGTCCGTCGCAAAACTGACGGTCCACCATCTTTACCATAGCTAGTGGTGCTGGAGAGTCAGGTTCTGGATAATCTTGATGTAGTGGTCCGTCGAAAGATCGAGGGTCCCCCAAGTTGGCCGTCACTGAGCCTTCCAATATGCCTGGTTCTATTTATTTCTGATGGCTAAAGTGGTGGTCCATCGCAGGACTGGCGGTCCACCACATGGACTGTCACTAGGTCTTCAGAGTTCATGGGTTCTGCCTCGATCTGATATTTGAGTTGATGGTCCATCGTAAAATTGATGATCCACCATTTTGACCGTCAGAAATGTTTTTCTGCTAATTTTCTGAGACTTTTTCTTTAATCAGCTCCTTACCTTGAAACACTAAAAACCAGCATTAAATGCAACCTTGGTTGCTTGAAAACATGTAATTTTCCTAAGAAAAAAGATGAAAAATATTCCGTCAAATATCAGAACATCAACACTCTCAACTTAAGATCATTGTTTGTCCTCAAGCAACTCAACATCAAATTGCAAATATGAACAGTACAATGACGGGCATTTACCACTGAACCAATTCTCACACAACAATTCACTTGTCATCCAAATCATATGGTCTAACATGTCAGAGTCTATAACCGACATTGTTTTAAATTCAATTCATCTACACGACATAGATACATGTATCTACAGAGGTACGCCAAATTAAGTATGACTCAAGTTTCCCTCACAATTAATGAAATCCACCTATAAATATCTTTTATGGATACAAATTACAACCCTCTCACTCATTGAAGAAGTTGTAAACATAGCACATACACCCATAGGCTTGCCCTTATCATCCAATGCCCCCTTATAGTTGAGTTCCATGATCAAGAAGGTCTTTTCTAGGCTAGTTCTAAGGTATCAGGCTAGGTTTGTAGGGGATGTAGGACAAAGTGACTAAAAGCTACGCTTCAACTCTCTTTGCCTAAAAATTCTTCTTACCAAGGCCACTACTTGTCTAGCTCATTTACCCATTTCTCATACATTCATTTTTTACCATAATAAACCCTTTTTTTGTTTTTTTTCCATGCATCATCCACCCTCAACTTAGGCTGATGCCAAAAGTCAAAGTGCACATTGTCTTAACTAGACCAGGGGCAAATGCTCTAATTCAAATTCTCGACCAACTTTCCATTAGGTAGTTAACAGTCCCACAATAGCCACCCTCAACTTAGGTATTTTGCCTAAGTTTAGGTACACATTTTCCATTACTAGGCCAGGGCCAGAGCTAGGAGTTAACAACTGAAAGAAAGTTAACTAGAATGTTTGGTAATAAACAAAAATCAACAAAGGCTCAAAGAAGGGTTGGAGACTTATTTTTGGTGGGGTCAATTATTTTGGCTAAATGGACTAAAAACACAAGGTGTCCTGCTATCACTTTCTATCCCATCAACTACAGAACAACATTAATTGAACCAGATAAGTTTTAGGTACTATACTATATAGGAACTAATATAAATACTCGCACACACAGTGGCAACATAGTCACACCTATTCTACCGTTCTTAGGATTTGCATCACATATCATGAGGATTTACAGGTTAATGCCAATGACATATCCAATAACAGTTGATCATATATTCTAGGAGACAAAAGTAAATAGTTAAATGGAAACAGTCATAGTTAGATGCCATCATCATTCATCATACGTATTCACAACAAGACATTAACATAAACAACACTTTTATTTCATGGCCCAACCTTAGAAACATAACAAAACTTAAAAACAAGAAAAATGCAAATCTGAAGTTAAACCTAAACATGACGCTTCTTCTAGATAGAACATAGTAGGGGTCCAGAATGTCGGCAATAGAACCCCCCTATGGTACAAGTACCCCACCCCCACACAAAAATACATGTATTATTCTCAAAGCATTAATTAAAGTACAAAGGAATGGGTATACTTGTATTGTCTCTTATTTATCTGAGGAATCTTTGAAGTGTGGTGAGGCTCCTGCGTCCTCACCTTGTGCAACGTTGGCCCCTATGGTGGTAGGGGAACTCAAAACCTCCCCCTCTTAGATCGAAGGAATCATATCTCGAATTGATGCTGGACTTTGCTCCCTTGCTGGGGTAGCACTCGTAGATACTCCTATTGCTTTATCTTCTTCTCTCTTCTTTCTCTTTTCTTCATCTTTCCTTGATTTCTTTTGAGGTCTATTTAGATCATGTTGTTCCTTTTTCTCTGGTGTCATTTCTTCTCTTTTTTCCTTTTTTTCTTCTTTCCTTGCAGCCCACTCATCTATTTGCTGCTTTCTTTTATCTTTCACGGGTCTACCCATCAGATCTAAAATCCCTTCATCATCATCACTCACCATTAAGTCTGGTTCAAAAATAATCTACTGAGGTTACCTTCCCTTCAACTCTGTTATATCGGCCTTTGCCTGCTCAAATTCAGCTATGAGCTTTGCAAGATCAGGGAGGAATAGTGCATCTAGCCTTTTATTGATGTGATGCTCCATGCTATCCATACTAGCCTGAATAGGTTTGAATGGATTGATTGACTCATCTACAGTTTCATCAACAAAAGGCTTCAATTATGACGCCCATTTATCTAACTGTCTCTGAAACCTCTTTTGCAGCTTTACTAATTTTGCAAAATTTTACTGCGTTAACCTGTATTCGGTAAAGTCTGTTCTTCCCATAGATTGTGCAAAACCCGAACCTATAAAAGTACCGAGAGGTACATATTCTGGTGGTACATAAGTGGTGATAGGCAACGACATACCTGCGGGATTTTCTGTAACATCAGGGGCTGGTGCAGATTGAGACTGGTAAGCTGGAGGCTTGGTGACACGCATCTCAAACTTTGAGTCGTCTTTTGACTTCTCAATGTACTGTGTATGTATAGTCGGGATTTCATTTTCAACTCCACAGATCAGGGAAACACCTGCCTGTTTGCATAAATCAGAGATTAAGCAGGGGAATGGCAATGCACTGGATGTCTTGTGTACCCTGACGAACATCTCATCTGCAATAATCTAGCCAACGTCAACAGACAACCCTAAAACTAAGCTTGCCACCAATACAACTCCATGTTTATCCAAATTTCCATCACCTTTTGTCGGAATCATCCTTAAGCGAACAACAACCAACCAGAACTTAGCCTTGAAACTAATGGAATACTTTGTAATACACTCTCGTTGATTGGTCAACCAAGATGGGTTACCGTTATAAGTAAATAATAAAACCACCTAAGGTCTCTGAGTGGATGCAGTTCTCAACCTACAATCGAGATCAGGTATAGCAGGGGAAGCCTCGTACTATGGCCCAAACAACAACCTATTGATTATTCGGGCTAAAATATTGATAGTGACTCCTCGAATAGGTACGGACTCTCTATTCAGAAAGCTTGCAAATGATGTCCCCTTTGGACAATCCTTTTCTACTAGAGAAAAATATTTGGAAAAGAATTCTCTTACCCAATTTGGTTGATAAGTTCCCAGTGGCCTGCCCATCAATGCTAGTTCATACTCATTGAAATGAGATTCCAACTCAGGATATTCATGAAGATCCGTTGTCACAACTTGATGTTCCTCTGCGAATGGCCTTTTTATTCCTCTTACTATATGTGTCAATCCATCACAGAATTTCTCTCATGCTCCCTCTGTTTTCCATCTAATAGCCTCTCTAACTTAAGAATCCTTACGATTGATAACGTTAGTATCCTCAAGTTTAGTAGCTATATCTGTCGCTTCTATTTGTTTTCCCATGTTAGTAGCTTCAGTTTTACACTCGACAGGCCCGGGTTGATTTGTAGCAACCATTGACTCGTCTAGGTTAAGCTGGTACTTCTTGTGCTACTGTCTCTCTCCACTTCAGACTGGGAGAGTGTGAGAGTTTCCCTTTCATATTTCCTGGTGATGTACGCAAGTTCAGATTCATTTCTACCCCTTTAGGATCTTCCTCCTTTGTTTGGTGGAAGCTTATGAGCCATAACTCCTTGATTTTGTAGAAGTTACTCCTGTACTTACTTATAAATATTGAAAATAATCTTAACTTAAAAGTCTACAATTGCTTTCAAGAATGTTTGAGATGAAGATAAAGAAAAGAGGTGGTCACTTAATTAGGGAAGAAGGGAGTAGATAGAGAGTCCTAGGAAGAGTAGATTCCTTCAAATGTTTTAAATCCAAAAGAATTTGGTCAGTTGAAGAATTTGAAAATTGTATAATGTATGTGACCTCTCTTTTACCTCTTTAAAATCAATTGGGCCACATACGGGTCACTTAAATAAAGAATAATTTTAAACAAACCTGACCCAGTGCTAGGGTAATTTCGATGGCCTCATCGATGGTCCGTCGGATATGAGATGAACCACCAATAGTGTCGTATCTTCTTATGAGAACATTGTCACTTCATCTTACATGCGGCAGTCAATTAGGTGATCCACCAATTTTTTGACGGTCCACCACTTTGACCGTCGCTCCTTTCCATAACTTAGGCCACCAGCTTGATTTTTGACGGTTAATTTGGTGGTCCACCAAATTTGTGATGGTACACCAATTTGACCGTCAACTTTATCCAATGAATAAACTTTGAAGCATTTTTGTGATGGTGGAAATGGTGGTCCATCAGATGACTAGTGGTACACCAAATTGGCCATCACTTTTGTTCCAGTAGCTCCGATTTTTATCCCCTTTTCCCAACTGTATTACTCCTTCTTTTCGCTGCATTTTAAATACTATACACTTTACAAACACATAAAAAAATGCACTAGAAATGTTTTACAACAACACATCATGGGTTGCCTCCCACTAGTGCCTGATTTATAGTCATGTCATGACTCAGATATATCAATTACTCATACTTCATTGAGATTGACAGTATCAATACTCCTTATCGAATCCGTTGGACCGATATACAGTTTCATACATTTCCCATTTACCTTGAAGACACTTCCATCTTCATTTTCAAGATGCATTACTCCAGATGAGTAGACTTGACTCACTTTAAATAGGACGGAACATTTGGACTTAGCTTACCTGGAAACAGTTTGAGTCTGGAGTTGATCAGAATCACCAAGTCACCTCTTTGGAAATCACATTTTTTAATCCTGCGGTTGTAGTACTTCTTCATTCTTTCTTTGTATAGATCAACCCGATCATAAGCTCCAAGATGGAACTCGTCCATCTCATTTAGATTCCCCAGTCTCATATTTTCTACCTCATTCAAATTCAAGTTAAGCTACTTCAGTACCCATAACTCTGTATGCTCTATGTCTATTGGCAAATGACATGCCTTGCCATAATCCAATTGGTATGTCAATATGCCAATAGGTGTCTTGAAAGCCATTCGATATGCTCATAAGGAATCGTCTATCTTCCTAGACCAATCCTTCTTACTAGCATTTACAGTCTTGGCAAGGATATCATTGATTTTCTTATTAGAGATTTTCAGCTGCCCACTGGTTTATGGGTAATATGGTGTAGCCACTTTATGCTGCTTAACTCCTTATTTTTCCAAGGTGGCTCTAAACATTTTGTTGCAAAAGTGTGATCCTCCATCGCTGATAATGGTACGTGGTACCCCGAATCGAGAGAAGATATTTTTCCTCAAGAATGCGACAACTATCGTCCCTTCATTATCTGCTAGAGCCACTACCTCAACCCATTTTGACACATAGTCAATGTCCACTAATATGCACTTCATCCCAAATGATCTCATGAAGGGCCCCATAAAATCAATGCCCTAGACATCAAATAATTCTACCTATAGAATTTTAGACATTAGCATCTCTTGGTGCTTTGAGATAGACCCTTGAATTTTACATTCATCACACCTCTTCACAAACTCATAGGAATCTATGAATTAAGAGGGCCAATAGTAACCACTCTGAAGAACTTTCCTTGCAGTCCGGTCACCTACATGGTGAACTCTAACTGGGGAAGCATGACTCGCTACTAGTATACTCAACATATCTACTTCTAGGATGCACCATCTAATAATACCATTCGCACATCGCCAAAAAGGATATGGTTCATCCTAGAAGTAATGGTTCAGATCATGGATAAAATTTTTTCTTTGATGAAAGGAAAGTTTCTCTAGAATCACCTCGCTCACCACATAATTTGCGAAATCATCATACCAAGGTATTTTATCCATAACAACAGCAAAGATTTCCTCATCAGGAAATGCATCATTGATCTCAAATTCATCTCTAGCTGCTTGTTCCATTTCAAGCCTAGAAAGGTGGTCCGCAACTTGATTTTCTCAATCCTTCCGATCTTTGACTTCAAATTCAAACTCTTAAAGTATAATCCCCCATCTAATAAACCTTTACTTCTCATTGTCTTTCACTATCAAATATCTTAAGGCTGTGTGGTCAGTGTGCACCACCACCTTCGCTCCTAGAAAATACGCCCAAAACTTTTCAAAGGCATAGACAACTGCAAGAAGTTCCTATTCTGTGATGGTGTAGTTCTTTTGAGCTCCATTCCGTACTTTACTGACATAATAGATTGGATGAAACAATTTGTCTTTATTTTTTCCCAGCACAGATCCAAGGGCAACACTGCTTGCATCATATAATATCTCAAACTGTTTTGACCAATTCGGTGAGACAATAATAGGAGAATCAACCAGCTTCCCTTTAAGGAATTCAAATTCCTTCAAGTAATCATCATTAAAGGAGAATTTGACTTCCTTCTCCAAAAGTTTGCAAAGGGGGTTTGCAATCTTTGAGAAGTCCTTTATAAACCTCCAATAGAATCCAGCATGGCCAAGGAAACTTTGCACTCCCTTCACTGAAATAGGAGGTGGAAGCTTCTCTATAACCTCAACTTTTGCTCAAATAACTTCAATCCCCTTTGCTGAAATTTTGTGTCCGAGAACAATGCCCTACTTCACCATGAAGTGGAATTTCTCCCAATTAAGCACAAGATTAAACTCCTCACACCGCTGCAAGGCCCTACTCAGATTTAACAAGCAGAGCTCAAAAGAATCACCGACAACTGAGAAATAATCCATAAAAACCTCTAAGGTGTCTTCAACCATATCAAAGAATATTGACATCATACACCACTAAAAAGTGGCAGGTGCATTACACAACCCGAAAGACATCCTATTGAAAGAAAATGTGCAATATGGGCACGTGAATGTTGTCTTTTCCTGATCTTCAGAAGCAATAGAAATATGGTTGTAACCAGAATACCCATCTAAGAAATAGTACCAACCTTTTTCCGCTAGCTGATCAAGCATCTGATCCATGAAAAGCATTGGGAAGTTATCATGTAATGTCCACGAGTTGAGTTTTCTATAATCCATACACACCCTCTATCCAGTAATTGGACTGAGTGGAATTAACTCGTTCTTCTCATTAGCCACCACTAGCATACCCTCTTTCTTGGGCACATACTGAATAGGACTTACCCACTTACTATCTGAGATAGGGTACACCACTCCTGCATCTAGCCACTTAATAATTTCTTTCTTCACGACCTCTTACATAGATGGGTTAAGAAGGGGATGATGTTCAATAGTCGGGACATAATCCTCCTCTAGCTGAATTTTATGTATGCATATACTAGGAGGAATGTCGATAATGTCTACAATCGTCCATCCAATAGCCCTCTTCTATCTCTTACGAACAGAAATGAGGGCTTCCACCTGTTGTTTACCTAAGTCAGCCGCAATAATAACAGGTAATGTATTCCCGCTGCCCAGGAACACATACCTCAAATGACCAGGCAACACTTTCAGCTCCAAAGTGGGTGGCTCTTCAATAGACGGCTTGGCTGGTGGACTGGGACAATTTTTCAAGTCCAAATCTAGCTTCTTTGGGGCATAAGAATAAGAACCCATGCCTGTCCAGGAACACACAATCTCCTCATAATATTCAATACTATCTTGATCGAAATTCATTAATACAACATCTAAAGTCTCAATAACAAATTTTTCTTCTATAGGTACTTCCTACTCCTCCTCATAATAAACATCCACAATAGAAAATACACCCATATATTTATGTTGTTTCATGGACTGGCATATATTAAATCAAACTACTTCATCATTCATCCTGAATAGTATCTCATTTTCCTTTAGATCAATAAGTACACTACCGGTTGCAAGGAAAGGTCTACCCAAGATTATGGGCACCTCGAAGTCCACCTCAAAATCGAGAATGAAAAAATCAACTGGAAATATGAAACTGGCCACCTTTACTAATACATCATATAAAATCCCCACGGGCCGCTTCACAAATCTGTCTGCCATAACTAATCTCATGTTTGAGGGAGTAGGATCCCCCAAACCCAACTTTTTATACATATCAAGCGGCATCAAGTTTATACTAGTTCCCAAATCACAAAGAGCTTTTGCACACTCAAGAGGCCCAATAATGCATGGGATAGTGAATGCTCCAAGTTCTGCCTTCTTCTGCACCAACGAACTTGTGGAAATAGAACCACAATGTTGGAGATTGTCCACCGTCACATAACTAACTGTATGTTTCTTCGTAACAAGGTCTTTCATTAACTTTGCGTACCCAGAAATTTTCTCCAATGCTTCCACCAATGGCAAGTTGATTGTTAACTGCTTAAGCATGGCCATAAAATTGCCAAACTTTATTTCGTCGTCCTTTCTTTTCAACCGATGGGGAAATGAAGGAGGTGGTTTTGGGAGCACGGTAACCACCACTTCAGTCTCCTTTCCCTTGTTTTTCTCCAACTTATCAACCTGCTGATGGTTGGATGGTGTATTATCTATAACTTCATCCAATTTTTTAGACTCCACTAGATAAGTTTATTCATGCTCAATATCCTCTGCAATCATAGCTTTTCCCATAGATGGTCCTAGTAATACCTTCCCACTCTGTGTGGTAATTGCCATGCAGGAGCCATTATTTTGAGGATTCTAAAATCTATCACTTGGCAAAGTTCCACTCTTCCTCTGATTCAATACTACTGAGTATTAGCTCTTTTTATGATCTAACTACTCGATAGAAGTAGAGTTTGAGTTTACCAACTGACTCATGGAGGACAAGTCACTCTTCATAGTGGTCACCCCAGAGTTGGTAGTCTCAACTCCCTTAAATAATTTCTACATCATGTCCTCCATGGACATCTTGCCAGAGCTAGTTAAAGCATTATCTCTTTTTCCAGGAGTACATATAGTCCACTCCTATTATTTTTGCTCTTCCAGTTCCCTTGATCTCTATTCATGCAACAAGATTTATCGTAAAAGGTTCGACCTTGATTTAATTGGCTATTGCCTTGGAAACCTCCTGATTATTTAAATAGTTTGCCTCTTCTTCCGAATCGGAATCAGCTCTCCCCTGAGATGTAACAGCTTTCACCTTCTCAATTTTTCCATACAATAGATGCTTAGTCAGCAAATCCATCCATGTTTTTAAATGTGCTATATCCTGGTCACGTTGTTTCTCCTTCTTATGTTGCTCTACAGTTATACTACCAGACACAGTAGGTCTTACTACCATAGAATTCCTGGTATTCAAATATCTAATTTTTTTGGATATCCGATCAAGCATCTCTGAGGACTCTAGAAAAGTAAGGTCAACAAATGAGCTCCTGCAACATTATCCACGACTGGCTTCGTAAAGATTTCAAAGCCCGATAAAGAGTCTCCATCAAAATATATATCCATCATATTATGGTTTGAGCATTGTATCAATTTCTTTTAAACCTTCCCCAAGTCTCACGAAGAGCTTCAGTGGGAAGCTGTCAAAATTTACTGATTTCATCCCTTAACTGTACCCTTCTGGAGGGTGGAAAAAACCTTTTTAGGAAAGCCTCTTTCAACTACCTCTAGTTGGTTATAGAGTTGGGAGTCAGTTCATTTAGCCATAGTGTCGCCTCCCCAGACAGAGGCAGCAGAAACAAATGCAGGTGAATAGCATTCTGACCTACTCCTGGATTATCAAAAGACTTGCAAATGGTGACAAAATTCACCAAATACATGTTTGGATCATCTCCTGGAAGACCACCGAAAAACCCCTTAAGATGAAGGAGTTGAATTATCATACTGGTAATATTGAATTTAGCTCTTGGTGTTAGAGGTGGAGTAATTATAGCTCCAGTTGCACCAACTCCATCCATTCCATCTTCGTTGTCCTTCAGATCAAACTACATTGGTTTATGCTCTTGTATTTCCTAAAAGGGGCGATTTCTATTTACATTCTGATTTACTGGTGCAACCACATTCTCTGTACGCCTTGGGTTAACAGGATATAAGAAGTCATCATCCCCTAAATCAACATTATCAGGATTAGGATGACATGCCTGCTGGCTATCATTCTGTTGATTTACTTGAGCTCTAGCTAGAGCGGCTAGTCTTTCAGCCTCTTGGAGGTCTACCATTCTGCCTATTAACTGTAGTTTTGGATGTATTGGTAATAATAGGGCACCCAATCTCCGTGTACTTTGCATACACAATAACTATCCTACACTAAACAAAAAAACAAACAAAAGTCAAATTTAAGAAACTTGACCAAAGATCAATTAACAAACACAAACTTAATTGACAACATTATTCTCCGGAAACGATGCCAAAATTTTATACACCCAAATTACAACACTCGTTAGAGAGTGTAAGAGATCGCTGTCAAATATAGAACCAAGATGGGTTGGGTGTCGAATTCCATAGGGAATACTGTGTTCACTAAGTATTGTGGTTGTTACTAGACTGTTGATCGAAGGTTCTAGAATAGAGGGGGATTTTGATTTATCAATTGTAGTCAAATATTTGTCACAGAGAGTAATCCAAATATTAATTATATTGCAAAGAATAATTCAGTAAGAGAAATCAAACTAGATCTATGGTTACCAAGATGCTTAAACAGCCAGGGTTGTGAACTATTTTGGATTCCCAATGAACAATTCTAATTGCAAGAGTAATTGAATTCTATGGTTTACCTATTAGTTTCTCAACCTAAATGAGTAGCTTATACCTTAATTCATTCAAACTTAAGTAGCATATTATTAATTCAACTTTATTCTCACATGGGTTGATCCGGTTAAGGCATCTACCCTCTATCCAAAAGTTAAAGCGTTTAGATTTATGTAAACCCTTTTTTTTTCAACAAGAATTTTTCTATTTGAAAAAGTGTTGTTCTTGTGTTCACATTTAAAGTTTGCAACCAAGAAAAGTCATTAAAGTGAAGAAGAGTATATGAAATATCAATTACTCATGGGAATCTACTAGATTCACAACCCAAAATTAGATTTTCACATCAAGGCTCCCATAACCCTAGTTATGGAATCTTAGCCATACATTTTCACCCAATAAAAAAAAGAAGCCATTTTGTTATTCATAAATTAATTCAAAGTTTTCTTACAAAAGTCACAATTGTTGTTCTTCAATCTTCAATAGAAAATATGATAAAGGAATCTAGATCCATAAATCTCCAATGCATCTTCGAGCAAAACTCTGTAACAATATGTTTCAAGTATGGAAAAACCCTAATAAAAGATAAAAGATAAAAAGATCCCTAATAAAACCTAAAACTGGGTATTTACATATTCCCCTGTAAAAAGAATTTAAAATTCAAATAATATAAAATTCTCATCCAAAGTGACGGTAAAAGTGGTGTTCCGTCGCAAGACTGACGGTCCATCATTTGGTCCGTCACAACTGATCCTGGATAGTCACTTTCTGGTTAATACTGACAGACCATTTGGTGATTCGTCATGAAAATGACTGTCCACCATCTTGACTGTCGTTGGTGGTTCTGGAGAGTCAGGTTCTGGATAATCCTGATGGTTGCAATGGTGGTCCGTCGAAAGATCGGTGGTCCATCAAGTTGGTCATCGCTGAGCCTTCCAAAATGCCTGGTTCTGTTTATTTCTGCCTCCCAAAGTGGTGGTCCGTCACAGGACTGATGGTCCACCAGATGGACCTTCGCTGGGTCTTCAGATTTTATGGGTTCTTCCTAAATCTAACGGTTGAGTTGGTGGTCCATCGGAAAACTGACGGTCCACCATTTTTACTGTCAGAAATGTTTGTCTCCTAATTTTCTGAGTCTTTTCTTTTAATCATCTCCTTACCCATAAACACTTAAAACCAGCATTAAATGCAACCTTGGTTTCTTGAAAACATGCAATTTTCCTAACAAAAAGTTAAAAAATATTCCGTCAAAGGCTGGAACATCAGACAACAAAGAGAGTTGAGTTACAACCACCACTTTCCGAGACGTCCGTCAACGTGGACTTGCATTTAGGCTAGCCACGAGCTCGAGGTGAACAATAGTCCAGTATCTGCCCTGCGATGATAGAGCACCCCATGATTGAGGCACGATTCGAAGGGGGCTACGCATTACGTGATGCCCAGGAAGACGTGCCCTCGGCCTAATGGCTTCGGGCACAACTTGTGTTCAAAGACTCGATGGTTCACGGGATTCTACAGTTCACACAAAGTATTGCATTTCACTACTTTCTTCATCAATGCGAGAGACAAAATATCTATTTCTGAGAGTCATTTTAATTTACAAAAGAAGCGCATCTCCCTCCGATGCACGCCGCAGATGGAGTGTGAGGAGTAGAATATAAATTTATGTATTCCTTGGCACTTTCCGCGATGGTTTCCGTTAGTCGCCCGACACGCACGCTGGGCAAGCACTCTGGGGACGAGGGGGAGGCGCTCGCGTGGGGGGGCTGAAGCACCTCACCCGCGTGGACTCCTCAACTGATAAGGATGTTTGCGGGTCATTCTGCTGTGCAGGTTTAGACAATGATCCTTCCGCAGGTTCACCTATGGAAACCTTATCACAACTTCTACTTCCTCTAAATGATAAGGTTCAATGGACTTTTCGCGATGTCTTGGGCAGAGAACCACCTACATTACCGCTATCCGAATATTTCATCGTATCATTCAATCAGTAGGAGTGACAGGCGATGTGTGCAAATGGCAGGCACATAGTCAACGCGAGCTGATGAGTCGCGCTTCCTAGGAATTCCTCATTGAAGACCAACAATTTCAATGATCTATCCCTATCACGATGAAATTTCAAAGATTACCCGGGCCTGTTGGCCAACTCTATAAACTCGTTGAATACATCAGTGTAGCGCACATGTGGCCAAGAACATCTAAGGGAACCACATACCTTTTATTTCCTCAAACTTCCGCGGCCTAAAAGGTCGTAGTGCCTCTAATAAGCTGGCTACGAAGAGATACATCTGCATAGCTAGTTAGCAAGCTGAGGTCTCATTTGTTAACAAAATTAACTAAATAAATTGCTCTTCTAACAAAGAACGGCCATGCACCACCACCCATAGAATCAAGAAAGATCTCTCTATTTGTCAATCCTTACTATGTCAGGACCTGGTATGTTTCCCCATGTTGAATCAAATTATGCCATAGGATCCACTCCTGGTGGTCCCCTTCCGTAAATTCCTTTAAGTTTCAGCCTTGCAACCATACTCCCCCCGGAACCCAAAAACTTTGATTTTTCATAAGGTGCCAACGGAGTCCTAAATGAAACATCCACCGATCCCTGGATGACATCGTTTATGGTTGAGACTAGGACGGTATCTGATCGTCTTTAAGCCCAAAAATTTCGTTCTTGATTAATGAAAATATCCTTGGCAAATACTTTCGCAGTTGTTCGTCTTTCATAAATCAATGAATTTCACCTCTTACTATGAAATACGAATGCCCCTGACTATCCTTGTTTATCATTACTCCGATCCCGAAAGCCAACATAATAGGACCAAAATCCTATAATGTTATCCCATGCTAATGTATACAGAGTGTAGGCTTGCTTTGAGCACTCTAATTTCTTCAAAGTAGCAGCGCCGGAGGCATGACCTTTCCAGTTAAGGCCAGGAGTGCATCGCCGACAGAAGGGACGAGACGACCGATGCACACCATAGGCGGACCGGCCGGCCCATCCCAAAGTCTAACTATGATTTTTTAACTGAAACAACTTAAATATACACTATTGGAGATGGAATTACCGTGGGTGCTGGCACCAGACTTTCCCTCCAATGGATCCTCGTTAAGGTATTTAGATTTTACTTATTCCAATTACCAGACTTATTGAGACCGTTATTTTTATTTATTGTCACTACCTCCCCGTGTCACAATTGGGTAATTTGTGTGCCTTCTACCTTCCTTGGATGTGGTAGCCATTTCTCAATGTCCTCTCTGAAATTGAAACCTAATTCACCATCACCCGACACCACCATGGTAGGCCACTATCCAACTATCAAAAGTTGATAGGGAAAAAATTGAATGATGCATCACTGGCACGATGGTCGTGCGATCCGTCGAGTTATCATGAATCATCGCAGCAACATGCAGAGCCTGTGTTGACCTTTTATCTAATAAATGCATCCCTTCCAGAAGTCGGGGTTTGTTGCAGGTGTTAGATCTAGAATTACTACGATTATCCGAGTAGTAGATACCATCAAACAAAGTATAATAGATTTAATGAACCATTAGCAGTTTCACAGTCTGAATTTGTTCATACTTACACATGCATGGCTTAATATTTAAGACAAGCATATGACTAATGGAAGGATCAAGCAGGTAGCATTCCTCATCATGTCGGAATCGCATGAGCCTGACCTTCCTGAAATAGCGCAAATAGGTTCAAAGCGAGTGTGACCATCATTTGCAAGGAGCATCGTATAGGAAAGGTAGGAGCCGATGAAAACCCCATGCCCACTGCGTCTACCGCATCCAAAAATACTGACCGCCACTCATGGACCACGACATCGCACGACGAAGCAAGGAAGGCGTAGGACACTAGGGCGGTCTTTTTGTTCACCCCGCGCACGAAATGCGAGGGGCAAAACTCGATCGATAAAACTTGATAATACCTGGACATTAGGTATGTATCACAGGAAACAAACTTCGAGCGAGCCTAAATTTCGCTTGCCCCACGACTGAGATGACAGGCGGATCAGTACGTCACTGCTCTAGTAGGGATCCAACCTAACCGCACATGCCGAACACAACTCACGTGCCATGTGTCCAAATTCTCCATCGATGTACGCCCTACACTGACCCCAATGCCCAGCAATAGATGTCATTTTTTTTGGCACCCTTTTCACGTTACGCATCCCTATAATAGCCACCCTCATCTTAAGCAATTTGCCGTAGTTTAGGTGCACAATGTCCAAGAAGGACCAGGGCCAAAAAAAGGTTCATTGTAACATTTCCGGGATAAAATTTTGAACTTTTTCAACAATTTTAGCTACTCCCAACCACATCAATTGCTCACGCCAATAACCAGACTTTGGGGCATCAATTCCACTTTTTTCCTCTTATTCTCAAACTTTTAATTCACATTGATTTTACATTAAAGCGCTTAGGAGCTTTTTGGATCAAATTACGGTCTATTAAAGAACGGATTAGGCTACATATGAGGCTAATAAAAGAACAAGGTAAAGGATCGACGGGGCTATCTAAGATAATGTACAAAGTTAGGTCAAAAGAAGGTATGAACAAGGGCTATCAAAGAAATGCCTAAATCATCTCCTAAACTCACAATCTTTATTTCGCTTTGCATACACACCAGGAAAGTTCTAGCATCAATTACAATAAGGAATATACAACAGTCTTACACACTCATGGCACATGGTCAACTCAATTAGGAGCATGATTGATTCTCGACCGAACAATTACATGAATTCAATTAAAACCAACAATCACAAAAAGAGTCACAACTAGAGCCTAGGTGTTTCAAACGTAATGATCCATCACATACTTAGTTTATAATGTCATATGATCCACAAGAGCAGTTACATGTAATTGAAAGACTACTTTTCTCTTAAGACGGTCGTCATCCATCCATCATCGAGAAAAACACCTAATTATGACTAAATAACTAACAAAATGAACAAAATAACTAATCCTATCCACATGTATACAAAGAAGAAGGTCCTATTTTCTTACGAAACAAGTAGCAAAGTAACCAGCCACCCCACACTTAAGCTCTGCACTTTCCCCAGTGTAAATAACAAGATAAAGAACCTGGATAGTAGTACTTCTCATCCATATTTGGAGTCATGCCACCTGTATGGAGATCATCATTGGAGCCATTTTTCCTGTATTCATCCTATTATCCATGTCATCCACACATAATGAAACTAACTATAATTAATATGAGGGTGGTGAAGTCACCACCCCACACTTAATTTGTTAGTATCAACTGATTTCATGTTATTATCGGGTACTCAGACTTCACCGACATGCACTTTGACATGGTGCACCAAGTTAGTCACAATACAATTCAATCACTTCAATTTCCCCATGTCTATTTCAATGAAACACTTTTTTTATCAAAATCATACCCTACACTTTCAACCATATCAAGATATACAAAACACCATCACTTTCCCAACATAGCAATGGCAAAAATTTCATTCATAATCCTCAAGTGATCAATTAATAACTACAACATAAATTCAAAACACCTAAGGATTAAGAAAAGAACACTTACCTTGAAGATGAAGGATTGAAGAAAGTGAGTCGATGTTCTTGGGTTTTGAAAGTGGTGAGGAGCTTGTAAGATTAGTAGAGCAAAGAGAAGGGTTTTGAGAGAGGAGGGGTTGGGAGGAGCTTAGGTGAAAGAAAAATTGAGTGGGATTTAAGAGTATAGAATATGTTTAAAGGATGAGCCATGGGTCGGGTTGGTCCATTCACAAACGGGTCAGTGGGAAAAAATTATGTTAATAGGCGGCGCCTATAGCATTTCCTAAGCATAAGTAGGCGGCGCCTAACCTATTGCCTATGTTGGCATAGACGGCGCCTAGCCTATCGCCTATAGCGCCTATGTTGGCATAGGCGGCACCTAGCCTACCGCCTATGTGAGGCAGTGAGCATAGGCAATGGCATAAGCGGCTCCTAACCTATTGCCTATGTTGCATAGGCGACGCCTAGACTATTGCCTATGTAGGCATAGGCGGTGCCTAGACTATTGCCTATGTAGGCATAGGCGGCGCCTAGCCTATTGCCTATGTTGGCATAGGCAATTGGAAAAACGGCGCACTCTTGGTCGATCCCTATGCTACCACCACAGACCTCATTGAAAGTCACAAAATAAAGTCACACCGTGAAACTTTTGGGGTCGAATTAACATAATTCAAGGCACAAATCTAATGCAAATCATACTTGAGCCTTACACATTTGACCACTCCAACTTACCTGTATTGTTCCATCATTCCTAGACTTACCACCATTGACATGACTCACTTCCAAATTAAAATTAGGACTAATCTCCTTCTTTGTACTTCGTGCACCTACACTTAATCAAAAACAACAAAAATGATTAGAAGGATGGGTTGCCTCCCACCAAGCGCCTTAGTTTTGGTCGTGGCTCGACTCTTCTTTTTGAATTTTTATTTACCGAAAACAAAATCCTAGTAAAATGATGGGTTGCCTCCCATGTAGCGCTTGATTTATTGTCGCGACACGACATAGTTATCTCGATTACTCAGGCTTCATCAAGATATATGGTGGCTTCGCCGGTGGTGAGGGTCGATTCTTAAGGTCAAGGTCCAGCTTCTTGGGGGCATATGAATACGACCCCATTCCTGTCAAAGCACAGATAGTTTCTTCATACTCTTCAATACCCTCATGCTCAAAGTTCAAAAGCACAACAGCCAATGGCTCAACAGTAAGCTTCTTTTCCAAAGATAATTCCTTCTCATCCTCATAATAAACATCAGCTATAGAGAACACATTCATATCTTTGGGCTGCTTCATTGATTTGCATACATCAAAACGTACCACTTCATTATTCATCCAAAATAAAAGCTCATTTGCTCGTAAATCAATAAGAACACTTCCTGTTGCGAGGAAAGGTCGACCCAAGATTATGGGCACCTCAAAATCCACCTCGCAATCTAAAATAACAAAGTCTGTAGGAAAAATAAAGGTAGAAACCTTCACTAATACATCATGTAAGATACCAACAGGTCATTTTACCGACCTATCTACCATTACCAGCCGCATGTTTGTTGGTGTAGGATCGCCCAACCCCAACTGTCTATAAATGGCTAATGGCATCAAATTAATGCTAACCGCCAAATCACACAAAGCCTTGGCAAAATCTAAAGATCCAACTGTGCAAGGAATAGTGAAAACACCTAGATCTTCCTTCTTCTGTACATAAGACCTCGTGGCAATGGCACTGCAATGATGAAAATTATCTGCCAGTTCATAGCTCGCTTACCTTTTCTTTGTCAAAAGGTCCTTCATGAATTTGGCATATCCTGGCATTTGCTCCAGTGCCTCCACCAAAGGCACATTTATAGTTAGCTGCTTCAGTATGGTCATGAATTTACTGAACCTGGTGTCATCAGCCTTCTTCTTCAGTCTCTGAGGAAAAGGTGGTGGTGGATTTGGAAGAGTTTTCTCCACCACTTCCTTTTTATTGTGCTTCCCATTATCAATCTTTTAAGACTGTTGTCCTCTAGGTGTAGTATCATGACCGTTCTCATCCTGATCTTCAACTTCTACAGAATCATCACAATCTGTTTCGATAACGTTCTCCTCTATACTATCAACCACGGGCTTGCCCTTCGCTGGATTCTCCAACACTTTACCACTTCTAGTTGTAATAGCCAAACATGATCCATCTTTTCTTGGATATTGGACAGTTTCACTCGGTAAAGTACCAGCTTTTCTTTGATTGAATGCTGTGGATAACTGGCTCATCTGCTACTCCAATTATTTAATAACAATTGAGTTCGAATTTACAAGTTGACTTATGGAAGATACGTCACTCTTTATTGTAGTCACCCATGAATTTGTCGCCTCAACTCCCTTTAATACTTTCTCCATCATGTCCTTCATAGACATTTTTCCTGAATTGGTAGCAGTATTATCACGGCTTCTAGGAGGTACATACAGTCCACTCCTGTCACTTTTATTCTTTCAATCTCCTTGATGGTTCCAACCTTGGTTTCCTTGGCCACCACCTCGGAAACCCATCTGATTGTTCAAGTAATTAGCTTCTTCCTCAGGATCGAAGTCAGCCCTTCCCTGTGATGCAACATCTTTAACCTTCTCTGTCTTTCCTGATAATAAATGCTTAGTAAGAAGGTCCATCTATGTTTTTATGAGAGCCATATCCTGGTCACGTCTCTCTTCTCTTCGCCTCTGTTCTGCCGTCATGCCAATAGATACAGTAGATCTTGCTACCTCAGAATCCCTGGTATGCCAAGCTCTACTCTACTTTGTCATACGATCTAGCATGTAAGATGCCTCAAGAAAAGTAAGGTCCATGAATGACCCACCCGCAGTATTATCTACCACTGGCTTAGTCACCGAGTTCAAAGCCCTATATAATATTTCCATCAAGTGGACATTGGTCATCGGATGGTTTGGGCACCGCATAAGCTTCTTCTTGAACCTCTCCCAAGTCTCGTGGAGATATTCATTTGGAAACTGTCTGAAATTGCTTATCTCATCTCTCAATTGTGCCCTCTTGGATGGCGGAAAGAATCTTTCTAGGAAAACGTCTTTCAGTTGCCTCCAATTAGTAATAGAGTCAGGAGTTAGCCCGTTTAACCATAGAGTTTCCTCTCCAAATAGAGACAATGGAAATAAACACAGCCGGATCGCATTCTCTCCAACCCCTGGATTGTCAAATGATTTGCATGTTGAGATAAAATTTCTCAGATGCATATTCGGATCGTCGCCTGCAAGTCCACCAAGTAACCCTTTGAGTTACAATAGCTGGATCATGGTGCTAGTGATATTTAACTTGGCTACGGGTGCCTAGAGAGGAGGAATAATAGCCCCCGTGGCACCAGCCCCGCCCAAGTCGTCATCATAAAAAACGACTTGCATAGCTCGGCGTTCGGGTCTCATTCTAGCTTGACGATCTCTGTTGACATTTCTATTCACTGGTGCAGCCACATTATCTGCACGCCTTGGATTTAATAACTCATCATCACCCAGGTTCTCATCATCTAGATTTGGTACCCGATCTGGGTTATCAGCATTCTGTTGATTTACTTGCGCAGCTGCCAATACAGCTAATCTGGCCTGCTCCTGTTGAGCAGCTATCCTTTTAGGGTCTCGTTGCGCATCCATTCTGCCAATGAGATGTGGTTCAGGATTTATAGATAATAATGGCTGACCAGATCTTCGTGTATTTGGCATGCAATCCACTAAACCTGAACAAAACAAAAACAACAAAGAAAAAGTAAAATTTGAGAATCTTTGACCAAAGGGTCTATTAACTATCACAAACATAGTTGTCAACCGTATTCCCCATCAACGGCACCAAAATTTGATACGCCCAAATTACAACTCTCGTTAGAAAGTGTAAGCGGTCTCTGTCAAATATAGAACCCAACTGGGTTGGGTGTCGAATCCCACAGGGAATACTATGGTCACTAAGTATTGTGATTATCATTAGACTGTTGGTCGCAGGTTCCAAGATAAGGGAGGTTTGATTTAAGTGCACAGTAATATTATCAGTGTAACAATGAGATGATATGTGTAATTTAATTTGATCACAGAGAATGACAAGTTAGGGTTATGTCCACCTTGTAGCTTCTACTTCTATATTAACTATGGGTAATACGGATTTTATACATGCATGCACTTATAGAGAGACGTATTCTAATTCTAAATCCAAGTGTTTTTCAACCATTAAGGATTTATTCACCTTAGTTGTCTCAAACCTAAAGTGTACAACAAACTATACGAACTCTCCAAGACGTTAATCCTGCTAGGGCATTAACGTGTAAACTAGAGGTTGGAAACCCTAATTTCTTGTCACACTCTCTTTTCCAAATAGCAACTTTTCTATAAAACAAGTTATTGCTATAATGGCGTATTCCCTATGTTTGCAACCACGAGAATTCAATCAAAATGAAGAGAGTAATGATATAAATGGCATGACACATCATAAATTCAAAAACCCATAACAATAGAGAGTATTCTACAAGGTTTCCATAACCCTAACAGATGAGCTTAGCTACTCATGAATAAAACCGAAATCAACATAGAAGTAGTCATCATACCAAAACAACGAATGATTATGGTGATGAAGATGACTAGCGAAATCAAGAGAGAAGCACGTTTCTCTCTCTCTCTCATCAAGCTACGCTGTGTTTTTCTGTGTTTCCAATATTACAAAATCTGAATTATGTCAATAATAATCCCTAAAAATTCAGCAATAATGCTTTTAATAACATCCTACTCTAATAAATTGCTACTGCATCCTTAACTATTTAAAAATACTGAGTTTGCCCGGGAAAAAGTTCCCATGCATCACATTCAGTCCAAGAGCTGCTTTTTTTTTTATGTGAAGTTTTCCTTTGCAGTCCAAAGGTCCCCAAAGTTCTATTATCTTCCTCATTAGTACCTGAAAAGCATGTTAATCACATAGGTCAGCTCACTTAACTAAAATTAGACTAAAAGTGCAAGAATTATGTATTTTATCCTCAAAACTTAGCTAAAACATGGGTAAGTTATGGTGCTTAGACGTATAAATACGCCCAACATCATATGCTGATACCCATGCGGACGTTGCAAGGCTAAAACAAGTCCCACTTGACACGATATCCCACACTTGGAGGGAGCAGAGGAGATGAAAGCGCGCTGAGGCAAGTGCACGGGCATTGCCCACGTCGGCCGACGGCGCTCTATGCGGATTTTGCTCAGACGCATGTGTGCAGCACCTGGATCTTACCCCGAGAGAAGTATCCAAAACTCTCCGTACGCAAAAAAGTACCGCCTCATTCAAAATCAAGTGCCAATAGCTCCATCATGGATGATGCCATAGATAGCAGACATGAGTGCATAATGAAGCGTGGTAGACATGAGTGCATAATGAAGCGTGGTAGATGTTGTTTCTCGGGCACCGACGGCTCTCACGGACTAGCCATGCATGTTTCCATATGCCCACACTGTACGTTGATATACCTAGTGAGCTCCTATGTCAACTAGCGACAGTCGCCTTAAAGTACCTTAAACACCTCTACCCCCCTTATATATGCTTAAAAAAAACTCATGTCACAAAAGTAGACATGATTTTGCCAGAGAATCATACTAGACATGTACGGACTAGAACTGCGCGTTTTGACGTATGACTGAGCCAATGCACTCACAAAAGGGTCACGTAATTTGTAAATGATAATTTTCATTAAGAAAATATATTTTTCTAATATTATATATGGAAATTCAAAAAATAAATAAAAAAATATGAAAAATAATTTTAAAATATAAAAACATTAGGAATATATTTCCAACGCACGAAGTAACCTTAAACCAATATTGAGTGCATATTTGTACTTATAATGTAATGATATAAAATATCAAATTTAAGGATACTAAATAAAAATTTTTAAAAATATAAAAATAATGTAGGGGCATTAGTAAAATCAACCAGAATGCAACAGATAAGTAACAACCCAAGACATCCATATTAGAATAAAGTAACCTTAAACTAATTATTGATTGCATATGTATACATAAACGTAATGATATAAAAATTTAAAATTTAAGGATATTCAATAAAAAAAATTAAAAAATATAAAAATAACATGGGAGACATTAGGAAACCGCCTAGAATGAAATAGATAAGTAACAACCCCAAAACATGCATATTAGAATGACCTTAAACCAATAATTGAGTGCATATTCGATATTTAAATTTAAATAATTAAGAATTAAATAAAAAATTTAAAAAAACTTGGGGACATTACGAAAACTACCCCAACATATGAGGTAATATTGAAATATCATTAAAAAACACATAGATCATGCATTTAACGAAAGGAGTATGCAACAGTGAGGATGATGATAGATGAATGTTATAAATATATTAGGATGACCAAACCTAGGTTTACGCTCTTTTGATTTTTTCATGGTGCCTTCAACGTGCCCATGGTGGCATGGTGCCTTAATGCGCTCACGGCGAGTGCACGAACGCGCGGGTGCCAAACACACAGTTCCTAGCTTAGGATGCATGGGTGCCATGGTGTGCGGTGCCTTGGTTCCATGGTGCGTGGTGCCTTGGTGCTATGGTGTGCGGTGCTATTGTGTCTGGTGCCTTGGTTGCAAGGTGCGCGGTGCCATGGTGCCATGATGCGCGGTGCCTTGGTGTCATGGTTCCATGGTGCATGGTACTGTGGTGCCTTGGTGAAACAAACTCGATAAAGAAACCACCATGGTAGGACACTATAGGTCCTTCAAGTATTTCTCATCATGGCACATAACGACACTTATTTTTCATGCTGCCGATTTTACCGAACATTGAAGCTCGGGTCATTGGACATGTCTCTAGGATTGCACTTGACAGTTACCTAACCTCTAATTGCGGCATGCCTCCATGCACCGACGTTGGCCTCGCGACGCATTGATGGTCTCTTGAGACGCACTCCGCATCCAGAAAAATCTTAAATTATGACATCATAGTTTTTGCAGGAAAGGCCACTTGATATCATACTTAACCATTTGAAATGAAACACACTCGACACTTGAAAAACAAACGGCGAACTCGGGTGAGGCTATGTCATGACATGCTCGAGGGTGAGGTGAACTCACAACACTTAGTGGGATTTTCCAAGTACGGATGCACAAACCTCCTTTGTAGATGGACAGAAAAATAATTGGATTGGAGGGGGAGGGATGAACCGGAGCGACAAAGTGTTGAATCTCAGTGGATCGGGGAAGCAAGGCCATTCTGCCACTTACAATACCCCATCACATATTTAAGTCTTCTGTAAAGGATTCAACCCGCCGCTTGATGGAAATTGTACTTTAAGGCAGCCAGTGTGACCTTTCTGTTGTGATGGCTTAGCCAATGACACCTGCCCTTGGGGGCCGTGGTCCCTACTGCAAGTCGGTAAGCGAACGACGGATGCATGCATCACTTATAGTCTAGATTCTGACTTAGAGGCGTTCAGTCATAATCTAGAACATGGTAGCTTTGCGCCACTGGCTTTTCAACCAAGCGCGATAACCAATTGTGTGAATGAACGATTCCTATCGTACTAGATTGAATTACTATTGCGACACTGTAATCAGTAGGGAAAAACTAATCTCTCTTACAACAGTCTAAACCTAACTCACATTCCCTATTTGTGGGTGAACAATTCAACATTTGGTGAATTCTGCTTCACAATGATAGGAAGAGCTAACATAGAAGGGTAAAAAAAAAATGTCGCTATGAATGTTTGGCTGCCACAAGCCATTTATCCCAGTGGTAACTTTTCTAACACCTCTAGCTTCAAATTTTGATGGTCTAAAGTATTGTTAGGCCACGCTTTCACAGTTTGTATTTGTACTGGAAATCAGAATCAAATGAGCTTTTACCCTTATGTTCCATACGAGATTTATGTTCTCATTGAGCTCATCTTAGGCCACCTGCGTTATTTTTTAATAGATGTGCCACCCCAATCAAAGTCCCTACCTAACAATGTCTTCTTCCTGAATTAGCCTGCGGAGCGAGCCTTGGGTAAAAAAAGAGGGGCAGTGCCCTGCTTTGGATTCACGAAATAAGTAAAATAATGTTAATAGTAGCCTTATTTCACTTTCACATTTTGGATCCCACTTATACTACACCTCTCAATTCATTTCACAAAGTCGGACTAGAGTCAAGCTCAACAGGGTCTTCTTTCCCCGTTGATTCTGCCAAGCCTATTCCCTTGGCTGTGGTTTCGCTGGATAGTAGACAGAGACAGTGGGAATCTCGTTAATCCGTTTATGAACGTCACTAATTACATGATGAGGCATTTGGTTACCTTAGGAGATTCATAGTTACTCCCGCCATTTACCCACGCTTGGTTGAATTTCTTTACTTTGACATTCAGAACACTGGGCAGAAATCGAATTGCATGAACATTTCGTTGGGACCATCGCAATGCTTTATTTTAATTAAATAGTCAAATTCCCCTTGACCATACCAATTCCGAGTTGGTTGTTCGACGCGCAGGGAAGGCCCCCAAAGGAACCATTCCCAGTCCCCCCCTGCCGGCCCGCGGTGACCCGCTCTCATCATGAAAGCAGATCGAGTAGTCCATCGACAGTCTATGGGTTCTGGACTGGGACCCCGTTCCCATCCCTTAAAGCCAATCCTTTCCCTGAAGTTACAGATCTATTTTTCCAACTTTTCTTACATACATTGTTCCATCGAGAAGAGAATGTTTACCTTGGAGATCGGATGCGGTTATAAGTACAATCGGGCGTGGAAGGCATTCGTTCCTCTAGATTTTCAAAGTCCACCGGGAGCGCTACAGACACCACGCGACATGTGGTGCTCTTCCAGCCGCTGGACCCTACCTCCGGCTAAGCCAATTCCAGGGTGGGCAGGCTGTTAAACAAAAAAGATATCTTTTACCGAGGCTACCGCCGATGTTTACGGACTTCCTAGTGTTTCCATGGACCGCCACCTCCCAGTTCAGGAATTTTAACCCGATTCCCTTTCGGAGTACGCGCGAAGTGCGCTATCTATCGGGGTTCCCCCGACCCTTATGATTGACTAACCCATGTACAAGTGCCGTAGGCATATAACCTTTCCCCTCTTCGGCCTTCAAAGTTCTCATTTGAATATTTTCTAATACCACCAAGATCTGCACCAACATCTGCTTCACTCGGGCTCGCGTCTAATGTTTTTGCAGTGACCTTCGTGTCCTCCTACTCATCTGGGCTTGGAACTTGTCCTGATGGATGGGTGTAGGTCACACACTTAAGAGCCATCCATTTTCAGGGATAGTTGATTCGGCATATGAGTTGTTACATACTCCTTAGCGGATTTTGACTTCCATGACCACCGTCCTGCTGTCTTAATCGACCAACACCCTTTGTGGGATATAGGTTAGTACGCAGTTTGGCACCGTAACCCAACTTCCAGTTCATCCCAAACACCAGTTTTGCTTACGAAAAATGGTCCACTTGGAGCTCTTGATTCCATGGTGCGGCTCAACAAAGAATTTGTGTCATCCTACCTATTTAAATTTTTAGAATAGGTCGAGGGAGTTGTGCCCCTGATGTCTGTAATCATTGGCTTTACTTGATAGAATTCGCATGCGAACTCCAATTATCCTGAGGGAAACTTTGAAGGAAATCATCTACTAGACAGTTCGATTAGTCTTTCGCCCCTATACCCAAGTCAGACGAATTATTTGTACATCAGTATCACTGCGGGCCTCCACCAGAGTTTTTTCTGGCTTCGCGCTGCTCAGGCATAGTTCAACATCTTTCGGGTCCCGATAGGTATGCTCTCACTCGAACCTTTCTCCTAAGATCAAGGTTGGTCGGCGTTGCACCCCTCAGGGGGATCCCACCAATTAACTTCCTTATGACTCATGGGTTTACTCGGCTGTTTACTTGAACATATGTCAAACTCCTTGGTCCGTGTTTAAAGACGGGTCCAATGGGGAGTCCACAGGCCAGCATCCAGAGCGAGCAGATGCAGAAGCATACCAGAGGGTTACGCTGCCTGCGAAAATTAAGGAGACGGCATTCCACAAGTGTATTGATAGCCTAGGATTTAGAAGCCCCCTTAATTCATGTTGGTCTATGCCCCGAGTCGATTGGTGAAACAGCTCGTCGCCGTTCCACATCCGACTGAGGCACATCACCGACGCCCGTACGCTTCTCTATTGATAATTTTATGCACTCTTTGACTCTGTTTTCAAAGTCCTTTTCATTTTTCCCTCATGGTACTTGTTCTCTATCTGTCTCTCACCCGTATTTAACCTTGGACAGAAATCACCACCCAATTTGGGCTGCATTCCCAAACAACCCGACTCGTAGATTGTGCCTTGTGGTATGATAGGGTCTGGGCACAACAAGGATATCACCCTCTCTAGCACTCCCTTCTAGAGGACTTAGGCCTGGTCTGCCTCTGAGGATTCTTCTCCAACTATAATTCAGACGACGGAGTTGCCCGATTCTAAGGCCCGGCTATTCACGGTTCGCTCGCCGTTACTAAGGAAATCCTTGTAAGTTTCTTTTCCTCTATTATTGATATGCTTAAAATTTATGGGTAATATCGCCTGACCTGGGGTCGCGGTCGGAACGCCTAAGCTCGATGGGGTCCTGGAGTCCGTATGCACGACTGGCTATAGCTGCGACAACAAAGAGCGTTGAATTACAACCAGCACTTGCCTCGATGTCCGTCAATGTGGACTCACATTTAAGCCAATGGTGAGCTCGAGGCACACGGGAAGCCAGTATCCACCTCGCAACGACAGCGAGCCCCATGATTGAGGTGTGATGCGAAGGGGAGACATGATATGTGATGCCTAGGCAAATGTGCCCTCAGCCTAATGGCTTCAGGTACAACTTGCATTCAAAGAATCAATGGTTCACGGTATTCTGCAATTCACACCAAGTATCATATTTCATTATATTCTTCATCAATGTGAAAGCTGAGATATCTGTTGCCGAGAGTTATTTTTATTTACGAAAGAAGCACAAGTCCCCACGACGCATGCTGCGGAAAAGGCGCGAGGGGCAGGCTATCAATTTAAGTATTCCTTGGTGCTTTCCGCGCCGGGATTCATTATTCGCCCGACGCGCATGCTGGGCGCGTACGCTGGGGAAGGGGAGAGGGGCTCGTGCGGAGGGCCGAAGCATCCCGCCCCCGCAGACTCCAAAGTTGTTAAACACGTTCTTGGGTCGTTCTGCTGTGCAGGTTTTGACAATGATCCTTCCACAGGTTCACTTACGGAAACCTTGTTACAACTTCTCCTTCCTCTAAATGATAAGGTTCAATGTACTTCTCACAACATTGCAGGCAACGAACCTCCCACGTCACCGCAATTCAATTATTTCAATAGATTATTCAATCGGTAGGAGTGGCAAGCAGTGTGTACTAAGGGCACAGACGTAGTCAACACTAGCTGATGACGCGCGCTTATTAGGAATTTCTTGTTGAAGACCAACAATTGCAATGATCTATCAACTTCATGATGAAATTTTAAAGATTACCCGAGCCTATCGGCCAAGGCTATAAACTTATTGAAAACATCAGTGTAGTACGCGTGCGTCCCTGACATCTAAGGGCATCACAGATAAATTATTACCTCAAACTTCCGCAGCCTAAAAGGTCATAGTCCCTCTAATAAGCTGGTCGCGAACGGATACCTCTACATACCTAGTTAGCAGTTTGAGGTCTCATTTGTTAACAGAATTAACAAGACAAATTGCTCCACCAACTAAGAACGACCATGCACCACCACCCATAGAATCAAGAAAGAGCTCTTAGTCTGTCAATCCATACTATGTCTGGACCTGGTAAGCTTCCCCATATTGAGTCAAATTAAGCCGCAGGCTCCACTCCTGGTGGTGCCCTTCCGTCAATTCCTTTAAGTTTCAGCCTTGCGACCATACTCCCCCTGGAACCCAAAAACTTTGATTTCTCATAAGGTATTGGCGGAGTCCTAAAAACCACATCCGTCGATCCCTTGTCGGCATAATTTATGGTTGATACTAGGACGGTATTTGATCATTTTTTATCCCCCAACTTTCATTCTTGATTAATGAAAACATCCTTGGCAAATGCTTTCGCAGTTGTTCGTCTTTCATAAATTCAAGAATTTCACCTCTAATTATGAAATACGAATGCCCCCGACTGTCTATATTAATCATTACTCTAATCCCGAAGGCCAACATAATAGAAAAAAATCCTATAATGTTATCCCATTCTAATGTATACAGAGCGTGGTCTTGATTTGAGCATTATAATTTTTTTAAAGTAATAGCACCGGAGGCACGACCCGACCAGTGAAGGCTAGGAGTGCATCAATGACCAAAGGGAAGAGACGATCGGTGCAACCATAGGCGGACCGTCCGGCCCATCCCAAAGTCCAACTATGAGCTTTTTAACTGCAATAACTTAAATATACGTTATTAGAGCTGGAATTACATTGGGTACTGGCACTAGACTTTCCCTCAAATGGATCCTCATTAATGGATTTAGATTGTACTCATTCTAATTACCATACTCATTGAGACCGGTATTATTATTTATTGTCACTACCTTTCCTTGTCAGGATAGGGTTATTTGCGCGCCTACTGCCTTACTTGTATGGGGTAGCCATTTCTCAGGCTCCCTCTCTAGAATCAAACTCTAATTCTCCATCACCCATCACCACCATAATAAGCCACTATCCTACCATCGAAAGTTGATAGGGAAAAAATTTAAATAATGCGTCATCGGCACGATGGCCTTGTGATCCATCAAGTTATTATGAATCATCACAGCAATAGGCAGAGCCTGCGTTGACCTTTTATCTAATAAATTCATCCCTTCAAGAAGTCAGGGTTTATTGCACGTATTAGCTCAAGAATTACTACGATTATCCGAGTAGTGGTTACCATCAAACAAACTATAAATGATTTAATGAGCCATTCGCAGTTTCACAGTCTGAATTTGTTCATACTTACATATGCAGGGCTTAATCTTTGAGACAAGCATATGACTACTGTTAAGGTCAACTAGGTAACATTTCTCATCGACACCGGCATCGCATGAGCCCGGCCTGCCTAAAAGGGCGCGGATGGGTTCAATACGAGCGCTACTATCGTTTGCATGGAGCATCGTATAGGGCAGATAGGAGCCGATGAAGACCCTATGCCCACTGTATGTACCGCATCTGAGAATCTCGACCACCACTCATGGATCACAACATCATACGATGAAGAGAGAAAGGCATGGGACACAGGGGCAGCCTTTCGGTTTACCCCACACATGGAATACGAGGGGTAAAAAATGATCGATAAAACTTGATAATTCTTGGGAAACAGGTATGCAACATAGAAAACTGACTTCGAGCAAGCCTAAATTGCACTTACCCCACGAATGAGATAGTAGGCGGGTCAGGACTTCGCTTCTCCATCAGGGATCCAACCTAACCATACATGCCGAACAAAACTCACGCGATGTGCGTCCAAATGCTCCATTGATGTATGCCCAACACCGGCCCCAACGCCCAACAATAGATGTCACGGGCTTCTGCCCATGCGTACGTTGTAAGGCTAAGAAAATTCCCACTTGACACGATTTTCCACCCTTGAGGGGAGTAGAAGAAATGAATGTGTGCCGAGGCTAGTGCACAGGCGCCGCCCACGTCGACCGCCAGAACGCTATGCAGATTTCGCTCGGCACTATATATGCAGGGCCTAGAGCTTGCCCAGAGAGCAGCATCCAGAACTCACCGCACGCACAAAAGCACCATCTCATCCGAAATCAAATGCCAACAACCCCATGTTAGACGACTCCACCAATAGCAGACACGAGTGCATAATGAAGAGAGGTCGACATCGTTTTGCAGGTACCGGTGGCTTGCACGGAATAGACATGTAGCTTTCATGTGCCCACACTGCATGCCATCATACCCAGTGAGCGCCTATGCCAACTAGCAAAAGTCTCCTTGATGTGCCTTCAACACCTCTACCTACCTTATATATGCTTTAAAAAAACCCAAGTAACAGGAGTAGCCATGATTTTGCAAGAGAATCATACTAGACATGTACGGAGCAGAACTGCATAATTTGACGTAAGACTAAGCCAACAAACTCACAAAAGAGTCACGTAATTTGTAAATGATAATTTTCATTAAGAAAATATTTTTTTTCAAATATTATTTATGAAAATTCAAAAAATAAATTAAAAAATCTGAAAAATATTTTTAAAATATAAAAACATTTGAAAAATATTCTCAACGGATGAATTAACCTTAAACCAATAATTTAGTGCATATTTGTACTTATAACATAACGATATAAAATATCAAAATTTAAAGATATTAAATAAAAAATTTTAAAAAAATATAAAAATAACGTAGGGGCATTAGTAAAATCGCTCAGAATGTAATAGATAAGTAACAACCCCAAAACATGCATTTTAGAATGATATAACTTTAAACCAATAATTGAGTGCATATGTATAACATAACGATATAAAATATCAAAATTTAAGGATATTCAATAAAAAAATATAAAAATAATGTGGGGGACATTAGGAAAGCCACCTAGAATGAAATAGATAAGTAACAACCCAGAATATGCATATTAGAATGACCTTAAACCAATAATCAAGTGCATATTTTATATTTAAATTTAAATATTTAAGGATTAAATAAAAATAAAAAAAATTGGTGACATTACGAAAAATGCCCTAACATATAAGGTAATATTGAAATATTATTGAAAAATACTTAGAGCATGTATTTAACGAAGGGAGTATGCAACGGTGAGGATGATGATGGATGAATGTTATGAATATATTCGGATGATCGAACCTAGGTTTACGCTCTTTTGATTTTTGCACGGTGCCTTCACCGTGCCCATGGTGTCATGGTGCCTTGATGCCCTCGCGGTGGGTGCATGGGCGCACGCGTGCCAACCACACAGTTCCTAACTTAGGTTGCATAGGTGCCATGGTGCGCGGTGCCTTGGTGACATAGTGCGCGGTGCCATGGTGCGTGGTGCCTTGGTGCCTTTGTGCCATGGTGCACGGTACCATGGTGCCATGGTGCGTGGTGCCTTGGTGCCATGGTGCCATGGTGCGTGGTGCCGTGGTGCCATGGTGCCTTGGCGCTATGGTTCCTTGGTTCCATGGTGCCATGGTGCACGGTTTCGTGGTGTAACCAACTCGACAAAGACGCAACCATGGTAGGTGAGACAGGGTTGTTCTCTTTTTTGCAACACCACTATTTGGCAGTCGCGCACACACTGCACAACTTCAGCCACAACAAACACTGAACAGTCTAATTATAATAGACTATCTTTGCAAAAATGTAAAGCATACAACAATATACAGGAACCGTATTCCAAACCTTTATATTTCTCTCAGAATTACAAAGGAAATATGACATGAAATTGTACAAAGGAATACAACACTCTCACTGACTGTTTTCTGCACTTTTACAATCTCCAGCAACAACTTATAAATACTGCACAAGGCAGTTACAACAGTTACAACCAATAACACCTGGCAGCTTGTCATTGGACAAGGCTGCCTTCTTATCCCATGGCACAACAGCCTAACCTAAGTATTTAAAATACAATTTTAAAATAACACATGCTTACAATATTCAAAATTCAAACTTAGTAACTACCCCATGTGACTAGCACATGGGTAGTCTTGCCCACTTAGTCAATTTTTCCAATGCTAAACATTTTGCAAATTTTCAACTTCTCCAACACTTGATCAGACATCATGATTCTCAGCCAAGCCTCACCTTGCCAGCATCAAGTCATGCCAATTCTATGTTGTTGCCTACGCCTGCGCTATACCATTATTTGTGCCATAAATCTATCTTAGACATATCACTTCTTAGGCCACACCAATGCCTATTTTGTGACTTCCCTTGATTATGCCAGTGCCTATGTCTATGTTTATGCCTGTGCCATGCCATCACCTGCGCCATGCTAGTGTTGATGTCATGCCAGTTCCATGCCATGCTCATGTTGTTGCGTGCATGTATGCCCACTTACGTGCCATGCGCCTGCCATGCCTCATGTGCCCAAGGCAGCCTTGCCATCACTCCAGCATCCTTGATCCTCACATTGCTTGTCTTGGAACATGTCAAGGCCAATGTGCACCTTGACATGGCCGTGTCATCCATCATGCCTAAGACTGGGGGTCTAACAAAGAACCCCCACTAGATGAACTCGACGCCCTCATCGAGGTTGTTTTGAGGTAGTCCTCCATTTGCTTGTAGAACTCCCACAAGTTCTGAGCCTTCTCCCAAACAACGTCTTATTTGCTTGAACTTTTCCATTGATTCAAAAATTCTTTCTTGGTACTCTTTTTTCTATTCCCCACGTTCTGATGATCAAGTATTTTCTCCATTTTAGATTTATACTCTTTCACAATCAAAGGAGGAGCCCTTTTGTTTTTGTTCCAGCCCGGGTCTTCAACATCCTCATTGTACCTTTTCAGCAAACTGATATGAAAGGTAGGGTGAATCTTCAACCTTTCTGGAAAGTCCAACCGATAAGCAACTTCTCCATCCCTTTCAATAACATCAAATGGGTTGTCATACCTTGGGATTAGTCCCCTATGCCTCTTCTTTCTCACAATCTGTTTCCAGATTTATGGAGTGAGCTTTAGAAGTACTTTGTCTCCTACACTAACTATACTGCACATCTATGCTGGTCAGCATACTTATTCATGCATTTCTGGGCCTTCCTCAAGCTGTCTTGTGCTTGACAAGCATCTCATTCTTGTCTTTTGCATATATATATGCAGCAGGACACTTGTGTTCAACCTTCAGCGTCACCACCTTCAATGATGTCATAGGTTGCATGCCTAAGACAAGTTCAAACGGGCTCTTTTCTATTACCGACGACCTGTGCAGATTGTAGCAAAACTGCGCTGTATCCAACAAGTCTTCCCAATTCCATTAGCTTTCTGTCACATAGTGCCTTAGGTATTCTTCTAAAAAGTGATTTATCCTCTCAGTTTGGCCATGAGTTTGAGGATGGTTTGCTGTGGAAAACTTCAGATCAGTCCCCATCATGCTAAACAATGAAAACCAGAGCCGACCAGTGAATCATGCATCTCTATCACTCATGATATCATTTGGCAAACCGAAGTGCTTCACCACATTCTTATAGAATAACCCTGCAGCAACTTCTGACGAGCAAGTAATTGGAGCAGGAACAAAAATAGTGTACTTTGTGAAACTTTCCAACACTACCATTATAGATGTATTGCCATCCACCTTCAAAAACCTAGAAATGAAGTCCATCGAGATAGAAATCCATGGCCTCTCAAGAATGGGCAGAGGCTGCTACAAACATACTTTTTTCATGCGTTCAGTCTTGTCTCTTTGACACACATCAAAAGTCTTCACGTACACCTCAATGTCATCTTCCATCTTTGGCCAAAAATATACACGGGACAACGGGGCTAACATCCATTCAACACCAGGATGACCAGTCCAAGGAGTGTCATGCGCCTCTTTCATCATGTCTTTACGCAGGCCACTAGCTTGAGGTACAACGATTCTCCCCCCTTTAAAGTAAAGGAGATTGTCCTCGGTCCAATAACTCCGAATGATCCCATCTTTCACTTGACCCATCCCCTTGACATAGAGTGGGTCATTAACAACGCAAAACTTAATTCTATCTAAAAAATTAGATTCAAGTCTAGCAATAAAGTATACTATAGTAAATACCTCTTTCTGACTTAGTATATCAGCAACCTGGTTGTGCTTCCCATGTTTGTGCTCCCACGTAAAGTCATACTCAGCCTGGAATTCTTACCATCGAGCTTGCTTTGGACTCATCTTCTTCTGCATCTTAAGGAATATGTTAGCAACATTGTCTGTCCACACTAAAAATCGAGTACCCAAAAAATACACCCTCCAAGTCTGTAAATAATGCACTACTGGAACCATCTCCTTTTCATGGGTCGAATATGTTTGCTCAGCATCACTTGATTTTTGACTTTCAAAGGCCACAGGATGGCCTTCCTGCACTAACACGCCCCCCACAGCCTTGTATGAAGCATCTGTATGTACTTAAAAAAGTAACTCAAAGTCTGGCAGCTTCAAAATGGGTTCTAAAGCAATAGCATCCTTTAATATCTGAAATGCTACATTGAACTTCTCAGACCACACCCACTTGGCATCTTTCTTCAGTAAATCTATCAAAGCCATAACTTTTTTAAAGTAAACTGCAATGAACTTGTGATAATAGTTAGCCATCCCCAAGAATGATCTCAACTCTTTGACCCCACTAGGCGCCTGCCATTCGACAATTGCTTGCACCTTCTTTGGATCCATCCTCACTTAGTTTTGACTAACCAGATGCCCAAGGAACTTCACTTCCTTTTTAGCAAAATGGCACTTTTCCATCTTGACATAAAGTTTGTACTCCTATAATCGAGACAATACTAACTTTAAATGTTCCAAATGTTCATCAAGGGAGAAACTATAAATGACTATGTCATCTATATATAACACAACAAAGTTGTCTAGGTAATCAAATAACACATCATTCACCAAGTTGTAAAAAGTTGTTGGGGCATTTGTCAACCCAAACAGCATAACCAGAAACTTGTAAGAGCCATATGTTGTCACACACGTGGTTTTGAATTCATCACCCTCTGCTATTCGAACCTGCCAATACCTTGATCGTAGATTAAGTTTAGTTAACCAGCATTCCTTCTTCAGCGTGTCCATGAGATCTTGCACCAATGGGACAGGTTACTTGCTCTTCATAGTCACTTTATTCAATTCCATGTAGTCATCCCACATACTCATCGAACCATCCTATTTCTTTTGGAATAAAATAGGAGCACCATAAGGAGCCTTCGATGGTTGAAACAAACCCATATCTAGCAGTTCATGTAATTGTTTCCACTATTCACCTAACTCTTTAGGGTTTATTCGATAAGGAGTCTGTGCCGGAGCAACTGAACCTGGCAGCAAATCTATTTTGTGATCAATATCCCTCCTTGATGGCAAATCTTTAGGCAATTCAGGAGGCATCACATCAGCATATTACCTCAATAAATCAGCAACACAATCTGGCACCTCTATCTTCACATCTGGTTTCACTTCAATCATGGTAGTAAGAAAAGTTTCAGCACCTTTCTTAAGTCATTTCTCAACAAAAATAGCAGAAATGATAGAGCTAACATATATATTACTTCTGTATTTTTTAAATAACTGCGCTCTGATACCATTTGTAGGGGGGTGCGGATTAGGTGCGTAGATTCAACTAGATAATAAATACGTAGGTATTAGTGGGCGTATAATATCTACTGTAATATCCTTCTACTACTATCTTCATTAATACATATATTTTCATTTTATGTTAATGCTCTTCTTAAGAATAATTTCTCTCTGTTATATGTTATAGTTAATTGTGTATGTTCTATATTATATGGTTTTACTTGTTCTAGCCATTTTATTCCTAATATTATGTCTGTTTTTTGCATTTCTTCTTTTACTTCAAATTCTATTTTTATTTTTCTTATTCCTATTATTATTTCTTTTTCTACTATATTTTTAGTATTTATTAAGCTTCTTGGTAGATCTGGGCATATATTATTGTCGGTTTTTATTTCTTCATTTTTTACTAGATATTTTGCTATATAATTTTCTTCTTGTCCTGTATTTAAGAGTATTAAATATTCTTTTTCATTTACCTTTCCTGTTATGTAATAATGGTTTGAATTATCCATTGAACTTGTTTCATAACTTATTCTTTTTGATGAGCTTGATGATTCTGGTTTATCATAAGCTGTTCTTTTTGTTGTACTTATTCTATCATTTATTATTTCTATTTTTCACTTTCCTTGCTTCTCCGTAAGTATGAGAAGCCTTGATGAAACTCTGATTGGCATCGCCTCCAATCATTACTCCATCTAAGTAAGGAAAAGGAACATAGCAAAACTTTCTAAGGAAATCTATCCCTAGAATTACATCAAAATCACCCAATGTCATAGCCATCAAGTTATGTTTTCCCATCCAACTTCCAATCAACATCTGCACATTGTAAGCTATGCCAGCAATGGCTTGTTCCTTGGAACTCACCGTCTGGAAAAATAATGGAATTTTCTTCAACTTCAGTCCATATTTTGCAGCAACTTTGGCATCTACAAAAGTATGAGTGGCTCCGGTATCTACTATTACCATCACACGATGGCCATCAACTTTTATCTCTATGTGTATTAAGGCAACATGGGGGCTGAATGACTTTAAGGATTCACCCACAACATTTAACCAACTAATATGATTAAGTGACAAACCCAAAGGATTTGCTAACACAGTAATAACTTCGTCACCCCCACCTTGATTCACATTTCCAGCAAGCATAACATTTAATCTTTAATGATTAGGATAACTCTTGGCCAAATGCAGTCCATCACAAGTCCAACAGCCCTTTGTAATGCCATTTTTTCCATTGTTTTTGGTGTTTCTAGCATTCATTGGTGCCTTGCCCTTGTCACCTTTATCATTTCGTCCATCTTTCTTCTCTTCCCCTTTCTTCTCAGCCTTTTTCTTTGACTTTGAAGAAGTGGGAATGTCATAATCAGAATGGGTTAAGAAAAAATCTACCAACGAGTCAGCGAAAACAATTGCATTAGGCAAGTCTTTCATATTCTTCCTCCTTAATTTGTTTTGGGCCTATGCCTGCATCCCTAAGATGAAGTTATGTAACTTGTCTTCATCAAACATGTTTTGGATGTCCAACATCAAATTAGTAAATTTTTTGATATATTCCCGAATTGTTCCATGTTGCCTTAACTTTTTCAACTTGTCTCTAGCAATCCATGAGGCATTTCTAGGAAGAAATTGGTCCCATATTTCCTTCTTCAACTTTTCCCAAGTATCAATTTTAGGACGTTTAGCACTTTCATCATCCGCATTCCAAGTCCTCCACCATAATTTTCTATCACCCATTAAGTACATCATGCTGATGTTCAACTTATCCATCGCAGAAACTCGGTCCATAGAGAAATATTGCTCCATGTTCCAAAGGAAATTTTCCAATTCCTTGGCACTTCTAGCACCACCAAAAGGTTTAGGCTCAGGAATTTTAACTTTGGAATTACTTTCGTGGGACTGTCCAGAAGCAACCACAACACGTCACAGAATAATTACTTTAGTCTACAAATCTGCCATCACCTTGCCTTGGTCCAGCACCAGCGACATTAAGGCATTGCGTGAACTCAACTATTCTGCAGAACATTCATCATACTAGTTACGTAAATTAACCAGTACATCCTTCAAGGCATTGATCTGAGTTATTAAATCCACCACGCCTTCAATTTGTTCGAGTTTATTTTTAATGCCAATAAAGTTTTGAACTCGTGTAATATCTTTATTAAATTGAGCGACAGTTACCATTTTCATACCGTAATGCTCTGATACCAGTTAAGATAGGGGCATTCTCTTTTTCGAAACACCACTGCTTGGTGTTTTACCTTACTCTGACGATGTCCTCCGATGGCTTACAAGAGGAGTGATGGCGCATAGCAAATATCGTTAGACCTTCACCTTATTTCACCATATTCTGTCCCACTTGACGGCATCTTCTAACAGCTTACCACACTTGTGACGACATATTGAGAATGTCATCACCTTCATCCTACAACTCTTCTTCATTGTTCTTCCTGGTGCCTTTTTCTGGTAGCTTACCATATCTCTGACGGTTTGCAAGAAATGCCGTCAAACTCATATCAGCTCACTTGTACCAGATTTTACTTATTTTGTTCATCTTTCCTATGTTTTCCTCCCATCCATTCTACAACTACAATATCATAAGAAAATGATCAAAAACAAACAAAACTTGCTTAAGACTTCACAATTATTTAGAGTTAAAAGTCTCAAATGTGTTAGTATCTTCTCACACATCAATACCCTCAACTTAAAACAATTGTTTGTCCTCAAGAAACTACATAACACCATACTACGATGCTTAACCAAGAGACACATAAGATACCTATCATAGTTGATTATTAAGTTTAGCTCAAAACTCATGCCACTCTCCACGTTTAATCCAATTTTGCATATCCATGAAGATTAACAAAGTGACCCAAAGGAATCAAGATATGGTATCAATTCAGCAACAACAATCATTCATATACCAATATTACCCTATCCAAACATGTTAACAGCTAGCAATGCAACCGATGTGCCCTTACAACAAAGAAGTCCCTCCTCACTCATATATAAACTCAAGCATGTCAATATAGGGGCGATCAAGAGACACTCACTCTCAAAAAGAAATTCCAATCAATGCATGTCAAATACCATATGCTTGCCCTTATTTTCATTACCAAGGTGTCTAGAAAGGTAAGTTAGGATCACTATAGGTCTTTTGTTCGGCTTGTAATATAGGCTAAGGGATGGTATGATATTTAATGGTATTTAGAGTGACTAAGCCTCCTTGGCACTACCTTAACTTTTGGAGTTCACTTATTAATCTTTTTTTTTTCTCCTGTTCTTGATCAAACATTATTCAGGATGGATGTGGCTTTTCTTTTTCATTATTTTTATTTTCTTATTCTTCTTCCACACCACCCAACTTTTTATTCTTTTTCACTTATTGTTTTCCTTTTATTCTACCTTTCTTCATACTCAGTTTACATCACACACCCCTCTGATAGCCACCCTTAACTTAGGTTGTTTACCTAAGTCTAGGTGCACAGTGTCCAAGGAGGACCAGGGTCAAAATAGGTTCATTATAATCTAAAAGGGAAGGTGATACGTGTCATAGAAAGAAATGGTCAATTCAGGCTCAAAATAGGGATCAAGAGATATCATGCATACAGGGAAGGTCATTTAGGAAAAAGGTGACTTAAAAATCAAAATGGCCTATGATCCTTTCCTAACCCCTATCTTTCAACCAAGGTAAGACTAACCGGGAAAGTTCTGGATTTAACACACAAAGGGAACTAAGTAGTATTTCACACACACAACGCACAAAGGTGCATCACAAGCTACTACCTATCCGGTTCATGTGATTGTTTAGAAGTGGATATCATGTCACTACTACTAATGCCAAAACAAGATGCACAGTGGTCACACATATATGTATATCAGACAGTTATAAAACAGACCAACAGAGAGGTATTTATCAGTCTAAAAAATCAACAAAAATAGGTCAACTTCTGTAGATACTTATTTTTCTCCAGTTAACCATAACACATCACAAAACAAACACAGTACGCCTAAACATACCGTCTCTACTAGGAACAAGACACCGGGGAAAAGAGGCACGGCAACAAAAACCCTAGGAGGACATAAACACCCACAAGTAGCCCCACCCTCAACTTAATATCATGCATTGTTCCCAACACGTCAAATCAATACAAGAGAGTTACAAACATACCTGTGGAACCATGGGTGCGAAGATCTGATGTCAATCGCATAATACGAATACAAACAACAAATTACCTTGGGTTGCCTCCCAAAAAGAGCCTAGTTGAACATCACGACACGAACCAACTTAGCTTTTTCCTTAACCTTGAGGATATAAATTTCACCCCCAACTTAGAGTCCACTTTTGGCCTCGCTCATAGGGTGGTGGTACACAGATTAAGAAGCCTAGTAATGAATGATGCATGGTAAACAACTCGACCTTAAAGTGAGGTGTGTTTTTATGTTGTTTATCAAGTGTAAAATAAAGAATATAGGATTCTTGTTCATCATCTTCACAGACTTCCACTAGTTTAGATGATTCCATAGACAAGATATCATCTAAACATAATGTTGAAAAATGATTCGAGTATGGCCCAACAAATCCTACTTCAAAATTTATACTATCCTCTACACACTCACATTTATTCATCTTCTCAATATTTTTACTTTGAATTGGGCTAGAGTCTTCATAAGAGATTGACTTGGCTTCTTCTTTTGCCTCTAGCACCATTCCCTCAATCTTGGCAACATCCCTGATGGCTGTCTTGGTTGGTTGGGAAATCTCCAAGAGTTGATCAACATCAAGCTTATCATCAGTATAAGAATATTTATCTTCATCGTCACACTCTTCCATTATTTTAAATAATTCCACAGACAAGATATCATCTAAACATAATGTACAAAAGTGTTTTGGATGATTGACTTCGATATCCAACTCTTCTATCCTTTCTCTTCCCTCATTAAATGCCCTAATGTATTGATGTATGTCACATATGGTATCATTTGTTGTGTCTATATGATCCAACATTAGTTGAAGCATAGATTCAATGTCACTCTTTACAGTGCTTCGTTCTTCCTTTTCTTGACCATAAGACCTGTCATACTCATTAAAAGAACTAGAACCTGGGTTAGCGTAATAAGGGGAAGGGGCATTTGGTCAATCACGCTAATGTCCATCTTGACCACCACATAAAGAACAATTATACTCCCGGTAGGATAGCTATGGTGCACACATCTCTCTCCGGGGAGCATATCTACAATCTTCCCAAAAGTAGGGTCCATCACAATATGGACATGGATCATCCAGATAAGATTTCCAACCATCAAACTTACATTTATTCCATGATGCCATAGTAATAAATAAACAAAAATAAATAAAATCTACCTAATACAAGAATAAAGGAAATCACAACAAATATTTGCAAGTTTGAATTCAAGCAAGTAAGGTAAAATTCAAAACTAACTCAATACGCCAAATTGTTCCCCGACAACAGTGCCATTTTTGATAATGCTCAACTTACACCTCAAATAAGTGCAAGGCGGTGGTAGTCAATATATTTACCCAACTTCGGAGTCGTGGTTGAATTCATAGGGAACAATTTGAGTGGCGATTAAACTAGTTCAAAACTATAGCTACAAGTTAAATTCAAATAAATAATAAGAAAAGACAAAATATGGGTTTTTATCAATCAAACAAATTTTAACGTTTCAACTTATTTTAGAACTCAAAACTTAGATTTCAATATTTCAAATCAATGATATAGAGAAACTAGGGTTGTGATCACTCTGACTATTAATCTCCATTGAATAATAACTATTCATGATTCTCGTGATAGGTGGGAACAACAGATTATCGTTGCCGATGATACTATCTGACTTATCTCTCGACCTCACCAGACAATTTATTATCTAATTCTCTCAAACTTAGATAACATATCTATTTCCAACTGGATGTTATCTCAGGTAGATTGATCCATTTACAGCATCAATCATTAAACATAAGGTTGGTAGCTTCCGAGTCCCTGTTGATAATTCATGACCTCTAGTCTATTTCTCTGTTAGAAGCAAATAAAACCTAAGGCATAACTTAATGTTTGCAACCAATATATTCAAGTTAATTCAACAGAATTTCAAGATGTTCCCACAATCATTCAAACCCTAATCCAACTATTATATCGATGAAATAATAATCATTGATACGCCCAAATTACAACTCTCGTTAGAAAGTGTAAGCGGTCGCTGTCAAATATAGAACCCAACTGGGTTGGGTGTCGAATCCCACAGGGAATACTATGATCACTAATTATTGCGATTATTATTAGACTGTGGGTCGAAGGTTCCAAGATAAGGGGGGTTTGGTTTAAGTGCACAATAATATTATCAGTGTAACGATGAGATGATATGCGTAGTTATATTTGATCACAGAGAATAACAACTTAGGGTTATGTCCACCTTGTTTCTTCTACTTCTATATTAACTATGGGTAATACGGATTTTATACATGCATGCACTTATAGAGAGACGTATTCTAATTCTAAATCCAAGTGTTTTTTAACCATCATGGATTTATTCACCTTAGTTCTCTCGAACCTAAAGTGTACAAAAAACTATACGAACTCTCCAAGACGTTAATCCTTCTAGGGCATTAACGTGTAAACTAGAGGTTGGAAACCCTAATTTCTTGTCACACTCTCTTTTCCAAATAGCAACTTTTCTATCGAACAAGTTATTGCTATAATGGCATATTCCCTATGTTTGCAACCACGAGAATTCAATCAAAATGAAGAGAGTAATGATATAAATTGCATGACACATCATAAATTCAAAAACCCATAGCAATAGAGAGTATTCTACAAGGTTTCCATAACCCTAACAGATGAGCTTAGCTACTCATGAATAAAACCGAAATCAACATAGAAGTAGTCATCATACCAAAACAACGAATGATTATGGTGATGAAGATGACTAGCGAAATCAAGAGAGAATCACGTTTCTCTCTCTCTCTCCTCAAGCTACGCTGTGTTTTTCCCTGTTCCCCAATATTACAGAATTTGAATTATGTGAATAATAATCCCTAAAAATTCAGCAATAATTCTTTTAATAACATCCTACTCTACGAAATTGCTACTGCATCCTTAACTATTTAAAAATACTGAGTTTGCCCGGGAAAAAGTTCCCATGCATCACATTCAGTCCAAGAGCTACTTTCCTTTTTATTTGACGTTTTCCTTTGCTGTCCACAGGTCCCCAAAGTGTTGTAATCTTCCTCATTAGTACCTTAAAATCATGCTAATCACATAGGTCATCTCACTTAACTAAAAATAGACTAAAAGTGCAAGAATTATGTATTTTATCCTCAAAACTTAGCTAAAATATGGGTAAGTTATGGTGCTTAGACGTATAAATACGCCCAACATCAATCATAGATCCCACAACCCTAGTTGTGGGTTTTAGTTGCACATAAGATAGAAAGAGATAACAAAGATTAAATTCATAACTTAAAGCAAGTAAACTTACAAAAGATGAAATTCAAAGTTGTTTCTCCTTCAAGTACAATAAGAATTTCCCACAACTAAATCAAAGGATGGAAAATTGAATTCTAAGTTAAGAGTGTCAAAAACAAGTGAACTCCACTTTACTAAGTTACAAGATGTGAAAATCTGCTTTCGAAGTTGTGAATAAAACCCTAAAAGATGCTATTTATACTAAAGCCTAATTAAGGTAATAAAATAACAAAATCATAGATGGGCTCAGATTTAGGTGACGGCATATTGGTGTTGATCGTCAGGCTTCTGACAGTATCTCAGATATGTCGTTAGAAGTCGTGCCTTCTTAACCTATTCTGCCTCACTCTGACGATGTCCTCCGATGGCTTACCAGATGAGTGATGGTGTGTAGCAAATGTCGTCAGACCTTGAGCTTATTTCACAATGTTCTGTCCCACTTGATGGCATCTTCTGACGGCTTACCACACTTATGACAACATATTGAGAATGTCGTCACCTTCATCCAACAACTGTTCTTCACTATTCTTTCTGACAGTTTTTTCTGGTCGCTTGCCACATCTCTGACGGCTTGCAAGAAACGCCATCAGACTCATATCATCTTACTTGTACCAGATTTTACTTATTTTGTGCATCTTTCCTATGTTTTCCTCCCATCCTTGATACAACTACAATATCACAAGAAAATGATCAAAAACTACCAAAAGTTGCTTAAGACTTTGTAATTATTTAGAGTTAAAAGCCTCAAATATGTTAGCATCTTCTCACACATCACTTGGCATTCGCGCACACACTGCAAAACTTTATCTACAACACACACTGCACAGTCTAAGTATAATAGACTATCTTTGTGGAAATATAAAGCACACAATAATATACACAAAACACATTCCCAACCTTTTATTTCTTTTAGAATTACAAAGGAAATGTCACACGAAATTGTAAAAAGGCATACAACACTTTCACTCACTATTTTTTTACCTTTTACAATCTCCAACAATAATATATAAATATTGCACAAGGCAGTTACAATGAACGACACCTGGCAACTTGTCATCGGACAAGGCTGCATGATTATCCCATGACACAATAGCCTGACCAAAGTATTTAAAATACAATATGAAAATAACACATGCTTACAAAATTCAAAATTCAAACTTAGTAACTACCCAATATGACTAGCACATCGGTAGTCTTGCCCACTTAGTTAATTTTGCCAATGCTAAACATTTAGCCAATTTTTAGCTTTTCCAACACTTGATCAGATGTCATGTTTCTCATCCATGCCTCACCTTGCCAGCACTATGCCATGAAAATGCCATGTTGTAACCTATGCCTACGCCATGCCATTGCTTGTGCCATGAAGCTGTCTAAACCATGTCACTACTTACGTCACGCCAATGCCTATGTTGTGACTCCACCTTGAACATTTCAGTGCCCATGTCTATGTCCATGTCTGTTCCATGCCATCACCTACGCCATGCCAGTGTCGATGTCATGTCAGTGCCATGCATGCTCATATTGTTGTGTGCATGCATACCCACTTAGGTTCCATGCGCCTGTGATGCCTCATATGCCCAAGGTAGCCTTGCCATCATTCTAGCATCCTTGGTACCCATATTGCTTGTCTTGTCACATGTCAAGTCCAATATGCACCTTGACATGGCCATGTCATCCATCATGCCTTAGACTGGGGTTCTGATGTGTGAGCAGATGCTAACACATTTGAGGCTTTTAACTGAGAATAATTGCAAAGTTATTAAAATCTTTTTTCATTTTTGATTTTTTTATCTTTGATTTTATAGTGAAAGTCAAGATGCAAGAGAACCAATAATGATGGAAGTAAAAGAGTTAAAATCTGAAGCAAATAGAAGAGAAGTGTGGCTGACGACATTCCTGATAAGTTTTCACACTTTGATAAGTTATTAGCTTCATCGGTAGCCTTAAACAGAGAATGGGATTCAACTGGAAGAAGTGACGATGACATGTGATAAGCCGTCGAGATCGTCATTATCCTAAGGTAGAACATGAGTGCAAAAGTAAATGATCGACGACATCTGTGATAAGTCATCAAAGATCTGATAATCCGTCATGCTTCATCAGCAGCCTAAGGCAGTGAATGTCAAAAGTGAAGAGGAGCTGACGACATTTGTGATAATTCGTCAGACTGTTGATAAGGCGTTATAAAATATCGTCACCTTTCCGAGGAATAATTGAACTCTATGATTTTGTTTTCATAATTAGGGTGAACTATTTAAAGTATTGTTTAGGGTTTTCTTGGGGGCCGGTACTCAACATTCTGGACTTAAACTTCACGTGTTTGGTCTTGAGTTTTTGATACAAGTTTACAGTTAGCTTTGGAGAGATTATCATATTATTTTTTGGGATTTTTCTACAGAAATTTAATTCGAGATACAACTATTGCTATTCAATTTTTTTGTAAGTATTATTCCATAGCATTATGAATTCAACAAGTTGTATTGCTCTTTACAGTATGAGTAGCTAAACCTCATAACCCGAGTTATGGGATCTATGGGTTTGGGTTTGTAACGCAAATAAGTGTTCAGGATTCTAACAGTGGTAGTAAGATCTTTGTAATCCCTCTACTTTACACTTTACCTATTGGTTGTAAACAATAGGTCCTGCTTACTGGTGATTTGCTTGAACTAACAAATCAACCCTAGTAAGAAGCGAATTATCAATAGGGACTTGGAAGCTACAAACCTTCGATTTAATAATTAATGTTGTAGCAAGATTAATTAACCTAAGATAACATCCTGTTATGAAATATAAACTCCCTAAGTTCCAGATAATTAGGTAGTTAAATGCTTAAGTAGATTGAGAGACATTTAGGCGTAAATTTAACAAGAATAATATGTTGTTACTACCTACCACAAGAATCTTGAATCGTTACTAGCATCTGTCAAATCCCATGAACCATAGTGAACATAAATCTGGTTTTCCATAAACTCTTGATTACAAACACTGAAACTAAAGTGACCAACAATTATTTGCTAATCTCCAAAACCCACATTTCAAGAAATATCCAACTATCAGTTGATTATATCGCAAATGACTTAAGTTCACACCATATTCCCTGTGGGATTCAACCCTAACCAAGTTGGATTATTTATTGACAATGATCGCTTACATTCTCACATGAGAGGTATAGTTTGAGTGTTATAAAAAATGGCACCGTTGTCGGGGAATACGGTTGTAAATTAAAGTTTGAGTGCGTTAATTAACTGTTAGTCAAGTTTCCTAGTTTTATGTTTATTTATTGTTTTTGTTTTTTTCAGTAATTTTGTGGTGTATGCCAAGAACCAGAAGTTTCGGAGGACCATTATTACCATTTATCCAGAACCGCAACTAATCGACAGAATGGCAGACCAGCAGAAGGCTGAAAGGTCAGCAGCCTTAGCTAGAGCTCAGATGAATGTACAGAGTATCGATCAACAAGTACGATATCCAAATCCTGAGGATGAAGATTTGGGAGACGAGGAATGGCTAAACCCTAGTAACCTAAGTCGTGCAGAATAAATATCTGCACCAGTACAGCGTAATGCCAACAGGAACCGTCCGTTCAGAGCAAGGAAGGATCGCCATCATTTCCAGTATAATTTCAATGATGATGATGATGGAATGGATAGATCAGGTGCTACGGGTTCTATTATTCCACCACCATTGGCACCAGAGGAAAAGTTCAGCATTACGAGTACAATGATTCAACTCCTTAATCTAAAAGGGTTGTTTGGTGGCCTACCCGGTGATGATCTGAATATCCACTTGGTGAAATTTGCCACTATTTACAAATCTTTTAATAACCCAGGATTGGCTCAGAATGCAATCTACGTGAGATTGTTCCCGTTGTCTCTATCTGGGTAAGTAATAATGTTATTAAATGAGCTGACACATAATTTGATAACCAACTGGAGATAGTTGAAAGATGTGTTTCTAGAATGGTTTTTTTCACCTTCCAGGAGGGTACAGTTGAGGGACGAGAATAGTAACTTCAGAAAGCTCCTAACCTAAGCTTTGCATGAAATATGAGAGAGATTCAAAAAGAAGATAACACAGTGTTTGAACCATAATATGATGGTCATACACTTGATGGAGACTTTGTACAGGGATCTTAACTCTGTGATAAAACCAATTATAGATAATGTTGTTGGTGGTTCGTTTGTTGATCTTACATTTCCAAAAGCTTCAGAATGCTAGAGAGAATGACCAAACAAAGTCGGGCATGGCATACCAAAGACTCTGTGGTAGAAAGCCCCACTATTTTTGTGTGTATGACTGCGTAACAATGCAGAAGAGACGGGGAGCGTGACTAAGACACATCTCACCTAAAAAAGCAGATAGACTTATTAACCAAGCACTTGATATTAGGAAAGACTGAGAAGGTGAAATTTATGGAATCTCAAGATAGAGTTGATGCTAATCCAGAAAAAAAGGCAAATTATGTTAATAATCAGGGGGGTTTCCGAGGCAATAGCCAAGGGAGTCAAGGTCAAAATTATTATGATAAGCCTTGAAAAAAGAATCAGGAGCAAGGAAATTGGAGGAGCAATAATGATAGGAGAGGGCTATATATCTCTCCTAGAAATCATGAGGCTTCTACAACAAGTTCTGAAAAGATGTCCATGGAGGACATGACGGCTAAATTATTAAAGGGAGTGGAGGCTACAAACTCAGGTGTGACTACCATAAAGAACGATCTGTCTTCTGTTAGTCAGTTGGTAAACTCGCACTCCACTACAATCAAACATCTTGAACAACAAATGAGTCAACTCTCTATAGCGCTGAACCAGAGAAAGAGTGGAACATTACCTAGTGACACTGTCCAAAATCTACAGAATGATGGCTTATGTATGGAGATTACCACTAGAAGTTGTAAGATATTACTTGGCCCTTCTGTAGGAAAAAGTTTGATTGAAGATGTTATTGAAGCAGAGAATAAACCTAAAGAAGAATGTCTAATGGAGTCTGAGAAGATGGATGGTTCTGATGATGCTCCAAAAAAAGGGAAAAAGTAGGAAATGCAAGTAGTGGTCTCCCAAGACCACAACCTCCCTTTCCTCATGGATTGAAGAATACGGTTGAGGACACAAAATTTAGTAAATTCATGGCGATGGTGAAGCAGATACCAATAAATGTGCCTTTGGTGGAGGCACTTGAGCAAATGCCAAGGTATGCTAAATTCATGAAGGACATTGTGACGAAGAAAAGAGAAGTGAGATATGAACCGGAGGATAATATCCATCATTGTAGAGTTATTTCTACAAGGACCTTGGTGGAAAAGAAGGCCGACCCTGGAGCATTTACTATCCTATGTACAATCGGGTCTCTGGAATTCGCTAAGGCCTTATGTGATCTGGACGCGAGCATTAATCTAATGTTGCTAGCCATGTATAAAAATCTAGGTGTAGGGGATCCTACCCCGATAAACATGCGGTTGGTGATGAAGGATAGGTCTGTAAAGTAGCCAGTAGGAATATTATATGATGTATTGGTAAAGGTGGCTGACTTTATACTTCCAGATGATTTCATAGTCCTTGACTGTGATGTGGACTTTGAAGTACCCATTATTTTGGGTAGACCATTCTTCGTGACTGGACGACTGATAGTAGTCATGGATCTGATTGAGCTAAAGTTCAGGATCAATGACTAAGAAACAAGATTCGCAATGCACTCACCCATGACACATCAAAGGGAGATGAGTGTTTTCTCAATCGTGGATGCATTCTATGAAGATAGTAAAGAGGTATCAACAGATTGTCTTGGCAATGTTTGAGTAGTCAAGATAACCGAGTCGTGTCGCGACACTAAATCAGGCGCTATTAGGAGGCAACCTAAAAATTTTATGTTTTCAAGCAAAGTTTTTTTATTTTTGTAAGTTAGGTTTCAGTGCAAAGAAGGTGAAATAGAGGTAGTCAGCTCAAGAAAGTTGAGACTTGTTCTGTTAAGGCTAACGACATTTGTAACGGGTTATCACACCTGTGATAAGCCGTCAGAGATGTCATCAAAGAATTCAAAATTAGGTAACATATTGCCTTGAGCTAACGACATCATCGACGAATTATCAGACATCTAATAAGCCGTCAGGTGAAATTTGGGCCCAGAATTAAAAAGATCCAACCCAGCCCAGTCAACTTTTTCACCTTCCCACATATTTGCTTTTCTGTCTTTTAAGTTTTATTTCCTTCCAAAGTTAGTTTATTACCTTTATTTTTCAAAAATATTTCAAAGTAAAAAAAGAAAAATATTCTTTCTTGTAAGAGTGGGTTTGAATTCAAACAAAAAAAATCAAGTACCTTCTTTCATCTATGAACTCTTCTTCACTTGAGTAACCAAGTGAAATTCGCTCATCAGGTATGCTCAAAACTTGACTCTTCTCTTCATTGGGTAGGTGATAAACTAATGTAAATCTTATTTCCCAAAAAGGTTGAGGCATGCTTAACTTGCCATAGTATGAAAAGCGGAATCTAGGGTTTACTATGTTGCTTTGTACGAGAAAGCCTAGGGCTCAGTTCAAGAACACAACTCAATGTGATTGTAAGAAGAAATTTGTTAAAAATTAAGTTAAAATTAAGTTGAGTGGTGTGTTCTGAGTTGACGACATGGCTGATAAGCTATCATAATTTTGACGACTTATCATATTATGTCATCACAAGTTCAGGAAAAGAAGCCTATTCTGTTAAGGATGATGACATGGCTAATAATTTATCACAATCATGATGACTTATCATACCATGTCATCATACCTTTGATCTGAAGCAAAATAAACCCTTTCAAGGGTTGTGGAACTTCAATGACTGATATGTTTGTGTATATCCTCTTGAGTGTTGACTAATGGATTTTATATTACTAGAGGTATTATAATGGAACCCAAAGAAAAGATCCTCAAACCTACAAACAAGATGAAAAAGGGGAGGGTACCTTGGAGACTCTTCGATGAGGGATCTGATTATAAGGAGGAGGAGCCATTGCACAAAAAGAAAAGGAAAAAGAAAAGTCCAAAAGAGACTTCACCACCTCTACCAGTTGATATGGAGGAGAGTGAAGAAAGTGAAACTAAAGAAACAACACCACCTGACAGTACGTCTTCTGAGCAGCCTGAGTCTGATCATTCTGAGTCTGGGGAGCCTGAGTCTGAGCATTCTGAGTCTGAGCAACCTGAATCTGAGGGACCATTATCTGAGTCCCCTTCTGCTGAGCAATAGGATGATGAAGAATCTGTGATTCGGGGAACTCTGGTTAAATGCAAGAACCCCGGGGTTTGAACCAGTGCTAGGTGGTAAATTCCCAAGGCACACAAATTCTTCTATGGTGGGCTTTTAAGAACTAAAAGATGATCCATTGAAAGGCCCATATTTGAAGAAAAGAGGATCATCACTACTGGGTTGAGCAAATACCCTGAAGTGGAGTAGATATTCTGAGACTATGACTTGGGATGGACTGCGAAAGGAAGAAGCTCATTTTTCCCTACACTTGTTTAGGAGTTCTAAGCAAACTATCATGCTCGATTGGAGAACATATGAAAATAAGGAGAGAAAGAAGCGGATCAACCTTTATTGGATAAAGTTCCAGTACGGGGTATGCTGGTGGATCTATCAGAAACAACAATCAACAGATTTGTTCATGGCCCAGAATTCACTCCTCAAGCCACTTCACGTATATTCTATGCTCGACTGAAGCATAGTACAAATCAATGATCTTGGTTAGCCACACTCATAGCTAAAGGGAAACCTAAATGGCTGACCAACCCAAATGAAAGGATTTTTAAGACCTCCCTGACTCAAGAGGCAAGGTTATGGTGGGGTATAGTGCGCACCCATTTGATGCCTACTGAGGGAGATGACATCATTGGAGACGACAAAGAAATATTGGTTGCAAGTCTTGTGGCTAAGTTCAAGTTGAACTTTGGGGAGACCATTTCTGAGCAGATAAAAATTTGAGTCTCAAGGCCCGACACGGCATATGATTTCCCTTGTCTAATTACAAGGTTATGTAAGGAAGCCCATGTACCTGAGGTTGTAGGGTTAGACAAAGAACTGCTTGCCAAGAAGACCCACAACCCCATCCGATATGATGAAAATCAGTCGATACTGATACTTAAAAGAAGAGCAGGGGTTGAAACAAACCCACCAGTTATAGGTACCAACTCAACACCTAATGTAGCGGTGCAGGATACTGAGGCTGCAACACCGACCTCCTCAGCAATAACAGATTCATCTTCTAAAAATAAAACAAATCCTTCAGCTGCTGTGTCTACCACAGAATTTGCCTTCAACCCTATGAATTTCTAGAGAGTAGCAAAATAAGCCAAGTGGTACTAGGCTCAGCTACAACTTTTTGCCAAGCAATTTGCCTCTGCGGTAGACAATAGGATTAAGGTAGCACTAGATCCCTTCCGAGCCTTGCCCGGTCGAATGGATGAATTAGAAAATCATTTTAATACATTGGTAAGAGAAATGTTGGGCTCAGACCTTGCACAATTTAGAGCAACCCTAGAGAAGGTGAAGGTGGATGTTGGGGTATTATAGTAACACCAACTTATGGTGTTGGCAGATCCAGCTGTTAATGAGTCTGAGGGTAAAATCCCATTGCTTGATCTCATAAGGGAACCAATAAAGAAAAAAGAAGAAGAAGAGTGCAAAGAAAGGTAAGGCTAAGATATAAAGTCCTGATAGTGATGAAGAAATAAAAGTAGAGAAGAGAGCAAGAAAGAAGGATGAAATAGAGGAGACAAAAAAGGCGATGATCAAGTCAGTAGCTGACAATAAAAAATGGGAGGTGGCCCTGCGAGCGAGAGTCGTAGGTGCCTCAACTAGTAGGCTTCCAACAACTGCAAGACTAGATGTGTCTGAACGGGGGGGGGGAAGGGGGACTCCCGATGGAGATAAGGCAGTGGAGGATACAGCAGCAGAGTCAAGGACCCATGATCCTCGTGCTTGATCTACTCTAGGTATACCCTAACCCTTAGTTTAGTTTTTCTTTGATTTTAAGTTGAGGGTGTAGGGTGAGTTATTGCTGTAACATTTTGTGGTTGACTAGGAGAAATACAAGTACCTGAGGTAGTTAACATGGTTTTGTTATTTTGTGAACACCTCTCAAGTGGTCTAATTCTTTAACTGTGTGATTTGCATCTAATTGTGACCACTGTTCATCTTTGTATGGTATTAGTTTTAGTAACTTCATAACCATTGTAAAATAATTGCATGAACCGGATAAGTAGTAACTTGTGATATACTTGTGTGCCATGTGCGTATGAGATTTTACTTAGTTCCCTTTGTATGTTGGATTCAGAACTTGCCCGGTTAGTCTTACCTAGGTTGAAGGATAGGGGTTAAGAAAGGATTATAGGCCATTTTGATATTAGCCCACTTTAGCCTAAATAACCTTCCCTGTATGCATAATATCCCTTGATCCCTATTTTGAGCCTTAATAGACTATTTCATTTTATGATACCTATCACCTTCCCATTTTTATATCATGATGAACCTATTTTGGCCCTGGTCTTCCTTAGACACTGTCCACCTTGACTTAGGCAAATAACCTAATTTGAGGGTGTCTATCATAGGGGTGCGTGATGTAAAATGAGTATGAAGAAAGGTAGAGTAAAAGAAATCAATAAAAAGCTGTGAGTGGTGGAAAAGAGGAAGAAAAGAAAAGTTGTGAAAAAAAAGAAGTGGTTGTAGAAATGAACCGCACCCATCCTAAATAAATGTGATCAAGAAAGGAGAAGAATAGAAAAAGGTAAATGAGTGAGACCCAGAAGCTAGTGTAGTGTCAAGGAGGATTAGTCATTTAAATATCATTGACTATCATACTGGACCCTAGACTACATTACAAGCCAAAGAGAAGACCTATAGTGATCCTAGCTGACCTATCTGAAAGTCTTGGTAATTAAAATAAGGGCAAGCCTATGGTATTTGGCATACATTGATTGGAACTTCATTTTAAGAGTGAGTGTCTGGTGATTGTCCCCATGGTTACATATGTAATGTCTGATATAAGTGAAGTGGGACTTCTTTGTAGTGAGGGCACACTGGTTACGTTGCTAGTTACTAACTTGTTTGGATAGTTTAAGCTTGATACATGCATGGTTTTTGATGATGAATTGATGCCATATCTTGATTCCTGTGTGTCCCATTGTGTTTTTTCAGTAGCATACACAGTTGATCTAGAATTAGTTGACCTTGGAGAAGGTAAATATGGTTTTGAGATAATATAGATGATTGACTACCAAATGTACTTTGTAACCTCTTGGTTGTGTTTTAGTTGCTTGAGGACAAGAAATTGTTTTAAGTTGCGGGTGTTGATGTGTGAGTAGATTCTAACCCATTTGAGGCTTTTAACTGAGAATAATTGCAAAGTCTTAAGCAACTGTTGTCATTTTTGATTGTTTTACCATTGATTTTGCAGTGGAAGTCATGATGCAAGAGAACCAACAATGATGGAAGTAAACAAGTTAAAATCTGCAGTAAATAGAAAAGAAGTGTGGTTGACGACATTCCTGATAAGTCATCACCACTCTGATAAGTTATCTTCTTCATCGTCAGCCTTAAACAGAGAATGGGATTTAGCTGGAAGAAGTGACGACGATATGTGATAAGCCGTCAAGATCGTCCTTAGCCTAAGGCAGAACATGAGAGCCGAAGTAAATCATCGACGACATCTGTGATAAGTCGTCAAGGATCTAATAAGCTGTCATGCTTCATCATCAACCTAAGGCAGCGAATGTCAAAAGTGAAGAGGAGCTGATGACATCTGTGATAAGTCGTCAGACTCCTAATAAGGCATCACAAAATGTCGTCACCTATCCGAGAAATTACTGAACTCTGTGATTTTGTTTCCATAATTAGGGTGAATTATTTAAAGTATCGTTTAGGGTTTTCTTGGTGGCCAGTACTCGACATTATAGACTTGAACTTCACGTGTTTGCTCTCTAGTTTTTGATACAAGTTTACAGTTAGCTTTGCAGAAATTATCATATTATTCTTTGGGATTTTTCTACTGCAATTTAATTCGAGATACAACTTTTGATATTCACTTTTGTTGTAAGTATTACTCCATAGAATTATGAATTCAACAAGCTATATTGCTCATTACAGTGTGAGTAGCTAAACCCCTTAACCCGAGTTATGGGATCTATGGGTTTGGGTTTGTAATGAAAATAAGTGTTCAGGATTCTAATGGTGGTAGTAACTTCTTAGTAATCCCTCTGCTTTACACTTTATCTATTGGTTGCAAACAATAGGTCCTACTTACTAGTGATTTTCTTGAACTAAGAAATCAACCCTAGTAAGAAACGAATTATCAACAGGGACTTGGAAGCTACCAACCTTCCGTTTAATAAGTAATGTTGTAACAAGATTAATTAACAAGAGATAACATCCTGTTATGAAATATAAACTCCCTAAGTTCCAGATAATTAGGTAGTTAAATGCTTAAGTAGTTCAGGATACATTTAGGCATAAATTTGGCAAAGATAATCTGTTGTTCCTACCTACCACAAAAATATTGAATCATTACTAGCGTCTGTCAAATCCCATCACCCATAGTGAACATAACTATGGTTTTCCATAAATTCTTGATTACAAACACTGAAACTAAAGTTACCAACAATTATTTGCTAATCTCCAAAACCCCCATTTCAGGAAACATCAAACTATCAGTTGATTAAATCATAAAACACTTAAGATCACACCATATGCCCTGTGGGATTCGACCCCAACCTAGTTGGGTTATAAATTAACAATGATATCTTACATTCTCATATGAGATGTGTAGTTTGAGCATTATCAGGGTCTAACAGTAGGCAACTATAGGTCCTTTTGAATTTTTCATCACGGCACTTGACTATACTTTTTTCCACGCTGCTGATTTCACCGGACATCGGAGCTCGAGTCATTAGACATGTCTTTAGGATTTCACTTGACGGTCACCTAAACCTCTTATTGTGACATACATCCATGCACCGACGTTGTCCTTGTAACGCATCACTGGGCTTGAGTCGCACTCAGTATTGCGTAAAACCTCTAATTGTGACTCCGTAGTTTTACACGAAAGTCCACTTGATATCATACTTAACTGTTTGGAATGAAATGCATGCGACACTTAAAAAATAAATGTCAAACTTAGGTGAGGATATGCCGAGGCATTCTCGAGGGTGAGGTGAACTCAAAACACTTAGTGGGATTCTACTAGTGCAAATGGACAAACCTCCTTTGGAGATTGATGAAAAAATAATTGGATTGGAGGGGGAGGGATGAAGTAGAGCGACAAAGTGGTGAATCTCAGTGGATCGTGAAAGCAAGCCCACTTTGCCACTTACAATACACCGTCACGTATTTAATCCATCTGCAAAGGATTCTACCCGCCGCTCGATGGAAAATGTACTTCAAGGCAACCAACTCGACCCTTCTGCCATGATGGCTTAGCCACCGATATATACCCTTGGGGGACGAGGCCCCTACTGTGGGTCAGCAAGCAGACGGCGGGCGCATGCATTTCTTCTAGAACAAATTCTAACTTAGAGGCATTCAGTCATAATCCAACACATGGTAGTTTCGCGTCATTGGATTTTCAACCAAGTGCGATAACCAATTGTTAGAATTAACGGTTCCTCTCATACTAGGTTGAATTACTATTATGATATTGTCATCAGTAGGGTAAAACTAACCTATATCACGACGGTCTAAACCCAACTCACGTTCCCTATTGGTGGGTGAACAATCTAATACTTGGTGAGATCTGCTTCACAATGATAGGAAGAGCCGACATTGATTGATAAAAAAGAACGTCGCTATGAACACTTGGCTGACACAATCTAGTTATCCCTGGGGTAATTTTTTTGACACCTCTAGCTTCGAATTTCAAAAGTCTAAAGGATCATTAGGCGACGCTTTCACGGTTCGTATTCGCACTGGAAATCAGAATCAAATGAGATTTTACCCTTCTATTCCAAATAAGATTTCTGTTCTAGTTGATCTCATCTTAGGACACCTATGTTATCTTCTAAAAAATATGTCACCCCAGCCAAACTCCCCACCTGACAATGACTTCTCCCTGGATCGGCCCGCAGAGCATGCCTTGGGTCCAAAAAGTGGGATAGTACTCCATTTTCGATTCAGGGAATAAGTTAAATAACATATAAATTAGTGGTATTTCACTATTGCCTTTTGGATCCCACTTATACTACACCTCTCAAGTCATTTCACAAAGTCAGACTAGAGTCAAGACCAACAGGGTCTTTTTTCCCCATTGATTCTGCCAAGCCCATTCCCTTGGATGTGGTTTCACTGGATAGTAGATAGGTACAGTGTGAATCTCGTTAATCCATTCATGCGCGTCACTAATTATATGATGAGGCATTTGTCTACCTTAAGAGAGTCATAGTTACTCCCGCCGTTTACCTGTGCTTGGTTGAATTTCTTCACTTTGACATTCAGAGCACTGACAGAACTCACTTTGTGTGAACATCCGTTGGGACCATCCCAATGCATTGTTTTAATTTAATAGTTGGATTCTCCTTTTCCATACAAGTTTTGAGTTAGCTATTCGACGCGCGGGGAAGGCCCCAAAGGAACCGATCCCAGTCCGTTACCTGACCGACACGTGGCAACCCACTCTTGCAATGGGCGCAGCTTGAGCAGTCTACCAATTGCCGATGGGTTCGGTACTGGGACACCCGCATCCAGTACTCATAGACAATACTTTTCCCAAAGTTACAAATACATTTTACCGACTTCCCTTGCCTACATTGTTTCATCAACCAGAGGTTGTTCACCTTGGAGACCTGATACGGTTATGAGTACGATCGAACATGGACAACATTTGGTCCTCCAAATTTTCAAGTGCCACTGGGAGCGAACCAGACACCATGCTACGTGCAGTACTCTTCCAGTCGATGAACCCTAGCTCCGGCTGAGCCGATTCCAGGGTAGGCAGGCTATTAAACTGAAAGGATAACTCTTCCTGAGGCTCCCACCGACGTCTCTGGACTTCCTAATATCGTCGTTGTCCACCACATCCTTGTTCTGGAATTTTAACTTGATTCTCTTTGGGAGTACACGCGAAACGTGCTATCTGTCGGGGCTCCCCAGACCCTTAGGATCGACTAACCCATGTTGAAGTGTCGTTCACATGGAACATTTCCCCTCTTCGGCATTCAAAGTTCTTATTTGAATATTTGTTACTACCACCAAGATCTACACCGACGGACTCTCTGCCCGGGCTCACGCCCAAGATTTTACAGTGACTGGCGCGCCCTCCTATTCATCGGGGCCTGGCACTTGCCCCGACGGCTGGGTGTAGGTCATTCTGTTAAGCGTCATCTAGTTTTGAGGCTAATTGATTAGGCAGGTGAGTTTTTACACACTCCTTAGAGGATTTAGACTCTCATGACCACCGTCCTGCTGTCTTAATCGGCAACACCCTTAGTGGGATCTAGGTTAGCGCATAGTTTGGCATCATAACCCAGGTTTTGGTTCATCCCGCATTACCGGTTTTGCTAACAAAAAATGGCCCAGTTGGAGCTCTTGATTCCGTGGTGTGGCTCAAAAAAGCATCCATGCAGTCCTACCTATTTAAAGTTTAAGAATAGGTCGAGAGCATTGCACCCATGTGGCCTCTAATCATTGGCTTTAGGTGATAGAACTCGCATGCGAGATCCAGCTATCCTAAGGGAAACTTTGGAAGGAACCAGCTACTAGATGGTTTGATTAGTCTTTCAATCCTATACCTAAGTGAGATGAATGATTTGCATGTCAGTATCACTACGGGACTCCACCAGAGTTTCCTATGGCTTCGCCCTACTCAGGAACAATTCACCATATTTCGAGTCCCGGCAGGAATGCTCACACTCGAACCCTTCTCAGAAGATCAAGGTCGGTTGGCGGTGCACCCCTCAGAGGGTTCCCACTAATCACCATAGTTATGGCTTATGGGTTTACTCATCCGTTGAATCGCAGAAATGTAAGACTCCTTGGTCTGTGTTTTAAGACGGGTCAAATAGGGAGCCCACAAGCCAGCATCTGGAGCATGCAGATACCGAAGCATGCCAGAGGTGTGCGCTGCCTTCTAAATTCGAGGATATGACGTTCCATGAGCATATTAAGTGCCCAAGGTTTGGCCGCCCCCTCAATCCACGCTGGTCCACACCTCGAGTCGATCGGTAGACCGGATCATTGCCGTTTCACATCCGATCGGGGTAAATCACCATCCCTCATTTGCATTCCTACCAATAATTTTAAGAACTCTTTAACTCTCTTTTCAAATTCCTTTTCATCTTTCCCATACGGTACTTGTTCGTTATCGATCTCTCGCCCGTATTTAGCCTTTGACGGGATTCAACGCCCGATTTAGGCTATATTCCCAAACAACCTAAATTGTAGACAGCGCCTCATGGTGCGACAAGGTTCGGGCACTACGAGGTTCTCACCCTCTGTGGCACCCCCTTCAAGAGGACTAGGGCCCGGTCCACCACTGAGGATGCTTCTCCAGACTACAATTAGGATGATGGAGCTGCCCGATTCTAAGGTTGGGATGTTCCCGGTTCGCTCGTTGTTACTAAGAGAATCCTTGAAAGTTTCTTTTCCTCAGCTTATTCATATGCTTAAACTCAGCGGGTAATCCCGCATGACCTAGGGTCACAGTCGGAGTGACTAAGAGCGCTATTGTTCTGGAGTCTGGACGCACAACGGGTTGTACCTGTGATAAAAAAAAGAGTTTAGTTACAACATCCACTTGTCGTGACGTCCATCGATGTGGACTAGTATTTAGGCTAGCCGCAAGCTCGAGGTCCATTGGAGGCCAGTTTATTTCCTGTGATGACAGTCCGCCCCGTGATTAAGGCACAATGTGAGGGGGTGACGCGATGCGTGATGCCCAGGAAGACATGCCCTGGACCTAATGGCTTCAGGCGCAACTTGCATTCAAAGACTCGATGATTCACGAGATTCTGCAATTCACACCAAGTATCGCATTTTGCTACATTCTTCATCAATGCAAGAGATGAGATATCCATTGCCGAGAGTTATTTTTGTTTTAAAAAAAAGTACAGGTTCCCCCTACGCACACTGTGGATGAGGTGCAAGGGGAAGGCTATCAATTTAAGTATTTTTTGCTGCTTTCTACGCCAGTGTTCGTTAGTCGCCCAATGCGTACGCTAGGCATGCAGGCTGGGGGCGAGGGGGAGGCGCTCGTGCGGAGGGCTGAAGCACCCCGCCTGTATGGACTCCCCAGTTGTTAAAAACGTTTGCAGGTCATTCTGTTGTACAGGTTTCGATAATGATCCTTCTGTAGGTTCACCTACAGAAACCTTGTAATGACTTTTCCTTCATCTAAATGATAAGGTTCAATGGACTTCTGGCAATGTCGTGGGTAGAAAACTGCCCATGTCACCGCGACCCAAATATTTCACCGAATCATTCAATCGATAGGAGTGACGGCCGGTGTGTACAAAGGGCAGGGTCATAGTCAATGTGAGCTTATGAGTTGCGCTTACTAGGAATTCCTCGTTGAAGACCAACAACTTCAATTATCTATCCCCATCACGATAAAATTTTAAAGATTACCTGGGCCTATTGGCCAAGGCTATAAACTCATGAATACATCAGTGTAGCATGCGTACGACCCAGAACATCTAAGGGCATCACTGACTTGTTATTGCCTCAAACTTCCATGGCCTAAAAGGTCATAGTCCCTATAAGAAGCTGGCCGCGAAAGGATATTCTGCATAGCTATTTAGCAGGTTGAGGTCCCGTTTGTTGACGAAATTAACCAGACAAATCACTCCACCAACTACGAACGACCAAGCACCACCACCCATAGAATTAAGAAAGAGTACTCAGTTTGTCAATCCATACTATGTCTGGACCTGGTAAGTATCCCCATGTTGAGTCAAATTAAGCTACAGGCTCCACTCCTAGTGGTTTCCTTCCGTCAATTCCTTTAAGTTTCAGCCTTGTGACCATACTCCCGCCAGAATTCAAAAACTTTGATTTCTCAAAAGGTGAAGGTGGAGTCCTAAAAGCAACATACTCTGATCCCTGGTTGGCATCGTTTATGGTTGAGACTAGGAAGATATATGATCATCTTTGAGCCCCCAACTTTCGTTCTTGATTAATGAAAACATCTTTGGAAAATGCTTTCGCAGTTGTTCGTCTTTCATAAATCTAAGAATTTCACCTCTGACTATGAAATACGAATGCCCCCGACTGTCCCTGTTAATCATTACTCCGATTCCAAAGGCCAATGTAATAGGACCGAAATCCTATAATGTTATCCCATGCTAATGTATATAGAGCATAGGTTTGCATTGAGTTCTCTAATTTCATCAATGTAATAGTACCGGAGGCACGACCCGGCCAGTTAAGGTCAGGAGTGCATCACCGACAAAAAGGATGAGATGATCGGTGTACACCATAGGCGGACCAGCCGGACCATCCCAAAGTCAAACTATGAGCGTTTTAACTGCAACAACTTAAATATACGCTATTGGAGCTGGAATTACCGCGGGGGATGGCACCAGACTTGCCCTCCAAAGGATCCTTGTTAAGGGATTTAGTTTGTACTCATTCCAATTACCAGACTCATTGAGCCCGATATTGTTATTTATTGTGATAACCTCCCCATATCAGTATTGGGTAATTTGCATGCCTACTACCTTCCTAGGATCAGGTAGCTATTTATTCGGTTCGCTCTCCGGAATTGAACCCTAATTCTTCATTACCCATTACCACCATGGTAGGCCACTATCCTTCCATCGAAAGGTGATAAGGCTGAAATTTGAATGATCCATTTCCGGCACGATAGTCGTGCAATCCGTCGAGTTATCATGAATCATCGCTGCAATGGGTAGAGCTCGCATCGACCTTTTATCTAATAAATACAACCCTTCCAGAAGTTGGGTTTCCTTGCATGTATTATCTCTATAATTACAACGGTTATCCGAGTAGTAGATACCATTAAACAAACTATAAATTATTTAATGAGTCATTCGTAGTTTCACAGTCTGAATTTGTTCATACTTAAACATGCATGGCTTCATCATTGAGACAAGCATATGACTACTGGAAGGAACAAAAAGGTATTATTCCTCATCAACGCCATCATTGCATGAGTCCGGCCTTCTTGAAAGGCCGCAAACTGGTTCAAGGCGACGGCGAGCATTATTTGCAAGGAGCATCGTATTGGACAGATAGGAGCCGATTTAGATTCCATGCCCACTGAATCTACCATATTCGAGAATCTCGACCGCCACTCATATACCACGACATCGCACGACGAAGTGAGGAAGGCATGGGACACAGGGGAAGCCATTTGATTTACCTCCCGCATAAAATGCGAGGGCCGAAAAGTGATTGATAAAACTTGATAGTGCCTGGGCATTAGGTATGTAGTATAGGAAACTGACTTCCAGCAATCCTAAATTACACTTGCCCCACGACTGAGATAGAAGGCGGTTCAGAACTTCACTGCTCCAGTAAGGATCCAACTTAACCGCACATGCCGAAAACAACTCTCGCGCCATGGGTCCAAATTCTCCGTTGATGTACTCCTAGCACCGATGTAACGTCCAGTAATAGATGTCATGGGTTTCTTCCCATGCGAACATTGTAAGGCTAAAGCAAGTCCCACTTGACATGATAGTCCACCATTGGGAGGAGCAGAGGAGATAAAAGCGTGCTGAGGCTAGTGAACGGGCGTCGTCCACGTCGGCCGCTGATGCTTTATACGGATTCGTCTCGGCCCCTTGAATTCAGTGCCTGGAGCTTGCCCCAAGAGAAGCATCCAAAACTCGCTTCATGCATAAAAGCATCGCCTCATCCGAAATCAAGCGCCAATAGCCTCGTCGTGGACAACGCCACCGATAGCAGATACGAGCGCATAATGAAGTGCGGTTGACATTGTTTTGTGAGCCATACATGCTTCCATGTGCCCACACTCCACATCGACATTCCTAGTGAGAGCTTATGTAAACTAGAGACAGTCGCCTTGAAGTGCCTTAAACACCTCTACCCCCCTTATAGATGCTTAAAAAAACCCAAGTGACAGGAGTAGACATGATTTTTCCAGAGAATCATACTAGACATGTACGTACCAGAACTGCACGTTTTGATGTAAGACTGAACCAATCCACTCAAAAAAGAGTCACGTAATTTGTAAATGATAATTTTCATTAAGAAAATATTTTTTTACAAATATTATTTATGAAATTCAAAAAATAAATAAAAAAATATGAAAAATATTTTTAAACTATAAAAACACTAGAAAAATATTTCCAACACATGAAGTAACCCTAAATCAATATTTGAGTGCATATTTGTTCTTATAACGTAAGATATAGAATATCAAAATTAAAGGATATGAAATAAAAAATTAAAAAAATATAAAAATAATGTGGGGGCATTAGTAAAATCTCCCAGAATGCAACAGATAAGTAACAACCCCAAGACATGCATATTAGAATGAATTAATCTTAAACCAATAATTTAGTGCATATGTATACTATAATGTAATGATATAAAATATCAAAATTTAAGGATATTCAAAAAAAAAAATTAAAAAATTATAAAAATAATGTGGGGGACATTAGAAAAACCTCCTAGAATGAAATAGATAAGTGACAACCCCAAAACACTCATATTAGAATGACCTTAAACCAATAATTGTGTGCATTTTTGATATTTTAATTTAAATATTTAAGAATTAAATAAAAAATTGAAAAACAAAACTTGGGGACATTACAAAAACTGCACCAACATATGAGGTAATATTGAAATATCGTTAAAAACACTTAGAGCGTGTATTTAATGAAAGGAGTATGCAACGGTAAGGATGATGATGGACGAATGTTATGAATATATTCGGAAGATCGAACCTAGGTTTACGCTCTTTTGATTTTTGCACGGTGCCTTCACCATGCCCATGGTGTCATGAGTACCTTGATATGCTTGCGGTGGGTGCACGAGCGCGCGAGTGACAAGGAACCAGTTTTTAGCTAAGGATGCATAGGTGCCATGGTGCACGGTGCCATGGTACCATGGTGGATGGTGCCTTGGTGCCATGGTGCCTTTGCGCCATGGTGCGCGGTGCTGTAGTGCCTTGGCTCCATGGTGCCATGGTGCGCGGTGCTGTAGTGCCATGGTGCCTTGGTTCCATGGAGCCATGGTGCACGGTGCCGTGGTTCCTTGGTGAAACTACCTCGACAAAGACACCACCATGGTAGACCGCTATAGGTACTTCGATATTTTTTATCACAGCACATAACGACACTTGATTTTCACGCTTTCAATTTTGCCGGACGTCGGAGACCGTGTCATTGAACATGTCTCTAGGATTGCACTTGATGGTCACCTAAACCTCTAATATCGATATGCCTACACACACCGACGTTGGCCTCGTGACGCATCGCTCGGCTCTTAAGCCGTACTCCGCATTGTGGAAATCCTCTAATTGCAATGCCATAGTTTTGTACGAAAGGCCACTAGATATCATACTCAACCGTTTGGAATGAAATGCATACGTTACTTGAAAAAAAGTGGTGATCTCCGGTGAGGCTATGCCGCAGAATGCTTGAGGGTGAGGTGAACTCACAACACTTAGTGGGATTTTCCAAGTACAGATACACAAACCTCCTTTGGAGATGGATGATAAAATAATTGGATTGGAGGGAGAGGGATGAACCGAAGAGACAAATGGAAAAATCTCAATGGATCGTGGCAGAATGGCCACTTTTCCACTTATAATACCCCATCACGTAGTTAAGTCCTCTGCAAAGGATTTTACTCGCCGCTCGATGGATAATATACTTCAAGGAAGCCACCTCAATCCTTCCTCCGCGATGACTTAGCCAACGACATGTGCCCTTGGGGGACGAGGACCCTACTGTGGGTCAGCAAGCAGATGGCGGGTGCATGCATTGCTTCTAGCCTGAATTCTGACTTAGAGGCATTCAGTCATAATCCAACAAACTGTAGCTTCGCGTCACTGGCTTTTCAACAATGCACGATAGCCAATTGTTAGAATCAATGGTTCATCTCATACTAGGTTGAATTACTATTACGACATTATCATCAGTAGGGTAAAACTAACCTATCTCACGACGGTCTAAACCCAACTCACATTCCCTAATGGTGGGTGAACAATCTAATACTTGGTGAATTCTGCTCCACAATGATAGGAAGAGCCGACATCAAAGGATAAAAAAGAACGTCTCTATGAACGCTTGGCTGACATAATCCAGTTATCCCTGTGGTAACTTTTCTGAAACCTCTAGCTTTAAATTTCAAAAGTCTAAAGGATCGTTAGGCGACGCTTTCACGGTTCGTATTGGTACTGGAAATCAAAATCGAATGAGATTTTACCCTTTTATTCCAAATGAGATTTCTGGTCGAGTTGATCTCATCTTAGGACACCTATGTTATCTTCTAACAAATGTTCCACCCCAGCCAAACTCCCCACCTGACAATGTCTTCTCCCTGGATCAGCCCGCATGTCTTCTCCCTGGATCAGCCCGCAGAGCATACCTTGGGTCTAAAAAGTGGGACAGTAACCTATTTTTGATTCATGGAATAAGTTAAATAACATAAAAAGTAGTGGTATTTCACTTTCTCTTTTCGGCTCCCACTTATACTATACCTCTCAAGTCATTTCACAAAGTCAAACTAGAGTCAAGACCAACAGGGTCTTTTTTCCCCGCTGATTTTGCCAATCCCATTCCCTTGGTTGTAGTTTCAATGGATAGTAGATAGGGACAGTGTGAATCTCATTAATCCATTTATGTGCATCAATAATTAGATGACGAGGCATTTGGCTACCTTAAGAGAGTCATAGTTACTCCTGTCGTTTACCCGTGTTTGGTTGAATTTCATCACTTTAACATTTAGAGCACTGGAAGAACTCACTTTGCATGAGCATCCGTTGGGACCATGCAATTCTTTGTTTTAATTAAGCAGTTGGATTCTCCTTTTCCATACTAGTTCTGAGTTAGTTGTTCGACGCGCGGGGAAGGCCCCCGAAGGAACCGTTCCCAGTTCGTTCCCTGGCCGGCACGTGGTGACCCATTCTTGCCGTGGGAGCAGCTCGAGTAGTCTACCGATAGACAATGGGTTCGGGACTAGGACACCTGTGTCCATCCCTCAGAGCCAATCCCTTTCCTAAAGTTACGGATCTATTTAGCCGGCTTCCCTTGCCTACATTATTCCAGCGATTAGAAGTTGTTCACCTTGGAGACCTGATGCAGTTATGAGTATGATCGGGCATGGATGAAATTTGGTCCTCTGAATTTTCAAGGGCCACCAAGAACTCACCAGACACCATGCTACGTGCAGTACTCTTCCAGCCGCTGGACCCTAGCTTTGGCGGAGCCGATTCTAGGGTGGGCAGGCTATTAAACAGAAAGGATAACTTTTCCTGAGGCTCCCGCTGACGTCTCCAGACATACTAACATTGTCGTCATCCACCATATCCTTGTTCAGGAATTTTAAACCGATTCTCTTTTGGAGTACACGTGAAACGTGCTATCTGTCGGGGTCCCCCGACCCTTAGGATCTACTAACCCATGTCCAAGTGTCGTTCAAATGGAACCTTTTCCCTCTTCAGCATTCAAAGTTATTATTTGAATATTTGCTACTACCACCAAGATCTACACTGACGGATGCTCTACCTAGGCTCGCGCCTAAGGTTTTACAGCGACTGTCGCGCCCTCCTATTCATCGGGGCCTGGCACTTTCCCCGATGGCCGGGTGTAGGTCATTCTCTTAAGCTTCATCTATTTTTCGGGCTAATTGATTAGGAAGTTGAGTTGTTACACATTCCTTAGCATATTTAGACCCTCATGACCACCGTCCTATTGTCTTAATCGGCCAACACCCTTAGTGGGATCTAGGTTAGCGCATAGTTTGGCACCGTAACCAGGCTTTCGGTTCATCCCGCATCACCGATTCTGTAAACATAAAATGGCCCAGTTGGAGATCATGATTCCGTGGAATGGATCAACAAAGAAGCTATGCAGTCCTACCTATTTAAAGTTTTAGAATAGGTCGAGGTCATTGCGCCCCTGTGGCCTCTAATCATTGGCTTTATGTGATAGAACTCGCACGCGAGCTCTTACTACCCTAAGGGAAACTTTGGAGGGAACCAACTACTAGACGGTTCGATTAGCCTTTCTCCCCTATGCCCAAGTGAGATGAATGATTTGCACGTCAGTATCGTTGTGCCTCCACCAGTTTTTCCTATGGCTTCGCCCCACTCAAGCACAGTTCACAATCTTTCGAGTCCCGGCAGGAATGCTCACACTCGAACCCTTCTCAGAAGATTAAGGTCGGTCGGTGGTGCACCCCTCAGAGGGATCCCACCAATCATCTTCTTTACAGCTTATGGTTTTACTTGCCCATTGACTCACACACACGTCAGACTCCTTGGTCTTTGTTTTAAGAAGGGTCGAATGGGGAGACCACAAGACATCATCTGGAGCACGCATCTACTGAAGCACTCCAGAGGCGTGCGCTGCCCGCCACAATCGAGGAGACGGAATTCCATGAGCATATTGAGAGCCCAAGCATTGGCCGCCCCCTCAATCCATGCTGGTCCACGCCTAGAGTCAATCGGCAGACCGACTCGTCGTTGTTCCACATCCAATCGGAGCGCATCGCCATCCCCCATTTGCTTCCCTACTGATAATTTCAAGAACTCTTTAACTCTTTTTTCAAAGTCCATTTCATCTTTCCCTCACGATACTTTTTTTCTATCGGTCTCTTGCCCGTATTTAGCCTTGGATGGGATTCACCGCCTGATTTAGACTGTATTCCCAAACAACCTAAACCGTAGACAGCGTCTCGTGGTGCAACAAGGTCCGAAAACAAAGAGTCCCTCACCCTCTGTGGCACCCCCTTCAATGGGACTAGGACGCGGTCCACCATTGAGAACGTTTCTCCAGACTACAATTAGGATGATGGAGCTGCCTGATTCTAAGGTTGGGATTTTCCCGGTTCGCTCGTTGTTACTAAGAGAATCCTTGAAAGATTCTTTTCCTCCACTTATTTATATTCTTAAACTCAGTGGTTAATCCCGCATGAACTGGGGTCACAGTCGGAGTGCCTAAGAGCGATATTATCCTGGAGTTTGGATGCACGACAGGTTGTACCCGCGACAATAAAGAGAGTTGAATTACAACAACCACTTCCCGTGACGTCCATCGATGTGGACTCGTATTTAGTCCAGCCGCAAGCTCGAGGTACACTGGAGGCCAGTTTTCTTCCTGCGATGACAGTACAACCCGTGATTAAGGGACAATTCCGGGGGGAGACGCGATGCGTGATGCCCAGGAAGATGTGCCCACGACCTACTGGCTTTGGGCGCAACTTGCGTTCAAATACTCGATGATTCACGGGATTCTGCAATTCACACAAAGTATCGCATTTTTCTATGTTCTTCATTGATGCAAGAGCTGAGATACCCATTGTCGAGAGTTATTTTTGTTTACAAAAGAAGAACAAGTCCCCCCGACGCACGCTTCGGATGATGCGTGAGGGGAAGGCTATAAATTTAAGTATTCCTTGGCTCTTTCCACGCCGGTGTTCGTTAGTCGTCCGATATGCACGCTAGGCATGCAGGCCGGGGGAGAGGGGGAGACACTCATACGGAGGGCCAAAGAACCCCGCCCGTGTGGACTCCCCAGTTGTTAAACACGTTTGTGGATCATTCTGCTGTGCATGTTTCACTAAAGATCCTTTTGTAGGTTCACCTACGAAAACCTTGTAATGACTTTTCCTTCATCTAAATGATAAGGTTCAATGGACTTCTGGAAATGTCGTGGGTAGAAAACCTCTCATGTCACCACGACCCAAACATTTCACCGGATCATTCAATCGATAAGAGCAACGGGCGGTGTGTACAAAGGGCAGGGTCATAGTCAATGCGAGCTGATGAGTCACGCATACTAGGAATTCTTCGTTGAAGACCAACAACTTCAATTATCTATCCCCATCACGATAAAATTTCAAAGATTACCCGGGCCTATTGGCCAAGTCTATAAACTCATGAATACATCAGTGTAGCGCGCGTGCGGCCCAGAACATCTAAGGGCATCATAGACCTGTTATTGCCTCAAACTTCCATGGCCTAAAAGGTCATTGTCCCTCTAAGAAGCTGGCCGCGAAGGAATATTCCTCATAGCTAGTTAGCAGGCTGAGGTCTCGTTCATTGACAAAATTAACCAGAAAAATCGCTCCACCAACTATGAACGACCATGCACCACCACCCATAGAATTAAGCAAGACCTATCAGTTTTTCAATCCATACTATGTCTGGACCTGGTAAGTTTCCCCATGTTGAGTCAAATTAATCCACAGGCTCCACTCCTGGTGGTCCCCTTCCGTCAATTCCTTTAAATTTCATCCTTGCGACCATACTCCCGCCGGAATCCAAAAACTTTGATTTCTCATAAGGTGACGGCAGAGTCTTAAAAGAATCATCCTCTGATCTCTAGTCGGTATCATTTATGGTTGAGACTAGGACGATATCTGATCATCTTCGAGCCCCCAACTTTCTTTCTTGATTAATGAAAACATCTTTGGAAAATGCTTTCGCAGTTATTCGTCTTTCATAAATCTAAGAATTTCACCTCTGACTATGAAATACGAATGACCCCGACTATCTATGTTAATCATTACTCTGATTTCGAAGGCCAACGTAATATGACCGAAATCCTATAATGTTATCCCATGCTAATGTATATAGAGTGTAGGCTTGTTTGAAGTTCTCTAATTTCATCAAAGTAATAGTACTGGAGGCACGACCCATCCAGTTAAGGTCAGGAGTGCATCGCCGATAGAAGGCATGAGATGATCGGTGTACACCATAGGCGGACCGGCCGGCCCATCCCAAAGTCCAACTATGAGATTTTTAACTGCAACAACTTAAATATATTCTATTGGAGCTGGAATTACCGCGGGGGCTGGCACTAGACTTTCCCTCCATAGGATCCTCATTAAGGGATTTAGTTTGTACTCATTCCAATTACCAGACTCATTGAGCCCGATATTGTTATTTATTGTGATAACCTCCCCATATCAGTATTGGGTAATTTGCACGCCTACTGCCTTCCTAGGATGTGGTAGCTATTTATCAGGCTCCCTCTCGAAAATCTAACCCTTATTCTTCATCACCCATCACCACCATGGTAGGCCACTATGCTGCCATCGAATGTTGATAGGGATGAAATTTGAATGATGTGTTGCCGTCATGATGGTCGTGCGATCCGTCGCGTTATCATGAATCATCGCAGTAACGGGTAGAGCTCGCGTTGACCTTTTATCTAATAAATGTAACCCTTACAGAAGTTGGGGTTTGTTTCTTGTATTAGATCTAGAATTACAACGGTTATCTGAGTAGTAGATACCATCAAACAAACTATAAATTATTTAATAGGCTATTCGCAGTTTCACAATCTAAATTTTTTCATACTTAAACATGCATGGCTTCATCTTTGAGAAGAGCATATGAATACTGGTAGGAACAAACAGGTAGCATTCCTCATCTACGCCAGCATCGCATGAGCCGGACCTTCTTGAAATGGCACGAACGGGTTCAAGGCGAGGGAGAGCATCATTTGCAAGGAGCGGCGTATAGGGCAGATAGGAGCCGATTTAGATTCCATGCCCACTGCGTCTACCATATCCGAGAATCTCGACCGCCACTCATAGACCACGACATCGCATAACGAAGCGAGAAAGGCATGGGACACTGGGGAAGCCATTTTATTCACCTCGCGCATAAAATGCTAGGGGCAAAAAGTAATTGATAAAACTTGATAATACTTGGGCATTATGTAGTATAGCAAACTGACTTCGATCAATCCTAAATTATGCTTGCCCCATGACTGAGATGGAAGGCGGTTCAGGACATCACTGCTCCAGTAGGGATCTAACTTAACCACACATGCCAAACACAACTCTTGCACCATAGGTCCAAATGCTCCATCGATGTACTCCTAGCACCGGCCTAACGTCCAGTAATAGATGTCATGGGTTGCTGCCCATGCGGACGTTGTAAGGCTAAAGCAAGTCCCACTTGACATAATAGTCCACCCTTGGGAGGAGCAGAGGAGATGAAGGCGTGCTGAGGCTAGTGAACGGGCGCCGCCCACATCGGTCGCTGGCACTCTATGCGGATTCGGCTCAGCCCCATGCATGCAGTGCCAGGAGATTGCCCCAAAAGCAGCATCCAGAACTCGCCACACGCATAAAAGCATCGCCTCATCCAAAATCAAGAGCCAATAGCCCCATCATAGATGACACCACCGATAGAAGACACGAGCGTACAATGAAGTACGGTTGACATTGTTTGGCAGGCACCGACAACTCGCACGGACTATCCATTTATGCTGCCATGTGCCCACACTGCACGTCGACATTCCTAGTGAGAGCATATGCAAACTAGAAACAGTCTCCTTGAAGTGCCTTCAACACCACTACCCCCCTTATATATGCTTAAAAAAACCCCAAGTGACAGGAGTAGACATGATTTTTCCAGAGAATCATTCTAGACATGTACGTATCAGAATTGCACGTTTTCATGTAAGACTGAACCAATCCACTCACAAAAGAGTCACGTAATTTGTAAATGATAATTTTCATTAACAAAATATTTCTTTACAAATATTATTTCTGAAAATTCAAAAAATAAATAAAAATAAATAAGCAAATATGAAAAATATTTTTAAAATATAAAAACACTAGGAAAATATTTCCAACACATGAAGTAATCCTAAATCAATATTTGAGTGCATATTTGTTCTTATAACGTAACGATATAAAATATAATTAAATAAAAAAAAAATAACGTGGGGCAATAGTAAAATCTCCCAGAATGCAATAGATAAGTAACAACCCCAAGACATGCATATTAGAATGAATTAACCTTAAACCAATGATTTAGTGCATATGTATACGTATAATGTAGTGATATAAAATATCAAAATTTAAGGATATTCAATAAAAAAAATTAAAAATTACAAAAATAATGTGGGGTACATTAGAAAAATCGCCTAGAATGAAATAGATAAGTAACAACCCCAAAAATAATTGTGTTCATTTTTGATATTTCAATTTAAATATTTAAGAATTAAATAAAAAATTGAAACAAAAAACTTGGGGACATTACAAAAACTGCACCAACATATGAGATAATATTGAAATATCGTTAATCCGATCGAACCTAGGTTTACGCTCTTTTGATTTTTGCACGGTACCTTTACCATACCCATGGTGCCATGAGTGCCTTGATGTGCTTGTGGAGGGTGCACGAGCGCGCGGGTGCCAAGGACCTAGTTTCTAGCTAAGGATGCATGGGTGCCATGGTGCACGGAACCTTGGTTTCATGGTGTGCGGTGCCATGGTGCGCGGTGCCTTGGTGTACGGTGCCTTGGCGCCATGGTGCCATAGTGCGCGGTCTTGCAGTGCCTTGACGCCATGGTGCCATAGTGCGCGGTGCTGTAGTGCCATGGTGCCTTGGTGCCTTGGTTCCATGACGCCATGGTGCACGGTGCTGTTGTTCCTTGGTGTAACCAACTCGACAAAGACACCACCATGGTAGGCCGCTATAGGTCCTTCAGTATTTTTCATCACAGGACATGACGAAACTTATTTTTCATGCTGTCAATTTCGCCGGACGTCGGAGCCCGTGTCATTAGACATGTCTCTAGGATTGCACTTTATGGTCACCTAAACCTCTAATTGTGATATGCCTACACGCACCGATATTGGCCTCATGATGCATCGCTGGGCTCTTAATCCGTATTTCGCATTGTGGAAAACCTCTAATTGCAATGTCATATTTTTGGATGAAAGACCACTAGATATCATACTTAACCGTTTGGAATGAAATACACACATCACTTGAAAAAAATGGCGATCTCCGGTGAAGCTATACCACAAAATGCTCGAGGGTGAGATGAACTCACAACACTTAGTGGGATTTTCCAAGTATGGATGCACAAACCTCCTTTGAAGATGGATGAAAAAATGATTGGATTGGAGGGAGAGGGATAGGGACGAAGCGGAGAGACAATGGGCTAAATCTCAGTGGATCATGGCAGCAAGGCCACTCTGCCAATTACAATACCCCGTTTATCATTTAAGTCATCTGCAAAGGATTCTAACCGCTGCTCAATGGAAATTATACTTCAAGGTGGGCACCGCGACCCTACCGCCATGATGGCTTAGCCAACGACATGGGTCCTTGGAGGCCAAGACCGCTACTGCGGGTCGGCAAGAGGACGACGGGAGCATCCATCACTTTTATCCCGGATTCTGAATTAGAGGAATTCATTCATAATCCAGTACACGGTAGCTTCGCGCTACTGGCTCTTAAACCAAGCGCGATGACCAATTGGGTGAATCAACGATTCTTCTCGTACTAGGTTCAATTATTATTCCAACACTATCATCAGTAGGGTAAAACTAACCTTTCTCAATACCGTCTAAACCCAGCTCATGTTCACTATTGGTGGGTGAACAATACAACTCTTTGTGAATTCTGCTTCACAATGATAGGAAGAGCTGACGTCAAAGGATCAAAAAGCAACGTTGCTATGAATGCTTGGTTTCCACAAGCCATTTATCCCTGTGGTAACTTTTCTGACACCTCTAGCTTCAAATTTTGAAGGTTTAAAGAATCATTAGGCCATGCTTTTACGGTTCGTATTCGTACTGGAAATCAGAATCAAATAAGTTTTTACCCTTCTGTTCCATACAAGATTTCTATTCTCGTTGAGTTTATCTTAGGACACCTGTGTTATCATCTAACAAATGTGTCTCCCCAGCTAAACTCCCCACCTGACAATGTTTTTCGCTTAGATCGGCTCGTAGAGTGAGCCTTGGGTCCAAATAGAGGTGCAGTGCCCCTCTTTTAATTCAAGGAATAAGTAAAATAATGTTAAAAGTAGTGGTGTTTCACTTCCCCTTTCGACTCCCACTTATACTACACCTCTCAAGTCATTTCACAAAGTCGTACTAGAGTCAAACTCAACAGGGTCTTATTTCCTGGCTGATTCTACTAAGCCCGTTCCCTTGGCTGTGTTTTTGCTGCATAGTAGATAGAGATAGTGGGAATCTCTTTATTCCATTAATGCACATCACTAATTAGATGGCGAGGTATTTGGCTACCTTAAGAGAGTCATAGATACTCCCGCCATTTACCCGTGCTTAGTTGAATTTCTTCACTTTGACATTCAGAACTCTGTGTAGAAATCACATTGTGCGAACATCCGTTAGGACCATTACAATTCTTTGTTTTAATTAAATAGTTGGATTCCCCTTGTCCGTACTAGTTCCGAGTTAGTTGTTCGACGCGCAGGGAAGGCCTCTGAAGGAACCGTTCCCAGTTCGTCCACTAGCCATTATGCGGCAACCCGCTCTAGCCATGGGAGCAGCTCGAGCAGTCCATCGATAGACAACATGTTCGGGACTGGGAACCCCATGCCCATCCCTTAGAGCCAATCCCTTTCCCAAAGTTACGAATCTTTTTTGTCGACTTCCATTGCCTACATTATTCCATCGACCAGAGGTTGAGCACCTTGGAGACCTAATACGATTATGAGTACGACCTGGCATGGACGACATTTGGTCCTTAAGATTTTCAAGGGCCGCCGGGAGCGCACCGATACCATACGACGTACGGTGCTCTTCCAGCAGCTGGACCCTACCTCCAACTAAGCAAATTCCAGGGTATGAAGGATGTTAAACAGAAAAGATAACTCTTTCGGAGGCTCCCACTGATGTCTCCGGACTAGCCATTCATGCTACCATGTGCTCATACTGCACGCCGACATGCCTAGTGAGATCCTATGCCAACTAGCGACAGTCGCCTTGAAGTTCCTTCAACACCTCTACCCCCTTATATATGCTTAAAAAAATAAGTGATAGGAGTAAACATGATTTTTCCAGAGAATCATACTAGACATGTACGAACCAGAACTACACGTTTTGACGTAAGACTGAGCCAATATACTCACAAATGAGTCACGTAATTTGTAAATGATAATTTTCATTAAGAAAATATTTTTTTCCAATATTATTTATGAAAATTCAAAAAATAAATAAAAATTAATTAAAAATATATGAAAAATATTTTTAAAATATAAAAACATTAGGAAAATATTCCCAACGCATGAAGTAACCTTAAATCAATATTTGAGTATATATTTGAACTTATAATGTAACGATATAAAATATCAAAATTTAAGGATATTAAATAAAAAAATTTAAAAAACATAAAAATAACATGGGGGAATTAGTAAACTCGTCCAGAATGCAATAAATAAGTAACAACTCCAAGACATGCATATTAGAATAATTAACCTTAAATCAATAATTGAGTGCATATGTATACGTATAATGTAACGATATAAAATATCAAAATGTAAGGATATTCAATAAGAAAATTTAAAAAAAGTAAAAATAACGCGGGGGACATTAGGAAAACCGCTTAGATTAAAAAAGATAAGTAGAGACCCCAAAACATTAATATTAGAATGAACTTAAACCAATAATTGAGTGTATTTTCAACATTTAAATTTAAATATTTAAGAAATAAATATAAAATTGAAAAAAAAACTTGGGGACATTACGAAAACTGGCCTAACATATGAGGTAATATTAAAATATCATTTAAAATACTTAGAGTGTGTATTTAAAGCAATGAAGAGGATGAGGATGGATGACCGTTATGCATATATTCGGATGATCGAACCTAGGTTTAAGCTCTTTTGATTTTTGCATGGTGCCTTCTGCATGCCAATGATGTCATGGTGCCTTGATGCGCAAATATTTCACCGGATCATTTAATCGATAGGAGCGACGGGTGGTGTGTACAAAGGGAAGGGTCATATTCAATGTGAGCTGATGAGAAACATTACTAGGAATTCCTCATTGAAGACCAACAATTGCAATTATCTATCCCCATCACGATAAAATTTCAAAGATTACCCAGGCCTACCGGCCAAGGCTATAAACTCGTTGAATACATCAGTGTAGCGCGTGTGCGGACCAGAACATCTAAGGGCATCACAGACCTATTATTGCCTCAAAATTCCATGGCGTAAAAGGTCGTAGTTCCTCTAAGAACTGGCCGCGAGGGGATACCTTCGCATAGCTAGTTAGTAGGTTGAGGTCTCATTCGTTAATAAAATTAACCAGAAAAATCGCTCTACCAACTAAGAAAGGCCATGCACTACCACCCATAGAATCAAGAAAGATCTCTCAGTCCGTCAATTCATAGGGGACGGTAGGTAGAGTGTATTAGAATAATGCCGAATAAGGTGTATTAATAATACTTGCATTATTAATACAAGTATTAGTAATGTTGATATTTGTTATGCAGACATTATTTCTTACACAATGTTTGGTTTGATGTATTAAAAATAATATATATTTATATAGTTTCTATAAAAAAAATATTATTTACCAAAATACCCTTTTTACACACATTTGCCTATTTCAATTCTACATCAAAACAAATAGTTTTCTAACATAAATTTATTTTGAACCAAAATATTGTGGAAATGTATTCGATGAAGAATCTCCGATGGCACAAGCATAAAATTGAGTTGGTTTGTCGTATTGTTCTCTGTGCTAACATTGCTATCGTTATTGGTTGGTATTTATAACTGATGAATTTGGGTCTCGTATGGTATTGGTTCTCCTTGATATGAGTAGAAAAGTTTTTGAGAAGTAACCAATGCTAGTAACCGGAGAAAAGACCAAGCAAAACTTTGTTGTTACAGAGAATTGTCTTGGTATGTTAACCCGGGAGGAAGAAGACAATTCCTATGTTGATGTTTGGGTAATGGATGATGAAGATAGTTGGAGTAAGAAATGTAAGGTAGGACCATTATTCGGGTTTGACAGAATTATTGGTTGTTTAAGGAATGTTGACACTGTGGAGGAATGAAATTGATAGAATTTGATCAGAATAAAGTAAAGAGAAAGAAATCAGAAAAATAAGAAGATGATTGATTAGGAAGGAGGAAGATGTGGAGAAATGGTGAGAAAGAAATTGGTATTTTAAGGGGTAAAATTGTAATTTAATAATGTAATGCATGTATTGAAATATGTTGTATTACTAATACATATAAAAGAGGGGGAATTAGTAATACATAGTCAAATACCAAATATAGTGTATAACTAATACAAGGCATTAGTTATACATAGATAAAAATTGTACCAATCCATGTATTAATAATATAAATAAATAATGCATGCATTATTTTTGTTAACACACTCTACCAAACGACTCCTTACTATGTCTGGACCTGGTAAGTTTCTATGTATTGAGTCAAATTAAACCGCATGATCCGCTCCTGGTGGTGCCTTTCCGTCAATTCCTTTAAGTTTCATCCTTGCGACCATACTACCACCCGAACCCAATAACTTTGATTTCTCATACGGTGTCGCGGAGTCCTAAAAGCAACATCTTTCTATCCATGGTTGGCATCATTTATGGTTGAGACTAGGATGGTATCTAATCATCTTCGAGCCCCCAATTTTCGTTCTTGATTAATGAAAACATCCTTGGCAAATGTTTTAGTAGTTGTTAGTTTTTCATAAATCCTATAATTTTACCTCTGACTATGAAATACGAATGCCCCAGACTATCCCTGTTAATCATTACTCTGATCCAGAATGCCAACGTAATTGGACCAAAATCCTATAATGTTATCCCATGCTAATGTATACAGAGCATAGGATTGCTTTATGCTCTTTAATTTTATCAAAGTAATAACATTGGAGGCACGACCCGTCCAGTTAAGGCCAGGAGCGTATCACCGACAGAAGGGCTTAGATGACAAGTGCATACCATAGACGGACCGGCCGGCCCATCCCAAAGTCCATCTATGAGCTTTTTAACTGCAATAACTTAAATATATGCTATTCGAGATAGAATTACCACAGCTGCTAACACCACACTTGCCCTCCAATGGATCCTCCTTAAGGTATTTAGTTTGTACTCATTCCAATTACCAGACTCATTAAGCCTGGTATTGTAATATTTTGTGAAAACCTCCCCGTGTCAGGATTGGGCAATTTGCGCGCCTGCTGCCTTCCTAGGATATGGTATCTATTTATCAGGCTCTCTCTCCAAAATCAAACCCTAATTTTCCATTATCCATCACCACCATAGTAATCCACTATCCTACCATCGAGAGTTGATAGGGCTGAAATTCAAATGATGCGTTGCCGGCACGATGGTCGTGCGATCTATCGAGTTATCATAAATCATCGCAGTAACGGGCCTAGATCTCATCGACCTTTTATCTAATAAATGCATACCTTCCAAAAGTTGGGATTTGTTGCACTTTTTAGCTCTAGAATTACTAGGGTTATCCAAGTAGTAGATACCATCAAACAAACTATAACTTATTTAATGAGCCATTCACAATTTTACGGTCTGAATTAGTTCATATTTACACATGCATGGCTTCATCTTTGAGAAAAGCATATGACTACTGGAAAGAACAACCAGGTAGCATTTCTCATCGATGTCGGCATTACATGAGCCCAGTCTTCTCGAAAGGGCGCAGATGGGTTCAAGGCAAGTGCAACCATCGTTTGCAAGGAGCATCGTATAGGGCAGATAGGAGCCGATAAAGACCTCATGCCCACTTTTTCTACCGCATCCAAGTATCTTGTCCTCCACTCATAGAACATGACATCGCACAATGAAGTGAGGAAGGCGCGGGGGCGATATTTTGGTTCACCCCGTATACGAAATGCAAGGGGAAAAAAATGATTGATAAAACTTGATAATCCCTGGGAATTAGGTAAGCAACACAGGAAATTGACTTCGAGCAAGCCTAAATTGCACTTTCCCCACGACTGAGATGGCAGACGGGTCAGGACGTCACAGCTCCAGTAGGGATCCGATCTAACCGCATATGCCGAACACAACTCACGCATCGTGCATCCAAATGCTTTGTCGATGTACGCCCAGCACCAACCCTAACACCCAACAATAGATGTCGTGCGCTGCTGCCCATGCTGACATTGCAAGGCTAAAGCAAGTCCGGCTTGACATAATAGCCCACCCTTGGGGGGAGCAGAGGAGATGAAGGTGCATTGAGGCTAGTGAACGGGCGCCGCCCACGTCGGCCGCCGGCACTCTATGCGGATTCGGCTCGGCCCCATGCGTGCATCGCCTGGAGCTTGCCCCGAGAGCAGCATCCGGAACTTTTCGTACGCATAAAAACATTGGCTTGTCCGGAATGAAGCACCAAAAGACCCATCATGGACGACACCACCGATAGCAGACACAAGCGCACAATAAAGTGTGGTCGACGTTGTTTTGCGAGCAGTGGTGGCTCACACGAACTAGCCATGCATGCTGCCATGTGCCCACACTGCACACCGGCATGCTGCCATGTGCCCACACTGCACACCGACATGCCTAGTGAGCTCCTATGCCAACTAGCGACAGTCGCCTTGATGTTCCTTCAATACCTCTACCCCCTTATATATTCTTAAAAAAACCAAGTGACAAGAGCAGGCATGATTTTGCCAAAGAATCATACTAGACATGTACGAACCAGAACTGCACGTTTTGACGTAGGACTTAGCCAATCCACTCACAAAAGAGTCACGTAATTTATAAATAATAATTTTCATTAAGAAAATATTTTTTTCAAATATTATTTAGGAAAATTAAAAAATAAATAAAAATAAATAAAAAATATGAAAAATATTTTTACAATATAAAAACATAAGAAAAATATTCCCAACGCATGAAGTAACCTTAAATCAATATTTGAGTACATATTTATTCTTATAATGTAATGATATAAAATATCAAAATTTAAGGATATTAAATAAAAAATTAAAAAAATATAAAAATAACGTGGGGGCATTAGTAAAATCGCCCAGAATGCAACAGATAAGTAACAACCCCAATACATGCATATTGGAATAATTAACCTTAAACCAATAATTAAGTGCATATGTATACATATAATGTAACGATATAAAATATTAAATTTAAGGATATTCAATAAGAAAATTTAAAAAATAAAAAAATAACATGGGGAACATTAGGAAAACTGCCTATAATCCCAAAACATTCATATTAGAATGACCTTAAACCAATAATTGAGAGCATTTTCGATATTTAAATTTAATTATTTAAGAAATAAATAAAAAATTGAAAAAATGTGGGGACATTACGAAAACTGCCCCAACATATGAGGTAATATTGAAATATCGTTAAAAACACTTAGAACGTGTATTTAACGAAAGGAGTATGAAACAGTGAGGATGATGATGGATGAATGTTATGAATATATTCAGATGATCGAACCTAGGTTTACGCTCTTTTAATTCTTGCACAGTGCCTTCACCGTGCCCATGGTGTAATGGTGCCTTGATGTGCTCACGGCGGGTGCAAGGGCATGCGGGTGACAAGCACACAGCTCCTAGCTTAGGATGCATGGGTGCCATGGTGCGCGGTGCCTTGGTTCCACGGTGCGCGGTGCCTTGGTGCCATGGAGCCATGGATCCATGGTTCGTGGTGCCATGGTACCATGGTGCCTTTGTAACATGGTTCCTTGGTTCAACGGCACCATGGGGAACATTGCCGTGGTGCCTTGGTGCAACTAAATCGACAAAGACATAACCATGGTAGGCAACTAGAGGTCCTTCGGCATTTTTCATCACATCACATGACGACACTTGTTTTTTATGCTGCCGATTTCACCGAACGTCGGAGCCCTGGTTATTGGACATGTCTCTAGGATTGCACTTGACGGTCACCTAAACCTCTAATTGAGACATGCCTCCACGCACCGACGTTGGCCTCGCGATGCATCGATGGGCTCTAGAGCCATACTTTGCATCATAGAAAACCTCTAATTGCAACACCGTAGTTTTGCAAGAAAGTCCACTTGCTATCATACTTAACCGTATGGAATGAAATGCATGCGGCACTTGAAAAACAAGAGGCGAACTCAGGTGAGGCTATGCCGCGGCATGTTCAAGGGTGAGGTGAACTCACAACACTTAGTGGGATTTTCCAAGTATGGATACACAAACCTCCTTTGGAGATGAATGAAAAAATGATTGGATTGGAGGGGGAGGAACGAACTAGAGCGACAAAGGGATGAATCTTAGTGGATCTTGGCAGCAAGGCCACTCTTCCACTTACAATACCCTGTCGTGTGTTTAAGTCATCAACAAAGGATTCAACCTTCCGCTCGATGGAAATTGTACTTTAAGGCGGCCACCGCGACCCTTCATCCACAATGGCTTAGCCAACGACACATACCCTTCGAGGACAAGGCCCCTACTCGGGTCGTCTAGAATACGACGAACGTATGGATAACTTCTAGACCAGATTCTAACTTAGAAGAGTTCAATCATAATCCAGCACATGGTAGATTCGTGCCACTGGCTTTTTAACCAAGCGCGATAACAATTATGTGAATCAATGGTTCCTCTCGTACTAGGTTGAATTACTATTGCAACACTGTCATCAGTAGGGTAAAACTAACCTATCTCAAGACCATCTAAACCCAACTCACGTTCCCTATTGGTGGGTGAAAAATCCAACACTTGGTGAATTCTGCTTCACATTGATAGGAAGAGCCGACATCGAAGAATTAAAAAGAAGCATCGCTATAAACGCTTGGCTGCCACAAGCTGGTTATCCCTATGGTAACTTTTCAGACACCTCTAGCTTCGAATTTCTAAGGTCTAAAGGATCATTAGACCACGCTTTTATGGTTCATATTCATACTGGAAATCAGAATCAAACAAGCTTTTACCCTCCTGTTCCACACAAGATTTCTGTTCTCGTTGAGCTCATCTTAGGACACCTGCATTATCTTTTAACATATCTTCTTTCCCAGCAAAACTCCCCACTTAGCAATGTATGTCGCCCAAATTATCCCACAGAGCGAGCCTTGGGTCCAAAAAGAGGGGCAGTTCCCCACTTCTGATTCACAAAATGAGAAAAATAACATTAAAAGTAGTGGTAATTTACTTTCATCTTTCGTTTCCCAATTATACTACACCTCTCAATTCTTTTCACAAAGTCGAACTAGAGTCAAGTGATAACGCTTAACTTATACCTCAATTTAGTGCAAGGCGGTCGACGCTAATATATTTACCCAACTTTGGAGTCGAGGTCGAATCCACAGGGAAAAACGTGAGTGGCGATTACACTAGTTTAAACCTAAAGATACAAGACAAATTCAAAAAACTGGCACGAAAAGATAAATGGGGGTTTTGAGTTTAACAAGTAATTGTTGATCACCTTGGTTTCAGTTTGTAATCAAGAGTTTATGTAATAACTAGGATTATGTTCAATAGGTCTTACGGTACATGACAGATACTAAAATTAACTCAAGGTGCTCATGGTAGTTAGAATGACAAGCTATTTTTATCGATGGTCTGCTCAAATGTCTCTTGACCTATACAAGTGTCTAATTCCCTAATCCTCTCGGACTTAGGGAATCGCTTATCGTTACATAGATTTTACCTCAGGTTAATCAACCTTGTTACAACACTGATTATTAAACAAAGCCTTTTCAAGTCCCTGTTGATAACTCACTTCCTACTGTTTATGATTTCTTTCTCAAGAAAACCAAAGTAGGCACGCCTATTGTTTGCAACCAACAGACATAAATTATAGTCTCTGAATTATCAAGAAATCCTAACACCTATTAAACCTTGAGTATTTAACAACTTATCATGACCTAACCCTAGATCCCATTAACCAGGTTAATGGAATTTAGCCACTCATGATGTAACGAATGAAACACATAATTGAATTCATGATTTGAAAGATAAACTTACAGACATGAGTAATAACTAGTGAATCGCAGATTAGATCACAAACTAAATTCCAAAGTAATGATATTAATCTCATCAAAGGATTTGATTCTTCAAGCTAAGAAAATTAGAGAGAGAAAATATCAATGTGTTGTCTTACTAAAAACTCAAGTGCAGCTCTCTCCCCTTCTGTGGAATAATAATATTAGAAAACCCTCCTACAGGTCTTTAAATAGTTAACCCTAAATAAGGAAATAAAATTAAAATTTATGTTTTTCTTCGGGATTGGTGAAGGCATTCTTGACGGCGCGTCATAAGTATGACGGCGTGTGTAGGATACCATCAAAGTCTCCAGTGAATTACTATCTTCTAATTTTTCTGACTATAAATCTGATGATGTGTCACATCTTCACTGGAAATCAGCATAATCTGCCTCAGGTTGATGGCCACTTTGACAGCCCGCCCTATCCTTCACGGCGCTTCACAAATATCATCACATTTCATCTTAATTCCTCAGGTTTTGTCAAAGCTTGACAACCTGTCATGTGTCTGATGGTGCTTCAGAAATGGCGTCAACTTCAGTATAGATCATTTGCACCAGATTTCAGCTGATTTATTCTTATTTTCTTTGGTTTTCTCCCCGATCACTTGTATCTGCATAAAAAAATAAAACAATTAAAAAACAACAAAAGTTGCTTAAGACTTCGCAATTATTTTGAGCTAAAAAGCATTAAGTGTGTTAGCTTTTGCTTACATATCAACACCGTCAACTTAAAACAATTTCTTGTCCTCAAGCAACAAACTAACTAAGAGAATACAAAGAACATTTAGCATTCAACAACCATTTTAGTTCAAAACTCAGTTACCACCTCCAAGGTCCACCAATTTAAACTACTGTGTATCTTATTGAAAAGCACCAATGTAACACAAATTATTCTTGCCATGGCATCAACTAAGTACCAACAATCATTCTTATATCAATATGACACTGACCAAACAAGTAACTCACCTAGGAACATACTAGTGTGCCCTCACAACAAAGAATTTCCCTTTTTTCTCTCATAATAGAAATCAAATTATAAACATAAGGATCATCACAAAAACACTCACTCTCAGAATGAAGTTCAAACTAATATATGCCAAATACCATATGCTTTCCCTTATATTCATTACCAAAGTGTCTAGACAGGTAATCTAAGATCACTATAGGGGTTTCTTAGGCTTATAACGTAGGCTAAGGGCTGGTATGCTATTAGATGGCATTTAGAGTGACTAACTTCCTTGGCACTACCATAACTTGTGGGGTCCTCTTATTAACCTCTTTTTCTCTTTACCACACATTCAGAATGGGTGCAGTTTTTCTTTTTATTCAAACAAACTTCTTTTCTTGCTCTTTTTCACCAACACCTAATTTTCTATTTCCTTTTCACTTATTTTTTTCTTCTACTCTACCCTTCTTCATACCCAATTTACATTACCCACCCCTATGATAGCCACCCTCAACTTAGGTTGTCTGCCTATGTCAAGGTGCACAGTGTTCAAGGAGGACCAGGGCCAAAACAGGTTCATTATGATAAAGAAAAAAGGAAGGTGATAGGTATCATAGAAAGAAATTGGTCAATTCAGGATCAAACAAGGATCAAGGGATATCATGCATTACGAAAATGTCATTTAGGGTAATAGTAACTTAAATTCAAAAATGGCCTATGATCCTTTCCTAACCCCTACCTTTCAATTAAGGTAAGACGAACCGGGCAAGTTCTGGATTCGGCAGTACAAAGGGAACTCAGTAAAATCTCACACACACATGGCACACAAGTACATCACAAGCTATTACATATTCAGTTCATGCAATTGTTAGTAGTGATTATCATGTCACTAATACTAATTCCACAACAAGATGCACAGTGGTCACACATGAATGCGTGTGACACAGTTATAAAACAAATCATTGGAGAGGTGTTCAAAAAATCAATAAAAATATGTCAACTGCCTCAGATACTTATTTTTTCCTTAATTAACCACAACACATCATAAAATAAACACAATATGCCTAAATATGTCGGCTCTACTAGGAACAAGACTCCGTGGTAAAGAGGCACGAAAACAAAAACCCCAAGAGGACATCAATACCCACAAGTAGCCCCAATACACCCTCAACTTAAAATCATGCAATATCCCCAATGAGTCAAACCAAAACAAGAGAGTTAGAAGAATACCTGTGGCACCATGGGTGCGAAGATTTGATGTCAATTACATAACATGAATACAAACAACAAAATACCTTGTGTTGCCTCCCAAGAAGCACCTAATTTAGTGTCGCAGCATGACTCAGTTATCTTGACAACTCAGACTTCGTCAAGATACCTTGTTGATAATTATTTATGTCTCCACTTAAGGGATATGAAATGCTGGCCCAACTTTTGATCAATACATCTTCGGGGTGTGTTGGGAAAATGTGAGGGCATGATGAGGAATGTTCTATCGCTCCACTTCAAAGACTTGAATTGCTTGCCCAATTTTACATCAAACTTTCGTATGGACTTATTTGGCAACGATGAGAATCTTAAACAACCACTAAAAGGACATCGATCTTTAAGCTCCTTGGTCTTCAATATTGGGGTTGTAGTATACCCTTTTGGAAGGACAAACTCCAAAATGTAAGAATCTTCCTCCTCATTTTCAAAATTCATCATTTTCTTGGGTGATTTGACTTTTATCACATCCACTAAGCATAATGTTGAAAAGTGATTCGAATGAGGACTAACCCTCAATTTCAGAATAACTTCCCTATTAGTATTTTTACCCCGAAATGGACTAGAGTCTTCACGAGGATTTTACTTGATTTTTTCTTTTGACTCTAATACCATTTCCTCATCCTTGGCATCTTCATTCATGAATGGTTTGGTTGGTTGGGAAATCACCGAGGGTTGCTCAACATCAACATTGGATTCTTGCTCTTCATCCCCACACTCTTCCATTATTTTTTATAATTCCACAGACAAGATATCATCTAAACATAATGTAGAAAAGTGTTTTGGATGATTGACCTCGATATCTATCTCCTCTATCCTTTCTCTTCCCTTTTTAAATGCCCTAATGTCTTGATGCATGTCACATATTCTATCATTTGTTGTGTCTATACGATCCAACATTAGTTGAAACATAGTTTCAATATCACTCTTTCTAGTGCTTCATTCTTCCTTTTTCCTGACAATAAGACCGTTTGGGTTAGTGCAATAGGGGGAGGGGGCATTTGGGTAATCATTTCAATATCCATATTGACCACCATATAAAGAACAATTATACTTCTGGTAGGATAGAGATGGTGCACACATCTCTCTCCGGGGAGCATATCTACAATCTTGCCAAAAGTAGGGTCTATCACAATATGGACATGGATCATCAAGATAATATTTCCAACCATCAAACTCACATTCATTCCATGATGCCATAGTAAGAAATAAACAAAAATAAAGAAAATCTACCTAACACAAGAAACAAAGGAAATCACAAACATATATTTACAAGTTTGAATTCAAGCAAGTAAGCTAAAATTCTAAACTAACTTAATACGCCAAATTGTTACCCCGCAACGGCACCATTTTTTATAACACTTAACTTACACCTCAATTTAGTGCAAGGAGGTCGTCGTCAATATATTTACCCAACTTTGGAGTCGGGGTCGAATCAACAGGGAACACTATGAGTGACGATTAAACTAGTTTGAACCTAAAGCTATAAGTCAAATTCTAACAACTGGCATGAAAAGATAAATGGTGGTTTTGAGTTTAACAAGTAATTCTTGGTCACCTTGGTTTCAGTTTGTAATCAAGAGTTTGTGAAATAACCAGGATAATGTTCACTAGGGATTACGATACATGATAGATAATAAGATTTACTCAAGGTTCTCATGGTAGTTAGAATGACAACCTAACTTTATCGATGGTATGCTCAAATGTCTCTCAACCTATTCAAGCGTCTAATTCCCTAATCCTCTCGGACTTAGGGAATCGCTTATCGCTACACAGATTTTACCTCAGGTTAATCAACGTTGTTACAACGCTGATTATTAAACGAAGCCTTTCCGAGTCCCTATTGATAACTCACCTCCTACTATTTATGATTTCTTCCCCAAGAAAACCAAAGTACGCACACCTATTGTTTGCGACCAACAGACATAAATTATAGTCTCAGAATTACCAAGAAATCCTAACACCTATTAAACCTTGAGTATTTAACACCTTATCATGACCTAACCCTAGATCCCATAATCCAGGTTAATAGAATTTAGCCACTCATGATGTAATGAATGAAACACCTAATTGAATGCATGATTTGAAAGATAAACTTACAGAGATGAATAATAACTAGTGAATCACAGATTAGATCACAAAGGAAATTCCAAAGTAATGATATTAATCTCTTCAAAGAATTTGCTTCTTCAAGCCAAGAAAATTAGAGAGAGAAAATATCAATGTGTTGTCTCACTAAAAACTCAAGTGCGGCTCTCTCCCCTTCTTTGGAATAATAATATTAGAAAACCCTCCTATAGGTCTTTAAATAGTCAACCCTAAATAAGGAAATAAAATTAAAATTTAAGATTTTCTTCGGGATGGGTGACGACATTCTTGACAGCGCATCATAAGTATGACGGCATGTGCAGGATGCCGTCAAAGTCTCCAGTGAATTACTTTATTTTGATTTTTCTGACGACAAATCTGATGGCATGTCAAATATGTTACGGCCCATGAAAAATGTCATCATATCTTCACTAGAAAAAAGCATAATCTGCCTCTGGTTGATGGCCACTTTGACAAACCATCCCATTCTTGACGACACTTCCAAAACGTCATCACATTTCATCTCAATTCCTCAGGTTCTGTCTAAGTTTGACGGCAACTTTGACATCCTGTCATATGTCTAACGATGCGTTAGAAATGGCATCAACTTTAGTATAGCTCATTTGCACCAGATTTCAGATGCTTTATTCTTATTTTCGTTGGTTTCCTCCCCGATCACTTGTATCTGCATAAAAAAATAAAATAATCAAAAAAATAACAAAAGTTTCTTAAGACTTCACAATTATTTTGAGCTAAAGAGCATTAAATGTGTTAGCTTTTGCTCACACATCATCAAGCTCAACAGGGTCATCTTTCCCCACTGATTCTTCCAAGCCCGTTTCCTTAGCTGTGGTTTCGCTAGATAGTAGACAAGGACTATGGGAATCTCGTTAATACATTCTTGTGTGTCACTAATTAGATGATGGGGCATTTATCTGCCTTAAAAGAGTCATAGTCACCCCCGCCATTTACCCGCACTTGGTTGAATTTCTTCACTTTGACATTCATAGCACCAGGCAGAAACCACATTGCGTTAACATCTGTTGGGACCATCCCAATTCTTTATTTTATTTAGACAATCGGATTTCCTTTGTCCGTACCAATTTTGAGTTGGTTGTTCGACGAGCAGGGAAGGCCCCCGAAAGAACCATTCCCAGTCCATCCCCCGGCTGGCACGCAGCGACCCGCTCTTACTATGTGAGTAGCTCGAGCAGTCCACCGACAACTGACGGGTTCAGGACTAGGACCCCTATGCCCAGCCTTCAGATCCAATCATTTTTCCGAAGTTACTAATCTATTTTGCTGACTTTCTTTGCCTATATTATTTCATCGACCAGAGGTTGTTCACCTTGGAAACCTGATATGGTTATGAGTACGACCTAGTGTGGATGGCATTCGATCCACTGGATTTTCATGGGCTGTCGGGAGTACACCGGACACCATGCGACGTGCGGTGCTCTTCTAACCGCTGGACCCTACCTCCGACTAAGCTAAGAAATCAGGGTTTGTTGCACGTATTAGATCACGAATTACTATGATTATCTGATTAGTGGATGATGTTGGACGTATTTACACGCCTAAGCACCATAATTTACCCATGTTTCAGCTAAGTTTTGAGGATAAAATATATAATTCTTGCACTTTTAGTCCATTTTCCTTTAAGTGAGCTGACCTATGTGATTAGCATGTTTTCAGGTACTAATGATGAAGATTTCAGAACTTTGTGGACCTGTGGGCAGCAAAGGAAAACTTCACATAAGAGGGAAGGCAGCTTTTGGACTGAAAGTGATGCATGGGAACTTTTTCCCGGGCAAACCCAGTATTTTTAAATACTTAAGGATGCAGTAGCAACTTATTAGACAAGGATGCTATTAAAAAACTAATTGCTGAATTTTTCAGCATTATTATCATTCGACATTATTCATTATTCACGTTGAAGATTTTGGACGAGTTTTGAGAGCAGAAAACGGCTCACTTGAGCAACGGAGAAAGAAAACACGTTTCATCTTCATAGCCGAGATTTCTCTAAGTTTTGGTATGATGATGAAGTCTACTTTGATTTCCGTTGTATTCATGAGTAGCTAAACTTATCTGGTAGGGTTATGGAAACCTTGTAAGATACTATCTATTACTATGAGCTTATGAATTCTTGATGTGTTATGCTACTTATATCATTACTCTCTTCGTTTTGATTGAATTCTTATGGTTTCAAACATCGAGAATACGCCATTATAGCATTAACTTGTTCAAGAGAAAAGTTACATGTTTTGAAAAGAGAGTGTGACAAGGAAATAGGGTTTCCAACCTCAATTTACACGTTAATGCCTTAACCGGATTAACTTCTTGGAGAATTTGTACCATTTGTTATACACTTTAGGCTCGAGAGAGCTAAAGAAAAATAAATCCTTGATGGTTGAGAAACACTTGGATTTAGAATTAGAATACGATTCTCTATAAGTGCATGCATGTCTAAATTCTGCGTTACTCATAGTTAATAGAGAAGTAGAACTTATAAGGTGGACATAACCCCAACTTATCAATATCTGTGATTAAATCTTACTACGCAAATCGTTCCATTGTTACTTTGATAATATTAGTTCATGCCTAAACCAAACCCCCCTTTTTCCTTGGAATTTTCGACCAACAGTTTACTAATAATTGCAATACTTAGTGACCAGAGTATTCCCTGTGGTATTCGACACCTAACCCTGTTGGGTTCTATATTTGACAGCGACCGCTTACACTTTCTAACGAGAGTTGTAATTTGGGCGTATCAAATTTTGGTGCCGTTGCCGGGGAATGCAGTTGTCAACTAAGTTTGTGATAGTTAATAGACCCTTTGTTCAAAGATTCTCGAATTTTACATTTTGTTTGTTGTTTTTGTTCTGTTCAGGTTTAGTGGAGTGCATGCCAAATACACGATGTTCTGGTCATCCCTTATTACCTATAAATCCTGAACCACATCTTATTGGCAGAATGGATGCACAACGAAACCTTGAAAGAATGGTTGCTCAATAGGAGCAGGAAAGATTAGCTGCATTGGCAACTGCTCAAGTGCATCAACAGAATATTGATAACCCAGGTCGGGCAACAAATCTTGATGAAGAAAACCTGGGTGATGATGAGTTATTAAATCCAAGGTGTGCTGGTGAGGTGGCAACACCTGTGAACATGAGAGATCATCAAGCTAGAATGAGACCTGAACGTCGAGCTGTGCAGGACCCTTTTAATGATGATGATGACGATTTGGATGCGGCTGGTGCCACAGGGGCTATTATTCCTCTACCCTTGGCACCCGGAGCCAAGTTCAATATCACCAGCACCATGATCCAGCTATTACAACTCAAAGGGTTTTTTGGTGGACTTGCAGGCGATGATCTGAATATGCATCGGATCAACTTTATCTCAACATGCAAGTCATTTGACAATCCAGGAGTTGGACAGAATGCAATTCGACTACGCTTATTTCCATTGTCTCTATCTGGAGAGGCAACTCTATGGTTGAACGGTGCCCAAATCATCAGATGACCAACATCCACTTGATGGAAATATTATACAGGGCGTTAAACTTGGTGACTAAGCCAGTGGTTGATAATGCTGCAGGTGGGTCATTCATGGACCTTACATTTATTGAGGCTGGTGATATGCTAGATCGTATAACAAAGCAGAGTAGAGCTTGGCATACCAGGGATTCTGAGGTAGCAAGCTCTACTGTATCTACTGGCATGACAGCAGAACAGAGTCAAAGAGAAGAGGAACGTGACCAAGATATGGCTCACATAAAAATGCAGATGGACCTTCTTACCAAGCATTTATTATTAGGGAAGACAAGAAAGGTCAAGGCTGTTGTATCACAGGGTAGGGATGAATCCGATTCTGAGGAGGAAGCGAATTATTTGAATAATCAGAGGGGTTTACGAGGCAATGTCCAAGGAAACCAAGGTCGGAACTATTATGAAAAATCCAGATTCAAGAATAAGACTGACAGGAGTGGTTTGTATGTCCTTCCTGGAAATCGTGAAGCTATTGCAACTAGTTCTTGGAAGATGTCCATTGAGGACATGATGGCCAAGCTTTTGAAAGGAGTGGAGGCAACCAACACGGGACTAGCTGAGGTAAAAAATGATTTGTCCTCAATAAATCAATTGGTTGACTCGTATTCCACTGCAATAAAACAGCTGGAACAACAAATGAGTCAACTATCAGCGACATTCAATCAAACAAAAGCTGGGACTTTACCTAGTAACACTGTGCAAAATTCACGAAATGATGGATCTTGTATAGATATTACTACCAGGAGTGGTAAGGTGTTAGAAAATCCATCCAAAGGCAAGTAGGTGGTTGATAATACAGAAGAGAATGTTATTGAAGAAGATTGTGATGATTATGTAGAAGCTGAAAATCAGAATGAGAACGTTCATGACACTACAACTAGATGTCACCATCCTGAAAAGATTGATAATCGGAAGAAAAACCAAAAGAAAGTGGTGGAAAAGACTCTTCCAAATCCACCACCACCTTTTCCTCAGAGACTGAAGAAGAAGGCTGATGGCACCAGGTTTAGTAAATTCATGACCATGCTGAAGAAGATGACTATTAATGTGCCTTTGGTGGAGGAACTGGAGCAGATGCCAGGGTACGCCAAATTCATGAAGGACCTTTTGACAAAGAAAAGGGAAGCAAGTTATGAACTGGCAGATAATGTTCATCATTACAGTGCAATTGACACGAGATCTTTAGTATAGAAAAGGTAGATCCTGGTGTTTTTACTATTCCTTGCACGGTTGGATCCTTGGTTTTTGCTAAGGCATTGTGCGATTTGGGGGATAGCATCAATTTGATGTCGTTATCTATTTATAAACAGTTGGGGTTGGGCGATCCTACACGACCCAATATGCGGCTCGTTATGGCAGATAGGTCGGTAAAATAACCTGTTGGTATCTTACATGATGTATTAGTGAAGGTTTCTACCTTCATTTTTCCTGCAGACTTTGTTATTTTGGATTGCGAGGTGTATTTTTAGGTGCCCATAATCTTGGGTCGACCTTTTCTCGCAACATGAAGTGTGCTTACTGATTTACGAGCAAATGAGCTTTTATTTCGGATGAATGACGAAGTGGTACATTTTGATGTAAGCAAATCAATGAAGCATCCCAAAGATATGAATGTGTTCTCTATAGCTGATGTTCATTATGAGGATGAGAAGGAATTATCATTAGAGAAGCATCTTACTGTTGAGCCATTGGCTGCTGTGCTTTTGAACTTTGAGCGTGAGGATGTTGAAGAGAACGAAGAAACTATTCGTGCTTTGACAATAATGGGGTCGTATTCATATGACCCCAAGAAGATGGACCTTGACCTTAAGAATGGACCCTCACCACCGGCGAAGCCACCGGATATCTTGATGAAGTCTGAGTAATCGAGATAACTATGACGTGCCGCGATAATAAATCAAGCGCTACATGGGAGGCAACCCATTATTAGGAGTTTATTTCATTAGGATTTTCTTTTTGATAAATAAAAGTTCAAAAACAAGAGTCAAGCCAGTACCAAAACTAAGGCGCTCGGTGGGAGGCAACCCATCCTTCTAATCATTTTTGTTGTTTTTGATTAAGTGTAGGTGCAAGATATACAAAGGAGGAGATTAGTCCCAAATTTTGATTTGAAAGTGAGCCATGCTAAAGGTGGTATGTGAGGAATGATGGAGCAAAGGCTATAGGTTAGGCATTGCCTATGCCAATCTAGGCAACGAACAAGGCAATGCCTATGCCAATCTAGGCAACGAACAAGGCAATGCCTATGAAAATCTAGGCAACAGACAAGGCAATGCCTATGCCATTGCCTATGCTCACTGCCTCACATAGGAAATGGAAAAGGCAAGGCCTATACCAATGTAGGCAATGCTATAGGCGCCGCCTATGCCATTGCCTATGCTCACTGCCTCAAATAGGCAATGCCATAGGCGTCTCCTATGCCAATATAGGCGATAGGCAAGGCGCCGCCTATGCCTATCTAGGCATTGCTAAAGGCACCGCCTATGCTAAGCATAGGCAAAGTATTAGGCGCCGCCTACTTATCTTTTTTTGCCTCCTAACCCGATTGTACATAGCTCAAACCCGACCCATGGCTTAGACTTTAAATAGATCCTCATCCAAAGAACATAATTCCATTATTTGCTCAAGATAGGCGACGCCTAAGCTCCCAAATTCTCTCAAAGTTTTTCTTTTTGCTCATCTAATCTTGCAAGTTCATCTTTCGGATCCATCACCACGTAAGTTACTCTTTTATATTCCGTAGTTGTTGCACTACTCCGCTTATAATGGTTTATTAGATTGTGAAGTGGTGTTTGGTGATGAGAATATGGTTGGTTTGTTATGATGCATCTAGTTGAGTAAAAGAATTCGTGTGGGTGTTCGTGACTTTACTCCGACTTGTATTTGATTGGTATTCATTGTCATATTTTTATGAAGTCGAAATTGTGAAGTTAATGCATAATCTTGAAAGTTGTAAGCTTGAATGTTTGAATGACTCGTTCATCGAAGGTATTGATCATGATTGACCAAAAGTATAACATGGTTTGGTTATTTCGATGCAAAAACCTGATAAGATTGCTATGTGGTAGTCTTGTTCAAACATTGCCTTAATCTAATGAAATAAAGTCGGAAAGGATAGTCAAGATTACATGATTATTAACATTGTGCAAACGGATTAAGTGTAGGGTGGTATCATCACGATTTTCTTTTCCGACTATAGTAAATCTTCCATGATGAAACTAACATAAATTTATTGTGATCTCAGGTAGAATGGACCCAAAAGGACGACAAGAAAAAAAGAAGTGTCCACCTCCAATAAAAAGGTCAGAAAAAGGCAAGAAAAGATCAGGCTGAGTCCTCATCTTTGCAAGTGCCTCGACGAACTTTCGGGATAAAGTGGGTCCTAGAGGAGGAAGTAAAGGAGTGGTACAAGAACAACAAAGTAAAAAAATATGTTCACGTGGATTTGATGCAGAATGAGAGTCTAGCAAAAAGAGAGCCCCGCATTTTGGCTAAAATCATAGCACTAAATCTTGATTTCATTTTCTGAGATATGGGGGAATGCAATCTTGATCTAACGCGAGAGTTTTATTCCAATTGGTCCCAAAAGACTACTGGAAGTGAAGTAAAGATTTGGGGCCAAGTCTTTCAACTGAATGCGAAATTCTTCAACTCTTTTCTGGGCCTTCCATCTGTGGATCCATCACCGCTCAAGGAGCTTTATCACAGACCTCCCTATAGGTCCATCAGACATACACTGTGCGGATCAAGGTCAATGGCACAGTGAATTCGGCACAAGGATAATGGTCGCCACAACACCTACCCGTATGCCTCTTTGAACAGGGAAGCTCACATATGGTTAAGGATAGTCAACTCTTGCTTGATTCCTGGGACACAATATACTAAGATCACACGTGATCGAGTCTGCTTGGTGTATGCTTTGATGACGAATATTCCCATCAACATTGGTGCGGTTATACGATCGTCAATGCGCAAGGCTAGGCTGCACAAAAGGTCCCATTTAAGTTTCGGCAACTTGTTGTCTGCGATCTTAAGGAAAGAAAACATTGAAGAGGAACCCGCGGATCATAAGTTACCACACAACCCGAAGAAGGTTAATATCACGAAGGTTAAAGATCCAGAAACTGGTCAAGGCATTAACCTCACCACTGCAGAGAGGTATGCTCGAGATGAAAGCTTTTTCCGCCATCTGTATGGCATGACTAGATTTACACTGATAAATGGGGGTCGTGTTCCAACTGATGCATAGCTTCAGCAGTTGGACTATGATTACCCACTTAATGAGCATCCGCGGGCCATATGTGGAGTGGGGGTAAATTTTGAGGAACCTCTCGACGATGACGTGCCGACTGACGATGATCACCGACTACCAGACTCAGACGTGGAGGACAACTCTGATTCCGATGACTCTGATGATGATTCTGACACAGGGGGTATGACCCCAGACATAGAAGAGGAGTCCGACTAATCAGGTTTTCCTTATTTATTTCCACTGAGGACAGTGTGTCCTGTCTAAGTGTGGGGTGCGGGTATATTTCTACTGTATTGTATTTCTTTTCCTACATTTATTCTTGTTTGTTTGAATTAGTCGTAGTTAGTTAGTCATAATTAGTTAGTTAGATTTTAGATTTTGCATGAAATTGTTCTGATAGACGGCATGGTATATTATAACAAGAGTTTGTGCTAAATCATTACTATTGAGACACTTAGGCTCTAAGTTGTGACTCACTGTGTGATAAATTGTTGTGGTTTAATTCATTCATCTGTTGGGTCAAGAATCTATAATGCTCCCAATGAAGTTGACCATGTGCCTTGTGTGTGTGAGGATATTGTATATTCTTTGTTGTGACTGATGCTAGAACTTGCCTGGTGTGTGTGTGAAGTGAAATAAAGATTGTGAGTGTAGGAGATGATTTAGGCATTTCTTTGGCAGCCCTGAAATTGCTTACCTTCTTTTTACCTACCTTTGTACATTGTCCTTGTGAACCCCCTTTGAGCCTTTAGCTATTTTCTTTAGTAGCCTCATATGTAGCCTAATCCATTTTTTTCAAGACCATAATTTGATCCAAACTCCTAAGCGCTTTAAAATTGTAGAATCATGTGGAAAAATAAAAGGAGAATGGTGAAAGTGATGCCTCAGGGTGTATTGGTACTTGAAATTGTTGTGAAAAATAGTGGCTATTATAGGGATGCTTGCTTAATATAAAAAAAAATTAGAAAAACAAAAAGATAGTTGTGTTTATGATTGAATAAAAAATGGGTGAAAAGGGGTTGGAAGATGAAAGAGAGGTAGAGTGGTTGTTAAAAGATAGTGTAAATGGCATATTGTAGTGTATTAAAGCGCTTAGGGAACATAGTCACTATTTCTGGCCAAAATAGTCCTACCTGTCCCTTAGCCTACATTACAACCTGTAAAGACCTATTTGATCCTAAACTTAGCAGTCTGATATTAGTAGAGCATTATACTAAGGGAAAGCCTATGGTCATCAGTTGCAATATAAGAATTCTTTCTGAGAGCGAGAGCAAGGAGAGTCTTATACCCATGTTTCGAAAAATGCCAAACTATGAGTGATTATGGGTGATATCTTGTGTGAGCACACATGGTTGATGGTTGTGGGGTAGTTTTATATGTTTCTTTGTGGCTTAACGTGTGGATACGAATTAACCATCCTAATGAGTCTATGTTGGAGGTTGAGTTGTTTCTAGTAGTGATCGAGAAACCTACTCTTTGTAAATGATTGTTGTGCATGTCTTGTTGAAAATTTCATGTTTCTATTGTGAAATTCTAGTTAGGTGTTTGCATGGATGTAATATTTTGTTCGAGGACAAACAAAGCTTTAAGTGTGAGGCGGTGATGTTGGGAGTATTTACACGCCTAAGCACCATAATTTACCCATGTTTCAGCTAAGTTTTGAGGATAAAATATATAATTCTTGCACTTTTAGTCCATTTTCCTTTAAGTGAGCTGACCTATGTGATTAGCATGTTTTCAGGTACTAATGATGAAGATTTCAGCACTTTGTGGACCTGTGGGTAGCAAAGGAAAACTTCACATAAGAGGGAAGGCAGCTTTTGTACTTAAAGTGATGCATGGGAACTTTTTCCCGGGCAAACCCAGTATTTTTAAATACATAAGGATGCAGTAGCAACTTATTAGACAAGGATGCTATTAAAAACCTTATTGCTGAATTTTTCAGCATTATTATCATTCGACATTATTCATTATTCACGTTGAAGATTTTGGACAAGTTTTGAGAGCATAAAATGGCTCACTTGAGCAACGGAGAAAGAAAACACGTTTCATCTCCATAGCCGAGATTTCTCTAAGTTTTGGTATGATGATGATGTCTACTTTGATTTCTGTTGTATTCATGAGTAGCTAAACTTATCTGTTAGGGTTATGGAAACCTTGTAAGATACTATCTATTACTATGAGTTTGTGAATTCTTGATGTGTTATGCTACTTATATCATTACTCTCTTCGTTTTGATTGAATTCTTATGGTTGCAAACATAGAGAATACACCATTATAGCATTAACTTGTTCGAGAGAAAAGTTACATGTTTGGAAAAGAGAGTGTGACAAGGAAATAGGGTTTCCAACCTCTATTTACACGTTAATGCCTTAACCGGATTAACTTCTTGGAGAATTTGTACCATTTGTTATACACTTTAGGCTCGAGAAAGCTAAAGCGAAATAAATCCTTGATGGTTGAGAAACACTTGGATTTAGAATTAGAATACGATTCTCTATAAGTGCATGCATGTCTAAATTCTGCATTACTCATAGTTAATAGAGAAGTAGAACTTATAAGGTGGAGATAACCCTAACTTATCAATCTCTGTGATTAAATCTTACTACACAAATTGTTCCATTGTTACTTTGATAATATTAGTTCACTCTTAAACCAAACCCCCCTTTTTCCTTGGAATTTTTGACCAACAGTCTACTAATAATTGCAACACTTAGTGACCAGAGTATTCCCTGTGGGATTCGACACCCAACCCAGTTGGGTTCTATATTTGTCAGTGACCGCTTACACTTTCTAACGAGAGTTGTAATTTGGGCGTATCGGTGGAAACCATCAACAAACTATAAGTGATTTAATGAGCCATTTGCAGTTTCACAGTCTGAATTTTTTCATACTTACACATGCATGGATTAATCTTTGATACAAGTATCTGACTACTGGCAGGATCAACCAGGTAGAATTCCTCATCAACACCAGCATCACATGAGCTCGGCTTGCCCGAAAGGGCACGGATGGGTTCAAGGCGAGTGTGATCGTCGTTTGAAAGGAGAATCATATAGGGTAGATAAGAGCCGATGAAGACCCCAATCCTTCTATGTGTACCACATACAATAATCCTGACCTTCACTCATGGAACATGATGTCGCACAATGAAGCGAGGAAGACGTGGGACATAGGGGCGAAAAGCAATCGATAATATTTGATAATGCCTAGGCATTAGGTATGCACACAGAAAACCAACTTTGAGCAAGCCTAAATTGCGCTTTCCCCACAACTGAGATAGCTGGCAGTTCAGGGCGTTGCTACTCCAGCAAGGATACAACCTAACCATACATGACGAACATAACGCATGCATAGTTCATCCAAATGCTTCGTCAATGTATGCCCAACACCAACCCCAAATCCCAGTAATAGATGTCGTGCACTGCTGCCAATGTGGACGTTTCAAGGCTAAAATAAGTCCCACTTGACATGATTGCCCATCCTTGAGGAGAGAAGAGGAGATGAAGACACACCGAGTCTATTGCTTGGGCACCGGCCACGTTGTCCGCCGACACTCTATATGGATTTGGCTCGGCCCTATGCAGGCAGCGCCAGGAACTTGCCCCAAGAGCAACATCTAGAACTCACCTCATGTACAAAAGTACTGCCTCGTCCGGAATCAAATGTTAATATACCCATCGTGGATGACTCAATAGATAGCAGACACGAGCACAAAATGAAGTTCTCTCGACATTTTTTTGAGGGCACCGATGGCTCGCATGGTGTAAAATCTCACAAAATTCTCTAATAGTTTGAGCCTTAGAGCGTGTTCAGTGAAGTGTAAATTCTTCCCTAAAAGGTTGAGAAATGTCTTCCTAAGTGAGAATTATTTTGAACCGTGTAGAATAGGCTTTCCATCGATACCAATTTTTCCAAAATCTGACATCGGACGAGAAATTTATGACCGTTTTACTAAGAGCTATTAGAATAGTCCAGGTGCGATGGACGAGTTGACGGACCATTGAGCTTGCAACGGACCGTCTCCCCGACCATCGCAACCAAGATAGTAACTCCTTTTTTTGGCCCTAGTGCGATGGCCGAAATGACAGACTATCAACCTAGTGACAGACCATCGATAGGACCATCATCGCTGAGGCAGTGTGGCCTCATCCTGGCCAACGGGCGACGGATGATCCGACAGACCATCAGGTTTGCGATGGACCATTGATGAGACCATTGCATCGAGGCAGTGTTTTTTTTTTTGACTGATGTACGACGGATGATCCGATGGACCGTCAGACTAAGCGACGGACCGTCGCTTCGATCATCACAGCCCTAGTTCAGTTTTTTTAAGACATTTTAAAAAGGGCTTTTTGGGTCTTTTCCCACTCTTTTCAGCCCCTATTTATACCCGATCAAGGCTCACAACTTCATTTCTTCTCTTGAACATCAAAATCTAGGGTTTTCTCAAAATCAAAACCATTCTTTCTTCTTCAAGAAAAATCAAGAGAAATCAAGAATCTCTCCAAGAAAGAGTTTTCCAAAGGTATGCAAATGTTCATTCTTGGGACCCTTCTATCTAAGAAGCTCAGGAATCCTTTTATTAATTCAAATATTATTATGTTTATGAGTTTTCATGATTCATGTGAATTGAAATTGGAGTTCATGCTATTATTGAGTTTTATTTCATGTTTTGTTTACAAGGTTTTCAAGCTTTGACCCTATTATGTTATATTCATGTGATGTACATGATAAACCATCTTCAAGTTGCTTGATAAGTGATGTGTTCATGTCAATTAAGTGCAGGAGTTGTTGAATAAGCAAAGCATGCTCTCCATATGTTTGATAAAATGTTTATGTGAAAGAATTAGAGCTGTTATAGCATGTTGACTAGAAATCCCCAATTGTGTGCAATCCCATGCATGCTAAGTGTTTGTTGAAAAGCCTTAGTGAATGAATTGTTATATGATAGCATGCAGTTTCCCCAATTATGTGCTCTTCTATACATGATAAGGCTTTAATACATCCTAAGTGTTTGATGCAAGACCTTGTTGAATGGAGTTAGAGCCAATAACATGTCTCCCTATACTCTTCATGTTTATGTTTCCTAAATGCTTGAAGATATGCTTTATTAATTGTGATGGTGAATGAATGTCCATAGTCTTGAATTATTTAAGAATGATTATGTATTACTTTTATGTCATCGTGTCCTGGGGTATTTGTACCCGACAAATTAGCTGCAAATAAAGCCAGTGTCAGTTTTTTCGATAATCTCAATCAAACCAAGATTCTCAGAACTTAGTGAGTTATAGAACTCTGTACTCTTAGATAGATTCAAAACGTAAGAAATCTGAGTATTCTCAGTAATCTCAGTATCTCTAGTGTTCTAGCCAAAGTTCAGTACCCAACTCAAATCTAGTAGTATTCAAGTGTTCAGTTCAGTCCTCAGTAGTATATGAGTAATCTATCCCGAGCTAAAGATCATTTAGTCAGATAACAAGATTCAGTAGTATTCTATCGGATATGGAACCAAGTGAATTCAGCGTAACTCAGTCAGATCATTTGAGAAATATGATCAGTAACTGACTCAGCTCAGTCTAAGTTTAGTTAAGAATAGTTCAAAGTCTTTCAATTAGGAGTAGGAGCTAGCACCAAGTGAGTGTAGGGATAACGGCTCCCCGTTAGAGAGGAAGAGTTGTTAGGAGCAATACCTGAACTCTAGAACTACGTAGCCAGCGCAGGATGCAGGAGTCACCGTTAGGAAAAGGCTTGACTATTATACTGCCTTAGGCTTGACTTCCTGTGAGGGTCACCCGTTAGAGAGGCTTGACCAGTGTTTAGGTCCTTACCCATGGCACGGTATTGACATCCTTCAAGCTGGGGTTACAGGGTCTACCACCAGTTTAGATTTGGGGCATGTCGGTTAAGTGAGAACTCCCACAGTTAGAGATTTAGTATCAATCATCAGAGTAGAACTTAGAAATCAGGACTGTCAGATACAGTTACCTGTATTAGTAAGGAAATCAGAAAGTTCCATAGATTTATGGACCACCCGCTAGATAGTCCTGGTCCCTCATAAAGTTATTCAGTATCAGCATTATCAGATACAGAGATTATCCATTAGATAGGTTTGATCTCAGTCTCAGATTTAGTTGAGTAATCTCATTATCAGATCCAGAGATCACCTGTTGATAGTCTTGTTATAAGTCTCAGATTTAGTTGAGTAATATCATTATCAGATCCAGAGATCACCCGTTAGTTAGGCTTGATCTCAGTCTCAGATTCAGTTGAGTAATATAATTATCAGATCCAGAGATCACCCATTAGATAAGCTTGATCTCAGTCTCAGATTTAGTTGAGTAATCTTATTATCAGATCCATAGATCACCCACTAGATAGGCTTGATCTCTCTCTCAGATTTGGTTGAGTATTCTTATTACCAGATCTAGATATCACCCATTAGATAGGCCTGATCTTATTCTCAGATTCAGTTGATTATTCTCATTATCAGATTCAGAGATCTTCCTCTAGATAGGTTTGATCTCAGATATAATCTCTTCTTATCATTGATAGTAGATTCAGGGATCATCCGTTAGAGAGGTTTGAACTCCGATTCAATCAGTTGAGAGTAGGAAACTTAGAGTTCAATCATTGATATAAGTAAATTATGTTAATGAGCTCCAGTAACATCAGTTACCGAGATCATTCGCTAGAGAGGATTGATCTCAACTCTTGTACTCAGTTATCAATATCAGGAGATTGAATTGGTCAGTATCTCAGTATTAGTAGTGAGTTAAGATGACAGTAAAGCAGTACCCGAGTTGGAGTATTTCGAGTCATGATGATTTAAGTTATGATTTGTGCATTCATGCATGTGTTCTCATTTAGTACTCTCGTGATTATTCAGTTAAGTAATTGCTCATGCATAAGCCCTTGCATTTAGCCTTACCTCATCTTCATACTAAGTATATTCCAAAGTACTGACATATTTTCTCTATGGTGATTTATTTTACACAATAAGTTCAGAGGCACGAGATCCATAGTACCCTTAGCAACTCAATCCCAGTCAGCAGCATTAGACATAGCAGTGAGTCCTCTTCATTCGAGGATGATCCTTATTTTATTATCGCATCAGATTTAGTTTATTTTTAGTAGACAAAGTTAGTTTGGGACTTGTACCATCAACTCAACAGTTCAGACAGTGTAGAGGCTTTTCAGATAAATGTATCAGTATTCAGTTTTCAGTTTCGAGTATTTTAGATGTTTTGAACCTTATGGCCAGTTTCTGCCAGTTTTTTGCATTTATTTAAGTTATTATGCAGTGCTTAGGTATAGATATCATTAGGAGGTTAGCTTGTGTTTCTTTGGAATCACGAGCACAGTGTGACTTTTCGATTCCAAAAAATTTGGTCGTTACACACGGACTAGCCATGCATGCTGCCTTGTGCCCACACTCCACACCGACATACCTAGTGAGCACCTATGCCAACTAGTGATAGTTGCCTTAAAGTGCCTTCAACATCTCTACCCACCTTAAATATGCTTAAAAAAACCCAAGTAATAGGAGTAGATATTATTGTTGCCAGAGAATCATACTAGACATGTACGGAACAGAACTGCACAATTAGACGTAACACTGAGCCAATGCACTTACAAAATAGTCACGTAGTTTGTAAATGATAATTTTCATTAAGAAAATATTTTTTTCAAATATTATTTATGAAAATTCAAAAAATAAATAAAAATAAATAAAAAATATGAAAAATATTTTTAAAATAGAAGAACATTAAAAAAATATTTCAAATGCATGAAGTAACCTTAAACCAATGATTGAGTGCATATTTGAACTTATAACGTAATGATATAAAATATCAAAATTTAAGGATATTATATAAAAAAATTTAAAAAATATAAAAATAACGTGGGGCCATTAGTAAAATCTCTCAAAATGCAACGGATAAGTAACAATCCCAAAACTTGCATATTAGTATGAAGTAACTTTAAACCAATGATTGAGTGCATCTGTACAGGTATAACGTAACGATATAAAATATCAAAATTTAAGGATATTCAATAAACAAATTAAAAAAAATATAAAAATAACGTGGGGGACATTAGAAAAACTGCCTAGAATGAAAAATATAAGTAACAACCCCAAAAAATGCATATAAGAATGACCTTAAACCAATAATCGAGTGCATATTCGATATTTAAATTTAAATATTTAAGAATTAAATAAAAAATAGAAAAAAAACTTGGGGACATCACAAAAACTTCCCCAACATATGAGATAATATTGAAATATCGTTAAAAAGACTTAGAGTGTGTATTTAACGAAAGGAGAATGGAACGGTGACGATGATGATGGATGAACGTTATGAATATATTCGGATGATCGAATCTAGGTTTATGTTTTTTGATTTTTCCACGGTGCCTTCACCGTGCCTCTGGTGTCATGGTTCCTTGATGCGCTTGCGGTGGGTGCACAGGCACGCATGTGCCAATCACACAGATCCTAACTTAGGATGCATAGGTGCCATGGTGCACGATGTCTTAATGCCATAGTGCACAGTGCCATGGTATGCGTTGCCTTGGTACCTTGTTGCACGGTGCCATGGTGTGCGGTGCCTTGGTGCCATGGTGCGTTGGCGCCATGCTGCCATGGTTTGTGGTGCCATGGTGCCTTGGCGTAAAGGTTCCTTAGTTCCATGGAACCATGGTGCATGGTTCCGTGGTGACTTGGTGCAACCAACTAGATAAAGACACCACCATGGTAGACCATTATAGGTCCTTCAACATTTTTCATCACGGCACATGAAGGCACTTCTTTTTCATGCTGCTGATTTTACCAGACGTCGGAGCCCAGGTTATTGGACATGTTTCTAGGATTGCACTTGACGGTCACCTAAACCTCTAATTGCAACATGCCTTCACGCACCGACTTTGGCCTTGCGATGCATCACTAGGCTCTTTAGTCACACTCCATTTTACAGAAAACCTCTAATTATGACTCCATAGTTTTGCACGAAAGGCCACTTTATATCATACTTAACTATTTGGAATGAAAAACACACGTCATGTTGAAAAACAAGTGGTAAACTTGGGTGAGTCTATGCCGCAACATGCTCGAGGGTGAGGTGAACTCACAATACTTAGTTAGATTTTCCTAGCATGAATAGACAAACCTTCTTTGGAGATGGATAAAAAAATGATTGGATTGGAGGGGGAGGGATGAATTGGAGCGATAAAGGTCTGAATATCATTATATCATGGCAGCAAGGACACTCAACCACTTACAATACCCCGTCGCATATCTAAATCGTCTGCAAAGGATTCTAGGTTTATTAATATAATTGGATGATCTAGGTTTATGCTCTTTTGATTTTTGCACGGTGCCTTCACAGTGCCCATTGTGTTATGGTGCCTTGATGAGCTTGTGGCGGGTGCACGGGAGCGCGGGTTCCAAGTATACAGTTCCTAATAGATGATGCATGGGTGCCATGGTGCGCAGTGCCTTGGTTCCATGGTGTGCGGTGCCCTGGTGCCTTGGTACCATGGTGCGCGGTGCCATAGTGCGTGGTGACTTGGTTCCTTAGGGCCATGGTGCGCGGTACCATTGTGCCTTGGTACCATGGTATGGGTTATCACGGTGCCTTGGCGTTATGGGGCTATGGTGCGCGGTGCCGTGGTGCCATTGTTCCTTGGTGCCTTGGTTCAATGTCACCATGGTGCACGATGCCGTGGTTCCTTGGTGCAACCAACTTGAAAAAAACACCCCCATGGTAGGCCACTATAGATCCTTCGGTATTTTTTATCAGGACACTTATTTTTCATACTGCCGATTTTGCCGGACGTTGGAGCCCGGGTCATTGGATATGTCTCTAGGATTTCACTTGATTGTAACATAAACCTCTAATTGCGACATGCCTCCACACATTGATCTTGTCCTTGCGGCACATCGCTTAGTTTTTGAGACACACTCTGCGTCGCAAAAAACCTCTAATTGCGACGTTGTAGTTTTGCACGAAAGGCCACTGAATATAATACTTAACTGTTTGGAATGAAACGCACGCGGAACTTGAAAAACAAGCGGCAAAATAGGGTGAGGCTATGCCACGGCATGCTTGATGGTTAGGTGAAATCACAACAATTAGTGGGATTTTCCAAGTATGGATGCACAAACCTTCTTTTGAGATGGACTAAAAAATAATTAGATTGGAGAGGGAGGGACGAATCGAAGTAACAAAAGGATGGATCTTAGTTGATCATGGAAGAAAGGCCACTCTACCATTTATAATACCCCATCGTGTATTTAAGTCTTCTGCAAAGGATTCTACCCGCCGCTCGATGGAAATTGTACTTTAAGGCATCCACCACGACCCTTCCGCCGTGATGGGTTAGCCAACGACACGTGCCCTTGGTGGTCAAGGCCCCTACTATGGGTCGGAATGCGTAAGGTGGGTTCATGCATCTCTTCTATCCCATATTAAAACTTAGAAGCGTTCATTCATAATACAACACACGGTAGCTTCGCGCCACTAGCTTTTCAACCAAGCGCAATGAAAAATTATGTGAATCAATGGTTCCTCTCGTACTTGGTTGAATTACTATTGCAACACTGTCATCAGTAGGGTAAAACTAAACTCTCTCATGATATTTTAAACCCATCTCATATTCCCTATTGGTGGGTGAACAATCTAACACTTGGTGAATTCTCTTTCACAATGATAGGAAGAACCGACATAGAAGGATAAAAAAGCAACGTCTCTATTAACACTTGGCTGCCACAAACTAGTTATCCCTGTGGTAACTTTTCAAAAACCTCTATATTTGAATTCCGATGGTCTGAAGGATAGTTAGGCCATGCTTTCATGGTTCATATTTGTACTGGAAATCAGAATCAAATGAGCTTTTACCCTTTAGTTTAACAAGAGATTTATGTTCTCGTTGAGCTCATCTTAGGAGACATGCATTTTATTTTAACATATGTTCCGCCCCAGCCAAACTCCCCACCTAGTAATTTCTTCCATTTGGCACAGCCCGCAGAGCGAGCCTTAGGTCCAAAAAGAGGGGCAATGCCCCGCTTCCGATTCTCAGAATAAGTAAAATAACATTAAAGGTAGTGGTATTTCGCTTTCGCCTTTCGGATCCCACTTATACTACACCTCTCAAGTCATTTCACAAAGTCAGACTAGAGTCAAGATCAATAGGGTCTTCTTTCACGTTGATTCTACTAAGCCCATTCCTTTGGCTGTGGTTTCGCTGGATAGTAGACAGGTCAGTGGGAATATCCTTAATCTATTCATGCTTGTCACTAATTATATTAGGAGGCATTTGGCTACCTTAAAAGAGTCATAGTTACTCCCGCCATTTACCCGCGCTTGGTTGAATTTATTTACTTTGACATTAAGAGAACTGGATAGAAATCACATTGTGTGAACATCTGTTGGGACCAATGCAAGCTTTTTTTTAATTAAGCAGTCAGATTCCCCTTGTCCGTACCAGTTCTGAGTTGGCTGTTCAACACGCGGGGAAGGCCACCGAAGGAACCGTTCACAGTCCATCCCCTGGCTAGCACGGGGCGACCCACTCTCACCGCGGAAGGAGCTAGAGCAGTCCACCGAAAGCTGACAGGTTTGGGACTGGGACACCTATTCCCAGCCCTCAGAGCCAATCCTTTCCCCAAAGTTACAGATCTATTTTTCCGACTTTTCTTTCCTACATTGTTTCATCGACCAGTGGCTATTCACCTTGGAAACCTGATGCGGTTATGAATATGACTGGGTGTGGATAACACTTGGTCCTCCAAATTTTCAAGGGCCGCCGGGAGTATATCAGAAACCACGCGATGTGCGGTGCTCTTCCAGCCATTAGACACTACCTCCAACTGAGCCGATTCCAAGGTGGGAAAGCTGTTAAATAGAAAAGATAACTTTTCCCGAGGCTCCTATAGACATCTCCATACTTACTTATGTTGTCGTCGACCACCATGTCTAGGTTTAGGAATTTTAACCCAATTTTCTTTCGTAGTACATGCGAAACACGCTATCTGTCGGGGTTCTCCCGACCCTTAGGATCGACTAACCCATGTGAGAGAGCCGTTCACATGGAACCTTTCCCATCTTCATCCTTCAAAGTTCTTATTTGTATATTTTCTACTACCACAAATATCTGCAGCGATGACCGCTCTGCCGGGCTCGCGCCCAAGGTTTTTGCAGTGACCGCCGTGCCCTCCTACTCATCAGGGCCTGGCACTTACCCCGATGGCCGGGTGTAGGTCACGCACTTAAGCTCCATCTATTTTCAGGGCTAGCTGATTCAATAGGTGAGTTTTTACATACTTCTTAGAAGATTTCGACTTCCATGACCACCGTATTGCTGTCTTAATAGACTAACAGCCTTTGTAGGATCTAGGTTAGCACGCAATTTGGCAACTTAACTCGGGTTTTGGTTCATCCCACATCGCTAGTTATGCTTACCAAAAAGTCTTACTTGGAGCTCTTAATTCCATGGAACGGCTCAACAAAGCAGCTGTACAGTCCTACCTATTTAAAGTTTGAGAATACATCGAGGGCGTTGCACCCCCGAGGCCTCTAATCATTGGCTTTACATGATAGATCTCGCACGCGAGTTCCATCTATCCTGAGGTAAACAACAGAGGGAACCAACTACTAGATGGTTTGATAAATATTTCATTCCTATACCTAAGTTATACGAATAGTTTACATGTCAGTATCGCTGCGGGCCTCCACCAGAGTTTTCTCTGGCTTCGCCCCGCTCAGGCATAGTTCACCTTCTTTTGGGTCCCGACAAGTATGCTCACACTCGAACCCTTCTCAGAATATCATGGTCGTTTGGCGGTACACCCCTCAATGGAATCCCACTAATTATCTTTCTTGCGCCTTACGGGTTTACTTGCCTATTCACTCGCACACATGTCAGACTCCTTGGTCTGTGTTTCAAGATGGGTTGAATGGGGAGCCCATAGGCCAGCGTCTGGAGTGCACAGATGCTGAAGCACGTTAAAGGCACATAATTTCTTCCACAATAGAGGAGATGGCATTTCACAAGCATATCGAGAGACCAGTATTTGGTCGCTTCCCCAATCCACGCTGGTCCACGCCATAAGTCGATCGGTGGTGTGGATCGTTGCCGTTCCACATCCAACCGGGGCGCATCACCGGCCCCAATACACTTTTCTATCAATAATTTCAAGTACTCTTTGACTTTATTTTCAAAGTCCTTTTCATCTTTCCCTTGCGGTACTTATTCGTTATCGGTCTCTCGCCTGTATTGAGCCTTAGAGGAAATTTACCTCCGATTTAGCCTGAATTCCCAAACAACCCGACTCGTAGTCAGCACCTCAAGGTGCGACAGGTTTTGGGTACCAAGGGGATCTCACCCTCTCTGCTTCCCCTTTCTAGGGGACTTGGTCCCGGTCCACCTCAGAGGACGCTTCTCAAGACTACAATTCGAACGACGGAACCACCTGATTCTAAGGCTGGGCTGTTCCTAGTTCGCTCGTCGTTACTAAGGAAATCCTTCTAAGTTTATTTTCCTCCTCTTATTGATATACTTAAACTCATCAGGTAATCCCGCCTGACCTGGGGTTGCTTTCGGAGCGCCTAAGAGCGATAGGGTCCTAGAGTTCGGATGCACGACGGGTTGTAGTCGTGATAATAAAGAAAGTTAAGTGAAAACCACCACTTGCCGTGACATCCATCAACGTGGACTCATATTTATACCAGCCACAAGGTCGAGGCATACGATAGTCCAGTGTCCGACCCACGGCGACAGAGCACCTCGTGATTGAGGCGCGATGCGAAAGGGGCGACGTGATGCATGACGTCCAGGAAGAGGTGCCATCGGCCTAATGGCTTCGGGTGCAACTTGCGTTCAAAGACTCAATGGTTCATGGAATTCTACAATTCACACCAAGTATAGCATTTCTCTACGTTCTTCATCAAAGAGAGAGCCAAGATATCTATTGTCAAGAGTCATTGTGGTTTACAAATGAAGCACATGTCCCTTCGATACACACCTTGGATGGGGCGCAAGGGGAAGGCTATCAATTTAAGTATTCCTTGGTGCTATTCATGCCGGGGTTCGTTAGTCGCCCGATGCACTCGCTGGGTGCGCGTTCCATAAATGAGAGGGAGGTGCTCGTGCGGAGGGCCGAAGCACCCTACCCGGTAGACTCTCCAGTTGTTAAGCATGTTCACGGGTCATTCTACTGTGCAGGTTTCGAAAATGACACTTCCGCAAATTCACCTATGGAAAGCTTGTTACAACTTCTCCTTTCTCTAAATGAAAAGGTTCAATGGACTTCTCACAACGTCGCAGGAAGCAAATGGCCCACGTCGCTGCGATTAGAACATTTCACCGAATCATTCAATCGGTAGTAGCGACGGGCGGTGTGTACAAAGGTCAAGGACGTAGTCAACACGAGATGATGACTCGCGCTTACTACAAATTCCTCATTGAGGACCAACAATTCTAATGATCTATCCCCATCACGATGAAATTTCAAATATTACCTGGGCCTGTTGGCCAAGGCTATAAACTTGTTGAATACATCAGTGTAGTGCGCGTGCGGTCCAGAACATCTAAGGGAATCACAGACCTATTAAGGCCAACTTAATAGGATCAAAATCCTATAACGTTATCCCATGGTAATGTATACATAGCGTAGGCTTGCTTTGAGCACTCTAATTTCTTTAAAGTAACAACGTCGGTGGTACGACTAGGCTAGTTAAGGATAGGAGCACATCGCTGATAAAAGGGATGAGACGACTGGTGCACACCAAAAGAGGACCGGTCGGCCTATCCCAAAGTACAACTATGAGTTTTTAACTGCAATAACATAAATATACACTATTGGAGCTGGAATTACTGCGGTTGCTGGCAACATACTTTCCCTCTAATTGATCCTCATTAATGGATTTAGATTTTACCTATTCCAATTACCAGACTCATTGAACCCGATATTATTATTTATTGTCACTACCTCCCCGTGTCAGGATAGGGTAATTTGCGCGCTTGCTGCCTTTCTTGGATGTGGTAGCCGTTTCTTAAGCTCCCTCTCCGGAATTGAACCCTAATTCTCTGTCACCCATCACCACCATGGTAGGCTACTATCCTACCATCGAAAGTTGATACAACAAAAATTTGAATGATGCATCGCCGGCATAATGGTCGTGCGATCCGTCGAGTTATCAGGAATCATCGCAGCATTGGCCAGAACCCGCGTCGACCTTTTATCTAATAAATGTTTCCCTTCCAGAAGTCAGGGTTTGCTACATGTTTAAACTCTTGAATTACTACGATTATCCGAGTAGTAGATACCATCAAATAACTATTTTTGATTTAATGAGTCATTCAAAGTTTCACAGTGTGAATTTATTCATACTTACACATGCATGGCTTAATCTTTGAGACAAGCATATGACTACTGGAAGGATCAACCAGGTAGCATTTCACATTGATGCAGGCATTGCATGAGCCCATACTGCCAAAAAGGGCGCAGACGGGTTCAAGGCGAGTGTGATCGTCATTTGCAAGAAGCATCGTATAGGGAAGATAAGAGCCGATGTAGACCCCATGCCCACTGTGACTACCGCATATGAGAATACCGACCACCACTCATAGACCACGACATTGTACGACGAAGCAAGGAAGGCGTGGGACACGAGGGAGGACTTTTGGTTCACCCCACGCACAGAATGCCAGGGGCAAAAGGCGATCGATAAAACTTGATAATGCCTAGGCATTAGGTACGCAACACAGGAAATAGAATTCAACCAAACCTAAATTCCTCTTACCCCATGACTGAGATGGTAGGCGGGTCAGGACGTCGCTGCTCCAGCAGGGATCCAACCGAACCACACATGCCGAACACAACTCACGCACCGTGCATCCAAATGATCCGTCGATGTACACCTAGAACTGGACCCAACGCCCAGAAATAGATGTTGTGTGTTGCTTCCCATACAGATGTTTCAAGGCTAAAGAAGTCCCGCTTGACATGATAGACCATCCTTTGGGGGAGAAGAGGATATGAAGACGCGTCGAGCCTAGTGCACGGGCGATGCCTGCATTGTCCGTCAGCGCTATATGTGAATTCATCTCGGCCCCATACATGCAAAGCCTAGATCTTGCCTCGAGAGAAGCATCCATAACTCGCCGCACGCACAAAAATACTGCCTTATTCTGAATTAAGCACCAACATCCCCGTCGTGGACGACACCACCGATAGCAGACACAAGCGCACAATGAAGCGTGGTCGACATTATTTTGCAGGCACCGGCGGCTCACACGGACTAGCCATGCATGCTTCCATGTACCCACATTGCACACTGACATGCCCAGTGAAGCGCCTAAGCCAACTAGCGACAGTCTCCTTGAAGTGCCTTCAACACCTATACCCCCCTTATATATGCTTAAAAAACACCCCAAATGATAAAATTAGACATGATTTTGCTAGAGAATATTACTAGACATGTACGGACCAAAACTGCATGTTTTGATGTAAGATTGAGCCAATGCACTCAAAAAAGAGTCACATAATTTGTAAATGATAATTTTCATTAAGAATTTTTATTTTTTTTCAAATATTATTTATTAAAGTTCAAAAAATAAATAAAAACAAATAAAAACATATGAAAAATATTTTAAAAATACAAAAATATTAGGAAAATATTCTCAACGCATAAAGTAACCTTAAACCATTAATTGAGTGCATATTTGTACTTATAACGTAACAATATAAAATATCAAAATTTAAGAATATTAAATAAAAATTTTAAAAATAATAAAAATAATGTGGGGGCATTAGTAAAATCGCCCAGAATACAACAGACAAGTAACAACTCCAAAACATGCATATTAGAATGAAGTAACTTTAAACCAGTAATTGAGTGCATATGTATACGTATAACGAAATGATATAAAATATCAAAATTTAAGGCTATTGAATAAAAAGATTGAAAAAATATAAAAATAACATGGGGGACATTAGAAAAACCGCCTAGAATAAAATAGATAATTAACAACCCCAAAACATGCATATTAGAATGACCATAAACCAATAATTGAGTGCATATTCGATATTTAAATTTAAATATTTAAGGATTAAAAAAAAAACTGGGGACATTATGAAAACTGCCCCAACATATGAGGTAATATTTAAATATAGTTAAAAAATACTTAGAGCATGTATTTAATGAAAGAAGTATGCAATGGTGAGGATGATGATGGATGAACGTTATGAATATATTCGGATGATCGAACCTAGGTTTACGCTCTTTTGATTTTTGCACGGTGCCTTCATCGTTTCCAAGGTGTCATGGTGCCTTGATATACTTGCGGAGGGTGCACGAGCGCGCGGGTGACATGTTCCTAGCTTAGGATGCATGGCTGCCATGGTGCACGATGCCTTGGTTTAATGGTGCGCGGTGCCATGGTGCGCGATGCCTTGGTGCCGTTGTGCGTGGTACCTTGGCTCCATGGTACGTGGTGCCATGGTGCCGTGGTGCGTGGTTCAATGGTGTGTTGTGTTGGGGTGTCATTGTGCCTTAGTGCCTTGGCGCCATGGTTCCTTGGTTCTATGCAGCCATGGTGCACTGGGCCATGGTTCCTTTGGTGCAACCAACTCGACAAAGACACGACCATGGTAGGCCACTATATGTGCTTAAGCATTTTTCATCACGACACTTGTTTTTCACGCTACCGATTTCGTCGGACGTCGGAGCCTGGGTCATTGTACATGTCTTTTGGATTGCACTTGACGGTCACCTAAACCTCTAATTGTGACATGACTTACCGCACTGATGTTGTCCTCGTGACGCATCACTAGGCTCTTGAGTCGGACTTCGCTTCGTAGAAAACCTCTAATTATGACACCTTAGTTTTGTACGAAAGCCCACTAGATATCATACTTAACTGTTTCGAATGAAACACATGTGACACTTGAAAAAAAAGCTACAAACTCAGGTCAGGCTATACCGCGGCATGCTCGAGGGTGAGGTTAACTCATAACACTTAGTGGGATTTTCCCAGTACGGATGCACAAATCTCATTTGGAGATATATGAAAAACTGATTGGAGTGGAGGGGGAGGGACGAATCAGAGCGACAAAGGTCTGAATATTAGTAGATCGTGGTAGCAAGTCCATTCTGCTACTTACAATACCCCGTCGCTTATTTAAGTAATCTGCAAAGGATTCTTACCGTCGTTCGATGGAAATTGTACTTCAAGGAAGCCACCGCGACCCTTCCATAGCGATGGCTTAGACAACGACACAAGCCCTTGGGGGCTGAGGCCTCTACTTGCGGGTCAGCAAGCGAACGGAGGCTGCATGCATCACTTCTAGACTGGATTCTGACTTAGAGGTGTTCAGTCATAATCCAGCACACGGTAGCTTCACACTACTTGATTTTCAACCAAGAGCGATGACCAATTGTGTAAATCAATGGTTCCTCTCAAACTAGGTTGAATTACTATTGCAACACTATCATTAGTGGGGAAATACTAACTTGTCTCACGATTTTCTAAACCCAGCTCACGTTCCCTATTGGTGGGTGAATAATCCAATACTAGGTTAATTCTTCTTCAGAATGATAGGAAGAGCCGACATCAAAGGATCAAAAAGCAACGTCACTATGAACGCTTGGCTGCCACATGCTAATTATCCCTATGGTAACTTTTCTGACACCTCTAGCTTTGAATTGTGAAAGTCTAAAGGATCATTAGCCCACGTTTTCATGGTTCATATAAATACTAGAAATTAGAATAAAATAAGTTTTTACCCTTCTGTTCCACACGAGATTTATTTTCTCGTTGAGCTCATCTAAGGACACCCTCATTATCTTTTAAAAAATATGCCGCCCCAGCCAAACTCCCCACCCGACAATGTTTTCCGCATGGATCGTCCCGTAGAGAGAGTCTTGGGTCCAAAAAGAGGGGCAGTTCCCCGTTTTTGATTCACGAAATAAGTAAAATAATGTTAAAAAATGTGGTAATTCACTTTCATCTTTCGGCTCCCACTTATACTACACCTCTTAAGTAATTTTATAAAGCCGGACTAAAGTCAAGCTCAACGTGGTCTTCTTTCCCCGCTAATTCTGCCAAGCCCATTCCCTTGGCTGTGGTTTCGTTGGATAGTAGACAAGGACGGTGAGAATCTCATTAATCAATTCATGCGCGTCACTAATTAGATGACGAGGCATTTGGCTACCATAAGAGAGTCATAGTTACTCCCACCTTTTACCCATGCTTGGTTGAATTTCTTCACTTTGACATCCCAAGCACTGGGAAAAATCATATTGCGTGAACATCTATTGGGTCCATAGAAATGCTTTGTTTTAATTAAACAGTCAGATTCACCTTGTCTGTACCAGTTTTCAATTGGCTATTCGACGCGCGGAAAAGGCCCCCGAAGGAATGGTTCCCAATCCGTCCCCCGACCGGCCCACGACGACCCACTCTCATCGTGGAAGTAGCTCAAGTAGTCTACAAAAATCCGACGGGTTCGAGGACTGGGACCCCCATGCCCAACCCTCAGAGCCAATCCTTTTACTGAAGTTACGAATCCATTTTGCCGACTTTTCTTTCCTACATTATTCCATCGACCAGAGATTTTTCACCTTGGAGGCATGATGCGGTTATAAGTACGACCGGGTGTGGATGACATTCGGTGTTCTAGATTTTCAAGGGCTACCGAGACTGCACCGAACACCATGTGACATGCGGTTCTCTTATAGCCACTGAACCCTACCTCCGACTGTTCTGATTCCAGGGTGGGCAGGCTGTTAAACAGAAAAGATAACTTTTACTGAGGCTCCCGCTAATGTCTCTGGACTTCCTAATGTTGCTATCAATCGCCACATCCCGATTTAAGAATTTTAACCCGATTCTCTATTGGAGTACGCGCAAAACACGATATCTATCGGGGTTCCCCTGAACCTTAGGATCGACTAACCTATGAGCAAGTTCCATTCATATGGAACCTTTCCCCTCTTCGGCCTACAAAGTTCTCATATGAATATTTTCTACTACCACTAAGATCTACATTGATGGTCGCTCCGCCCAGGCTCGCGCCCAAGGTTTTGCGGTGACCGCCATGCCCTCCTAGTCATCGAGGCCTGGAACTTGCCCCAACGGTCGAGTGTAGGTCGCGCGTATAAGCGCCATCCATTTTTGGGGCTTGTTGATTCGGAAGGTGAGTTGTTACAAACTTCTTAGCTAATTTTGACATCCATGACCACCGACCTTCTGTCTTAATCGACCAATACCTTTTGTGGGATCTAGGTTAGCGTGCAGTTTGGTACCGTTACCCGGCTTCCAACTCATCCCGCATCGCCAGTTCTGGTTTCTAAAAATAGGCCAACTCGAAGATCTTGATTTTGTGGCACGACTCAACAAAGAAGCTGCGCCGTCCTACCTATTTTAATTTTGAGAATAGGTCGAGGGCGTTGTTCCCCCGAGGAATCAAATCATTAGCTTTACTCAATAGAACTTGCACACGAGCTCGAACTATTATGAGAAAAACTTCAAAGAAAACCAGCTACTAGACAAGTTCGATTAGTCTTTTGCCCCTATACCCATGTCAGACGAATGATTTGCACGTCAGTTTCACTGCCGGCCTCCACCAGAGTTTCCTCTGGTTTTGCCTCGCTCTGGCATAGTTCACCATCTTTTGGGTTTCAATAGTTATGCTCACAATCGAACCCTTCTTAGAAGATAAAAATTGGTCGGTGGTTCACCCCTCAAGGGGATCAAACCAATAAACTTCTTTATGCGTTATGGGTTTACTAGCTCGTTGACTCGCACACATGTCTGACTCCTTGGTCCGTGTTTCAAGATGGGTCAAATGGGGATCCCATAGGCCAGCTCTCGGAGTGCAAAGATGTTGAAGCATGCCATAGGCACGCACTGCCTTACATAATAGATAAGACAACATTCCACAAGAGTATCGAGAGCCTCGACTTTGGTCGCCCCCACAATCCGTGATGGTCCATGCCCCGAGTTGATCGGCAGACCGGCTCGTCGTTATTCTAGATCAGATTGGGGCACATCATTAGCCCCCATCTGCTTCCTATCCGATAATTTCAAGAAAATTTTGACTCTTTTTACAAAGTCCTTTTCATCTTTCCCTCGTGGTACTTGTTTGTTATTGGTCTCTCTCTCATATTTAGCCTTGGACGAAATTCACTGCCGGATTTGGGATGCATTATCAAACAACCCAAATCATAGACAGCGCCTCATGGTGCGATAGGGTCTGAGCACAACGAGACTCTCACCCTCTCTAGCACACCCCCTTCTAGGGAACTTGGGCCTGGTCCGCCATTGTGGACGCTTATCTAGACTAAATTTTGCACGATGGAGCCACCCGATTCTAAGAATGGGCTATTATCGATTTTCTTTCCATTACTGAGGGAATCTTTTTAAGTTTATATTCCTCCGCTTATTGATATGATTAAACTCAGTGGGTAATCCCACCTGATATGGGGTCGCGGTCGGAGCGCCTAAGCGTGATAGGGTCCTGGAGTCTGAATGCACCATGGGCTGTATCCATGATAACAAAGAGAGTTTAGTTACAACCACCACTTTCCATAATATCCATCGACGTGGACTCGTATTTAGGCCATCCACGAGCTTGACACGCATGGGAGGACAATATCCACCCCTCGATGATAGTACACCCGGTGATTGAGGTGAGATGTGAGGGGAGTGACGTGATGTGAGACGCCCAGACAGACATTCCCTCAACCTAATGGCTTCAGGAACAACATGCATTCAAATACTCGATGGTTTACGGGATTCTGTAATTCATACCAAGTATCATATTTTGCTACGTTCTTCATCGATGCAAGATCTAAGATATCCATTGCCGAGAGTCATTTGCATTTACAAAAGAAGCACAAGTCCCCACGACGCACATCATGGATGGGACGCAAGGGACAGGCTATCAATTTAAGTATTCCTTGGCGCTTTTCACATCGGGGATTGTTAGTCTCCCAACGCGCACGCTGGGAATGTGATACGCCCAAATTATACCTCTCTTATAAGAGAGTAAGCAGTATTTGTAAAATATATAACCCAACTGGGTTGGGTGTTGAATCCCACAGGGAATACCGTGTTCACTAAGTATTGTGAATGTTATTAGACGGTTGGTCTAATGTTCCTGAGTAGAAGGGAGTTTTGAAATGTTAATAGAGTTCTTTAATATTCGAGTCACACAAAAGTCCAATTAATGTGAGTTAATGCATATGTAATTTCACTGAGAATGAATTAACTAGGGTTATGCTCACCAAGATGTTCAAATAGTTAGGGTTGTGTGTTTGTGCTTAAATTCTAACTTATGTATTCAATTGCAAGAATTATTGAATTCTAAGAATTACCCACGTGTTTGTCAACCTAATGGGTGTTTCACCCTTTACTTATCTCTAACTTAAATGATTCATGCATTATTCAATAATACTCTCACGAGGGTTAATCCTGTTAAGGCATAAACCCATTAACCCAAAGGGTATACCTATGGATTTCACGTGAATTACTTTTTTTCCCAACATCCACTTTATTGTTAGACAAGTGGTGTTCATAGGCTCACTTATCAAGTTTGCAACCAAGAGATGTCATTATATTGAAGAAGAATTCATGTGGATTTGATACATGTTAGAAATCAAATCTATGTACAAACCCAAACTATTTTCCACATCAAGGCTCCCCTAACCCTAGTTATGGGAGTTTAGCTACTCATATCCATATCAGAAATCAAAGTTATATTGATGTTCATAAATAACTTCAGAAGAGTACTTAAAAAAGTCACAATATTGTTCTTCTCAATCTTTGATGGAAAATATGAAAACTAATAATCAAATCACGATCTCTAGATTCAAATCCTAATGAAAAGTAGTACAAAGCTCTCACTAGAGGAGAAAGTATGAACTGAAGACAAAAAGTACGTAATAAACCCTAATACTTGGTATTTATATGATTCCAAAACTGGGGTTTTAAAATTCAAAATCAGATTCTACGCATTATGATCGACGGGTCAAGCGACAGTTTGTCGTAGGTCTGACGGTCTGTCACCTGTACCATCGCTGGGTATCCAGTGACGACTCCGTGCTCTACTTCTGGGAGATGGGTAGTGCGACGTCCCCTGGCAAGATTGATGTTCCATCACTTGGACTATCGCAGGACTTTTAGTGATGATGTGTTCTGTATCTTGGCGATGGTTCAAATCGCTGGTTCGTTGCGGGGCCGATGGTCCATCGCCTTGACCATCGCAGGATGTCTAGAGTTTTTGCCTGCTGCTTTTTGTTGACAGTTTAGATCGACGGATTATCGCAAGTTCGACAGTCCATTGCCTAAGCCGTCGCTGCTCATTTTACCTTTGTTTTGCTCATATTGTCCATGTTATCCTTCACACTCAGTCCTCATCCTGAAAGAACTAAAATACCATGTTATTTACAATAATGGTTGCTTGAAAACACACAATTATCCTAAGGAAAAGGCCTAAAATGTTTCATCAAAACACGGAACATCAATACCCTCAACTTATGGCAATTGCTTGTCCTCAATAAACTCAACACCAGGATACATATATGAACAACATCATGATGGGCATTTCGCAGTAAAACCAACAAAATTGTACAATCATCCCACTACCTATTTGGTTATGCTATCTCAACACACATGGATCTACTAGTGGCATTAACTACTAACCAGCATATTCATAGCTACAGATCAACACCACAAAGAACTATATAGAACAAATATATCTCAGCATGCCCTCACAAATAAAGAAGTCCACCTTACATTACACTATTAAATCATGGACAAAACTAACCTTCTCACTCTCAAAAAAGAAGTTGCCAACATTGTGTACATCTATAAACTTGGCTTTATCATCTAATGTTCTCTTATGATTGACTCACTAAGATCAAGTAGGACTTGCTAAGGGTTGTAATGAGGTCTTAGGCTCAGTGAAGGTTATTCATTTGAGTAAGTGACTTAAACTATAAGAATTTCACTCTCTTTACCCTTTTTGGTAGTTCCTTACCAGAATTAAGGACCCTTTCATTCATTCGCAGTTATTCATCAGCGCTCTTGTCATAACTCCCCCCCCCTCCCCCAGTTTTTTTTTCAAAGATAACACAATATCATCCACCCTCACCTTATGCTAATGAAAAAAATTAAGGTGCACAATATCTATTTAGATTGCTAACTAGACCAGGGCCGGATGCTACCCCTCAAATTAATTTCAACTCAACCTCCTAGGCTACGAACAATCCAGCAGTAGGCACCCTCAACTTAGGCGATTTGCCTAAGTTAAAGTACACAATGTCCACAATTGGACCAGGGACAAAGCTAAGTGCTTAACACCTTCTAGAGAGTAAATCAAACTTATTTAGACAGAAAAATACTAACACAGCTCAACAGGGTTGACAAAGGGAACACAATGTTTTTAGTGGGTTAATTATTTGGCTAAGTGAACTAACAACACAAGAAGTCCTACTATCCTCTCTTATTAAGTAAAAATACACGACAACATCTGGTGAATCAGGTAAGTTCTAGGTGTACAACTTATGTTTGAACTACACAAATACTCACCCGCACATGCACTGAGTTAATTTATATCCTACTAATTTTTGGGATCCAGAACACATAGCTATGCTTTGCTTCATAACTTCTAATGACATTAACAGAGTAACACATGGTTTCACAACATTTTTCCACTTGGTAAGAGGAATTAATTATAAAAAAATGAAAAACACAAATTTTTCACCATCAGTTATCATCGACATATGTACACTAAGGTGCTAACGGAAATGGAACTTTTATTTCATGAAATACTATTACCAACAGAACATGAAAATGAAAATAGTGAAAATGAAAATACAACACCTTAATACACCCCCATGGTACAAGCACATCCTACTCCTACAAAAATAATGCTTTGTCCTCAAATGCATAAAATTTGAAGTACAAAGAAGGAGAGAATACTTGTTGTGACTCATATTCAATCTGAGGAATTAGTGAAGTGTGGGGAGACTCCAGGATCCTCACCAAGTGCAATGTTGACTCCTATGGTTGTGGGAGTACTCAAAATCTCTCCCTCCAGAATTGGAGGTATCACATCTCTGACAGGGTCTAAAATTTACCCCCTGACTAGGGGCAAACTAGTGGATACTCTAGTTGTTTCATCTTGAAGCCTTTTTTTCTTCTTCTCTGCCTCTTTATTTGACTTTTTCATTGCCTTCTACATTTGGTAATCTTCAAATTATTCAGGTGACATGGTTGAACGTCTTCGTTTCTTCTCTTATTTTTAGCAGCTTTCTCAGTCTTCTTATCTATTTTTTCTACTTTCTTACCTTTGTCCTTGATCGGACGCCAAAATAATTCAATGAGGCCCTCTTCCTCATCAATATCACTCTAGAATAGATGAAATATGGTCTGATGTGGCTGCTGATTTTTCTTGTCTACATCTTCTTGGAGCCATCTAACCTCCTCTATCACTTCAGAAAAATTCGAGATGGACATTGTATCCAGCTTCTTGTTGATTCTCTCCTCCATGTTGTCTATTCACAACTAGATGTTTTTGATAGTACACAATACTTTCTCTACAATCCTCTCAACAAAGGGTTTGAAATCTTTCCCCCATATGGTCATCTGCTTTTCAACCTTCTTGACAGCTCATACAGTCTTTGCGAAGTTTTCATGGTTCATCCTGTACTCGGAATATTGGGATGGGATTGACGCAGAGTCTAGGTTCCCACCCATAGTCATCGAATTTACACCTACAGAAATAGTAGGAGGCACGTCGTAGTAAGGGGTAATGGCATACCTGCAAGACCCTCTGATGACTCAGGTACTAGCGCTGGCTGAGTCTGCTGGGCTAGAGCTCCACTGGCTCTAATATCAAACCTTGATTCATCCCTCGTCTATTCAATGACCTATTTGTACAGTGCTGGAACCTCATTGTCAATTCCACTAATCAAAGAGACATTTGCTTGCTTGCACAAGTAAGTGATGAGTCAAGGAAATAGCAGTACAGTCTAAGTCTTGTGAGCACAAAAAAACAAATCATCAGATATAATCTAACCAAAATCCACAATCAACCCTTCAATCAAAGAAGAAACAATTAAGGCTCTAGTACTTTCCAAGCAATCATCGCCCCCAGTAGGCATCAGCCTCAGTCGCACAATCACTTACCAGAACTTGGCCCTGAAGCTTAGGTATTTCTTTGATATTCTTTCATGGGGTTTGTGTATCCATGCATGCTCGCCCCCATCTATCAGGATCCTCGCTAACCAGGGCCTTTGTGTAACCCATGTGAATAATCGATGCTCCAACTCAGGAATTATCCTTGGTATCTGGTAGTCGGGCCCAAATAAGAACCTGTTCAAAGTCCGCTCTGGAATGTCAATATCAACTCCATGGATAGGAACTATCTCTAACTTGTTCATTTCGGCAACTGATGCACCCGTGGGACAATCCTTTTTCAGCAATGCCAAATAGTTGGCAAAAAACTCACAAACCAAGTTAGGTTGGTAGGATCCAAGTGGCTTACCCATCAAACCCAACTCATACTCATTGAACCGCCGCTCGAGTTTGGGATAATTGTGCAGGGTTATTGTTATCATATAATACTCCTAAAAAATTGCTCTTTTGATTGGCAACCTATCGGTGGGTGCCAACCCTTTGTACAAGATGTCACGAGCACCCACCACTTTCCATCATATAGCTTCCCGTACTTGGGGAACCTTGTGTTCGATTAAGTTAGGATCCTCCTGTTGGGGATACTCCTCTTGAATGGGGTTAGAAGTTTCAACCCCTATCTCAACTGTTGCTATTGTTTTCAACCTCCTCTTCAGACGAGGAGGATGAAGAAACCACATAATGACTTTGCCGAGTGTTATGGGCTGGTGCGTCATGAATGGCTACTTGGCCTCTTCCCCGACCTATGGTTTGTGGTAATTCGGGAGCCATGGTACCTAAAAATGCAGCATTTATAATTATACATTTTTAAACCAGATAAAAAAATTTCTAACCAGCGACGGTTAAAGGCGACGATCCGTCGAGTATGTGATGGTCCATCGACCTCAACCGTCGGGGTCATTCCAGTAGCTCTATTTCTATAAATTGTGCAACGGTCTAAGGCGACTCTCCGTAGAGTATGCGATGGTCCATCACGCATATCGTTGACTGTAAATGGCCGATGCAACCCTCATTTTGGCATTTTGTCAAACATCTTGCATGCATCTCATGTAAGGATGATTTTTACGATATTTTGATTGATAATACATCACCCTAACTTGCCATTATTGGTCCATGGGTTACTCAGACTTTCCCCGGGATAGTATATGCTGGGCTTCGACTAAAGTCAACAACATACCATTATCAAACAAAATAGAAAAAGAAATGACTTTGATGCACTGGGTTATTTTCACCTATTTGATCTCTCATCATGTTGAAGAAAAGGAAAGGAGAATTCATACCTAGTTGTTGCAGTATTGAATCGCAACATGGACTTGTACAATGCACATCGAACAATCAGATGAAGATTTAATTTAGTGAAATAAACTTATGACTTGTGATGAGAAAATGATAAGGGGGAAGTAGCGTTTAAATAGTAGGGGAGAAAAGGGAGTTGAGAACTTATATGGGAGAATGAAAAGGGACAGGTGCATTAAATAGGTGGGAGTTACTTAACCACTTCAAATTATCAGTTTAAAACCATTTGGATCAGATAAGAATAAAAATTTAGCTATTTAAACTAATATGACCCGACCCGTTAAAATAGGGCTTAGTGCAATGGTTAAAGCAACGGTCTGTCAAGGATGTGACGGTCAATCAGACATCCATTAGCGACTATCCAGTGAACTAACCTTGGGAACAATATACGATGGTTCACTCGATGTTATGTCGAGGGTGCGACGGTTTGTCAGAATTACCCGATCGCGACTTTTCCAGATTCTTGGTTTCTGGGCATGTTTGCGACGATTGACCGCGACGGTCCATCGATCTAGAGATGATATGTCGGGTTAATCCATCAGTTACCCTACCTTAATTTTTTATCTATTATCTTTTATTTTTGTACCTGCATACTTACACAAACCCTCTAGCTTGCACAAATCAACAAAACAAACAATAAAATAACTTAAGTTAATGCTATACAACAACACAATGCGGGTTGCCTCCCACTAGTGACTGATTTATCATTGTAGCACGACTTAGTTACCTCGATTACCCAGACTTCATTGATATAGAAAGTAGCAATACTTTTTATCGAGTCTTTTGGACCAATATAAAGTTTTACTCATTACCCGTTGACTTTGATGACACTTCCAACTTTATTTTCAAGTTCGACTACTCCAGATGAGTAGACTTAAGTAACTTTAAATGAGCCTGTCCTATTTGACTTAAGTTTACCTGGTAACAATTTGAGTCTGGAGTTGAACAGAAGCACTAAGTCACCTTTTTGGAAATCTTTTTTTTCAATCCTCTGATCATGATACTTCTTCATCTTCTCCTTTTATAGGTCTGCCTTTTCATAATATCCAAGATGAAACTCATCAATCTCATTCAGCTACCCCAATCTCATATTCGTTGCCTCAATTCAGTTCACATTAAGCCACTTCAGTGCCCACAATGCTTTATGCTCTATCTCAATCGGCAAATGGCACGCCTTTCAATATACCAATTAGTATGGAGACTTGCCAATATGTTTCTTGAAAGCCGTTCGATATGCCCATAAGGTATCATTAAGCTTCCTAGACCAATCCTTTCGGCTAGCATTTACGGACTTGGCAAGGATAGGTTTGATTTCCCGATTAGAGATCTCCACCTGTCAACTGGTCTGTGGTTGGTATGGAGTAGCCACCTTATGTTGTTTGACTATATATTTTTCCAAGGCAGCTCTTAATATCTTATTTCAGAAGTGTGTTCCTCCATCGCTTATGATGGTACATGGTACCCCAAAGTGAGAGAAGATATTTCTCTTGAAAAATACAACAACCTGCTTTCCTTCATAATTATCCAAAGCCACAGCCTCGACCAATTTTGACACGTAGTAAACACCAACTACTATGTACTTTATCCAAAATGAGCTCACGAAAGATCCTATGAAATCTATGCCCCACACATCAAATAATTCTACTTCCAATATTTTTAGACATTGGTATTTCATGGTACCTTGAGATGGACCCTTGCCTTTGACATTGGTCACATCTCTTCACGAACTCTTAAGCATCCTTGAACAAAGAGGGCCAATAGTAGCTACTCTAAAGCACTTTTCTTGCAGTCCAATCACCTGCATGGTGATCTCGAACTGGGGAAGTAGGTTTTGCTTCCAATACACTCAGCAAATCTACTTTAGGGACGCACCTTCAAATAACACCATCTACACATAGTCGAAAAAGATACGTCTCATCCCAGAAGTAATGGGACAGTTCATGGAGAAACTTTTTCCTTTGATGAAAGGAAAAATTCTTTAGTACCACCTCACTTACCACATAGTTTGCGAAGTCAGAATACCGCGGTACTTTTTCGAGCACTGCAACCAATACTTTCTCATCAGGAAAGGAGTCATCAATCACAAGCTTGTCTTTTACTGCCTGCTCACCATCGAGTCAGGATAAGTGATTAGCCACCTGATTCTCACACCCCTTACGATCCTTAACCTCGAAGTCAAATTCTTGAAGTAGCAATACCCACCGGATCAACCTTAGTTTAGTGTCCTTCTTCGCCATTAGGTACCTCAAGGTAGTGTGGTCAGTGTGTACCACTAGCTTGGTACGTAGAAAATATGCCAAAAACTTCTCAAAAGCATACACCACTGCTAGAAGTTCCTGCTATGTGACAGTGTAGTTTTTCTGAGCTCCATTCAGTTCTTTGCTAGTATAATAAGCTGGATGAATCAATTTGTCCTTCTTTTTCCCCAGCACAGCTCCAAGGGCAACACCACTTGCTTCACACATTATCTCAAACAGTTTTGACTAGTTCGGTGCAACTATGATAGGGGCCTCAACAAGCTTCCTCTTAAGGCATTCAAATGCCTTAATGCATTCAGCATCAAAGAAAAACTTAGTTTCCTTCTCCAAAAGTTTACAAAGTGGATTTGCAATTTTAGAGAAGTCTTTTATAAACCTCCGGTAAGAGCCAGCATGCCCAAGGAAACTACGCACCCCTTTCACTGAGATGGGAGGTGGTAGCTTCTAAATAACTTCTACCTTGTCTCGATCGACCTCTATCCCTTTTGATGAAATTTTATGCCCGAGAACAATGCCCTCCTTCACCATGAAGTGGCATTTTTCCCAATTAAGAACAAGATAGAAATCCATGCACCTCTGTAAAGCCCTACTAAAATTTTCCAAACACCGCTCAAATGAATCTCCAACCACAGAAAAATCATCCATGAACACCTCCAAGGTGTCCTCAACCATATCTGAGAAAATAAACATCATACCCCTTTGGAAGGTAGCGGTTGCATTACATAACCCAAATAACATCCACTTGAATGCAAAAGTTCCATACGGGCATGTGAACGTTGTCTTATCCTGATCTTCGGGAGTAATACTGATCTGATTGTAGCTAGAATATCCATCCAAGAAATAATACCACCCCCTTCCTGCCAATCGATCAAGCATTTGATCCATGAAGGGCATTAGGAAGTGGTCCTTTAAAGTCCATTAGTTTATTTTGTAGTAGTCCATGCAAACTCTCCAACAAGTCACAGGCCTAAGATAAATCAACTATTTCTTTTCATTTGTAACAACAGTCATGCCCCCTTTCTTAGGCACACATTGAACTGGGCTTACCCATTTACTGTATGAAATAGGATAAACCACTCCTGCATCTAGCCATTTAATAATCTCCTTCTTAACCACATCTTGTATCGGTGGGTTAAGTCGGCATTGATGCTCAATAGTAGGAGTACATTCTTCCTCAAGTTGTATCTTATTAGTGCAAATGCCAGGGGGAATGCCAATAATATCAACAATAGTCCAGCCTATTGATCTTTTGTATCTTTGAAGCACCAAAATAAGTTCTTCCACTTACTTCTCACCTAGGTCATCCATAATAATAATAGGTAGTGTATTCCCACTACCCAAGAACACATACCTCAAATGACCCGGTAACTCTTTTAGCTCCAGGACAGGTGGTTCTTCTATAGAGGGCTTAGCAGGTAGACTTGGATGATTTTGTAAGTCCAAATCCAACTTCTTGGGTGCATATGAGTAAGACCCCATGCCTGTTAAGGAACACACAGTCTCTTCATAATCATCTATACCATATTGAGCAAAATTCATCAACACGACAACCAATGTTTCAACAACAAATTTCTCGTCAATCAAACTTTCCTGCTCCTCCTTATAATAGACATCCACAATGGAAAATACATTCATTTCTTTCTACTACTTTATTGATTGGCACACATCAAATCGCACCACTTCATCATTCATCTTAAATAAGAGATCATTCGCTCGCAAATCAATTAGCACACTTTCGGTTCGGAGGAAAGGTCTACCCAAGATGATGGGAACCTCAAAATCCACCTCGCAGTATAGAATGGAGAAATCCCTAGGAAATATGAAACTAGCAACCTTGACCAACACATCATACAGAATACCAATAGGTCATTTTATCGACCTATCCACCATAACAAGTCGTATGTTAGTGGGTGTGGGGTCTTTGAAACCCAACTTTTAATAAATAGCTATCGGTATCAGATTGATGTTAGATCCCAAGTCGCACAGAGCTTTTGCAATGTCATGAGGTATAATAGTGCATGGGTGACGGCTTACCAGAAAATGACGTCAGAGAGGTCTAGTATGAAGAAGTGTCTGCCTAACCCTGACAATATTGCCTAATGAGTTACCACAACTCTGACGATATTTTTCTATGTCGTCAAGTATAATGGGCCCAGAAGTTAAGTTGGATCCGACCCGGCCAAGACTTAAACTCTTCACCTTCACGGTAGTTTATTTGGTTTCCATGTTTAGTTATTTCCTTCCTTAGCTAGAATATATAATATCTTCCTTCCTTCTCCAACTTGATCACAACTAAGTAAGAAAAACTTTCCCTTGAGAGATTGGATTGAAAACAAAGTGACTAACTTTATTCTCTCATCCACATTCTCTCACCTCAAGCTCACACTTCATACGAACTAAGTTCCATTGTTAAGGAAGTGTGCAAGTCGACAATCCGGTATGCTCTATGCTTGAAACTCTTCTTTCTTTTGGGTATGTATAATAGGAGAAGTTCAACCTTGGTTCAAAGGAGCTTAAGCGGATTAAATAACTACAAGCTAGTTTGAATATAGGGTTTCTCTAGGTTCTAACTGAAAAAGATCTAAAGAGAAGCTCAAGAACTAAACTTAAGTTAAAATCAAGTAGAAATTGAAGTCAAAAATCAATGAAAAAGAGAGTCGAAGGATTGTGTTCTGAGCTAACGACATTTATGGTAGGACGTCACATCTGTGACGACTTACCACAAATGTCATCATAAGTCAAAGAAAAAAGAGGAGGTTCTCTTAAGGTCAGATGACATATCTGATACGTCGTCATAGGTATGACATCTTACCAGACAATGTCGTCAAAAGTTGAGAAATTTCAGTAGTCACAGCTTCAGGATGACGACGTCTATGGTAAGCCGTTAGAAATATGATGACATACCAGAGATGCCATCAAGCCTCTGAACTAAAACTGAATTGAACCCTTTTCAGGGATTCTAAGCAACTACTGATGCATTTTGTTTATTTATATGATTTAGAACACTGAAATTTGACTCTAACTTGCTGCAGGAATAAAAATGGCACCCAAGAGAAAGAGTCCTAACACTCCAAAGAAAGTGGAGAAGTTAAAAGTGGTTCGGAAGCTTATTAATGAGGACTCCGACTATGAAGATGAAGAACCACTTCTCAGGTGGAAGGGAAAAAAACCAAGACCAAAGGCATCTCCTCCACCTAAACCCATTCAGGTGGAGGATAGTGATGATACTGAAACTAATACACCACCTGAGAGTGAGTCCTCTGAGAAAAAGGGTTCCAAGAAAACCGAGTCCGAACAGCCTGAGTTTGAGAAGGCTAAATTTGAAGAGCAGGGTTCTGAGGAGATAGAATCAGGACCACCATCCTTAAATAAGCAAAGTGATGATGATTGTCCAATTCAGAGAGCTGTAGTGAGATGCAAAAAACTCGGAGGTTAAATATAATATAAGATGGCTCATTCCGAGAGCTGAGAAGATATATCTTGATGGTCTGCATAGAACTCAGCAAAGACCTATTTTGAGACCTATCTTTGAAGAAAAATAAATCATTACCAAAGGGTGGATCAACTACCCGGAGGTGATGAAAAATTTCCAAGATTATGGAATAGAGTGGACTACCACAACAGAAGATTTTTACAATCCAGTAGTAGTATGGGAGTTTTATGCAAACTACCAAGCAGACTTGGAAAACAGATGCAAGGAAGGTAAGAGAATATCGAACATGCCATTACTGTAGAAAATTGCAGTGAAGGGAGTGATGGTGAGTATCTCGGACACAACAATCTATCGATTTATTCATGGGCCAAACTTCAATGTTTAGGATACTTTACCCACATTCTATACCTGTTTAAAAGATAAGGAAAATAAGCGCAGAGGGTTGGCTACTCACATAGCGGAGGCAAATCCTATTTGGTTGACCAACCCGAATGAAAGGATCTACAAAGCTCCTCTAACACCTGAGGCAAAGTTCTGGTGTGGCGCAGTGTTCATGCACTTGATCCCTACAGAAAATGATAATCTACTGGGAGATGACAGGGCCATACTAGTTGCTAGTCTAGTGACTGGGATGTCCCTAGATTTTGGTGAAATTATTGCTGAGGAGATAAAGATTCTGGTGTCTAGGCCTGACACTACATATCCATTCCCATGTCTGATCACTAAGCTATGAGGAGCAGCAAATGTGCCTGAGATCACAGGTGTGGATGAGGATGTCGCTGCTAGAAAGACTCACAACCCGATCAGAAGTGAGGAAAATCTACCTACATTGAGGCTTGAGAGGGGAGAAGAGGTAGCAGTTGAGCCTCCTATTCCATATTCTAGTTCAGTGCCTACGGTGGAGGTAAATGCTCCTGAGGTTGCAACAGTACCACCACCACCTTCAGCACTGGCAAATTCAGTGCCTGTAACTGAGTCAGCTCCATTAGCTTCTGCAGCACCAGCAGGACTTGCTTTTAACTTGCAAAACTTTAGAAAAATTACTAGACAAACTCAATGGTGAGAGGATCAGCTGAAGCAGTTTTCCAAGCAGTTTGCAATTGCAGTAGATAAGAGAATCAGGGTTACACTTGAGCCTTATGAGTCCTTTCCTACTAGGTTTTCTGACTTGGAGAATCAATTTGATGTGCGAGAAAGAGAAATGTTGAGTACAGAGCTTAAATAGTTCATATCTGAGTTTAAGTAGATGAAGATGGAGTTTGGAGTGATTAGACAGCTCCAGTACATTACAATAATAAAAGATGTGGCTGAGGAGCCCGAAGGTGAATTAGAGTTGCTTGATCTTATTGAGGATCCTGTGCAGAAGAAGAAAAACAAAGAAAAGAGAGAAGGAAATAGAAAGAGACAAGGAGCTGATGAGAATGAGGGAAAACCTGAGAAAAAGGCAAAAAAAAAGGCTCAAAAAATAGGAGCAGAAGAGATGATGCAAGCAAGTGATAAGGTAGCAACCACTGACAAAGTGAACCTGAAATGGGCAATACAAGCGTCCCTAGAGGACCACTTGAGAAGGGAGGAGACACTCCGATCTAGAGCCGTAGGAGCCTCATCCAGTGACTTCAGATGTAGTGGTAGTTGAGCCAGCGCAGTAGTAGGATCCATATATAAGTGTCCTGACTGGAGTTACTGATGTGGGGGTAAAACCCGATGATCCTCGTACTTAATCTCTACAAGGTACGCCCTAAACCCTTAGTTTTATTATGTTTTGATTTTAAGTTGAGGGTGTAGGGTAGCATGTTGTTGTAGCATATTCTATAAATAACTAGGAGTAGTGCAAGTTTTGTAGGTAGTCAACTAATTTTTTTTTTAATTTTGAACACCTCTCCGAAGGTTTGTTTTGCATAACTGTGTGAATTGCCTGAAATTGTAACTATTGAGCATCTGGTTAGGGCTTTTGTGTTTAACAATCACAGCTGAATAACTGCATGAACCAGATAAGTAGTAGTTAGTGAAATGCTTGTGTGCCAAGTGTGTGTGAGATCTTACAGTGTTCCCTGTGGTATTGCTCAATCTAGAACTTGCCCAGTTCATTTTGCCTTGGTTAAGAGATAGGGGTTAGGAAAGGATCATAGGCCATTTTTGAATTTAAGTCACTTTCACCCTAAATGACCTTCTCTGTAATGCATTACATCCCTTGGTCCCCGTTTGAGCCTAAATTGACCATTTTCTTTCTATGAAACCCTTCACCTTCCCTTTTTAAATCATAATGAACCTATTTTATCCCTGGTCCTCCTTGGACATTATGCACCTCTATGTAGGCAAATATTCTAAGTTGAGGGTGGATATCATAGGGGTGCGTGATATAAGTTGGGTATGAAGAAGGGTAGAATAGAAGAGAAAGAATCAAAGAAAAAGAATAAAAGGTTAGGTGTTGGTGAAAAAGATCAAGTAAAGAAAATCTGTTGGAATAAAAAAAAGTGCACCCATCCTGAAAGTGTGATAAAGAAAAAAATGAGAGAAAAAAAGGTTAATAAGTGTACCCCACAAGATAAGGTATTTCCAAGGAGGTTAGTCACTATAAATTCCATTTAATACCATACCAGCCCCTAGCCTACGTTACAATCCTGAGAAAGTCCTATAGTGATCCTAGCTTACCTGTCTAGACACTGTGGTAATGAAAATAAGGGTAATAATATGTTATTTGGCATACACTGTTTGAAATTCAATCTGAGTGCGAGAGTCTTTGTGATTATCCCCATGATTATACCTTGATTGTTGATAGTGAGAGAAAAGGGGAATTTCTTTATTGTGAGGGCACACTAGTATCTTGCTAAGTTACTTTCTTGTTTGGGTAGTGTACATTACATGCATGATTGTTGGCACTTAGTGATGCCATAGGTATAAGCCTTTGTGTTACATTGTTGTTTATCAATAAATTGTACAGTAGTTTGAGTTGGTTGACCTTGGAGGTGGTAAACTGAGTTTTGAGCTAAAAATTGGTTGTTGACTGTTGAATGTTTATTGTATTCTCTTAGTTGTGTTTTGTATGCACTTGGTGTCAACGTTGGTGGAATTATACCACCCGTTGAACCAACTTCATCCATTCCTTCATCATCATCATCAGCCTCATAGTGCATAGGCTGTTGACCATATCTACCTTATCTATTGACGTTTTGCTGCACTGGTGCAACAACTTGCTCTGCTCTCCTTGAGTTTTGAGGATTCAGCAATTCCTCATCACCCAAGTACTCATCATCAGGGTTTTGGTGATGTGCTTGTTGACCCAAATTTTGCACATTCACCTGAGCCTTGGCTAAAGTAGCTAATCTTTCTGCTTCCTGTTGTTCAACCATTCTTCTAATTAGTTGAGGTTCCGGGTTGATTGGTAATAGTGGTGTGCCAAAACATCTCATTTCTTGCATAAACAACACAGAACCTACAATAAACCAAAACAACAAATAAATGTAAATCAAGGAAACTTAACTATCAACAAATTTTCGCGCATAAAATTTTCAATCTACAACCGTATTCCCCAGCAACGGCGCCATTTTTGATAATGCTCAAATTATACTCTTGAATGGGTGTAAGCGATCGTTGTCAATACAAAATCCAACTAGGTTGGGGTCGAATCCCACAGGGAATAGGGTGTGAACGTCAATTTGTTTATGAAATACTTTACTAGTAGTTTATCATTTCCAAAAGTTGGGGGTTTAAAGTTCACAATGTATCAATCTTCACTTTTTGAATTTTTAGAGTTGTAATCAATATAAATGGGAAACCAGAGTTATGATCACCAAAGGTTTCGGGTATTGACAGATGCCAGGTAATGCTAGATATCCTCGGAATGAGTAGAACAACAGAATATCCCTAACTATGATACGATCTGACTTATCTCTCGACCTCACCAGACAATTTATTATCTAATTCTCTCGAACGTAGATAATTTATCTGTATCCAATAGGATGTTATCTCAGGTAGATTAATCCAGTTATGGCATTAATCATTAAACAGAAGGTTGGTAGCTTCCGAGTCCCTGTAGATAATTCCCGTTCTCTAGTCTATTTCTCCGTTTAAAGAAAATAAAACCTACGGCATAATCCACTAGATTTCAGTTAAACCACAAAATTTTAAGATGTTTTACTACTCTTTGAATCCGTTAAACACCTAGCATCATATCAAACCCTAATCCTTGGATCCCATAACCCCGGCTAATAAAATTAGCCGCTCATGATTTGACGAAGGAATCACAAGTTGAATTCATGATGATAATGATAAAATTACGTATAGATGGAAAACAACAAATAATTTCTTCAATTAAATCCCAAGTTAGAAACCCAAGAATAGTTGATAAGAAAGAAACTAAAAATAATTGGCAAAAGAAAACAATGTACATGTTTCTCCTTCCGAAATTCCTGTTCTGAATAATGAAAACTTCAATGCTTAAAAACCCTAAAAACTACTATTTATTCTGAAGCCTAATTAAGGAAATAAAATAACAAAATCACATCTGGGCTCAGATTTAGGTGACGCCATACTGGTGTTGGTCGTCAGGCTTCTGACGGCGTCTTAGATATGTCATCAGAAGTCATGCCATCTTGAACTGTTCTACCTCACTCTGATGATGTCCTATGATGGCTTACCATACTTGTTACGGTGTGTAGCAAATGTCATCAAACCTTCAGCTTATTTCACCATGTTCTGCCTCACTCTGACGGTATATTCTGATGGCTTACCACACTTGTGATGACATATTGAGAATGTCGTCACTCTCATCCAAAAACACTTCTCCACTGTTCTTCCTGATGCCTTTTTCTGGTAGCTTACCACATCTCTGACGGCTTGCAAGAAAATACCGTCAGACTCATATCAGCTCACTTGTACCAGATTTTACTTATTTTGTTCATCTTTCCTATGTTTTCCTCCCATCCTTGGTACAACTGCAATATCACAAGAAAACAATTAAACAACAACCAAAAGTTGCTTAAGACTTCGCAATTATTTAGATTTAAAAGCCTCAAATATGTTAGCATCTGCTCACACATCAATGGGATAGTGAATGCTCCTGGATATGCTTTTTTCTACACTCTACCTCATGTAAATAGCACCACAATGATAAAGATTGTCCATCATCTCAAAACTAACTAACCTCTTCTTTGTGACAAGGCCTTTCTTGAACTTTGTGTACCCGAGAATTTGCTCCAATGCCTCCACCAATGGCAGATTAATCATCAACTACTTGAGCATAGCCATGAATATGCTGAAATTTGTGTCATCGGCCTTTTTCTTCAATCGATGGGGAAATAGAAGGGGTAGTTTTAGAAGAGTGGTAATCACCACTTCAGCCTCCTTTCCCTTATTCTTCCCTAACTCATCAACCTGCTGACTGTTGGATGGTGTATCATCAATAACCTCATCCGATCTCCCAGACTCCATTTGATGATAAATCTCTACTTCTTCGGTATCATTAGCTAAAATATCAACTACAGGCTTACCCACAGGAGGGCCAGCCAATACCTTACCACTTCTAATAGTGATAGCCTTGAAAGAGCCATTATTTCATAGATTCTGAATAGTTTTACTTGGCAATATTCCAGTCTTCCTCTAATTCAATGCTTCCAAGAGCTGGCTCATTTCTTTCTGCAACTTCTTGATAGAGGTAGTGTGCGAGTTTACCAACTGACACATAGAATACAAATCGCTCTTCATGGTAGTCACTCCAGAGTTGATAGATTCAACTCCATTTAGTAATTTCTCCATAATGTCCTCCATGGAAATCCTGCCAGAGCTAGGTGCAACATTATCTCTGCTTCTGGGAGGTACATATAGCCCACTCCTATCATTCTTACCTTTCTAATTTCCTTTCTCTCTATCCTTGTAACCAACCTTGTCATAGTAGTTCAGACCTTGATTTTCTTTGCTATTGCCTCGAAAACCCCTTAGATTATTCAAATAGTTAGCCTCTTCTTCCGAATCAGAATTATCTCTACCTTTGGCTGTAATATCTTTCACTTTGTCAGTCTTAACAGATAAGAAATGCTTGGACAACAGATCTATCTACATCTTTAAGAGTGCCATTTCTTGATTACGTTCTTCCTCCTTCTTACGTTGTTCTGTAGTCAGGCCAATAGACATAGAAGGGCTTGCCACCACAGAATCCCTGGTATGCCAAGCTCTGCTTTATTTGGTCATACGATAAAGCATCTATGAGGCCTCCTAAAAAGTGAGACCCATAAATGAACCCCCCTACAATATTATCAACAACTGGCTTCGTAATAGAGATCAAAGCCCGATAAAGAGTCTCCATAAGATGAATATCTATCATATTATAGTTCGGACACTGAATCATCTTTTTTTTAAACCTCTTCCATGTCTTATGAAGAGCTTCAGTTGGGAGATGCCTAAAGTTGTTGATCTCATCCCTTAACTGTACCCTCTAGAATATGGAAAGAACCTTTCTAGGAAAGCCTCTTTCAATTGCCTTCAGTTGGTTATAGAATCAGGCATCAGCTCATTAAGCCATAATGTTGCCTCCCCAGAAAGAAACAACGAAAATAAACATATGCGGATGGCATTCTGTCCTACTCCCGGGATATCAAAGGACTTACAAATAGTGACAAAGTTCACTAAATGCATATTGGGATCATCTCCCGAGAGTCCACCAAATAACCCCTTCAGATGAAGGAGATGAATCATTATACTGGTAATATCAACTTTTCTCCTGGTGCTAAAGGTGGAGGAATAATAGCTCTAGTGGAACCAGCTCCATCCATTCAATCTTCATCATTATTAAGATCAAATTGAACAGCTTGGCGATCAGGTCTCGCCCTGAAAAGATGGTTTCTATTTACATTTTAGTTCACTGGTGCAACTACATTCTCTGCATGCCTTTGATTAACAAGATCTAACAAGTCATCATCCCCCAAATCATCATCATCAGGATTAGGATGACGTGCTTGCTGGCCATCATTCTGCTAATTTTATTGAGCTATAGACAACGCGGCTAGTCTCTCAACATCTTGGGGTTCTGTCATTCTGCCAATTAGTTGTAGTTCTTGATGTATTGGTAATAACGGTGCACCCGATCTCCGTGTAATTGGAATACACAACAACTACCGTGCACAAAATAAAAACAACAAATAAAAAGTAAATTTTTTGGGAAACTTTGACCAAAGGTCAAGTATCAAACACAATATGAATTGATAACCGTATTCCCTGACAACGACGCCAAAATTTGATACGCCCAAACTACACCTCTCTTACGAGAGAGTAAGCGGTCGCTGTCAAATATAGAACCCAACTAGTTTGGGTGTTGAATCCCACAGGGAATACCGTGTTCACTAAGTATTGTGAATGTTATTAGACTGTTGATCTAAGGTTCGTAAGTAGAAGAGATTTTTTAAATATTAACAGAGTTCTTTCGTATTCGAGTCACACAAAAGTGTAGCTAATGCGAGTTAATGTAGATGTAATTTCAATGATAATAAATTAACTAGGGTTATGCTCACCAAGATGTTCAAATAGTTAGGGTTGTGCGTTTGTGCTTAAATTCTAACTTGTGTATTCAATTACAAGAATTATTGAATTCTAAGAATTACCCACGTATTTCTTAACCTAATGGGTCTTTTACCCTTTACCCATGTGAAATCCATAGGTTTATCCTTTGGGTTAAGGGGTTGATGCCTTAACAGGAATAATGCATTATTCATTCATTAATCATGTTAATGCATTAACCCATTAACCCAAAGGGTAAACCAATGAATTTCATGTGAATTACTTCTTTTCCTAACATCCACTTTCTTGTTAGACAAGTGGTGTACATGGGCTCACTTCTCAAGTTTGCAACCAAGACATGTCATTCTATTGAAAAAGTATTCATGCAAATTTGATAAATGTTAGAAATCAAATATATGCACAACCCCAAACAGTTTTCTATATCAAGGCTCCTATAACCCTAGTTATGGGAGTTTAGCTACTCATCTCCATATCAGAAATCAAAGTTATATTGATGTTCAAAAATAACTTCAGAATAGTACTTACAAAAGTCACAATATTGTTCTTCTCAATCCTTGATGGAATATATGAAAACTAATAATAAAATCTCAATCTCTAGATTAAAATCCCAATGAAAAGTAGTACAAAGGTCTCACTAGAGGAGAAAGTATGAAACTGAAAAAAAAATATACAGAATAAACCCTAATATTTGGTATTTATATGATTCTAGAACTGCGGTTTTAAAATTCAAAGTAAGATTATCTGTATTATGGTCGACGGGTAAAGGAACGGTTCATCGCAGGTCCGATGATCCATTGCTTGCACCATCGCAGAGTGTCTAGTGATTCCATTCTCTACTTCTAGGCGCCGGGTAGTGCGACGGCCCGTGGCAAGGTCGATGGTCCATCGCCTGGACCGTTGCAGGACTTTCAGTGATTATGCGTTCTATATCTTGTTGACGTTTCAAATCGATGATTCATCACGGAGCCAACGGTTCATTGCCTAGACCATCGCACAATATCTAGAGTCTTTTCTTTCTTCTTTTTGTCGAAAGTTTATGCCGACGCATTGTCGCAAGGTCGATTGTCTATTGTCTAAGCCATCATTGCTCATTTTATGGATAGGAGCACATCGCTGACAGAAGGGACGACATGAATCAAGAAAGAATTCTCAGTCGGTCAATCCTTAATATGTATGGACCTGGTAAGTTTTCCCGTGTTGAATAAAATTAAGTCGTAGGTTCCACTCCTGCTGGTGCCCTTCCGACAATTCCTTTATGTTTTAGCCTTGTGACCATACTCCTCCCGAAACCCAAAAACTTTGATTTCTCATAAGGTGTCGGAAAAGTCCTAAAAGAAACATCCACCGATCCCGGCATCATTTATGGTTGAAACTAGGATGGTATCTGATTGTCTTCGAGCCCCCAACTTTTGTTCTTGATTAATGAAAACATCCTTGGTAAATGCTTTGGAAGTTGTTCGTCTTTCCTAAATCCATTAATTTCACCTCTGACTATGAAATACAAATGCCCCCGACTGTCCATGTTAATCATTACTCCGATCCCGAAGGCCAATGTAATAGGACTGATATCCTATAATTTTATGCTATGCTAATGTATACAGAGTGTAGGATTGCTTTGGATAGTTAAGGCCAGGAATGCATCACCTATAAAAGGGACGAGACTATCGGTGCTCACTATATGCGGACCGGACGACCCATCCCAAAGTCCAACTACGAGCTTTTTAACTGCAACAACTTAAATATACACTATTGGAGCTGGAATTACCGCGGTTTCTGGCACCAGACTTACCGTTCAATGAATCCTCGTTAAGGGATTTAGGTTTTACTCATTCCAATTACCAGACTCATTGAGCCCGATATTGTTATTTATTGTCACTATCTCCCCGTGTCAAGAATAGGTAATTTGTATGCCTTCTGCCTTCCTTGGATGTTGTAGCCATTTCTCAGGCTCCCTCTCCGGAATCGAACCCTAATTCTTTATCACCCATCACCACCATGGTAGTGAGACAGGGGCATTATCTTTTTTGCAACACCACTACTTTGTAGTCGCACTCACACTACACAACTTCAGCCAGAACACACACTGCACAATCTAAGTATATTAGACTATCTTTGCCAAAATGTAAAGCACACAACAATATATGGGAACCACATTCCCAACCTTTATATTTCTCTCAAAATTACAAAGGAAATGTCACACAAAACTATGGAAAGTCATACAACACTCTCACTCCTTGTTTTTTACCTTTTTACAATCTCAAGTAAGAACATATAAATACTGCGTAAGGCTGTTATAGCTGTTACAACCAACGACACCTGGCAGCTTGTCATTAGACAAGGCTGCATGTTTATCCCATGACACAACAGCCTGATAAAACTATTTAAAATACAATCTAAAAATAACACATGCTTACAACATTCAAAATTAAAACTTAGTAACTACCCCATGTCACTAGCACATGGGTAGTCTTGCCCACTTAGTCAATTTTCCCAATGCTAAACACTTATTTAATTTTCAGCTTCTCCAACATTTGATCAGATGTCATGCTTCTTAAGCATGCCTCACTTTGCCAGCATCATGCCATGTCAATGCCATGTTGTTGCCTGCGCCTGCGAAATGCCATTGCTTGTTCTATGAAGTTTTCTTAACCATGTCACTGCTTAGGCCACGCCAATGCCTATGTTGTGACTCAACCTTAATTATGTCAGTGCCCACGTCTGTGTCCATTCTTGTTCCATACCATCACCTGCGCCATGCCAGTGTTGATGCCATGACAGTGCCATGCCATGCTCATGTTGCTGCGTGCACGTATGCCTACTTAGGTGCCATGCACCTGTCATGCTTTATGTGCCCAAGGCATCCTTTCCATCACTCCAACATCCTTGGTCCTCACATTGCTTGTGTTGGCACATGTCAAGGACAATGTGTACCTTGACATGGCCATGTTATCCATCATGCCTTAGACTAGGGGTCTAACAAAGTACCCGTACAAAATGAACTCGATGCCCTCATCGAGGTTGTTTTGAGGTAGTCCTCAATTTGCTTGTCGAACTTCCACAAGTTTTGAGCCTTCTCCCAAAACGAATTTTATTCTCTTGAACCTTTCCATTGAATCAAAAAAATTGTCCTGGTACTCTTTTTCTGTTCCCTACGATCCAGTGATCAAGTATCTTCTCTATTTTGGATATATACTCTTTCAGAATCAAAGGAGGAGCCCTTTTGTTTTTGTTCCGGCCTGGGTCTTCAACATATTCATTGTACCTTTTTATAAAACTGACCTGAAATGTAGGGTGAATCTTCAACCATTTTGGCAAGTCCAACCGATAAACAACTTCTTAATCCCTTTCAATAACATCGAACGGTCCGTCATACCTTTGGATCAGCCCCCTATGCATCTGCTTGCTCACAATCTATTTCCAGATTTGTAGAGTGAGATTTAGAAGTACTTTTTCTCCTACGCTGAACTCTACCACACGTCTATGCTGATCAGCATACTTCTTCATGCATTTTTGGGCCTTCCTCAACCTATCGTGTGCTTCAACAATCATCTCATGCTTGTCTTTTGCCTATCTATATGCAACAGGACACTTGTGTTCAACCTTAAGAGTCACCACCTCCAATGGCGTCATAGGTTGTATGCCTAAGACAAGTTCAAACGGGCTCTTTTCTATTGCCGATGACCTGTGCTGATTGTAGTAAAACTGCGTATCCAACATGTCTACCCAATTCTGTTGTCTTGCTGTCACCTTGTGCCTTAGGTATTTTTCTAGTAAGTGATTTATTCTCTCAGTTTGGACATCAGTTTGAGGATGATTTGCTTTGGAAAACTTCAGATCAATCCCCATCATGCTAAACAATGAAAACCAAAACCGACCAGTCAACTGTGCCTCTCTATAACTCATGATATCACTTGGCAAACCGAAGTCCTTCACCACGTTCTTATAGAATAACCCTACAACAATTTATGATGAGCAAGTAATTGGAGCAGCAACAAAAACAACATACTTTGAGAACCTGTCCACCACTACCATTATGGATGTATTGCCATCCACCTTCGAAAACCCAGACCTAAAGTCCATCGAGATAGAAATCCATGGCCTCTCAAGAATGGTGATAATGCTCAACATATACCTCAAATTAGTGTAAGACGGTCGTCGTCAATATATTTATCCAACTTTGGAGTCGGGGTAGAATCCACAGGGAATAATGTGAGTGACAATTAAGCTAATTTGAAGCTATATCTACAAGTTCAATTCAAACAAATGGTACAAAAATATATAATTAAGATGGGGGTTTTGAAAGTATCAAGTAATATTGTCACTTCAATATTAATGTTTTTAATCAATATAAATGGGAAACCAGAGCTATGTTCACCAAGGGTTTCGGGAATTGACAGATACTAGGTAATGTTAGAGATTCTTGGAATGATTAGAACAGAAGAATATCCCTGACGATTATACTATCTCACTTATCTCTTGACCTCACCAGACAATTTATTATCTAATTCTCTCGAACTTAGATAACTTATGTATTTCCAATAGGATGTTATCTCAGGTAGATTAATCCATTTATGGCTTTAATCATTAAACAGAAGGTTGGTAGCTTCCGAGTCCCTATTGATAATTCACGTCCTCTAGTCTATTTCTCTGTTAGAAGAAAAAAAACCTAAGGCATAACCTAATGTTTGCAACCACTAGATTTCAATTAAAACAAATGAATTTCAAGATGTCCCACTACTCTTTGAATCCGTTAAACACCTAGAATCATATCAAACCCTAATCCATGAATCCCATAACCCCGGCTAATGGAATTAGACGCTCATGATTTGATGAACGAAATCACAAGTTGAATTAATAATGATAAGGATAACTTACGATTAGATGGAAAACAACAAGTAGTTTCTTCGATTGAATCACAAGGTAGAAAACAAAAAATAGTTGATAAAAATAAGAAAAATAGTTCATGTAAGAGAGAAATGTTACGTGTCGCTCTTCCCTAGGTTAATTGTCTGATAGATGAATTTAATCAAAAACCCTAAAATATGCTATTTATACTAAAGCCTAATTAAGGTAATAAAATAACAAAATCACAGTTGGGCTCGGATTTAGGTGACGCCATATTGGTGTTGGTCGTCAGGCTTCTGACGGCATCTTAGATATGTCGTCAGAAGTCATGCCATATTCACCTGTTCTGCCTCACTCTGATGATGTCCTATGATGGTTTACCACACTTGTTACAGCGTGTAGCAAATGTCGTCAGACCTTCAGCTTATTTCACTATGTTCTGCCTCATACTGACGACATATTCTAATGGATTACCATACTTGTGACAACATATTGAGAATGTCATCACTCTCATCCAGCAACTCTTCTCCACTGTTCTTCCTGAAACCTTTTTCTGGTAGCTTACCGCATCTCTGACGGCTTGCAAGAAATGCCGTCAGACTTATATTAGCTCACTTGTACCAAATCTTAGTTATTTTGTTCATCTTTTCTATGTTTTCCTCCCATCCTTGGTACAACTGCAATATCACAAGAAAACGATCAAAAACAACTAACATTTGCTTAAGACTTCGCAATTATTTAGAGTTAAAAGCCTCAAATGTGTTAGCATCTGCTCACACATCAACACCCTCAACTTAAAACAATTGTTTGTCCTCAAGAAACTACATAACACCATACTATGATGCTTAACCAAGAGACACATAATATACCTATCACAGTTGATTATCAAGTTTAGCTCAAAACTCATACCACTCTCCACGTTCTATCCAATTGTGCATATCCATAAAGATTAACAATGCGACCCAAAGGAATCAAGATATGGCATCAATTCATCAACAACAACCATGCATGTACTAATAGTACACTATCCAAACAAGTTAACATCTAGCAATGCAACTGATGTACCCTTACAACAATGATGTCCCTCCTCACTCATATATGAACTCAAGTATGTCAATGCGGGGACAGTCAAGAGACACTCACTCTCAGAAAGAAATTCCAATCAATGCATGTCAAATACCATATGCTTGCCCTTATTTTCATTACCAAGGTGTCCAGACAAGTAAGTTAGGATTACTCTAGGTATTTTCTTCGGCTTGTAATGTAGGCTAAGGGTTGGTATGATATTCAATTGCATTTAGAGTGACTAAGCCTCCTTGGCACTACCTTAACTTCTGGGGTTCACTTATTAACCTTTTTCTTGTTTTTCTTCTTTTCTTGATCACACATTATTCAGGATGGATGTGGTTTTTCTTTTTCATTGTTTTTGTTTCTTATTCTTCTTCCACACGACCCACTTTTTTATTCTTTTTCTTTTATTCTACCTTTCTTCATACTCAGTTTACATCACGCACCCCTATGATAGCCACCCTCAACTTAGATTGTTTACCTAAGTCTAGGTGCATAGTGTCTAAGGAGGACCAGGTCCAAAACAGGTTCATTATGATCTAAATGTGAAGGTGATAGGTATCATAGTAAGAAATGGTCAATTCAGAATAAAAATAGGGATCAAGAGGTATTATGCATACAGGAAAGGTCATTTAGGCAAAAAGTGACTTAAAAATCAAAACAACCTATGATCCTTTCCTAACCCCTATATTTCAACCAAGGTAAGACTAACCGGGCAAGTTTTGGATTTAACACACAAAGGGAACTAAGTAGTATCTCACACACATATGGCACAAAGGTGCATCACAAGCTACTACCTATCCGGTTTATGCAATTGTTTAGCAATGGATATCATGTCACTAGTGCTAATTCCATAACAAGATGCACACTGGTCACACATAAATGTATATCACACAGTTATAAAATAGACCAATGAAGAGGTGTTTATCAGTCTCAAAAATCAACAAAAATATGTCAACTGCTCTAGATACTTATTTTTCTCCAGTTAACCACAAGACATCACAAAACAAAGACAGTACGCCTAAACATGCTGGCTCTACTAGGAACAAGACTCTGAGGAAAAGAGGCATGGCAAAAAAACCCCAGGAGGACATCAACACCCATAATTAGTCCCACCCTCAACTTAATATCATGCATTGTTCCAAACACGTCAAATCAAAACAAGAGAATTAGAAACATACCTGTGGCACCATAGGTGAGAAGATCTGATGTCAATCACATAATACGAATACAAACAACAAATTACCTTGGGTTGCCTCCCAAGAAACGCCTAGTTTAACGTCGCGGCACGACCCAACTCAACTTTTTCCTCTACCTTGAGGGTATGAATTTCACCCCCAACTTAGAGTCCATCTTCTTGCCTCACTCATAGGGAGGTGGTACCAAGATTAAGAAGCCGAGTAATGAATGATGCATGGTAAGAAACTCGACCTTAAAGTGAGGTGTGTTTTTATGTTGTTTATCAAGTGTAAAATAAAGAATATAGGATTCTTGTTCCTCATTTTCACAGTCTTCCACTAGTTTAGATCATTCCACAGACAAGATATCATCTAAACATAATGTGGAAGAATGCTTCGAGTGTGGCCCAATAAATCCTACTTCAAAATTTACACTATCCTCTACACAGTCACTTTTATTCATCTTCTCAACATTTTTACTTTGAATTGGCCTAGAGTCTTCATAAGAGATTGACTTGGCTTATTCTTTTGCCTCTAGCACCATTCCTTCAATCTTGGCATCATCCCTCATGGTTGGCTCGGTTGGTTGGGAAATCTCCAAGGGTTGATCAACATCAAACTCATCATCAGTATAAGAATCTTGCTCTTCATCGTCACACTCTTCCATTATTTTAAATGATTCCACAGACAAGATATCATCTAAACATAATGTAGAAAAGTGTTTTGGATGATTGACTTCGATATCCATCTCTTCTATCCTTTCTCTTCCCTCATTAAATGCCCTAATATCTTGACGTACGTCACATATGGTATCATTCATTGTGTCTATACGATCCAACATTAGTTGAAGCATAGCTTCAATATCACTCTTTCCAGTGCTTCGTTCTTCCTTTTCTTAACCATAAGATCTGTCATACTCATAAGAAGAACTAGAACCTGGGTTAGCGCAATAGGGGGAAGGGGCATTTGGGCAATCACTCCAATGTCCATCTTGACCACCACATAAAGAACAATTATACTCCCGGTAGGATGGAGATGGTGCACACATCTCTCTCCGAGGAGCATATCTATAGTCATGCCAAAAGTAGGGTCCATCACAATATGGACATGTATCATCCAGATAAGATTTCCAACCATCAAACTCACATTCATTCCATGATGCCATAGTAAGAAATAAGAAAAAATAAAGAAAATCTACCTAACACACGAAACAAATGAAATCTCAAACAAATATTTACAAGTTCGAATTCAAGCAAGTAAGGTAAAATACCAAACTAACTCAATACGCCAAATTGTTCCCCGACAACGATGTCATTTTTTATAACGCTCAACTTACACCTCAAATTAGTGTAAGGCGGTCGTCATCAATATATTTACCCAACTTTGGAGTCGGGGTCGAATACACAAGGAACAATGTGAGTGGTGATTAAGCTAATTTGAAGCTATAGCTACAAGCTCAATTCAAACAAATGGTACAAAAATATAAAATTAAGATGGGGGTTTTGAAAGTATGAAGTAATGTTGTCACTTCAATATTAATGTTTGTAATCAATATAAATGGGAAACCAGAGCTATGTTCACCAAGGGTTTCGAGAATTAACAGATACTAGGTAATGTTAGAGATTCTCGAAATGATTAGAACAGCAGAATATCCCTGACGATTATACTAACTGGCTCATCTCTCGACCTCACCAGACAATTTATTAACTAATTCTCTCGAACTTAGATAACTTATCTATTTCCAATAGGATATTATCTCAGGTATATTAATCCAATTTTGGCATTAATCATTAAACAGAAGGCTGGTAGCTTTAGAGTCCCTGTTGATAATTCACGTCCTCTAGTCTATTTCTCCATTAGAAGAAAATGAAACCTAAGGTATAACCTAATGTTTGCAACCACTAGATTTCAGTTAAAACAACAGAATTTCAAGATGTTCCACTACTCTTTGAATCTGTTAAACACCTAGTATCATATCAAACTCTAATCCATAGATCCCATAACCCCAGCTAATGGAATTAGCCGCTCACGATTTGATGAATGAAATTACAAGTTGAATTCATAATGATAAGGATAATTTATTATTAGATGGAAAACAACAAGTAGTTTCTTCAATTGAATCACAAGGTAGAAACCCAAAAATAGTCGATAAAAATAAGAAGAAGAATTGATGTAAGAGAGCAATGTTACGTGCCGTTCTTCCCTAGGTTAATTGTCTGATAGATGAATTTAATAAAAAACCTTAAAAGATGCTATTTATACTAAAGCCTAATTAAGGTAATAAAATAACAAAATCATAGCTGGGCTTGGATTTAGGAGTCTACATATTGGTGTTGGTCGGCAAGCTTCTGACGGCGTCTCGGATATGTCTTCAGAAGTTATGCTATCTTGACCTGTTCTGCCTCACTCTGACGATGTCCTATGATGGCTTACCATACTTGTGACGGCGTGTAGGAAATGTCGTCAGACCTTCATCTTATTTCACCATGTTCTTCCTCACTCTGACGGCATATTCTGATGGCTTACCATACTTGTGACGATATATTGAGAATGTCATCACTCTCATCCCGCAACTCTTCTCCACTGTTCTTCCCGATGCCTTTTTCTGGTAGCTTACCACATCTCTAATGGCTTATGAGAAATGCTATCAAACTTATATCAGCTCTCTTGTACCAGATTTTACTTATTTTGTTCATCTTTCCTATGTTTTCCTCCCATCCTTGCTACAACTCCAATATCACAAGAAAACGATCAAAAATAACAAAAATTTGCTTAACACTTTGCAATTATTTAGAGTTAAAAGACTCAAATGTGTTAGCATCTGCTCACACATCAAATGGGCAAAGGCTGCAACAAACCTGCCTATTTCATACATTCAGTCTTGTGTCTTTGACACACATCACAACTCTTCACGTATGCCTTAATGTCATCTTCCATATTTGGCCAAAAATATACACGGGACAGTAGGGCTAGCATCCATTCAACACCCGTATTACCATCCCAAAGAGTGTCATGCGCCTCTTTCATCATGTCTTTACGCAGGACACTACCTTGAGGTACAACAATTCTCCCCATTTAAAGTAAAAAAGATCATCCTCGATCAAATACCTCCAAATGATCCCATCTTTCACTTAACCCATCCACTTGACATAGAGTGGGTCATTAATAGAACATAACTTAATTCTGTCTAAAAAATCAGATTCAAGTCTAGAAATAGAGTATACTGCAGTAAATAACTCTTTCCAACTTAGTGATTCAACAACATAGTTGTGCTTCCCTGGTTTGTGCTCCCACATGAAGTCATACTCAGCCAGGAATTCTTTCCATCAGGCATGCTTTGGACTAAGCTTGTTCTGCGTCTTAAAGAATGTGTTCCCAACATTATTTGTCCGTACCACAAACCAAGTATCCAGCAAATACACCCTCCAAGTTTGTAAGCAATGCACTACTGAAACCATCTCTATTTCATGGGTCAAATATCTTTTCTCAACATCACTCAATTTTCGAATTTCAAAGGCCACAAGATGGCCTTCCTACACTAACACGCCCATCACAGCCTTGTATGATGTTTCTATATGTACCTCAAAAGGAAACTCAAAGTCTGGCAGCATTAAAATTGGTTGTGAAGCAATAAAATCCTTCAAAATCTAAAATGCTACATTGCACTTCTCATACCACACCCACTTGACATCTTTATTCAGTAAATCTATCAAAGCCGAAGCTTTCTTAGAGTAATCTGCAATGAACTTGCGGTAATAGTTAGCAAGCCCCAAGAATGATCTTAACTTTTTGACCCCTCAGATCCATCCTCACTTGGTTTTGACTAACCATATGCCTAAGGAACTTCACTTCCTTTTTAGCAAACTCACACTTTTCTATCTTGAAATAAAGTTTGTACTCCCGCAATTGAGACAATACTAACTTTAAATATTCCAAATGTTCATCAAGGGAGCAACTATAAATGACGATGTCGTCTAGATATACCACAAAAAAGTTATCTAGGTAATCAAACAACACGTCATACATCAAGTTATAGAAAGTTTTCGGGGCATTTGTCAACCCAAACGGCATAACCAAAAACTCGTAAGAGCCACACGTTGTTACACACATGGTTTTGGATTCACCACCCTCTGCTATTCGAATATGCCAATACCCTAATCGTAGATCAAGTTTAGTGAACTAGCATACCTTCATCAGCCTATCCATGAGATCTTGCACCAATGGGATAGGATACTTGTTCTTCACAGTTACTTTATTCATTGCTCGGTAGTCAACAAACATCCTAATCAAACCATCCTGTTTCTTTTAAAATAAAACAGGAGCACCATAAGGAGCCTTCGATGGTTTAATCAAACCCACATCCAGCAGTTCATTTAATTGTTTCCGCAATTCAGCCAACTCTTTAGGGGCCATTCGATAAGGAGCCTGTACGGGAGCAACTAAACCTGGCAGCAACTCTATTTTATGATTAATATCCCTCCTTTGCGGCAACTCTTTAGGCAATTCAGGGGGAGTCACATCAACATATTGCCTCAGTAAATCAGCAACACAATCTGGCACCTCTACCTTCACATCTGGTTTCACTTCAATCATGGCAGCAGGAAAAGTTTTAGCACCTTTCTTCAGACTTTTCTCAACCGAAATAGCGGAAATGATAGGGCCCTTATTTTTCACTTTCCTTGCTTCTCCGTAAGGATGAGAAGCCTTGATAGAACTCAGATTATCTTTGTCTCCGTCATCACTCTATCTAAGTGAGGAAAAGGAATAAAGCAAAACTTTCTAAAGAAATCTATACCAAGAATTAATTCAAAATCACCCAATGGCATAGCCATCAAGTTATGTTTTCCCATTCAACTTCCAATCACCATCTGTACATCATAAGTCATGCCAACAATGGCTTGCGTCTTGGAACTTACCCTCTGGACAAAGGATGCACTGTTCTTCAACTTCAGTCCATATTTCGCAGCAACTTTGGCATCCATAAAAGTATGAGTTGCTCCCGAATCTACCATTGTCATCACACGATTGCTATCAACTTTCATCTCTATGTGTATTAAGGCAGCATGGCCGCTGAATGACTTTAAGGATTCACCCACAATATTCAGTAAACTGATATAATTAAGTGAAAAACCCAAAGGATTTTGCTAACGCAGCAATAACTTCATTAGCCCCACCTTGATTCACATTTCTAGCGAGCATAACATTCACTCTCTCACGATTAGGATAACTCTTGGCCAATTGCGGTCCACCACAAGTCCAACAACCCTTCGTATTCCCATCTTTTCACTTATTTTTCGTTTTTCCAACCTTCATTGGGGCCTTGCCCTTGTCACCTTTACCATTTTTTCCATACTTCTTCCCTTCCCCTTTCTTCTCAGCCTTTTTCTTTGACTTTGACAAAGTGGGAATGTTAGAATTAGAATGGGTTAAGCGAAAATCAACCAAGATCAGCGGTAGCAATTGCACTAGGAAAGTCCTTCATATTCTGCCTTCTTAATTCATTTTGAGCCCATGCCTGCATCCCTGAGATGAAGTTATGTAACTTGTCTCTATCAGACATGTTTTGGATGTCCAACTTCAAAGAAATAAATTCCTTGATATATTAACGAATTGTTCCATGTTGCCTTAACCTTTTTAACTTGTCTCTAGCAATCCATGAGGCATTGCTAGGAAGAAATTGGTCCCTCATTTCCTTCTTTAACTTTTCCAAGTATCAATTTTAGGACGTCCAGCACTTTTATCATCCGCATTCTGAGTCCTTCACCATAATTTTGCACCATAATTTCCGCACTTCTAGCACTACCAAAAGGTTTGGGCTCAGGAATTTTAACATTGGAACTGCTTTCGTGGGACTGTCCAGACGCAACCACAACATGTCGCAAAACCATTACTTCAGTCTGCAAATCTGCCATCACCTTGCCTTGGTACCGCACTAGCGACATCAAGGCATCGCGTGAACTCTGTAATTCTGCAGAACATTCATCATACTAGTTACGTAACTTAACCAGTTCATCCTTCAAGGCATTGATATGAGTTATCAAATCCACCACGCCATTAGTTTGTTTGAGTTCATTTGTACTGCTAATAAAGTTTTGAACTCGTGTAATATCTTCGTTTAATTTAGCATTAGTCACCATTTTTGTGTCGCAATGCTATGATACCAGTTGAGACAGGGACGTTCTTTTTTTCGTAACACCACTTCTTGGCAGTCACACACAAACTGCACAACTTTAGCCACAACATATATTGCACAGTCTAAGTCTAATAGACTTTGCGAAAATGTAAAGCACACAATAATGTACAGGAACCATATTCCCAACCTTTATATTTCTCTCAGAATTACAAAGGAAATGTCACACGAAATGGTACAAAGGAAAACAACACTCTCACTCACTGTTTTCTACCCTTTTAAAATCTCCAGGAATAACATATCAATACGGCACAAGGAAGTTACAGCAGTTACAACAAACGACACCTGGCAGCTTGTCATTGGACAAGGCTGCATGCTTATCCCATGACATAATTGCCTGACCTAAGTATTTAAAATACAATCAGAAAATAACACATTCGTACAACATTCAAAATTCAAACTTAGTAACTACCCCATGTGACTAGCACATAGGAAGTCTTGCCCACTTAATCAATTTTGCCAATGCTAAACACTTAGCCAATTTTCAGCTTCTACAAGACTTGATCAGATGTCATGATTCTCAGCCATGCCTAGCCTTGCCAAAATCATGCCATGCCAATTACATGTTGTTGACTACACCTGCACCTTACTATTGCTTGTTCCATGAAGCTGTCTTAGCCATGTCACTGCTTAGGCCATGCCAATGCCTATGCTTTGACTCCGCCTTGATGATGCCAGTGCCCATGTGTGCGTCTATGCCTGTGCTATGCCAGTGCCTATGTCATGCCAGTGCCATGCCATGCTCATGTTGCTGCATGCATGCATGCACACTTAGATTCCATGCGCTTACCATGCCTCATGTGCCCAAGGTAGCCTTGCCATCACTCTATTATCTTTGGTATACACATTGCTTGTCTTGGTACATGACAAGGAAAATGTACACCTTGACATGGCCGTGTCAGCCATCATGCCTTAGACTGGGGGTCTAACAGTAGGACACTATCCTATGATTAAAAGTTGATAGGAAATTTTTTTTAATGATGCATCCCGGCACGATGGTCGTGCGATCCTTCGAGTTATCATAAATCATCACCGCAATGGGCAGAACCCACGTCGACCTTTTATCTAATAAATCCATCCCTTCCAGAAGTCAGGGTTTATTGCACATATTAGCTCTAGAATTACTATGATTATCTGAGTACTAGATACCATCAAATAAACTATAACTTATTTAATGAGCTATTTGTAGTTTCATAGTCTGAATTTGTTTATACTTACACATGTATGTCTTAATCTTTGAGACAAGCATATGACTACTGGAAGGATCAACCAGGTAGAATTTCTTATGGACGCCGACATCGCATGAGCCTGGCCTGCCTGAAAGGGTGCAGATGGGTTCAAAACGAGCGCGATCTTCATTTGTAAGAAGCATTGTATAGGGCATATAGGAGCCGATGAAGACCCCATGCCCACTGCGTCTACCCCATCCAAGAATCCCGACTACCAGCCATGGACCATGACATCACACGATGAAGCAAGGAAGTGTGGGACATGAGGATGACCTTAAAATTCACCCCGCGCACGGAATTCTAGGGGCGTAAGGCGATCGATAAAACTTAATAATGCCTGGGCATTGGTATGCAGAACAAGAAATTGACTTTGAGAAAGCCTAAATTGAGCTTGCCCCACGAGTGAGATAGAAGGCGGGTCATGATGTCACTACTCTAGCAGGGATCTAACCTAACCGCACATGCTGAACACAACTCACGCATCGTGCATCTAAATGCTCCATTGATATGCGCCCAGCAGCGACCCCAACACCCAGTAATAAATGTCGTGCGCGGCTGCCCAATCATACGTTGCAAGGAAAAAGCAAGTCCTACTTGACATGATAGCCTACCCTTGGGAGGAGCAAAGGAGATGAAGGCGCGCTGAGGTTAGTGCACAGGCGCCTCCCATGTCGGCCGCTGACGCTTTATGCGGATTATGATCAGCCCCATGCATGCAGCGCCTGAAGCTTTCCCCGAGAGCAGCATCCAAAACTCGCCACATATAATAAAGAACCACCTCATCCGAATCAAGCGCAATAGCCCCATCATGGACGATGCCATCGATAGCTGACACGAGCGCACAATGAAGTGCGATCGACGTTTTTTCGCGGGCACCGATGACTCGCCGAACAAGCCATGCATGCTGCCTTGTGCCCGCACTGCACGCCGACATGCCCAGTGAATGCCGAAGCCAACTAGCAACAGTCTCCTATAAGTGCCTTCAACACCTCTTCCTCCCTTATATATTCTTTAAAATAAAACCCAAGTGACAGGAGTAGACATAATTTTTTCAGAGAATCATACTAGACATGTACGGACGAAAACTACACATTTTGATGTAAGATTGAGCCAATGCACTCACAAAAGAGTCACGTAATTTGTAAATGATAATTTTCATTAAGAAAATATTTTTTTTCAAATATTATTTATGAAAATTCAAAAAATAAATACAAATAAATAAAAAAATATGAAAAATATTTTAAAAATATAAAAATATTAGGATAATATTTTCAACGCATGAAGTAACCTTAAACTAATAATTTAGTGCATATTTGTACTTATAACATAATGATATAAAATATCAAAATTTAAGGATATTAAATTAAATATATAAAAAAACATGGGTCCATTAGTAAAATCACCCAGAATGCAACAGATATGTAACAACCCTAAAACATGCATATTAGAATGAAGTAACCTTAAACCAATAATTGAGTGCATATATATACGTATAACGTAAATGAAATAAAATATAAAAATTTAAGGATATTTAATAAAAAAATTGAAAAAATATAAAAATAACGTGGGGGACATTAGGAAAACAGCCTAGAATGAAATAGTTAAGTAACACCCCCAAACATGTATATTAGAATGACATTAAGCAAATAATTGAGTTCATATTCGATATTTAAATTTAAATAATTAAGGATTAAATAAAAAATTGAAAAAAAAAATTAGGGACATTACAAAAACTACCTCAACATATGAAGTAATATTGAAATATCGTTAGAAAACACTTAGAGTGTGTATTTAATAAAAGAAGTATGCAACGGTGAGGATGATAATGGATAAAGGTTATGAATCCATTTGGATGATCGAACCTAGATTTATTCTCTTTTGATTTTTGCACGGTGCCTTCACCGTGCCCATGGTGTAGTGGTTCCTTGATGCGCTCGCAGTGGGTGCACGGGCGCGTGGGTGCAAAGCACACAGTTCCTAACTTAGGATGCATGGGTACCATAGTGTGCGGTGCCATAGTGCGCGGTGCCATAGTGCCATCGTGCATGGTGCCATCGTGCATGGTGCCTTGGTGCCATGGTGCGCGGTACCATGGTGCGCGGTGCCTTGGATCCATGGTGCGCGGTGCCTTGGTGCCATGGTTATATAGTGTGCGGTGACATGGTGCACGGTGTCATGGCGCCACGGTGCCTTGGTTCCATCGTGCCATGGTTCACGGTGCCTTGGTGTAACCAACTTGACAAAGAAACCACTATGGTAGTCCACTATAGGTCTTTCAGCATTTTTCATCACGTCACTTGACGACACTTGTTTTTCTTACTGCCAATTTTACCGGACGTCGGAGCCAGGGTGATTGGACATATCTCTAGGATAGCACTTTATGGTCACCTAAAGCTCTAATTGCGACATGCCTCCACACACCGACGTTGGCTTCGCTATGCATCGCTGGGCTTTTGATCTACACTCCACGTTGCGAAAAATCTCTAATTGTGATGTTGTAGTTTTACACGAAAGGCCACTTGATATCATACCTAACCGTTTGGAATGAAACGCATACGACACTTGAAAAACATGTGGCAAACTTGGGTGAGACTATGCCTAAGCATGCTTGAGGGTGAGGTGAACTCACAATACTTAGTGATATTTTCCAAGTACAGATGCACAAACCTTCTTTGGAGATGGATGGAAAAATGATTGGATTAGAGGGGGAGGGACGAACCAGAGCGACAAAGGGCTAAATCTCAGTGGATCGTAGGAGCAAGGCCACTCTTCCACTTTCAATACCCCATTGCATATTTAAGTTGTCTACAAAGCATTCTACCTACCGCTCGATAGAAATTATACCTCAAGAAGGCCATTGCGACCCTTCCGTTACGATGGCTTAGCCAACTACATGTGCCCATAGGGGACGAGGCCCCTACTGTAGGTCGGAAAGCAGACGACGAGCACATGCATCTCTTTTAGCCCGGATTCTGACTGAGAGGCATTCAGTTATAATCCAGCACACGGTTGCTTCGCGCCACTAGCTTTTCAACCAAGTGCAATGACCTATTGTGTGAATCAACGGTTCCTCTCGCACTAGTTTGAATACTATTGTGACACTGTCATTAGTAGGGTAAATCTAACCTATCTCACGATGGTCTAAACCCAGCTCATGTTCCTTTTTGGTGGGTGAACAATCCAACACTTGCTGAATTTTACTTCACAATTATAGGAAGAGCGACATCAAAGGATTAAAAAGAAACGTCGTCATTATGAACGCTTGGCTTCCACAAGACAGTTATCCCTGTGGTAACTTTCTGATACCTCTTGCTTCGAATTTCAAAAGTCTAAAGGATCATTATACCACATTTCCATGGTTCGTATTCGTACTAGAAATCAGAATCAAATGAGTTTTTACCTTTCTATTCCAGACAAAATTTCTATTCTCATTGAGTTCATCTTAGGATACCTGCGTTATCTTTTAACAGATGTGCCAGCCCAGCCAAACTCCCCACCTGACAATGTCTTCCTCCTAGATCAGCCAGCAGAGCGAGCCTTGGGTCCAAAAAGAGGGGCAGTGCCCCGCTTCCAATTCATAGAATAAGTAAAATAACATTAAAAGTAGTGGTATTTCACTTTCGCCTTTCTGCTCCCACTTATACTACACCTCTCAAGTCAATTCACATAGTCGGACTAAAGTCAAGCTCAATAAGTGATTCTTTCCTCCTTATTCTGCCAAACCTGTTCCCTTGGTTGTGGTTTCGCTGGATAGTAGATATGGACAGTGGGAATCTCGCTAATCTATTCATGCGCGCCACTAATTAGATGACGAGGCATTTGTCTACCTTAAGAGATTTATAGTTACTCCCTCTATTTACCCATGCTTGGTTGAATTTCTTCACTTTGATATTCAGGGCACTGGGATGAAATCACATTGCGTGAACATCCGTTTGGACCATCGCAATGCTTTGTTTTAATTAAACAGTTGGATTCCCCTTGTCCGTACCAGTTCTGAGTTGGCTGTTTGACGCGCGGGGAAGACCCCTGAAGAAACCGTTCCCATTCCATCCCTCAGCCAGCACGCGGCAACCCTCTATCACCGTGGGAGAAGCTCAAGAATCCACCGACAGATGACAGGTTTAGGACACGGACCCCCATTGCCAACCCTCAGAGCCAATCCTTTTCCCGAAGTTATGAATCCATTTTGCTGACTTTCCTTGCCTACATTATTCCATCGACCAGAGGTTGTTCACCTTAGAGACCTGATGCAGTTATGAGTACAATCGAGCGTGGATGACATTCCGTCCTCTGGATTGTCAGGGGCCGCCGGGAGTACACCGAACACTATACGATGTGCGGTGCTCTTTCATCCGCTGGACCCTACCTCAAGCTGAGCTGATTCCAGGGTGAGTAGGCTGATAAACAAAAAATATAACTCTTCCCGAGGCTCCTGCCTATGTTTTTGGACTTCCAAATTTTGTCGTCGACCGCCATGTCCTGGTTTAGGAATTTTAAGCTGATTCCCTTTTAGAGTACGCTAAAAACATGGTATCTGTTGGTATTCCCCCAACCCTTAGGATTGACAAACCCATGTGCAAGTGCTGTTCACATGGAAAGTTTCCCCTCTTTGGCCTTCAAAGTTTTCATTTGAATATTTTCTACTACCATCAAGATCTGCACCGAAAGTTGCTTGCGCCCGAGCTCGCGCCCAAGGTTTTGCAGCGACCGTTGTTCCCTCCTACTCATCAGGGCCTAGCACTTTCCCTAATGGCTGGGTTTTAGTCGAGCTCTTAAGCGCCATCCAATTTCGAGTCTTGTTTATTCGAAAGGAGAGTTTTTACACACTCCATGACCACCGTCCTACTGTATAAATCGACCAACGCCCTTTGTAGGATCTAGGTTAGCGTGCAGTTTGGCACCATAACCCGACTTCTAGTTCATCCCGCATCACCAGTTCTGATTCTAAAAAATGGCCCACTTGGAGATCTTAATTTCGTAGCGTGGCTCAACAAAGAAGCCACACCGTCCTACCTATTTAAACTTTAAGAATAGCTCGAGGGAGTTACACCCCCGAGGCCTCTAATCATTGTCTTTACCTGATAGAACTCGCACATGATCTCTAGCTATCCTGAGGGAAACATCGAAGGGAACCAGCTACTAGATTGTTCAATTAGTTTTTTTCCCCTATACCCAAGTTAGACTAATGATTTGCACGTCAATATTGTTGGTGGCCTCCATCAGGGTTTTCTCTGGCTTCGCCCCACTCAGGCATAGTTCACCATCTTTTGGGTCCTGACAGATATGCTCATACTCGAACCCTTCTTAAAAGATCTAGGTCGGTCGGTGGTGTACCCATCATGGGGATCTGACAAATCAGCTTCCATATGCCTTATGGGTTTACTCGCCTATTGACTCGCACACATGTCAGACTCCTCAGTCTATTTTTCAAGACGGGTCGAATGGGAAAACCACAGGCCAACTTTCGGAGTGCATATATTCCAAAGTATGCCAGAGGTGCACGCTGCCTTCCACAATCGAGGAGACGACATTCAATGAGCATATTGAGAGTCTGGCCTTTGGCCACCCCCTAATCCATACTGGTCCATTCCCCGAGTCGATCAAAGGAACAGATTATCGCCATTCCATATTTGACTGGGGCGCATTGCTGAAACCCATCCACTTCTTTCCCGATAATTACAAACACTCTTTGACTCTTTTTCCAAAGTCCTTTTCATCTTTACCTTGCAGTACTTATTCGTTATTGGACTCTTGCCCGTATTTAGCCTTGGACAAAATTTACCATCCGATTTGAGCTTCATTCCCAAACAACCCCACTCGTAGATAGTGACTCTAGGTACGACAGGGTCTGGGCACAATGGGGCTCTCAACCTCTCTGGTGCCCCCTTCCATGGGACTTAGGCCTGATCCGCTGTTGTGGATGTTTCTCCGAACTATAATTTGGGTGATGGATCCATCCGATTCTCATGCTGGGTTGTTCCCAGTTCACTCTCCATTACAAAGGGAATCCTTGTAAGTTTTTTTTTCTCCGCTTATTGATATACTTAAACTCAGTGGGAAATCTCGCCTGATCTGGGGTCGCAATTAGAGCTCCAAAGTGCGATAGGGTCCTGGAGTTTGGACGCACAACGGGCTTTAGCCGCGACAATGATACACCCAAATTACAATTGTCGTTAGAGAGTGTAAGTGGTTTCTGTCAAATATAGAACCCAACTGGGTTGGCTATCTAATCTCATAGGGAATACTGTGTTCCCGAAGTATTGTGGTTGTTACTAGACTGTGATTGAAGGTTACAGAATAGAGGGGGATTTTTATTTATCAATTGTAGACAAATATTTGTCAAAAAGAGTAATCCAAATATTAATTGTATTGCAAAGAATAAATCAGTAAGAGAAATCAAACTAGGGCTTTGGTTACCAAGATGCTTAAGCAGTTAGGGTTTTGAACTATTTTGGATTCCCAATGAACAATTCTAATTGCAAAAGTAATTGAATTCTATGGTTTACCCATTAGTTTCTCAACCTAAATGAGTAACTTATCCCTTAATTCTTTCAAACTTATGGAACATATTACTAATTAAACTATATTCTGACATGGGTTGATCCAGTTAAGGCATCTACCCTCTATCCAATAGTTAAAGCCTTTATATTTGTGCAAACCCTTTCTTTTCCTAACAAACACTTTTCTATTTGAACAAGTGTTGTTCTTGGGTTCACTTTTCAAGTTTGCAACCGAGAAAAGTCATTAAAGTGAAGAATATTTTATGCAATATCAATTACTCATGAGAATCTACTTGATTCACAACCCAAAATCATCTTTTCACTTAAAGGCTCCCATAACCCTAGTTATGGAAGCTTAGCGACACATTTTCACCCAATAAAGAGAAGAAACCATTGTGTTATTCATAAATTAATTCAAAGTTTACTTACAAAAGTCACAATTGTTGTTCTTCAATCTTCAATAAAAAATATGATAAAGGAATCTAGATCCACAAATCTCCAATGAATCTTTGAGAAAAACTATGTAAAAATATGTTTTAAGTATGGAAAAACCCTAATAAAAGATAAAAGATAAAAAGATCCCTAATAAAACATAAAACTGGGTATTTATATTTCCCCCGTAAAAAGAATTTAAAATTCAAATAATATAAAATCCGCATCCAAAGTGATGGTCAAAGTAGGGGTCCATCATTTTGTCTGTCACAGCTGATCCTGGATTTCACTTTTTTGTTAATACTGACGGTCCATTTTTGGACCGTCAAAAAACTGAAGGTCCACCATCTTGACCATCGCTGGTGGTGCTGGAGAGTCAGGTTCTGGATAATCTTGATGGCTGGAGTGGTGGTCTATTGAAATATCGATGGTCCACCAAATTAGGCATCACTAAGCCTTCCAAAATTCCTGGTTCTATTTATTTATGATGGACAAAGTAGTGGTCTATCACAAGACTGATGGTCCATCACACGTACCATCGGTGGGTCTTCAGAGTTCATGGGTTCTTCCTTGATCTGACGGTTGTGTTGGTGGTCTATCGAAAAACTGACGGTACACCATTTTGACCATAAGAAATATTTTTCTGCTAATTTTTTGAGTTTTTTCCTTTAATCAGCTCCTTACACTGAAACACTAAAAACCAGCATTAAATCCAACCTTGGTTGCTTGAAAACATGCAATTTTCCTATGAAAAAAATGAAAAATGTTCTGTCAAACATCGGAACATCAACACACTTAACTTAATATCATTGCTTGTCCTTAAGCAACTTAGCATCAAATTGCAAATATGAACAATACAATGACGGGCATTTACCACTGAACCAATTCTCACACAACAATTCACATGTCATCCAAATCATATGGTTTAACATGTCAGAGTCTATAATCAGTAATATTTCAAATTTAATTCATCTACGCAACATGGATACAAGTATCTATAGAGATCGTCCAAATTATATATGACTCAAGTATCCCTCACAGTGAAGGAAATCCACCACTAAATATCTTTTGTGGATACAAATTACAACCCTCTCACTCATCAAAGAAGTTGCAAACATAGCATATGCACCCATAGGCTTGCCCTTATCTTCCAATGACCCCTTATAGTTGAGTTCCAAGATCAAGAAGGTCTTTTCTAGGCTAGTTCTGAGGTATCAGGCTAGGTTCGAAGGGGATTTTGGGCAAATGTGACTAAAAGCTATGCTTTAACTATCTTTGCCTACAAATTCTTCTTACCAAGGCCATTTCTTAGCTAGATCATTTACCCATTTCTCATACATTCATGCTTTACCACAATAGACCCTCTTTTTTTTTTTTTTTTTTTTTTACAAGCATCAGCCACCGTCAACTTAGGCTGATGCCAAAAGTCAAAGTGCACATTGTCTTAACTAGAACAGGGCCAATTGCTCTAATTCAAATTCTCGACAAACTTTCCATTCGGTAGTTAACAGTCCCATAATAGCCACCCTCAACTTAGGTGTTTTGCCTAAGTTTAGGTACACATTACCCATTACAAAGACAGGGCCAGAGCTAGGAGTCAACAACTGAAAGAGAGTTAACTAGAATGTTTGGTGATGAAGAAAAATCAACAAAGGCTCAAAGAAGGGTTGGAAACTTATTTTTGGTGGGGTCAATTATTTTGTCTAAATGGACTAAAAGCACAAGGTGGCTTACTATCACTTCTTATCCCATCAACTACAGAGCGACATTAATTGAAGAAGGCAAGTTCCATGTACTATACTATGTAAGAACAAAGACAATACTCCCACACATAGTGGAAACTGAGTCACACCTATTCTATTATTCTTAGAATTTGCATCACATATCATGAGGATTTACAGGTTAGTGCCAATTACAGATCCACTAATAGTTGATCACATATTCTAGGAGAAAAAAGTAAACAGTTAAATGGAAACAATCATAGTTAGATGCCGACATCATTCATCGCCCGTATTCACAACAAGACACTAACACAAACAACACTTTTATTTCATGGCCCAACCTTAGAAACATAACAAGACTTAAAAACAAGAAAAATACAAATCTAAAGTTTAACCTAAACATGTCACTTCTTCTAGATAGAACATAGTAGGGGTCAAGAATGTCGGAAACATAACCCCCCTATGGTACAAGTAGCCCACCCCCACAAAAAAATACATGCATTATCCTCAAAGCATTAAATTAAAGTACAAACGAATAGGTATACTTGTATTGCCTCTTATTCATCTGAGGTATCTGTGAAGTGTGGTGAGGATCCTGCGTCCTCACCTTATGCAACATTGTCCCCTATGGTGGTAGGGGCACTTAAAGCCTCACCCTCCTAGATCGGAGGAATCATCTCTCGAACTGATGCTAAATTTTGCCCCCTTGCTGGGGAAGCACTCGTAGATACTCCTGTTACTTTTTATTTTTCTCTCTTCTTTCTATTTTCTTCATCTTTCCTTGATTTCTTTCAAGCTTTCTTTAGATCAAGTTATTTCTTTTGCTCCAGTGTCATTTTTGTTGTATTTCTCCTCCTTTTTTCTTTCCTTGTAGCTCACTCATCGATTTGTTGCTTTCTTTTGTCTTTTATGGGTATTCCCATTAGATACACAATCCCTTCATTATCGTCACTCACCACTAAGGCTGGGTCAAAAATAGTCTGCTGAGGTTTCCTTCCCTTCAACTCTGTTATATCAGACTTTGCCTGCTCAAATTCATCCATGAGCTTTGCAAGATCAGGGAGGGACAATGAATCTAGCTTTTCGTTGATGAAATGCTCCATGTTGTCCATCCTAGCTTGAATATTTTGGAATGTACGGATTGTGTCATCTACAATTTCATCAACGAAAGGATTAAATTCTGACGCCCATTTGTCTAACTGTCTTTGAAACCTTTTTTCCTGCTTTACTGATTTTTCAAAATTCCCTTGCATTAACCTATATTCAGTAAAGTTTGCTCTACCCATAGATTATGCAGAACCCGACCCTATAGAAGAACTTGGAGGCACATATTCTGGTGGCACATAAGTGGTGATGGAAAACGACATACTTTTGGCAATTTTTATAGCATCAGGGGCTAGTACAGATTATGTCTAGTAAGGTGGAGGCTTGGTGAAACACATCTCAAACTTTGAGTCATTTTTCGACTTCTCAATGTCCTATTTATGTGTAGTCTATATTTCATTATCAACTTCACTGATCAGGGGCACACCTTCCTATTTGTATAAATTAGTGATTAAGAAGGGGAATGGCAATGCACTGGATGTCTTGTGTGCCCTGACGAACATCTCATCCATAATAATCTTGCCAAAGTCAATCGGCAGCCCTGAAATTAAGCTTGCCACCAATATAGGTCTATGTTTATCCAAATTTCCATCACCTTTTGTTGGCATCAGCAGTAAGCGAACAACGGCCCAACAGAACTTAGCCTTGAAACTAATGGAATACTTTGCAATACGCTCCCGTTGATTTGTCAACCAAGATGGGTTACCGTCATTAGTTAATAATGAAACCAACCAAGGTCTCTGAGTGGATGCAGTTCTCAACCTATACTCGAGATCAGGTATAGCAGGGGGAGCCTCGTACTCTGGCCCAAACAGTAGCCTATTGATTGTTCGGTATGAAATATTGATAGTGACTCCTCATATAGGTACGGACTCTTTGTTCGGCAAGCCTGCAACTGACGTCCCCTTTGGACAGTCTTTTTCTACTATAACAAGATAGTTGGCAAAGAATTCTCATACCCAATTTGGCTGATAAGTTCCCGGTGACCTGCCCATCCATACTAGTTCAAACTCGTAGAAACGATGTTCCTACTAAGGATATTCATGCAGCTCCGTTGTCGCAACCTGATTTTTCTCTACAAATGGCCTTTTTATTCCTCTTGCTATAGGTGTTAATCCATCATAGAATTTCCCTCAATATCCTTCTACTTTCCATCTAATCGCCTCTCAAACTTGAGGATCCTTATGCTTGATAACGTTAGCATCCTCAGGTTCAATATTTATATTTGTCACTTCCATTTGTTCTCCCACGTTAGTAACTTTAGTTTCACCCTCGATAGGCTCGGGTTGATTTGTAGAAACCGTTGCCTCGTCTGGGATTAAGCTGGTACTTCTTGTTCTACTGTCGCTCTTCTCTTCACACTGGGAGAGCATGGGAGTTTCCCTTTCGCTTTGCCTAGTGTTGTATGCAAGTGCATATTTTCTTCTACCCCTTTGGGATCTTCCTCTGTTTGGTGGAAACTTACGAGCCATAACGCCTTGATTTTGCGAAAGTTACTCTTGTACTTGCTGGCAAATATTGAAAACAAAATTAACTTAAAACTCTATAATTGTTTTCAAGAATGTTTGAGATGAAGATAAAAAAAAGAGATGGTCACTTAAATAGGGAAGAAGGGAGTTGATAGAGAGTCCTAGGAAGAGAAAATGGCTTCAGATGCTTTAAATTCAAAGGAATTTAGTCAGTTGAAGAAGTTGAAAAGTGTTTAACGTATGTGACCGCTCTTTTATCTCTTTAAAATCAATTGGGCAACATACGGGTCACTTAAATAAAGAATAATTTTAAACCAACCCGACCCAGTGCTAGGGTAATTTTGACGGCCTCATCGACGGTCTATAGAACATGCGATGAACGACCAATAGTATCATCGCTTCTTACCAGAACATGGTAAATTAAGCTTACATGCGACGGTTAATTTGGCGGTTTACCAATTTTATGACGGTCCACCACTTTGACCATCACTCCTTACCAGAACTTAGGCCACCAGTTTGATTTCTTACGATCAATTTGGTGGTCCACCAAATTTGTGACGGTCCACCAATTTGATTTGACCGTTAACTTTATCCAGTGAATGAACTTTTTAGTATTTTTGTGATAGTGGAAATGATGGTCCGTCAGTTGACTAGTGGTCCATCAAATCGGTCGTCACTTTTGTTCTAGTAGCTTCAATTTTCACCCCCTTTTTCCAGCTGTATTACTCCTTTTTTCTGCATTTTAAATCCTGAACACTTCACAAACACATCGAAAAATGCACTAGAATAGCACAATAATTTAACTAATGTTTTACAACAACACACCGTGGGTTGCCTCCCACTAGAGCCTGATTTATAGTCACAACATGACTCAGATATCTCGATTACTCAGACTTTATCAAGATAGACAGTATCAATACTTCTTATCGAGTCTATTAGACCGGTATACAGTTTCACACGTTTCCCATTTACCTTGAAGACACTTCTGTCTTCATTTTCAAGTTCCACTACTCCAGATGAGTAGACCTGACTTATTTTAAATGGTCCAGACCATTTGGATTTAAGATTACCTGGAAACAGTTTAAGTCTGGAGTTGAACAAAAACACCAAGTCACCTCCCTGGAAATCCCGCTTTTCATTCCTGTGGTTGTCATACTTCTTCATTTTTTCTTTATATAGATCAACCCGATCATAATCTCCAAGACGGAACTCATCCATCTTATTTAGCTGCCCCAGTCTCATATTTGTTGTCTCATTCCAATTCAAGTTAAGCCTCTTCAGTGTCCACAACGCTTTATGCTCTAGCTCAATCAACAAATGACATGCCTTTCCATAAACCAATTGGTATGGATACATAGCAATAGGTGTCTTGAAAGTCGTTCGATATGCCCATATGGTATCGTCCAACTTTCTAGACCAATCCTTCCTTCTATCATTTACAGTCTTGGCAAGGATATCTTTAATTTCCCGATTAGAGATTTCCACCTACCTACTGGTTTGCAGGTGATATAGTGTAGGCACTTTATGCTGCTTAACTCTATATTTTGCAAAGGTGGCTCTAAATATTTTGTTGCAAAAATGTTATCCTCCATCACTAATAATGCTACGTGGTACCCCGAAGTGAGAGAAGATATTTTTCCTTAAGAATACAGTAACTCTCTTCCCTTTATTATCTGTTAGAGCCACTGCCTCAACCCATTTTGACATGTAGTCAATGGTAACTAATATGTACTTCATCCCAAATGATCTCACGAAGGGCCCCATGAAATCAATGACCCAGACATCAAATAATTCTACCTCCAGTATTTTAGACATTGGCATCTCATGGTTCTTTGAGATGGACCTTTGCCTTTAACATTGGTCACACCTCTTCACAAACTCGTAGGCATCTCTAAATAAAGAGGGCCAAAGTAGCCACTCTGAAGCACTTTCCTAGCAGTCCGATCACCTGTATGGTGGCCTCCAACTGGGAAAGCATGAATCGCTTCCAGTTTACTCAACATATCTACTTTTGGGATGCACCGTCTATTAATACCATCCGCACATCGTCAAACAAAATATGGCTCATCCCAGAAGTAATGGTTCATATCATGGAGAAGAATTTTCCTTTGATGAACGAAAAGATTCTCTGGAATCACCTCACTCACCACATAATTTGCAAAATCAGCATACCAAGGTATTTTCTCCATAACAGCAGCCAAGATTTCCTAATCAAGAAATGTATCATTGATCTCAAATTCATCTCTAGCTACTTGTTCCCCTTAAAGCCTAGACAGGTGATCCGCAACTTGATTTTTGCAACCCTTTCAATATTTGACTTCAAAGTCAAACTCTTCAAGCAGTAGCACCCATCTAATCAACCTTGTCTTCGCATTCTTTTTTGTCATCAAATATATCAAGGATACGTGGTCAGTGTGGACCACGACCTTGGTTTCTAGCAAATACTCCTGGAACTTTTCAAAGGAATAGGCAACTGCAAGAAGTTTCTATTCTGTGACGGTGTAGTTCTTTTGAGCTTCATTTAGCGCTTTGATGGTATAATATATTGGATGAAACAATTTTTCTTTCTTTTTTCCCAGCACAGCTCCAAGGGCAACACCGCTTGCATCACATATTATCTCAAATGTTTTTGACCAATCTGGCGGAACAATAATAGGAGAATCAACCAACTTGCCTTTAAGGCATTCAAATGCCTTCAACAAATCATCATCATAGGAGAATTTGACTTTCTTCTTTAAAAGTTTGCAAAGGGGGTTTACAATCTTTGAGAAGTCCTTATAAACCTCCTATAAAAGCCAGCATGGCCAAGAAAACTTCACACTCCCTTCACTAAAATAGGAGGTGGAAGTTTCTCTATAACCTTATCTTTATCTTGGTAAAGTTCAATCCCCTTTGATTAAATTTTGTGTTTGAGAACAATGCCCTCCTTCACCATGAAGTGGCATTTCTCCCAATTAAGCACAGGATTAAACTCCTCACACCGCTTCAAGGCCCTACTCAGATTTACAAAGTAGAGCTCAAAAGAATCACCAAAAACTGAGAAATCATCCATAAACACCTCTATGGTTTCTTCAACCATATCATAGAATATCAATATCATGCACCGCTGAAAAGTGGAAGGTGCTTTACACTACCCAAAAGGCATCCTCTTGAAAGAAAATGTTCCATATGGGCACGTGAATATCGTCTTCTCTTGATCTTTAGGAGAATAGAAATATAGTTGTAACCAGAATACCCATCTAAGAAAAAGTACAAACCTCTTCCCACTAGCCGATCAAGCATCTGATCCATGAAAGGCATTGGAAAGTTATCCTTTAATGTCCACAAGTTGAGTTTTCTATAATCCATACACACTCTCTATCCAGTAAATGGCCTGAGTGGAATAAACTTGTTCTTCTCGTTAGCCACCACTGTTATGCACCCTTTCTTGGGCACGCACTGAACAAGACTTACCTACTTACTATCTGAGATAGGGTACACCATTCCTGCATCTAGCCACTTAATAATTTCTTTCTTCACCACCTCTTGCATAGGTGGTTTAAGATGGCGCTGATGTTTAATAGTTGAGACACAATCCCCCTCTAACTTAATTTTATGTATGCATATACCATGAGGAATGCTGATAATGTCTGGAATCGTCCATCCAATAGCCCTCTTATATCACTTAAAAACAGTAATGAAGGCTTCCACCTATTGTTTACCGAAGTCAACCACAATAATAATAGGTAATGTATTCCCTCTGCCTAGGAACACACACCTCAAATGACCAGACAACTCTTTCATATCCAAAATGGGTGGCTCTTCAATAGACGGATTGGCTGGTGGACTGGGATGATTTTTCAAGTCCAAATCCAACTTTTTTTGTGCATAAGAATAAGACCCCATGCCTGTCAAGGCACACACAGTCTCCTCATAATCTTTAATTTAGTCTTGATCAAAATTCATTAATACAACTGCTAAAGTCTCCACAACAAATTTTTCTTCTATAGGTACTTCCTGTTCCTCCTTATAATAAATATCCATAATAGAAAATATGCTCATATCTTTATGTTGTTTCATGGACTGGCATACATCAAATCAAACTACTTCATCATTTAGACTTAACAGTAGCTCAATTGCCTTTAGATCAATAAGTACACTCCTGGTTGCGAGGAAAGGTCTACCCAAGATTATGGGAACCTCAAAGTCCACCTCGGAATCGAGAATGAAAAAATCATCTGGAAATATGAAACTGGCCACCTTCATCAATATGTCGTATAAAATCCCCATGGGTCGCTTCAAAAATCTATCTGCCATAACTAATCTTATGTTTCTGGGAGTAGGATCCCCCAAACCCATATTCTTATACACAGCAAGCGACATCAAGTTTATACTGGCTCCTAAATTACAAAGAGCTTTTGCAAACTCAAGAGGCTCAATAGTGAACGGGATAGTAAATACTCCCGGGAATGCCTTCTTCTGCCCCAACGACCTTATGGAAATAGCACCACAATGCTGTAGATTGTCCACCATCTCATAACTAACTGTCTTCTTCATCGTAACAAGTTCTTTCATGAACTTTGCATACCCGAGCATTTTATCCAATGCTTCCACCAATGGTAATTTGATTGTCAACTGCTTAAGCATGGCCATAAACTTTCCAAACTTTGTGTCGTCGACCTTCTATTTCAAACGATAGGGAAATGGAGGAGGTGGTTTTTGGAGCACAATAACCACCACTTTAATCTCTTTTCCCTTGCTTTTCTCCAACTCATCAACCTACTGATGGTTGGATGGTGTATTATCAATAATTTCATCCATTTTTGTAGACTCCACTAGATAAGTTTCTTCATGGTTAATATCCCCTACAATCACAGCTTTGCCCACAGATGGTCCTGGTAATACCTTACCACTCCATGTGGTAATTGTCATGCAGGATCCATCATTTCGAGGATTCTAAACTGTATCACTTGAAAAAGTTCCACTCTTCCTCTGATTCAATACTGCTGAGAGTTGGATCATTTGCTTCTCCAACTTCTTCATAGAAGTAGAGTGTGAGTTTACCAACTGACTCATGGAGGAAAATTCACTCTTCATAGTGGTCACCCTAGAAATGGTAGTCTCAACTCCCTTTAATAATTTCTCTATCATGTCCTCCATTGACATCTTGCCATAGCTAGTTGCAGCATTATCTCTGCTTCCAGGAGGTACATATCGTCCACTCCTATCATTTTTTATCTTCTATATCCTTTGATCTCTTTCCTTGTAACTATCTTTATCGTAATAGTTCTGACCTTTGTTTCCTTAGTTATTGCCTCGAACCCCCCCTAATTTTTTAGATAGTTTGCCTCTTCTTCTGAATCAGAATCAGCTCTCCCCTGGGATGCAACAACTTTCACCTTCTGTATTTTTCCAGACAATAGATTCTTAGTCAGCAAATCTATCTATGTTTGTAAATGTGCCATATCCTGGTCATGTTCTTCCTCCTTCTTGGATTGCTCCGCAGTGATACAACTATACATAGTAGGGCTTGCTACCACAGAATCCCTAGTATGCCAAGCTCTACTCTGTTTGGTCAATTGATCAAGCATCTCCGAGGCCTCTAGAAAAATTATGGTCAACAAATGGCCCCCCTGCAGCATTATCCATGACGGGTTTCATAATAGAGTTCAAAGCCTGATAAAGCGTCTCCATCAAATGAATATCCATCATGTTATGGTTCGGGCATTGAATCAACTTCTTTTTAAAACTCTTCCAAGTCCCATGAAGAGCTTCAGTAGGAAGATTTCAGAAGTTACTAATTTCATCCCTCAACTGTACCATTCTGGAAGGTGGAAAAAACCTTTCTAGGAAAGTCTCTTTCAACTGCCTCCAGTTTGTTATAGAGTCGGAAGTTAGTTTATTTAGCCATAGTGTCTCCTCCCCAGATAGAGACAACGGAAACAAACGCAGGTAGATAACATTCTGACCCACTCCTGGATTATAAAAAGACATGCAAATAGTGACAAAATTTACCAAATGCATGTTTGGATCATCTCCCAAAAGACCACCGAACAACCCATTAAGATAAAGAAGTTGGATCATCATACTGGTAATATTGAATTTAGCTCCCGGTGCTAGAGGTAGAGTAATGATAGCTCCAGTTGTACCTACTACATCCATTCCATCTTCGCTATCGTTCAGATAAAATTACACTGGTTGACGCTCTTGCCTTGCCCAAAAAGGGCAATTTTTGTTTACATTTCGATTCACTGGTGCAGCCACATTCTGTACACACCTTGGGTTAACAGAATCTAAGAAATAATGATATACCATATTATCATCATTAGAATTAGGATGACGCGTTTTCTGGCCATCATTCTGCTGATTAACTTGAGCTTTAGCCAGAGTGGCTAGTCTTTCAGCCTCTTGGAGGTCTGCCTTTCTGCCTTATACTACAGTTGCGGATGTATTGGTACTAATGGGTCACCCAATCTCCGTGTACTTGGCATACATAATAACTATCCTGCACCGAACAAAAACAACAAACCAAAGTAAAATTTGAGAAACTTTACCAAAGGTCAATAAACAAACACAAACTTAATTGACAATCGTATTCCCCGGCAATGACGCTAAATTTTGATACGCCAAAATTACAACTCTCGTTAGAGAGTGTAAGAGGTCGTTGTCAAATATATACCCAAATGGGTTGGGATTCGAATCCCACAGGGAATACTGTGTTCACTAAGTATTGTGGTTTTTACTAGACTGTTGATCAAAGGTTTCAAAATAGAGGGGGATTTTGATCTATCAATTGTAGTCAAATGTTTGTCACAGAGAGTAATCCAAATATTAATTGTATTGTAAAGAATAATTCAGCAAGAGAAATGAAACTAGAGCTATGGTGACCAAGATGCTTAAGCAGCTAGGGTTGTGAACTAATTTGAATTCGCAATGAACAATTCTAATTACAAGAGTAATTGAATTCTATGGTTTACCCATTAGTTTGTCAACCTAAATGAGTAACTCATCCATTAATTCTTTCAAACTTAAGTAAAATATTATTAATTCAACTATATTATCACATGGGTTGTTCGGTTAAGGCATCTACCCTCTATCTAAAAGTTAAAGCCTTTAGATTTATGTAAATCCTTTCTATTCCTAACAAGCACTTTTCTATTTGAACAAGTGTTGCTCTTGGGTTCACTTTTCAAGTTTGCAACAAAAAAAATTCATTAAAGTGAAGAAGAGTTTATGCAATATCAATTACTCATGGGAATCTACTAGATTCACAACCCAAAGTCAGCTTGTCATATCAAGGATCCGATAACCCTCGTTATAGAAGCTTAGCCACATATTTCCACCCAAGAAAGAGAAGAAACCATTGTGTTATTCATAAATAAATTAAAAGTTTACTTACAATAGTCACAATTGTTGTTCTTCAATCTTTAATAGAAAATATGACAAAGGAATCTAGATCAACAAATCTCCAATGAATCTTAGAGAAAAACTATGTAACAATATGTTTCAAGTATGGAAAAACCCTAATAAAAGAGAAAAGGTAAAAAGATCCCTAATAAAACCTAAAACTAGGTATTTATATGATCCCCCGTAAAAAGAATTTAAAATTTAAATGATATAAAATTCACGTTCAAAGTGACGGTCAAAGTGGTGGTCCGTCGCAGTACTGACGGTCCACCATTTGGTCTGTCGCAGCTAATCCTAGATGGTCACTTTCTGGTTAATACTGATGATCCATTTAGTGTTCCGTCGCAAAACTGACGGTCCGCCATCTTGACCGTCGCTGGTAGTGCTGGAGATTCTAGTTCTGGATAATCCTGACGGTTAGAGTGGTGGTCCATTGTAAGATCAACGGTCCACTAAGTTGGTCGTCACTGAGCATTCCAAAATACCTGGTTCAATTTATTTCTGACGGCCAAAGTGGTGGTCTATCGCAGGACTGACGGTCCATCACTCTTCAGAGTTCATGGGTTCTGCCTCGATCTGACGGTTGAGTTGGTGGTCCGTAGTAAAACTGATGGTCCACTATTTTGACTATCAAAAATGTTTTTCTGCTAATTTTTTGAGTCTTTTCCTTTAATCAGCTCCTTACCCTGAAACACTAAACAACAGCATTAAATGCAACCTTATGCAACCTTGGTTGCTTGAAAACATGCAATTTTCCTAAAAAAAGATGAAAAATGTTTTGTGAAATGCCATACATCAGACAAAAAATAAAGTTGAGTTACAACCACTACTTGCCACGATGTTTGTCGACGTGGACTCATATTTAGGACAACTGCTATCTCAAGGCGCACACGAAGCCAGTATCCACCCCACAATGACAGCATGCACTATGATTGAGGAGCGGTGCGAAGGGGGCGATGCGATGCATAACGCCCAGGCAGACATGCCCTTGGCCTAATGGTTTCGAGCACAACTTCCGTTCAAAGACTCGATGGTGTAGGGGATTCTGTAATTCACACCAAGTATCGCATTTTACTATATTCTTCATCAATGTGAGAGCCAAGATATCCGTTGCCGAGAGTCGCTTTCATTTAAGAAATAAGCACATGTTCCCCCGATGTACGCCGCGGATGAGGCGCGAGGGACACACTATCAATTTAAGTATTCTGTGGTGCTTTCCGAGCTGGGTTTCATTAGTACCCCGACGCGCATGTTGGGCGTGCACGCCGAGGAAGAGGGGGAGGCACTCGTGCGGAGGGAGGAAGAACCTTTCCCACGCGGACTCCCCAGTTATTAAACACGTTCGCGGTTCATTCTGCTGTTCAGGTTTCAACAATAATCCTTCTGCAGGTTCACCTACGGAAACCTTGTTACAACTTCTCCTTCCTCTAAATGATAAGGTTCAATATATGTCTCACGACATCGCATGCATCAAAATGCCTACATCATTACGATCCAAACATTTTACCATATCATTAAATCGGTAGGAGCGATGGGCGTTGTGTACAAAGGATAGGGACATAGTCAACGCGAGCTGATGAGTCGCACTTACTAGGAATTCCTCGTTGTAGACCAACAATTGAAATGATCTATCCCTATCATGATGAAATTCAAAGTTTACCCAGGCCTGTCAACCAAGGCTATAAACTCATTTAAAATATCAGTGTAGCGTGCGTGCAACCCAAAATATCTAAGGGCATCACATATCTGTTATTGCCTCAAACTTCCGCTGCCTAAAAGGTCGTAGTCCCTCTAAGAAGCTGGCCGTGAAGGGATACCTCTGCATAGCTATTTAGCAGGATGAGGTCTCATTTTTTAATAGAATTAACCAGAAAAATTACTCCTCTAACTAAGAATGGCCATGCCCTACCACCCATAGAATCAAGAAAGAGCTCTCAGTCTGTCAATCCATACTATGTCTGTACCTAGTAAGTTTCCCCGTGTTAAGTCAAATTAATTCGTAGTCTCCACTCCTGGTGGTGCCCTTCTGTCAATTTCTTTAAGTTTCAGTCTTGCGACCATTCTCCCCCCGAAATTCATAAACTTTGATTTCTCATAAGGTGTCGGTGGAGTCCTAAAAACAACATTCACCGATCCCTGGTCGGTATCATTTATGGTTGAGACTAGGACGGTATCTAATCATCTTCGAACCCCCAACTTTTGTTCTTGATTAATGAAAACATCCTTAGAAAATGTTTTCGCAGTTGTTCGTCTTTCATAAATCCTAGAGTTTCACCTCGGACTATGAAATACGAATGCCCCCGACTGTCCCTGTTAATCATTACTCCGATCCCAAAAGACAATATATTAGGACCAAAATCCTATAATGTTATCCCATGCTAATGTATACAGATCATAGTCTTTCTTTGAGCACTCTAATTTCTTCAAAGTAACAACGCTGGAGGAACGACCTGACCAGTTAAGGCCAGGAGCGTATCACTGACAGAAGGGACAAGACGACTAGTGCGCACCATAGGCAGACCGACCGGCCCATCCCAAAGTCCAACTATAAGCTTTTTAACTGCAACAACTTAAATATACGTTATTGGAGCTGTAATTAATGTGGGTGCTGGTACCAGACTTAACCTCCAATGGATCCTCATTGAGGGATTTAGATTGTACTAATTCTAATTACCAGACTCATTGAGCTTGGTATTGTTATTTATTATCACTACCTCCACATGTTAGGATTGGGTAATTTGCGTGCCTTATGCCTTCCTTAGATATGGTACCTGTTTCTCAGGATCCCTCTCTGAAATTGAACCCTAATTCACTGTCACCCGACACCACCATGGTAGGACACCATCCTACAATCAAAAGTTGATAGAGTAAAAATTTGAATGATGCATCGCCACTATAATGGTTGTGCGATCCATTGAGTTATCATGAATCATCGCAGCAACGGGCAGAGCCCGCGTCGACCTTTTATCAAATAAATGCATCTCTACCAGAATTCAGGGTTTGTTGTACGTATTAGCTCTAGAATTACTACAGTTATCTGAGTAGTAGATACCATGAAACAAACTATAATTGATTTAATGAGCCATTAGAAGTTTCACTGTCTGAATTTGTTCACACTTATACATGCATGGCTTAATTTTTGAGACAAGCATATGACTACTGGAAGGATCAACTGGGTAGAATTCCTCATCGATGCCGACATCACATGAGCCCGACCTTCCCGAAAGGGCACAGACGAGTTCAAGGAGAGCGCGACCATCATTTGCAAGGAGCATCATATAGAGCAGATATGAGCCGATGAAGACCCCATGCCCACTGCGTCTACTGCATCCTAGAATCCCAACTGCTACTCATGGACCACGACATCGCACGACGAAGCGAGGAAGACATGGGACACTGGGGCGACCTTTCAGTGCACCCTGCACACGGAATTCAAGAGGCGAAAGGTGATCGATAAAACTTGATAATGCCTGGGCATTATGTATGTAGCACAGGAACTCGACGTCGAACAAGCCTAAATTACACTTACCCAATCCTCATATGGGAGGTGGTTCAGTACTTCGCTGCTCTATCAGGGATCTAACCTAACCGCACATGCTGAACACAACTCACGTGTCGTGCGTCCAATTGCCCCGTCGATGTACGCCCATCACCGACCCTAATGCCTAGCACTTGATACTGTGCGCTGCTAAAAATGCGGACGTTGCAAGGCAAAAAAAAGTCCTACTTGACACGATAGCCCACCCTTGGGGGGAAGAGGAGAAGAAGGTGCGTCGAGGCTAGGGCACGGGCGCCGCCTAAGTCCGCCGCTGACGCTTTATGAGGATTCATCCCGGCCCCATATATGCAGCGCCTGGAGCTTGCCCCGAGAGAAGCATCCAGAACTTGCCGCACGTACAAAATCACCGCCACATCCGGAATCAAACGCCTACATCCCCATCGTGTACGATACCTCCGATAGCAGACACGAGTGCGTAATGAAGCACGATCGATATTGTTTCGCGGGCACCGGCGGCTCGCACGGACTAGCCATGTATGCTGCCATATATCCATACTGTACACCTACATGCCCAGTGAGCTCCTATGCCAACTAGCGACTGTCACCTTAAAGTACATTCAACACCTCTATCCCCCTTATATATGCTTTAAAAAAAACCAAGTGACAGAAGTAGACATGATTTTACCAGAGAATCGCACCATACATGTACGGACCAGAATTGCACATTTTAATGTTAGACTGATCTAATGCACTCACAAAAGTGTCACATAATTTACAATGATAATTTTCATTAAGAAAATATTTTTTTTCAAATATTATTTATGAAAATTCAAAAAATAAATAAAAATAAATAAAAAAATATTTTAAAAATATAAAAATAGTAGGAAAATATTTTCAACGCATGAAGTAACCTTAAACCAATAATTGATTGCATATTTGTACTTATAACTTAACGATATAAAATATTAAAATGTAAGGATACTAAATTAAAAAATATAAAAATAACATGGGGGTATTAGTAAAATCTCACAAAATGCAACAGATAAGTAACAACCCCAAAACATGCATATTAAAATGAAGTAACCTTAAAACAACAAATGATTGCATATGTATACGTATAAGTAACGATATAAAATATCAAAATTTAAGGATATTCAATAAAAAATAAAAAAATATAAAAATAAGGTGGGGGCCATTAGGAAAACTACCTAGAATGAAATAGATAAGAACAACCCCAAAACATGCATATTAGAATGACCTTAAACCAAAAATTGAGTGCATATTCGATATTTAAGGATTAAATAAAAAATTGAAAAAAAAATTGGGGACATTACGAAAACTGTCCCAACATATGAGGTAATATTAAAATATCGTTAAAAAATACTTGGAGCATATATTTAACGAAAGGAGTATGCAACGGTGAGGATGATGATGGATGAAGGTTATGAATATATTTGGATGATCGAACTTGGGTTTACAATCTTTTTATTTTTGCACGGTGCCTTCACCGTACCCATAGCCTAGGCACGCGGGTGCCAAGAACATAGTTCCTAGCTTAGGATGCATGGGTGCTATGGTGCACGGTGCCTTGGTTCCATGATGTGCAGTGCCTTGGTTCCATGGTGTGCGGTGCCATGGTGTGCGGAGCCATGGTGCGTGGGGACTTGGTGCCATGGTGCGCGGTGCCTTAATTCCATGGTGCGTGGAGCCATAGTGCCTTAGCGCCATGGTACCTTGGTCCTATGGCGCCATGGTGCATAGTGTCGTGGTTCCTTGGTGCAACCAACTCGACAAAGACACCTCCATTTCAGGTCACTATAGATCCTTCGGCATTTCTCATCATGGCATATGACGACACTTGTTTATAACGCTGCTGATTTTGCCGAATATCGGAGCCCGGGTCATTGGACGGGTCTCTAGGATTGCACTTGACAGTCATCTAAACCTCTAATTGTGGCATGCCTTCATGCACTGACGTTGGTCTCGCGACACATCACTGGACTCTTGAGCGGCACTCTACATCACAAAAAACCTCAAATTGCGATGCCATAGTGTTGCACGAAAGGCCACTTGATATCATACTTAACCGTTTGGAATGAAACGCACGCGACACTTGAAAAACAAGCGGCAAACTCGGGTGAGTCTATACCGTGGCATGCTCGAGAGTGAGTTTAACTCACAACACTTAGTGGTATTTTCCATGTATGGATGTACAAACCTCCTTTGGAGATGGACGGAAAAATAATTGTATTAGAAGGGAGGGACGAACCGGAGCAACAAAGGGCAGAATCTCAGTGGATCGTGGCAGCAAGGCCACTCTGCCACTTACAATACCGCATCACGTATTTAAGTTGTATGTAAAGAATACTAACCACCTCTAGATAGAAATTATACTTCAAGGCAGTAACTATGACCCTTCTGCCGTGATGGCTTAGCCAAAGACACGTCCCCTTAGGGGCCGAGGCCCTTACTGCAGGTCGGCAAGCGGTTGGCAGGCGAATGCATTGTTGTTAGATTGGATTATGAATTAGAGGAATTTAGTCATAATCCATCACATGGTAGCTTCGAGCTACTGGATTTTCAACCATGCGCGATGACCAATTATGTGAATCAACGGTTTATCTCATACTTGGTTGAATTACTATTGCAACACTGTCATCAGTAGGGTAAAACTAACCTCTCTCACAATGGTCTAAAACCAGTTCACGTTCCTTATTGGTGGGTGAACAATCCAACACTAGGAGAATTCTGCTTCACAATGATAGGAAGAGCCAACATCGAAGGATCAAAACGCAATGTAGCTATGAACGCTTGGCTTCCACAAGCTAGTTATTCCTGTGGTAAATTTTCTAACACCTCTATCTTCGAATTTCGAATGTTTAAAGGATTATTAGGCCAAACTTTCACGATTCGTATTCGTACTGGAAATCATAATAAAATGAGTTTTTACCCTTCTGTTCCACACGAGATTTTTATTCTCGTTGAGCTCATCTTAGGATACCTGTGTTATCTTTTAGAAGATATTCCGCCCTAGACAAACTCCCTACCTAACAATGTCTTCCACTTGGATTGGCCTACAGAGCGAGCCTTGGGCCTGAAAAGAGGGGTTGTGCCCCGCTTTCGATTCACGAAATAAGTAAAATAAAGTTAAAAGTAGTGGTATTTTACTTTCGCCTTTCGTCTCTCACTTTTAATACACCTCTCAAGTCATTTCACAAAGTCATACTATAGTCAAGCTCAACAGGATCTCTTTTCCCCGCTGATTCTGCCAAGCCAGTTCCCTTGGCTGTGGTTTTGCTGGATAGTAGACAGGGACAGTGAGACTCTCGTTAATCCATTTATGTGCATCACTAATTAGATGATGAGTCATTTGGTTACCTTAAGATAGTCATAGTTACTCCCGCCATTTACCCATTTTTGGTTAAATTTCTTCACTTTAACGTTCAGAGCACTGGGCAGAAATCACATTGTATGGGCATCCGTTGGGACTATTGCAATGATTTGTTTTAATTAAACAGTTAGATTCCCCTTGTCTGTACCAGTTCTGAGTTAGCTGTTCGACACACGGGGAAGGCCCCCAAAGGAACCATTCCTTATCCGTCCCCCGGCCAGCCCGCGGCGACCCTCTCTCACTGCAGGAGCAGCTCGATCAGTCCATCGACAGTCAACGGGTTTGATACCTTGACCCCCGTGCCCAGTACTCAGAGCAAATCCTTTTCCCAAAGTTATGGATCTATTTTTTTGAATTTCCTTGACTAAATTTTTCCATCAACCAGAGGTTGTTCACCTTAGAGACCTGTGTGGTAATAAGTACGATCATTAAGGGACACATTTGGTCCTCCGGATTTCCAAGGGCCACTGGGAACGTACCGGAAACCACTCCACGTACGTTATTCTTCAAGCCGCTAGACCCTACCTCTAGCTGAGCCGATTCCAGGGTGGGCGGGCTGTTAAACAGAAAAGATAACTCTTCCTAAGGCTTCTACCGATGTCTCTGAACTTCCTAACATTTTCATCAACCACCACATCCCAGTTCAAGAATTTTAACCAGATTCTCTTTTGAAGTATGAGCAAAATGTACTATCTATCAGGATTCCCCCCGACCCTTAAGATTAACTAACACATGTGCAAGTGACGTTCACATGGAAACTTTCCCTTCTTCGTCCTTCAAAGTTCTAATTTGAATATTTACTACTACCACCAAGATCTGCACCGATGGCCACTCCTCCCCCGACCCTTAAGATTCACTAACACATGTGCAAGTGACGTTCACATGGAACCTTTCCTTTCTTCGTCCTTCAAAGTTCTAATTTGAATATTTAATACTACCACCAAGATTTGCACCGATGGCCACTCCTCCAGGGCTCGCTCCCAAGGTTTTACAGCGACCGCCGCGCCCTCCTACTAATTGGGGCCTGGCACTTGCCAGGACGATCAGGTATAGGATACGTGCTTAAGCGCCATCTATTTTTGGTGCTAGTTGATTCGTAAGGTGAGTTGTAAAATACTCCTTAGCGTATTTCAACTACCATGACCACCCTCCTGCTGTTTTAATCGAGCAACACCCTTTGTGGGATCTAGTTTAGCGCGCAGTTTTGCATCATAACCCAACTTTTTGTTCATCCCGCATTGCCAATTCTTTTTACCAAAAATGGCCCACTTGGAGCTCTTGAATCTATTGCGCGGCTCAACAATGAAACCACGCAATCTTACCCATTTTAAGTTTTAGAATAGGTCGAGGGAATTGCGCCCCCAAGGACTCTAATCATTGGCTTTACCTGATAGAAATCGCACGCGAGCTCCTACTATTCTGAGGGAAACTTTGAAGGGAACCTGCTACTAGACGGTTCAATTAGTATTTCTCCCCTATAACTATACCTAAGTCAGACGAATGATTTGCACATCAGTATCGCTGCGGGCCTCTACTAGAGTTTCCTCTGGCTTCGCCACGCTCAGGCATAGTTTACCATCTTTGGGGTCACAAAAGGTATGCTCACACTCGAATTCTTCGCAAAAGATCAAGTCGGTCAGAGGTTCACCCCTCAGGGGGATCCCACCAATCATCTTCCTTATGCCTTACAGGTTTACTCATTTGTTGACTCGCCCACATGTCAGACTCCTTGGTCCGTGTTTCAAGATGGGTCAAATGGGGATCCCACATGGCAGCATCCATAGCGCGTATATGACAAATCACGCCGGATCCGCGCTCTGCCTACCAAATTTAAGGACACGGCGTTCAACGAGTATATTGAGATCTAGGCTTTGGCAGCCCCCCCCAATCCATATTGGTCCATTGCCCGAGTCAATCGTCAGACCGGCTCATCTCCATTCCTTATCCAATCGGGGCACATCGCCAGTCCCCATACGCTTTTCCCTTAATAATTTAAAGCTCTCTTTGACTCTTTTTTCAAAGTCCTATTCATATTTCCCTTGCGGTACTTGTTTGCTATCAGTCTCTCGCCCATATTTAGCCTTGGATGGAATTCACCACCCGATTTGGACTAGATTCCCAGACAAACCAACTCGTAGACAGTGCCTTATGGTGTGACAGGGTCCGAGCATAACGGGTCTCTCACCTTGTCGAGCGTCCCCTGATGTCTCGACTTTTGATGGAATTTTTAGACCTTTTTCTTAGGATAATTGTGTGTTTTCAAGTAACTATTATTGCATTTAATTGTGTACTTTAGTGTTTTCAGTATAAGAACTGAGTGTAAAAGATAACTCTGATAAACTGGGTAAAACAAAGGAAAAAAATCATCGACGTCTTAGGCGACGGACTATCAACCTTGCGATGAACCGGCGGTCTGAACCGTCACACAAAAAAATATAAGACAGTGACACTAGACAGCTTGTGACGGTCCAAGCTATAGACCATCGACTCTGTGATGATCCATCGGCCTAAATCGTCACCAAGAAATAGAATGAGAAAATACTAGATGTCATGCGATGGTCCAGGCGACAAACCTTCGGCCCTGCGATGAACCGTCACCCTACCCGTTGCCCAAAAACAAAACATAGACTTAATGGTGCTCCAGCAATGGTCCGTGCGATGGACCGTTGCCTCATTGACAAACCGTCGCTCAACCCGTTGAGCATGAAGCAGTAAATCCGAGTTTAAATATTAAAATTCCACTTCTAGAAACATATAAATACAATGTATTAGGGTTTATTCCATATCTTTTTTCATTAGTTTCAAACTTTCTCCTCTATTGAGAGCTGTGTTAAACTTTTTATTGACATTGTAATCTAAAGATTGAGATTTGATTGGTAGTTTATATATTTTCCATTGAATATTGTGAAGAACAATATTGTGACTTTTGTAAGTAATCTCTTGAAGCCATTTATGAAAATAAATATAACTGTGATTTCTTACATGGAAATGAGTAGCTAAAATACCATAACTAGGGTTATGGAAGCCTTGATATAGAGAACTATTTTGGGGTTGTGAATCAGTTTGATTTCTAACATCTCTCTAAATTGCATGAGTCTTTCTTCATTATAATGACATCTCTTGGTTGCAAACTTGAGAAGTAAGCCCATGAACACTACTTGTCTGACAAGAAAGTAGATGTTGGGAAAAAAGTGATTCATATGAACACCTTAGGTTTACCCTTTGGGTTAATGGGTTGATTCCTTAACAGGATCAATACTCATGAGAGTGTTATTAAATAATGCATGAGTCCTTTTAATTCGAGAGAAGTAAAGGATGAAACACTCATTAGGTTGAGAAACACATGACTAATTCTTAGAATTCAATAATTCTTGCAATTGAATACATAAGTTAGAATTCAAGCACAAATTCACAACCCTAACGGTTTAAACATCTTGGTGAGCATAACTCTAATCAATTCATTCTTATTGAAATCACATCTATACTAACTCTCATTTGCTAGACCTTATGTGATACAAATATGAAATAATATTGTTATCATATCCAAACCCCTTTTTACCAGGAACCTTAGATCAACAGTCTAATAACTATCACAATACTTAATCAACACAGTATTCCCTGTGGGATTCAACACCCAACCCATTTGGGTTCTATATTTGAAGGAGACCACTTGCTCTCTCATAAGATAGGTGTAATTTGGGTGTATCACCCTCATCCAGTGGACTTGGTCCAGGTCTGCTGCTGAGGACGCTTCTTCAGACTACAATTAAGACGATGGAGATGCCCGATTCTAAGGTTGGGCTATTCCCAGTTCGCTCTCCGTTATGAAAGAAATCCTTGTAAGTTTCTTTTCCTCTGCTTATTGATATACTTAAACTCAGCGGGTAACCCCGCCTGACATGGGGTTACGATTTGAGCGCCTAAGTATGATATGATCTAAGAGTCCGAACGCACGACGTGTTGTAGCCGCGATAATAATGAGAGTTGAGTTACAACCACCACATACCCCGACCTCTGTTGATGTGGAATTATATTTAGTCCAGTTGTGAGATCGACGCGCATGGAAGGCTAGTATCCATCCCGCAATAATAGTGTACCCTGTGATTGAGGTGAGATGCAAGGAGGACGACGCCATGCGTGACACCCAGGAAATTGCAGACGTGCCCTCGGCCTAATGTCTTCAAGCATAACTTGCATTCAAAGACTCGATGGTTCACAATATTCTGCAATTCATACCAAGTATCGTATTTCACTACGTTCTTCATCGAGGAGAGAGCAGACCTATCCATTGCTGAAAGTCATTTTCATTTACAAAAGAAACACAGGTCCCCCCGACGCACACCGCGGATGAGGTGCGAGGGTTAGGCTACAAATTTAAGTATTCCTTGGTTCTTTTCGCATTGGGTTTGTTAGTCATCAGATGCTCTCCCTTAGCGCGCACATCGGGGACGAGAGGGAGACGCTCGTGCGGAGGGCCAAAGAACCCCGCCCGCGCAGACTCCCCAGTTGTTAAACACATTCGCGGGTCATTTTATTGTACAGGTTTTGAAAATAATCCTTACACAGGTTCACCTATTGAAACCTTGTTACCACTTCTCTTTTCTCTAAATGATAAGGTTCAATGGACTTTCACGACGTCACGGGCAACGAACTTCCCATGTTGTCGTAATTCGAACATTTCACCGCATCATTCAATCGGTAGGAGCAACGAGTGGTGTTTGTAAAGGGAAGAGACATAGTCAACATGAGATGATCAGTCCCGCTTACTAGGAATTCTTTGTAAAAGGCCAACAATTGCAATGATCTATCCCATCATGATGAAATTTCAAAGATTACCCAGACCTGTCAGCCAAGGCTATAAACTCATTGAATACATAAGTGTAGCGCGCATGCATCTCAGAACATCCAAGGAAATCAAAAACCTGTTATTGCCTCAAAATTCTGCGGCCTAAGAGTTCATAGTCTCTCTATGAAGCTGGCCACAAAGGGATACCTCCACATAGCTAGTTAGTAGGTTGAGGTATCATTCGTTAACGTAATTAACTAGATAAATCTTTTCTCCAACTAAGAACGTCTATGCACCACCACCCATAGAATCAAGAAAGAGCTCTCAGTATGTCAATCCTTACTATGTATGGACCTGGTAAGTTTCCCCGTGTTGAGTCAAATAAAGCCGCATGCTCCACTCTTGGTGGTTCCCTTTCGTCAATTGCTTTAAGTTTCATCCTTGTAACCATAATTCCCTCGGAACCCAAAAACTTTGATTTCTTATAAGGTGCCAGCGGAGTCCTAAAAGCAACATCCGTCGATCCCTGGTCGACATTGTTTATGGTTGAGACTAGGACGGTATTTGATCGTGTTCGATCCCCCAACTTGCAATCTTGATTAATGAAAAAATCCTTGGCAAATGCTTTCGCAGTTGTTCATCTTTCATAAATCCAAGAATCCACCTCTGACTATGAAATACAAATGTCCCTGATTATCCCTGTTAATCATTACTCCGATCCCGAAGGCCAACATAATAGGACCCAAATCCTATAATATTATCCCATTCTAATGTATACAGAGCGTAGGCTTTCTTTGAGCACTCTAATTTCATTAATGTAACAGTGCCGGAGGCACGACCTGGCCAATTAAGGCCAGGAGCGCATCATCGACAGAAGGGACGAGACGATCGGAGCACACCATAGGCGGAACAGACGGCCTATCCCAAAGTCGAACTATAAGATTTTTAACTACGATAACTTAAATATATGCTATTAGAGATGGAATTACCTCGGATGATGGCACTAGACTTACCCTCCAATGGATCCTCATTAAGGGATTTAGATAGTACTCATTTCAATTACCAGACTCATTAAGCCCAGTATTGTTATTTATTGTCAGTACCTCCCTATGTCATGATTGGGTAATTTATGCGCTTACTGCCTTCCTTAGATGTGGTTACTGTTTCTCAGGCTCCTTCTTGAAAATCAAACCCTAATTCTCCATCACCCGTCACCACCATGGTAGGCCACTATCCTACCATCGAAAGTTTATTAGGAAGAAATTTGAATGATGCATCGCCGTCACGATGGTGGTGCAATCAATCGAGTTATCATGAATCATCGCAGCAACGGGTAGATCCCGTATCAACCTTTTATCTAATAAATTCATCCCTTCCAGAAGTTGGGGTTTGTTGCACGTATTATCTCTACAATTACTACGGTTATCCGAGTAGAAGATACCATCAAACAAACTATAGCTGATTTAATAAGACATTCACAGTTTCATAGTCTGAATTTGTTCATACTTACAAATGCATAGCTTAATATTTTAGACAAGTATATGACAACTGGAAGGAATAACCAGGTAGTATTCCTCATCGATACTAGCATCATATGAGCTTGGCTTGCCCAAAAAGGCGTGGATGGGTTCAAGACGAGCACAATCGTCATTTGCAAGGAGAATTGTATAGGGAAGATAGGAGCCGATGAAGACCCTATGCCTACTGCATCGATCATATTAGAGAATCCCAATCGCCACTCATGGACGACGACTTCGCACGATGAACTGATAAAGGTGTGGGACACGGGGCGACCTTTCAGTTCACCTTATACACGGAATTTGATGGGTGAAAGACGATCGATAAAACTTGATAATGCTTAGGCATTAGGTATGTAGCACAAGAAACCAACTTCCAGCAAGCCTAAATTGCACTTGTCCCACGACTGAGATGGCAGGCGGGTCAGGATGTAGCTGCTCCAGCAGGGATCCAACCTAACTGCACATGCCGAACACACCTCATATAGCATGCATCTAAATGCTTCATCGACGTACGCCCAACACCGACGCAATACCCAGCAATAGATGTCTGATGTGTGCACAATCGCTAAAACATGTAAGGCCTTTAACCTAGAATAATTGCTAAGTGTTAAGCAATTGTTGCTATTTTTGATTGTTTGTTGTGTGTTTATATAGATACAAGTGATCAAGGAGGAAACCAAAGGAAAGAAGAATAAAACAGCTGACATTTGGTGTAAATAAGCTTAAATATGTCTGACGATCATCCTGAAGCGCCGTCATACATGGGACAGGCTGTCAAAGTTGTCATCAAGCTTAGATAGAACCTGATAAGTTGAGATGAGTTGTGACGGTGATATGGAGGGGCCGTCAAATATGTGACATATCGTCAAAATCGCCAACAACCTGCGGCAAAATATGTTGTTTACTAGTGAAGTTGTGATTCCAGTTTGCAAGTGCCGTCAAGACTTTTCACACTCCGTCAGGATTGTCATCTAAAGAGTCAAAAGGTAACAATTCACTGGAATCTTTGACGACATTTCGCACACGTCGTTAGGTGTCTGACGCACCGTCAAAAGAATCATCGTCTAATCTAAAGTGAAAACTAAAAATTTAATTTTGTTTCCTTATTTAGGGTTGACTATTTAAAGACTTGTTTTAGGGTTTTTAAAAAGAACCGACCATTATCTACCAGACATTAACTCTGAGAAGAGGGGGACATACATCGCTCTTTTTCAACAACTATTCTTCTTGTTTCTTATCAACTATTTTTTATCTTTCACCTTGTGATTAAGTTGAAGGAACTAATTGTTTTTTTTTCATACATTCATAAGTTTATCCTTATCATTATGAATTCAACTTGTTATTTCATTCATCAAATCATGAGTGGCTAATTCCATTAGCCGGAGTTATGGGATCCATGGATTAGGGTTTGATATGATGCTAGGTGTTTAATGGATTCAAAGAGTAGTAGAACATCTTGAAATTCTGTTGTTTTAACTGAAATCTAGTGGTTGCAAACATTAGATTATTCCTTAGGTTTTATTTTCTTCTAACGGAGATATAGACCAGAGGTTGTGAATTATCAATAGAGACTCGAAAGCTACGAACCTTTTGTTTAATGATTGATGTTGTAACTAGATTAATCTACCTGAGATAACATCCTATTGGAAATAGATAAGTTATCTAAGTTTGAGAGAAGTAGATAATAAATTGTCTGGTGAGATTCAGAGATAAGTCAAAAAGTATCATAGTCAAGGATATTTTGTTGTTTCTACTTACTCCAAGAATCCCAAGCATTACCTAGTATTTTTTAACTCCTAATACCCATGGTGAACATAACTCTGGTTTCTCATTTATGTTGATTAAAATACTAAAATATTTAAAGTGACAATTGACTCTCTGTGAAATTTAAACCCCTACCTTTAAAAACAGTAAACTACCAGTAAAGGATTTTGTAAACAAATCGAAGTTCACACTGTATTCCATGTGGTATTCAAGCCCAACCTAGTTGAGTTTTATATTGACAACGATTGCTTACACCCATTGAAGAGTGTAATTTGAGTGTTATCAAAAACTGCGTTGTTGCCGGGGAATATGGTTGTAGACTAAAAGTTTGTGCGCAAAAATTTGCTGATAGTTGAGTTTTCCAGAGTTACGTTTGATTGTTATTTTTGTTTATTTGTAGGATATCTATAGTTTATGCCGAGCGCTACTCAATCCGGAGCCCCACCGCATGAGCAGAATGGCAGAACAACCGCTGCGGTATAACGCTGAGGATGATGATGATATGGATGGAGCAGGTGCAATGGGTGAGATCATTCCCCCTCTATTAGTACCTGGAGAAAAATTCAATATTATAAGAATGATGATCTAGGTCTTAAATCTGAAGGGGTTTTTTGGAGGCCTTCCTGGGGATGACCCTAACCTGCATCTGGTGAATTTTGTCACCATTTGCAAATCCTTTGATAACTTAGGGGTGAGCCAGAGCGCGATCCGGTTGAGGCTGTTCCCATTGTCTCTGTATGGAGAGTCAACATTGTGTCGAAGCGAGTTGACACCTGACTCTATAACCAACTGGAGGCAGTTTAGAGGAGCTTTACTAGAAAGGTTCTTTCCACCATCCATGAGGGTACAGTTGAGGGATGAGATCAACCATTTTAGAAAACTCTCGAATGAGGATTTACACGAAACCTTGTAAAGGTTCAAGAAGAAGCTGACACAGTGTCCGAACCATAACATAACGAAAATATATTTGATGGAGATTTTGTACAAAGCCTTTAACTCTGCGAAAAATCGAATGGTAGAAAACGTTGCTGGTGGGTGATTTGTTGCCTGTCATTTCAAGACATTGCTGATATGCTAAATAGGATGACCAAACTAAGTAGTGCTTGGTACTCCAGCGATGCCGTGGTGGCAAGTCCAACTATTCCTATTAGAATGAATGATGAACAACGCATAAGAGATGAGGAGAAGGATCAAGACATAGCCCTTCTAAAGAATCAAATGGACCTGGTTACCAAGTACTTATTCTCAGGAAGAACGGAAAAGGTAAAGGTTGCAATGATTCGGGACCATGTTGATATGGAACCTGAAGAAGAAGTCAACTATGTTGATAATCAGGGGGTTTCCGAGGCATTAGCCAAGGGAATCAAGGTCGGAATGGGTATGATAATCCTAATCATAAAGACAAGGAGAAAGAAAACTGGAGAAGCAACAATGACAAAAATGGGTTGTATGTTCGTGTTGGAAATCAAGAAGCTACTGCAACTAGCTTGGGAAAGTGGTCTATGAAGGATATGATGAAAGAACTGTTAAAATGAGTATAGACTACCAACGCAGGAGTGACTAGTATGAGGAGTGAATTTTCCACTATAAGTTAGCTAGTCAAGACACATTCAATTTTGATCCAGCAGTTAGAGCAACATATGAGTCAACTTTCATCAATACAAAACATGGGAAGAAGTGGTACTTTCTTACTCAAATGGTTCAGGATCCGAATACAGACGGTTCATGTCTGGCAATTATCGCTAGGAGTGGTAAGATATTATCTACCCCTTCTGTGGGCAAATCTATGAATACTGAAGAAGTTGCAGAGGAACCAACAGAACAACACCCCGAGGAGTCTGAGAAGCCAAATAGTTCTATTGATATGTCGGACAAGGAGAAGGAAGAGTAAGTGGTTTTGAAACCCATCCTAAGTCCACCACCTCCCTTTCCTCAATGGCTCAGAAAAAAGGCGGATGATGCAAAATTCAGCAAGTTCCTAGCAATGCTCAAGCAATTAACTATAAATGTGCCTTTGATTGAAGTACTTTTGCAAATGCCAGGATATGAAAAATTCATAAAAGACCTTGTTACCAAGAAACAAATAGTGATTTACAAACTAGAAGCATATCTCCACCTTTGCAGTGCTATTTCCACAAGGACCTTGACGTAGAAAAAATTGGACCCAGGTGCAGTCACTATTCCCTGCATAATTAGAACCATGGAATTCACTAAAGCACTATGTGATCGGGGGGAAAGTTTTAACGTGATGTCGTTGACTATTTATATAAAGTTGGGCCTGGGGAATCCTACACCTACCAACATGAGGCTGGTGATGGCTAACAGATCAGTAAAGAGACCTATTGGCATTCTGTATGATGTGTTGGTAAAGGTCTCAAATTTCATATTCCCTGCAGACTTCATCATTCTAGACTGCAAAGTGAACTTCGGGGTGCCCATAATCTTGGGTCGACCTTTCCTCGCAACCGGAAGTGTGTTGATCGATTTAACAGCGAATGAGCTCTTATTCAGGGTAAAAAATAAAGTGTTACGGTTTGATATGGGCAAATCAATGAAGCAGCATGAGGAAATGAGTATGTTCTCAGTGGTTGATGTGTATTTTGAGGACGAACAGGATGTGGTCAGAATTGAATAACTGGTTATTGAGCCTTAGCCGCGGTTGTGATAAACTATGATAGCGAAGGCATTGAGGAGTATGAAGAGATAGTTTGTGCCCTGACTGGTTTGGGCTCATCTTCTTTTGCTTCTAAAAAGCTCGACCTTGATCTGGAAAATTGACCAACACCACCAGCCAAGCCATCTATTGAAGAACCACTGGTGTTCGAATTGAAGGAGCTTCCTCGTCACTTACGGTATGTGTTTCTGGGGAAATAAAGTACACTATATGTTATTATTGCAGATAATTTGGAAGAACAATTGGTAAATGCACTTTTTTCAGTACTTCAGAAGTACAAGAGAGCAATCGGATGGACCATCGTAGATATTATTGGCATTCCCCCTAGCATCTGTATGCATAAAATCCAACTAGAAGAAGATTGTACTCCTACCATTAAGCATCAGCGCCTTCTGAATCCACCAATGCAAGAGGTGGTTAAAAAGGAGATTATTAAGTGGTTGGATGCAGGTGTAGTTTACCCTATTTCTGACAGCAAATGGGTTAGTCCAGTTCAATGCGTGCCCAAGAAAGGGGGTATAATGGTGGTTGCTAATGAAAAGAATGAGGTGATTCCACTTAGACCAGTAATTGGGTGGAGGGTCTGCATGGATTACTGCAAGCTTCACTCTTGGACTCTAAAGGACCACTTCCCCATGCTCTTTATGGACTAAATGCTTGATCGATTGGCTGGTAGGGGGTGGTATTGCTTTTTGGATGGTTATTCTGGATATAACCAAATCTATATTACTTCGGAAGATCAAGAGAAAATGACATTTACATGCCCATATGGCACATTTGCATTTAAGATAATGCCGTTTGGGCTATGCAATGCACCGGCCACTTTTCAACGGTGCATGATGTCTATCTTCTATGACATGGTGGAAGACACCATAGATGTATTCATGGATGATTTCTGAATGTTGCCTGGAGAATCTGAATATTTCCTTGCAAAGATGTGTTGAATTTAATCTAGTGTTGAACTGGGAAAAATGTCATTTTATGGTAAAGGAGGGTATCGTGCTGGGCTACAAAATCTCTGAAAAAGGGATTGAAGTTGATCGAGAAAAGCTAGAAGTTATCAAGAAATTACCACCTCCCATTTTAGTAAAGGGAGTGCATAGTTTTCTTGGTTATGCAGGGTTTTATCGGATATTCATAAAAGACTTATCCAAAGTTCCAAATCCACTTTCCAATATATTGAAGAAGGAAGTGAAATTCCTATTCAATGACGAATTCTTAAAGGCATTTGAGTGGCTTAAAAAAAAGCTAATTGAGGCCCCTATTGTTATTGCACCTGACTGGGCAAAACCATTTAAAATAATGTGTCATGCAAGTGGTGTCGTACTGGGATCTATCTTGGGACAAAAGAGGGATTAATTGTTTCACCCAATATATTATGCCAGCAAAGAACTGAATGGAGCACAAATGAATTACACTGTAACTGAACAAGAGCTGCTAGCTGTGGTGTATGCTTTCGAGAAATTCAGATCTTATCTGCTTGGGACTAAAGTGGTATTCCATACTGACCATGCGACATTGCGGTATTTAATGGCCAAGAAGGATGCTAAACCAAGGCTTATTAAATGGGTGTTGCTACTTCAAGAATTTAATTTTGAAGTCAAATATAGGAAAAGTTGGGAAAATCAGGTGGTAGATCATTTATCTATAATGGAAGGTGGACAGGAAGCTAATAATGAAACAAAGATAAATGATGCATTTTCTTATGAAGAGATCCTGTCAACTGTTGTGGAATCACTTCCCTGATACGCAGATTATGCAAACTACATTGTGAGTGAGATCACCCAAAAAATCTTTCATTCCACAAAAGGAAGAAGTTCTTGCATGATATAACACATTACTTATGGGACGAGCCATATCTTTTTCGGCGATGTGCAGACAGTATCATACGGAGATGTGTACCTGAAGTAGATGTACTGTGTATACTGGAAGCATGTCATGCTTCCCTAGTTGGGGGTCACTATGCAGGTGACCGAACGGACAGGAAGGTGTTGTAGAGTGGCTATTATTGGCCAACATTATTTAAATATGCCCACGAGTTTGTGCAGAAGTATGACCAATGTCAGCGGCAGGGGTCAATATCTAAAAGGCATGAAATTCCCTTGCCTAAGATGCTTGAAGTGGAATTATTTGATGTCTGGGGCATTGACTTCATAGGGTCGTTTGTTAGTTCTTATGGAATGAAGTATATTCTGGTTGCTATTGACTATGTTTCTAAATGGGTCGAAGTTTTTTCTTTGGCTTACAATGATAGAAAGAGAGTCATTACTTTTCTCAAGAAGAATATCTTCTCTCACTTTGGAGTACCGCACACTATCATAAGCGATGGACGATCTCACTTTTGCAACAAACTATTTTGAGTAGCTTTGGCAAAATATGGAGTGAAACAACATAGAGTGGCTACTCCATACCACCCGCAATCCAGTGGGAAAGTGGAGGTGTCGAATCGTGAAGTTAAGGCCATCCTAGCCAAGACGGTGAATGCTAGCCGAAAAGACTGGTCCCAAAAACTTGATGATGCTTGTGGGCATACCGAACTACTTTCAAGACACCTATTGGCATGTCACCATTTTAGTTGGTCTATGAAAAAGCGTGTCATTTGCCAATAGAGCTAGAACATAAGGCTTTATGGGTGCTCAAGAGGTTGAATTTGAATTGGAATGATGCAGCAGAGATGAGACTAGGGCAACTAAATGAGATGGATAAATTTCGTCTCAGGGCGTATGACCAAGCATATTTGTATAAAGAAAAGATAAAAAGGTACCATGACTGGAAAATAGAGAAATGAGAGTTCAAAAAGGGGGACTTGGTGCTTCTGTTTAATTCAAGACTAAAATTGTTTCCAGGGAAGCTGGAATCTAAGTGGTCGGGTCCTTTTAAGGTAAATCAAGTCCACTCATCTAAGGTAGTGGAGCTCAAAAAGGAAGATGGCAATACATTCAAGGTAAATGGGCAACGGGTAAAGCTTTACATTGGCCCGGAAGAATCAGTGAGAAGCAACACCATTATCTATCTCAATGAAGTTTGAGGTAATCAAGACACCTGAGTCATTCCACGACATTAAATCAAGTATTTCATGGGAGGCAACCCATGATCCCTGAGAACAACTCAGTTCAGGTATACTCTAACTCTTAATCTAGTTTTTGCTTTAGTTTTAAGTTGTTGTTTTTCAAAAAAAAAGGGCACAAAAGGAGTGACATTGTGCTTAATAGTTAACCATCTTTCCAATGTCCTGCTCGATAAACTGTATGGATTACATTAAGTTGTGACCACTATGAATCTTGTTATGGCATTAATAATAGCTGCTTGACGAGCAATACTGAATAATAGCATGAACTAGATAGGTGGTAATATGTGATATATTTGTGTGCCAGGTGTGTGTGAGCTATTACTTGTTTCCCTCAGTATATTAAAGCCAGAACTTTCCTAGTTAGTCTTTCCATGATCTCGGGATAGGAGTCAGGACATGATCATAGGCCATCATTGATTAACTCACTTTTAGCCTAAATATCCTTCCCTGTATGCATAACACCAGTTTGATCCCTATTTAGAGCCTAGTTTAACCATTTCTTTTGTGTGGCACCTTTCACCTTACCTTATCATCTATGCCATAATAAACATATTTACCCCTGGGCTTTCTTGGATACTGAGCACCTTGATTTTGGCAAACAACCTAAGTTTAGGGTAGCTATCGTAGAGGTGCATGGTGTAAGATGAGGAGTATGAAGAAGGGTTGGATAAAAGAGAATGAACTAAAGCTGGGTGCTAACAATGCTTAGAAAAAAAGAAAAAAAATAGTGGAGATGCAGGGTAGCACCCAACTTGAATATGGATAATTAAGAGAAGAGGAGAAAAGAAGGAGGATAATTAGTGAGTTTAAGCAAGAAGTATAGTGTCAAAGAGGCATAGTCACTCTAAATAACCTTGAATGTCATACCAACCCCAAACCACATTACAATCCTAAAAAAAGTCCTATAGTGATCCTGACTGGCTATCTGAGGTCTGGTAACAAAAATAAGGGCAAGCCTATGGTACTTGGTATACATTGACTGGAACTTTCTTGTGAGAGTGAGAGTTTTGTGATAACCCCCAATTCGTATGGTTGGACTTATCGTATGAAGAGAGGGGGGTTTCTTTGTTGTGAGGGCACACTGGTATCGTCAATAGCTACTCGCTTTTTAGAAAATGTGGTATTGATATGTTAATGGTTATTGTGGCCAAGATTTATGCTGCAGCTTGATTCCATTGTGTTACAGTGTTGTTTCAATTATATGCACATCGGTTTGGCATTGAAAGGATAGCTTTATGTAGAGCTATGCATGTTGTATGTGTTTTCGTTGTTAGATTAAGTTGCTTGAGGACAAGCAATTGCTTTAAGTTGAGGGTGTTGATGTGTGCGCAATCGCAAATACATCAAAGGCCTTTAACCTAGAATAATTATGAAGAATTAAGAAACTTTTGTTGTTTTTGATCGTTTGTTGTGTATTAATGCAGATACAAGTGATCGGGGAGGAAACCAAAGGAAAGATGAATAAAACAGCTGACATCTGGTGTAAATAAGCTGAAATATGTCTGACGATCATCCTGAAGCGCCATCAAACATGGGATAGGCTGTCAAAGTTTTCGTCAAGCTTAGACAGAACCTGAGAAGTTGAGATGAACTGTGATGGTGATTCGGAGGGGCCGTCAAATATGTGACATCTTGTCAAAATTGTCGTCAACCTGAGGCAAAATATGTTGTTTACCAGTGGAGTTGTGACGCCAGTTTGCAAGAGCCGTCATGATTTTTGACACGCCGCCAGGATTGTCGTCTGAAGAGTCAGAAGATAACAATTCACTAGAATCTTTGACGACATCTCGCACACGTCATCAGGTGTCTGACACGCCATCAAAAGCATCGTCATCTAATTCGAAGAGAAACTTAAAACTTTAATTTTGTTTCCTTATTAATGGTTCACTATTTAAAGACTTGTTTTAGGGTTTTTAAAAAGAATCAGTCATTATTTATCAGACATTAACTCTGAGAAGAGGGGGACGTACATTGCTCTCTTTGATCAATTATTCTTCTTGTTTCTTATCAACTATTTTTGATCTTCCACCTTGTGATTAAGTTGAAGGAACTACTTGTTGTTTTTCATCCATTCGTATGTTTATCCTTATCATCATGAATACAACTTGTTATTTCGTTCATCAAATCATGAGCGGCTAATTCCATTAGCCGAAGTTATTGGATCCATGGATTAGGGTTTGATATGATGATAGGTGTTTAACGGATTCAAAGAGTAGTAGAACATCTTGAAATTCTGTTGTTTAAACTGAAATCTAGTGGTTGCAAACATTAGACTATGCCTTAGGTTTTATTTGTTTCTAACGGAGAAATAGACTAGAGATCGTGAATTATCAACAGGGACTCGGAATCTACCAACCTTCTGTTTAATGATTGATGCTGTAACTGCATTAATCTATCTGAGATAACATCCTATTGGAAATAGATAAGTTATCTAAGTTTGAGAGAATTAGATAAAAAATTGTCTGGTGAGGACGAGAGATAAGTCAGAAAGTATCATAGTCAAGGATATTCTGTTGTTTCTACTTACTCCAAGAATCCCAAGAATTACCTAGTATTTGTTAAATCCCAATACCCACGGTGAACATAAATATGGTTTCTCATTTATATTGATTACAACACTAAAATATTGAAATTCACAATTGACTCTCTGTGAAATTTAAACCCCCACCTTCGGAAATAATAAACTACAAGTAAAAAGTTTCATAAACAAATCGAAGTTCACACCCTATTCCCTATGGGATTCGACCCCATCATAGTTGGGTTTTATATTGACAACGATCGCTTACACCCATTCAAGAGTGTAATTTAAGTGTTATCAAAAATGGCACCGTTGCCGGGGAATACGGTTGTAGACTAAAAGTTTGTGCGCGAAAATTTACTGATAGTTGAGTTTTCCAGAGTTACGTTCGATTGTTGTTTTTGTTTATTTGTAAGATATCTATAGGTTACTTTGAGCACTACTCGATCCACAACCCCACCGCATAAGTAGAATGACAGAAAAACCTCTGCGGTATGAGGCTGATGATGATGATGATGTGGATAGAGAAAGTGCAACTGGTTTGATCATTCTCCTTCTGTTAGCACCTGGAGAAAAAATCAATATTACAAGAACAATGATCCATCTCTTAAATCTAAAGGGGTTGTTTGGAGTCCTTCCTGGGGATGACCCCAACCTACATCTGGTGAATTTTGTCACCATTTGCAAATCCTTTGATAACCCGGGGGTGAGCCAGAGCGCGATCCGGTTGAGGCTGTTCCCGTTGTCTCTGTATAGAGAGGCATCATTGTGGCTAAATTTGTTGACGTCTGACTCTATAACCAACTAGAGGCAGTTGAGAGGAGCTTTCCTAGAAAGGTTCTTTCCGTCATCCAGGAGGGTACAATTGAGAGATGAGATCAATAATTTTAGATAGCTCCCGAATGATGCTTTACACGAAACTTGGGAAAGGTTCAAGAAGAAGCTAACACAGTGTCCGAACCATAACATAATGGACATACATTTGATGGAGATTTTGTACAGAGCCTTTAACTCTGTGAAAAAGCAATTGGTAGATAACGCTGCTTGTGGGTCATTTGTTGCTCTGTTATTTCAAGACGTTGCTGATATGCTTAATAGGATGACCAAACTAAGTAGGTCTTGGTACACCAATGATGATTTAGTGGAAAGTCCAACTATTCCTATTAGAATGAATGATGAATAGTAGAGATGAGATGAGGAGAAGGATCAAGACATAGCCCATCTAAAGACTCAAATAGACCTGCTCACCAAGCACTCATTTTCAGGAAGGACGAAAAAGGTAAAGGCCGCTATAATTCGGGACCATGTTGATATGGAACATAAAGAAGAAGTCCACTATGTTTCTAATCAGGGGGGTTTCTGAGGCATTATCCAAGGGAATCAAGGTCGGAACGGGTATGATAATCCTAATCACAGAGACATGGATCAAGAAAACTGGAGAAGCAGCAATGACAGAAATGGGTTGTATGTTCGTTATAGGAATCAAGAAGCTGTTGTAACTATCATGGGAAAGTGGTCTATGGAGGTTATAATGAAAGAACTGTTAAAAAGAGTAGAGACTACCAATGCAGGAGTGACTAGTATGAGGAGTGAATTTTCCACTATGAGTCAGCTGGTCAAGTCAAATTAAATTTTGATCTAGCAGTTAGAGCAATAGATGAGTCAAATTTCATCAACACTCAGCCAGGGAAGAAGTGGTACTTTACTTGCTCATAGATTGTAACATTCTAGATAAGGCTGACGGTTAATCTGGTGGTCTGTCGAAATACTGACGGTCCACCATTTGGTTTGTCGCTTTGTCTTTCAGGAGGCAATATTCTGGATAAGACTAACAGCTAATCTGGTGGTCCGTCAAAGATCTGATGGTCCACCATTTGGTATGATGCTGAGTCTTTCAGGAGGCAATTTTTTGGATATGACTGACGGCCAAGCTGGTGGTCCATCGCATATCTGACGGTCCACCATTTGGTCAGTCGCTGAGAGTTATAAAACCTGGGTTCTTCCTAAGACTTGATGGTAATGTTTGTGTTCCCTCGAAGGTATGACAGTTCACCATTTCAACCGTCAAAAGCATTTTTCTGCCACTTTCCAGAGTTTTTTTCTTCAGCTAACTCCTTGACCTGAAACACTAAACACAAACATTAAATGCAACCTTGGTTTCTTGAAAACATCCAATTTTCCCAAGAAAAGATGCAAAATGTTCCGTCAAAAGCCAGAATATCAACACCCTCAACTTAAGATCATTGTTGTCCTCAAGCAACTCAGCACCTAATTGTGAACATGAACAATATCATGACAACCAACCAACTAATGAATCATTTTGTTTCAATCATACACTCATCATTTCACTCACATGAATTTAACACATCAGGCTCTACACCCAGCGTTGATTATAATTCAGCACACATATGGATGTTATGTCCTACAGAGAAAAGAAAATTAAAGTAAAACTCCAGTTGCCCTCACAACAAAGAAGTCCACCACTCATTATATTATGTGGAAAAAATCTAAGCTCTCACACTCAAAAAGAAGTTACAAGCATAGTCCAAGTGCCCATAGGTTTGCCCTTGCCATACGACTAACCCTCAAAGTTGATTCGCTAAGATCAAACAGGTTTTTTCTAGAATTGCAATGAGGCTTCAGGCTAGGTGAGGATGAGTTTTTGGGTAAAGTGACTCATAAATACTCAACTCTCATTGCTCTAGCATAATTGAAACCCCAATCTGCTATTTTAAACAGCTTGCTTTCACTCTCCATAATTCACTTTTTTTAATAGAATCAGCCACCCTCAACTTATGTTGATGTACCCAACTAAGGTTTATAATAACTTTGATAGATTAGGGACAAATGCCTTTAATTAAGTTCTAAACCAACTTTACACTGGGCACTTTCATTTTGACAATAGCCATCCTCAATTTAGGTATTTTTCCTAAATTAAGGTGCACAATACCCAATATTTGGTCAGGGCCAGAGTTGAACTTGAATGATAAAGTCTTACGGAGAGTTAATTAAAATTATTGTTCAAGAAGTAAACGACTAAAAGCTCTAAACAGGTTCAAGTGAGGGAGCAATTATTTTGGTAGGGTTAATTATTTAGACAAAGCGGACTGAAGGTATAAGGAGGCCTGCCATCCTATTATACTGAATCAACTAGAAGATAGTATCAATGACTCAGGAAAGTTCTAGGAATTAGACTATGCAAGATCTAAAGATAAATCCTCACACACACAGGGGAAGCTGAGTTAAACTTCTTCTGCTACACTTAGGATTTCCATCACATAATTAATGCACCTCTTTCATGTTAATGCGAAATTCAGACTCACTAAAGATTTTGCACACATGATACATGATTAGAGTAAATAATTACACATTCATGCTCATAGTCTTATGCCAACATCATTCATTATTCATATCTACAAAGGGATACTGAAATAGGGAAAATTTTTATAAATAACATTAAAAACAGAAATAAAAACACCCTAGACATGCCGATTCTACGAGGTATCACATTGATGGAAAATACATCGGCAACACAACCCACTATGGTATAAGTAAAAGTACAAGTACACCACCCCCTCAGAAAAATTGATGCATTATACTCAAGCATTCATTTATAGTACAAGGAAATGGTTTTACTTGTTTTTCTCTTATTCATCTGAGGCATCTGTGAAGTGTGGAGAGGCTCCTATATCCTCATCTGATGTAATGTTGGCACCTAAGGTGGTAGGGGCTCTCACAACCTCACTCTCCAGATTGGAGAAATAGTCTCTCGAACTGATCCTGCACTGTGCCTCCTTGTTGGGGAAGCACTAATGGATACCCCTGCTGCTTCATCTTCTTCTTTTTTTCTCCTTTTTTCTTCAACCTTTAGTGACTTGTTTAGAGCCCTCTTAATATCATGTCGTTTTTGTTGTTCTGGTGTCATTTTTGCTCTCTTCTTCCTCTTTGCTTCTTTCTTTACAACTTTTTCATTCATTTGCTCCTTCCCTTTAGTCTTCACTGGTCTGCCCATCTAGTCCACTATACCTTTATCAAAATCAATTTTCACCAAGGTTGGGTCTAAAATAGGCTACTGTGGCTGCTTATTCTTCAGCTCTGTAATGTCTTCCTTTACCTGTACAAATTCAGCCATCAGCTTGACAAAATGGGGAGGGACAGTGAATCGAGCCTTTTGTTGATACAAAGTACCATGGTGTCTATCCTAGCCTTAATGGTTTGTTATGGACGAATTGCATCAACCATAATTTCATCAAAAAAAATCTTGAAGTCTGCAGCCCACTTATCTAGCTGTCTCTGAAGCCTTTTTTGCATCTTGATAGACTTAGCAACATTTTCTGTTGTGAACCTATACTCAACAAAATCTTCTCCACCTATAGATTATGCAGAACTTGACCCTGCATATGTGCCTTGGCGTACAAACTCAGGTGGCACATCGGTGGTAATGGTCAAAGGGATATCTGTGGAGATCTCTGTAGTATCAGGAGCTGGTACAGATTAAGTCTGGTAAGATGGAGGCTTTGTGACATGCATCTCGAATTTTGATTCATTTTTTGACTTCTCAATGTCTTATTTGTGTGCAGCCTGGATTTCATTGTCTACTCCGGGAATCTAGGGAACTCCAGCTTGTCTGTATAAAGTTGTGATTAAGCATAGAAATGGCAATGCATTGGAAACTTCGTGGGCCCTCATGAATATCTCATCTGTAATTATCTAGACAAAGTCAACTTGGAGTCCTGAGATCAAGCTTGCCACCAATACGGCTCTGTGTTTATCCAAGTTTCCATCCCCTTTTGTTGGCATTATCATCAAACGAGCAACATCCCACCAGAATTACGACTTTAAACTAAGGGAGTATTTTGCAATATGCTCCTGGGAGTTGGTCAACCAAGTGGGGTTACCATCTTCAGTCAAAAATGAAGTGACCCACTGCCTTTGAGCTGAAGCATTTCTCAATCTGTACTCAAGATCAGGTACAAAAAGCGGGGCCTCGTACTCTTGTCCAAATAACATCCTATTAATTGTTCAGGCTTAAATATCAACAGTGAATCCTCAGACAGGTACAGACTCTCTGTTCGGCAAATTTATAATTGATGTCCCCTTTGGGCAATCCTATTCTACCAGTGCAAAATAATTTACAAAGAATTCTCTTACCCAATTCAGTTGATAGGCTCCATGTGGCTGGTTCATCCATGCTAATTCATACTCATTGAAATGGCATTTCAACACAGGATATTCATGTAAGTCCTTTGTCATAATTTGATTCTCTTTCATAAATGACCTTTTGATCCCCCTCATAGTGGGTGTTAACCTATCATAGAAATTCTCATGTGTTCCTTCTATATGCCATCTAATATCCTCCCGAACTTAAGGATCCTTTCATTTGACAACATTTGCATCTCCAGGTTCAATTTCTACGTCTCTGTTTTATTTTTTCCTTCTACATTGGCATCCTCAGTTTCAACATCAGAAGGTTCAGGCGGAGTGACATCAACTGTGGCCTTGTTTGTGCTCAAGATGGTGCTCCTAGTACTATCCTCACTCTCCTCTTTAGCCAGGGAGAGTGGGAGATTTTTCCTTCTATTTTGTCTGGTGTTGTATCCTGATGCAGGTCTGCCGCCACCCTTATGAGATCTTACTTCTCTATTTACTGGTAGTTTGGGATCCATAACACCTTAGTTTTGTAGTAATACTGGGTTGGAACTTTAGGGGAAAAAATTAACTTAGAACTTTAGCACTTCTTTCACTCTTTGCTTGTGATGAAGAGAGGGAGAGATTGAGCTTGATTAAATAAAGGAAGATGAAGGAGATGGAGAGTCTTAGATGGAAGAACTCCCTTCAGTTTCTTTGAATCCTAAGGTAGTGGAATAGTTACAGTACGTGAAACGGTTAAAATGAATATGACCACTTAATTTTATCCTTAACACTCGATTGTGTCAAATACGGAGAACTTAAGAAAAACACAGATTTAACCCGACCCAATTTGGAATTAGGGTTAAAATGATGGCGATCCTGATGGTCCATCATATGTACGATGGACCACCACCCCAAACATCGCTACTTACCAACATTTTTGTGGTTCTACTTCATTATGATAGGAAGTGGGATGGACTACCAAGATTTTGATGGTCTACCAGTCTGACCGTCAAACCTTACCAAAACGTAGGTCACCCATCTTGAGTTTCACCATTGTTTTGATGGCTGACCGAGATTGTGATGTCCCACCACTTTTACCGTCAATTCAATCTAGTGAATAAACTTTTTTTACCATTTTTCGATGGTTGAAGTGGTGGTCCTTCATATGACTGGTGGTCCACCAAATCCGCCATCAATTTTATTCCAGTAGCTCAGATATATGTCCTATCTTCAACTATCTACCTCCTTCCCCCTTTTTACTGCACTTTTGGTCCTGCACAGTCCACAAACACATCAAAAATGCACAAACACATAACATGAAATCTAACTATGGTTATAACAACAATTTGTGGGTTGCCTCCCACTAGCGCCTGATTTATCATCGCGGCACAACTCAGATGTCTTGATTACTCAGACTTCATCGAGATAGAAGGTATCAATACTTTTTATCGAGTCTTTTGGACCTATATAAAGTTTTATTTATTTCCCATTGACTTTGAAGACACTTTCATCTTTATTTTCAAGTTCCACTACTCCAGATGAGTAGACTTGACTGACTTTAAATGGTCCTAACCACTTGGACTTGAGTTTACCTAGAAATAATTTGAGTCAGGAGTTGAGTAGAAGCACCAAATCACCTATCTGGAAATCTCTAATTTCAATCCTATGATCATGGTACTTTTTCATCTTCTATTTGTAAAGATCTACCCTTTCATAAGCTTCGAGAAAGAATTCATCCATCTTATTTAGTTGCCCCAATCTTAGCTCTGTTGCCTCCTTCCAATATAGATTTAACCTTTTGAAAGCCCACAATGCCTTTTGTATGATCTCGATCGATAAATGACATGTTTTTCCGTAGACTAACTGATACAACGATATACCAATTGTGTAATAAAAGCAGTCTGATACGCCCACAAAGCGTCATCTAGCTTTCGAGACCAATCTTGTCTATTAGCATTCACTATTTTAGCTAGGATGGGTTTAATCTCCCGATTCGACACCTCCACTTTCCCACTAGTCTGTGGGTGGTATGGAGTTGCTACCCTATGTTGTTTTACCCCATATTTCACCAAAGCATCCCAAAACACTTTGTTGCAGAAGTGAGATCCTCATTTGCTTATCATAGTACGTGGTACTCCAAAGCAAGAGAAGATGTTCTTCTTGAGAAATGCCACGAATCTCTTCCCTTCATTATCAGAAAAGGCAACGTCTTCTACCCATTTTGACACATAATCCATAGCAACTAAAATATACTTCATTCCATACGATTATACAGAAGGGCCCATGAAATTGATGCCCCAGATGTCAAACAATTCTACTTCAAACATCTTAGTCAAAGGCATCTCATGCCTATTGGAGATCAGTCCCTATCTCTGACATTGGTCACACTTTATCATAAACTCATGAGCATCCTTGAATAAAGTTGGCCAATAGTAGCCACTCTGAAACACCTTTCTAACCGATCGGCGCATAGTGAGCTCCAACTGTTAAAGCATGACGTGCTTCCAATATGTACAATACATCCACCTTTGGTACACATCTCCTTATAATATTGTCAGCACATCGCCGAAAAAGATACGGCTGATCCCATAAGTAGCGTGTTACATCATGAAGGAATTTCTTTCTTTGATGGAATGAAAGATTTACGGAATGACCTCGCTCACCATACAGTTTGCAAAATCAGCATACCAAGGCACTTTATCCATAGCAGCATCTAAGATCTGCTCATCAGGAAATGCATCATTTATATCAACTTCCTCACCACTTACTTGCTCTCCTTCTATCCTAGATAGATGATCTCCAACTTGATTTTTGTAACCCTTCCCATCTTTGACTTCAAAGTCAAATTCTTGGAGCAGAAACACCCATCTAAGTAACCTTGGTTTTGTGTCCTTCTTAGCCATCAAATACCTCAAGGCTGCATGGTCCGTGTGGACCACAACCTTGGTCCCTAGCAGATAAGTTCGAAATATCTCAAAAGCATAGACTACAGTAAGGAGTTCCTGTTCGGTGATGATGTAGTTATTTTAAGCTCCATTCAGTGCTTTTCTGGCATAATAAATCGGGTGAAAGAATTTTTCCTTCTTCTGTGCCAACACTTCTCTAAAGGCAACACCGCTTGCATCACATATGATCTCAAACGGTTTTGATCAATTTGGTGTGACCATAATAGGGGCCTGAATTAGCTTCTCTTTAAGGCATTTGAATGCCTTTATGCAACCATCATCAAAGAAAAACTTAGTCTCCTTCTCTAAGAGTTTGCAAAGTGGATTTGCAGTCTTGGAGAAGTCCTTTATAATCCTTCAATAAAAGCCAGCATATCTAAGGAAACTACGCACTCACTTTATTGAAATAGGGGGTGGTATCTTCTCACCAACCTTAACCTTGGATCGATCAACTTCAATCCCTTTAACTGAAATTTTATGCCCGAGAACAATGCCCTCCTTCACCATGAAGTGACATTTTTCCCAATTAAGCACAAGATTAAATTCCACACACCGCTGCAAGACTCTACTCAGGTTCACTAAACATAATTCAAAAAAATATCCTACCACAGAAAAGTCATCCATAAACACCTCCAGGGTGTCTTCAACCATACCTGAGAAAATAGACATCATACACCATTTAAAGGTAAAAGGGGTATTACATAACCCAAATGGCATCCTTTCAAATGCAAAAGTTCCATACGGGCATGTAAACGTTGTTTTCTCATGATTTTCAGGATCAATGCATATCTGATTATATCCAGAATAATTATCCAAGAAGTAATACCACCCCTTTTCTGCCAATCGATCAAGCATTTGATCGATGAAGGGCATCAAAAAGTGGTCTTTCAAAGTCCATGAATTTAGTTTGTGGTAGTCTATGCGAACTCTCCACCCAGTCATAGGCCTAAGTGGAATAAACTCATACCATTTATTTATAACAACAGTCATGCCCCCTTTCTTGGGCACACATTGAACTAGGCTTACCTATTTACTGTTGGAAATAGGATAAACCATCCCTGCATTAACCACTTAATTATTTCCTTCTTAACCACCTCTTCATTGGTGGGTTAAGACATCATTGGTGCTCGATGGTCGGAGTACAATCTTCTTCAAGTTGTATCTTATAAGTGCAGATGATAGGGGGAATGCTAATAATATTTGTAATAGTTCACCCTTTTTCTCTCTTGTACCTCTGAAGTATCAAAATAAGTGCATCCAACTTATTCTTTCCAAAATCAGCTGCATTAATGATGGGTAGCATGTTTCCATTTCCCAAAAACACGTACCTTAGATGCCCTGGTAGTACTTTCAATTCCAACACCAATGGCTCTTCAACAAATGGCTTAGCCGGTGGTGTTGGTCGATTAGCAATATCAAGATCTAAATTCTTAGGAGAATAAGAGTATGAACCAATTCCAGTCAAAGCGCAAACAGTCTCTTCGTACTCCTCAATGCCTTAACGATCAAAATTCATTAACACTGCAGCTAGAGGCTGTACAACAACCTTCTCCTCTATTGGCAGCTCCTGCTCATCCTTATAATATACATCAATAATTGAGAACACACTCATTTACTTATGATGCTTCATTAATTGACATACATCAAATAGCACCACTTCATCATCCAGCCTTAATAAAAGCTCATTAGCTTGCAGATCAATCAACACACTCCAAGTTGTGAGGAATGGTCTACCCAAGATTATGGGTACCTCAAAGTCAATCTCGCAATACAGAATTATAAAATCCGCAGGAAATATGAAGCTAGCCACCTTCACCAACACATCATACAAAATACCAACAAGTTATTTTACCGACCTATCTGCCATCATAAGTCACATATTGGTGGATGTGGGATCTCCCAAACCCAATTTCTTATAAATAGCCAGAGGCATCATATTGATGCTCACTCCCAGATCATATAAGGCCTTAGCAATTTCCGGAGACCCAATCATACAAGGAATAGTGAATGCCCCTGGATCTACTTTTTTCTGTACCAAGGACTTTATAGAATAGCACTGCAATGATGAGGGTTATCCACCGGTTCATAACTCACCGCTCTTTTCTTCATCACAAGATTCTTCATAAATTTAGCATATCCCATCATTTGTTAAAGTTCCTCTACCAAAGGAACATTCATAATCAATTGCTTCAACATTGCCATGAATTTACTAAACTCCGTATCATCACTCTTCTTTTCCAATCTCTACAGAAAGAGAGGTGGTGGTTTTGGGAGAGTATTAACTACTACTTTCTTTTTTTTCTCTTTCCCTTTTTCTAATTCATCAATCTGTTGATAATTAGAAGGAAAATCAATAACATCCATCTTGTCAGACTTTACTGGATTACCTTTTTTAATATCAACATCTTCCTCGATCACCTCATCATTTATAGCTTTGCCTAAAGAAAGGCCAGATAAAACCTTACCACTACATATGGTAATAGCCATGCATGAACCTTCATTCTGAGGGTTATAAATTATATCACTTGGTAGCATTCCACTCTTTCTCTAATTCAATGTTGTAGAGAGTTGGCTCATTTGTTGTTCCAACTGTTTGATCTAAGTGGAGTGTGAGTTTACCAATTGACTCATAGAGGACAAATCAGTCTTCATGTTAGTCACCCCAGAGTTGGTAGCCTCAACTCCCTTTATCATTTTCTCCATCATGTCCTCCTTGGATATTTTGCCAGAGCTAGTTGCAGTATTATCTCTACTTTCTGGAGGTACATACAACCCACTTTTTTCATTCTTGCTCTTCCAGTTTCCTTGATCTCGCTCCTTATATCTAGCCTTGTCATAAGAAGTCAGAACTTAATTTTCTTGGTTATTTCCTCGGAAACCCCCTAGTTATTAAAACAATTTCCCACTTCTTCTGAATTAGAATTATCTATACCGTGGGATGCAATAGAATTTAGTTTTTCATTCTTTACAGATAATAAGTGCTTGGTCAACAAATCCATTTATGGCTCTAAATGTTTCATATCTTGATCGTGTTTTTCCTCTTTCTTACATTGTTCTGTAGTCATACCAATAGAAATATTAAAAATTGCTACCACAGAATCTCTGGTATGCCAACCTCTTCTTAGTTTGGTTATCCAATCAAGCATCTCCGAGGCCTCTTGAAAAGTGAGATCCATAAATGATCCTCCTGCAGAATTATCAACAACTTGTTTTGTAATATAGTTCAAAGCCCAATAAAGAGTCTCCATCAGATGAATATCCATCATATTGTAATTTGGACAATACATCAACTTCTTTTTCAACCTCTCCCAAGTTTCATGAAGAGCTTCGGTTAGGAGCTGCCTAAAATTACTGTTCTCATCCCTGAAGTGTACCCTCCTGAAGGGAAGAAAGAACCTTTCAAGGAAATCCTCTTTCAGTTGCCTTCAGTTAGTTATAGAATCGGGCGTCAGTTCGTTAAGCCATAATTTTTCCTCCCCAGACAGAGACAATGTAAATAACCTCAAGCGAATAGCATTTTGACTTACTCCAGGATTATCAAAAGATTTGTAAATGGTGACAAAATTCACCAAATACATGTTATGATCACTCCTGACAGACCGCCGAATAACCCCTTTGGATGCAGGAGTTGGATCATCGTACTGGTGATATTGAATTTTTCTCCAGGTGCTATAGGTAGAGGAATAATAGCTCCAGTCACTCCTTCTTTATCCATTCTGTCGTCATCGTCATTGAGATCAAACTGAACAGGTTGGTGGTCCTGTCTTCCTCTGAAAGGGCGATTCCAATGTACATTGCAATTCACAGGTGTACCTACATTCCCAACATGCCTTGGGTTTCTAGGATCTAATAAGTCATCATCTCCCAGGTCCTTATCATCAATATTTTGCACCCGACCAAGGTAATCAATATTTTGCTGATTTACGTGAGCATTAGCCAAGGCGACTAATCTTTTGGCGTCTTGTGGATTAGCCATTCTACAGATCAACTGAGGCTCTGGATGTATTGGTAATAATGGTGCGCCAGATCTCCATGTATTGTGCATACATAATTATTAACCTTCACAAACAAAAAAAACAAATAAAAGTAAGGCTTTAGGACACATTGACCAAAGGGTAGATTAACAAACACAAACTTTTGACAATCGTATTCCCCGTGAATGGAGCCAAAATATGATACGCCCAAATTAAAACCTTCTTATGAAAGTGTAAGCGGTCGTTGTCAAATATAAAACTCAACTGGGTTGGGTGTTGAATCCCACAGGGAATACTGTGTTCACTAAGTCTTGTGGTTGTTATTAGACTGTTGATCGAAGGTTCCAGAGCAAAAAAGAGGGGTTTTGATTTATCAATTGTATAACAATGTTTGTCACAGAAAGTAACCCACTTGTTTATTGTGTTAAAAATAGTAATACAGTAAGAGTAGTCAAACTAGAGTTATGGTTACCAAGATAGTTAAGCATCTAGGGTTGTGAACTATTTTGAATTCCCAATGAACAATTCTAATTGCAAGAATAAGTGAATTCTATAGTTTACCCATTAGTTTCTCAACCTAAATGAGTTATTTTATCCCTTAATTCTCTCAAACATAAGGAACATATTATTTTTTCAACTATATTCTCACATAGTTTGATCTAGCTAAGGCATCTACCCTCTATCCAAAGGTTAAAGCCTTTAGATTTGTGTAAACCCTTTCTTTTCCCAATAAACACTTTTTTATTCGAACAAGTGATATTCTTGGGCTCACTTTTCAAGTTTGCAACCAAGAAAAGTCATTAAAGTGAAGAAGGGTTTATGCAATATCAATTAATCATGGAAATCTACTAGATTCATTACCCAATTCATGATTTCACATCAAAGCTGCCATAACCCTAGTTATGGAAGCTTAGCCACACATCCCTCTAATATAAAGAGAAGAAACCATTGTGTTCTTCATAAATTAATTCAAGATTTACTAACAAAGGTTACAAGAATTTGTTCTTTAATCGTCAATAGAGATGGAATGATTAGATACACAAGATTTCCCTAATTCCCCCAAAAAATACTAGGTTATAATGAGTTTCTAGATCTGGAGACTATGATAAAAGATGAAAATAAAAGATAGATCCCCCATAATAAAACCTAAAATTGGTATTTATACATTCCTAGCTAAAAATAATCTAAAATTTGAATTCAAAAAACTGCGACCAAACTAACGGCCAAAATGGTGGTCCGTCGAGGGGTTGATGGTCCACTATTTTTTCTGTCGCTGCTGATCCTTTATAGTCACATTTTGGATAAGGCTGATGGCCAATCTAGTGGTCCGTCGAAATACTGACGGTCCACCATTTGGTCCATCGCTTTGTCTTTCAGGAGGCAATGTTTTGGATAAAACTGACAGCTAATCTAGTGGTCTATCGCAGATCTGACGGTCTAACATTTGGTCCAACACTGAGACTTTCAGGAGGGAATTTTCTGGATAAGACTGGCGGCAAAGTTGGTGGTCCATCATAGATCTGACGGTCCACCATTTGGTCCGTTGCTGAGAGATCTAAAACCTTGGGTTCTGCCTAAGACTTGACGGTAAGGTTGGTGGTCTGTCAAGGTGTGAAGGTCCACCATTTCAACCGTTAGAATCACTTTTCTACCACTTTCCATAGTCTTTTCCTTTGAATAACTCCTTTCCCTGAAACACTAAAAACCAACATCAAATGCAACCTTGGTTACTTGAAAACATCAAATTTTCCCAAGAAATGATGCAAAATGTTCCGTAAAAAACTGTAAATATAGACCCAACTGGGTTGAATGTTAAATCCCAAAGGGAATACTATGTTCACTAAGTCGTGTGGTTATTATTAGACTGTTGATCGAAGGTTACTGAGCAAAAAGGGAGTTTTTTGATTTATCAATTTTATAAAAATGCTTGTCACAGAAAGTAATTCACTTGTTGAATGTATTAAAAATAGTTACAGTAAGAGTAGTCAAACGAGAGTTATGGTTACCAAGATAGTTATGCAGCAAGGGTTGTGAACTATTATGAATTCCTTCTGAACAATTCTAATTGCAAGAGTAAATGAATTCTATGGTTTACCCATTAGTTTCTCAACCTAAATGAATAATTTTATTCCTTAATTCTTTCAAAAAAAATGAACATATTATTTATTCAACTATATTCTCGCATAAGTTGATCCGGTTAAGGCATCTAGCCTCTATCCAAAGGTTAAAGCCTTTATATTTGTGTAAACCCTTTCTTTTCCCAACGAGCACTTTTCCATTCGAACAAGTGATGTTCTTGGGCTCACTTTTCAAGTTTTCAACCAAGAAAAGTCATTAAAGTGAAGAAGGGTTTATGCAATATCAATTAATCATGGGAATCTACTAGACTCACAACCCAATTCAGCTTTTCACATCAAGGCTCCCATAACCCTAGTTATGGAAGCTTAACCACACATCTCTATAATAGAAAAAGAAGAATTCATTGTGTTCTTCATAAATTAATTCAATATTTACTTACAAAGGTTACAAGAATTTGTTCTTCAATCATCAATGGAGATGGAATGATTATATCCACAAGATTTCCCTAATTCCCCCAAAAGATACTAGGTTATAATGAGTTTCTAGATCTGGAGACTATTATTAAAGAAGAAAATAAAAGATAGATCCCCCATAATAAAACCTAAAACTGGTATTTATACATTCCCAGGTAAAAAGAATCTAAAATTTGAATTCAGGAAACCATGTCCAAACTGACGGACAAGTTAGTGGTCCATTGAAGGGTTGACGGTCCACCATTTGGTCTGTCGTTGGTGATCCTAGATAGTCACATTCTGGATAAGGCTGATGACCAATTTGATGGTCCGTCAAAAAACTGAAAGTCCACCATTTGGTCCATCGCTGGATCATTCGGAAAGCGATGTCCTGGAGAAGATTGATGGCCAATCTGGTGGTCCATCGCAGATCTGAAGGTCCACCATTTGGTCCATCACTGAGTATTTTAGGAGGGAATGTTCTAGATAAGACTGGTGGCCAAGTTGGTGGTCCATCACAGATCTGACAGTCCACCATTTGGTCCGTCGCTGAGAGATCTGAAACCTTGGGTTCTGCCTAATACTTGACGGTAAGGTTGGTGGTCTGTCGAAGGTGTGACGGTCCACCATTTCAACGGTCAAAAGTACTTTTCTTCCACTTTCCAGAGTCTTTTCCTTTAGCAAACTCCTTTCCCTGAAACACTAAAAACCAACATCAAATGCAACCTTGGTTGCTTGAAAATATCCAATTTTCCCAAGAAAAGATTCAAAATGTTCCATCAAAATCCAGAAATATAGAACCCAACTGGGTTGAGTGTCAAATCCCACAGGGAATACTGTGTTCACTAAGTCTTGTGGTTGGTATTAGACTATTGATCGAAGTTTACAGAGCAAAAAAGGGGGTTTTTTGATTTATCAATTTTATAAAAATGCTAGTCACAGAAAGTAATCCACTTTTTAAATGTATTAAAAACAGTAATACTGTAAGAGTAGTCCAACGAGAGTTATGGTTACCACGATAGTTAATCATCTAGGGATGTGAACTTTTTTGAATTCCCTATGAACAATTTTGATTGCAAGAGTAAAAGATTCTATGGTTTACCCATTGGTTTCTCAACCCAAAGGAGTAATTTTATCCCTTAATTCTTTGAAACATAAGGAATATATTGTTTATTCAACTATATTCTTGTATAAGTTGATCCGATTAAGGCATCTACCCTCTGTCCAAAAGTTAAAGCCTTTAGATTTTTGTAAACCCTTTCTTTTCCCAACAAACACTTTTCCATTCGAACTAGTGATGTTCTTGGGTTCACTTTTCAAGTTTGCAACTAAGAAAAGTCATTAAAGTGAAGAAGGGTTTATGCAATATCAATTAATCATGAGAATCTACTAGATTCACAACCCAATTCAGCTTTTCACATCAAGGCTTCCATAACCCTAGTTATGGAAGCTTATCCACAATCTCTATAACAGAAAAAGAAGAAACCATTGTGTTCTTCATAAATTAATTCAATATTTACTTACAATAGTTACAAGAATTTGTTCTTCAATCGTCAATAGAGATGGAATGATTAGAGCCACAAGATTTCCTTAATTCCCCTAAAAATACTAGTTTATAAAGAGTTTCTACATCTGGAGAATATGATAAAAGATTAAAATAAAAGATAGATCCCCCATAATAAAACCTAAAACTGGTATTTATACTTTCCCAGGTAAAAAGAATCTAAAATTTGAATTCAGAAAACCACATCCAAACTGACGACCAAATTGGTGGTCCAACGAGGGGTTAACCGTGCACCAGTTCGTCTGTCGCTGCTGATTATGGATAGTCACATTATGGATAAAGATGACATCCAATCTGGTGGTCCGTCAAAATAGTGACGGTCCACCATTTGGTCCATCGCTGGGTCTTTATTGGAGACAAAGTTCTGGATAAGACTGACGGCTAATCTGGTGGTCCTTCACAGATCTGACGGTCCACCATTTGGTCCGTCGCTGAGTCTTTCAGGAGGCAATGTTCTAGATAAGACTAACGGCTAAGATGGTGGTCCATTTCAGATCTGACGGTCCATCATTTGGTCCTTTGTTGAGTGTTCTGAAATCTTGGGTTCTTCCTAAAACTTGATGGTAAGGTTGGTGGTCCATCGAAGGTGTGATGTTCCATCATTTTAACTGTCAGAAGCACTTTTCTTCCAGTTTCCAGAGTCTTTTCCTTCATCTAACTCCTTTCCCTAAAACACTAAAAACCAACATCAAATGCAACCTTGGTTGCTTGAAAATATCAAATTTTCCCAAGAAAAGATGCAAAATATTCTGTCAAAAGTCGGAACATCAATCGAGCAGATACCAAATCACGCCAGATGCATGCGTTGCCTTCCAAAATCGAGGAGATGGTGTTCCATGAATATATCGAGAGCCTGGGCTTTGGCTGACCCCCCAATCCACGCCCGTTCCATATCTGACCGGGGTACATCGTCGGCCCCCATCTGCTTCCCTATAAAAAATTTCAAGAAATCTTTAACTCTCTTTCCAAAGTCCTTTTCATATTTCCCTCATGGTACTTGTTCCCTATCGGTCTTTCGCCCAGTTTTAGCCATGGATGGAATTCACCGCCCGATTTGGGATGCATTCTCAAACAATCCGACTCGTAGATATAACCTTGTGGTGTGATAGGGTCTGGGCACAATAGGGCTCTCACACTCTCTGGCGCCCCCTTCTAGGTGACCTAGGCCCAGACCATCGCTGAGGACGCTTCTATAAACTACAATTCGGATGATGGATCCTCCCGATTCTAAGGCTGGGCTGTTCTCGGTTCCCTCACAGTTACTAAGGGGATCCTAGTAAGTTTTTTTTCCTTTGTTTATTGATATTCTTAAACTTAGTGGTTAATCCCGCCTGACATGGGGTAGCGGTCGAAGTGCCTAAGCGTGATAGGGTCCTGGAGTCTGAACACACGACAGGCTGTAGCCACGACAACAAAGAGAGTTGAGTTACAACCACCATTTTCCGCGACGTCCATAGACGTGGACTCACATTTAGTCCAACCATGATCTTGATGCCCACGAGAGGACAGTATCCACCCAGCGAAGATAGTGTGCCCCATGATTGAGGCACGATGCAAGAGGGATGATGCAATGCGTGATGCCTAGGAAGACGTGCCCTCAGCCTAATGGCTTCGGGCGCAACTTGTATTCAAAGACTCGATGGCTCATGAGATTCTACAATTCACACCAAGTATCGCATTTTTCTATGTTCTTCATCAATGCGAGAGATAAGATATCCATAGCCGAGAGTCATTTTCGTTTACAAAATAAGAACAGGTCCCCCAACGCATGTCGCAGATGGAGCGTGAGGGGAAGGCTATAAATTTAAGTATTCCTTAGCGCTTTCCACGCCGAAGTTCATTAGTCGCCCAACGCGCAAGCTGGGCGTGCGCACCGGAGACTAGGGGTAGGCACTCGCGTGGAGGAAATAAGTACCCCCCAGTGCGTACTTCCTAGTTGTTAAACACGTTCGCGGGTTGTTCTACTGTACAGGTTTTGACAATGATCCTTCCATAGGTTCACCTACGGAAACCTTGTTATGACTTCTCCTTCCTCTAATTATAAGGTTTAATGGACTTCTCGCGAAGTCGCGGGCAGCGAACTGCCCGCATCGCCACGATATGAACATTTCACCATATCATTCAATCGGTAGGAGCGATGGGCGATGTGTGCAAATGGCAGGGATGTAATGATGTTCCAGCTTTTGACAGAACATTTTAGGCCTTTTTCTTAGGATAATTGTGTGTTTTAAAGTAACTATTATTGCATTTAACTGTGTACTTTAGTGGTTTCAGGATAAGAACTGAGTGTAAATGATAACTTGGATAAACTGGGAAAAACAAATGAAAAAGATCGTTGACGGCTCAGGTAATGGACCGTTATCCTTGTGATGAACCATCGGTCTGAATCGTCGCCCCAAATAAATAGAAGACAGTGACATGGGACAACCTATGATGGTCTAGGAGACGGACCATCGACTCAGCAATGAACCGTCGGCCTAAACCGTCAATAAGAAATAAAATAAGGAAACATTGGATGTCATGAGATGGTCCAGGCGATGAACCATCGGCCCTGCGCTGAGCCGTCACCCTACCCGTCTCCCAGAAATAGAACATAGACTCACTGTCGCTCCAGTGACATTCTATGCGATGGACCGTCACCTCATCGATGAACCGTCGCTCAACCCGTCGAGCATGAAGTGGCAACTAGGAGTTCAAATTGTAAAATTCTAGTTCTGGAAACATATAAATACCAAGTATTAGGGTTTATTCCGTATCTTTTGTCATTAGTTTCATACTTTATCCTTTATTGAGAGTTGTGTAACACTTTTCATTGAGATTGGAATCTAGAGATTGAGATCTGACTATTAGTTTATATATTTTCCGTTGAAGATTGAGAAGAACAATATTGTGACTTCTGTAAGTAGTCTGTTGAAGCCATTTATGAACATCAATATAACTTTTATTTCTTTCATGGAGATAAGTAGCTTAACTCCCATAACTAGTGTTATGGGAGCCTTGATGTATAGAACTATTTTGGGGTTGTGAGTTAGTTTGATTTCTAATATATATCTAAATTGCATGAATCTTTTTTCATTATAATGACATCTCTTGGTTTCAAACTTTAGAAATAAGCCTATGAACACTACTTGTCTAACAAGAAAGTGGTTGTTGGCAAAAAAAGTTATTCAAATGAACGCCTTAGGTTTACCCTTTAGGTTAATGGGTTGATGCCTTAACAGGATCAACCCTCATGAGAGTGTTATTGAATAATGCATGAATCCTTTAAGATAGAGAGAAGTAAAGGGTGGAACACTCATTAGGTTGATAAACACATGAGTAATTCTTAGAATTCAATAATTCTTGCAATTGAATACATAAGTTAGAATTCGAGCACAAATTCACAACCCTAACTGTTTGAACTTCTTGGTGAGCATAACTCTAGTCAATTCATTCTTATTAAAATCACATCTACATTAACTCTCATTAGCTGGACCTTGTGTAATACAAATACGAAATAATATTGTTAACACATCCTACCCCTTTTTACCAAAGAACCTTAGTTAACCAGTCTAATAATAGTTATAATAATTAGTGAACATAGTATTCCCTGTGGGATTCGACACCCAAACCAGTTGGGTTCTGTATTTGACAGCGACCGCTTACTCTCTTATAAGAGAAGTGTAATTTGGGCGTAACAAATTTTGGCACCATCGTCGGGCAATATGATTGTCAATTAAGTTTGTGCTTGTTAATTTACCTTTGGTCAAGTTTCCTAAATTTTACTTTTGTTTGTTGTTTTTGTTCTATGCAAGGGGAGTTATTGTGTATGCGTAGTACACGGAGATCTGGTGCACAATTATTTCCAATACATCCGAAATCACAACTTATTGGCAGAATGGCAGATCCCCAAGATGCTGAGAGACTAGACGTTTTGGCTAGAGCTCAACTAAATCAGTAAAATGATGGTAAGTAGAAATGTCGTCCTAATCTTGATGATGAACATTTAGGGGATGATGACTTGTTATAACCTGTTAATCGAAGGCATGCAGTCAATGTAGTTGCACCAGTGAACAGAAATATAAATACAAACCATTCTTTCAGTGCGAGAACTGATCGCCAAGCTGTGCAATTTGATCTTAATGATGATGATGATGGAATGGACGGATTTGGTGGCACTGGAGCTATTATTCCTCCACCTCTATCACCAGGAGAAAAGTTCAATATTAATAGTATAATCATTCAACTCCTTTATCTGAAAGGGTTGTTCGGTGGACTCCCGGGAGATGATCCAAATATGTATTTAGTGAACTTTATTACTATTTGCAAGTCCTTTGATAAACAGGAGTGGGAAAGAATGACATCTACCTTCATTTATTTCCTTTTTCTCTGTCCGGGGAGGCAACATTGTGGCTTAATGAGATGACGCCCGATTCTATAACCAACTGGAGGCAGTTGAAAGAGGCTTTCCTAAAAAATTCTTTCCGCCTTCCAGAAGGGTACAATTGAGGGATGAGATAAGCAACTTTAGGCAACTCCTAACCAAAACTTTAACAAAACATGGGATAGGTTCAAAAAGAAGCTAACGTAGTGCCCGAAACATAATATGACAACTATTCATCTGATGAAGACTCTTTATAGGGCATTGAACTCTATTATGAAGAAAAATGTTTATAATGTTGTAGGGGGATCATTTGTGGATCTCACTTTTCAAGAGGCCTCGAAAATGCTTAATTAGATGACCAAAGAAAGAAGAGCTTGGCATACCAGGGATTCTGTGGTAGCAAGCCCTACTGTGTCTATTGGCATGACTACAGAATAATGTAAAAAAGAGGAAGAACGTGATCAAGACATGGAACATTTGAAGACTCAGATGGATTTGTTGACCAAGAACTTATTATCTGTAAAGACTGAAAAAGTGAAAGTTGTTGTATCCTAAGGTAGAGATGATTCTAATTCGGAAGAAGAGGCTAACTATTTGAATAATTGGGGGGTTTCCAAGGCAATAGCCAAGGAAATCAAGGTCGGAACTACTACGACAAGGCCGGTTACAAGGATAGGGATCAAGGAAACTGGAAAAGCAAAAATGATAGGAGTGGGCTATATATACCACCCAAAAGCAGAGATAATGCTACAACTAGCTCTGGCAAGATATCCATGGAGGACATGACAGAGAAATTATTAAAGGGAGTTGAGGCTACCCACTCTGGGGTGACTACCATGAAGAGCGATTTGTCTTCTATGAGTCAGTTATTAAACTCGCACTCCACTTCGATCAAACAGTTGGAACAACAAATGAGCCAACTTTCAGTAGTATTGAAAAATAGAAAGAGTTGAACGTTACCAAGTGATACAGTTCAGAATCCTCAAAATAATGGCTCATGCATGATAATTACTATATGGAGTGGTAAGGTATTAACAAGCCCGTCTTTGGGAAAATCTATGATTGCAGACAATATTAAGTATGAAGAAACTTATCCAGCAGAGTCTGAAAAATTTGATAAAGTTATTACAAATACACCATCCAACCGTCAGTTGATTGATAAGTTGGAGAAAAGGAAGGGAAAGAAGACTGAAGTGGTTGTTAATGCTCTCCCAAAACCACCTTCTCCATTTACCCATCGGTTGAAAATGAAGGACGAAGACACTAAGTTTGGCAAGTTTATGGCCATGCTTAAAAATGTTGACAATCAATATGCCATTGGAGGAAGCATTGGAGCAAATGACCGGGAATGCAAAGTTCATGAAAAACCTTGTTACGAAGAAGCGGATAGTTAGCTATGAGATAGTGGACAATCTTCATTGTTGTGGTGCTATTTCTACAAAGTCATTGGTGCAGAGGAAGGCAAACTCGAGAGAATTTACTATCCCATGTACTTTTGGGCCTCTTGATTTTGGAAAAGCTCTATGTGATTTGGGGGCCAGTATAAACTTGATGCCTCTTGTTGTGTATTAGAAAATGGGTTTGTGGGATCCTACTCCAACAAACATGAGATTAGTTATGGCAGACAGATCTGTAAAGTGTCCTGTGGAGATTTTATGTGACGTATTAGTGAAAGTGGCTAGTTTCATATTTCCTGTTTATTTTTTCATTCTCGATTGTGAGGTGAACTTTGAGGTGCCCATAATATTGGGTAGACCTTTCCTTGCAACGGGGAGTGTATTTATTAATCTAAAGGAAAATAAGATACTATTCAGGTTGAATGATGAAGTAGTTCGATTTAATGTATGCCAGTCCATGAAACAGCATAAAGATATGACCGTATTTCTATTATGGAAATTTATTATGAGGAGGAGCAGGAAGTACCTATAGGAGAAAAATTTGTTGTGGAGACTCAAGCTGTTGTATTAATGAATTTTGATCAAGACACTATTGAAGATTATGAGGAGACTGTGTGTGCCTTGATAGGCATGGAGTCATATTCTTATGCTCTTAAGAAGCTAGATCTTGATCTAAAAAATCAACCAACACCACCAGCTAAGCCATCTATTGAAGAGCCACTAGTGTTGGAATTGAAAGAGTTGCCAGGGTATTTAAGGTACGTGTTTCTAGGTAATGGAAACACGCTACCTATTATTAATGTAGCTGATTTGGGAGAGCAGCAGGTGGAAGCACTTATTTCAGTGCTTTAGAGGTACAAAAGATCAATAGGCTGGACTATTGAAGATATTATTGGCATTCCCCCTGGCATTTGCACTTATAAGATACAACTTGAGGAAAATTGTACTCCAACCATCGAGCATAAACATCGTCTTAACCCACCAATGAAATAGGTGGTTAAGAAGGAAATTAATAAGTGGTTGGATGCAGGAGTGGTGTATCCTATTTCTGACAGTAACTGGGTAAGCCCAGTTCAATGTATGCCCAAGAAAGGGGTCATAACTATTATTGCAAATGAAAAGAATATGTTAATTCCCCTCAATCTTGTGACTGGGTGGAGAGTTTGCATGGACTATCGCAAAATAAACTCATGGACTTTGAAATACCACTTCCCAATACCCTTTATGGATGAAATACTTAATCGATTGGCGGGAAAGGGGTGGTATTATTTCTTGGATGGCTATTCTTGCTATAACCAGATCTGTATTGGTTCTGAAGATAAGGTGAACACAATATTCACGTACCTGTATGGTACTTTTTCATTCAAGAAGATGTAGTTTGGGTTATATAATGCACCAGCTACCTTTCAAAGGTGCATGATGTCTATTTTCTTAGATATGGTGGAAGACACCCTGGAGGTGTTCATGGATGATTTTTTTGTAGTAGGGGATTCATTTGAGATGTGTTTGGAGAATCTTCGTAGAGACTTACAATGGTGTGTGGAATTTAATTTGGTGCTTAACTGGGAGAAATGACACTTCATTATGAAGGAGGTCATTGTTCTCGAGAATAAAATTTCAGCAAAATGGATAGAGGTTGATCGATCCAAGTTAGGGGTTATTAAGAAGCTACCACCTCCCATCTCAGTGAAAAGATTTCGTAGTTTCCTTGCTCTTGTTGGCTTTTATCGAAGGCTTATAAGATACTTCTCCAAGACTGCAAATCCACTTTGCAAACTTCAAGAGAAGGAAGTCAAATTCACCTTTGATAATGATTGCTTGAAGGCATTTGAATGCCTTAAAGAGAAGATGGTTAATGCTCCAATTATTGTTGCACAGAATTGGTTAAAATCATTTAGGATCATGTGTGATGCAAGCGGTGTTTCCCTTGGAGCTGTGCTGGGACAAAAGAAAGATAGATTATTCCATCCAATTTATTATGCCAGCAAAATGCTGAATGGAGCTCAAAAGAACTACACAATCGCAGAACAAAAAATCCTTACAGTTGTATATGCCTTTGAAAAGTTCCGGGCATATTTTCTAGGAACCAAGGTGGTGGTCCACACTGACCACGCAACCTTGAGATATTTGATGGCAAAAAAGAATGCTAAGCCAAGGTTGATTAGATGGGTGTTGTTTCTTTAAGAGTTTGACTTTGAAGTCAAAGGTTGGAAGGGTTTCTAAAATCAAGTTACGGACCACTTGTCTTGGCTTGAAGGGGGAAAGCAGCCATAGATGAATATGAGATCAATGATGCATTTCCTGATGAGGAAATCTTGGTTGTTGTTATGGAGAAAATACCTTGGTATGCTGATTTTGCAAATTATATGGTGAGTGACTGATCCCAGAGAATCCTTTCTTTCATCAACGAAAAAAGTTTCTCCATGATGTGAACCATTACTTCTGGGATGATCCGTATCTTTTTCGACGATGTGCGGATGGTATTATTAGATGGTGCACCCCAAAAGTAGTTGAGTATACTAGAAGTGAGTCATGCTTCCCTAGATGAAGGTCACCATGCAGGTGATCGTACTACAAGGAAAGTGCTTCAGAGTGGATACTATTGGCCCTCTTTGTTCAAGGATACTTATGAGTTCGTGAAGAGATGTGACCAATGTCAAAGGCAAGGGTCCATCTCAAAGCACCATGAGATGCCAATGTCTAAAATGCTGGAGGTAGAATTATTTGATGTGTGGGGCATTGATTTCTTGGGGACTTTTGTGAACTCATTTGGGATGAAGTACATACTATTTGTTGTTGATTACATGTTAAAAGGGTCGAGGCTATGGCTCTGGCGGATAATAAAGCAAAGCAGGTTGTTACATTTTTAAAGAGAAATATCTTCTCTCACTTTGGGGTACCACCTACTATCATAAGCGATGAGGGATCACACTTTTGCAATAAGATATTCAGAGCCGCCTTGGAAAAATATGGACTCAAACAGCATAAGGTGGCTACTCCATATCACCCACAGACCAGTGGGCAGAAGGAGATCTCTAATTGAGAAATCAAAGCTATCCTAGCCAATTCTGTAAATGCTATCTAGATGGATTGGTCTAGGAAGCTGGACGATGCCTTATGGTTATATCAAACGAATTTGAAGACACCCATTGACATGTCTCCATACTAATCGGTTTATGGCAAGACATTCCATTTGCGTTGTGGGCACTGAAGTGTCATATTTTGAACTGTAATGAGGCAGGGAATATAAGACTGGGGCTACTAAATGAGATGGACGAGTTTCATGTTGGAGCATATTATAGGGCTAATATATAAAAGGAAAGAATGAAGAAGTACCAAGACCAAAGGATTGAAAAATGGGATTTCCAGAGAGGTGACTAGGTGCTTCTATTCAACTCCAGACTCAAACCGTTTCCAGGTCTGACAGTACAGGAAAATAAAAGATAAGAAGGTTAGGGGTGATCGACGGGTAACCCGATGGACCGTTGGTGACTCGAAGGATCATTGGGGTAACCATTGCAACAAATTCCAGAAACTAATTTACTGAAAGAGTAGCGATGGGTTGACTGATGGACCGTCACTTAAACCGTCTCCAGTAGATTTCTAGGTAAGTCATTGGAGAAGGACGACGGGAATGACCAATGGATCATCGCACATGCGACGGACCATTGATTGTACCATTGCATGAAACCTAATTTCAGCGGGTCAGGTCGAAGCAATTTAAATAACCAATTTTTTCATTCTTATCCGATTCAAGCGGGTTTAAAAGATAATTTGAAGCGGTTAAGTAAATCCTCAACTATTCAATGAACCTGAACCCTTTCTTTCTCTCGTATAACTCTCCATTTTCCCTTTCTCAGCTATTTAAATTCCATTTCTCCTTTTTCTTTGTTCATCACAAGCCAACTAAGTTCTTTTCACTAAAATAAATAATTATCTGTTGTTTAGAGTTTATTGTGCAAAGTAAGAGAAGTGACCCAATACTGAAATAACAAGGTATGAATTTCCTTTCACTCTCTATTTTTCTTCAACATGATGAGCATTAACATAGGTGATACAATCAAGTTAACCACTTTTCTTTTACTTCTGGCAATGTGTGGTATTGATTTGAGTTAAAATCTAGCATACACTATCCTGGGGAAAGTTTGAGTAGCCCATGGATAAAAAATGGTTAAATATGGTGATGTGTTATCGATAATTATGCCATGAAAATCTCCATTAAAAGAAATGTATGCAAGGTGTTCGACAAAATGCCAAAATGAGGCTTGAAATTGAAAAACGCAGGCGACTGCTTGAGCGACGAACCATCGCATGTCCAACGATCCATCACCTTAAGAAGTCACACTTTCTCAGAATCAGTGTTACTAAAATGACCCCAATGGTTTGGGTCGACGGACCGTCGTAGGCCCGACGGATCATCGTCCTAATTGTCGCTTGTCCATAATTTTTCTTGTCTTTTGGTTTTAGTCTGCAACCTGATAAACATTTCACTTGCAGGTATTATGGAAAATAAATTACCAAACACCAGGGGTAGAGGTAGAGACCAAGGGGCTAGACAAGGGCTATCACAAGATACAGATGCCCCGGCACACAACACCCGATGAAATAGTTAAGTCATCTTTTCATCCTCCTAGTCTGAAGATGAGGGTCAAAGAAGTAGCAGTAGTAGATCAAGTTCAAGTCTGATTGAGAAAGGGGTTGAAGTGTATAACCCCGACCAAGAGAAGAGTCCAGAACAAGGGGACCCAAATTTGGTTTGATACAAGGATTCCCAAGTACGGAAAGCTATAAGGTGGTAGGTAGAGGGTGATCGAGAGCATTTCTACAAAGGGTTTGAACCAATAGACAGGGTATCCATAAAGAGGTCTATTTTTGAACAACATCAGATTATAACAACAAACTTGGTACGTGAGTTTTTTGCCAATTATTGGGCATTGCTGGAGAAGAACTGTCCCTCAGGAAAATCAATTCCTGACATGAAAAAGCTGGACATAATCCATATTCTTGGAGTTAACATAGACATCTCAGAGCGTACATTGAACAGATTCTTATTCAGGGCTGAATATTAGATAGTAGGTGCAATACCATACTTGGAGCATCAGTTGTTCACGTGGAATCAACAAAAACCTTGGTTAGACAAAATATTGATAGATGGCGGAGAGCCTGCATCACTACACAATCCCCGCAAAAAGATATCCAAGTCATCCCTAAGCTTTATGGCTAAGTTTTGGTTGGCAATTCTGAGGTTGAGGATGATGCCAACAGGCGGGGATGACTGTATAGAACTCACTAGAGCTGTGATTTTCGCTCCTTTAAATGAGGGGTTGACAGTGGATTTTGTCCACATCATTTCTGATGAGTTGTTTTAAAGCGCTCATAAGACTCAGACTGCACTGCTATTTCCATGCCTTATAACGAAATTGTGCAATCAAGTGAGGGTACCTTTGATCAGTGGAATATATAATACGGTCCAAGTAATACACAAGAAGAAAATTGAAAAGAGTAGGGATGATTCATATTTCAAAATGTGAGTCAATATAACTCAAGCTTAACAAACTCAGTCGGCACCAATTCCTGAGTCATCAGAATTCCCTTAAGGTGTACCTCTACCTTTTGCTATGTATGTGCCCCCAATCACATCTGAAGGTTCTTCTTTGATTCCCATGGCTGGTACCATAGATTCTACATCAGTACCACCCCAATATTCTGAGTATAGGCTAAACCAAGAGAACTTTGCAAAGACAGTCTGAGCATAGAAGAGGTTTAAAAAATAATTGGCTATATGGGGGACAGATTTCAAACCCTTTGTTGAAAGAATTGTGGATAAAGTAGTGAGGACTTTCAGGAACATACTTCTAAGAATGAAAAACATGGAGGAGCGGATCAACAAGAAGTTGTATACCATGTCTATCTTGGATTTTGCAAAATTAATGGAGAAAGTTAGACAAATTTGGGCTGACGTTGATAAGATGAATCAGTAGCCACAGCAGCGTATATTTGATCCAGTCCAGATGAAAAGTGATGAATATGAAGGTATTTTTGACTTAATGTGGCAACTAATCAAAGATAAGGGTAAGAAAGTAGTGAAGACTAATAAAAAAGTTGCACGAAAAGCTGCTAAAAGAAAGAGACTTGAATCCATGTCAACAGAGGAGCAAGAGCATCATGAAATGAAGAAAGTAATAAGAAAACAAAGTAAATATGAATATATAAAAAGGAACAAAGTAGAGGATAAAGCAGGTAGAGTGTCTACCAGCTCTGCCCCAACTAGGAGGCAAACTGTAGATCCTGCTGGAGATGTGGTACCTTCAATTTTGGAAGGAGAGATTGTGAGCACCCCCACCACCATGGGGGTCAACATTGCACCTGGTGAGGACACTTGAGCCTCACCGCACTTCACAGATGCCTCAAATGAATAAGAGGCAGTACAAGTATTTCCCCTCCTTTGTAATTCAATTATATGCATTGAGGACAAAGCATTATTTTCTGTGGGGGTGGGATGTGCCTTTACCATGGGGGGTTTAGTTTCCAATATTGTTTTCCTCGCATGTTCTATCTAGGAGAACCGACATGTCTAGGTTGGTATTAAGTTGTTGCATTTTTATTTCTTATCTAGGAAAATTATTGCATTTTCATTTAATGATGTTTATGTTATCATAAACTTATTTATGTGAATGATAAGTGAATGCGGAAAAATATTTTTGTACATTTGTTATTTAATTAATTCTTCATTTCCTATTGGTAAAAGTATTGTGTAACCATCTGTGCCTTTGGAACTGGCATACGAATGTAAGTTATTATTGCCATATGATACGAATCCCAAGTGTTAGTATAATACGAATTAACTTAGTCCTTGTGTGTGTGAGTGTTTTTATAGTTCTAACATAGATGCTAAACCCATAACTTGCCTGATTCATTTGTTGTTGTTTTGTTTTTGACTCAATAAGACAGGATAGTAGGTCTCCTTGTTTGTTAGTCAATTTACAAAAAATAATGACCCACTAAAAATCTTTTATTTCTATTGAAACCCTGTTGAGCCTTGTTCATGTTTGTTCTACCTAAATAAATAGTGACTTACTCTCTAGAAGACGTTAGCACTTAGCTTTAGACATTGTGCACTTTAACTCAGGCAAATTGCCTAAGTTGAGGGTGGCTATCGTGGATTTTTGGCAGCCTGAGAGGCTGAGTTGAAATTGATTTGAGAGGTAGTATCCATCCCTGGTATAGTTAGCTATCTAAATAGATATTTTGCACCTTAACGTTTTGCATTTTCATAAGTTGAGGGTGGTTGATATTGTGCTTCTAAAAAAATCTGGGTTATGACAAGGGAGCAGATGGATAATATTGATTGTAAATAAGTGAAAGGAACCTTAATTCTGGTGATTAGCTACCGAAAAAGGTGAAGTTGTGTACTTTAAGTCATGTACCTAAATGAATAACTCCCACCAAGCCTAAAACCTCATTACAACCCTTAGTAAGTCCTACTTGATGTTGGCGAGTAAATCATAAGAGGACATTAGATGATATGGGCAAGTCTATGGATGTGCACTATGTTTGCAACTTCTATTTTGATAATGAGAGTATTAGTTTTGTCCACAGATTGATCATATATAAAGAGAGGTGGACTTCATTGGCTATAAGGGAACAACCATTTTATGTAGACTTTTGATTCCTTTGGGGTATTGTATCTGTGGCTATAAATTAGTTGAGTAGTGGTTGATGCCAGTTATAGATCCTTATGTGTTAGATCACTTATCTCAATGGGTGATACGCCCAAATTACAACCTTCTTATGAAAGTGTAAGCAGTCGCTGTAAAATATAGAATCCAACTGGGTTGGGTGTCAAATCCCATAGGGAATACTGTGATTACTAAGTATTGTCATTTTTATTAGATTGTTGGTCGAAGGTTCCTGAAGAAAAGGGGGGTTTTTGATTTATCAATTGTATAAAGATGCTTGTCACAGAAAGTAATCCACTTGTTCATTGCAATAAAAAAATAGTAATTCAGTAAGATTAGTCAAACTAGGGTTATGGTTTCCAAGATAGTTAAATATAGCTAGGGTTGTGAACTGTTTTGAATTCCCTATGAACAATTCTAATTACAAGAGTCATTGAATTCTATGGTTTACCCATTAGTTTCTCAACCTAAATGAGTAATTTTATCCCTTAATTATTTTAAACATAAGGAACATATTATTTATTCAACTATATTCTCACATGGGTTGATCCGATGAAGGTATCTAACCACTATCCAAAGGTTGAAGCCTTTAGATTTGTGTAAACCTCTTCTTTTCCCACCCAACACTTTTCCCTTCGAACAAGTAATGTTCTTGGGCTCACTTTTCAAGTTTGCAACCAAGAAAAGTCATTAAAGTGATGAAGGGTTTTTGCAAAATGAATTAATCATGGGAATCAACTAGATTCACAACCCAATTTATTTTTTCACATCAAGGCTCCCATAACCCTAGTTATGGGAGCTTAGCCACACATCTTCATTATATAAAGAGAAAAAAAAATTGTGTTATTCATAAATTAATTCAAGATTTACTTAGAAAGGTTACAAGAATTTGTTCTTGAATCTTCAATAGAGATGGAATGATTAGATCTACAAGATTTTCTTAATTCCCCAAAATACTAGGTTACAAAGAGTTTCTAGATATGGAGACTATGATAAAAAATGAAAAATAAAAGATAGCTACCAATAATAAAAACTAAAACTGGTATTTATACGTTCCCAGGTTACAAACAATCAAAAAATTTAATTCAAAAAAAGTTGCATCCAAACTAACGACCAAATTGGTGGTCCGTCGAGGGGTTGACGGTCCACCATTTGGTCCGTCGCTTCTGATCCTGGATAGTCACATTCTTGATAAATCTTACGGACAATCTGGTGGTCCGTCGAAAGACTGACGGTCCACCATTTGGTCCGTCGCTGAGTCTTTCAGGAGGCAATGTTCTCGATAAGACTGACGGCCAAGCTGGTGGTCCGTTGCAGATCTGACGGTCCACCATTTGGTTTATTGCTGAGTGTTTCAGGAGGCAATGTTCTTGATAATACTGACGGCCAAGCTGGTGGTCAATCGCAAATCTGACGGTCCACCATTTGGTCTGTCGCTGAGAGTTCTGACAGCTTGGGTTCTGCCTAAGACTTGACGGTAAGGGTGGTGGTCCTTCGAAGGTGTGACGGTCCACCATTTCAACCGTTAGAAACACTCTTCTGGTAAATTCCAGAGTCTTTTCCTTCAGATAACTCCTTGCCTTGAAACACTAAAAACCTACATCAAATTCAACCTTAGTTTCTTGAAAACATCCAATTTTCCCAAGAAAAGATGTAAAAATGTTCCATCAATAGTCAAAACATCGATACCCTCAACTTAAGATCATTGTTTGTCCTCAAGAAACTCAACACCTAATTGTGAACATGAACAATATCATGATAAGCAACCAACTAATGAATCATTTTGTCGCAATCATTCACTGATCATTTCACTCACATGAATTTAACACATCGGGCTCTACACCCAGCGTTGATTATAATTCAGCACACACACATGGATGTTATGTCCTACACAGAAAAGCAAACCAAATTAAAACTCCAGTTTCCCTCACAACAAAGAAGTCCACCACTCATTATATCATATGGACAAAATATAATCTCTCACACTCACAAAGAAGTTACATGTATAGTCCAAGTGCCCATAGGCTTGCCCTTGCCATACCACTCACCCTCACAGTTGATTTGCTAAGATAAAACAGGTATTTTCTAGGCTTGCAATGAGGCTTCAGTCTAGGTGAGGATACATTTTTTGGGTAAAGTGACTCATTAATACTCAACTCTTCTTCCTCTAGCATCTTTAAAACCCCAATCTGCTATTTTAAACAACTTGTTTTCACTCTCCATTATTCACTTGTTCTCTTTTTTTTTGAAAGGGATCAGCCATCCTCAACTTATGCTATGTACCCAACTTAGGTGCAAAATAACTTTGACAAATCAGGACCAAATGCCTTTAACTAAGTTCTAAACCAACTTTATACCGAGCACTTTCATTTTGACAATAGCCACCCTCAATTTAGGTTTTTTTCCTAAATTAAGGTGCACAATTATTTTTTCAGGGCCAGAGTTGAACTTGAATGCTAAAGTATTATGGAGAGTTAATTTTAATTATTGGTCAAAAATAAAACTAATAAAAGATCTAAACGAGTTCAAGTGAGGGAGAAATCATTTTGGTGGGTTTATTTATTTAGGCTCAGCGGACTGAAGGTACAAGGAGGCCTACCATCTAACCTAGAGAATCAGGTCGAAGATAGTATCAATGACTCAGGAAATTTCTAGGCATTAGACTATGAAAAAACTGTGATAAATTCTCACACCCACAGGAAACTAAGTTAAACTTCTTTTGCTACCCTTAGAATCTTCATCACATGATTCATGCACCTCTTACAAATTAAAGCCAAATGCAGATTTACTGAAGGTTATGTACACATGCTTGCATAAATAAAGTAAATAATTACACACACATGCTCATAGTCTTATGCCAACATTATTCATTATTCATATCTACAAGGGTACTGAAACTAAGCATTTTATAAATAACATTAAACACAGATATTTACATCACAAGCTTAAGAAATCTGACATGCAGAACTAAAAATCCCTATACATGTCGCTTCTACTAGATAATGCATGATAGGGTTCAGAATATCGGCAACCCAACCCAACAATGAGACAAGTACATCAACCCCTACAAAAAATTATATGCATTGTCCTTAAATAATTTAAAGTAAGGTACAAAGGATTGAGTATACTTGTTTTGCCTCTTATTCAGTCTGAGGCATCTATCAAGTGTGCCGATATATCTATATCCTCGCCTGGTGTAATGTTGGACCCTATGGTGGTAGGGTCACCCACAACCTTACCCTTCACAACCGAAGGGATCATCTCCCAAACTAAACCTGCACTTTGCCACCATGCTGGGGCGGCGCTAGTAGATACTTTTGTTGCTTCTTCTTCTGCTCTCTTTTGCCTTTCTTCTTCATCTTTCAATGACTTCTTTTTATCCTTCCTAATAGCATGCTGGTCTTGTTCCTACGGTGACATTGCTTCTCTCTTCCTCCTCCTTTCTTCTTTCCTTACAACTTTTTCATCTATTTACTACATTCTTTTGCCCTTCAGGGGTTTTCCCATCAAATCCACAATGCGGTCATCATCATCGCTTACCACTAAAATTGGATCAAACACAGGATGTTGTGACTGTTTTCCATTTAACTCTTCTATGTCAGCCTTTGTTTGCTCGAATTCTGCCATGAGCTTGGCAAGATCACTGAGAGACAATGAATCTAGCCTTTTGTTGATGCGGGCTTCCATGTTATCATCCCTAACTTCGATAGTTTGAAATGGCCTGACTGCTTCAGCTACAATTTCGTCAACAAATGGCTTGAAGTCTCCCACCCACTTTTCTAGTTGTCTTTGAAATCTCTTTAAGTCTTCACTACTGTAGCAAAGTTTTTTGGATTGAACCTATACTCAGCAAAATCTGCTCCACCCATAGACTGTGCAGAACCTAACCCTGCATATGTACCTTGGGACACATAATCAAGTGGTACATACGTGGTGATGGGTAAAGGCATACCTTCGGGCATTTCTATAGCATCGAGAGCTGGTAGCCCACATCTTAAAATTTGATTCATCTTTTGACTTCTCAATGTCCTGTCTATGTGTAGCCTGTATTTTATTGTCAACTCTACAAATTAGTGGCACACCGTCTTGCTTTCATAGCTCAGTCATTAAACAAGGGAAAAACACTGAACTAGTTATTTTATGTGATCTCACGAAAAACTCATTCGCAATTAACTGGCTGAAATCAGTTGGCAACCCTAAAACCAAGCTAGCTACCAACAGATCTCTGTGATAATCCAAGTTCCCATCCCCTTTTGTCGGAATTAACCTCAAACAAACAACATCCCACCAAAACTTAGCCTTGAAGCTAAGGGTTGATTTTGCAATTCCTTCTCGTGAGTTCGTCAACAAGGAAGGGTTACCGTCATCAGTCAATAATTAAGCCACCCAAGGTCTCTAAGAGGATGTACTTCTCATTCTATACTCAAAATTAGGGACAGCGGGTGTAGCCTAGTATCCTGGCCTAAATAACATTCTGTTGATTGTTCGGCCTGAGATATCAGCAGTGACCCCTCAGACCAGTACAGACTTTTTGTTTATTCTATTTAGGATTAGCGTCCCCTTTGGGTAGTCCTTTTTAACTAGACAAAGATAATTGGTAAAGAAACCTCTTACCCAGTTTAGTTGAAATGCTCCTGGTGGCCTGTTCATCCATGCTAGTCCATACTCGTTGAAACGGTGTTCCAACTCAGGATATTCATGTAGCTCCTTCATCATGATCTGATGTTCTTCCATGAATGATCTTCTGATCCCTCTTGCTGTGGGTGTCAACCCATCATAGAATTATTTTTGCACTTCTTCTATTTGCCACCTAATTGCATCTCAAATTTGGGGATCCTTCCGCCTGATAACATTAGCATTCTCAGGTTTAGCTTTCACATCTGGAATTTCCATTTGTTCTCCCAAGTTAGTAGCTTCAGTTTCACCCTTTACAGGCAATGGTTGAGTTTCCGCAACCATTGCTTTATCGCGGCTTGAACTGATGCTTCTATTGCTACTCTCACTCTCCTCCTCAGACTGAGAGAGTACAGGATCTGTAATTCCATGTTTTCTGGTATTGTAGGTAGGTGCAGATTCATTTCTAACCCTTTGAGACCTTTCTCCTTTGAATTTTGAAATTTTAGGAGCCATAACGCCTGAAAAAAAAGTACGAAATTAGTTCAAATCTCAAACAAAGTCAAATCACTGCATTTTGTGTCTTGACGGTGAAAGTGGTGGTTCACCAGTGATGAGATGGTCCACCAGTTTGTCCATAGAGCCTTAACCAGTGTGCAAAAAAATTCAGAGCCCTGTGATGGTCAATTTGGTGGTCCATCACAAAGTTGACGGTCCACCATCTTGTCCGTCGCGACTTATCAAGTAAGTGCCTTTTCAATGAGTCCTTCAACGTTCCATTTAGTGGTCCATCACAAAATTGACAGTCCACCAGTTTGGTCATTGCACCTCCATCTTCAGCTGCAGCTTTTGATTTGATCTTATGTCGAGCATGTCATATGCCAGATCAATTTTTAGCTATAGCAAAGACATTAAATTCACATTTGAAGCACCATTCTTATCATTTTAAGCAATTTAATTTATTCAGACTTCACCCAATAGGATATATTAAAGTCTCAACTCAAAACATCCATACTCAACACAAAAGAAGCACTCCAAGAGAGCAAATCATGCTTTTACATTTCTTATAGAGAAAAAAAAACGAAGGTTATGCGCATACTTTGGTTTTGCAGTAATCTACTTGCTTGGAACTTCAGGGGAAAAAATTAGCTTAGAACTTTAGCACTTCTTTCACTCTTTCTTTATGCTGAAGAGAGAGAGAGAGAAAGAGAGATTGATCTTGATTAAATAAGGAAAGTTGAAGGAGACGGGGAGTCTTAGATGGAAGAACTCCCTTCAGATTCTTTGAATCCTAAGGTAGTGGAACAGTCAAAGGATGCAAAATGATTACAATGAATGAAACTGCTCAATTTTATCCTTAACACTCATTTGGGTCAAATATGTATCACTTATGAAAAATACAGATTTAACCTGACCCAATTTAGAATTAAGGTTAAGACGACAACGATACTGACGGTCCTTCATATGTACGACGGACGACCACCCCGGCCGTCACTCTTTACCAATATTTTGGTGATTCTGCTTCATTGTTACGGTCAGTGGGATGGACCACCAAGATTTTGATGGTACACCAGTTTGACCATCATACCTTACCAGAATGTAGGTCAACCATCTTGAGTTTGACGATTGATTTGACGCCCCACCAAGATTGTGATGTCCCACCACTTTTACCATAAAATCAATCCAGTGAATGAATTTTCTTGCCATTTTTTGAAGATCGAAATGGCGTTCCATCAGATGACTGGTGGTCTTCCAAATCAGCCATCAATTTTGTTCCAGTAGCTCAAGTTTTTTTCCTTTCTTCAACTGTATCCCTTCGTCCCCTTTTTTACTGCATTTTTTGTCCTACACACTCCACAAACATATCAAAAATGCACAAATACATAACATTAACTCTAACTATGGTTACAACAACAATTTGTGGGTTGCCTCCCACTAGCACCTGATTTATCATCACGCCGCGACTCATATATCTCGATTACTCAGACTTCATCGAGATAGAAGGTATCATTACTTTTTATCGAGTCTTTTTGACCGATATAAATCTTCATTCATTGCCTGTTAACTTTGAAGATGCTTCCGTCTTCAATTTCAAGTTCAACTGCTCCAGATAAGTATACTTGACTGACTTTAAATGGTCCTTGGACTTGAGTTTACCTGGAAATAATTTGAGTCTAGTTGGATAGAAACACCAAATCTCCTTTCTGGAAATCTCTAATTTCAATCCTTCGATCATGGTACTTCTTCATCTTCTCTTTGTAAAGATCTACCCTTTTATATGCCCTGAGATGGAATTCATCCATCTCATGTAGTTGCCCCAATCTTAGCTCTGCTGCCTCCTTCCAATTCAGATTTACTCTTTTGAAAGCCCACAAAGCCTTGTGTTCCATCTCGATCGGTAAATGACATGCTTTTTGATAGACTAACTTATATGGTGACATACTAATTGGTGTCTTAAAAGCAGTCTGATATGCCCACAAAGCTTCATCTAACTTTCGAGACCAATCTTGCCAATTAGCGTTCACTATTTTGGCTAGGATGGCTTTAATCTCCTGATTGGACACCTCCACTTGCCAACTAGTTTGTGGGTGGTATGGAGTTTCTACTCTATGCTGTTTCACCCCATATTTCACCAAAGCATCCTAGAACACTTTGTTGCAGAAATGAGATCCTTATTCTTCTTGAGAAACTCCACAACTCTATTCCCTTCGTTATCAGACAACGCAATGGCTTCGACCCATTTCGACACATAATTCACAGAAACTAAAATGTACTTCATTCCATACTATCTTACAAAAGAGACCACGAAATCGATGCCCCAAACGTCAAATAATTCTACTTCAAGCATCTTAGTCAAAGGCATATCACGCCTCTTGGAGATCGACCCCTGCCTCTGACATTGGTCACACTTTATCACAAACTCATAAGCATCCTTGAATAATGTTGGCCAATAATAACTACTCTACAACACCTTTCTAGCAGTTCAATCACCAGCATTGTCACCTCCAATTGGGGAAGCATGACATGCTTCCAATATGCATAATACATCAACTTCCTGCACACTTGTCCTTATAATGTTGTCAGCACATCGCCGAAAAAGATACGGCTCATCCCAGAAGTAGTGTATCACATCATGAAGGAATTTCTTTCTTTGATGTAAAGAAATATTTTACGGAATGGCCTCGCTCACCACATATTTTGCAAAACCAGAATACCAAGGCACTTTCTCCATAGCAACAGCTAAGATCTCCTCATCAGTAAATGCATCATTTATCTCAACTTGCTCACCTTCTATCTTAGACAGATGATCTGCAACTTGGTTATCTCAACCCTTCTTATCTTTGAGTTCAGAGTTAAATTCTTGGAGCAGCAACACCCATCTAATTAACCTTGGTTTTGCATCCTTCTTAGCTATCTAATACCTCAAGGTTGTGTGGTCAGTGTGGACTACCACCTTGGTCCCTAGAAGATAAGCTTGGAATTTCTCAAAAGCATAGACTACAGCAAGGAGTTCCTTTTAGGTGATGGTGTGGTTATTTTGAGCCTCATTGAGTGCTTTGTTGGCATAATATATCGGGTGAAACAATTTGTCCTTCTTTTGTCCCAACACTGATCCAAGGGCAACACCACTTGCATCACACATGATCTCAAATGGTTTTGACCAGTCTGGTCCAACAATAATAGGGGCCTCAACCATATTCTCTTTAAGGCATTTAAATGCCTTCATGAAACCATTATCAAAGACAAACTTAGCCTCCTTCTCTAAGAGTTTGCAAAGTGGATTTGCAATCTTGGAGAAGTCCTTTATAAACCTCCAATAAAAGCTAGCATGTCCAAGGAAACTACACACTCTCTTCACTGAAATGGGGTGTGGTAGCTTCTCAATAACCTCAACCTTGGCTCTATCAACTTCAATACCTTTTACTAAAATTTTATGCTCGAGAACAATGCCCTAATTCACCATGAAGTGAGATTTTTCCCAATTAAGCACAAAGTTGAATTCCTCTCACTACTGGAAGGCTCTACTCAGGTTCACTAAATATAACTGAAATGAATCTCCTACCATAGAAAAGTCATCCATAAACACCACCAGGGTGTCTTCAACCATATCTAAGAAAATAGACATTATACACCGTTGGAAGGTAGAAGGGGCATTACATAAACCAAATGACATCCACTTAAATGTGAAAGTACCATACGGGCATGTAAACATTATTTTCTCTTGATCTATATAAGCAATATATATCTGATTATATCCAGAATAACCATCCAAGAAGTTATACCTCTCCCTTGCTACAAATAGATCGAGCATTTAATTCATGAAGGGCATCGGGAAGTGGTCTTTAAAAGTCCATGAATTTAGTTTGCGGTAATCCATGCAAACTCTCCACCTAGTCATAGGACTGAGTGAAATCAACTCATTCCATTCATTTGCAACAACAGTCATGCCCCATTTCTTTGGAACACATTGAACTGGGCTCACCCATTTACTATCGGAAATAGGAAAAACTACTTCTGCATCCAACCACTTAATAATTTCTTTCTTAACCACCTCTTACATCGGTGGGTTAAGAAAGAATTGGTGCTCGATGGTCGGAGTACAATTTTCTTCAAGTTGTATCTTATGAGTGGAAATGCTAGGGGGGATGCCAATAATATGTGCAATAGTCCACCGTATTGCTCTCTTGTACCTCTGAAGTAATGAAATAAGTTCTTCCACCTGCTGCTCTCCCAAATCATCTACAATAATAATGGGTAGCATGTTTCCATTTCCCAAAAACCCATACCTTAGATGCCCTTGTAGTTTTTTCAATTCCAATATCGGTGGCTCTTCAACAGATGGCTTAGTCGGGGGTATTGGTCGATTAGCAAGATCAAGATCTAACTTTTTAGGAGTATAAGAGTATGAACCTATTCCTGTCAGAGCACAAACAGTCTCTTCATACTCCTCAATGCCTTCATGATAAAAATTCATAAGCACTGCAGCTAAAGGCTTGACAACAAATTTTTCCTCTATTGGCACTTCCTGCTCATCCTCATAATATACGTTAATAATTGAGAACACACTCATTTCCTTATGATGCTTCATCGATTGGGACACATAAAAGCGTACCACTTAATCATTATCCTAAATAAGAGCTTATTAGCTTGTAAGTCAATCAACATACTTTCGGTTGCGAGGAAAGGTCGACCCAAGATTATGGGTACTTTGAAGTCCACCTCGTAATCCAGAATTCTGAAATCCGTAGGAAATATGAAGCTATCCACCTTCACCAACATAGCATACAAAATACCAACAGGTTATTTTATCGACCTATCTGCCATCACAAGTCATATATTGGTAGGTGTGGGATCTCCCAAACTTAACTTTTTATAAACAGCCAGCGGCATCAGATTGATTCTCGCTCCCAAATCACATAAAGCCTTAGCAATTTCCAAATACCAAATCGTACAAGGAATAGTGAGTACCCCTGGATCTTCCTTCTTTTGTACCAAGGACCTTATAGAAATAACACTGTAATGATGGAGATTTACCGCCAGTTCATAACTCACCGTTGTTTTCTTTGTCACACGATCCTTTATAAATTTAGCATATCCTGGCATTTGTTCAAGTGCCTCTACCAAAGGAACATTCACAGTCAGCTGCTTCAACATTGCCATGAACTTACTAAACTTCGTATCATCGGCCTTCTTTTTCAATCTCTGGGGAAAGGAAGGTGATGGTTTTGGGAGAGTATTAACCACTACTTCCTTTTTTTCTGTTTTCCTTTTTCTAACTTATCAACCTGCTGATGATTAGAACGGATATTAATGTCATCCATCTTCTCAGACTCTACTGGATTACCTTTTTCAAGCTCCACATCTTTTTTACCACCTCATCATTTACAGATTTGCCCAAAGAAGGGCCTGATAAAGCCTTACAACTCTGTGTGGTAATAGCCATGCCTGAACCATCATTTCGAGGGTTATGAATTGTATCACTCGGTAGCGTTCCCCTCTTTCTCTGATTCAATGCTACAGAGAGTTGGTTCATTTATTGTTCTAACTATTTGATCGAAGTAGAGTGGGAGTTTACCAACTGACTCCTAGAGGACAAATCAGTCTTAATGGAAGTCACCCCAGAGTTGGTAGCCTCAACTCCCTTTAACAGTTTCTCCATCATGTACTCCAAGGAAATCTTTCCAGAGCTAGTTGCAGCATTATCTCTGCTTTCGGGAGGTACATACAGCCCACTTCTATCATTCTTGCTCTTCCAATTTCCTTGATCCCGCTCTTTATATCCATCCTTTTTATAATAAGTCCGGCCTTGATTTCCGTCGATATTTCCTCGAAAACCCCCCTGGTTATTCAAATAATTTGCCTTTTTTTCTAAATCAGAATCATCTCTACCATGGGATGCAATAGCCTTCACTTTTTTAGTCTTTTCAGATAATAAGTGGTTGGTCAACAAGTCCATTTGCATTTTCAAATGTTCCATATCATGATCGTGTTCTTCCTCTTTCTTACATTGTTCTGTAGTCATACCAATATATATAGTAGGGCTTGCTACCACAGAATCCCTGGTATTCCAAGCTCTCTTTTGTTTGGTCATCCGATCAAGCATCTCCTAGGCCTCTTGAAAAGTGAGATCCATAAATGATCCCTCTACAACATTATCATTGACTTGTTTTTCAATAGAGTTCAAATCCCGATAAAGAGTCTTCATTAAATGAATATCATTCATATTATTGTTTGGGCACTCCACAACTTCTTTTTAAACATCTCCCAAGTTTCGTTAAAAGCTTTGGTTGGGAGTTGTCTAAAATTACTGATCCCATCCCTCAACTGTACCCTCCTGGAAGGCGGAAATAACCTTTCTAGGAAACCTCCTTCAAAAGTCTCCAGTTTGTTATAGAATTGAGCATCAGTTCGTTAACCCTCAATGTTGTCTCCCCAAATAGAGACAATGGAAATAACCTCAAGTGAATAGCATTTTGACCTACTCCAGGATTATCAAATGATTTGCAAATGGTGATATAATTCACCAAATGCATTTTAGGATCATCTCCTGGCAGACCGCCAAATAACCTCTTTAGATGTAGGAGTTGGATCATCGAATTGGTGATATTGAATTTTTCTCCAGGTGCTAGAGGTGTAGGAATAATAGCTCCAATTGCTCCTGCTCCATTTATTCCGTCGTCATCGTCATTGAGATCATGCTGAACAGGTTGGTGGTCATGTCTTCCCCTAAAAGGGCGATTCTGATGTACATTGCAATTCACAGGTGCAGTTACATTCCCAGCACGCCTTAGGTTTACAGGATCCAATAAGTCATTATCTCTCAGGTCCTCATCATCAGGATTTGGCACCCAACCTGGGTTATCAGCATTTTGCTAATTTACTTGAGCATTAGCCAAGGAGGATAATTTTTCTGCCTCTTTTAGATCAGCTATTCTACCGATCAATCGAGACACCGGATGAATTGGTAATAATGGTGCACCTGATCTCTGTGTATTATGTCTACACAATTATCAACCTGCACAAAAAAAAACAACAAATAAAAGTAAAGATTTATGAGACTTTGACTAAAGGGTCGATTAACAATCACAAACCTAATTGACAACCGTATTCCCCGGTAATGGTTCCAAACTTTGATACGCCCAAATTACAATTTTATTACGAAAGTGTAAGCAGTCGCTGTCAAATATAAAACTCAACTGGGTTGGGCATCTAATCCCATAGGGAATACTGTGCTTACTAAGTATTATAGTTGTTATTAGACTATTCGTTGAAGGTTCCTGAAGAAAAAGGGGGTTTTGATTTATAATTGTATAAAAATGCTTGTCACAGAAAGTAATCCACTTGTTGATTGTACTAAAAAAAAGTAATTCAGTAAGAGTAGTCAAACTAGAGTTATGGTTACCAAGATAGTTTAATAGCTAGGGTTGTCAACTATTTTGAATTCTCTATAAATAATTCTAATTTCAAGAGTAATTGAATTCTATGGTTTATCCATTAGTTTCTCAACCTAAATGAGTAATTTTATCCCTTAATTCTTTCAAACATAAGGAACATATTATTTATTCAACTATATTCCCACATGGGTTTATCTGGTTAAGGCATCTACCCTCTATCCAAAGGTTGAAGCCTTTAGATTTGTGTAAACCCCTTCTTTTCCCGACAAACACTTTTCCCTTAGAACAAGTAATGTTCTTGGGTTCACTTTTCAAGTTTGCAACCAAGGAAAGTCATTAAAGTGAAGAAGGGTTTATGCAAACAATATCAATTAATCATGGGAATCTACTAGATTCACAACCTAATTCAGCTTTACACATCAAGGATCCCATAACCCTAGTTATGGGAGCTTATCCACACATCTCCATAATAGAAAGAGAAGAAATCATTGTGTTATTCATAAATTAATTCAAGATTTACATACAAAGGTTACAAGAATTTTCTCTTGAATCTTTAATAGAGATGGAATGATTAGATCCACAAGATTTGCTTAATTCCACAAAATACTAGGTTACAAAGAGTTTATAGATATGGATACTATGATAACAAATGAAAAATAAAATATACCTACCAATAATAAAACCTAAAAATGGTATCTATACCTTCCCAGGTAAAAAAGAATCTAAAATTTGAATTCATAAAACTGTGTCCAAATTGACGGCCAAATTGGTGGTCCGTTGAAGGGTTGACGATCCACTATTTGGTCCGTTGCTGGTGATCCTGGATAGTCACATTCTGGATAAAGCTGACGGCCAAACTAGTGGTCCGTTGAAAGACCGATGATCCACTATTTCGTCTGTCATTGTGACTTTCAGGAGGCAATGTTTTAGATAAGACTGACAGCCAAGCTGGTGGTCTGGCGCAGATCTGGCATTCCACCATTTAGTCCATCGCTGAGTCTTTCAGGAGGAAATATTTTAGATAAGACTGACGGCCAAGATGGAGTCCCGTCGTAGATCTGACGATCTACCATTTGGTTCATCGTTGAGTCTTTCAGGAGACAATATTCTAGATAAGACTGATGACCAAGCTGGTGGTCTGTTGCAGATCTGAAGGTCCACCATTTGGTCCATCGTTGAGAGTTCTGCAATCTTGGATTCTACCTCAGACTTGACGGGAAGGTTCGTAGTCCTTCGTAGGTGTGACGGTCCACCATTTCAACCGTCAGAAGCACTTTTTTGCCACTTTTCAAAGTTTTTTCCTTCAGAAAACTCCTTTCCCTTAAACACTAAAAACCCGCATCAAATACAATCTTGATTGATTAAAAACATCAAATTTTCCCAAGAAAAAATACAAAAATATTTCGTCAAAAGCCAGAACATCAATGGGCAATTGAATGATTATATAGTTGTGTTGATATGAATGTTGAGTGCCCATCATGATGTTGTTCGTATATATATCTTGTTGTTGAGTTGCCTAAGGAAAAGTAATTTCCTTAAGTTGAGGGTGTTGATGTTCCAGCTTTTGACGAAATATTTTAGGACTTTTTCTTAGGATAATTGTGTGTTTTCAAGTAACTATTATTCCATTTAACTATGTACTTTAGTGTTTTCAGGATAAGAACTAAGTGTAAAGGATAACTTGGATTAACTGGTCCAAAAAAAAGAAAAATATCATTGATGGCTCACGCGACAGACCGTTATCCTTGCAACGAATCGTCGGTCTGAACTGTCGCCCAAAAAAATAGAAGATAGTGACACTGGATAGCCTGCGATGATCCAGGTAATGGACCGTCGACACTGCGATGAACCTTCGACCTAATCCATCAACAAGAAATAGAATGAGGAAATACATAATTTCATGCGACGGTCCAGGCGATGAACCATAAGACCTGCGATAAACAGTCACCCGACCCGTCACCTACAAACAGATCATAGACTCACTGGTGCTCCAGCAATGGTCTTTGCGATGGACCATTGCCTCATCGATAAATAGTTACTCAACCTGTCAAGCATGAAGAGACAACTCTGAGTTCAAATTTTAAAATTCCAGTTCTAGAAACATATAAATACCAAGTATTAGGTTTTATTTCGTATGTTTTGTCATTAGTTTCATACTTTCTCCTCTATTAAGAGTTGTGAAACACTTTTTATTGAGATTGGAATCTAGAGATTGAGGTCTAATTGTTAGTTTATATATTTTCCATTGAAGATTGAGAAGAACAATATTGTGACTTTTGGAAGTACTCTCTTGAAGCCATTTATAAACATCAATTTTACTGTGATTTCTTACATGGAGATGAGTAGCTAAACTCCCATAACGAGGGTTATGGGAGCCTTGATTTAGAGAACTATTTTGGGATTGGGAACCAGTTTGACTTCTAACATCTATCTATATTGCATGAATCTTTCTTCATAATGATGACATCTCTTGGTTGCAAACTTGAGAAGTGAGGCCATGAACACCACTTGTCTTACAAGAAAGTGGATGTTGGGAAAAGAAGTGATTCACATGATCACCTTAGGTTTAGACTTTGGGTTAATGGGTTGATGCCTTAATAGGATCAAACCTCATGAGAGTGTTATTGAATAATGCATGAATCCTTTAAGTTCGAGAGAAGTAAAGGGTGAAACACTCATTAGGTTTAGAAACACATGAGCAATTCTTATAATTCAATAATTCTTGCAATTGAATACATAAGTTAGAATTCGAGCACAAATTCACAACCCTAACTGCTTGAACATCTTGGTGAGCATAACTCTAGTCAATTCATTCTGTTTGAAATCACATCTACATTAACTCTCATTAGATAGACCTTGTGTGATACAAATATGAAATAATATTGTTAAAACATCCAAACCCCCTTTTACCCAGGAACCTTAAATCAACAGTCTAATAACATTCACAATACTTAGTGAACACAGTATTCCCTATGGGATTCGACACCCAACCCATTTGGGTTCTATTGTTTACAGCGACCGCTTACTCTCTCATAAGATAGGTATAATTTTGGTCTATAACATAGTCAATACGAGCTGATGAGTCGTGCTTACTTGGAATTCCTCGTTAAAGACCAACAATTGCAATGATCTATCCCCATCATAATGAAATTTGAAAAGTTATACGGGCCTATCGGCCAAGTCTATAAACTCATTGAATACATAAGTATAGCGCGCGTGCGGCCTAGAACATCTAAGCGCATCACAGACCTGTTATTGCCTTAAACTTCCATGGCCAAAAAGGTCGTAGTCCCTCTAAGTAGATGGCCACGAAGGGATAACTCCGCATAGCTATTTAGCGGGCTGAGGTTTAATTCGTTAATAGAATTATCCATACAAATCGCTCCACCAACTAAGAATGGCCATGCACCACCACCCATAGAATCAAGAAAGAGCTCTTTGTCTGTCAATCTTTATTATGTCTGGGCCTGCTAAATTTCCCCATGTTGAGTCAAATATGAATTACCTAGATTGTCCCTGTTAATCATCACTCTGATCCCGAAGGCCAACGTAATAGGACCGAAATCCTATAATGTTGTTATCCCATGCTAATATATACATAGCGTAGGCTTGCTTTGAGCACTCCAATTTCTTCAAAGTAATAGCGCGGGAGGCACGACATTGACTGTTAAGCCCAGGAGTGCATCACAGAAAAAAGGGACTAGACGATCGGTGCACACCATAGGCGGACCGTTTGTCCCATCCAAAAGTCAAACTACGAGCTTTTTAACTACAAGAACTTAAATATACGCTATTGGAGATGGAATTACCGCGGCTGCTGGCACCATACTTGATCTCCAATGGGTCCTCTTTAAGGGATTTATATTGTACTAATTCCAATTACTAGACTCATTGAGCCTGGTATTGTTATTTATTGTCAATACCTCCCCGTGTCAGGATTGGATACTTTGTGCGCCTGCTTCCTTCTTTGGATGTAGTAGCCGTTTCTCAGGCTCCCTCTCCAAAATTGAACCCTAATTCTCCATCACCCATTACCACCATTGTAGGCCACTATCCTACCATCAAAATTTGATAGCGTAGAAATTTAAATGATGCATTACCGGCACGACGGCCATGTGATCCATCGATTTATCATAAATCATATCAGAAATGGGCAGAGCCTGCCTCAAACATTTATCTAATAAATGCATCTCTTTCAGAAGTTGGAGTTTTTTTCAAGTATTAGATCTATAATTACTATGTTTATCCAAGTAGTAGATACCATCAAATAAACTATAACTGATTTAATGAGCCATTCACAGTTTCACAGTCTGAATTTGTTCATACTTACACATGCATGGCTTAATCTTTGAGACAAGCATATGACTACTGGTTGGATCAACCAGGTAGGAATCCTCATCGACCCCTGCATCGCATGAGCTCGACCTGCCCGAAAAGGCACAGACGGGTTCAAGACGAGCGCGACCGTCGTTTGCAAAGAGCATCGTATAGGGCAGATAGGATCCGATGAAGACCCCATTCCCACTGCGTCTACCGCATCCGAGAATCCCAACCACTACACATGGACCACGACATTGCACGACGAAGCGAGGAAGGCATGGGAAACGAGGGCGATCTTGCAGTTCACCCTGCGCACGGAATGCGAGAGGCGAAAGACAGTCGATTAAACTTGATATTTCTTGGGCTTAGGTATGCAACACAGGAAACCAACTTTGAGCCTACCTAAATTGCGCTTGCCCCACAACTGATATGGAAAGAGAGTCAGGACGTCACTTCACCTGTAGGGATCTAACCTAACCGCACTTTTCGAACATAATTCACGCGTTATGCATCCGAATGCCCCGTTGATGTATGCCCATCACCATCCCCAACACCCAGTAATTGATTCTTTGCGTTGTTGCCCATACGGACATTACAAGGCTAAAGCAAGTCCCGCTTGACATGATAGCCCACCCTTGGGGGGTAGAGAAGATGTAGGCGTGCCAAATCTAGTGCACAGGCGCTGCCCACGTCGGTCGCTGGTGCTCTATGTGGATTCGTCTTGGCCCCAAGTGTGCATCTCCTGGAGCTTTCCCCAAGAGCAGCATCAAGAACTTTCCGCATGCACAAAAGCATCACTTTATCCAAAATCAAGCACCAACAGCGCCGTTGTGGAAGACGCCACCAAGAGCAGACACGAGCACATAATAAAGTGCGGTCTACGCTGTTTTGCTGGCACCGGTGGCTCATATGGACTAGCCATGCATACTGCCATATGCCCACACTGCACGCCGAAATACCCAGTGAGCGCCTATGCCAATTAGCGACAGTTACCTTGAAGTGCCTTCAATACCTCTACCCACCTTATATATGCTTAAAAAAAACTCAAGTGATAGAAGTAGACATGATTTTGCCAGAGAATCATACTAGACATGTACGGACAAGAACTGCATGTTTTGCGTAAGATTAAGTCAATGCACTCATAAAAGAGTCACATAATTTGTAAATGATAATTTTCATTAAGAAAATATTTTTTCAAATATTATTTATGAAAATTCAATAAATAAATAAAAATAAATAAAAAAATATAAAAATATTTTTAAAATATAAAAACATTAGAAAAATATTGTCAACGCATGAAGTAACCTTAAATCAATAATTGAGCGCATATTTGTACTTATAACGTAACGATATAAAATATCAAAATTTAAGGATATTAAATAAAAAAATTATAAAAATATAAAAATAACGTGGGGGCATTAGTAAAATCGCCTAGAATGCAACAGATAAGTAACAACCCCAAAACATGTATATTAGAATCAAGTAACCTTAAACCAATAATGGAGTACATTTGTATCGTATAACGTAACGATATAAAATATCAAAATTTAAGGATATTCAATAAAAAATTTTAAAAATATAAAAATAACGTGGGGGACATTAGGAAAATGGCCTACAATGAAATAGATATGTAAAAACCCCAAAACATGCATATTAGAATGACCTTAAACCAATACTTGGGTGAATATTCTAGATTTAAATTTAAATATTTAAGGATTAAATAAGAAATTAATAAAATAAACTTTGAGACATTACGAAAACTGCCCCAACATATGATGTAATATTGAAATATTATTAAAAAACACTTAGAGCGTGTATTTAACGAAAGAAATATGAAACAGTAAGGATGATGATGGATGAACGTTATGAATATATTCAGATGATCGAACTTAGGTTTACGCTCTTTTGATTTTTGCACGGGGTCTTCACCGTACCCATGGTGTCATGGTGCCTTGATGCTCTGACGGTGGGTTCATGGGTGCGCGGGTTCCAACCACACAGTTCCTAACTTAGGATGCATGGATTCCATGGTGCGCGGTGCCTTGGTGCCATGGTGCGAGGTGCCATGGTACCTTGGTCCCATGGTACGCTTTGCCTTGTTGGCATAGTGCGTGGTTCCATGGTGCGCGGTGCCTTGGTACCATGGTGTGAGGTGCCATGGTACCTTGGCACCATAGTGCGCTTTGCCTTGTTGGCATAGTGCGTGGTTCCATGGTGCGCGATGCCATGGTGTGTGATACCTTGGTGCCTTGGTGCCATGGTGCCATGGTGCGTGTTGCCTTGGTGCCATGGTGCCATAGAGCACGGTGCCGTGGTGCCTTAGCGTCATGGTACCATGGTGAGCGGTGCCATGGTTTCTTGGCGCCATGGTGCATTGGTTCCATGGCTCCATGGTACACAGTGTCGTGGTGCCTTGGTATAACTAACTCGACAAAGACACCACCATGGTAGGCCAATATCGGTCCTTCGGTATTTTTTATCATGACACTTGTTTTTCACGCTTCCAATTTCGCTGGACATCGGAGCTCGGGTCATTGGACATGTATCTATGATTGGACTTAATGGTCACCTAAACCTCTAATTGTGACATTTCTCCATCCATTGACGTTGGCCTCGCGACGCATCGCTGGGCTCTTGAGCGGCACTTTGCGTTGCAAAAAACTTCTAATGGTGACGCCGTAGTTTTGCAAGAAAGTCCACTTGATATCATACTTAAACATTTGGAATAAAATGCATGCGAAACTTGAAAAACAAGCAGCGAACTCGGGTGAGGTGATACTTCCAAATTACAACTCTCGTTAGAAAGTGTAAGCGGTCGCTGTCAAATATAGAACCCAACTGGGTTAGGTGTCGAATCCCACAGGGAATACTCTGGTCACTAAGTGTTGCAATTATTAGTAGATTATTGGTCAAAAATTCCAAGGAAAAAGGGGGGTTTGGTTTAGGCATGAACTAATATTATCAAAGTAACAATGGAACGATTTGCGTAGTAAGATTTATTCACAGAGATTGATAAGTTAGGGTTATGTCCACCTTATAAGTTCTACTTCTCTATTAACTATAGTAATGCGGAATTTAGACATGCATGCACTTATAGAGAATTGTATTCTAATTCTAAATCCAAGTGTTTCTCAACCATCAAGGATTTATTACGCTTTATCTCTCTCAATCCTAAAGTGTATAACAAATGGTACAAATTCTCCAAGAAGTTAATCCGGTTAAGGCATTAACGTGTAAATAGGGGTTGGAAACCCTATTTCCTTGTCACACTCTCTTTTCCAAACATGTAACTTTTCTCTCGAACAAGTTAATGCTATAATGGCGTATTCTCTATGTTTGCAACCATAAGAATTCAATGAAAACGAAGAGAGTAATAATATAAGTAGCATAACACATCAAGAATTCACAAACTCATAGTATTAGATAGTATCTTACAAAGTTTTCATAACCCTAACAGATAAGTTTAGTTACTCATGAATACAACGAAAATCAAAGTAGACATCATCATCATACTAAAACTTAGAGAAATCTCGGCTATGGAGATGAAACGTGTTTTCTTTCTCCGTTGCTCAAGTGAGCCGTTTTCTGTTCTCAGAACTCGTACAAAACCTTCCAAACGTGTATTCTGAATAATAATCGAATGATAATGATTAATGATGCTGAAAAATTCAGCAATAAGGTTTTTAATAGCATCCTTGTCTAATAAGTTGCTACTGCATCCTTAAGTATTTAAAAATACTGGGTTTGCCTGGGAAAAAGTTCCCATGCCTCACATTCAGTCCAAAAGTTGCCTTCCCTCTTATGTGAAGTTTTCCTTTGTTGCCCACAGGTCCACAAAGTGCTGAAATCTTCATCATTAGTACCTGAAAACATGCTAATCACATAGGTCAGCTCACTTAAAGGAAAATGGACTAAAAGTGCAAGAATTATATATTTTATCCTCAAAACTTAGCTGAAGCATGGGTAAATTATGGTGCTTAGGCGTCTAAATACGCCCAACATCACCACCCCATACTTAAAGCTTTGTTTGTCCTCGAACAAAATATTACATCCATGCAAACACCTAACTAGAATTTCACAATAGCAACACGAAATTTTCAACAAGACATGCACAACAATCATTAATAAAGAGTAGGTTTCTCGATCACTACTAGAAACAACTCAACCTCCAACATAGACTCATTAGGATGGTTAATTCGTATCCACACGTTAAGCCACAAAGAAACATATAAAACTACCCAACAACCATCAACCATGTGTGCTCACACAAGATATCACCCATAATCAGTCATAGTTTTGCATTTTTCGAAACATGGGTATAAGACTCTCCTTGCTCTCTCTCTCACAAAGAATTCTTATATTGCAACTGATGACTATAGGCTTACCCTTAGTGTAATGCTCTACTAATATCAGACTGCTAAGTTTAGGATCAAATAGGTCTTTACAGGTTGTAATGTAGGCTAAGGGACAGGTAGGACTATTTTGGCCAGAAATAGTGACTATGTTCCCTAAGCACTTTAATACACTACAATATGCCATTTACACTATCTTTTAACAACCACTCTACCTCTCTTTCATCTACCAACCCCTTTTCACCCATTTTGTTATTCAATCATAAACACAACTATCATTTTGTTTTTCTAAATTTTGTTTATTTTTTTTTTATTTTATTTTTTTATATTAAGCAAGCATCCCTATAATAGCCACTCTTTTTCACAACAATTTCAAGTACCAATACACCCTGAGGCATCACTTTCACCATTCTCCTTTTATTTTTCCACACGATTCTACAATTTTAAAGTGCTTAGGAGTTTGGATCAAATTATGGTCTTGAAAAAAAAATGGATTAGGCTACATATGAGGCTGCCAAAGAAAATAGCTAAAGGCTCAAAGGGGGTTCACTAGGACAATGTACAAAGGTAGGTAAAAATAAGGTAAACAATTTCAGGGCTGCCAAAGAAATGCCTAAATCATCTCCTACACTCACAATCTTTATTTCTCTTCACACACACACCAGGCAAGTTCTAGCATCAGTCACAACAAAGAATATACAATATCCTCACACACACAAGGCACATGGTCAACTTCATTGGGAGCATTATAGATTCTTGACCCAACAGATGAATGAATTAAACCACAATAATTTATCACACAGTGAGTCACAACTTAGAGACTAAGTGTCTCAATAGTAATGATTTAGCACAAACTCTTGTTATAATATACCATGCCGTCTATCAGAACAATTTCATGCAACATCTAAAATATACTAACTAATTACAACTAACTAACTAACTACTAATTCAAACAAATAAGAATAAATGTAGGCAAAGAAATACAATACAACAGACATATACCCGTACCCCACACTTAGATGGGACACACTATCCTTAGTGGAAATAAATAAGGAAAACCTGATTAGTCGGACTCCTCTTCTATGTCTGGGGTCATACCCCCTGCGTCGGAATCATCATCAGAGTCGTCGTCATCAGAGTTGTCCTTTACGTCTGAGTCTGGCAGTCGGTGATCATTATCCTTGTGCCGAATCCACCGTTCCATTGACCTTGATCCGCACAGTGTATGTTTGATGGCCCTGTAGAGAGGTCTGTGATAAAGCTCCTTGAGCAGTGATGGATCCACAGATGGAAGTCCCAGAAAAGAGTTGAAGAACTCCGCATTCAGTTGCAAGACTTGGCCCCGAATCTTGACTTCACTTCCTGTAGTCTTTTTGGGAGGTGGACACTTTTTCTTTTCCTTGTCGTCCTTTTGGGGCCATTCTACCTGAGATCACAATAAAGTCATGTTAGTTTCATCATGGAAGATTTACTATATTCGAAAAACAAAATCGTGATGGTACCACCCCACACTTAATCCGTTTGCACAACGTTAGTAATCATGTAATCTTGACTATCCTTTCCGACTTTATTTCATTGGATTAAGGCAATATTTGAACAAGACGACCACATAGAAATATTATCAAGTTGTTGCATAGAAATAATCAAACCATCTTATGCTTGTGGTCAATCATGATCAATACCTTCGATGAGCGAGTCATTAAAACATTCAAGCTTACAACTTTCAAGATTATGCATGAACTTCACAATTTCGACTCCATAAAAATAGGACAGTGAATACCAATCAAATACAAGTCGGAGTAAAGTCAAGAACACCCACACGAATCCATTCACTCAAGTAGATGCATCATAACAAACCAACCATATTCTTATCACCAAGCACCACTTCAAAATCTAATAAACCATTATAAGTGTACTAGTGCAACAACTACGGAATATAAAAGAGTAACTAACGTGATGATGGATCAAGAAGATGAACTTGCAAGATTAGATGAGCAAAAAGAAAAACTTTGAGAGAATTTGGGAGCTTAGGCATCACCTATCTTGAGCAAAAAATGGAATTGTGTTCTAAGGTTGAGGATCTATTTAAAGACTAAGCCATGGGTCGGGTTTGATCCATGTACAATCGGGTAGGAGGCAAAAAAGGATAAGTAGGTGGCGCCTAATTCCTTGCCTATGCTTAGCATAGGCGGCGCCTTTAGCAATGCCTAGATAGGCATAGGTGGCGCCTTTCCTATCGCCTAGACTGGCATAGGCGGCGCCTTGCCTATCGCCTAGATTGGCATAGGCGGCGCCTATGGCATTGCCTATGTGAGGCAGTGAGCATAGGCAATGGCATAGGCGACGCCTATAGCATTGCCTACATTGGTATAGGCCTTGCCTTGTCCATTGCCTATGTGAGGCAGTGAGCATAGGCAATGGCATAGGCATTTCCTTGTCCGTTTCCTAGATTTGCATAGGCATTGCCTTGTTCGTTGCCTAGATTGGCATAGGCATTGCCTTGGTCATTGCCTAGATTGGCATAGGCAATGCCTAACCTATATCCTTTGATCCATCATTCCTCACTTACCACTTTTAGCATGGCTCACTTTCAAATCAAAATTTGGTACTAATGTCCTCCTTTGTATATCTTGCACCTACACTTAATCAAAAACAACAAAAATAATTAGAAGGATCGGTTGCCTCCCACCGAGCGCCTTAGTTTTGGTTGTGGCTCGACTCTTGTTTTTGAACTTTTATTTATCAAAAACAAAATCCTAATGAAACAAAATCCTAATGATGGGTTGCCTCCCATATAGCGCTTGATTTATTATCGCGGTACGACATAGTTATCTCGAGTACTCAAACTTCCTCGAGATATATGGAGGCTATACATTTTATCGAATCAGTTGGACCGATATATAGCTTCACTCTTTGGACATTCACCTTAAAGACACCACCATCATTGTTTTCTAACTCCACTACTCCAGATGAGTAAACTTGGCTGATTCTGAATGGACCAGACCATTTAGATTTCAACTTACCTGGAAACAGCTTCAGTCTGGAGTTGAAAAGAAGTACCAAATCACCCTTCTAAAAATTTCATTGGACAATCCTCCGATCATGGTACTTTTTTATCCTTTCCTTGTAGAGATCTGCTCTTTCATACGCATACAGACGGAATTCATCCATCTCATTCAGTTGTTCCAACCTCAGATTAATAGAATCATCCTAATTCAAGTTAAGCCGCTTCAGCGCCCACAGTACTTTATGTTCTAGCTCAATTGGCAACTCACAAGCCTTCCCATAAACTAGTTGATATTGTGACATGCCAATTGGTGTCTTAAATGCAGTCCTATATGCCCATAAGGCATCATCCAGCTTTTTGGACCAATCTTTCCTACTGGCATTCACAGTCTTCGCAAGGATTAGTTTGATCTCCCGATTAGAAACCTCTACCTGCCCACTCGTTTGTGGGTGATATGGTGTAGCTACCTTGTGTTGCTTAACCCCATATTTCAGCAATACGGCTCTGAACAGCTTGTTGCAAAAATGTGAACCTTCATCGCTTATGATGGTACGAGGTACCCCAAAACGAGAGAAGATATTTCTCTTTAAGAACGCTACAACACGCTTACCTACATTATCAGCTAGCGCTACTACTTCGACCCATTTGGATACATAATCCACAACAACTAGGATAAATTTCATCCCAAATGAACTCACAAATGGGCCCATGAAATCAATAACTCATACATCAAATAGTTCTACTTCAAGAATTTTAGACATGGGCATCTCATGGTGCTTTGAGATAGAGCCTTGCCTATGACACTGATCACATCTTCTCACAAAATCGTAAGCATCCTTGAATAATAAAGGCTAATAATAGACACTTTGGAGTACCTTCCTAGGTGTTCGATCACCTGCATGGTGACCCCCAACTTGGGAAGCATGACTTGCTTCAAGTATGCTAGGCACCTCCACATCTGAGAGGCATTGCCTAATAATACCATCAGCACATCGTCGAAAGAGATATGGTTCATCCCAGAAGTAGTGTTTCACATCATGCATGAACTTTCTCTTTTGATGAAAGGAGAGATGCTCCGGAATCACTTTACTTACCACGTAGTTCGCAAAGTCTGCATACCACGGTAAGTCTTCCACCATAGTGGCTAGGATTTCTTCGTCGGGAAATGCATTATCAATATCAAGGTCGGGTTGCACTATGTGCTCACTCTCAAGTCTAGATAGATTATCAGCTACTTGGTTTTCGCAACCTTTTCTATCCTTTACCTCGAATCAAATTCTTGAAGCAGTAACACCCACCTAATTAGCCTTGGCTTAGCATCTTTCTTTGCCATTAGATATCGTAGAGCCGCATGATCTGTATGAACCACTACTTTGGTTCCTAACAAGTAAGCACAGAACTTTTCAAAAGCATAAACAACTGCTAGAAGCTCTTGTTCAGTGACAGTATAGTTCTTCTGTGCTCCATTCAAGGCCTTGCTAGCATAGTAGATTGGATGAAATAGCCTTTCTCTTTTCTGACCAAGTACAGCACCCAAGGCTACCCCGCTTGCATCACACATAACTTCAAAAGGTCTCCCAATCGGGTGCTACAATAATAGGAGCTTCAATTAGCTTTCCTTTGAGACATCCAAATGCCTTCAAGCAATCTTCACCAAAGTCAAATTTTTCCTCCTTCTCCAAAAGTTTCCATAATGGGCTAGCAATCTTGGAGAAGTCTTTAATAAACCTCCGATAAAAACCTACATGACCGAGAAAACTACACACCCTTTTTACAAAAATTGGAGGTGGTAATCTCTCGATAACTTCAATCTTGGCTCGATCAACCTCAATTCCCCTTTCATAGACTTTATTCCCAATAACAATGCCTTCCTTAACCATAAAGTGACACTTCTCCCAATTTAACACCAGGTTGAATTCAACACATCTCTGCAAAGCCATACTCAGATTTGCCAAGCATGATTCAAATGACTCACCTACAATAGAAAAGCTGTCCATAAACACCTCCAAGGTGTCTTCGACCATATAAAAAAAATGGACATCATCCATCGCTGGAAAGTAGCATGTGCGTTACATAGCCCAAATGGCATTCGTTTGAAGGCAAATGTACCGTACAGGCATGTAAACGTGGTCGTCTCCTGATCTTCAGGAGTAATGCAAATCTGATTGTATCCGGAATAACCATCTAAGAAACAGAACCATCCCTTCCCTGCCAATCGATCAAGCATTTGATCTATGAATGGCATTGGAAAGTGATCCTTTAACGTCCACGAATTCAGCTTCCGGTAGTCCATGCACACTCTCCACCCTGTGACAGGTCTGAGTGGAATTATCTCATTCTTTTTATTTATGACTACTGTCATGCCCCCTTTCTTGGGCACACATTGCACTGGACTCAACTATTTACTATGTGAAATTGGGTACACCACCCCTGCATCTAACCACTTAATAATTTCTTTCTTCACCACCTCTTGTATAAGTGGATTCAAACGACGTTGGTGCTCAATGGTGGGTACGCAATCTTCCTCGAGCTGAATCTTGTGCATACATATCCCAGGAGGGATACCAATTATGTCAACTATAGTCCAACCAATGGCTCTCTTGTACCTCTTTAGAATAGATATGAGAGTCGTTACTTACAGTTCACCTAAATCAGCCGCAACAATGACCGGAAGTGTATTCCCACTTCCCAATAATGCATACTTTAGATGATTGGGGAGCTCTTTCAATTCTAGCACTGGTGGCTCTTCAATGGATGGTTTCGCTGGTGGTGACGGTCGATTCTTAAGGTTAAGGTCCAACTTCTTAGGGGCATGAGAATAAGACCTCATTCCTGTTAGAATAGTTTCTTCATACTCTTCAACATCCTCATGCTCAAAGTTCAAAAGTACAACAGACAATGGCTCAACAGTAAGATGCTTCTCTACAGATAATTCTTTCTTGTCCTCATAATAAACATCAGCTATAGAGAACACATTCATATCTTTAGGATGCTTCATTGATTTGCATACATCAAAATGGACCACTTCGTCATTCATCCGAAATAAAAGCTTGTTTGCTCGTAAATCAATAAGCACACTTCCTGTTACGAGGAAAGGGCGTCCCAACATTATGGGAACTTCAGAATCTACCTCGCAATCTAAAATAACAAAGTCTGCAGGAAAAATAAAGGAAGAAACCTTCACCAGTACATCATATAAGATACCAACAGGTCGTTTTACCAACCTATCTGCCATCACGAGCCGCATATTGGTTGGTGTAGGATCGCCCAACCCCAACTGTTTATAAATAGACAACGGCATCAAATTGATGTTATCCCCCAAGTCGCACAATGCCTTAGCAAAATCCAAGGATCCAACCGTGCAAGAAATAGTGAAAGCACTAGGATCCGCCTTTTTCTATACTAAAGATCTCGTGGCAATTGCGCTGCAATGATGAACATTATCTGCCAGTTCATAACTTGTTGCCCTTTTCTTTGTCAAAAGGTCCTTCATGAATTTGGCGTATCCTGGCATCTGCTCCAGTGCCTCCACCAAAGGCACATTAATAGTCAACTGCTTCAACATAGTCATGAATTTACTGAACCTGGTTTCATCAGCTTTCTTCTTCAGTCTTTGAGAAAAAGGTGGTGGTGGAGTTGGGAGAGTTTTCTCCACCACTTCCTTTCTATCTTTCTTCCGATTATCAATCTTTTCAGGCAGGTGACATCTAGGTGTAGTGTCATGAACGTTCTCATTCTGATTTTCAGCTTCTACAGAATCATCACAATCTGCTTCAATAATATTCTCTTCTGTAATATCAACCACTTGCTTGCCTTTGGATGGATTTTCCAACACCTTACAACTCCTGGTAGTAATAGCCATACATGATCCATCATTCCTTGGGTTCTGCACAATGTCGCTAGGTAAGGTACCAACTTTTCTTTGATTGAGTGCCGCTGATAGTTGACTCAATTGTTGTTCCAGCTGTTTTATTGAAGTAGAATGCGAATCAACCAAATAATTTATTGAGGAAAAATCATTTTTTACCTCATTTACTCCTGTGTTGGTTTCCTCCACTCCTTTCAACAACTTAGCCATCATATCTTCCATGGACATCTTTCCAGAGACAGATGACGCAGCCTCACGATTTCCAGGAGGAACATACAAACCACTCCTGTCACTCTTATTCTTGAATCCGGATTTTTCATAATAGTTCCGACCTTGGTTTCCTTGGGCATTGCCTCAGAAACCCCTCTGATTATTCAAATAATTCGCTTCCTCCTCAGAATCGGATTCATCTCTACCCTATGATACAACAACCTTGACCTTTTCTGTCTTCCCTAATAATAAATGCTTGGTAAGAAGGTCCATCTGCGTTTTCATGTGAGCCATATCTTGGTCACATTCCTCTTCTCTTTGCCTCTGTTCTGTTTTCATGCCAGTAGATACAGTAGAGCTTGCTACCTCATAATTCCTGGTATGCCAAGATCTACTCTACTTTGTCATACGATTTAGCATATCACCAACCTCAATAAAAGTAAGGTCCATGAATGATCCACCTGTAGCATTATCAACCACTGGCTTAGTCAACGAGTTCAACGCCCTGTATAATATTTCCATCAAGTGGATGTTGGCCATCTGATGATTTGGGCACCGCATAAGCTTCTTCTTGAACCTCTCCCATGTTTCGTGGAGAGCTTCAGTTGGAAGCTGTCGAAAATTGCTGATCTCATCTCGTAACTGTGCTCTCTTGGATGGCGGAAAGAATCTTTCTAGGAAAGCGTCTTACAGTTGCCTCCAATTAGTAATAGAGTCAGGAGTCAGCCCGTTCAACCATAGAGTTGCCTCTCCAGATAGAGACAATGGAAAAAAGCGCAGTCAAATTGCATTCTGTCCAACTCTTGGATTGTCAAATGACTTGCATGTTGAGATAAAGTTGATCAGATGCATTTTTTGATCATCGCCTGCAAGTCCACCGAATTACCCTTTGAGTTGTTATAGCTGGATCATTGTGCTGGTGATATTGAACTTGGCTCCGTGTGCCAAGGGTGGAGGAATAATAGCCCCTGTGGCACCAGCCGCATCAAAATCTTCATCATCATCATTGAAAGGGGCCTGCACAGCTCGGCGTTCAGGTCTCATTCTAGCTTGACGATCTCTCCTGTTCACAGGTGCTGCCACCTCACCAGCACGTCTTGGATTTAATAACTCATCATCACCCAGGTCCTCTTCATCAAGATTTGTTTCCCTACCTGGGTTATCAATATTCTGTTGATGCACTTGAGTAGCTGCCAATGCAGCTAATCTTTCCTACTCCTGTTGAGTAGCCATCTGTTCAAGGTTTCGTTGCGCATCCATTCTGCCAATAAGATGTGGTTCAGGATTTATAGGTAATAATGGTTGACCAGAACTTCATGTATTTGGCATGCACTCTAATAAACCTGAACAAAACAAAAAATAAAATTCGAGAATCTTTGACCAAAGGGTCTGTTAACTATCACAAACTTAGTTGAAAACCGTATTCCCCGGCAACGGCGCCAAAATTTGATACGCCCAAATTCCAACTCTCGTTAGAAAGTGTAAGCGGTCGCTTTCAAATATAGAACCCAACTGGGTTGGGTGTCGAATCCCACAGGGAATACTCTGGTCACTAAGTGTTGCAATTATTAGTAGACTGTTGGTCGAAAATTCCAAGGAAAAAAAGGGGGTTTGGTTAAGGCGTGAACTAATATTATCAAAGTAACAATGGAACGATTTGCGTAGTAAGATTTAATCACAGAGATTGATAATTTAGGGTTATGTCCACCTTATAAGTTCTACTTCTCTATTAACTATGAGTAACACGGAATTTAGACATGCATGAAGTTATAGAGAATCGTATTCTAATTCTAAATCCAAGTGTTTCTCAACCATCAAGGATTTATTTCGCTTTAGCTCTCTCGATCCTAAAGTGTATAACAAATGGTACAAATTCTCCAAGAAGTTAATCCGGTTAAGGCATTAATGTGTAAATAGGGGTTGGAAACCTTATTTCCTTGTGAGACTCTCTTTTCAAAACATGTAACTTTTCTCTCGAACAAGTTAATGCTATAATGGCGTAGTCTCTATGTTTGCAACCATAAGAATTCAATCAAAACGAAGAGAGTAATGATATAAGTAGCATAACACATCAAGAATTCACAAACTCATAATAATAGATCGTATCTTACAAGGTTTTCATAACCCTAACAGATAAGTTTAGTTACTCATTAATACAACGGAAATCAAAGTAGACATCATCATAATACCAAAACTTAGAGAAATATCGGCTATGGAGATGAAGCGTGTTTTCTTTCTCCGTTGCTCAAGTGAGCCGTTTTTTGTTCTCAGAACTCGTACAAAACCTTCCAAACGTGAATTCTGAATAATAATCAAATGATAATGATTAATGATGCGGAAAAATTCAGCAATAAGGTTTTTAATAGCATCCTTGTCTAATAAGTTGCTACTGCATCCTTAAGTATTTAAAAATACTGGGTTTGCCCGGGAAAAAGTTCCCATGCATCACATTCAGTCCAAAAGTTGCCTTCCCTCTTATGTGAAGTTTTTCTTTGTTGCCCACAGGTCCACAAAGTGCTGAAATCTTCATCATTAGTACCTGAAAACATGCTAATCACATAGGTCAGCTCACTTAAAGGAAAATGGACTAAATGTGCAAGAATTATATATTTTATCCTCAAAACATAGCTGAAACATGGGTAAATTATGGTGCTTAGGTGTGTAAATACGCCCAACATCATGAGTCTATGCCACAACATGCTTGAGAGTGAGGTGAACTCACAACACTTAGTGGGATTTTACAAGTACGGATGTACAAAGATCCTTTGGAGATGGATGGAAAAATTATTGGATTGGATGAGGATGGACAAACAAGAGAGACAAAGGGCTGAATCTCAGTAAATCATGGTAGCAAGTCCACTCTGCCACTTACAGTACTCCGTCGCATATTTAAGTTGTCTGTAAAGGATTCTACCCGCCGCTCGATGAAAATTATACTTTAAGGCGGCCAACGCGACCCTTCCACCATGATGGCTTAGCCAACGACATGTTCCCTTGTTGGTCGAGGCCCCTACTGCGGGTCGACAAGTGGAAGAAGGAGCATGCATCGATTCTATCCCAGATTCTGACTTAGAGGCGTTCAGTCATAATCCAGTACATGGTAGTTTCGCTCCACTGGCTTTTCAACCAAGGGCGATGACCAATTATGTGAATCAACGGTTTCTCTCATACTAGGCTGAAGTACTGTTGCAACACTGTCATTAGTAGGGTAAAACTAACCTATCTCACGACGGTCTAAACCCTACTCACGTTCCCTATTGGTGGGTGAACAATCCAACACTTGGTGAATTTTGCTTCACAATGATAGGAAGAGCCTACATTAAGGATCAAAAAGCAACGTTGCTATGAACGCTTGGCTTCCATAAGCTAGTTATCCCTGTGGTAACTTTTCTGATACCTCTAGCTTTGAATTTCGAAGGTCTAACGGATCGTTAGGCCACACTTTCATGGTTCATATTCGTACTGGAAATCAGAATCAAACTATCTTTTACGTTTCTGTTCCACTTGAGATTGTCGTTCTCGTTGAGGTCATCTTAGGACACCTGTGCTATGTTTTAACAGATGTGTTGTCCCAACCAAACTCCTCACCTAATAATGTCTTCCACTCGAATCAGCCCGCAGAGCGAGCCTTGGGTCCAAAAAGAGGGGCAGTGCCCTTCTTTCGATTCACAAAATAAGTAAAATAATGTTAAAAGTAGTGGTATATCACTTTCGCCTTTCGGCTCCCACTTATACTACACCTCTCAAGTTATTTCACAAAGTTGAACTAGAGTCAAGCTTAACGGGGTCTTCTTTCCCAGTTGATTCTACCAAGCCTGTTCCTTTGGTTGTGGTTTCGCTGGATAGTAGACAGGGATGGTGGGAATCTCGTAAATCCATTCATGCACATCACTAATTAGATGACGAGGCATTTGGCTACCTTAAGAGAGTCATAATTACTCCTGTCACTTACCCGCGCTTGGCTGAATTTCTTCACTTTGACATTCAGAGAATTGGGCAGAAATTATATTGCATGAACATCCATTGGGACCATCGCAATGAATTGTTTTAATTAAAGAGCCAGATTCCCATTGTCCGTACCAGTTTTGAGTTGTCTGTTCGACGCACAGAGAAGGCCCCCGAAGGAACCATTCCCAATCCGTCCACCATCCAGCCCACTGCAACCTGCTATATCTGCGGGAGAAGCTCAAGCAGTCCACCGACAACCAATGGGTTTGAGACTAAGACCCCCATGCCCTCAAAGCCAATCCTTTTCTTGAAGTTACGGATCAATTTTGTCGACTTCCCATGGCTACATTGTTCCATCGACCAGAGGTTGTTCACCTTTGAGACCTGATGCGGTTATGAGTACGACCAGGTGGGGATGATATTTAGTCCTTAATATTTTCAAGTGCCGCCGCGAGCGCACTGGACACCACGCGACGTGCGGTGCTCTTCCAGCCGTTGGACCCTACCTCCGACTGAGCCGATTCCAGGTTGGGAAAGCTGTTAAAAAAAAGAGATAACTCTTTCCGAGGCTCCTGCCTACATCTTCGGACTTCCTATCATTGCTATCAATTGCCATATCCCGGTTCAGGAATTTTAACTAGATTTTCTTTTGGAGTACGCGCGAAACGCGCTATCTATCGGGGTTCCCCCGACCCTTAAGATCGACTAACCCATATGTAAGTGTCATTTACATGTAACCTTTCCCCTCCTAGACCTTCAAACTTCTCATTTGAATATTTTCTACTACCACCAAGATCTGCATCGATGGTCGCTCTGCCCGAGCTCGTGCCTAAGTTTTTGCAGCGACCGTTGCACCCTCCTATTAATCGGGGCCTGGAACTTGCCCCGACGGATGGGTGTAGGTCACACGCATAAGTGCCATCCATTTTTGGGGCTAGTTGGTTCGGTAGGTGAGTTTTTACACACTCCTTAGCGGATTTTGACTTTCATAACCACCGTTCTGTTGTCTTAATCGACCAATACCCTTTCTGGGATCTAGGTTAGCGCACAGTTTGCCACCATAACTCGACTTCCAGTTCATCCCGCATCACCAGTTTTGAAAACGAAAAATGGCCCACTTGGATCTCTTGATTCCATTGTACGGCTTAACAAAGCAGTTGCGCCATCTTACCTATTTAAAGTTTGAGAATAGGTCGAAGGCGTTTCACCCCCGAGGCCACTAATCATTAGCTTTACCGGATAGAACTCGCACACGAGCTCCAACTATCCTTAGGGAAACTTCGGTGGGAACCAACTACTAGATGGTTCGATTAGTCTTTCTCCCCTATATCCAAGTCAGATGAATGATTTGCACTTCAGTATCACTGTAGGCCTCCACCAGATTTTCCTCTGGCTTTGCCCTATTTAGGCATAGTTCACCATCTTTCGAGTCCCAACATGTATGCACACACTCGAACCCTTCTCAGAAGATCAAGGTCAGTTGGCAATTCACCCCTCAGGGGGATCCCACCAATCAGCTTTCTTATTCCTTACAGGTTTACTTCCCCATTAACTCACACACATGTCAGACTCTTTGGTCCGTATTTTAAGACGGGTAGAATAGGAAGCCCACAGGCCAGCGTCCGGAGCGCGTACATGTCGAACCACACCAGAGGAGCGTGATGGCTACCACAATCGAGGATATGACGTTCCATGAGCATATTGAGAACCTAGGATTTGGCCTCCCCCTAATCCACACTGGACAACGCCCCAAGTCGATCGGTGGACTGGATCATCGCCGTTCTATATCCGATCGGGGCGCATCGCTGGCCCCCATCCGCTTCTTTCCCAATAATAGATATTTCAAAGTTTTTTTCATTTTTACCTCGTGGAACTTGTTCACTATCGGTCTCTCACCCTTATTTAACTTGGATGGAATTGATCGCTCAATTTAGGCTGCATTGCCAAAAAATTTGAGTCGTAGATAGCGCCTTATGGTACGACAGGTTCTGGGTACAAAGGGGCTCTCTCCCTCTCTGGCCCCCCCTTCCAGGGGACTTGGGATCGGTCCGCCGCTGAGGGCGCTTCTCCATACTACAATGTAGACGATGGAACTGCCTGATTCTAAGTCTGGGTTGTTCCCAGTTTACTCTCCATTACTAAGGGAATCCTTGTAAGTTTCTTTTCCTCTTCTTATTGATATGCTTAAAATCAGCGAGTAATCTTACCTGACCTGGGGTCACGGTCGGAGCGCCTAAGTGCGATAGGTTCCTGGAGTCCGGACGCACAACGAGTTATAACTGCAACAACAAAGAGAGTTGAGTTATAACCATCACTTTCCGCAACGTCCGTCGACGTGGACTCATATTTACGCTAGCTGCAAGCTCGAGGTGCACGAGAGGAAAGTATCCGTCCAGCAACAATAGTGCACCCCGTGATTGAGGCGCGATACAAGTGGGGAAATACGATGTGTGATGCCTAGGTAGACGTGCCCTCGGCCTAATTGTTTTAGGCATAACTTGTCTTTAAAGACTCGATGGTTCATGGGATTCTGCAATTCACACCAAGTATTGTATTTCTCTATGTTCTTCATTGATACGAGAGCTGAGATATCCATTGCCGAGTGTTATTTTCATTTACAAAAAAAGCAAAGGTCCCCCCGACGCACGCCGTGGATGGGAAGCGAGAGGCAGACTATGAATTAGAGTATTCCTTGGTGCTTTCCGCACAGGGGTTCGTTAGTCGCCTGATACGCACGCTGGGCGCGAATGTCGGGGATGAGGGAATGGTACTCGTGCGGAGGGCTGAAGCACCCCGCCCGCGCGGAATCTCCAATTATTAAACACGTTCTCTTGTCGTTTTGCTATGTAGGTTTTGATAATGATTCTTCCGCAGGTTCACCTACGGAAACCTTGTTACAACTTCTCCTTCCTATAAATGATAAGGTTCAATGAAATTTTTGCAACGTCGCAAGAAGTGAACCGCCCACGTCGCCGCAATCCAAACATTTCATTATATCATTCAATTGGTAGGAGCGACGGCCGGTGTGTTCAAAGGGAAGGTACGTAGTCAACGCAAGCTGATAAGTCGCTCTTACTAGGAATTCCTCATTGAAGACCAATAATTTCAATGATCTATCCCCATTATGATGAAATTTCAAATATTACTCGGGCCTGTCGGCCAAGGCTATAAAATAGTTAAATACATCAGTGTAGCACGCGGCCCAGAACATCTAAGGGTATCATAAACTTGTTATTTCCTGAAACTTCCGCAGCTAAAAGGTCGTAGTCCTTCTAAGAAGCTGTCCGTGAAGGGATACCTTCAGATAGCTAGTTAGCAGGCTGAGGTCTCATTCATTAATGGCATTAACTAGACAAATCGCTCCTCCAACTAAGAACGGTCATGCTGCACCACCCATAGAACCAAGAAAGAGTTCTCAGTCTGTCAATACTTACTATGTCTGGACCTGGTAAGTTTCCCCGTGTTGAGTCAAATTAAGAGGCAGGCTCCACTCCTGGTGGTGTCCTTCCGTCAATTCCTTTAAGTTTCAGCCTTGCGACCATACTCCCCCCGGAACCCGAAAACTTTGATTTCTCATAAGGTATCAATGGAGTCCTAAAAGTAACATCCGCCGATCCCTTGACGACATCATTTATAGTTGAGACTAGGACGGTATCTGGTTGTCTTCAAGCCCCCAACTTTTGTTCTTGATTAATGAAAACATCCTTGGCAAATGCTTTCGTAGTTGTCCGTCTTTCATAAATTCAAGAATTTCACCACTGCCTATGAAATACGAATGCCCTCGACTTTTCCTGTTAATCATTACTCTAATCTTGAAGGCCAACGTAATAGGACTGAAATCCTATAATGTTATCCCATGCTAATGTATAGACAATGTAGGCTTGCTTTGAGCACTCTAATTTCTTCAAAGTTACAGTGCCGGAGGAACGACCCGTCCAGTTGAGGCTAGCAGCACATCGCCAATAGAAGGGATGAGATGACTGGTGCACACCATACGCGGACCTTTCGGTCCATCCCAGTGTCTAACTACGATCTTTTTAACTACAATAATTTAAATATACGCTATTGGAGATAGAATTACCGCAGTTGATGGCACTAGACTTGCCCTTCAATGGATCCTCATTAAGGGATTTAGATTGTACTCATTCTAATTACCAGACTCATTGATCCCAGTATTGTTATTTATTGTCACTACCTCCCCGTGTCATGATTGGGTAATTTGTGCACCTACTGCCTTTCTTCGATGTGGTAGCCATTTCTCAAGCTCCCTCTCCAAAATCAAACCCTAGTTCTTCATCACCCGTCTCCACTATGGTAGGACACTATCCTACCATTGAAAGTTGATAGGGTAGAAATTTGAATGATGCATCTCTATCATGATGGTCGTGCAATCCGTCGAGTTATCATGACTCATCACAGCAATGGGAAGATCCCGGGTTGACCTTTTATCTAATAAATGCATCCCTTACAGAAGTCGGGGTTTGTTGCATGTATTAGCTCTAGAATTACTATGATTATCCGAGTAGTAGATACCGTCAAACAAACTATAACTGATTCAATGAGCCATTCGTTGTTTCACAGTCTGAATTTGTTCATACTTACACATGCATGGATTAATATTTGAGACAAGCATATGAATACTAGATGGATTAAGTAGGTAGCATTCCTTATCGATGCCGGCATCGCATGAGCTCGGCCTTTCCAAAAGGGCGCAGATGGGTTCAAGGCGAGTGTGATCGTCATTTGCAAGAAGCATTGTATAGGCCAGATAGGAGCCGATGAAAACCCTATGCCAACTACGTCTACCACATCCGAGAATCTCGACCGCCACTTATGGACCACTACATCACATGCCAAAGAGATAAAGGCATGAGATACGGGGGAGGACTTTCGATTTACCCTACGCACGGAATGCGAGGGGTCAAAGGCGATCGATGAAACTTGATAATGCCTGGACATTAGGTATGCAGCACAGGAAATCGACTCCGGACAAGCCTAAATTGCGCTTGCCCCACGACTGAGATGGAAGGCAGATCAGGATGTCGCTGCTCCAGCAGGGATCTAACCAAACCACACATGCCAAATACAAATAATGCGTCGTGCGTCCAAATGCTCCATCGATGTACGCCCAACACCGGCCCCAACGCCCAATAACAGATATAGTGTGTTACTGCCCATGCGGACGTTGAAAGGCTAAAGTAAGTCTCGCTTGACATGATAGCTTACCCTTGGGGGAGTAGAAGAGATGAAGGCGCGCCGAGGCTAGTGCACGGGCGCTTCCCACATCGGCCGCCGGCACTTTATGCGGATTCAGCTCAACCCCATGCATGTAGCGCCTTGAGTTTACCCCGAGAGCAGCATCCACAACTCGCGCGCACGCACAAAAGCACCGCCTCATCTGGAATCAAGTGCCAACAGTTTCTTCATGGAAGACGCCACAGATAGCAGACACGAGCGCACAATGAAGCGCGATTGCCGTTATTTTTCAGGCACCGAAGGCTCATACAGACTAGCGATGCATGCTGCCATGTGCCCACACTTCACGCCAACATTCCCAGTGAGCGCCAATGCCAACTAGAGACAGTCTCCTTGAAGCTCCTTAAACAACTCTACCCTCCTTATATATGCTTAAAATAAACTCATGTGACAGGAGTAGACATAATTTTGCTACAAATTCATACTAGACATGTACAGATCAGAACTGCACGTTTTGACATAAGATTGAGCCAATGCACTCACAAAAGACTCATGTAATTTGTAAATGATAATTTTCATTAAGAAAATATTTTTTTTCAAATATTATTTATGAAAATTCAAAAAATAAATAAAAATAAATAAAAATTATGAAAAATATGTAAAAACTATTAAAATATTAGAAAAATATTGAAAACACATGAAGTAACCTTAAACCAATAATTGAGTGCATATTTGTACTTTTAACGTAATAATATAAAATATCAAAATTTAAGGATATTACATAAAAAAATTTAAAAATATATAAAAATAACGTGGGGGCATTAGTAAAATCACCAAGAATGCAACAGATAAGTAACAACCCCAAGAAATGCATATTAGAATGAAGTAACCTTAAACCAATAATTGAGTGCATATGTATACGTATAACGTAACGATATAAAATACCAAAATTTAAGGATATTAAATAAAAAAATTTAAAAAATATAAAAATAATTTGGGAGACATTAGGAAAACCGTCTAGAATGAAATATATAAGTAACAACCCAAAAACATGCATATTAGAATGACCTAAACCAATAATTGAGTGCATATTTGATATTTAAATTTAAATATTTATGGATTAAATAAGAAATTAATAAAATAAACTTGGAGACATTACGAAAACTTCCCCAACATATGAGGTAATACTAAAATAATATTAAAAAAAACTTATAGCATATATTTAACGAAAGAAGTATACAACAGTCAGGATGATGATGGATGAACGTTATGAATATATTTGGATGTTCAAACATAGGTTTACGCTCTTTTCATTTTTGCAAGGTGCCTTCTCCGTGCCCATGGTGTCATGGTGCCTGGATGCGCTCGGTGCAAACAGTTCCTAGCTTAGGATGCATGGGTTCCATGGTGCGCGGTGCCTGGGTGCCATGGTGCCTTGGCGCCATGATGCACGGTGTCGTGGTGACATTGTGCCTTGGTGCCTTAGTGCTATGGTGACCTGGTTCCATGACACCATGGTGCACGGTGTCATGGTACCTTAGTTAAACCAACTCAAAAAAGACACCACCATGGTAGGACACTATAGGTCCTTCGACATTTTTCATCACGGCACTTGACAACACTTGATTTAAACGCTGCCAATTTTGCCAGACGTCGGATCCCGGATCATTTTACATGTATCTAGGATTGTACTTGATAGTCACCTAAACCTCTAATTGCGACATTTATCCATGCACCGACATTGTCCTCACGACGCATCATTGGGCTCTTGAGCCGCACTCTGCGTCGCGAAAAACCTCTAATTCTGATGTTGTAGTTTTGCACAAAAGGCCACATGATATCATACTTAACTGTTTGGAATGAAATGCATGCGACACTTGAAAAACGAGTGGCGAATTCGGGTGAGGCTATGCCAGATGTTCCAGCTTTTTACAGAATATTTTGGCCTTTTTCTTAGGATGATTATGTGTTTTCAAGTAACTATTGTTGCATTTAACTATGTACTTTAGCGTTTTTAGGATAACAATTGAGTGTAACGGATAACTTGGATAAACTGGGCCAAATAAATGAAAAAGATCATCGACGACTCAGGCGACGGACCTTCAACCTTGAGACGAACCGTTGGTCTGAACCGTCGCCAAAAAATAGAAGACAGTGCCACTGGACAGCCTACGACGGTCCAGGTGACGGACCTTCAACTCTGCGATGAACCGTCAGCCTAAACTGCCACCAAAAAATAGAATGAGAAAACACTGGATGTCATGCAATGGTCCAGGCGACGAACCGTCACCCTACCCATCGCCCAAAAATGGAACATAGACTCGCTAGTGATCCAATGACGGTCTATGCGATGGAACATCGCCTCATCGATGAACCGTCGATCAACTCGTCAAGCATGAAACGGAAACTCCGAGTTCAAATTTTAATATTCCAGTTCTCGAAACATATAAGTACCAAGTATTAGGGTTTATTCTGTATCTTTGGTCATTTGTTTCATGCTTTCTCCTCTATTGAGCGTTGTGTAACACTTTTTATTTAGATTTGAATCTAGAGATTGAGAGCTGATTATTAGTTTTTATATTTACCATTGAAGATTGTAAGAACAATATTGTGACTTTTGTAAGTACTATCTTGAATCCATTTATGAACATCAATATATCTTTGATTTCTTATATGGAGATGAGTAGCTAAACTTCCATAACTAGTGTTATGGGAGCCTTGATGTAGAGAACTATTTTGGGGTTGTTAATTGGTTTGATTTCTAATATCTATCAAAATTGCATGAATCTTTCTTCATTATAATGACATCTCTTGGTTGCAAACTTGAGAAGTGATCCCATGAACACCACTTGTCTGACAAGAAAGCGGATGTTGGGAAAAGAAGTGATTCACATGAACTCCATAGGTTTAGCCTTTGGGTTAATGTGTTGATGCCTTAACAGTATCAACCCTCATGAGAGTGTTATTGAATAATTCATAAATCCTTTAAGTTGAAGAGAAGTAATGGGTGAAACACTCATTAGGTTGAGAAACATGTGAGTAGTTCTTAGAATTCAATAATTCTTGCAATTGAACACATAAGTTAGAATTCAAGCACAAACTCACAACCCTAACTGTTTGAACATCTTGGTGAGCATAACTCTAGTTAATTCATTCTTATTGAAATAAAATCTACATTAACTCTCAGTTGCTGGACCTTATGGGATATAAATACGAAAGAATTTTGTTAACACCTACAAACTCCCATTTACTCAGGAACCTTAGGTCAACAGCCTCAAAACAGTCACAATACTTAGTGAATAGGGTATTCCCTGTGGGATTCGACACCCAACCCAGTTGGGTTCTATATTTGACAACAACCTCTTACTCTCTTATAAGTGAGGTGTAATTTAGGTGTATCAAATTTTGGTGTCGTTATCGGGGAATACGGTTGTCAATTAAGTTTGTGCTTCTTAATTGACCGTTAGTCAAGTTTCCTAAATTTTACTTTTATTTGTTGTTTTTATTCTATGCAGAGGAGTTATTGTGTATGCCAACTACACGTAGATCGGGTGAACCATTATTACCAATACACCTGGAACCGCAACTAATTGGCAGAATAGTAGATCCCCAAGATTTTGAGAGCCTAGCTTCTTTGGTTAGAGCTTAGCTAAATCAGCAGAATAATGGTCAGCAGGCACGTCATCCTAATCCTGATGATGATGATTTAGGGGAAGAAGACTTGTTAGATCTTGTTAATCAAAGGAGTAAAGAGAATGTAGCTGCACCAATGAGCAAACATGTATATACAAACTATCCTTTCAGGGCGAGACATGATCACCAAGCTGTGCAATTTGGTCCTAATGATGATGAGGATGGAATGGATGGAGCTGGTTCCACTAGATCTATTATAACTCCACCTCTAGCACCAGGAGAGAAGTTCAATATTACCAGTACAATAATTTAACTCCTTCATCTGAAAAAGTTGTTCGGTGGACTCCTGGGAGATTATCCCAATATGCATTTAGTGAACTTTGTCACTATTTCCAAGTCCTTTGGTAACGTGGGAGTGGGACAGAATGCCATCCACCTGCATTTATTTCTGTTGTCTCTATCTAGGGAGGAAACATTGTGTCTTAATGAGTTGATGATCGATTCTATAACCAACTGGAGGCAGTTGAAAGAGGCTTTCCTAGAAAGGTTCTTTCTACCTTGCAGGAGGGTACAGTTGAGGTATGAGTTCAGTAACTTTAGGAAGATCCCAATCGAATCTCTTAACGAGACATGGTAGAGGTTCAAAAAGAAGTTATCCCAATGCCCGAACTATAATATGATAGATATTCATCTGATGAAGACTCTTTATAAGTCTTTAAACTCTATTACGAAGCCAGTTGTTGATAATGCTGCAGGGGGATCATTTGTGGATCTCACTTTTCAAGAGGCATTGAAAATACTTGATCGAATGACCAAACAAAGAAGAGCTTGGAATACCAGGGATTGTTTGGTAGCAATCCTACTGTGTCGGGTAGTATGACTATAGAGAAATGCAAGAAAGAGGAAGAACGTGTCCAGGATATGGCATATTTAAAGACATAGATGTATTTGTTCACTAAACATCTATTGTCTAGAAAAACTAAAAAGGTAAAAGTTGTTGTATCCCGTGGAAGAGCTGATTCTGATTCGAAAGAAGAGGCAAACTATCTAAATAATCAGGGGGGTTTTGAGGTAGTAGCCAAGGAAATCAAGGAAACTGGAAGAACAAAAATGATATGAGTGGACTTTATGTACCTACTGGAAGTAGAGATAATGCTGAAACTAGCTCTGGCAAGATATCCATGGAGGACATGATGGAGAAATTGTTGAAGGTAGTTGAGACTACCAACTCGGGGGTGACCACTATGAAGAGTAACTGGTCTTTCATGAGTCAGTTGGTAAACTCACACTCTACTTCTATCAAGAAGTTGTCGCAACAAATAAGCCAACCTCAGCAGTATTAAATCAGAAGAAGAGCAAAACTTTGCCAAGTGATACCGTTCAGAATCCTTAAAATGTCGGATCCTACATGGCAATTACCACATGGAGTGGTAAGGTATTAACAAACCCGTTTATGGGAAAAGCTATGATTCCAAAAGATATTGAGCATGAAGAAACTTAGCCAGCAGAGTCTGAAAAATTGGATAAAGTTATTGCTAATACACCATCCAACCATCAGCAGATTGATGAGTTGGAGAAAAGAAAGGGAAAGGAGACTGAAGTAGTGGTGAATACTCTCCCAAAACCACCACCTCCTTTTTCACAGGGATTGAAGAAGAAGACAAACGACACAAAATTTAGTAAATTCATAGAAATATTGAAGCAGCTAACAGTGAATGTGCCTTTGGTAGAGGCACTTGAGCAAATACCAGGATATGCTAAATTTATTAAGGATCTTGTAACGAAGAAAAGAGTGGTAATATATGAACCAGTGGAATCTCCATTATTGTAGTGCTATTTCTACGAGGTCCTTGGTGCAGAAGAAGGTAGACATAGGAGAATTCACTATTCTTTATACGATTAGGTTGCTGGAATTTGCTAAGGCCTTATGTGATCTGGGAGAGAGCATCAATTTTATGCTGCTAGACATGTATAAAAAGTTGGGTTCAGGAGATCCCACACCAACCAACATGCGACTTGTGATGGCGGATAGGTCGGTAAAATAATTAGTGAGTATTTTGAATGATGTGTTGGTGAAGGTGGCTAGCTTAATATTTCTTGCGGATTTCATCATTCTGGATTGTGAGGTGGACTTCTAGGTGCCCATAATCTTAGGTTGACCTTTCCTCACAACTGAAAGTGTGCAGATTGATTTGCGAGCTAATGAGCTCGTATTTAGGCTGAATGATGAAGTGGTGCAATTTGATGTATGCCAATCGATGAAACAACATAAAGAAATAAGTGTGTTCTCAATTGTTGATGTATATTATGAAGATGAGAAGGAGGTTCCTACAGAGGAGAAATTTTCCGTTGAACATCTAGCTGCAGTGCTGATGAATTTTGATCGTGAAGACTTGAGGAGTAAGAAGAGGTTGTTTGTGCTTTGACAAGAATGAGATCATTTAAGGTACATGTTTCTAGGAAATTAAAAAAGATGCCATGGCATTTAAGGTACATGTTTCTGGGAAATAGAAACACGTTGCCTGTTATCATTACAACTGATTTGGGCAAGAAGCAGGTGGAGACACTTATTTCGGTGCTTTAGAGGAACAAATAGTAATAGGCTGGACTATTGTAGATATTATTGGCATTCTCCCTAGAATCTACACTCATAAGATATAGCTTGAGCAAGGTACAACATTTCCCCTGACATCTGCACTCATAAGATACAACTTGAAGAAGATTGTACTTCAACCATCGAGTATCAAAATCGTCTTAACCCACCAATACAAGAGGTGGTTAAGCAGGAAATTATGAAGTGGATGGATGCAGGAGTGGCTTATCCTATTTCATATAGTAAATAGGTAAGACCAGTTCAATGTGTGCCCAAGAAAGGGGGCATGATTTTTGTTGCAAATAAAAAGAAAGAGTTGATTCCTCTTAGGCTTGTGATTGGGTGGAGAGTTTGCATGGACTATCGCAAACTAAACTCATGTACTTTGAAGTACCACTTCCTAATTCCCTTTATTGATCAAATGCTTTATTGATTGGTGGGAAGGGGGTGGTATTATTTCTTGGATGGCTATTCTGGCTATAACCAGATCTGTATTGCTCCTGAATATCAGGAGAAAATGAATTTCACGTGCCCATATGGAACTTTTTAATTCAAGCATATGTCGTCTTGGTTATGTAATGCACCCACTACCTTTCAATGGTGCATGATGCCAATTTTCTTAGATATGGTGGAAGACACCCTGGAGGTGTTCATGGATGATTTTTCTATGGTAGGAGATTCATATGAGCTGTGTTTGGAGAACCTAAGTAGAGCCTTGCAATGATGTGTGGAACGTAATTTGGTGCTGAACTGGAAGAAATGCCACTTCATGGTGAAGGAGGGCATTGTTCTCGGGCATAAAATTTCTGCAAAAAGGATAGAGGTTGATGGAGCCAAGGTTGAGGTTATTGAGAAGCTACCACCTCTCATCTTAGTGAAGGGAGTTTGTAGTTTCCTTGGTTATTCTGGATTTTATCGAAGGTTTATAAGGGACTTCTTTAAGATTAAAAATCCACTTTGCAAACTTTTGGAGAAGGAAACTAAGTTCTCCTTTGATTATGATTACTTGAAGGCATTTAAATGCCTTAAAAGGAAGTTATTTGAGGCCCCTATCATTATTACAGCGCATTGGTCAAAACCATTTTAGATCATGTATGATGCAAGTGGTGTTGCCCTAGGAGCTGTGCTGGGACAAAAGAAAGACAAATTATTTCATCCAATTTATTATTCTAGAAAAGAACTGAATGGATCTTAAAAGAACTACACCGTCATAGAATAGGAACGTTTTGCAGTTACCTATACCTTTGATTTATTTTGGGCTTATTTGCTAGGAACAAAGGTAGTGGTCCACACTGACCATGCAACCTTGAGATATCTAATGGAAATAAAGGATGTGAAGCCAAGGTTTATTAGATAGGTGCTGCTGCTTCAAGAATTTGACTTTGAAGTCAAAGATAGAAAAGGGTGTGAAAACCAAGTTACGGATCATCTGTCAAGGCTGGAAAGTGAACAAGCAGTTAGAAATGAATTTGAGATCAATAATGCATTTTCAGAAGAGGAAATCTTGGTTGCTATTATGGAGAAAATACCTTGGTATACTGATTTTGCAAATTATGTGGTGAGCGAGGTGGTACTAGAAAATCATTGCTTTCATCAAAGGAAAGAGTTTCTCCATGATGTGACCCATTACTTCTGGGATGAGTGGTATCTTTTTTTGCGATGTGCAGATGGTATTATTAGGTGGTGCATTCCAGAAGTATATATATGGAGTATACTGAAAGCAGGTCATGCTTACCCAATTGGAGGTCACTGATACACCCAAATTACAACTCTCGTTAGAAAGTGTAAGCTGTCGCTGTCAAATATAGAACCCAACTAGGTTAGGTGTCGAATCCCATAGGGAATACTGTGCTCACTAAGTATTGTAATCGTTAGTGGACAGTTGATCAGAGTTTCCTGAATAAGGGGGGTTTTGATTTGTAACTTATAAATAAATTAATTTTAACAAGAGTATTCTAGCGAATGATTCTCTTTGTAATTAGTAATTTAATGAGATTAAATAAACCAGGGCTATGGTTACCAAAATGCTAGCACAATTAGTGCTGTGAATCACTTAAGAGTTCCATTTAGCAAATTCAATTGCAAGAAGGGTTGAATCCTATTCTTTATCCCTTAGTCTCTAGACCTAACTGGATAGATTATACTCTAATTCTCTCAAACTGAAAGGATACATTGTTCTTTCAACCTTTTTCTCATGTAAGCTAATCCTGTTAGGGCATTTTCCATTATTCCAAAGGTTAAAGTCCTTAGAATTCATGTAAACACTTTCTTTTCCCAAGAAACACTTTCCTTTCAGACAAGTGATGTTCTTGGGCTCACTTTTCAAGTTTGCAACCAAGAAAAGCCATTAAATTAAAGAAAGGTTTATACAATATCAGTTATTCATGGAACTCAATTTGATTCACAACCCATAGATACTTTTCACATTAAGGATCACAGAACCCTAGTTATGGGAACTAGCACAAAATTCCATAAAAGAAGAAGAAATAATTCTTGTATTATTCATAAAAAGGTTTAGAATTCACTTACAAAAATCTCAAGAATCAGTTCTTGAATCTTCAATAAAGAATTGAATGATTAACTTCCCCAAAGATATGTTTCAATTTCAAGGTACTAGGTTACAGAGAGTTTCAATAGATGATAAACTTGTAAAAAAGTAAAAGTCTCTCTACTAACCCTAAAATTTGGTATTTATATGTTCCTAGGTAAAAAGGAATTTAAATTTTAAAATCAAAAGAACCGTGTCCTAGTTTACGGCCAAAGTGATGGTCCGTCAAACGTCTGATGGTCCACCATTTGGTCTGTCACTGAGTCCTTTAGAAGAGTGGTTTCTAGATAAGGCCTGATGGTCCAACTGGTGGTCCGTCGAATGTATGACGGTCCACTATTTGGTCTGTCACTGATTCCTTCAGAAGAGTTGTTTCTGGATAAAGACTGACAGTCCAACTGGTGTTCCACCGAAAGTATGACGGTCAATCATTTTCTCCGTCACTGAGTCCTTCTGACTAGTGGTTTTTGGATAAGGGCTGGCGGTACACCTGGTGGTCCATCGAAAGTCTAATGATTTACCATTTGGTCTGTCATTGATTCCTTCAGAAGAGTGGTTTCTGGATAAGGCCTGACGGTCCAACTAGTGGTCCATCAAAAGTATGATGGTCCACCATTTTGACCGTCAGATTCCTTTTATTGTTACTTTTTCCAAATTTCTTCTGTGGTTCATTCCTTTCCCTGAAACACTAAAAAGACTCATTAAATACCACTTTGGTTGCTTGAAAATATACAATTTTCTGAAAAAGATGATGCTAAATTTTCCGTCAAAAGACAGAACATCAACACCCTCAACTTAAGATAATTTTTTTTCCTCAAGCAACTCAACAACTAATTGCGAACATGAATAATACAATGAACTGCAACCAACCACTAAACATTTTGATGTAACTATTCACTCATTATTCCACTCACATGAATTTAACACATCAGGGTCTACACCCAGTATTGATCATAATTCAGCACACAAACATGGATGTTACATCCCACAGAGAAGAGCAAAACTCAGTAAAACTCCAGTTACCCTCATAAAAATGAAATCCACCACTCATCACATGATGTGGACGTAATCTAAACTCTCAAACTCATCAAAGAAGTTACAATCATAGTCCAAAATACCCATAGGCTTGCCCTAGCCATACGACACCTCCTCAAGGTCAACTCGGTAGGGTCAAATAGGTTTTTTCATAGCTTGTGATGAGGCTTCAGGTTAGGTAAGGATATGCTGTTAGATAAAGTGACTCATTAAGACTTAACTCTTCTTGCCTTGGCATTGTTGTAGCCCAGATTAGCTCATTTACTACTTCCAATAACAGGCTCTTCTTCAGACATAAAACTCTTTTTTTTAGTGAAGAAGACAAGAATCAGCCACCCTCAACTTATGTTGATTCATTCAATCAAGGTGCAATATATCTTTGAACTGATCAAGGCATAAAGCTTTTAGATTAAAATTTACACTCAATTTCAATTTAGCATTTGGTTCCTTGACAAAAGTCACCCTCAACTTAGGTGTTTTGCCTAAGTTAAAGTGTACAAAACCCGAATATTGGGCCAGGGCCAGAGTAGGATGCTAACGCCCTACAGAGAGTAAATAAATGTTATTAGAATTGAAAAAAGGTTTTAAAGGCACAAGACGGGTTCAAATAAGATAAAAATCTTTTTGGTGGGGTTATCTATTTAGGCTAAGTAGTCTAAAAGTACAAGGAGGCCTGTTATCCTATCCTATTAAATCTACTAGAAGACCATATAAATGACTCGGGCAAGTTCTAGGCATTAGACTATACAAGAACTGAAATTAAATCCTCACACCCACAGGAAACTAAGCTAAACTTCTTATGCAACACTTAGAATGTTCATCACATGATTCATGCACCTCTTACAGAATAATGCCAAATGCAGATTTACTGAAGGTTATGTACCCTTGTTTGCATGAATAAAGTAAATAATTACATACACATGCTTATAGTCTTATGCCAACATCATTCCTTATCTATATTTACAACGAAGTACTGAAACAGAAACATTTTATAGATAATCATTAAACATAGATATTTACATCACAAGCTGCAGAATTTGAAATACAATAATAAAAACACCCTAAACATGTCACTTCTACTAGATAGTACATGACTGGATTCAAAATATCGGCAACAACATCCAACCATGATGTAAATACACCCACCCCCACATAGAAAGATATGCATTGTCCTCAAATCAATAATTTACCGTACATGGTTGGATTGGCATATGTACTTCACCTCCTATTCCTATGAGGCATCTGTCAGGTGGGGTGAGATCCCTGCATCCTCATTCGGTGCAATGTTTTCCCCTATGGTGGTAGGAGCACTCATAACCTCACCCTCCACATTTTGAGGGATCGTCTCCCGAGATGAACCTGCGCTTCACCTCCTTGCTGGGGCAGCACTAGTAGAAACTCCTGCCGCATCATTTTCTGCTTCTCTTTGCTTTCTTTCAGCTTCTTTCTTTGAGTTCTTTATATCTCTTTTCAGATTATGTTGGTCTAACTCCTCAGGTGACATTTCTTCTCTCTACCTCCTTTTTTCTTCTTTTCTTGCTTCTTTTTCATCTATTTGCTGCTTTCCTTTGTCCTTCACGGGTCTACCCATCAGATCCATAACTCCCTCATCATTATCACTTAGCACTAAAGTCAAGTCAAATACAGGCGGATATGTTTGTTTCCCCTTTAACTCTGCTATGTCAGCCTTTGTCTGCTCAAACTCAGCCATGAGCTTGGCAAGATCAGGGAGAGATAGTGAATCTAGCCTTTTGTTGATGCGGGCTTCCATTTTATCCATCCTAACTTGAATAGTTTGAAATGGCCTGACTGCTTCGGCCACAATTTCAACCACAAAAGATTTTAAATCTCCAACCCACTTTTCTAACTATTTCTTAAACCGCTTTTGATTCTTCACCACCTTGACAAAAGTTTATGGATTGAACCTGTATTCCACAAACTCCGTTCCACCAGCAAATTGTGTAGAACCTGACCCTACTAACATTCCCTGGGGAATATAATCAGGAGGTACATACGTAGTGATAGGTAAAGGCATACCTTCGAGCATTTCTTTGGCCTCGAGAACTGGTGTAGACTGAGACTGATATGTTGGAGGCTTGGTCATGCGAATTTCAAACTTTGATTGGTATTTCAACTTCTCAATGTCCTGCCTATGTGTAGCCTATATTTTATTGTCAACCCTACGGATCAGTGGCACACCGGCTTGTTTGCATAACTCAGTGATCAAACATGGGAAGGGTACAGAAGTGGTGACTTTATATGCCCACACAAACATCTCGTCTGCAATTAGTTGGCCAAAATCAATTGGTAGCCCTAAAACCAAACTGGCTACTACTACTTCTCTGTAATGATCCAGGTTTCCATCTCCTTTTGTTGGCATTAACATCAATCGAACAATAGCCCACCAGAACTTAGCTTTAAAGCTAAGACTGAACTTTGCAATGCGCTCTTAGGAATTAGTCAACCAGAAAGGATTTCCATCATTAGTCAATAAAGAAGCAGCACAACGTCTCTGACTGGAAGCATTTCTCATTCTATACTCAAAATCTGGGACAGTGGGTAGAGCCTCATATCCTGGACCGAATAGTATCCTATTAATTATTCGAGCTGACATATCAACGGTGACCCCTCAAACCGGTACAGACTCCCTATTTGGTCTATTTATGATTGGAGGCCCCTTTGGGAATTCCGCTTTCAACAAACACAAATAATTTATGAAGAATTCCTTTACCCAATTCGGTTGGTACTCTCCTAGTGGTCTACTCACCCATGACAGTCCATATTCATTGAATCAGCACTCAAACTTGGGATATTCATGAAGTTCTGTTGTCATAATCTGATGTTCTTCTATGAATGATCTTCTGATCCCTCGAGGTGTAGGTGTCAACCCGTCATAGAACTCTTCTTATGCCCCCTCTATCTGCCACCTGAGAGCTTCTCAAATATATGGATTATTCCACCTGATAACATTATCACCCTCAGGTTCAACTACAACATCAGGAACTTCCATTTGATCCTCTATGTTAACAGCTTGGTAACACCCGCTACAGGCAATGGTTGAGTTTTAGCAACACTTGCCTCATCAGAGCTTAAACTTGTACTGCTAGAGGTATTCTCACTCCCCTCCTCATACTGGGAGAGTATGAGATTTTCACTTTTATTTTATCTGGTGTTGTAAGACGGTGCGGACTCATTCCAACCTCGTTGAGATCTTCCTCCTCTGGTTTATGGAAGTTTAGGGGCCATAACACCTGAAGAAGAAGTGTAAAATTTGTTCAAAATTTAAAAATAGTTAAATCATGTAATTTTGCATTGTGACGGTCAAGTTGGTTGTCTGTCGAAAAGTTGACGGTCCACCAATTCAACCGTCACTGCTTATCTAGAAATTGTCATCTCAAAGTGCTTTGTGACGGTTAAGTTGGCAGTCCATCATAAAGTTGATGATCCACCAATTCAACCATCACTTCTTATCCAGAATATTTAATCTCAGAATGCTTTATGATGGTCAAGTTGGCAGTCCATCATAAAGTTGACGGTCCACTAATTCAACCGTCGCACCTTCGTCTTCAGCCAAAATTTTGGGTTCAACCCTTTTGTCTAGAAATTCCATATCAGATCAATTTCCAACTATCAACACAGAACTAAACTCATATTTTAAGCACATTCTTCTAGTTTTACAACTTATGTTACTCTGATTTCACACAAATTGGCATATTGAAGTCCAACTCAAGTCATTCAAACTCAACACAATAAAAACAAACCAAGAAAATAAATCATGCTCATACACTTAATATGAACAACCAGAAGAGAAAGGTTTTCACATACCTAGATTATGCAGGTACGCTACGTGCTTGAAACTTCAAAGACAAAGCAACTTACAAATTCAAGCTCTTGTGTTTCTCTTTATTCGTGATGAAGAGATGAAAGGAGTGAACTAGTTTAAATAAGGTAAAAATAGAGAAGATAGGGAGTCTCAGATGGGATAACTCCCTTCAGGTTCTTCGAATCTTAAGGAAGTGGAACAACTAAAGGTCATGGAACGGTTACAATGAATGTACCCACTCAATTTTATCCTTAAAATCTCACTTTGGGTCAAATACGGAGTACTTAAAAAGAGTACCGATTTAACCCAACCTGATTTTGGATTAGGGTTAAAGTGACGATGATATTGACGGTATGTCGTCAGTATGGCGGACCACCATTATGAATGTCACTTATCACCAGATTTTGGATGTTTCTATTTAGATGTGATGGTAAGTAGGACGGTCCACCAAGAATGTGATGATTCACCAGTCTGATCGTCACTTCTTACCAGAATGTAGATCACTGATCTTACTTTTGATGGCCCACCAGGTTTGCGACGGTCTGCCACTTAGGCCGTCGTGGCTTATCCAGTGGATGAACTTTCTTGCTAGTTCTTGATGGTTAAAATTGGTGGTCCGCCAAGTTGTCTGTCACGTTGTTCCGGTAGCTCACTTGTACCCCTCTTTTCCCTTTTTACTGTATTTCTGGACCTGCACACTTTACAAACTCATCAAAATTGCACAAAAACATGAAATAGACTCTAACTATGCTTACAACAATATGTTGTCGGTTGCCTCCCACTAGCACCTGATTTATCATTGCGGGACGACTCAGTTATCTCGATTACTCAGACTTCATTGATATAAAAGACATCAACACTTCTTATCGAGTCTTTGGGACCAATATAAAGTTTGATTTGTTTCCCGTTAACTTTGAAGATGTTGTCGTCTTGATTTTCAAGCTCAACTACTCCAGGGGAGTAGACTTGACTAACTTTAAACGGTCCTGACCACTTGGATTTGAGTTTACCTGGAAATAATTTGAGCCTGGAATTGAATAGAAATACCAAATCACATTTTTGAAAGTTTCTTCTTTCAAATCTTCGATCGTGATACTTTTTCATCTTCTCATTGTAAACGTCTACACTTTTGTAAGCCCCTAGACAAAATTCATCCATCTCATTCAGTTTCCCTAATCTTAGCTCTGACGCCTTCTTACAATTCAGATTTAACCTTTTTAGAGCCCACAAAGCCTTGTGTTATAGTTCAACAGGTAAATGGCATGCTTTTCCATAGACTATCTGATACGGTGACATGCCAATTGGAGTCTTAAAAGAAGTCTGATACGCCCACACAGCATCATCTAGCTATCGAGCCCTATCTTGTCTATTAGCATTCACTGTTTTGGCTAGGATGGTTTTAATCTCCTGATTCGATACCTCCACTTTCCCACTAGTTTATGGGTGATATGGAGTTTCTACTCTATGCTATTTCACCCCATAGTTCACTAAAGATGACCGGAACACTTTGTTGCAAAAATGGGATCCTCCATCGCTTATAATAGTTCGTGGCACTCCAAAGCGAGAGAAGATGTTCTTCTAAAGAAATGCAACAACTCTCTTCCATTCATTATAATACAAGGCAACATCTTCCACCCATTTGGATATATAATCCACAACAACTAAAATGTACTTCATTCTATACGAGCTTACAAAAGGGCCCATGAAATCGATGCCCCATACGTCAAATAATTCCACTTCGAGCATCTTGGTTAAAGAAATTTCATGCCTTTTGGAGATAGACCCCTACCTCTGACATTGGTCACATTTCAGCAAAAACTTATGAGCATCCATGAATAATAATGGCCTATAGTAGCCACTACGCAAAACCTTTCTCACAGTTCGATCACCTGCATGATGACCCCCAACTAGGGAAGCATAACATGCTTCCAATATGCTTAATGCATCCACCTCTGGAACACATCTCCTTATTATATTATCATCACATCGCCAAAAAAGATATGTCTCATCCCAAAATTAGTGTGTCACATCATGAAGAAATTTCTTTCTTTGATGAAAAGAAAGATTTTCTGGAATCACCTCGCTCACCGCATAATTCGCAAAATTAGCGTACCAAGGTAGTTTCTCCAAAGCAGCAGCTAAGATTTCCTCATTCGGAAATACATCACTGATCTCTATCTCATCTCAGACTGCTCGCTCACCTTCCATCCTAGACAGATGATCCGCCACTTGGTTTTGGAAACCCTTTCTATCTTTGACTTCAAAGTCAAATTTTTGGAGTAGTATCACCCATCTAATAAAACCTGGCTTCGCGTCTTTTTTATCCATCAAATATCTCAAGGATTCATGGTTAGTGTGGACCACCACCTTGTTTCCCAGAAGATAAGCTCTAAATTTCTCAAAATCATACACTATAGCAAGGAGTTCCTGTTCGGTGACAGTGTAGTTCTTTTGAGCTCCATTCAGAGCTTTGCTGGTATAATAGATTGGATGAAACAATTTGGACTTTTTTTCCCCAAATGTTCTCCAAGGGCAACACCACTTGTGTCACACATGATCTCAAATGGATTGGACCAATCCGGTGCTACAATGATGGGAGCTTTCACCAGTTTCCCTTTAAAGAATTCAAATTCCTTCAAGTAATATTCATAAAAGGAAAACTTTGCTTCCTTCTCCAAATGTTTGCTGAGTGAGTTAGAAATCTTGGAGAAGTCTTTAATAAACCTACAATAAAAACCAGCATGGCCGAGAAAACTGCGAACCCCCTTCACAGAAACTGGAGGTGGTAGTCTTTCAATAACTTCAACCTTGGCTCGATAAACTTCAATTCCTTTTGCTATAATTTTATTCCCAAGAACAATGCCCTCCTTAACCATAAAGTGGCACTTCTCCCAATTAAGTACAAGATTGAATTCCACACATCGTTGCAAGGCCATACTCAGGTTTTCCAAACAAAACTCAAATGAATCTCCTACATCTAAAAAATCATCTATAAACACCTGCAATGTGTCTTCAACCATACCTGAGAAAATAGACATCATCCACCGTTGGAAGGTAGCAGGTGTATTACATAACCTAAACGACATACACTTGAATGCAAAAATGCCATACGGGCATGTAAATGTAGTCTTCTCCTGATCTTCAGGAGCAATATAAATCTGGTTATATCCAGAATAACCATCAAAAAAACAATACCATCCTTTTCCTTCCAATCGATCAAGCATTTGATCCATGAAAGGTATTGGAAACTGATCCTTTAACGTCCACGAGTTGAGCATTTGGTAATCCATACACACCCTCCACCCAGTAACAGGAATGAGTGGCATCAATTCATTCTTCTCATTGGCTACCACTGCCATGCCCCCTTTTTTAGGCACACATTTCACAGGACTCACCCACTGACTATCTGATATAGGATATACCACCCCTACATCTAACCACTTGATGATTTATTTCTTTACCACCTCTTGCATAGATGGGTTCAGGTGACGCTGATGCTCAATAGTAGGTACACAATCCTCCTCTAGCTAAATTTTGTGCATACATATGCCAGGAGGAATACCAGTGATATCCGCAATATTCCAACCAATAACTCTTTTATATCTCTTAAGAACAGAGATGAGAGCTTCCACCCGTTGCTCACCCAGATCAGCAGCAATAATGACGGGTAGTGATTTACCACTACCCAAGAACTCATACATCAAATGACTGGGTAACTTTTTAAACTCCAAAACTGGTGGCTCTTCGACAGATGGCTTTGCCGGTGGTGTTGGTCGATTCTTAAGATCAAGATCGAGCTTATTTGGAGCATAAGAATATGATCCCATTACTTTCAAAGAACAAATGGTCTCTTCATAATCCGAAAAATCTTCACGATTAAAATTCATAAGTACTGTGGCTAACGGTTCAACAGCAACCTGCTCCTCTATTGGTACTTCCTGCTCGTCCTCATAATATACATCAACAATTGAGAACACACTCATCTATTTATGTTGTTTCATTGATTTGCACACATCAAAATGCACCACTTTATCATTCATCCTAAATAAAAGCTCATTAGCTCGTAAATCTATCAGCACACTTTCGGTTGCGAGGAAAGGTCAACCCAAGATTATGGGCACCTCGAAGTCCACCTCGGAATCTAAAATTACAAAATCTGTAGGAAAAATAAAGGTACCCACCTTCACCAGCACATCATACAAAATACCAACAGGTCATTTTACCGACCTATCCGCCATCACGAGTCGTATGTTGGTGGGTGTGGGGTTTCCCAAACACAACTTTTTATAAATAGCTAGAAGCATTAGGTTAATGCTATCTCTCAGGTCACATAAAGCCTTAGAAATTCCAAAGACTGTACCGTGCAAGGAATAGTGAATGCTCCTGGGTCTGCCTTCTTCTGCACTAAGGACCTTGTAGCAATAGTGCTGCAATGAAGGAGATTATCCATCGGTTCATAGCTAGCCGCTCTTTTCTTTGTCAAAAAGTCTTTCATATATTTGGAATACCCTAGCATTTGCTCAAGTTTCTCAATCAAAGGCACATTTACCGTCAGCTGCTTCAACATGGCCAAGAATTTGCTAAACTTCGTATCTTTTTCAATATTTGAGGAAAATGAGGTGGTGGTTTTGGGAGAGTGTTCATCACTACTTTCTTTTCCTTGTCTTTGTCTCTTTTCAACTCATCATCCTGCAGACTGTTGGATACAACATCATGAATAATCTCATTCAATTTTTTAGACTCTACCGAAAGATCAATATCTACTTCATCAACATTCTCTTCCATAATATCCACCACAGGCCTACCCACAGATGTGCTTGCCAGTAATTTCCACTTCTTGTGGTAATTTCCATGCACGAACCATTTTTTCTTGGATTTTGAACTGTGTCACTTGGTAGAGTGCCAGCCTTTCTCTGATTAAACGCAGTAGAAAGATGGTTCATTTGCTGCTCCAACTATTTTATTGAAGTAGAGTGTGAGTCAACCAATTAATTCATTGAGGATAAATCATTTTTCATCTCTGCTACTCCAGTATTGGTTGCTTCCACCCTTTTCAATAATTTAGCCATCATATCTTCCATGGACATCTTCCCAGAGCTAGTTGCAGTAGACTCACGATTTCTAGAAGGCACATATAATCCACTCCTATTATTTTTGTTTTTCCAATTTCCTTGGTCTGGTTCCTTGTATCCATATTTATCATAGTAGTTACGACCTTGGTTTCCTTGGCCACTGCCTCGAAAACCCCCCTGATTGTTCAAATAATTGGCTTTCTCCTCAGAATCGGAGTCAGTTCTACCCTTTGATGCAATAGTTTTAACTTTCTTTGTCTTTCCTAATAATAAATGCTTAGTAAAAAGGTCCATCTGTGTTTTCATATGAGCCATGTATTGGTGATGTTCTTCTTCCCTTCGCCTCTGTTCTAAAGTCATGCCAATAGATACAGTAGATCTTGGTACCTCATAATCCCTGGTATGCCAAGCTCTACTCTATTTTGTCATACGATCCAGCATCTCAGATGCCTCAGGAAAAGTGAGGTCCATGAATGACCCACCCGTAGAATTATCCACCACTGGCTTAGTCAACGAATTTAAGGCCTTATATAATATCTCCTTCAGGTGGATGTTTATCATATGATGATTCGGGCACTGTGTGATCTTCTTTTGGAACCTCTCCCAAGTTTCATAGAGAGCTTCAGTTTGAAGCTGCCTAAAATTACTGATTTCATCTTTTAACTGTTCCCTCTTGGATGGCAAAAATAACATTTCAAAGAAAGCATCTTTCAGTTACCTCCAATTTGTAATAGAATCAGGGGTTATCCCATTCAACCATAAAGTTGCTTCTCTAGAAACAGACAATGGAAATAATCGCAGCCGAATAGCATTTTTTCCTACTCTTGGATTGTCGAACAATTTGCATGTTGAGATAAAGTTAATCAAATACATATTCATATCATCACCCGCAAGCCCACCGAACAGTCCCTTAAGATGCAATAACTGGATCATGGTACTCGTGATATTAAACTTATGTCTAAGTGCTAGGGGTGGAGGAATAATATCCCCTGTAGCACCATCCCCATCCAAGTCATCATCATCATCGTCTAGAGCAAACTAGACAGCTCAACATTTAGGTCTTATCCTCGTCTGGAAATTTTAGTTGATATTCCTGTTCGTTGGTACGGCTATATCATTTACACGTCTTGGGTTTAATAACTCATCATCGCCTAGGTCCTCATCATCTGGGTTTACTTCCCTACCATCATTGTCTGCATTCTTCTAGTTTACTTGCGCGGCTGCCAAGGCTGCTAATCTAACATGCTCCTGCTGAGCAGCTATTCTTTTTAGGTCCTGGTGACCGTTCATTCTGTCAATGAGTTGTGGTTCTGGATGAATAATTAATAATGGTTGACCTGATCTCAGCGTACTTGGCATACAAGACACTCAATCTGCACAAATAAAAAATAAAATTTGGATCTTTTACCAAAGGATCGATTAACAATCACAAACTTAGTTGACAACCGTATTCCCCGGCAACGGTGACAAAATTTGATATGCCTAAATTACAACTCTCGTTAGAAAGTGTAAGCGATCTCTGTCAAAAATAGAACCCAACTACGTTGGGTGTCAAATCCCACAGGGAGTACTGTGCTCACTAAGTATTGTAATCGTTACTGGACTGTTGATCAGAGGTTCTTGAATAAGGGGGTTTTTGATTTGTAACTTATAAAGTAATTAATTGTAACAAGAGTATTCCAGCGAATGATTCTCTTTGTAATTAGTAATTTAATGAGATTAAACAAACCAGGTCTATGGTTACCAAAATTCTAGCATAATTAGGGTTGTGAATCACTTAAAGAGTTCCATTTAGCAAATTCAATTGCAAGAAGGGTTGAATACAATTCTTTATCCCTTAGTCTCTCAACCTAAGTGAATAGATTATACTTTAATTCTCTCAAACTCAAAGGATATATTGTTAGTTCAACCTTTTTCTTATGTAAGCTAATCCTGTCAGGGTATTTACCATTATTCCAATGGTTAAAGTCCTTAGAATTAATGTACATATTTTCTTTTCCCAACAAACACTTTCCTTTCAGACAAGTGATGTTCTTGGGCTCACTTTTCAAGTTTGCAACCAAGAAAAGCCATTGAATTGAAGAAAGGTTTATACAATATTAGTTATTCATGGAACTCAATTTGATTCACAACCCATAGATTTTTTTCACATTAAGGATCCCATAACCCTAGTTATGGGAACTAGCCACAAAATTCTATAGAAGAAGAATAAATAATTCTTATACTATTTATAAATAGATTTAGAATTCACTTTCAAAAATCTCAAGAATTAGTTCTTGAATCTTCAATAAAGTATTGAATGATTAACTTCCCCAAAGATATGTTTCAATCCCAAGGTACTAGGTTACAGAGAGTTTCAATAGATGATAAACTTGTAAAAAAGTAAAAGTCTCTCTACTAACCCTAAAATTTGGTATTTATATGTTCCCAGGTATAAAGGAATTTAAAATTTAAAATAAAAAAAACCGCATCCAAGTTGACAGCCAAAGTGGTGGTCCGTCAAAAGTCTGACGGCCTATCATTTCGCCCGTCACTTAGTCCTTCAGAAGAGTGGTTTCTGGATAAGGCCTGACGGTCCTACTAGTTGTCCATCGAAAGTATGACAGTCCACCATTTGGTCCGTCACTAAGTCCTTCAGAATAGTGGTTTCTGGATAAGGCCTGATGGTCTAACTGGTGGTCCATCAAAAGTATGGCAATCAACCATGTTGTCCGTCACTGAGTCTTTCCGAAGAGTGGGTTTTGGATAAGGGCTGACGGTACACCTGGTGGTCCGTCGAAAGTCTGACGGTACACCTGGTGGTCCGTCGAAAGTCTGACGGTACACCTGGTGGTCCTTCGAAAGTCTGACGGTCCACCATTTGGTTCGTCACTGAGTCCTTCAGAAGAGTGGTTTCTAGATAAGGCCTGACGGTCCAACTGGTTATCCATCGAAAGTATGACAGTCCACCATTTTGACCGTAAGATTCCTTTTATTGTTACTTTTTCCAAGTTTCTTCTATGGTTCCTTCCTTTCCCTGAAACACTAAAAAGACTCATTAAATACCACTTTGGTTTCTTAAAAACATACAATTTTCCCAAGAAGATGATGTTAAATGTTCCGTCTAAAGACGGAACATTAACACCCTCAACTTAAGATATTTGCTTGTCCTCAAGCAACTCAACGCGTAATTGCAAACATGAACAATACAATGACCTGTAACCAACCACTGAACATTTTGATGAAACTATTCACTCATCATTCCACTCACATGAATTTAACACATCAGGGTCTACACCCGGTATTGATTATAATTCATCACACAAACATGGATGTTACATCCCACAGAGAATAGCAAAACTCAGTAAAACTCCAGTTACCCTCACAACAATAAAATCCACCACTTATCACATGATATGGACGTAATCTAAACTCTCACACTTATCAAATAAGTTACAAGAATAGTCCAAAATACCCATAGGATTGACCTAGACATACGACACCTCCTCAAGGTCAACTCGCTAAGGTCAAACGGGTCTTTTCACGGCTTGTGATGAGGCTTCAGGTCAGGTAAGGATATGTTTTTGGATAAAGTGACTCATTAAGACTTAACTCTCATTGCCTTGGCATTGCTGTGGTCCAGATCATCTCATTTACTACTTCCAATAACAATCTCTTCTTCAGACATAAAACCCCTTTTTCTTTCTTTTTGAAGTGAAGAAGACAAGCATCAGCCACCCTCAACTTATGTTGATTTATTCAGTCAAGGTGCACAATATCTTTGAATTGATCAGGGCTAAAATCTTTTAGATTAAAATTTACACTCACTTTCCATTTGGCATTTGTACCTTGACAAAAGTAACCCTCAACTTATGTATTATGTCGAAGTTAAAGTGCACAATACCCAAAAATTGGGCCAGGGCCAGAGTAGGATGCTAACGCGCTACGGAGAGTAAATAAAAGTTATCGGAATTGAAAAAGGGTCTTAAAGGAACAAGACGAGTTCAAATGAGATAAAAATCTTTTTGGTGGGGTTATCTATTTAGACTAATTGGGCTAATAGTACAAGGAGGCATGTTATCCTATCCTATTAAATCTACTAGAAGACCATATAAATGACTCGGGAAAGTTCTAGACATTAAACTATACAAGAACTGAAATTAAATCATCACAACCACAGGCAACTGAGCTATACTTCTTATGCAACTCTTAGAATGTTCATCACATGATTCATGCACCTCTTACAAAATAATGCCAAATTCTGATTTACTGAAGGTTATGTACCCATGATTGCATAAATAAAGTAAATAATTACATACACATGCTCATAGTCTTATGCCAACATCATTCCTTATCCACATTTACAAAGAAGTACTGAAACAAAAACATTTTATAGATAATCATTAAACATATATATTTACATAACAAGCTGCAGAATTTGAAATGCAATAATAAAAACACCCTAAACATGCTGCTTCTACTATATAGTACATGATTGGATTAAGAATATCAGCAACAACATCCATCCATGATGTAAATACACCCACCCCTACACAGAAAGATATGCATTATCCTCAAAGCAATTATTTACCGTTCATGGTTGGATTGGCATATGTACTTCGCCTCCTATTCCTCTGAGGTATCTGTCAGGTGGGGTGAGGTCCCTGCATCCTCACCCGGTGCAATGTTATCCCCTGTGGTGGTAGGAGCACTCACAACCTAACCCTCCACACTTTGAGGGATCGTCTCCCTAGCTGATCCTGCATTTCGCCCCCTTGCTGGGGCAGCACTAGTAAAGACTCCTACCGCTTTCTTTTTTGATTATCTTTGATTTATTTTAGCTTCTTTCTTTGACTTCTTTATAGCTCTTTTCAGATTATGTTGGTCTAACTCCTAAGGTGACATTGCTTCTTTCTTACTCCTTTTTTCTTCTTTCCTTGCTGCTTTTTCATCCATTTGTTTATTTCCTTAGTCCTTCACAGGTTTACCCATTAGATCAAAAATTCCCTCATCATCATCACTTACTGCTAAAGTCAGGTCAAATGAAGGTGACTGTGATTATTTCCCCTTTAACTCTGCTATGTCAGACTTTGCCTGCTCAAACTCAGCCATGAGCTTGGAAAGATCAGGGATAGACAGTGAATCTAGCCTTTTATTGATGCGGGCTTCCATGTTATCCATCCTAACTTGAATGGTTTAAAATGTCCTGACTTCTTCGTCCATAATTTCATCCACAAAAGGTTTGAAATCTCCAGCCCTCTTTTCTAACTGTTTCTGAAACCGCTTTTGATTCTTCAGCACCTTGACAATTTTTTTTGGATTGAACCTGTATTCTGCAAACTCCGCCCCACCAACAAATTATGTAGAACCTAACCCTGCCGACGTTCCCTGGGGTACATAATCAGGTCGTACATACGTAGTGATGGGTAAAGACATACCTTCGGGCATTTCTGTGACCTCGGGAACTAGTGCAGACTGAGACTGATATGTTGGGGGCTTGATCATGCAAATTTAGAACTTTGCTTCGTATTTTGACTTCTTAATGTCCTGCTTATGTATAGCCTGTATTTCGTTGTCAACCCCACGGATCAGTGGCACACCAGCTTATTTGCATAACTCAGTGATCAAACATGGGAAGAGTACAAAAGTGGTGACTTTATGTGCCTTCACGAACATCTCGTCTGCAATTAGCTGGCCAAAATCAATTGGTAGACCTGAAACCAAATTGGATACTACTACTGCTCTATAATGATCTAGGTTCCCATCTTCTTTTGTTGGCATTAACCTCAACCTAACAATATCCCACCAGAACTTAGCTTTAAAGCTAAGAGTGAACTTTGCAATGCTCTCTTAAGAATTAGTCAACCAGGAAGGATTTCCATCACCGGTCAATAAAAAAGCAACCCAACATCTCTGACCGGAAGCATTTCTCATTCTATACTCAAAATCTAGGACAGTGGGTGGATCCTTATATCCTGGCTCGAATATCATCCTACTAATTTATCAGGCTGAGATATCAACGGTGACCCCTCGAACCGGGACAGACTCCCTATTTGGTCAATTTTAGATACGAGTCCCCTTTGGGCATTCCTCTTTCACCAAACACAGATAATTTGCATGGAATTCCCTTACCCAATTCGGTTGGTACTCTCCTGGTGTTCTACTCACCCATGCAAGTCCATATTTTTTTGAACTGGCACTCTAACTCGGGATAGTCATGAAGTTTTGTTATCATAATCCTATGTTCTTCTATGAATGATCTTCTGATCCCTCGAGCTTTGGGTGTCAACCTATCATAGAACTCTTTTTGTGCCCCCTCTTTCTTCCACATGATAGCTTCTCGAATTTATGGATTCTTCCACCTGATAACATTATCACCCTAAGGTTTAGCTATAGCATCAGGAACTTTTGTTTGATCCTCCATGTTAACAGCTTATGTAACACTCGCTACAGGAAATGGTTGAGTTACAATAATAGTTGCCTCATCGGGGCTTGAACTTGTACTGCTAGAGGTATTCTCACTTTTCTCCTCAGACTGGGAGAGTATGAGAGTTTCTTTTTTATTTTTTCTGGTGTTGTAAGACGGTGTGGACTCATTCCTAACTAGTTGAGAATTTCCTCCTCTGTTTTATGGAAGTTTAGGGACCATAACACCTAAAGAAGAAGTGATGAATTAGTTCAAAATTTAAAAATAGTTAAATCATGTAATTTTGCATTGTGACAATCAATTTGGTGGTCCGTTGAAAAGTTGACGGTCGACCAATTCAACCGTCGCTGCTTATCCAGAAAGTGTCATCTCAAAGTGCTTTGTGATGGTCAAGTTGTCAGTCCTTCATAAAGTTGACGATCCACCAATTCAACCCTCACTTCTTACCTAGAATGTTTAATCTCAGAACACTTTGTGACGGTCAAGTTGGCGGTCCGTCATAAAGTTGACGGTCCACCAATTAAACCGTCGCACCTTCGTCTTCAGCTACAATTTTGGGTTTGACCCTTTTATCGAGAAATTGCATATCAGATCAATTTCCAACTATCAACACAACACTAAACCCATATTTTAAGCACATTTTTCTACTTTTACAACTTATGTTACTCAGATTTCACACAAATTAACACATTGAAGTCCAACTTAAGTCATTCAAACTCAACACAATAAGACAAAACCAAGTAAACAAATCATGCTCATACACTTAATATGGACAACCAGAAGAGAAGGGTTTTCACATACCTAGATTGTGCAGGTACACTACATTCTTGAAACTTCAGAGACAAAGCTAACTTACAAATTCAAGATCTTGTGTTTCTCTTTATTTGTGATAAAGAGAGAGAAGGAGTGAACTAGTTTAAATAAGCTAAAAATGGAGAAGATAGGGAGTCTCAGATGGGATAACTCCATTCAGGTTCTTCGAATCTTAAGGAAGTGAAATAGCTAAAGGTCATGGAACCATTACAATGAATGTACCCGCTCAATTTTATCCTTAAAATCTCACTTTGGGTAAAATACAGAGTACTTATAAAGAGTACCAATTTAACCCGACTTGATTTTGGATTAGGGTTAAAGTGACGGTGATATTGACGGTACGTCGTCAGTATGAAGGACCACCATTCTGAACGTCACTCATCACCAGAGTTTGGGTGATTCTATTTAGGTGTGACGGTAAGTAGGACCGTCCACCAAGAATGTTATGGTGTACCAGTCTGACCATCACTTCTTACCAGAATATATATCACTGAGCTTACTTTTGACGGCTTTTATGATGGCCCACCATGTTTGTGATGGTCCACCACTTAGACCATCGTGGCTTATGTAGTGGATGAACTTTCTTGCCAGTTCTTGATGGTTGAAAGTGGTGGTCCATCAGAGGATTGGTGGTCCGCCAAGTCATTCGTCACCTTGTTTCAGTAGCTCACTTCTATCCCTTTTTTTTCCTTTTTACTGCATTTCTGGTCCTGCACAATTCACAAATATATCAAAATTGTACAAAAACATGAAATAGACTCTAACTATGGTTACAACAACATGTTGTGGGTTGCCTCCCACTAGCGCCTAATTTATCATCGTGGCACGACTCAGTTAGCTCGATTACTCAGACTTCATCGAGTCAAAAGACATCAATACTTCTTATCAATTCTTTTGGACCAATATAAAGTTTGATTCATTGCCCGTTCACTTTGAAGACGTTGTTGTCTTCATTTTCAAGCTCAACTACTCCAGATGAGTAGACTTGACTAACTTTAAATGGTCCTGACCACTTGGATTTGAGTTTACCTAGAAACAATTTGATCCTGGAATTGAACAGAAGTACCAAATCACCTTTTCAAAAGTCTCTTCTTTCAAGTCTTCAGTCGTGATACTTTTTCATCTTCTTTTTGTAAGGGTCCACTCTTTCGTAAGCCCCGAGATAGAATTCATTCATCTCATTTAGTTGCCCTAATCATAGCTCTGTTGCCTCCTTCTAATTCAGATTTAACCATTTTAGAGCCCACATAGCCTTGTGTTCCAGCTCAACCGGTAAATGACATGTTTTTCCATAGACTAGCTGATATGGTGACATGACAATTGGAGTCTTAAAAGCAGTTCGATACACCCACAAAGCATCATCTAGCTTTCGAGCCTAATCTTTCCTATTAGCATTCACTATTTTGGCTAGGATAGTTTTAATCTCCTGATTCGACACCTCCACTTGCCCACTAGTTTGTGGGTGATATGGAGTTACTACTCTATGCTGTTCCACCCCATATTTCACTAAAGCTGCCCGGAACACTTTGTTGCAAAAATGGGATCCTCCATCGCTTATAATAATTCGTGGCACTTCAAAGCGAGAGAAGATGTTCTTCTTAATAGCTCTATTGGGATGTAGTACATACTAGTTGTTGTTGATTATGTGTCAAAATTGGTCAAAGCTATTGCTCTGGCAGAAAATAAAGGAAAGCGGGTTGTTGTATTTTTAAAGAGAAATATCTTTTATTTCTTTGGGTTACCACGTAACATCATAATAGATGGAGGATCACACTTTTGCAATAAAATATTCAGAGCCACCTTGGAAAAATATAGAGTAAAACAGCACAAGGTGACTACTCCATATCAACCACAGACTAGTGGGCAGGTGGAGATCTCTAATCGAGGAATCAAAGCTATCCTAGCCAAGACTGTAAATTCTAGCTAGAAGGATTATTCTAGGAAGCTGGACGATGCCTTATGGGCATATCGAATAGCTTTCAAGACACCCATGGGCATGTTGTCATATCAATTGGTTAATGAAAAGGCGTGCCATTTGCCAATTGAACTAGAGCATAAAGTATTGTGGGCACTGAAGTGTCTTAATCTAAACTAGAATAAGGCAGCGAATATGAGACTGGGGTAGCTAAATGAGATGGATGAGTTCCATCTTGGATCTTATGATCGGGCTAATCTATACAAGGAAAGAATAAAGAAGTACCACGATAGTAGGATCGAAAAGTGGGATTTCTAGAAAGGTAATTTGGTGCTTCTATTCAACTCCAGACTCAAATTGTTTCTAGGTAAGCTCAAATCCAAATGGTCCAGTCCATTTAAACTAAGTCATGTCTACTTATCTGGAGTAGTGGTAGCTGAAAATGAAGACGAAAGTGTCTTCACGGTAAATGGGCAACATGTGAATTGTATATCGGTCCAAAGGACTCGATAAATAGTATTGGTACTGTCTATCTCGATGAAGTATGAGTAATTGAGATAACTAATTCGTGCCGCGATAATAAATCAGGCGCTAGTGGGAGGCAACCCATAGTGTGTTGTTGTAAAGCACTAGTTTGAGTTATTTTGGAATTTGTTTTGTTGTTTTATATAAGCTGAAGGGTTTGTGTAGATGTTCAGGTCTGACAGTGTAGGAAAACAGAAGCTGAGAAATTTTGGGGGTGATCGACGGGTTACCTGACAGATCATCGGTGAATCGACGAATCGTCGTGGTTGTCGTCGCAGCAAAGTCCAGAAACCAGGTTACTAGAAGAATCGTGATGGGTTGACCAATAGACCATTGCATACTCGATGGATCGTCAACTTAACCATCGCTAATGTGACCCAAGGTAAGTTCTCCGGAATGGAACGACGGATCTCCTAATGGATCGTCGCTTATGCGACGGACCATCGCATGAACGGTCGCACATAACCATATTTCAACGGGCGGGTCGGATTGATTTAAATAGCCAAATTTTTCATTCTTATCTGACCTAACTGGTTTTAAATATAGATAATTTGAAGCGGTTGAGTAACTTCCAAGCTATTCAACGCACCTGGATCCTTTCATTCTCTCTAAAGACTTTCCACTTCCCTGTTCCCCATCTATTTAAAGTCTATATTCTCTTTATTCTTTAAATCACAAGAAACAAAGATTTTTTCATAAAAGTCAGGTGTCATATTATGTCTGGTGTTTAGAGTACAAGTTAGGATAATAAGCAAGTACTGCAACACTAAGGTATGTTCTCTCCATTACTTTCTATGTTATTCAACACCAAGAATAAATAAAGCATGTGAAGTTTGCAATATTGAAATATTTCTCTCTTATCTTGAGTTCATCTGTGTGGGTTTGAACTAAGACAAAATATGACAAACTCTATCCTGGGTGAAGTCTGAGTAGCCCATGGACCAAGAAAAAGCAAAATGAGTAGTGTATTATTGGTGAAAATCCATGAATAATCATGCTTGAAATGAAAGTGTGCAACGTGTTTGATAAAATGTTAAAACGAAGCCTAAAAGTGAATAACAGGCAACGGTCAGAGCGACGGACCGTCGGATACCCAGCGGCCCATCACCTGAAACTGTTGCTGCTTTCTCATAGTCAAGGTTAATGGAATGACCCCGACGTTTTGGGTCGACGAACTGTCTCCCTAGCCGTCGCTTGTCCATAATATTTCCTGTCTTGTTGTTATAGTTTGCGAACTGATAAACGTTTTACTTATAGGTATCATGGAAAACAAATTACAAACCACCAGGGGTATAGGTAGAGGCTAATGGACTAGACAATGGCTTTCACAACATACAGATTCCCGATACACAACGCCTGGCAAAATTGTCAAGTCATCTCTTCATCCTGCTAGTCTGAGGAGGAGGGTAAAAGAAGTAGCACCAGCAGCTCAAGTTCAAGTTTTTTTGAGGAAGGGGTTGATTTATCTTACCCTGACCAAGAGAAGAGTCCAGAACAAGGGAAACCAAATTTGGTTCGACGCAGGGATCCCCAAGTGAGAGAAGCTATAAGGTGGTAGGTTGAGGGTGCTCGAGAGAATTTCTACAAAGGGTTGGAACTAAAAAATAGGGTAGCCATAAGGAGTTATATTTTTGTAGAACATCAGATTGTGACAACAAACTTTCCCGAGTACCCAGAACTTGAACGTCGATTCGAAGAATATGAGTTGGCATGGATGAGTAGACCACTTGGATCCTATCAACCAAACTTGGTACGTGAGTTTTTTTCCAATAATTTGGCATTGCTGGAGAAGAACTGTCCCTTAGGGAAATTAGCTGCTGATATGAACAAGCTGGACACAGTCCCTGTTCGTGGAGTTAACATAGACATCTTAAAGCATGTGTTGAACAAATTCTTGTTCAGGGCTGAATATCAGATACCAGGTGCAATACCAGACTTAGAGCATCGGTTGTTCATACAGACTCAACAAAATCCATGGTTAGACAGAATACTGACAGATGAGGAAGAGCCTGCATGGCTACACAATCACCACAAAAAGATATCCAATTCATTCCTAAGCTTTAAGGATAAGTTTTGGTGGTCAATTATGAGGTTGGGGTTGATGCCAATAGGCAGGGAAGACCGCATATAACTCACTAGAGCTGTGATTGTCGCTTCTTTGATTGAGGGGTTGACAGTGGATTTTTGCCACATCATTTCTAATGAGTTTTTTTAAAGCTCTCATAAGACTCAGACTGCACTTCCATTTCCATGCCTTATCACAAAATTATGCAATCAAGCGAGGGTACCTTTGATCAGCGGAATAGATAATACGGTCCAGGTAATAAACAAGCAGAATATTGAAAAGATTAGGGATGATTCGAAGTTCAGCATGCGATTCAATAGAACCCAAGCTTAACAATCTCAGTCGGGACCAATTCCTGAGTCATTAGAATTACCTTCAGGTATACCACTACCTCTTGTTACGTATGTGCCCCAACCACATCTGCAGGTTCAGCTCGATACCCATGGGTGGTACCATATATTCTGCATCAGTACCACCATAATATTCTAAGTATAGGCTAAACCAAGAGAACTTTGCAAAGATATTCCGAGCACAGAAGAGGTTTGAAAAACAATTGGCTATATGGGGGGCAGATTTCAAACCCTTTGTTGAAAGAATTGTGGAGGAAGAAGTGAGGCCTTTTAAGAACATACAACAAAGAATGGACAACATGGGTGAGCAAATCAACAAAAAGATGGATACCATATCTATATCAGATTTTGCAAAATTGATGGAGAAAGTTAGACAAATTTGGGCTGACGTTGATAAGATGAATCAATATCCACAACAACCTATATTTGATCTAGTCCATATCGAAAGTGATGAATACGAAGGTCTTATTGACTTAATTGGGTGATCGATCAAAGATAAGGGTAAGAAAGTAGTGGAGACTGATGAAAAAACTGCATGAAAAGATGGTAAAACCAAGAGACTTGAAGGTATGTCGCTAGAGGACCGAGAGCATCATGACATGAAGAAAGCAAGAAGAAAATCAAGGAAAGATAAAAGAAAAAGATGGAAGAGAGTAGAGGATGAAGTAGTTGGAAAGCCCCTTTACTAGGCTGGGCAAGCTTTGGTGACCCTTGATGTTGGGCGTATTTATATGTCTAAGCACCATAACTTACCCATGTTTTAGCTAAGTTTTGAGGATAAAATACATAATTCCTGCACTTTTAGTCTACTTTCAATTAAGTGAGCTGACCTATGTGATTAGCATGCTTTTCAGGTACTAATGTGGAAGATTTCAGCACTTTGGGGACCTGTGGATAGCAAAGGAAAACTTCACATAAAAGGGAAGGCAGCTTTTGGACTAAATGTGATGCATGGGAACTTTTTCCCGGGCAAACTCAATATTTTTAAATAGTTAAGGAAGCAGTAGCAACTTAGTAGAGAAGGTTGTTATTAAAAACCTTATTGCTGAATTTTCAGCCATTATTCACATAATTCACATTTTGTATTATTTGGAAAACAAGAGAAAGCGGCTTAGCTTGAGGAGAGAGAGAGAGAAACGTTTTTCTCTCTTATTTTCGCTATTCATCTTCTCCACCAAGATTGTTCTAAGTTTTGGTATGATGATTATGTCTATTTTGATTTCCGTTGTATTCATGAGTAGCGAAACTCATCTGTTAGGGTTATGGAAACCTTGTAGAATACTCTCTATTGCTATGGGTTTTTGAATTTATGATGTGTCATGCCATTTATATCATTACTATCTTCATTTTGATTGAATTCTCGTGGTTGCAAACATAGGGAATATGCCATTATAGCAATAACTTGTTCGATAGAAAAGTTGTTGTTTGGAAAAGAGAGTGTGACAAGAAATTAGGGTTTCCAACCTCTAGTTTACACGTTAATGCCCTAGAAGGATTAACGTCTTGGAGAGTTCGTATAGTTTGTTGTACACTTTAGGTCCGAGAGAACTAAGGTGAATAAATCCTTGATGGTTGAAAAACACTTGGATTTAGAATTAGAATACGTCTCTCTATAAGTGCATGCATGTATAAAATCTGTATTACCCATAGTTAATATAGAAGTAGAAGCTCCAAGGTGGACATAACCCTAACTTGTTATTCTTTGTGATCAAATATAACTACGTATATCATCTCATCGTTACACTGATAATATTATTGTGCACTTAAACCAAACCCCTCTTATCTTTGAACCTTCGACCAACAGTCTAATAATAATCGCAATACTTAGTGATCATAGTATTCCCTGTGGGATTCGACACCCAACCCAGTTGGGTTCTATATTTGACAGCGACCGCTTACACTTTCTAACGAGAGTTGTAATTTGGGCGTATCAAATTTTGGCGTCGTTGCTGGGGAATACGGTTGACAACTATGTTTGTGATAGTTAATAGACCCTTTGGTCAAAGATTCTCAAATTTTACTTTTTGTTTGTTGTTTTTGTTCTGTTCAGGTTTAGTGGAGTGCATGCCAAATACACGAAGTTCTGGTCAGCCCTTATTACCTATAAATATTGAACCACATCTTATTAGCAGAATGGATGCACAACAAAACCTTAAAAGGATGGCTACTCAACAGGAGCAAGCTAGATTAGCTGCATTGGCAGCTGCGCAAGTACATCAACAGAATGCTAATAACCCAGGTTGGGTAACAAATCTTGATAATGAGGACCTGGGTGATGATGAGTTAATAAATCCAAGGCGTGCAGATGATGTGGCTGCACCTGTGAATAGGAATGTCAATAGAGATTGTCAAGCTAGAATGAGACCTGAACGCCGAGCTATGCAGGTTCCTTTTGATGATGATGATGAAGATGACGATTTGTATGGGGATGGTGCCACAGGTGCTATTATTTCTCCGCCCTTGGCACCCGGAGCCAAGTTCAATATCACTAGCACCATGATCCAGCTATTGCAACTCAAGGGGTTATTTGGTGGACTTGCAGGTGACGATTCGAATATGCATATGATTAATTTTATCTCAACATGCAAGTCGTTTGACAATCCAGGAGTTGGACAGAATGCGATCCGGTTGCGCTTATTTCCATTGTCTCTATCTGGAGAGGCAACTCTATGGTTAAACGGGCTAACTCCTGACTCTATTACCAATTGGAGGCAACTGAAAGACGCTTTCCTAGAAAGATTCTTTCCGCCATCCAAGAGAGCACAATTAAGAGATGAGATAAGAAATTTTTGACAGCTTCCAACTGAATCTCTCCACGAAACATGGGAGAGGTTCAAGAAGAAGCTTATGTGGTGCCCAAATCATCAGATGACAAATATCCACTTGATGGAAATATTATATAGGGCTTTGAACTCAGTGACTAAGCTAGTGGTTGATAGTGATGCGGGTGGGTCATTCATGGACCTTACTTTTATTGAGGCATGTGATATGCTTGATCGTATGACAAAGCAGAGTAGAGCTTGGCATACCAGGGATTCTGAGGTAGTAAGCTCTACTGTATCTATTGGCATGATGGCAGAACAAAGGCGAAGAGAAGAGGAACGTGACCAGGATATGGCTCACATGAAAATGCAGATAGACCTTCTCACCAAGCATTTATTATCAGGGAAGACAGAAAAGGTCAAAGCTATTGTATCACAGGGAAGAGATGACTCTAATTCTGACGAAGAAGCTAATTACTTGAATAATCAGGGGGGTTTCTGAGGCAATGTCCAAGGAAACCAAGGTCGAAACTATTATGAAAAATCCAGATACAAGGACCGAGACCAAGGGAGTTGGAAGAATAAGACTGACATGAGTGGTTTGTATGTTCCTCCTGGAAATCGTGAAGCTGCTGCATCTGGCTCTGGGAAGATGTCCATGGAGGACATGATGGCTAAGCTGTTGAAAGGAGTAGAGGCAACCAACACGGGAGTAACTGAGGTAAAAAATGATTTGTCCTCAATAAATCAACTGGTTGACTCACATTCCACTGCAATAAAATAGCTGGAACAACAAATGAGTCAACTATCAGTGGTATTCAATCAAAGAAAAGCTGGCACTTTACCTAGTGACACTGTGCAAAATCCAAGGAATGATGGATCATGTTTGGATATTACTACCAGGAGTGGTAAGGTGTTGGAAAATCCATCCAAAGGAAAGCCGGTGGTTGATAATATAGAAGAGAATGTTATTGAAGCAGATTGTGATGATTCTGTAGAAGCTGAAAATCAGAATGAGAACGTTCATGATACTACACCTAGATGTCAGCAGTCTGAAAAGATTGACAATGGGAAGCAAAATAAAAATGAAGTTGTGGAGAAAACTCTTCCAAATCCACCACCACCTTTTCCTCAGAGACTGAAGAAGAAGGCTGATGACACCAGGTTCAGTAAATTCATGACCATGTTGAAGCAGCTAACTATTAATGTGCCTTTGGTGGAGGCACTGGAGCAGATGCCAGGGTACGCCAAATTCATGACGGACCTTTTGACAAAGAAAAGGGAAGCAAGCTATGAACTGGCAGATAATTTTCATCATTGCAGTGCAATTGCCACGAGGTCTTTAGTATAGAAGAAGGCAGATTCGGGTGCTTTCACTATTCCTTGCATGGTTGGATCTTTGGATTTTGCTAAGGCATTGTGCGATTTGGCGGCTAGCATTAATTTGATGCCACTAGCCATTTATAGACAGTTGGGGTTGGGAGATCCTACACCAACCAACATGCGGCTCGTAATGGCAGATAGGTCGGTAAAACGACCTGTTGGTATCTTATATGATGTACTAGTGAAGGTTTCTACCTTCATTTTTCCTGCAGACATTGTTATTTTAGATTGCGAGGTGGATTCTGAAGTTCCCATAATCTTGGGTCGTCCTTTCCTTGCAACAGGAAGTGTGCTTATTGATTTACGAGAAAATGAGCTTTTATTTCGGATGAATGATGAAGTGGTGCATTTTGATGTATGCAAATCAATGAAGCAGCCCAAAGATATGAATGTGTTCTCTGTAGATGATGTTTATTATGAGGATGAGAAGGAATTATCTTCAGAGAAGCAGCTTACTGTTGAGCCATTGGCTGTTGGGCTTTTGAACTTTGAGCGTGAGGATGTTGAAGAGTACGAAGAAACTATCTGTGCTCTGACAGGAATGGGGTCATATTCATATGCCCCTAAGAAGCTGGACCTTTACCTTAAGAATCGACCTTCACCACCAACGAAGCCATCCATTGAAGAGCCACCAGTGCTAGAGTTGAAAGAGCTACCCAGTCATCTAAAGTATGCATTCTTGGGAAGTGGAAATACACTGCCGGTTATAGTTGTTGTTGATTTAGGTGAACAACAAGTAGCGGCTCTCATCTCTATTCTGAAGATGTATAATAGAGCCATTGGTTGGACTATTGCTGATATAATTGGTATCCCTCCTGGGATATGTATGCACAAGATTCAGCTCGAGGAAGATTACATGTCCACTATTGAGCATCAACGTCGTCTGAATCCACCTATGCAAGAGGTGGTGAAGAAAGAAATCATAAAGTGGTTAGATGCAGGGGTGGTGTATCCAATCTCAGACAGTAAATGGGTGAGTCCGGTACAATGTGGGCCCAAGGAAGGGGGCATGAAAGTAATCGCAAATGAAAAGAATGAGCTAATACCACTCAGACCTGTCACAGGGTGGAGAGTGTGCATGGATTATCGGAAGCTGAATTCGTGGATGTTAAAGGATCACTTCCCAATGCCATTCATAGATCAAATGCTTGAACGATTGGAAGGGAATGGATGGTTCTGTTTCTTAGATGGTTATTCCGGATATAATCAGATTTGCATTGCTCCTGAAGATCAGGAGAAAACCACTTTTACATGCCCATATGGTACTTTTGCATTCAAACGAATGCCATTTGGGCTATGTAATGCACCTGCCACTTTTCAGCGGTGTATGATGTCCATTTTATCTGATATGGTTGAAGACACCTTGGAGGTATTTATGGATGACTTTTCGGTTGTAGGTGAGTCATTTGAATCATGCTTGGAAAATCTGAATATGGATTTGCAGAGATGTGTTGAATTCAATCTGGTGTTAAATTTGGAGAAGTGTCATTTTATGGTTAAGGAAGGCATCATTCTTGGGCATAAAGTCTCTGAAAAGGGAATTGAGGTTGATCGAGCCAAGATTGAAGTTATCGAGAGACTACCACCTCCAATTTCTGTAAAGGGGGTTTGTAGTTTTCTCGGTCATGCAGGTTTTTATCGGAGGTTTATTAAAGACTTCTCCAAGATTGCTAGCCCATTATGAAAACTTTTGGAGAAGGAGGCAAAGTTTTACTTTGGTGAAGATTGCTTTAAGGCATTTGAATGCCTCAAAGGAAAGCTAGCTGACGCTCCTATTATTGTAGCACCCGATTGGTCTCTACCTTTTGAAGTTATGTGTGATGCAAGCGGGGTAGCCTTGGGTGCTGTACTTGGTCAGAAAAGAGAAAGTCTATTTCATCCAATCTACTATGAGAGCAAGGCCTTGAATAGAGCACAGAAGAACTATACCGTCACTGAACAAGAGCTTCTAGCAGTTGTTTATGCTTTCAAAATGTTTCGTGCTTACTTGTTGGGAACCACAGTAGTGGTTCATACAGATCATGCAGCTCTAAGATATCTAATGGCAAAGAAGGATGCTAAGACAAGGCTAATTAGGTGGGTGTTACTGCTTCAAGAATTCGATTTCGAAGTAAAGGATAGAAAAGGTTGTGAAAACCAAGTAGCTGATCATCTATCTAGACTTGAGAGTGAACACATAGTGAAAACTGACCTTGATATTGATGATTCATTCCCCGACGAAAAGATTCTAGCAACTATGGTGGAAGACTTACCGTGGTATGCATACTTTGCTAACTACATGGTAAGTGAAGTGATTCCTGAGCATCTCTCATTTCATCAATAGAAAAAATTCATGCATGATATGAAACATTACTTCTGGGATGAGCCTTATCTTTTTTGATGATGTGCTAATGGTATTATTAGGCGATGCATCCCAGATGAGGAGGTTCCTAGCATACTGGAAGAAGTCATGCTTCCCAAGTTGGGGGTCACCATGCAGGTGATCGGACGGCCAGGAATGTACTGCAAAGTGGCTACTATTTGCCTTCATTATTCAAGGATGCCTGCGATTTCGTAAGAAGATGTGATCAGTGTCAGAGGTAAGGCTCTATCTCAAAGCACCATGAGATGCCCATGTCTAAAATGCTTGAAGTAGAGTTATTCGATGTCTGGGGTATTGATTTCATAGGCCCATTTGTGTGTTCATTTAGGATGAAATATATCCTAGTTACTGTGGACTATGTATCCAAATGGGTCGAAGTAGTCGCGCTAGCTGATAATAAAGGTAAGAGCGTCGTAGTGTTCTTAAAGAGAAATATCTTCTCTCGTTTTGGGGTACCTCATACCATCATAAGCGATGGAGGATCACATTTTTGCAACAAGCTGTTCAGAGCCATATTGGTAAAGTATGGGGTTAAGCAACATAAGGTAGCTACACCGTACCACCCATAAACTACTGGGCAGGTAGAGGTTTCAAATCGGGAGATCAAGCTGATCCTTGCTAAGACTGTGAATGCTAGCAGGAAAGATTGGTCCAGAAAGTCGGACGATGCCTTATGGGCATATAGGACCGCGTTTAAAACACCAATTGGCATGTCACCATACCAACTAGTTTATGGAAAGGCTTGTCACTTGCCAATTGAGCTAGAACATAAAGCAATGTGGGCACTGAAGCAGCTTAACCTGAATTGGGATGATGCGATTAATATGAGATTGGGACAGCTGAATGAGACGGATGAATTTCGTCTACATGCGTACGAAAGAGAAGATCTCTACAAGGAAAGGATAAAAAAGTACCATGATCGGAGGATTATCCAACGAAACTTTCAGAAGGGCGATTTGGTACTTTTTTTCAACTCCAGACTGAAGCTGTTTCCAGGTAAGTTGAAATCTAAATGGTCTGGTCCATTCAGAATCAGCCAAGTTTACTCATCTGGAGTAGTGTAGTTAGAAAACAATGATGGTGGTGTCTTTAAGGTGAATGGCCAAAGAGTGAAGTTATATATCGGTCCAACCGATTCGATAAAATGTATAGCTACCATATATCTCGATGAAGTCTGAGTACTCGAGATAACTATGTCGTGCCGTGATAATAAATCAAGCGCTACATGGGAGGCAACCCATCATTTTAATCATTTTTGTTTCACTAGGAGTTTGTTTTTGATAAATAAAAATTCAAAAAGAAGAGTCGATCCATGACCAAAACTAAGGCGCTTGGTGGGAGGCAACCCATCCTTCTAATCATTTTTGTTGTTTTTGATTAAGTGTAGGTGCAAGACATACAAAGGAGGAGATTATTCCAAAATTTTGATTTGAAAGTTAGCCATGCCAATGGTAGTAAGTCTAGGAATGATGGAGCAAAGGCCATAGGCTAGGTGTCGCCTATGCCAACATAGGCAATAGTCTAGGCGCCGCCTATGCCAACATAGGAAATGGGTAAGGCGCCGCCTACACCATTGCCTATGCTCACTGCCTCACATAGGCGATGGGCAAGGTGCCGCCTATGCTAACATAGGCAATAGGCTAGGCATCGCCTATGCCAACATAGGCAATGGGCAAGGCGCCGCCTATGCCATTACCTATGCTCACTGCCTCACATAGGCGATGGGCAAGGCGTCGCCTATGCCAACATAGGCAATAGGCTAGGCGCCGCCTATGCCAACATAGGCAATGGGTAAGGCGTCGCCTACACCATTGCCTATGCTCACTACCTCACATAGGCGATGGGCAAGGCGCCGCCTATGCCAACATAGGCAATAGGCTAGGCATCGCCTATGCCAACATAGACAATGGGCAAGGCGCCGCCTATGCCATTGCCTATGCTCACTGCCTCACATAGGCGATGGGCAAGGCGCCGCCTATGCCAACATAGGCAATGGGCAAGGCGCCGCCTACTTATGCTTAGGCAATGCTATAGGCGTCGCCTACTTATGCCTTTTTTCCTACTAACCCGTTTGTAAATGGATCAAACCGACCCATGGCTCATCCTTTAAATATACCCTCTACCTTTGAACACCAATCAATTGTTTGTTGAACCTAGGCGCCGCCCAAGCTCCCTTATCCTCTCTAAGTTTTCCTCTTTTCTCATCTAATCTTGTGAACTCACCTTCTCGATCCATCACCATGTAAGTTTCTCTTTTATATTCCGTAGTTGTTGCAGTGCTACGTTTATAATGGTTAATTATATTTTGAAGTAGTGCTTGGTGATGAGAATATGGTTGGTTTGTTATGATACGTCTCATTGAGTGAAAGGATTCTTGTGGGTATTCTTGACTTTACTCCGGTATGTATTGTTTGGTATTCACTGTCATAATTTTTTTTATGGAGTTGAAATTTTGAAGTTAATGCATAATTTTGAGAGTTGTAAGCTTGAATGTTTGAATGACTCGTTCATCGATGTAATGATCATGATTGACCACAAGCATAAGATGGTGTGATTGTTTCTATGCTATAGCATGATAAGATTTCTATGTGGTAGTCTTGTTCAAAGATTGCATTGCTCTAATGAAATAAAGTTGAAAATGATAGTCAAGATTACATGACCATTGTGTGCTGCTTCTCTATATCAAACTGAGAAATTATTATGTAAAGTGAAGGGTTGAAAGTATGACTGCGCTATTAATGTTGTTGGAACATACCACCTAAATGTATGTCGATGAAGTCTGAGTAATCGACATCACTCACTCAATTAGTTTGTGCAAACAAATTAAGTGTGGGGTGGTGCCATCACTATTTTCTTTTTCGATTATAGTAAATCTTCTGAAATGAAACTAACATGACTCTATTGCGATCTCAGGTAACATGGCTCCGACAGGACAACAGGGAAAGGAGAAAGCATCCACCTCACAAAAAGGTCAGAAAAGGTCAAGAAAAGACCAGGTTGATTCCTCCTCTCTTCAAGTGCCTCGACGCACTTTTGGGATCAAGTGGGTTCTGGAGGAGGAAGGGAAGGAATGGTATAGGAACAATAAAGTGAAGAAATATGTTCATGTGGATTTGATGCAGAAGGAAAGTTTAGCAAAGAGAGACCCCTGCATTTTGGCTAAAATCATGGCACTAAATCTTGACTTTATCTTTCGAGATATGGGGGAATGCAATCTTGATTTGACACGAGAATTTTATGCCAACTGGTCCCCAAGGACTACCGGAAGTGAAGTAAAGATTCGGGGCCAAGTCTTGTAATTGAACACTGATTTCTTCAACTCTTTCCTGGGTACTTGAAGTGTGGATCAATCTCCACTCAAGGAGCTTTACCACAGACCTCCCTACAGATCCATCAGACATGCATTGTGTGGATAAAGGTCCATAACCCGGTGGACTCGTCACAAAGATAATGGGCGTCACAATACTTACCCATATGCTTCTTTGAACAGAGAAACTCGCATATGGTTAAGAATAGTCAATTCTTGCTTGATTCCTGGGACACAATACACTAAGATTACGCGTGATCGAGTCTGCTTAGTATATGCTCTAACGACGAATGTTCCCATCAACATTGGTGCGGTTATACGATCGTCAATGCGAAAAGCAAGGCTGCATAAAAGGTCCCAATTTAGTTTCAGCAATTTATTGACTGCAATCTTAAGGAAAGAGCACATTGAGGAGGAACCAGCAGACCATAAGTTTCCACATAACCCGAAGAAGGTAGACCTCACAAAAATCAAAGAGTCAGAAACTGGTCAAGGCATCACCCTTACCACTGCTGAGAGACATGCTCAAGATGAAAGATTTTTTTGCCACCTGTATGGCATGACTAGGTTTACCATGATAAATGGGGGTCGTGTGCCGACTGATGCAGAGCTTAGGCAGTTGGACTATGACTACCCGCTTAATGAGCATGCTCGGGCCATGTGTGGAGTGGGGGTAAATTTTGAGGAACCTCTAGATGATGATGTGCCGACAGACGATGATCACCGACTGCTAGACTCTGATGTGGAGAACAACTCTGATGATGACGACTCTGATGATGATTCTGACTCAGGGGGTATGACCCCGAATATAGAGGAGGAGTCTGACTAATCAGGTTTTGCTTATTTATTTACACTGAGGGCAGTATGTTCCGTGTAAGTGTGGGGTGCGGGTATATGTCTGTTGTATTGTGTACTACTTGCCTACATCTATTCTTAGTTGTTTGATTTAGTCGTAGTTAGTTAGTTGTAATTAGTCAGAAAGTGCATGAAATTTTTCTGATAGACGGCATGGCATTATAACAAGAGTTTGTGCTGAATCACTACTATTGAAATATTAAGGCTCTAAGTTGTGACTCACTGTGTGATAATTGTTTGTGGTTTAATTCATTCATCTGTTGGGTTAAGAATTTGTAGTGCTCCCAATTAAGTTGACCATGTGCCATGTATGTGAAAGGTTATTGTATATTCTTTGTTGCGACTGATGCTAGAACTTGCCTAGTGTGTCTGTGAAGCGAAATAAAGATTGTGAGTTTAGGAGATGATTTAGGAATTTCTTTGGCAACTCTGATTTTGTTTATCTTCTTTTTACCTACCTTTGTACATTATCCTAGTGAACACCCTTTGAGCCTTTAGCTATTTTCTTTGGCAGCCTCATATGTAGCCTAATCCATTTTTTTAAGATCATAATTTGATCCAAAAGATCCTAAGCGCTTTAAATTGTAGAATCAAGTTGAGTAAAGAGTGTGGCAAAATAAAATGAAAATGGTGAAAGTGATGCCCCAAATTTTAGTTATTGATACATGAAAATATGTGATCGAAGGTGGCTATCATAAGGATGCTAAATAAAAAAAAAGAAAAAAAAAGAAAGAAAAAAAATAATAATAATAATAATAAAAAGAGAGTTGAATATTCCCATCATTGTGTTCTGATTGAATAACAAAATGGGTGAAAGGGGGTTGGTGGATGAAAGGAAGATAGAGTGGTTGTTAAAAGTTAGTGTAAATGGCACAATGTAGTGTATTAAAGCTCTTAGGGAACGTAGTCACCATTTCTGGCCAAAATAGTCCTACCTGTCCCTTAGCCTACATTACAACCCATAAAGACCTATTTGATCCTAACCTTAGCATTCTGATATTAGTGGAGAATTACACTAAGGGCAAGCATATGGTCATCAGTTGTAATCTAAGAATTCTTTGTGAGAGTGAGAGAAAGCAAAGTCTTATACCCATGTTTCTGAAAAATGCAAAACTATGAGTGATTATGGGTAACATTTTGTGTGAGCGCACATGGTTGATGATTGCTGGGTAGTTTAATATGATTTTTTTTGGCTTAACTTGTGTATACAAATCAACCATCCTAATGAGTCTATGTTGGAGGGTGAGTTGTTTCGAGTAATGATCAAGAAATCTACTCTTTGTTAATAATTGCAGTGTATGTCTTGTTGGAAATTTTGTGTTGCTCTTATAAATTCTAGTTAGGTGTTTGCATGGATGTAATATTTTGTTAGAGGACAAAAAAAGCTTTAAGTGTGGGGTGGTGATGTTGGGCGTATTTATACGTCTAAGCACCATAACTTACCCATGTTTTAGCTAAGTTTTGAGGATAAAATACATAATTCCTGCACTTTTAATCTACTTTCAATTAAGTGAGCTGACCTATGTGATTAGCATGCTTTTCAGGTACTAATGCGGAAGATTTCCGCACTTTCGGGACCTGTGGACAGCAAAGGAAAACTTCACATAAAAGAGAAGGCAACTTTTGGACTAAATGTGATGCATGGGAACTTTTTCTCGGGAAAACTCATAATTTTTAAATAGTTAAGGATGCAGTAGCAACTTAGTAGAGAAGGTTGTTATTAAAAACCTTATTGCTGAATTTTCAGCCATTATTCACATAATTCACATTCTGTATTATTTGGAAAACAAGAGAAAGCGGCTTAGATTGAGGAGAGAGAGAGAGAAATGTTTTTCTGTCTTATTTTCTCTATTCATCTTCTCCACCTAGATTGTTCTAAGTTTTGGTATGATGATTATGTCTATTTTTATTTCCGTTGTATTCATGAGTAGCTAAACTCATCTGTTAGGGTTATGGAAACCTTGTAGAATACTCTCTATTGCTATGGGTTTTTGAATTTATGATGTGGCATGCCATTTATATCATTACTCTCTTCATTTTGCTTGAATTCTCGTGGTTGCAAACATAGGGAATACACCATTATAGAAATTACTTGTTCGATAGAAAAGTTGTTGTTTGGAAAAGAGAGTGTGACAAGAAATTAGGGTTTCCAGCCTCTAGTTTACACGTTAATGCCCTAGCAGGATTAACGTCTTGGAGAGTTCGTATAGTTTGTTGTACACTTTAGGTTCGAGAGAACTAAGGTGAATAAATCCTTGATGGTTGAAAAACACTTGGATTTAGAATTAGAATACGTCTCTCTATAAGTGCATGCATGTATAAAATCTGTATTACCCATAGTTAATATAGAAGTAGATGCTACAAGGTGGACATAACCCTAAATTGTTATTCTCTGTGATCAAATATAACTACGCATATCATCTCATCGTTACATTGATAATATTATTGTGCACTTAAACCAAACCCCCCTTATCTTGGAACCTTCGACCAACAGTCTAATAATAATCGCAATACTTAGTGATCGTAGTATTCCCTATGGGATTCGACACCCAACCCAGTTGGGTTCTATATTTGACAGCGACCGCTTACACTTTCTAACGTGGGTTATAATTTGGGCATATCAACCCTACTCCCAAAAAGTTGTCTACTTGCTCTGCCCCAGTTAGTAGGTAAACTGTAGATCTTGCTGGAGATGTGGTACCTCCACTTCTGGAGGGTGAGATTGTGAGCACCCCCACCATCATAGGGGTCAACATTGCACCTGGTGAGGACTCTAGAGCCTTACAGCACTTTACAGATGCCTCAGATGAATAAAAGGCAATACAAGTATTTGATAAAGCTCAAACACTCTTGAATGGGTGTAAGCGATCGTTGTCAATATAAAACCCTACTAGGTTGGGGCCGAATCCCAAAGGGAATAGGGTGTGAACTTCGATTTGTTTACGAAATATTTTACTGGTAGTTTACTGTTTTCAAAAGATGGGGGTTTAAGTTCATGGTGTGTTAAATATCACTTTCACTACTTCAGTGTTTTTAATCAAGATAAATGGGAAACCAGAGCTATGTTCACCAAGCGTTTTGAGAATTGACAGATACTAGGTAATGCTAGAGATTATCAGAATAGTTAGAACAGTAGAATATCCCTGATGACAATACTATCTGACTTATCTCTCGACCTCACCAGGCAATTTATTATCTAATTCTCTCAAACTTAGATAACTTATCTATTTCCAATAGGATGTTATCTCAGGTAGATTAATCCAATTATGGCATTAATCATTAAATAGAAGGTTGGTAGATTCCTAGTCTTTGTTGATAATTTACGTCCTCTAGTCTATTTCTCCGTTAGAAGAAAATAAAACCTAAGGCATAACCTAATGTTTGCAATAACTACATTTTAGTTAAAACACTAGAATTTCAAGATGTTTTACTACTCTTTGAATCCGTTAAACACCTAGTATCATATCAAACCCTAATCCATGGATCCCATAACTCTGGCTAATGAAATTAGCCACTCATGATTTGATGAACAAAATAACAAGTTGAATTCATGATTATAATGATAAACTTACAAATGGATAAAAAAATAACAAGTAGTTCCTCTGATTTAATCACAAGGTAGAAACCCCAAAAATAGTTGATACGAAAACACAAGAATATTTTATGAAAGAGAGCAAAAATACTGTCTCTCTTCTTAGAGTTGATGTCTGATAGATGAATTATTTCTCATAAAAACCCTAAAAGATGTTATTTATACTTAAGTCTAATTAAGGAAATAAAATAATAAAATTAATAAAATTGTTTAGAATAGGTGACGCCCAGTCTGATGCCGCGTCAAGAAGTTGACGCCCTATCACGGATGTGGCCAGAGAGGCTTCAGTTGCCTTCAGGTTCTGTCTTAGGCTGATGATGTGGTTGATGCCACATTAGGGATCTGACGGCGTATCACCGACGTTGTCAGATATCTACTTCCCATGCTAACTATCTGCTTTAGGCTGACGTCATTCTTGACGTCTTATCATGACTTTGATGCCATATCACCGGCGTCGTCAGAACTGCTCCTCAAACTGCAACTCCCTGGTTAAAACTGACGTCAATACTGATAGGATATCACGAGGCTGACGACTTATCACGGAGGTCGTCATCCATGTTTTCTGCTATTTTGCGAAGATTTTCAACTCTTTTTCTCCATTATTGTTTATTCTCGTTTCTTCAGCCTTTCTCTGCAATATCATGATCAAACACATCAAAACAACAAGAGTTGCTTCATAATTCACAATTATTTTGAGCTAAAAAAATATTAAATGTGTTAGATTTTGCTCACACATCAACACCCTCAACTTAAAACGATTTCCTATCCTCCAGCAACAACTAACTAAGAGAATACAAAGAACATTCAGCAGTCAAGAATCAATTTAGCTCAAAACACAGTTTACCATCTCCAAGGTTAACTAACTCAAAATTACTGTGCAATTTATTGAAAAGCAACAATGTAACACAAAAGCTTCGACCCATGGCATCAACTAAGTACCGACAATCATGCATGTATCAATGTACACTACCCAAACAAGTAAGTAACTTAACAAGATACTAGTATGCCCTCACAAAAAAGAATTTCCCTTCGTTTTCTCATGTCAAACATCAAAAATATAAACATGGGGATCATCACAAAAACACTCACTCTCAAAATGAAGTTCAAACCAGTGTATGCCAAATACCATATGCTTTCCCTTATTGTCATTGCCAAGGTTTCCAGATAGGTATGTTAGGATCACTATAGGTCTTTCTTTGGCTTGTAACGTAGGCTAGGGTTGGTATGATATTATATAGTATTTAGAGTGACTAACCTCCTTGGAACTACCTTAACTTGAGGGGTCCACTTATTTACCTCTTTTTCTCTCTTTTTCTTTTCTTTTCTTTTTCTTTTTTTTCTCTTTTTTTCACTTTTTCTATTTTCTGGATCACACTTTCAGGATGGGTGCACTTCTTTTTATTCAAGCAGAGTTTCTTTTCTTCCTCATTTTCACCAACACCCAACCTTTTATTCTTTTACTTTGATTTTTTCTCTTCTACTCTACCCTTCTTCATATCCAACTTATATCACGCACCCCTATGATAGCCACCCTCAACTTAGGCAATTTGCCTACATTAAGGTGCACAGTTTCCAAGGAGGACCAGGGCCAAAATAGGTTCATTATGGTTTAAAAAGGGAAGGTGATAGGTATCTTAAAAAGAAAAATGGTTAATTAAGGCTCAAATCGGGATCAAGGGATATCATGCATTAGAGGAAGGTCATTTAGTCTAGTAGTGACATAAATTCAAAAATGGCCTATCATCCTTTCCTAACCCCTATCTTTTAACTATAGTAAGATGAACCGGGCAAGTTCTAGATTTGACACTACACAGAGAACTCGGTATAGTCTCACAGACATATGGCACACGCAATATCACTGGCTACTACCTATCTGGTTAATGTAATTTTTCAACAGTGATGATCAGTTAACTAAACTAATGCCATGAAGAGATGCACAGGTATCACACTAAGGTGCAATTCATACAGTCATGCAAAAAAAACCTTTGGAGAGGTGTTCAAAATCACAAAATTAGTTAAATGCCTACAGAACTTGCACTACTCCTAGTTATTTAAAGAATATGCAACAACAACATGCTACCCTACACCCTCAACTTAAAATCAAAACAATTAAAACTAAGGGGTAGGGCATACCTGGAGTCAATCAAGTCTCAAATCATGGGTCCTTGACCCTGCAGCAGTGTTATCCTCATTAGGAGCTTCCCTTTGCTTCGGTTCATCTGTTCTGCTAGATGAGGATCCTATATCTCTCGCTCGCAGTGCTTCTTCCCATTTTCATTTGTCCTCTCGGGACTCTTGTGTTGCCCTTTTCATATCCTCTTTCTCCTGTTCTGTCAACTCATCATCTGCCTACAGTGTCTTCTCTGCCTTTTTCTTCTTATTTACCTTTTTCTCGGCCTTTCTCTCATTCTCATCATCTTCTTGTCTCTTTCTCTTACCTTTTTTAGCTTCTTTGTTTTTTTTCTTTTTCTTTTTCACTGGCTCCGCAGTGAGATCAAGGATTGGAGGTTCATCCTTAGATTCCTCAGTTGTCTGTCCTGCAGGCATCATAAACTGGTGTTGTTGTACTACCACTATATCAGTTTTTACGTTTTCTAGGGCCACTCTGAATTCAGCAAGCTCTGCTCCAGTCAGCTCCTGTGCTCTTGCATCAAAACGATTCACCAGATCTGCAACCTGTGTAGGCAAAGTAGCAGAGGGATCAAGAGCATCCCTGATTATTTTATCTACAGCAGCAGCAAACTGCTCAGCAAAGGCACGTAGCTGCGTCTCACACCATCTGGCCTGTTTGGCCACTTTTCTGATATCAATAGGTTGGGATGCAACTTTCACTGGTGCTGTAGGAACTGATGGACCTGACTCATCATCAGGAACTAAGACCACCTGAGCTGCCTCGGAAGCTTGCACCTCAACTTCAGGTACTGAACTAGGGCCTGCAACTGATGGGTTCACCTCAACCCTCACCCCTCTATCAAGTGTCACTCTTGGTTGATTTTCCTCATAGTGAATAGGGTTGTGGGTCTTGGTGGAATATAAAGTCTCATCAATCCCAGCAATATGTGGTACCCCTGCCTCTGTGCATAGCCTGGTAATCAGATAAGGGAACGAATAAGCTGTGTCAGACCTCGTTACCCGAATCTTGATCTCTTCAGCAATAATCTCCCCAAAATTTAGATTAAGGTTTTCCACAAGAAATCCAACTAATATTGCTTCATCATCACCCAGAATATTATCTCCATCGGTCGGCATCAAATGGGTGCGCACAACACCCCACCAGAATTTTGCCTCTTGAGTCAAAGAAGCCTTGTAAATACGCTCACTGGGTCGGTTCATACATAAAGGATCTCCCTCAGCTATAAGTGTAGCTAACAAAGGACGTTGGTCTTCTTTACTCTTCAGACGATGGTAGAGTGCAGGATTTGTGACCTAAGGAGTGAAATTGGGTCCATGTAGAAATCTGTTGATAGTCGTATCAGAAATATCTACATTTACCCCATGAACTGGAACTCTGGTCAGCAAAGGATGGTCTGCTATGGTCTCTCCACTCATGCACATGCTCTCTAATCTATCCTGGTAGTTCGCATAGAACTCTCGTACTACTGTAGGGCAAAACAGTTTACCTCCTTTAGCAGTCCACACCAGCCCATAATCTCTGAATTTCTTCTCAACTGCAGTATACCCAGGCAATCCTTTGATGATGACTCTCTTCTTTGTAAATACTGGCCTTCTGGTAGATCTTCTTTTTGTTCTACTCAAACCTTTGAGGAAGATGTCTTCTGCTTCAGGGTTATGCCATCTAGCACTCTCTTGAACCTCCGGATTCTTGCATTTTATCAAAATTCCCTGAACTGGGGGTTCCTTCTCATCTTGAATCTCAGTCGAGGAAGTTTCAGAGGATGTTTCCTCAGAATTAGCCTTCTCAGACTCAGGCTGTTCAGACTCAATTTGCTTTGAACCTTCTTACTCAGAAGATTCACTCTCAGCTGGGGTGGTAGCATCAGTATCATCACTATCCTCCACCGTAATGGGTTTAGGTGGAGGAGGTGCCTTTGGACTGGGTTTCTTTCTCCTCCACCTGATCAGTGGTTCTTCATCTTCATAATCAAAGTCTTCATCAATAAGCTTTTGAACCACTTTAGGCTTGGCAGCTTTCTTTGGAGTGTTGGGATTCTTTCTTTTAGGTGCCATTAGAATGTTCCTGAACCATAAGACAAACACAAGTCAAAAATTAAGGTATGACAGTAAAACATGCTATTCGAATTCAATTTTTGTCATCATTGCTTGACGTCATAGCTAATAAGGCATCACATTTATGATAACCTATCAGCTATGTACTCAGCCTTAAATAGAACTGGCATACTTTTTTCAAACTTTTGACGACATTCCTGATAAGGCGTCACAGTTGTGATAGCCTATCAGGTAGGTCGTCAGCCTTAAACAGTGAATGCTCCCTTTTTTAAAGTTTCTACGATGTAGCTGATAAGGTGGCACGCTTGTGATAGCCTATCAGCAACGTCGTCAGCTCAGAATTTTCCCCACTCAGTTTGCATTCCTAATTTTGGGACCAAATTCTTTGTATAATCACATGGTATTTTTATTTTTGTACTTAGGGTTTTCAAATTTTTGCAATTTAGGCACAACTTAACCCTAATTTCTAATTTCCATGCTATTACAACTTGAACTCAAGTTTCTTCCTTTAGAGCATCATGTTTTCAACAACTTTACCATTTCAATGATAGGAGAACAAAGTTATGAGCATACCTGATGAGTTGACTCCACTTGATTACGCGAGAGAGAAGAAAAGATGAGAGATAGACTCTAATTTTCCTTCCAATACCACAACTATCAGGAAGGAGGTTTCCTTGTATACTTGGGAGTGTTTTGAAAGAAAGTAAATATCCTACTAAGGAAATAAAATAATACTTAAGGAAGGAAATAAAATAAAGTGGGAACCTGGAGGGTTTGGATCTGGCCTAGGTCGAATTCGGGTCAATTTGGGCCCAGATTTTAAAAAATAAAATGATGGCTGAAGACAACTTGTGATAAGCCGTCACAAATGTGATAGCCTATCACGGAGGTCGTTAGCCTTAATAGAGAAGGTCTCCATTTCTGGTCATTTTGACGATATTGGTGATAAGCCATCACAGTTGTGATAGCCTATCACGAATATCTTCAAGACCACTTGGCTTGCATTCTTCATTTTTTACCTTGACCTTTTTTTACCTCTTCAGTTCCTTCCTATTACTACCTAAATGAATAAAAACAAAATATATGAAAATAAAATTTTAGGTTACCTCCCAATAGCGCCTGATTTAGTGTCACGACACGACTTGGTTATCTTGACTACTCAGACTTCATCAAGATGCCGTATCACTACCTCATTACCATATTGCTGGAATACATCCATAATCGAGAAGATGTTTATCTCCTCCAACTGCTTCATAGGAGGTTGCATTTTAAACTTGGCCTCCTTTTTCCCATATTTGAACTTGAGCTCATTGAGCTCCATATCAACCAATACTCTCCCCGTGGCTAATAATGGTCTACCCAAGATGATGGGTACCTCAAAATCAATATCACAATCCAGTATCACAAAGTCTGCAGGAAGAATAAAATCATCCACCTTTACTGGCACATCCTGCAATATACCAACCGGTCGCTTAACCGATCTATCTGCCATAACAGGATGCATTGTTGTGGGGGTATTCTCCCCCAATCCAAGATTCTTGTAGATATCAAGTGGCATCAGATTTATACTTTCTCCTAAGTCACCTAAAGCTTTGGTAAACTTTATGGAACCAATTGTGCACGGTATGGTAAATGCTCTAGGATCAGGCTTTTTCTCCACTAAGGATTGTGAAAACACGGTACCACAGTGATGGATGTTGTCCACCGTCTCACAACTTACCTTCTTCTTCTTTGTTAGCAATTCCTTCATAAATTTAGCATAGTTTTGCATTTGCTCAAGTGCCTCCATCAATGGCACATTCACAGTCAGCTGTTTCATTATTTCCGTGAACTTTCTAAATTTCTCGCTATCTTCTTTGTTTTTCAACATTTGAGGAAATGGAGGTGGTGTTCTTGGCATTTGTTTCAATACCACTTCCTCTTTCTTGTCGTGTTCTTTCACTGACATGTCAACAAATCCATCCAGCTTCTCAGACTCCGCTGGATTGCTTCCTTCCGATTTATCAACACTTACCTCTTTCTCTACAGCTTTTCCCATAGAAGGGACAGATAATATCTTACCGCTACGAGCGGTAATCTCTATACATGAGCCATCAGTCCGTGGGTTCTGAATCGTATCACTAGGTAAAGTGCCAACTTTTCTTTGATTCAGAGTAGCCAAAAGTTGGCTCATCTTCTACTCCAACTGCTTAATAGAATCTGAGTGTGAGCTAACCAACTGACTGAGGGTAGAAAACTCACTTTTCATATTAGTTACCCCTGAGTTGGTTTCCTCCACTCCCTTCAACAACTTTTCCATGATGTCCTCCTTCAACAACTTTTCCATGATGTCCTCCATGGACATCTTGCCATAACTAGTTGTTGCAGCATCCCAACTTCCAGGAGAAATATACAAACCACTCATGTCATTATTGTTTCTCCAATGTCCCTGCTCCCTATCTTTATAATCAGTCTTGTCATAGAAAGTCCGACCTTGGTTCCCTTGGATATTGCCTCGGAAACCCCCCCTGATTACTCACATAGTTTGCCTCAGCATCAGCACCAGTAGATACAGTACCCTGAGAATCCACAGCCTTGACCATTTAAGTCTTGCTGAATAGCAAGTGCTTAGCCAGCAAGTCCATCTACGTCTCCAAATGGGCCATGTCCTGATCTCGCTCCCCATCCCTTCTACATTGCTTTGCAGTAATACCACCAACAACAATCAGGCTAGACACTACAGAATCCCTAGTATCCTAAGCCCAACTCTGCTTGGTCATTCAATTCAGCATGTCGAAAGCATCCAAAAAAGAGAGGTCAATGAACAAACCACCTGCAGCGTTGTCCACAATAGGCTTCATCACAGAGTTGAAAGCTCTGTACAAAGTGTTCATCAAGTGCAAGTCCATCATATTATGGTTCGGACACTGTTCAAATTTGTTTTTACATCTTTCCCAGGTTTCGTGCAGTGCTTCAGTCGAAGCTATCTGAAGTTGCTAATTTTGTTCCTCAACTGTACCCTTCTAGATGGTGGAAAGAACAGTTGTAGGAACGCATCTTTCAACAATCTCCAGTTGGTTATAAAATCAGGCTCTAACTCATTCAGCCACATTGTTGCCTCCCAAGACAGAGACAAAGGAAACAATCTCAACCTGATCGCATTCTGGCTCACCCCCGGATTTTCAAAGGATTTGCAAATGGTGATGATGTTCACCAAATGCATATGCAGATCATCACCAGGAAAGCCTCCAAATAACCCCTTTAGATTCAGGAGTTGGATCATGGTACTTGTTATGCTAAACTTTGTACCTGGTGCCAACGGTGGCAGAATGATAGAACCCGTTGCACCAGCTCCGTCCATTCCTTCATCATCTTCATCAGCCTCATATTTCATAGGTTGTTGACCATATCTTCCTCGGACTGGATGATTTTTGGTGACGTTTCGCTGCACTGGTGCAGCAACTTGCTCATCTCTCCTTGGGTTTTAAGGATTCAACAATTCCTCATCATCCAAGTCTTCATCATCAGGGTTTTGTTGACATTCTTGTTGACCCAAATTTTGCACATTCACCTGAGCCCTGGCTAAAACAACTAGTCTTTCTGCTTCCTGTTGTTCAGCCATTTTTCCAATTAGTTATGGTTCCAAATTGATTGGTAATAGTGGTTATTTGGAACTTCTCATGCTTGGCATAAACAACACAGTACCTACAATAACCAAAAAAACCAAATAAACATAAATCACGAAAACTTAACTATTAGCAAATTTTTGCACACAAAATTTTTAGTGTACAATCGTATTTCTCGGCAACGGTGCCATTTCTGATCATGCTCAAATTACACTCTTGAATGGGTGTAAGCGATCGTTTTCAATATAAAACCCAACTAGGTTGAGATCGAATCCCACAGGGAATAGGGTGTGAACTTCGATTTGTTTACAAAAGATTTTACTGGTAGTTTACTGTTTCCAAAAGATGGGAGTTTAAGTTCATGGTGTGTTAAATATCACTTTCAATACTTCAGTGTTTGTAATCAAGATAAATGGGAAACCATAGCTATGTTCACCAAGGGTTTCGGGAATTAACAGATTCTAGGTAATGCTAGAGATTCTCGGAATGATTAGAACATCAAAATATCCTTGATGATTATACTATCTGACTTATCTCTCGACCTCACCAGACAATTTATTATCTAATTCTCTAGAACTCAGATAACTTATCTATTTCTAATAGGATGTTATCTCAGGTAGATTAATCCAGTTACGGCATTAATCATTAAACAGAAGGATGGTAGCTTCTGAGTCCCTATTGATAATTCATGTCCTCTAGTCTATTTCTCCATTAAAAGCAAATAAAACCTAAGGCATAACCTAATGATTACAACCACTAGATTTTAGGTAAAACAATAGAATTTCAAGATGTTTTCCTACACTTTGAATCCGTTAAACACCTAGTATCATATCAAACCATAATCCATGGATCCCATACCTCCAGCTAATGAAATTAGCCGCTCATGATTTGATGAACGAAATAACAAGTTGAATTCATGATTATAAGGATAAACTTATGAATGGATAGAAAACAACAAGTAGTTCCTCCAATTTAATCACAAGGTAGAAACCCCAAAATTAATTGATATGAAAACACAAGAATATTTTATGAAAGAGAGCAAAAATACTATCTCTCTTCGTAGAGTTGATGTTTGATAGATAAATTACTTCTCATCAAAAACCCTAAAAGATGTTATTTATACTAAAGCCTAATTAAGGAAATAAAATTATATATTAATAAAATTGTTCGGAATAGGTGACGCCCCGTCTGACGCCGCGTCAAGAAGTTGACGCCCTATCATGGATGGCATTAGAGAGGCTTTAGTTGCCTTCAGTTTCTATCTTAGGATGACGATGTGGCTGACGTCGCGTCAGGGATCTAACGGCGTATCACTAACATCATCAGATATCTTCTTCTCATGCTAACTTTCTGCTTAAGGCTGACACCATTCTTGATGCCTTATCACGACTTTGACGCCATATCACCGGCATCGTTAGAACTGCTCCTCAAACTACAACTCCCTGGTTAAGATTGACGCCAATGCTGATAGGCTATCACGAGGCTAATGACTTATCACAGAGGTCGTCAGCCATGTTTTCTGCTATTTTGCTCAGATTTTCAACTTTTTTTCTCCGTTATTGTTTATTCTCATTTCTTCAGCCTTTTTCTGCAATATCATGAGCAAACACATCAAAACAACAAGAGTTTCTTCAGAATTCACAATTATTTTAAGCTAAAAAACATTAAATGTGTTAGGTTTTGCTCACACATCATTATTTCCCCTCCTTTGTAATTTAATTATATATTTTTTTTGGGGGGGGGGGGGGGGTGAGATGTGCTTGTACCATGAGGGTTTATGTTGCCGATATTCTTTTCCTCCCATATTCTATCAAGGAGAACCGGCATGTCTAGGTTGTTATTAAGTTGTTGCATTTTCATTTAATGATGTTTATGTCAGCATAAACTTATTTATTTGAATGATAAGTGACTGCAACAAAGTGTTTTTGTACATTTCTTATATAATTAATTCTCCTTTTCCTATTGGTAAAAGTGTTGTGTAACCATCTATGACTCTGAAACTGGAATGCGAATGTAAGTGATTATAGCCATATGATACGAATCCAAAGAGTTCGTAGAATAGGAATTAACTTAGTACTTGTGTGTGTTAGTGTTTGTATAGTTCTAACATAGATGCTACACCTAAAACTTGCACGGTTCCTTTGTTGTTGTTTTGTTTTTGACTCAATAAGACAGGATAGTATGCCTCTTTCTTTGTTAGTCAGGTTAGCCAAAATAATGACCCACCAAAAATCTTTTTTTTCCGTTGAAACCCTATTGAGCCTTGTTCATGTTTGTTCAACCCAAATAACTAGTGACTCACGCTCTAGAAGTCATTAGCACTTAGCTTTGGACATTATGCACTTTAACTCAGGCAAATTGCCTAAGTTGAGGGTGGTTACTGTGGATTGTTGGTAACCTGGGAGGCTGAGTGATAACGCTCAACTTACTCCTCAGATTAGGGTAAGGCGGTCGTTGTCAATATATTTACCCAACTTCGGAATCGAGGTGGAATCCAAAGGGAACAATGTGAGTGGCGATTAAACTAGTTCGAAATGATAGCTACAATTTACATTCAAACAAATAATAAGAAAAGACAAAATGGGGGTTTTTATCAATCAAACAAATACTAACGTTTCAACTTATTTTAGACCTCAAAACTTTGATTTCAATATTTCAAATCATTGATATAGATAAACTAGGGTTGTGATCACTAGACTATTAATCTCCATTGAATAATAATTGATCAAGATTCTCGTGGAAGATAGGAACAACGGAATATCTCGACGATGATACTATCTGACTTATCTTTTCACCTAACCAGACAATATCTTATCTAATTCTCTCAAACTTACATAACATATCTATTTCCATAAGGATGTTATCTCAGGTAGATTAATCCAGTTACGACATCAATCATTAAACAGAAGGTTGGTAGATTCTGAGTTCCTGTTGATAATTCACGTTCTCTAGTCTATTTCTCCGTTATAAGCAAATAACCTAAGGCATAACCTAATGTTTGCAACCAATAGATTCAAGTTAAAACAACAGAATTTCAAGACATTCCCACAATCACTCAAACCCTAATCCAACTATTAAATCAATGAAATAATAATCATAGATCCCACAACCCTAGTTGTGGATTTTAGTTGCTCATAAGATAGAAAGAGAAGACAAAGATTGAATTCATAAATTAAAGTAATTAAACTTACAAAAGATGAAATCCAAAGTTGATTCTCCTCCAAATACAATAAGAAATTCCTACAACTAAATCAAAGGATTGAAAATTGAATTCTAAGTTAAGAGAGCCGAAAACTAGAGAAAGAAAAGTGATTTCTGGCCTCTCCAGGCCTCCCCCCAATGAAACCTTAAAAGCTGCTATTTATAACACTAATTTAAGATAAATTCAAAATTAATTAGAAAAACCCTCAACTATGCCTTAAATACTTCAGCATAACTATCGAAATAAAACAACAAAATAATTATTTTTCTCAGACAGGTGACGATGTAGCTGACGCCGCATCAAGGATCTGACGGCGTATCACGGATGGCGTCAGATTTGCTCTAGTTGTCTTCAATATCTGCCTTAGGCTAACGATGTAGCTGACGCCGAGCCAGGATTCTGACGGCGTATCACAGATGTCGTCAGAATTCTTCTTCAAGTTCTGCTTCTCTGGTTAAGGCTAACGACATTCTTGACGCCTTATCACCATTTTAACGTCGTGTCACATATGACGCTACTTCTGATAGCCTATCACAAGGTTGACGACGTATCACGAATGTCGGCAACCATGTTTACTTATCTTTTTTCTTAGTTTTCACTCTTTTTGCTCCATTGTTGTTTATTTTTATTCCTTTAGCCTTTTACTACAATATCACAAGTAAAACATCAAAGACGACAAGAGTTTCTTAAGAATTCACAATTATTTCTAGTTAAAACGCACTAAATATGTTACAGAAATCTAGCACATCAACACCCTCAACTTAAAACAATTTCTTGTCCTCAAGCAACTACATAACATAACACTTCGATGCTTAACCAAAAGAAACATAAGATACCTATGACAATTGATTATTAAGTTTATCTCAAAACACATGCCACTCTTCAAGTTCAATTACTTATAAATCCAACTGTGTATATAAATGAAGATCAATAATCTCACCCAAAGGAATCAAGATATGGCATCAACTCAGCAACAACAACCATGCATATATCAATATTACACTTATCCAAATAAGTTAGCAACTAGCAACATAACCAGTGTGCCCTCACAAAAAAGAAGTCCCTCCTCACTCATATGTTAATGCGGGGATAGTCAAGAGACACTCACTCTCAGAAAGAAATTCCAGTCAATGTATGTCAAATACCATAAGCTTGCCCTTATTTTCATTACCAAGGTGTCCAGACAGGTAAGTTAGGATCACTATAGGTCTTTTCTTTGGCTTGTAATGTACGCTAAGGGTTGGTATGATATTTATTGGCATTTAGAGTGAATAAGCCTCCTTGGCACTACCTTAACTTTTGGGGCCTCACTTATTAACCTTTTTCTCAATTCTTCTCTTCTCTTGATCACACACATTAAGGATAGGTACAGTTCTTCTTATTCATTTTTTTTCACAACTATTCTTTTCTTATTCTTTTTTCAACAGCACCCTACTTTTTTTTCTTTTTCTTTTATTCTACCATTCCTCATACTAATTTTACATCACGCACCCCTATGATATCCCCCCTCAACTTAGGCTATTTGCTTAAGTCAAGGTGCACAGTGTCCAAGGAGGACCAGGGCGAAAACAATTTTATTATGATATAAATGGGAAGGTAATAGGTGTCATAGAAAGAAATGGTCAATTTAGGCTCAAAATAGGGATCAAGAGATATCATGCATAATAGGGAAGGTAATTTAGGCTAAAAGTGGACTAACATCAACAATGGCCTATGATCCTTTCCTAACCCCTATCTTTCAACCAAATTAAGACTAACTGGGCAAGTTCTAGATTTAACACACAAAGGGAACTAAGTAGTATCTCACACACACATGGCACAAAGGTGCATCACAAGCTACTACCTATCCGGTTCATGCAATTGTTTAGCAGTGGATATCATGTCACTAGTACTAATGCCATAACAAGATGCACAGTGGTCACACATAAATGTATATCACACAGTTATAAAACAGACCAATGGAGAGGTGTTTATCAGTCTAAAAAATCAACAAAAATATGTCAACTATCCTAGATACTTATTTTTCTCCCAATTAACCACAACATATCACAAAACAAAGCACAATACGCATAAACATGCCGGCTCTACTAGGAACAAGACTCCGGGGAAAAGAGGCACATTAAACCCTAGGAGGACATCAACACCCACAAATAGCCCCACCCTCAACTTAATATCATGCATTATTTCCAACACGTCAAATCAAAATAACAGAGTTAGAAACATACCTGTGACACCATGGGTGCGAAGATCTGATGCCAATCACATAATACGAATACAAACAACAAAATACCTTGGGTTGCTTCCCAAGAAGCGCCTATTTTAACGTCGTGGCATGACCCAACTCAGCTTTTTCCTCCACCTTGAGGATATGAATTTCATCCCTAACTTAGAGTCCATCTTCTTGCCTCGCTCATAGGGAGGTGGTACAAAGATTAAGAAGCCGAGTAATGAATGATGCATGGTAAACAACTCGACCTTAAAGTGAGGTGTATTTTTATGTTGTTTATGAAGTGTAAAATAAAAAATATAGGATTCTTGTTCCTCATCTTCACAATCTTCCACTAGTTTAGATGATTCCACAGATAAGATATCATCTAAACATAATGTGGAAAAATGCTTCGAGTGTGGCCCAACAAATCTTACGTCAAAATTTAAACTATCCTCTACACACTCACTTTTATTCATCTTCTAAACATTTTCACTTTGAATTGGGATATAGTCTTCATAAGAGATTGGCTTGTTTTCTTCTTTTGCCTCTAGCACCATTTTCTCAATCTTGGCATCATCCCCCATGGTTGGTTCGGTTGGTTGGGAAATCTCCAAGGTTTGCTCAACATCACACACAACATCGATATAGGGTTATTTCTCCTAATCTTCACACTCATCATTTATGTTAACTGATTCCACAGATAAGATATCATCTAACCACAATGTAGAAAAGTGTTTTGGATGATTGACCTTAATATCCATCTCTTTTATCGTTTCTCTTCCCTCATTAAATGCCCTAATGTCTTGATGTGTGTCACATAAGGTATCATTCGTTGTGTCTGTATGATCCAACATTAATTGAAGCATAGCTTCAATGTCACTCTTTTCAGTGCTTCATTTTTCCTTTTCTTGACCATAAGACCTGTCATACTCATAAGAAGAACTAGAACCTGGGTTAGCGCAATAGGGGGAAAGGGCATTTGGTCAATCACTCCAATGTCCATCTTAACCACCACATAAAGAACAATTATACTCCTAGTAGGGTGGAGATGGTTCACACATCTCTCTCCGAGGAGCTTATTTACAATCTTGTCAAAAGTGAGGTCCATCACAATATGGAAATGGATCATCAAGATATGATTTCCAACCACCAAAGTCATGTTCATTCCAAGATGCCATAGTAATAAGTAAATTAGAATAAAAATCTACCTAACACAAGAAATGAAAATAAAACTAAAAAAAATATTTACAAGTTTGAATTCAAGCAAGTAGGTTAAAATTCTAAACCAACTCAATACGCCCAATTGTTCCCCGGCAATGGCGCCATTTTTTATAACGCTCAACTTACTCCTCAAATTAGGGTAAGGTAGTCGTTGTCAATATATTTACCCAACTTCGGAGTACGGGTCGAATCCATAGGGAAAAATGTGAGTGGCGATTAAACTAGTTTGAACTGATAGCTACAAGTTAAATTCAAAAAAATAATAAGAAAAGACAACACAGGGTTTTTTATCAATCAAACAAATACTAACGTTTCATCTTATTTTAGAACTCAAGACTTAGATTTCAATATTTTGAATCATTGATATAGAGAAACTAGGGTTGTGATCACTATGACTATTAAACTCCATTGAATAATAATTGTTCAAGATTCTCACGGAAGATAGGAACAACAGAATATCCCAATGATGATACTATCTGACGTATCTTTCGACCTCACCGGATAATTTATTATCTAATTCACTTGAACTTAGATAACATATTTATTTCCATAAGGATGTTATCTCAGGTAGATTAATTCAGTTACGGCAGTAATCATTAAACAGAAGGTTGGTAGCTTCCGAGTCCCAGTTGATAATTCACGTCCTCTAGTCTATTTCTCTGTTATAAGTAAATAAAACCTAAGGCATAACGTAATGTTTGCAATTAATAGATTCAAGTTAAAACAACAGAATTTCAAGACGTTCCCACAATCACTCAAACCCTAATCCAACTATTAAATCAATGAAATAATAATCTTAGATCCCACAACCCTAGTTGTGGGTTTTAGTTGCTCATAAGATAGAAAGAAGACAAAGATTGAATTCATAAATTAAAGTAATTAAACTTACAAAAGATGAAATCCAAAGTTGATTCTCCTCCAAATACAAAAAGAAATTCCCACAACTAAATCAAAGGATTTAAAATTGAATTCTAAGTTAAGAGAGCCAAAAACTAGAGAAACAAAAGTGATTTCTGGCCTCTCCAGGCCTCCCCCCAATGAAACCCTAAAATTTGCTATTTATAACCCTAATTTAAGGAAAATTAGAAATTAATTAGAAAAACCCTAACTATGCCTTAAATACTTCAGCCTAACTATGGAAATAAAACAAAAAAATAATTATTTTTCTCGAACAGGTGACGATGTAGCTGACACCACGTCAAGGACTTGACGGCGTATCATGGATGGAATCAGATTTGCTCTAGTTGTCTTCAATATCTGCCTTAGGCTGACGATGTATCTGACACCGCGTCTGGATTCTGATGGCGTATCACAGATGTCGTCACAATTCTTCTTTAAGCTCTACTTCTCTGGTTAAGGCTGACGACATTCTTGATGCCTTATCACCATTTTAACGTCGTGTTACATATGGGTGTCACAACTTCTTCTCAACTCTAAGTCCCTAGTTTAGATGATGCTACTTCTGATAGCCTATCACAAGGCTGACGACGTATCACAAAAGTCGTCAGCCATGTTTTCTTCTTTTTTTGCTCAGTTTTCACTCCTTTTGCTCCATTGTTGTTTATTTTTATTCCTTCAGCCTTTTACTGCAATATCACAAGGAAAATATCAAAAACAACAAGAGTTGCTTAAGAATTCACAATTATTTCTAGTTAAAAAGCATTAATGTGCTACAGTAATCTAGCACATCACTGAGTTGAAATTGATTTGAGAGGTAGCATCCGACCCAGGTCTAGTTAGCTGCCTAAATAGATATTGTGCACCTCAACTTTCTGCATCAGCATAAGTTGAGGGTGGCTAATATTGTTCTTCTAAAAAAATCTGGGTTATGACAAGGGCGTGAATGGATAATATTGATTGTAAATAAGTGAAAGGAATCATAATTCTAGTGAGTAGCTACTGAAATGGATGAAGAGAGTGAAGTTGTGTACTTTAAGTCATGTACCTAAATTAATAACTCCCACCGAGCCTAAAACCTCATTACAACCCTTAGTAAGTCCTACTTGATCTTGCCGAGTAAATTATTAGAGAACATTAGATAATATGGGCAATCCTATGGGTGTGCACTCTGTTTGCAACTTCTGTTCTACGAGCGAGAGTATTAGTTTTTTCCACAGATTGATAATATATAAGGAGAGCTATACTTCATTAGATGTAAGGGCATGACAATTATCCGTAGACTGTTGATTCCTTTGGGTATTGTATTTGTGGCTATAAATATGTTGAGTAGTAGTTGATACCAGTTATAGATCCTTATGTATTAGAGCACTTAGCCGAATGGGCAGTTGAATGATTATATAGCTGTGTTGATATGAATTTTGAGTGCCCATCATGATGTTGTTCGTATATGTATCTTGGTGTTGAGTTGTTTGAGGACAAGAAATTGCCTTAAGTTCAGGGTGTTGATGTTCCGACTTTTTATGGTACATTTTAGGCCTTTTTCTTAGGATAATTGTGTGTTTTCAAGTAACTATTGTTTTATTTAATTGTGTACTTTATTATTTTAAGGATATGAACTGAGTGTAAAGGATAACATGGATAAAAAGGGTAAAACAAATGAAAAAGATCATCGATGGCTTAGGCGACGGACTGTCTACCTTGCGATGAACAACCGGTCTGTACCGACACCCAAAATAGAAGACAGTGACACTGGACAGCCTGCGATGGTCTAGGCAATGGACCGTCGAATCTGCGACAAACCGTTGGCCTAAAATATCACCAACAAATAGAATGAGAAAACACTAGATGTCATGCGATGGTCCAGGTGATGAACCTTCGACCCTACGATGAACTGTCACCTTATCCGTCGCCCAAAATTAGAACATAGAATCATTGGTGCTCCAGCTATGGTCTATGCGATGGACCGTCGCCTCATCAATAAACTGTCAATCAACCCGTCGAGCAGGAAGCTGTAACTCCGAGTTCAAATTTTAAAATTCAAGTTCTGGAATCATATAAATACCATGTATTAGGGTTTATTCTATATCTTTGGTCATTAGTTTCATACTTTCTCCTCTATTGAGAGTTGTGTAACACTTTTCATTTAGATTTTAATCTAGAGATTGACAAATGATTATTAGTTTTTATATTTTCCATTGAAGATTGAGAAGAACAATATTGTGACTTTTGTAAGTACTATCTTGAAGCCATTTATGAACATCAATATATCTTTGATTTCTTATATGGAGATAAGTAGCGAAACTCCCATAACTAGGGTTATCGGAGCCTTGATGTACAGAACTATTTTGGGTTTGTGAATTGTTTGATTTATAACATCTATCAAAATTGCATGAATCTTTCTTCATTAGAATGACATCTCTTTCTTGCAAACTTGAGAAGTGAGCCCATGAACACCACTTGTCTGACAAGAAAGTGGATGTTGGTAAAAGAAGTGATTCACATGGACTCCATAGGTTTACCCTTTGGGTTAACTGGTTGATGCCTTAACAGGATCAACCCTCAAAAGTCTGTTATTGAATAATACATGAATCCTTTAAGTTCGGGAGAAGTAAAGGGTGAAACACTCATTAGGTTGAGAAACACGTGAGTAATTCTTAGAATTCAATAATTCTTTCTATTGAACACATAAGTTAGAATTCGCGCACAAACTCACAACCCTAACTGTTTGAACATCTTGGTGAGCATAACTCTAGTTAATTCACTCTCATTGAAATTACATCTACATTAACTCTCAGTAGATGGAACTTGTCTGATATAAATAAGAAAGAATTTTGTTAACACATACAAACTCTCTTTTACTTTGAAACCTTAGGTCAATAGTCTAATAACAGTCACAATACTTAGTTAACTTGGTATTCCCTGTGTGATTCGACACCCAACCCAGTTGGGTTCTATATTTGAAGACGAACACTTAGTCTCAGTAAGAGTGGAGTAATTTGGGCGTATCAATTTCGTGGCATGCTCGAGGGTGAGGTGAACTCACAACACTTAGTGGGATTTTCCAAGGACGGATGCACAAACCTCCTTTGGAGATGGATGGAAAAATGATTGGATTAGAGGGGGAGGGATGAACCAGAGAGACAAAGGGATGAATATCACTGGATCGTGGCAGCAAGTCCACTCTACCACTTATAATCCCCCATCGTGTATTTAAGTTGTCTGCGAAGGATTCTACCCTCCTCTCGATGGAAATTGTACTTCAAGGAGGCCACTGTGACCCTTTCACCGCGATGGCTTAGCCAACGACACTTGCAATTTGGGGTCGAGGCCCTTACTGAAGGTTCGGAAGCGGATAGCGGGCGCATGCATCGCTTCTTGACCAGATTTCGACTTAGAGGTGTTCAGTCATAATCCAGCACATGGTAGCTTTGTGCAATTGTCTTTTCAACCAAACGCGATGACCAATTGTGTGAATCAATAGTTTTTCTCATACTAGTTTGAATTACTATTGCGACACTGTCATCAGTAGGGTAAAACTAACATTTATCATGATGGTTTAAACCCAGATCACATTCTCTATTGGTGGGTGAACAATCCAATACTTGGTGAATTCTTCTTCACAATGATAGGAAGAGCAGACATCGAAGAATCAAAAAGCAACGTCGCTCTAAATGTTTGGCTTTCATAAGACAGTTATCCCTGTGGTAACTTTTCTAACACCTCTAGCTTCGAATTTCATAGATCTAAAAAATCGTTAGGCCATGCTTTCACGGTTCATATTCGTACTAGAAATTAGAATCAAATAAACTTTTACCCTTCTATTCCATACGAGATTTCTGTTCTCGTTGAGCTCATCTTAGGACACCTGTATTTTTTTTAATAAATGTGCCGCCCCAGCCAAACTCCCCACCTGACAATGTCTACCACCCTGATCGGCCCGCAGAGCGAGCCTTAGGTCCAAAAAGAGGGGCAGTACCCTGCTTTCGATTCACGAAATAAGAAAAATAATTTTAAAAGTAGTGGTATCTCACTTTCGCCTTTTGGCTCCCACTTATACTGCACCTCTCAAGACATTTCACAATGTCGAACTAGAGTCAAGCTCAACAGGGTCTTCTTTCCCCGCTGATTCTGCCTAGCCCGTTCCATTGGTTATGGTTTTTCTGGATTGTAGAAAGGGACAGTGGGAATCTCGTTTATCCATTCAAGCGCTTCATTAATTACATGACGAGGCGTTTGGCAACCTGAAGAGAGTCATAGTTACTCTCGTTGTAAACCCGCGCTTGGTTGAATTTCTTTACTTTGACATTCAGAGAACTGGACAGATATCACATTGCGTGAACATCCGTTGGGACCATCACAATGCTTTGTTTTAATTAAACAGTCGGATTCCCCTTATTTGTACTAGTTCTGAGTTGGTTGTTCGATGCGCGGGGAAGTCGCCTGAAGGAACCATTCCCAGTTCGTCCCCCGGTCGGCCCGTGGTGACCTACTCTCACTGTGGGAGTAGCTCGACCAGTCCACCAACAGCCGATGGGTTTTGGACTGGGACCACCGTGACTAGCCCTTACAGCCAATCCTTTTCCCAAATTTATGGATCCATTTTACCGACTTTTTTTGCCTACATTATTACATCGACCAGAGGTTGTTCACCTTAGAGACTTAATGCGGTTATGAGTACGACCAGGCATGGCCGATATTTTGTCCTCCGTATTTTCAAGGCCTATCGGGAGCACACCAGACACCACTCGATGTGCGGTTCTCTTCCAGCCGCTAGACCCTACCTCTGGCTGAGCCGATTCCAGGGTGGGCAGGCTGTTAAAAATAAAAGATAACTCTTCCCAAGGCTTCTACCAATGTCTTCGGACTTCCTAACATTTTCGTCGACCGCCATGTCCCGATTCAGGAATTTTAACCTAATTCCCTTTCAGAGTATATGCGTAATGCGTTATCTATCGGGGTTCCCCCGACCCTTAGGATCGACTAACCCATGTGCAAGTGTTGTTAACATGGAACCTTTCCCTTCTTCGACCTTCAAATTTCTCATGTGAATATTTGTTACTACCACCAAGATCTACACCGACGGCTGCTCGCGCCCAAGGTTTTGCAGCGACCGTCGTGTCCTCTTACTCATCGGGGCCTAGCACTTGGCCCGATGGCTGGGAGTAGGTCGCGCGCTTATGCGCCATCAATTTTTGGGGCTAGTTGATACGGAAGGTGAGTTGTTACATAATCCTTAGCATATTTCAACTTCCATGACCACCATCCTGTTGTCTTAATTGACCAACACCCTTTGTGAGATCTAGGTTAGCGCACAGTTTGGAACCATAACTCGACTTCCGGTTCATCCCGCATCACTAGTTCTGCTTAATAAATATGGCCTACTTGGATCTCTTGATTCTGTGGCATGGCTCAACAAAGCATTCGTGTCGTACTACCTTTTTAAAGTTTGAGAATAAGTCGAGGGCGTTGCGCAACCGACGCCTCTAATCATTGGCTTTACCCGATAGAACTTGCACGAGAGCTCTAACTATCCTGAGAGAAACTTCGTAGAGAACCAGCTACTATACGGTTCAATTAGTCTTTCGCCCCTATACCCAAGTCAGACGAATGATTTGTATGTCAGTATCGCTACGCGTCTCTATTAGAGTTTTCTCTGGCTTCGCCCCTCTCAGGCATAGTTAACCATCTTTTAGGTCATAATAGGTATGCTCACACTCGAACCCTTCTTAGAAGATCAAGGTCGGTCGGCGGTGCACCATTCAAGGGGATCAAACCAATCAGCTTCCTTACGTCTTACGGGTTTACTCGTCTGTTGACTCGCACACATGTTAGACTTTTTGGTTTGTGTTTCAAGACGGGTCGAATGTGGAGCCTACAGGCCAGTGTCTGGAGTGCGCAGATACTGAATCACACCAGAGGTGCGCGCTGCCGACCAAAATTGAAGAGACAAAATTCCACGAGCATATTGAGAGACCAGGCTTTGGCGCCCCACAATCCACGCTGGTTCACGCCCCAAGTCGATCGGCAGACCGGGTCATTGTCGTTCCACATCTGAACGGGGCGCATCGCCATCCCCCATCCATTTCCCTCCTGACAATTTCAAGCACTTTTTGACTCTATTTTCAAAGTCCTTTTCATCTTTCCCTCATGGTACTGGTTTGCTATCGGTCTCTCACCTGTATTTAGCCTTGGACGGAAGTTATCGCCCTATTTGGAATGCATTCCCAAACAACCCGCCCTATCTACACATAATGGGGATCTCACCTTCTCTGGCGCCCCTTTCCAAAGGACTTAGGCCCGATCTGCCGCTGAGCACGCTTCGCCGCCCGATTCTAAGGCTGGGCTATTCTCTTTTCGTTCGCCGTTACTAAGGGAATCCTTGTAAGTTTTTTTCCTCCACTTATTGATATGCATAAACTCAGTGGGTAATACCTCCTAAAATGAGGTCGCGGTCAAAGCGCCAAAGCGTGATAGGGTCTTGGAGTCCGTACGCACGACGGGTTGTAGCCGCGATAACAAAGAGAGTTGAGTTACAACCACCAGTTGTCGCGACGTCCCTCGATGTGGATTTGTATTTAGTCCATTCATGAGCTCGAAGCGTATGAGAGGCTAGTATCCGCCCCGCGATGATAGCGCACCCCACTATTGAGGTACAATGTGAGGGGGACGACGCGATGTGTGATGCCCAGAAAGATGTGCCCTCGGCCTAATAGTTTCACGAGTAACTTGCATTCAAAGACTAGATAGTTCAAGAGATTTTTCAATTCACAACAAGTATCACATTTTTCTACGCTCTTCATCGATGTAAGGGCCAAAATATTTGTTGCCGAAAGTCATTTTTATTTACAAAAGAAGCACAGGTCCCCCCGATACACATCGCGGATGGGGCGTGAGGGGTAGGCTATTAATTTAAGTATTCCTTGGCGCTTTCCGCTCTAAGGTTTGTTAATCACCCAACGAACACGCTGGGCGCGCGTTCCGGGGACTAGGTGGAGGCGCTAGTGCTGAGGGCTGAAGCACCTCGCCCGTGCGGACTCCCCAGTTGTTAAATACGTTCACGGGTCATTCTGTTGTGCAGGTTTCGACAATGATCCTTCTGCAGGTTCACCTCCAGAAACCTTATTACGAATTCTCCTTCCTTTAAATGATAAGGTTCGATGGACTTCTCGCGATGTCGCGGGCAGCAAACCACCCATTTCGCCTCAATCCAAACATTTCACCGTATCATTCAATCAGTAGGAGTGACGGGCAGTATGTACACAGGGTAGGGACTTAGTTAACGTGAGCTGATGAGCCGCGCTTACTAGGAATTCCTTGTTGAAGACCAACAATTTCAATGATCTATCCCCATCACGATGAAATCTCAAAGATTACCCAGTCCTGTCGGCACGGGCTATAAACTCGTTAAATATATCAGTGTAGTGTGCATGCGGCCCAGAACATCTAAGGGCATCACAGACCTGTTCGAGCCCAAAACATTCGTTCTTGATTAATGAAAACATCCTTGGACATGCTTTGGCAGTTGTTCGTATTTCATAAATTAAAGAATTTCACCTCTGACTATGAAATATGAATGCCCCTGACTATCCCTGTTAATCATTACTCCGATCCCGAAGGCCAACGTAATAGGACCAAAATCCTATAATGTTATCCCATGCTAATGTATACAGAGCGTAGGCTCGCTTTGACACTGCTAATTTCTTCAAAGTAACAGCGTCGGAGGCTTGACCTAGACAGTTAAGGCCAGGAGCGCATCGCCGACAGAAGGGATAAGATGACCGGTGCACACCATAGGCTGACCAGCCGGCCCATCCCAAAGTCCAACTACGGGCTTTTTAACTGCAATAACTTAAATATACACTATTAGGGCTAGAATTACCGAGGTTGATGGCACCAAACTTGCCCTCCAATGGATCCTCGTTAAGGGATTTAGATTGTACTCATTTCAAGTACTAGACTCATTAAGCCCGGTATTGTTATTTATTGTCACTACCTCCCCGTGTCAGGATTGGGTATTTACGCGCTAACTGCTTTTCTTAGATGTGGAATCTATTTCTCAGGATCCCTCTCTGGATTTGAACCCTAAATTTCTGTCACCCATCACCACCATGGTAAGCCACTATCCTACCATCAAAATTTGATAGGGAAAAAATTTTAATTATGAATCGCTGTCACGATGGCTATACGATCCATCGAGTTATCATGAGTCATCGTAGCTATGTACAGAGCCCGCAACGACCTTTTAGCTAATAAATACATCCCTTCCAGAAGTCGGGGTTTGTTGCACGTATTATCTCTGGAATTACTATGGTTATTCGAGTAGTAGATACCATCAAACAAACTGTAACTGATTTAATGAGCCATTCGCAGTTCATAGTCTGAATTTGTTCATACTTACATATGCATGGCTTAATCTTTGAGACAAGCATATAACTACTGGTAGGATCAACTAGGTAGCATTACTCATCGACGACGGCATTGCAAGAGCCCGGCCTGCCCAAAAGGGCGCGAATGGGTTCAAGGAAAGTGCGACCGTCGTTTGCAAGGAGCATCGTATAGGGAAAATCGGAGCCGATGAAGACCCCTTGCCCACTGCTTCTACCACATCCGAGAAACCCAACCGCCACTCATGGACCACGATGAAGAGAGGAAGGCATGGGATAGGGGTGGCCTTTTGGTTCACCCCGTGAACGGAATGCGAGGGGCGAAAGGAGATCGATAAAACTTGAAAATGCCTGGGCATTAGGTATGCAACACAAGACACCGACTTCGAGAATGCTTAAATTATTCTTTCCCCACGACTGAGATGGAAGGTGGGTCAGGACGTCGCTGCTCCAGATCCAACCTTACCGCACATGTAGAACAAAACTCATGCGTCGTGCATCCAAATGCTCCATCGATGTACGCCCAGCACCGGTCCTAACGCCCAATAATAGATGTCATGCGCTACTGCCCATGTGGACATTGCAAGGCTAAAACAAGTCCCGCTTGACAAGATAGCCCACCCTTGGGGGAGCAGAGAAGATGAAAATGCGCCGAGGCTAGTGCACGGGCGCTGCCCACGTCGGCCATCAGTGATCTATGCAGATTCATCTCGGACCCATGCGTTCAGCGCCTGAAGCTTGCCCCGAGAGCAGCATCCAGAACTCGCCGCATGCACAAAAGCACCGCCTCATACGAAATCAAGTGCCAACAAACCCATCGTGGACGAAGCCACCGATAGCAGACACGAGCGCACAATAGAGCACGGTCGACGTTGTTTCGCGAGCAGCGATGGCTCGCACAGACTAGCCATGCATGCTTCCATGTGCCCACACTGCACGCCAACATGCCCAGTAAGCGCCTATCCCAACTAGCGACAGTTATCTTGAAGTGCCTTCAACATCTCTACCCCCTTTATATATGCTTAAAAAAGGGCAAAATGACCTTCTGGACCCTTTTACTATGTCAGTTTTGTAAGTTGGACACTTCTACTTACATGTTTGTCATCTGGACCCTTGAACCCATCAAAAAGCAACATTTGCACCCTTTGGCCGTTGACCTTGCCTATGTGGCAAGGTCATAGTGACTAGGACAAAGAGAGTGTAACCACTCGCCTAGGGATGCAAGTGGGGGTCAATTTTTGACCAATTTTACAATAAGATAATTAAAAAAATATATATTAAAATTAGAAAAAAAAAAGGGGTCCCTTTTTTCCCTCCATCTTTTTAAATTTAAAAATATTTTTAAAAATTTAAATATAATTTAAAAATATTTTTAAAATTAAAAAAAAAATAAAAAATCTTTTTAACATTTTAAAAAAAATTAAAAAATCTTTTTAAAATTTAAAAAAAAAGGATCTTTTTTTCCTCCATATTATTTAATTTAAAAATATTTTTAAATTAATTTAAAAATATTTTTAAAAAATTAAAAAATATTTTTAAAATATTTTTAAATATTTTTTAAAAAAATATTTTTTCCCTCCCCACCCCCACACCCCACCCAGCCTGTCCCCAACTCCACTCCCCCCAGCCCCTCCTTTTTTCTGCCATCCTTTTTAATTTAAAAATATTTTTTTAAAATTAAAACATATTTTTAAAAATTTAAAAATAATAAATTTCAAAAAAAATCCTACCCCACACCCTCTCCAGCCCCTCACCACCTCACCCAGCCTCCCCCACCCCAACCCATCCCAACCTCACCCAGCCCCACCCACCCCTCTTCCCCAGCCCTTCACCCCACCCCAGCCCATCTCTAGCCCACCCATCCCCACGTACCCCCTAACCCTTCCCCAGCCCCCCCACACCCAGCCTGTTCCCATCCCACCCAGCCCCACGCAGCCCCTTCCCCAGCCCACCATCTCACCCAACCCCCTTCCTTCAGCCCTCCACCCCACCCTACCTCTTCTTCATCCCCCACCCCACTCAGCCCTTCCCCCAGCCCCCCACCCTCCCCAAGCCCCTCCCCCATAAATAATTTAAATTAAATATTTTAAATATGTAAATTATATTTAAATTAATTAATTATTTAAGTAAAATTTATTTAAATTAGGTAAGTTTTTTAAATTTGATAAATTAATTAATTTAAAATTTAATTAATTTAAATAAATTAATTTTAATATTTAATTAATTTTAATGTAATACTTTTTTTATAATTTTTTATTTTTTTATTTTAAAAATGATTATTCAAAATTTTCAAATTTTAAAAGCATGATTATTCAAATTTTTCTATAATTTATATATTTTTCTTATTTAATTTGTTATGTAGCATTTTAAAAATGACTTGGAATTTAATGTAATACTTTTTCTATTTTTTTATTTTTTTGTTTTTTTATTTTAAAAATGATGTGGCAGGCATGACTGATGTGGCAGATGTGGCAGCTGATGTGGCAGCTGACGTGGGAGAGAGTATCTTACACGCACCAAAAAAGGGTTTAAAATGTTACTTTTTAGTAGGTTCAGGGGTCCAGATGACAAACATGTAAGTAGAAGTGTCCAACTTAAAAAAACCGACAATGTATTGGGGTCCAGGAGGTCATTTTGCCTTAAAAAAACCCAAGTGACAAGAATAGACATGATTTTGCCTAAGAATCATACTAGACATGTATGGACCAGAACTGTATGCTTTGATGTAGGATTGAGCCAGTGGACTCAAAAAAGAGTCACGTAATTTGTAAATGATAATCTTCATTAAGTAAATATTTTTTTCAAATATTATTTAGGAAAATTCGAAAAATATTTTAAAATATAAAATATTAGGAAAATATTTCCAATGCATGAAGTAACCTTAAACCAATAATTGAGTGCGTATTTGTACTTATAACGTAATGATATAAAATATCAAAATTTAGGGATATTAAATAATAAATTTAAAAATATAAAAATAACATAGGGGCATTAGTAAAATCGCCTAGAATGCAACAAATAAGTAACAACCCCAAAACATGCGTATTAGAATGAAGTAACCTTAAATCAATAATTGAGTGCATATGTATACATATAACGTAACGACATAAAATATTAAAATTTAAGCATATTCAATAAAAAAAATTGAAAAAATATAAAAATAACGTGGGGGACTTTAGAAAAACCACCTAGAATGAAATAGATAAGTAACAACCTCAAATTATGCATATTAGAATGACCTTAAACCAATAATTGAGTGCATATTCGATATTTAGATTTAAATATTTATGGATTAAATAAAAAATTGAAAAATAAACTTGGGGACATTACGAAAACTGCCCCAACATATGAGGTAATACTGAAATATCGTTAAAAACTCTTAAAGCATGTATTTAATTAAAAGAGCTAGTATGCAACCATGAGGATGATGATGGATGAACGTTATGAATATATTCAGATGATTTAACCTAGGTTTACGCTCTTTTGATTTTTGTACTGTGCCATCACCTTGCCCATGGTGTCATGGTGCCTTGATGTGCTCGCGATGGGTGCACGGGCATGCGGGTACCAAGCACATAGTTCCTAGCTTAGGATTCATGGGTTACATGGTGCACGGTGCCTTGGTGCCATGGTGCGCGGTGCCTTGGTACCATGGTGTGCTGTGACATCATGCCATGGTGCGTGTTGCCATGGTACTTGGTGCCTTGGTTCCATGGTGTGTGGTACCATAGTGCCATGGTACACGGTGCCTTGGTGCCATAGTGTGCAGTGCTATGGTATCTTGGCGCCATGGTACCCTGGTGCGTGGTGCCCTGGTGCCATGGCGCCTTGGCGCCATAGTGCCGGGTGTCGTGGTGCCATGGTGCCTTGGTTCCTTGGCTCCATGGTGCCTTGATTCCATGGCGCCATGGTACACAGTACCTTTGTTCCTTGGTGAAACAAACTCGATAAAGAAACCACCATGGTAGGCCACTATAAGTCCTTCGGCATTTTTTATCATGGCACTTGACGACACTTGTTTTTCATGCTTCCAATTTTGCTGGACATTAGAGCCTGGATCATTGGTCATGTCTCTAGTATTGCACTTGACGGTCACCTAAACCTCTAATTATGACATGCCTCCACGCACCGACGTTGGCCTCGCGATGCATTGCTGGGCTTTTGAGCTGCACTCCGCTTCACAGAAAACCTCTAATTGTGACGTCGTAGTTTTGCACGAAAGTCCACTTAATATCATACTTAACTGTTTGGAATTAAACGGACGTGATACTTGAAAATAAGAGGCGAACTCAGGTGAGTCTATGCCACGGCATGCTCGAGTGTGTGGTGAACTCACAAAACTTAGTGGGATTTTCCAAGTATGGATGCACAAACCTCCTTTGGAATGGATGAAAAAATAATTAGATTGAAGGGAGACAGACGAACTAGAGAGACAAAGGGCTGAATCTCAGTTGATCATGGAAGCAAGGCCACTCTGCCACTTACAATATCCCATCGCGTGTTTAAGTCATCTGCAAACTATTCTACCCGCCGCTCGATGGAAATTGTACTTCAAGGTGGCCACTGCAACCTTTCCGCCATGATGGCTTAGCTTATGAGACGTGCCCTTAGGGGTCAAGGCCCCAACTCCCGGTCGGCAAGCAGACGGCGGGTGCATGTATCGCTTCTAGCCCGGATTCTGACTTAGAGGCATTCAGTCATAATCCAGCCTACAGTAGCTTCACGCCACTGGCTTTTCCACCAAGCGCGATGACCAATTATGTGAATCTGTGGTTCGTCTCCTATTTGGTTGAATTACAACTGCGACACTGTCATTAGTCGGATAAAACTAACCTATCTCATGACGGTCCAAACCCAGCTCACATTCCCTATTGGTTGGTGAACAATCCAACACTTAGTGAATTATGTTTCACAATGATAGGAAGAGCCAACATCGAAGGATAAAAAAGCAACGTCGCTTTGAATTCTTAGCTTCCACAAGTCAGTTATCCCTGTGGAAACTTTTCTGACACTTTTATCTTTAAATTCTGAAGGTCTAAAGGTTTGTATTCATAATGGAAATCAGAATCAAATGAGCTTTTACCCTTCTGTTCCATACGAGATTTATATTCTCATTGAGTTCATCTTAGGACACCTACGTTATCTTTTAATAGATGTGCTGCCCTAACTAAACTCCCCACCTGTCAATGTCTTCCGCCTGCATCGGCCAATAGAGCGAGCCTTGGGTCAAAAAAGAGGGGTAGTGCCCCTCTTTCAATTCACGGAATAAGTAAAATAACATTAAAAGTAGTGGTATTTCACTTTCGCCTTTCGGCTCCCACTAATACTACACCTCTCAAGTTATTCCACAAAGTCGTACTAGAGTCAAGCTCAACAAGGTCATCTTTCCCTGCTGATTCTGCCAAGCCTATTCCCTTGGTTGTGGTTTCGCGGGATAGTAGACAGGGACAGTGGGAATCTTGTTAAGCCATTTATGTGCTTCACAAATTAGATGACGAGGCATTTGGCTACCGTAAGAGAGTCATAGTTACTCCCATTGTTTACCCGCGCTAGGTTGAATTTCTTCACTTTGACATTCAGAGCACTGTGCAAAAATCACATTGCGTGAACATCTATTGGGACCATGGCAATGCTTTGTTTTAATTAAACAATCGGAATCCCCTTTTCGTACCAATTCTGAGTTGGTTGTTCGACGCGCAGGGAAAGCCCCCGATGGAACCGTTCCCAGTCTATCCCCCTTACGGCATGCATAAACCCAGTCTCATCGCGGGAGATGCTCGAGTAGTCCACCGATAGCCGACGAGTTTGGGACTGGGACCCCCATGCCCATCCCTCAGAACCAATCCTTTTCTAAAAGTTATGGATCCATTTTTCCGACTTTCCTTGCCTACATTGCACCACCGACTAGAGGTTGTTCAACTTGGAGACCTGATGCGGTTATAAGTATGATTGATCAAGGACGGTATTTGGTCCTGTAGATTTTCAAGGGCTGCTAGGAGCGCACCAGACACCAGGCGACGTGCAGTGCTCTTCTAGCCGCTGGACCCAACCTCCGGCTGAGCCGATTCTAGTGTGGGTAGGGTGTTAAACAAAAAAGATAACTTTTCCCGAGACTCCCGTGACGTCCCCGGACTTTCTAATGTTGTTGTCAATTGCCACATCCCAGTTCAGGAATTTTAACCCGATTTCTTTTCGTCGTACGCGTGAAATGCGCTATCTTTCGGGGCTTCCCCGACCCTTACAATCAACTAACCCATGTGCTACAATTGTTCACATGGAGCCTTTTCTCTCTTTGGCCTTTAAAGTTCTCATTTGAATATTTGCTAGAACCACCAAGATCTGTACCAACGACCGCTTTGCCTGGGCTGGTACCCAAGGTTTTTGTAGCGACCGCTGCGCCCTCCTACTCATCGAGGCTTGGCACTTTCCCAATGGACGGGTGTATGTTGCGCTCATAAGCGCCATCCATTTTTGGGGCTTGTTGATTCGGCAGGTGAGTTGTTACACACTCCTTACTGGATTTTGACTTCCATGTCCACCATCCTACTGTCTTAATTGACCAACACCCTTGGTAGGATCTAGGTTAGCGCACAGTTTGGAACCCTAACCCGGCTCCCGGTTCATCCCACATTGCCAGTTCTGCTTACCCAAAATAGCCCACTTGGAGCTCTTAATTCCATGGTGCAGCTCAACAAAGCAACCGCTCCATCCTACCTATTTAAAGTTTGAGAATAGGTAGAGGGCATTGCGCCCCCGAGGCCTCTAATCATTAGCTTTACCTAATAGAACTCGCACGTGAGCTCCAGCTATCCTAAGGGAAACTTTGGAGGGAACCAACTACTAGACGGTAAGATTATTTTTTCGCCCCTATAACCAAGTCAGATGAACGATTTGCACGTCAGTATCACTGCGGGCCTCTACCAGAGTTTCCTATGGATTCGCCCCGCTCAGGCATAGTTCACCATCTTTCGGGTCCCGATAGGTATGCTTACACTCGAACCCTTCTCAGAAGATCAAAGTTGGGGATCCCACCAATCATCTTCCTTATGCCTTACGGGTTTACTCGCTCGTTGACTCGCACATATGTCAGACTCTTTGTTCTGTGTTTCAAGATGAGTCGAATGGGGAGTTCACAGTCCAGCTTCCAGAGTGCTCAGAAACCGAAGCACGCCATAGGTGCGCGCTGCCTTCCATAATCGAGGAGACGACATTCCACGAGCATATCGAGAGTCCGATATTTGTCCACCCCCAATCCACGTTGTTCCACACCATGAGTTGATCTGCGGACTGGCTCATCAACATTCCACATCCAACCGAGGTGCATCGTCGGCCCTATCCGTTTTTCTCCTAATAATTTCAAGTACTCTTTGACTCTCTTTTTAAAGTCCTTTTTATCTTTCCCTCACGATACTTGTTTGCTATCGGTCTCTCACCCATATTTAGCCATAGATGGAATTCACCACCCAATTTGGTTGCATTCCCAAATAACTCAACTCATAGACAGCGCCTCATGGGGCGACAGGGTCCGGGAACAATGGGGATCTCACCCTGTCTAGCGCCCCCTTCCAAGGGACTTGGTCTCGGTCCACCTCTAAGGACGATTCTCTAGAATACAATTTGGATGACGGAGCTGCCCGACTCTAAAGCTGGGTTGTTCCTGATTTGCTCGCCGTTACTAATGGAATCCTTGTAAGTTTGTTTTTCTCTGCTTATTGATATGCTTAAAACCAACGATAATCCCGCCTTACCTAGGGTCGGGGTCAGAGCTCCTAAGCGCAATAGGGTCCTGAAGTCTAGATGTATGATGGGTTGTATCCGCGATAAGAGAGAGAGTTGAGTTAAAACCACCACTTGTCATGACGTCCGTCGACATGGACTCGCATTAAGGATAGACGCGAGCTCGAGGTGCACGAGAGGCCAGTATCTGCCTTGCAATGACAGCGCACCTCGTGATTGAGTCACGATGCAAGGGGGCAATGCAATGCGTAACACCCAGGCAGACATTCCCTCGGCCTAATGGCTTTGTGCATAAATTGCGTTCAAAGACTCGATGGTTCACCGGATTCTGCAATTCACACAAAGTATCGCATTTTTCTACGTTCTTCATCAATGCGAGAGCTGAGATATCCATTACCGAGAGTTATTTCAGTTTACTAAAAAAGCACAAGTCCCCCCGACACACACCACGACTGGGGTACGAGGGGCAGGATATCAATTTAAGTATTCCTTGGCATTTTCCGTACCTGGATTCGTTAGTCGCCCGACACGCAAAGGGTCGAAGAACTCTGCCCGTGCAGATTCCCCAGTTGTTAAACATGTTCATGGGTCGTTCTGCTGTTCAGGTTTCGACAATGATCCTTCCGCAGGTTCACCTACAAAATCCTTGTTACAACTTCTCCTTCCTCTAAATGATAAGGTTCAATGGACTTCTCGAGATGTAGCGGGAAGTGAACCCCCCACGTTGCCGCAATTCAAACATTTCACCTGATCATTCAATCGATAAGAGCGAAGGGTGGTCTGTACAAAGGGCAGGGATGTAGTCAACGCGAGCTGATGAGTCGCGCTTACTCGGAATTCTTCGTTGAAGACTAATATTTGCAATGACCAATCCCCATCACGATGAAATATCAAAGATTACTTGGGCCTATCGTCCAAGGCTATATACTCATTGAATACATCAGTGTAGCGTGTGTGTGGCCCAGAATATCTAAGGGAATCACAGGCCTGTTATTACCTCAAACTTCCGCGGCCTAAAAGGCCATAGTCCCTCTAAGAAGCAGGCCGCGAAGGGATACCTCCACATAGTTAGTTATCACGTTGAGGTCTCATTCATTAACAAAATTAACCAAAAAAATCTCTCCACTAACTAAGAACGACCATGCACCACCACCCATAGAATCAAGAAAGAGCTCTCAGTTTGTCAATCCTTACTATGTATGGACTTGGTAAGTTTCCCCATGTTGAGTCAAATTAAGCCTTAGGCTTCACTCCTGGTGGTGCCCTTCCATCAATTTCTTTAAGTTTCAGCCTTGCGACCATACTTCCCCTATAACCCAAAAGCGAGAAAGGCATGGGACACGAGAGAGGCCTTTCGGTTCACCCCGCACATAAAATGCGATGGGCAAAATGGGATCGATAAAACTTGATAATGCCTGGGCATTAGGTATGCAGCACAGGAAACCGACTAAGAGAAATCCTAAATTATGCTTGCCCCACGACTGAGATGACAGGTGGTTCATAACATCGCTGCTCTAGCAGGGATCCAACCTAACCGCACAAGCCAAACACAACTCACGCAACGTCTGTCCAAATACTCCATCGATGTAAGCCCAACACCGACCCCAACGCCTAGAAATAAATGTCGTATGCTACTACCTATGCAGAATTTTCAAGGCTAAAACAAGTCCCGCTTGACACGATAGCCCACCCTTAGGGAGAAGAGAAGATGAAGGCACGCCGAGGCTAATGCACGGGCGCAACCCTCATCATCCGCCGACGCTCTATATGGATTCGTCTCAGCCCCATGCATGTATCTCCTGGACCTTTCCCGGAGAGAAGCATCCAGAACACACCGCACGCTCAAAAGCACTGCCTCATCTGGAATCAAGAGCCAACAGCCCCATCGTGCTCGACGACACCCATAGAAAACACGAGCGCATAATGAAGCGCGCTTGACATTGTTTCATGGGCACCGACAGCTCACATGGACTAGCCATGCATACTTCCATATGCCCACACTACAAACTGACATGCCTAGTGAGAACCTATGCAAACTAGCGACAGTCGCCTTGAAGTGCCTTCAGCACCTCTACCCCCCTTATATATGCTTACAAAAAACCCAAGTGACAGGAGTAATCATAATTTTACCAAAGAATCATACTTGACATATACGGACCAGAACTGCACATTTTGACGTAAGACCGAGCCAATGCTCTCACAAAAGAGTCATGTAATTTGTAAATGATAATTTTCATTAAGAAAATATATTTTTTCAAATATTATTTATGAAAATTCAAAAAATATATAAAAATAAATAAAAGATATGAAAAATACTTTTAAAATATAAAAACATTAGGAAAATATTCCCAACACATGAACTAACGTTTAACCAATAATTCAGTGCATATTTGTACTTATAACGTAATGATGTATGAGCTCATACTAACACATTTGATGCTTTTAACTAACAATAACTGTGAAGTTTTAAGAAACTTTTGTCGTTTTTTATTAGCTTATGTTTGATTTTGCAGTTTAAGCTGATATGATAGAGAACACAAGAAAATGGAAGTAAAGAAGTTAAAATCTTAAGAAATATGAAGACAAGTGTGGCTGACAACATTTTTGATAAGTCGTCAGCCCTGTGATAAGTTATCAAGTTTGTCATCAGCAGTAAACAGAGAATTGGCCTAAGTTGAAAGATATGATATTTTGTGGTAAGTCGTCAAGGGTCTGATAAGCTGTCAAGAATGTTGTCAGCCTGAGGCAGCACAGGAGAACTGAAGAAGAGCTTTGATGACATTTTATGACAGGCAGTCATAAAGCTGATAAGTTGTCAAGCTTATCATTATTCTTAAACAGGAAGATCCAAAACTAAAGAAGGAGTTGATGACATTTGTGATAAGTCGTCAGCCTCCTGATAGGCTATCACAAATATTGTCACCTAATCCGAGGGATTTTTGAATTCTATTATTTTTTTTCCATAATTACGGTGAACTATTTAAAGCTTTGTTTTAGGGTTTTCTAAGAGAGTTCTGCACATTGAGTTTTGATAATACTTTTGATATTTTTCTCTCTCTAATTTCTTGGATTGAAAAAGCAAATACTTTGAAGAGATTATTATCATTATTCTGGAATTTTCCTTTGTCATCTAATTTGCGATTCACTAGTTATTATTCTTTTTATGGTAAGTTTAACCTTCCAAGCATGAATACAACTTGTTTTTTTTTTTATTTTAGCATTATGAGTGGCTAAATTCCTTTAAACTGAATTATGGGATCTAGGGTTAGGTCTTGATAAGGTGCTAAGTGTTCAAGATTCAAAAGGTGGTAGAATTTCTTTATAATTCTGAGGTTTTAATTAACTTCTGTTGGTTGCAAATAATAGATAACTCCTGCTTTGGTTTGCTTGAGAAATAAATCAAATATAGTGGGAAGTGAATTATCAACAGGGACTTGGAAATACCCCATTTAATAATCAGCGTTGTAACAAGGTTGGTTAACCTGAGGTAAAATCTGGGCAATGAATATAAATTCCCTAAGTCTGAGAGGATTAGGTAATTAAATGCTTAAGTAGGTCGAGAGATATTTAAGTATAACGTCGATAAAGATAACTTGTTTTCCTACCTACCATGAGAATCTTGAACCACCGTTAGCACATTTTAAGTACCGAAATCCCTAGTGAACATAATTCTGGTTTTTCAAAAACTCTTGATTATGAACACCAATTAAAGCGGCCGATAATTACTTGTTAAACTAATAACACCCCATTTTTGGGAAAATCCATCTATCAATTGATTGATTTGCGAATGTCTTACGTTTATACAATTTTCCCTGTGGGATTCGACTCCAACCTAGTTGGGTTTTATATTGACAATGATCGCTTACAATCTCATTAAGAGGTGTAGTTTGAGCGTTATCAAAAATGGCGTCATTTCAGGGGAATACGGTTGTAAACTGAAGTTTGTGTGCGCAAATAAACTATTAGTTAAGTTTATGCCAAGAACCAGAAGTTCTGGTGAACCATTATTACCACCTAATCTGGAATCAAAACGAAATGGAAGAATGGTAGAACAACAAGAGGCTGACAGACTGGCAGCCTTAGGTAGAGCTCAGGTGAATAAGCAAAATGTCGGGCAACAGACACGACATCTAAATTCTAAGGATGAAGATTTGAGAGACGAGGAGTTGCTGAATCCTGGTAACCCAAGGCGTGCAGAGCAGATAGATGTACCAGTACGGCATAATATTAACCGAAACCATCCGTTCCGAGAAAGAAAAGAGTAGCAGCTGGTACAATATAATCCCAATGATGATGATGATGGCTTGGACGGGGCAGGTACAACGGGTGCAATCATTGCTCCAACGTTAGCCACTTAGGCCAAGTTCAACATTACGAGTACTATGATCCAACTCCTCAATCTGAAGGAGTTGTTTGGTGACCTTCCTGGGGATGATCCAAACCTATATCTGGTAAATTTTAGCACCATCTGCAAATCTTTTGATAACCCACGAGTGGGAAAAAATGCTATCTGATTGAGATTATTTTTGTTGTCTCTTTCTGGGGAGGAAACATTGTGGTTAAATGAGCTGACACTCGATCCTATAACAAACTGGAGCCAGTTGAATGGAGCTTTTCTAGAAAAGTTCTTTTCGCCTTCCAGAAGGGTATAGTTGAGGGACGAGATCAGTAACTTTAGGAAGCTCCCGACTGAAGTCTTATATGAAACATGGGAAAGATTAAAGAAGAAGCTAACACAGTGTCCGAACCACAACATGATGGACATACACTTGATGGAGACTTTGTACAGGGCTCTTAATTCTGTTAAGAAGCCAATTGTAGATAATGTTGGTGGTGCTTCATTTGCTGATCTTACATTCCCTGAGGCTTCAAAGTTGCCGGACAGAATGACCAAACAGAGTCGGGCGTGGCATAGCAGAGACTCTATGGTAGCTAGCCCCACTGTTTCTGTGGGTATTACTACAGAACAATACAAAAGAGAAGCGGAGCATGACCAATACATGGCTCAGCTTAAAACACAGATGAACTTGCTGACCAAGCACTTACTATCAGACAAGGTTAAAAAGGTAAAAGCTGTGGGATATCGAGATAGAAGTGATGCTGATGCAGATGAAGAGACAAACTATGTTAATAATCAAAGGGGTTTCCGAGGTAATAGCCAAGGGAATCAAGGTCGGAACTTTTATGATAATCCTGGTTATAAAGATAGGGAGCAAGGAAATTAAAGGAATACCAATGACAAGAGCGGGCTATATGTTCCTTCTAAAAATCACGAGGCTGCTTTAACAAGTTCCGCAAAAATATCCATGGGGGACATGATGGCTAAGTTATTAAAGGGTGTGGAGGAAACAAACTCTGGTGTGACCACCATGAAGACCGATCTGATATCTATCAGTCTGTTGGTGCACTCACACTCTACTACAATAAAATAGTTAGAGCAGCAGATGAGCGAAATTTTTGCAGCATTCAACCAGAGGAAGAGCGGAACGTTACCGAGTGATACGATCCAAAATCTGTGGAATGATGGCTCATGCATGGATATTACCACTAGGAGTAGTAAGATATTACTTGACCCTTCTTTGGGAAAATATGTAGCTGATGAGGTAGTTTTTGATGAATCGAAAGAAGGTGATCCAGTGGAGTATGAAAAGCTGGACAATTCTGATGATGCTCCAGAGAAAGGTAAAGAGAAGGAGAAAGAGGTAGTGCTGAAAACTATCCCAAGACCACCACCTCCCTTTCCTCAATGATTAAAGAAGAAAATGGATGAGGGAAAATTCAGCAAATTCATGGCAATCCTCAAGCAATTGACAATAAATGTGCCTTTAGTTGAGGCACTTGAGCAAATACCAGGATATGCGAAGTTCATAAAAGGCCTTGTGACTAAGCAATGGAAGGTTATCCATGAACCGAAAGACAATCTCCTTCATTGTGGCGCTATATCTACAAGGTCTTTAGTGCAAAAAAGGCAGATCTGGGAGCGTTTACCATCCCGTACACTATTGGTTTCCTGAATTTCACAAAAGCACTATGTGATTGGGAGCCAATATAAACCTAATGTCACTTGTTGTGTATAAGAAACTGGGTTTGGAGGATTCTACTCTGAAATACATGCAGTTAGCGATGACAGATAGGTCTATGAAATATCCTGTGGGCATATTGTACGATGTCTTGGTTAAGGTGGCCTATTTCATTCTGCCTGCTGATTTTGTAGTCTTGGATTGTGAAGTGGACTTTGAAGTGCCCATCATCTTAGGCAGACCATTCCTTGTAACTGGGCGAGTGATAGTAGACATAAAGCTGAATGAGCTGAAGTTCAAGATCAATGAAAAAGAAGAACGCTTCAAAATACACTTATCCATGACTCAACAAAAAGAGATGAGTGTTTTCTCAATCGTTGATGTATTCTATGAATATGGTAAAGGGGTATCAACAGGTTGTCTTGGCAAAGTCTGAGTAGTCAAGATAACCGAGTCGTGCCGCGATGTTAAATCAGGCGCTGCATGGGAGGCAACCCATGACCCATAGGATTTATCCATTCTAGGTATACTCTAATCCTAAGTTCAGATTTTCTTCGATTTTAAGTTGAGGGTGTAGAGTAAATTTTCGTTGTAAAATTTTGTAGCCGATTAGGATAAATACTTGTACTTGAGACAGTTGAATTGTTTTGTGATTTTTGTACACCTCTTCAAGTGGTCTAATTCTATAACTGTGTGATTTGCATTCAAGTGTGACCACTGTGCATCTTTGTATGGAATTAGTTCTAGTAACATAGTAATCTTTGCTAAACAGTTTCATGAATTGAATGAATCGTAGATTTTGATCTACTTTTTTTCCATGTGTGTGTGAGAAACTACTTAGTTCCTTCTATATGCTGAAGCCAGAACTTGACCGGTTAGTCTTACCTAGTTTGAAGGATAGGGGTTAAGAAAGGATCATAGGACATTTTGATTTTATCTCACTTTAGCCTAAATGACTGTCCCTATGTGCATAATATCCCTTGATCCCTGGTTTGAGACTAATTAGCCTATTTCTTTTTATGACACCTATCACCTTCTCATTTAGATCATAATGAACCTGTTTTGACCCTGGTCCTCCTTGGACACTGTGCACCTTGACTTAGGAAAATGGCCTAAGTTGAGGGTGGCTATCATAGGGGTGTGTGATATAGAATAAGTATAAACAAAGGTAGAATAAAAGAAAAGAATAAAAAGTCGGGTACAAAAGAAAGGGCAAGAAAAAAAAGAAAAATTGTGAAAAAGAATAAGTAATTAAGAAAAGACTGTACCCAGCCTAAATAAGTGTGATCAAGGAAAGAGAAGAGAGGAAAAGGCTAATGAGTGTAACCCCAAAAAGCTTGTGCAGTGTCAAGGAGGCTTAGTTACTTTAAATACCATTGAGTATCCTACAAGCCCCTAGCCTGCGTTACAAGCCTAAGAGAAGTCCTACAGTGATCCTAACGGACCTATCTGAAGATCTGGGTAATGAAAATAAGGCCAATACTATGGTACTTGGCATACACTGATTGGAACTTCGTTCTGAGATTGAGTGTTTGATTTTCCCCATGGTTACATAGATAATTCATGATATGAGATGAGGGGGATGTCTTTGTTGTGACGGCACATTGGTTACATTACTAGTTACTGACTTTTTCGGGTAATGTAATAATGGTCCATGCATGGTTTTTATAACTGAACAGATGTCGTATCTTGATTCCTGTGTGTTGCATTGGTGTTCTTCATTGTTCTTGAATTGAGTGACCTTGGAGATACTAAAAGTGTTTTGAGATGATATGGATGATTGACTGCCATATGTACTTTGTAATCTCTTAGTTGTGTTGAGTTGCTCGAGGACAAGTAATAGTTTCAAGTTGAGGGTGTTGATGTGTGAGCTAATGCTAACACATTTGAGGCTTTTAACTAAGAATAATTGTGAAGTCTTAAGCAACTTTTGTCATTTTTTATTGGTTTATGTTTGATTTTGCAGTATAAGCTGATATGATAGAGAACCAACAAGAATGGATGCAACGAAGTTGAAATCTGAAGACAAGTCTGGCTGACGACATTTATGATATGTCGTCAGCCCTGTGATTAGTTATCAAGTTCATCGTCAGCAGTAAACAGAGAATTGGCCTAACTAGAATGATGTGACAAAATTTTGTGATAAGTCGTCAAGGCTCTGATAAGCTATCAAGAATATCGCCATCCTGAGGCAACATAGGAGAACTGAAGCAGAGCTTTGACGACATTTTGTGATAGGTCGTCATGAAGATGATAAGTTGTCAAGTTGGTCGTCAGCCTTAAACAGGAAGAGCCAAAACTGAAGGAGTTAATAACATTAGTGATAAGTCGCCATCCTCCTGATAGGCTATCACAAATTTCATCAACTAATCCGAGGGATAACTGAATTCTATTATTTAGTTTCCATAATTAGGATGAACTATTTAAAGCTTTGTTTTAGGGTTTTCTAAGAGAGTTCCGTACATTGAGTTTGGACAATACTTTTGATATTTTTCTCTCTCTAATTCTTGGTTTGAAAAAACAAATCTTTGAAGAGATTATTATCATTATTCTGGGATTTTTCTTTGTGATCTAATCTGCAATTCACTAGTTATTATTCTTCTTGTGGTAAGTTTAACCTTCCAAGCATGAATATAACTTGTTGTTTTAATTTTAGCATTATGAGTGGCTAAATTCCTTTAAACTGAATTATGGGATCTAGGGTTAGGTCTTGATAAGGTGCTAGGTGTTCAAGATTCAAAAGGTGGTAGGATTTCCTGATAATTCTGAGGTTTTAATTAACATCTGTTGGTTGCAAACAATAGATAAAAACTGCTTTGGTTTTCTTGAGAAAGAAATCAAATATAGTGGGAAGTGAATTATCAACAGGGACTTGGAAATACTCCGTTTAATAATCAGTGTTGTAAAAAGGTTGGTTAACCTAAGGTAAAATTTGGGCAATGAATATAAAATTCCCTAAGTCCGAGAGGATTAGGTAATTAAATGCTTAAGTAGGTTGAGAGACATTTAAGCATAACGTCGATAAAGATAACTTGTTGTCCTACCTACCGTTAGAATCTTGAACCACCGTTAGCACCTGTCAAGTACCGGAAGCCCTAGGGAACAAAATTTTGGTTTTTCAAAAACTCTTGATTACGAACACTGATTAAAGTGACCGACAATTATTTGTTAAACTAAAACCCCCCCATTTCTGGGAACATCCAACTATCAGTTGATTGATTTGTAAACGACTTACGTTCACACCATGTTCCCTGTGGGATTTGACCCCAACCTAGTTGTGTTTTATATTGACAATAATCGCTTACATTCTCATTGAGAGGAGTAGGTTGAGCGTTATCACGTAACAATATAAAATATCAAAATTTAAGGATATTAAATAAAAAATTAAAAAATATATAAAAATAACTTGGGGGCATTAGTAAAATCTCCCAAAATGCAACAGATAAGTAACTACCCCAAGACATGCGTATTAGAATGAAGTAACCTTAAACCAATAATTGAGTGCATATGTATATGTATAACATAACGATATAAAATATCAAAATTTAAAGATATTCAATAAAAAATATAAAAAATATAAAAATAATGTGGGGGGGACATCAGGAAAACCGCCTAGAATGAAATCGATAAGTAGCAACCCCAAAACATGCATTTTACAATGACCTTAATCTATTATTTGAGTGCATTTTCGATATTTAAATTTAAATATTTAAGAATTATATAAAAGATTAAAAAAAAAACTTGGGGACATTACAAAAACTGCCCCAACATATGAGGTAATATTACGATATTTTTAAAAAATAATTTGAGCTTGTATTTTACGAAAGGAGTATGCAATGGTTAGGATGATGATGGACGAACATTATGAATATATTTGGATGATCAAACCGAGGTTTACCTACTTTTGATTTTTTCATGGTGCCTTCACTGTGCCCATGGTGTCATGGTGCCTTGATACGCTCATTGCGGGTGCACGGGCGCATGGGTGCCTAGTACACAGTTCCTAGCTTAGCATACATAGGTGCCATGATGCGCACTGCCTACGTTCTATGGTACGCGGTGCCATGGTACCTTGGTACCATGGTGCGCGGTGCCTTGGTCCCATGGTGTACGGTGCCATGGTGCGTAGTTCCTTGGTGCCTTGGTGCTACGGTGAGCTATGCCATGGTGCCATGGTGTGCGGTGCCATAGTGCCTTGGCGCCATGGTTCCATGGGGCGCGGTGTCGTGGTGCCTTGGTTCCATGTAGCCATGGTGCATGGTGTCGTGGTGCCTTTGTGCAAACAACTCGAGAAATACACCACCATGGTAGGCCATTGTAGGTCCTTCGGCATTTTTCATCATGACACTTGTTTTTCATGCTGCTGATTTCTCCGAACGTCGGTGTCACGCCCCAAATCCCATTGGAGCAGACTGGCACCCGTAGCCGAGGAGGCCCGGGAGAACCCGTTCATAACCTATACTTTCACATTTACATTACTTATGAAAATTAGAAATTTGGGCAGCACTTCGTTGTAAATAGAAGAAAACAGTACCTGTATCAGCCCAGCAGACACGCATATATATATATAAACAGTAATTGGCCGTCAGAGCCATCACGTCTATCAACCAAACACTCCTATGGCTGTACAATATGTCTACAAAAGCCTCTACATAGATACCCAACTGAGTTAGGGTCGGGACAAACTCCCGCCCACAAAAGACTTTTATACAAATACCAAAAATACATATAGAAACGACTTGGGATGCCCCGAAACAACTGGATCTCACCACAATCAACAGAATGTCCTGGCTCTTACTGCGGAGGTGTACGACCTGAAGTACCCGTTCCTGCAGGCATGAATACGGGTCCCCCATGAGGGACGTCAGTACGGAAATATGTACTGAGTATGTAAGGCAGTGAGTATCAAGATGAGATACAAAAGATCAACAGAACCCAGATACCAGTGAATAAACAGTATGAGTAGACCACACTTAAAAGAGCTGATGGGATACCTGCACATTACTTTCATATCATTACTTCCCGTATTCCTTATCAATACATAACATATGTCATACAATGGCCAACTGATCAGTGGTACTAATACAATACATCAGGGACCACCCCTGGAATAGCATATATACATAATCTTTATAATACAATGGCCAACTGATCAGTGGTACTAATACAATACATCATATCATCAATTTAAAATAAAGACATTCCATTTCTTAATTCAATTAATCTTTGAGATTGGTTACTTTGTGGTCACACCTTATGGAACTTGAAACCATGATACCTCAATAGAAAAAACATGTAAATAGGTAATCAATATCATGAAAATGAAGTAGAGAATCATGGATACCTCATTAAACCATTTCGGAGTCAACAATAGTATATGGACATTTTTTTGACTAGCCGGACATCTTAAAAGTGAAAACAAGTTCAATTGGTAGTGTCGAAGATCATATGATGTTATTATGTGTCATGTGTCGTAGGACAATGTTGGAAGCTTACTTGAGAGTTCCATGGGTCATTATTCATGCCAAAGATTATATAGAGTATGTCTTACATACCTTGATATAACCACTTCAATACAAGTCCAACTTGACTTCCCGTACTCTTCGAACACTTATCTACAATAAGTCATTTGTGGCAAACTAGTATTAGCAACCAAACCTTACCATTTAGGTATTAACTTCACCAAATAATGTCTAGGAAGTAATCCTTTAACTCATCAATAAGAGTGCTACATACATCCTCTTATACTCTTATTACATTCACATATAATGCATTTTCATGCAATATCCCTCAACATCACTCTTAGCCTTTATTTCCCCTCTTAATCACCATCCAATACCAACATGATCACTAGGCATACATAACCACTAATATAATGATATATCACCACAATTCATCCTTCATAATCCAATACAACAACTTCCATAATTTACTACTAACAATTTATACAAAACAATTCATAACTATGTTTCTAGTTATCTTCCAACATCAAGACAATACTCATAATCCTTTATCAATACTTATTCATGGATAAGAATTAAGAATATCTAATTTTCATACCTTAACAATGAACTCTTTTATTTAGAATCCTCCTTACATAACCATGGGGTGCTTCTCGAAGCTTTCGAGATGGTGAACACAACTACGGAACCAATTCGAATTTTCTACGGTTGAATCACAAAATATTTGAAGTTGAAATTAGGCTAGGGTTTCACCTTCTCATAATAATTGGATGATATATGATATATATGAGGCTAAGTGTATTTTTATAAAGACCAATTTTCGTCCAAGAGGTAATAGAAAATGACCATTTTGCCCTAAAAATTTAAATAAAATCCGAATCTGTCCCCAGTGGACAGTTTTGACAGGCTGAAGTAAATCGATCATAACTCTTTGCTCCGGTATCGTATTTGGGTGAAACAAATTTCATTGGAAAGATAATTCAAATTTATTTCATTTTCATATAAAGTATACCACCCAGTTCTTCCTGTAAAAGGAGTTATGGTCGTTTAAAGTTGACCCAAAAATCTGTCCCAAAATACTGTTTTTTTTATAGGCTGTAGTAAAACGGGTATAGCTCCTTACTCAGACATTGGATTTGGATGAAACCAATTTAATAGGAAATAAAACTCTCGGAGTTTTTCGTCGATATATAGAAGCTCACACAGTTCTTTTTTTACAAGGATTTATGATCGTCTAAAGTTGATCCAAAAAAAAAATTGCCTAGCTGCAGTAATTTTCCTGCAGATTTACTGTTCACAGGCTTCCCGGCCACCGTTTTGAAATTTCGAATGTGCTCGCTTATATGAAATACTCCTCTGTTTTGGGCAAACTTTATATCGTTGGAAATCTTATTCCAATACCTACGCATACAACTATTGACGGGATACTTCCGAACACCATAAACTTAATTTAACCCATACGCAAGCCTTTAGGACTCCATATAATCGCGATAAGTGTACGAAAAAATTTACGGGGTATTACATTCTCCCCCCCTTAAGAACATTCGTCCTCGAATGTTAGAATAGTTACTCAATTAAGACATGTCCAAGCTTACAATTAACATATTCATCATCATAACATACTTGCATAAAAATAAACACTTACTTGTTATTGTTCTTCCTCCGTCTCATGAACTTCCTCCTCATCGTTGAATAGGTAAGGGTACTTAATCTTCATCGCTTCCTCGGCTTACCATGTGATCTCCTCAACTTGGTGATTCCTCCAAAGTACTTTTACCGATGCTATCTCTTTATTCCTTATCTTTTTAATTTGGCGATCAAGAATAGCAATAGGCATTTCTTCAAAAGTGAGATCTTCTGTAACTTGTACATCTTCCGTAGTAGTGATGTGCGATGGATCTCCGATGTACTTGCGAAGCATCGAAACATGAAATATGGGATGAACTGCTGAGAGCTCTTGAGGTAGCTCTAACTCATAAGCAACTTGTCCAAATTTTTGAATGATCTTGTACGGACCTATGTATTGTGGACTTAACTTTCCTTTCTTGCCAAACCTCATCACTCCTTTCATTGGTGATACTTTCAAGAATACCCAACCGTCGATAGAAAACTCAAGTCCTCTTCTTCTAACATCCACATAAGATTTGTGTCGACTTTGAGCTATTTCAAGCCGTTGTTGGATCACTTTAACCTTCTCCATTGCTTGATAAACAAGATCCGGTCCGGTCCAAACAAGACCGCATCACCTGCTTCAAACCATCCTATTGGCGATCTACACTTTCTTCCATACAATACTTCATATGGTGCCATTTTGATACTTGAATGATAGTTATTATTGTAGGCAAACTCGATAAGAGGTAGGTGATCATCCCAGTTGCCTTTGAAATCTAATACACATGCTCGTAGCATATCTTCAAGTGTCTGGATGGTACGTTCCGCTTGTCCGTCATTTTGAGGATGAAAATCCGTACTTAGATTTACTTATGTCCCCAAACTCCTTTGAAATGACGTCCAGAAATTCGCGGTAAATTGGGCTCCTCGATCGGATATAATGGAAATTGGAACTCCATGTAACCGAACGATCTCCTTAATATACAACTTCTCATACTCTTCCGCCGTATAAGTTGTCTTAACTGGTAAGAAGTGCGCGGATTTGGTAAGCCTATCAATGATCACCCATATGGAATCAAACTTCCAAAATGTACGAGGCAAACCCGTGATGAAATCCATATTGATCTTGTCCCACTTCTAGACTAGAAGATCTATACATTGAATGTAACCACCGGGTTTCTGGTGTTCTACTTTGACTCTTTGACAATTCGGACATTCAGCTACAAATTCGGCAATATTCTTCTTCATTTTATTCCACCAATATATTGCTTTCAAATCTTGATACATCTTAGTCGACCCTAGATAGATGGAATACCTTGAACAGTGTGCTTCTGTCATAATTCTCTTTCTTAGCTCAACTACATCAGGTACACATAAACGATTCTGACACTGAAGCACTCCTTCTCGCGTAAGCTTAAATGCCTTTATCGTGCCACTCTGCACATCCTCCTTAAGCTGCAATAAAATTGGATCTGCATACTGCTTCTCTTTCACTTCATCTATCAATGAAGATTCCGCTGCATTACGTACAATAGCTTCTTCATCTGGAGTTTCGAGAAGTCGAACTCCCAAATTAGCTAGTTGGTGAAGATCCTTTATCATCCCCTGCTTTTCTATAGATGCCATTTTACACTTATGACTCAGTGCATCCGCTACCATATTCGCTTTCCCTGGATGATACAAGATATCAACATCGTAATCTTTCAACAATTCAAGCCATCTTCGCTGCCTCAAGTTTAGATCTTTCGGACTGAAGATATATTGCAGGCTCTTATGATCGGTATATATGTCAACATGAACCCCATATAAGTAGTGGCGCCATATCTTTAAAGCAAATACAACTACAGCTAGCTCAAGATCATGCGTGGAATAATACCTCTCATGTGGTCGCAACTGTCTAGAGCCATAGGCTATTACTCTACCATGTTGCATTAATACGCATCCTAAGCCAATTCTCGAAGCATCACAGTACACTGCATACCCTTCTGTGTCTTCAGGAAGTACCAATACCGGTGTAGAAGTCAACTTGCTCTTCAGATCTTGGAAACTCTTTTCACAGGCATCATTCCATTGAAACTTGGAGGCTTTATGCGTCAACTTAGTCAAAGGTGCAGAAATAGAAGAAAAATCTTCAACAAACCTTCTATAATAACCTGCCAACCCGAGGAAACTACGAATCTCCGTAGGCGTCGTGGGTCTTGGCCAATTCTTCACAGCCTCAATCTTCTGAGTGTCAACTTTTATGCCTTCACTGGATACAATATGGCCCAAAAATTCCACTGACTTGAGCCAAAACTCACATTTAGAAAACTTCGCATATAACTTACGATCACGAAGAATCTGCAACGCCTTCCTTAAGTGATTAACATGATCCTCTTATGATCTAGAGTACACCAGAATATCATCTATGAAAACTATCACGAACACATCTAGAAACAGCTTAAACAGCCTATTCATCAGATCCATAAAAACTACGAGTGCATTTGTCAGCACGAATGACATAACCAGGAATTCATAATGACCATACCATGTTCGAAAAGCTATCTTGGGTATATCTTTATCCTTGACTCTCACTTGATGATAGCCTGATCTTAAGTCAATCTTGGAAAAACACTGGGCACCCTGCAACTGGTCAAATAAATCATCAATTCGGGGAAAAGGGTATTTATTCTTGATAGTCACCTTATTCAATTGCCGATCTGCTAGGGCATACACACGGTTCTGAGCTCCGCTAGAAATAGTTGCTCCTCTATCACCCCTACCGTGACCCATAGGTTGTGCACCCCTACTCAAACGAGGCACCGATGATGACGCAACAGCTGATCCGGTAGGTCGTGTTATACCACTTGTGGTCCTGCGTAGGCAATTTCTAGCCATATGCCCCGGCTTACCACACCAAAAGCAATTGTTCATTCCAAGTCGACATCCGCCAAAGTGAAATCTTCTACATATGGGGCACGGGTGTCGTGGAGGTCTCAATTGACTCATACTCCCTTGCCCTTGATACCCCACTGTTCGCGAACTTTGATTTTCACTGCTTTGCCCGAACTGATTACCTCTGAACCTTTGAAATTGCGGTGGAGCACTAATTACAGGATAAGAAGATAACGGGCTAAGCAATCTATGCGAGAACGAAGGCCTAAAACCTCCCTGAGATGCCATAAACTGCCCTATAGCTCTGGCCCGCTTAGAATATCCTTTTTCTGATTCCTGGGTTCTTCTTCTTTGCCTCTGATCTTCCATTTTCTTAGCGAAAACTTGTATCCTTGCTATATCCATGTCCTTGTTCAAAGCAGCAATGGTACAATCTCTAACCAAGTATGGTTCCAATCTATCCACATAGTGATGAACTCTGTCATCCATAGTAGCTACCACATTAGAAGCATATCAAGACAAGGAGTTAAATCGAAGACTATACTCCCTTACACTCATATTACCCTGACGAAGATTTAAGAATTGATCTGCACGGGCCTGACGAGTCTCAAATGGAAGATAATGATCAATAAATGCATCTTTGAACTCTCCCCACGTAGTTGGAGGTGAATCAATACCCCTAGATCGTTTCCAATTCTCGTACCACAATATAGCCTCTCCTTTCAGTCTATACGTTACTAGCTCAACCATCTCTTTACCGGATATGTGCATAACATCTAGAGCCCTTTGGGTTTGATCGACAATGTCCTGCGGGTCTTCGTTAATATCTGATCCGGTAAAAGTAGGAGGATCCAGTTTCAGAAAATCCTGTGTCCGAAGGCTAGCTGCTCTATCCGTACCACTAGAACCCGTGGTAGGAATAGCTTGCCCTTGAACTTGACCGGCAACTATACGCAGAATTTGTACTGCATCCCTCAAATCTCGATCAACAACATTAATAGATGGACCTTCCGGAGGAGAAGAAGCTCCTGATATATGCTCAGCTTGAGACTCACTTTGTTCAGCTTGTGCCGGTGGTGACTTACTAGTACCTTCTCCGGCCACTACATCTACTCGCTTCCACTTATTCTTTCTCCTTGTAACCGGCATCGTTACTATAATAAATAAATAAAAAATTGGATTAAGCGATCAATTATGACTTTATCTCTAATATGGGCTCTATTGCACGATCTAAGAAATGGAGAATGGAAACAATCCCTAAATGTCTAATAGCCTCCTGTTTATAGATGTGGTGCACAACACACCGATAAATGAGATTCTACGTAGACACGGCTTTGTAGACTCACTAGGACGAACTTCTTTGATACCACTTCGGTCACGCCCCAAATCCCATTAGAGCGGACTGGCACCCGTAGCCGAGGAGGCCCGGGAGAACCCGTTCATAACCAATACTTTCACATTTACATTACTTATGAAAATTAGAAATTTGGGCTGCACTTCATTGTAAATAGAAGAAAAAAGTACATGTATCAGCCCAACATACACGCATATATATATATAAAAACAGTAATTGGCCGTCAGAGCCATCACGTCTATCAACCAAACACTCTTATGGCTGTACAATATGTCTACAAAAGCCTCTACATAGATACCCAACTGAGTTAGGGTCGGGACAAACTCCCGCCCACAAAAGACTTTTATACAAATACCAAAAATACATATAGAAACGACTTGGGATGCCCCGAAACAACTGGAGCTCACCACAATCAACAGAATGTCCTGGCTCTTACTGCGGAGGTGTACGACCTGAAGTACCCATTCCTGCAGGCATGAATACGGGTCCCCCGTGAGGGACGTCAGTACGGAAATATGTACTGAGTATGTAAGGCAGTGAGTATCAAGATGAGATACAAAAGATCAACAGAACCCAGATACCAGTGAATAAACAGTATAAGTAGACCACACTTAAAAGAGCTGATGGGATACCTGCACATTACTTTCATATCATTACTTCCCGTATTCCTTATCAATACATAACATATGTCATACAATGGCCAACTGATCAGTGGTACTAATACAATACATCAGGGACCACCCCTGGAATAGCATATATACATAATCTTTATAATACAATGGCCAACTGATCAGTGGTACTAATACAATACATCATATCATCAATTTAAAATAAAGACATTCCATTTCTTAATTCAATTAATCTTTGAGATTGGTTACTTTGTGGTCACACCTTATGGAACTTGAAACCATGATACCTCAATAGAAAAAACATGTAAATAGGTAATCAATATCATGAAAATGAAGTAGAGAATCATGGATACCTCATTAAACCATTTCGGAGTCAACAATAGTATATGGACATTTTTTTGACTAGCCGGACATCTTAAAAGTGAAAACAAGTTCAATTGGTAGTGTCGAAGATCATATGATGTTATTATGTGTCATGTGTCGTAGGACAATGTTGGAAGCTTACTTGAGAGTTCCATGGGTCATTATTCATGCCAAAGATTATATATAGTAGGTCTTACATACCTTGATATAACCACTTCAATACAAGTCCAACTTGACTTCCCGTACTCTTCGAACACTTATCTACAATAAGTCATTTGTGGCAAACTAGTATTAGCAACCAAACCTTACCATTTAGGTATTAACTTCACCAAATAATGTCTAGGAAGTAATCCTTTAACTCATCAATAAGAGTGCTACATACATCCTCTTATACTCTTATTGCATTCACATATCATGCATTTTCATGCAATATCCCTCAACATCACTCTTAGCCTTTATTTCCCCTCTTAATCACCATCCAATACCAACATGATCACTAGGAATACATAACCACTAATATAATGATATATCACCACAATTCATCCTCCATAATCCAATACAACAACTTCCATAATTTACTACTAACAATTTATACAAAACAATTCATAACTATGTTTCTAGTTATCTTCCAACATCAAGACAATACTCATAATCCTTTATCAATACTTATTCATGGATAAGAATCAAGAATAAACAATATTCATACCTTAACAATGAACTCTTGTATTTATAATCCTCCTTACATAACCATGGGGTGCTTCTCGAAGCTTTCGAGATGGTGAACACAACTACGGAACCAATTCGAATTTTCTACGGTTGAATCACAAAATATTTGAAGTTGAAATTAGGCTAGGGTTTCACCTTCTCTTAATAATTGGATGATATATGATATATATGAGGCTAAGTGTATGTTTATAAAGACCAATTTTCGTCCAAGAGGTAATAGAAAATGACCATTTTGCCCTAAAAATTTAAATAAAATCCGAATTTGTCCCCAGTGGACAGTTTTGACAGGCTGAAGTAAATCGATCATAACTCTTTGCTCCGGTATCGTATTTGGGTGAAACCAATTTCATTGGAAAGATAATTTAAAGGGATTTCATTTTAAGATAAAGTATACCACCCAGTTCTTCCTTTACAAGTATTTATGGTTGTTTAAAGTTGACCCAAAAATCTGTTCCAAAATTCTGTTTTTTTTATAGGCTGTAGTAAAACGGGTATAGCTCCTTACTCAGACATTGGATTTGGATGAAACCAATTTAATCGTAAATAAGACTCTCGGAGATTTTCGTCGATATTTAGCAGCTCACACAATTATTTTTGTACAAGGATTTATGATCTTCTAAAGTTGATCCAAAAAAAAAATTGCCTAGCTGCAGTAATTTTCCTGCAGATTTACTGTTCACAGGCTTCTCGGCCACCGTTTTGAAATTTCGAATTTGCTCGCTTATATGAAATACTCCTATGTTTTGGGCAAACTTTATATCGTTGGAAAGATTATTCCAATACCTACACATACAAGTATTGACGGGATACTTCCGAACACCATAAACTTAATTTAACCCATACGCAAGCCTTTAGGACTCCATATAATCGCGATAAGTGTACGAAAAAATTTACGGGGTGTTACAGTCGAAGCCCGGGTCATTGGATATATATCTAGGATTGCACTTGACGGTCACATAATCCTCTAATTGCGACATACCTCCGCACATTGACGTTGGCCTCGAGACGCATCGTTGGGTTCTTGAACCGTACTCCGTGTCCCGAAAAACCTCTAACTGTGATCCGTAGTTTTGTACGGAAGGATACTTGATATCATACTTAGCCGTTTGGAATGAAATGCATGCGACACTTGAAAAACAAGCGGCGAACTTGGGTTAGTCTATACCACAGCATGCTCGAGAGTGAGGTGAACTCATAACACTTAGTGGGATTTTTCAAGTACGGATGCACAAACCTCCTTTTAATATGGACAGAAAATTATAGGAATGGAGGGGGAGGGACTAACCAGAGTGACAAAGGGTTGAATCTCAGTGGATCGTGACAGCAAGGCCACTTTGCCACTTATAATACCCTGTCATGTATTTAAGTCATCTGCAAAGGATTCTACCCATCGCTCGATAGAAATTGTACTTCAAGGCTGCCACCGCGACCCTTCCGCCGTGATGTCTTAGCCAATGATACGTTCCCTTGGAGGCCGAGAAGCCTACTGCGGGTCGGCAAGTGGACTACGGGCATATGCAACAATTCTATCTTGAATTTTGACTTAGAGGAATTCAGTCCTAATCTAGCACACAGTAGTTTTGCGCCACTGGCTTTTCAACCAAGCGTGATAACCAATTATGTGAATCAACGGTTCCTCTTGTACTAGGTTGAATTACTATTGTGACACTGTCATCAGTAGGGTAAAACTAACCTGTCTCTCTACGGTTTAAACCCAGATCGCGTTCCCTATTAGTGGGTAAACAATCCAATACTTGGTGAAATTCACTTCACAATGATATGAAGACACGCTATCGAAGGTTCAAAAAGCAATTTCTCTATGACCGCTTGGCTACCACAAGCCAGTTATCCCTGTGGTAACTTTTCTGACACTTCTAGCTTCGAATTTCGAAGTTCTAAAGGATTGTTAGGCCACGCTTTCACCGTTCGTATTAGTATTGGAAATCAGAATCAAACGATCTTTTACCCTTCTATTCCACACGATATTTCTGTTCTCGTTGAGCTCATCTTAGGAAACCTGCGTTATCTTTTAACAGATATGCTTCCCCACCTAACAATGTCTTCCGCTTGGATCAGCCCACAAAGTGAGCCTTGGGTCCAAAATGAGGGAGAGTGCCCCGTTTCCGATTCACAGAATAAGTAAAATAATGTTAAAAGTAGTGGTATTTCACTTTTGGCTTTCGTCTCCCACTTGTACTATACCTCTCAAGTCATTTTACAAAGTCGGACTAGAGTCAAGCTCAATAGGGTCTTCTTTCCCTGCTGATTCTACCAAGCTCGTTCCCTTGGCTGTTGTTTTATTAGATAGTAGACAGGGATAGTGGGAATCTCGTTAATCCATTTATGCGCATCACTAATTAGATGATGAGGCCTTTGGCTACCATAAGAGACTCATAGTTACTCCCGTCGTTTACCCATGCTTGGTTGAATTTCTTTACTTTGACATTCAGAGAACTAGGCAAAAATCTTATTGCGAGAACATTCGTTGGGACCATTGAAATTCTTTGTTTTAATTAAACAATCGAATTCCCCTTGTCCGTACCAATTCTGAGTTGGTTGTTCGACGTGAGGGGAAGGCCCCCGAAGGAACCGTTCCCAGTCCATCCCCCGGCCGACATGCGACGACCCACTCTCATCGTGGGAGAAGATCGAGAGGTCCGCCGACAGTCGACGGGTTCAATATTGGGACCCCCGTTCCCAGCCCTCAGAGCTAATCCTTTTCCCGAAGATACGGATCTATTTTACTGACTTCTTTTGCCTATATTTTTTCATCAGCCAGAGGCTTTTCACCTTGGAGACCTGATACGGTTATGAGTACGATTGGGCGTGGACTGAATTCGGTCCTGCGTATTTCCTAGGGACGTCGAGAGCACATAGGACACCACACGATGTGCGGTGCACTTCCAGCAGCTTGACCCTACCTCCAGATGAGCCAATTCTAGGGTTGGTAGGTTGTTAAACAGAAAGGATAACTTTTCCCGAGGCTCTCACCTATGTCTCCGGAAATCCTAATGTTGTGATTGACCACTACCTCCAGTTTTGAGAAATTTAAACCCGATTCCCTTTCGGAGTACGCGTGAAACGCACTATCTGTCGGGGTTCCCCCGACCCTTAGGATCGACTAACCCATGTGCAAGTTTCATGAACATGGAACCTTTCCCCTCTTTGGCCTACAAAGTTCTCATTTGAATATTTGCTACTACCACCAAGATCTGCGCCGACAGCCGCTCCGCTTGGGCTCATGCCCATGGTTTTTTCAGCGACCACTGTTCCCTCCTACTCATCGGGGCCTGGCACTTGCCCCGACGGCGTGGTGTAGGTCGCTTTCTTAAACGCTATCTATTTTGGGCTAGTTCATTCAGCAGGTGAGTTGTTACACACTCCTTAGCGGATTTTGACTTTTATGACCACCTTCCTACTGTCTTAATCGACCAACACCATTTGAGGGATCGAGGTTAGCGCGCATTTTGGCACCATAGCTCGACTTTCAGTTCATCCCGCATCACCAGTTTTCCTTACCAAAAATGACCCACTTGGAGCTCTTGATTTCGTAGTGCGGCTCAACAAAGCAGTCGCGTTGTCTTACCTATTTAAAGTTTGAGAATAGGTTGAGGTCGTTGCGCCCCTGAGGTCTCTAATCATTGGATTTACCCAAAAGAACTCACACGCGATCTCCAGCCATCCTGAGGGAAACTTCATAGGGAACCAGATTATAGACGATTTGATTAGTCTTTCGTCCCTATACCCAAATCAGACGAACGATTTGCACGTCTGTATCACTTTAGGCCTCTACCAGATTTTCCTCTAGCTTTGCCCTGCTCAGGCATAGTTCACCATATTTTGGGTTCCGACAGGTATGCTTACACTCAAACCCTTCTCAAAAGATCAAGGTCGGTTAGCGGTGCATCCCTCAGGGGGATCCCACTAATAATGCTCAAACTACACTCTTGAATGGGTGTAAGCGATTGTTGTTAATATAAAACCCAACTAGGTTGGGTTCGAAGCCCATAGGGAATAGGGTGTGAACTTCAATTTATTTACGAAATAATTTACTGGTAGTTTAATGTTTCTAAAAATGGGGGGTTAAGTTTAACAATGAGTGAATTTTCACTTTCAGTATTTTAGTGTTTGTAATCAATCTAAATGGAAAACCAGAGCTATGTTCCCCATGGGTTTCGAGAATTGACTGATACTAGGTAATACCTGAGATTCTTGGAGTAAGTATGAACAATAGAATATCCCTGACGACTATACTATTTGACTTATCTCTCGACCTCACCAGACAATTTATTATCTAATTCTCTCGAACTTAGATAACTTATCTATTTCCAATAGGATGTTATCTCAGGTAGATTAATCCAGTTGCGACATTAATCATTAAATAGAAGGTTGGTAGCTTTCGAGTCCCTATTAACAATTCACGACCTCTAGTCTATTTCTCTGTTAGAAATAAATAAAACCTAAGGCATAATCTAATGTTTGGAACCACAAGATTTCAGTTAAAACAACATAATTTTAATATGTTCTACTACTCTTTGAAACTGTTACACCTAGCAACATGTCAAACCCTAATCCATGGATCCCATAACTCCCGCCAATGGAATTAGCCGCTCATGATTTGATGAACGAAAGAACAAGTTGAATTCATAATAATATGGGTAAGCTTATGAAGTATGAAAAGCAATAAGTCGCTCCTTCAATTAAATCACGAAAAAGAAAAATCCATAAATAGTTGATAAGTGTTCAAACAAAACACTGTCTCCAAGGTTCCCAAAAAAGAATATTAAGAGATTAAAGGATTAAAGAATATTGTCAATAAAACCCTAAAAGATGCTATTTATACTTAACCCTAATTATGGAAATAAAATAACAAAAATCATAAAATTCTTCGGATTAGGTGACACCGTCGCTGATGCCACATCAAGGTTCTGATGCCTTATCATGGCTGGCATCAGAATTACTCCAGTTGCCTTCAAAATCTGTCTTAGGCTGATGATGTAGCTGACACCGCATCACCGATCTGACGGCATATCACCAACGTTATCAGATTTCTTCTTCAAGATCAATTCTCTAGTTTAGGCTGATGCCCATCGTGACGCCTTATCAACTCTTTGACGCCATGTCACCAATGTCGTCAGAACTTTCTCTCAGACTTCAACTCTCTGGTTAGGGATGACACCGCTTCTGATAGCCTATCACAGGGCTGACGACATATCAGCGATATCGTCAGCCATGCCTCTTTCTCTTTTTTGCTCAGTTTTCAACTCTTTTGCTCTGATGTTGTATATTTTCCATCTTTTTACCTTTTTCTGTAAATTCACTAGAAAATACATCAAAGCAACAAAAGCTGCTGAAGATTTCACAATTGTTTTGAGCCAAAAAGCATTAAATATGTTAGCTTTTGCTCGCACATCACCCACAAATCATCTTCCTTACACCTTACGGGTTTAATCGGCCATTGACTCGCACACATGTCAAACTCCTTGTTCCGTGTTTCAAGACGAGTCGAATGGGGAGTCCACAGGCCAGCGTGCGAAGCGCATAGATGCTAAAGCATACCAAAAACATGCACTGCCTTCCAAAATCGAGGAGACAGCGTTCAACAAGCATATCGAGAGCCCGAGTTTTGGCTGCCCCCCAAACCACGCTGGTCCATGCACCGAGACAATCGGTGGATCAGCTCGTCGCCATTTCACATCTAATCAAGGCACATCGCCATCCCCCATCCGCTTTGCTCCCAATAATTTCAAGAACTCTTTGACTCTCTTTTCCTAGTCCTTTTTATCTTTCCGTCACGGTACTTGTTAGCTATCGATCTCTCACCCGTATTTAGCCTTGGACGGAATTCACTGCCCGATTTGGGATGCATTCCCAAATAACTCGACTCGTAGATAGTGCCTCATGGTACTACAGGGTATGGGTTCAATGGGTATCTCACCCTCTCTGGCACCCCCTTTCAGGGGACTGGAGCCCGATCCTCTGAGGACGCTTCTCCAGAATACAATTCGGATGACGGAGACACCCGATTCTAAGGCTGGGTAGTTCCCAGTTCTCTTGTCGTTACTAAGGGAATCCATGTAAGTTTTTTTTCCTTCACTTATTGATATGCTTAAAGTCAGCGGCTAATCCCGCCTGACCTGGGTCGTGGTCGGAGTGCCTAAGCACGATAGGGTCCTGGAGTTCAGACGCACGACAGGCTGTAGCCGTAACAATAAAGAGAGTTGAGTTACAACCACCACTTGCCACGATGTCCATCAACGTGGACTCATATTTAGGCCAGCCGTGAGCTCGAGGTATGCAAGAGGCCAGTATCTCCCCCAAAGAAATAATGCGCCCCGTGATTGAGGTGCGATGCGAGTCGACGATGCGATGAGTGATGCCCAGGCAGACATGCCCTCGGCCTAATGGGTTCGGGTGCAACTTGAGTTCAAAGACTCGATGTTTCATGGGATTCTGCAATTCACACCAAGTATCACACTTCACTACATTCTTTATCAATACGAGAGCCGAGATATCCGTTGCCAAGAGTTTTTTTCATTTACAAAAGAAGAACAAGTCCCCCCGATTCATGCCGCAGAAGGGGCACGAGTGACAGGCTATCAATTTAAGAATTCCTTGGCACTTTCTGAGCCTGGGTTCGTTAGTCGCCTGATGCGTATACTGGGCACGCCCGCCTGGGATGGGAGGGAGGCGCTCGTGCATAGGTCCAAATCACCCTGCTCGTGCGAACTCCCCAGTTGTTAAACACGTTCGCGGGTTGTTCTACTGTGCAGGTTTAAAAAATGACCCTTCCGAAGGTTCACCTAAGGAAACCTTGTTACAACTTCTCCTTCCTCTAAATGATAAGGTTCAATGGACTTTTAGCGACTTTGCAGAAAGAGAACCCCCCATGTCGCCTCGATCCAAACATTTCACCGGATCGTTCAACCGGTAGGAGCGATGGGCGACGCTTACAAAGTACAGGAATGTAGTTAACGCGAGCTAATGACTCGCGCTGACTAGGAATTCCTCATATAAGACCAACAATTGCAATGATCTATCCCCATCATGATGAAATTTCAAAGATTACCTGGGCCTGTCGTCCAAGTCTATAAACTCATTGAATACATAAGTGTAGCACGCATGCGACCCAGAACATCAAAGGGCATCACAGACCTATTATTTCCTCAAACTTATGTGGCCTAAAAGGATGTAGTCCCTCGAAGAAGCTGGCCGCGAAGGGATGCCTCCGCATAGCTAGTTAGAAGGATGAGGTCTCTTTCGTTAACAGAATTAACCAGAAAAATTTCTCTACTAACTCTGAACGGCCAAGAACCACCACCCATAGGATGAAGAAAGAGCTCTTAGTCTGTCAATCCTTACTATGTTTGGACATAGTAAGTTTCCCCATGTTGAGTAAAATTAAGTCGCAGACTCCACTCCTGGTGGTGCCCTTCCGTCAATTCCTTTAAGTTTCAGCCTTGCAACCGTACTCTCCCCCGGAACCCAAAATCATTGATTTCCCATAAGGTGCTGGCAGAGGCCTAAAAGAAACATTTGCTAATCCCTGGTTGGCATCATTTATGGTTGAGACTAGGACGTTATCTGGTCATTTTTTAGCCCCCAACTTTCGTTCTTGATTAATGAAAACATCCTTGGCAAATGCTTTGGCAGTTGTTCGTCTTTAATAAATCCAAGAATTTTACCTCTGACTATGAAATATGAATTCCCCCGACTGTCCCTGTTTATCATTACTCCGATCCCGAAGGCCAACGAAATAAGACCAAAATCCTATTATATTATCCCATGCTAATGTATACAGAGCGTAGGCTAGCTTTGAGAACTCTAATTTCTTCAAATTAACAGCGCTGGAGGCACGACTCGGGTAGTTAAGGATAGGAGCGCATCACCGACAGAAAGGACAAGACGACCGGTGCACACCATAGGCGGACCGACTAGCCTATCCCAAAGTCCAACTATGAGTTTTTTAACTTCAACAACTTAAATATACACTATTAGAGATGAAATTGCCACAGCTGCAGGCATCAGACTTTCCCCTCTATTGATCCTGGTTAAGGAATTTATATTATACTCATTACAATTACCAGACTCATTGAGCCCGTATTGTTATTTATTATCACTACCTCCCCGTGTCAGGATTGGGTAATTTGCGCGCCTGTTGCCTTGCTTAGTTGTGGTAGCCATTTCTTAGACTCTCTCTCCAGAATCAATCCCTAATCCTCCATCATCCGTTACCATCATGGTAGGACACTATCCTACCATCGATAGTTGATAGGGCAGAAATTTGAATGATGCATCGCCGGGACGATGGTTGTGCGATCCGTTGAGTTATCATGAATCATCGTAGCAATGGGCTAAGCTCGCGTCGACCTTTTATCTAATAAATACAACCCTTCCAAAAGTCGGTGTTTGTTGCATGTATTAGCTCTAGAATTACTATGTTTATCCGCGTAGTAGATACCATTAAACAAACTATAACTGATTTAATGAGCCATTCGCAGTTTCATAGTCAGAATTTGTTCATACTTACACATGAATGGCTTAATCTTTGAGAAGATAATATGACTACTGGAAGGATCAAACAGGTAGCACTCCTCATCAATGCCGGCATTGCATGAGCCCAGATAGCACAAAAGGGTGCAGAAGGGTTCAAGGCGAGCAAGACCGTTATTTGCAAGGAGCATCGTATACGGAAGATACGAGCCAATAAAGACCCCATGCCCACTGTGTCTACCGCGTTCGAGAATCCTGACATCTACTCATATACCACAACATTGCATAACGAAGCAAGGAAGGCATGGGATATGGGGAGGCCTTTTGGTTTCTCCCGCGCATGGAATGCGAAGGGCGATCGATAAAACTTGATAATGCCTGGGCATTAGGTATGCTGCATACAAAACTGACTTCGAACAATCCTAAATTGTGCTTACCCCAATACTGAGACGGCAGGTGGGCCAGGACGTCGCTGCTTTAGCAGGGATCCAACCTAACCGCACATGTTGAACACAACTCATGCATCGTGCGTCCAAATGCTCTGTCGATGTACGCCCAGAACCATCCCCAATGCCCAGCAGCAGATGTCGTGCACTGCTGACCATGCGTCTATTGCAAGGCTAAAGCAAGTCACGCTTTACACGATATCCCAACCTTCGGGGAACAGAGGATATGAAGGCGCGCCAAGGCTAGTGCACAGGCACCGCCCACATCGGCCGCTGACGCTCTATGCGAATTTTTCTCTTCCCCATGTGGGCAGCGCCTGGAGCTTGCCCCGAGAGTAGCATTTAGAACACGCTGCAAGCACAAAAGCACCGCCTCATCTGAAATCAAACGCCAACAGCCCCATCGTGGACAACACTACCGATAGCAGACACGAGCGCACAATGAAGCACAGTCAATGTTGTTTCGTGGACACTAGTGGCTTGTACGGATATGCCGTGCATGCTGCCATGTGCCCAAACTTCACGCCGACATGCCAAATAAATGCATACGCCAACAAGCGACAGTCTCCTTGAAGTGCTGATGTTGGGCGTATTTATACGTCTAAGCACCATAACTTACCTATGTTTTAGCTAAGTTTTGAGGATAAAATACATAAGTCATGCACTTTTAGTCCATTTTTAAGTAAGTGAGCAGACCTATGTGATTAGCATGCTTTTCAGGTACTAATGAAGAAGATTTCAGCACTTTGGGGACCTGTGGACAGCAAAGGAAAACTTCACATAAAAGGGAAAGCAGCTTTTGGACTGAATGTGATGCATGGGAACTTTTTCCCGGGCAAACTCAGTATTTTTAAATAGTTAAGGATACAGTAGCAATTTATTAGAGAAGGATGTTATTAAAAAATTTATTGCTGAATTTTTAGGGATTATTCATAATTCAGATTCTGTAATATTTTTGAAAGCAGAAAACGGCTTAGCTTGAGCAATGGAGAGAGAGAAAAACGTTCCTCTCTTATTGTCGCTAGTCATCTCCATCTCCGAGATTGTTCTAAGTTTTGGTATGATGATTATGTCTATTTTGATTTCCGTTGTATTCATGAGTAGCTAAACTTATCTGTTAGGGTTATGGAAACCTTGTAGTATACTCTCCATTGCTATGGGTTTGTGAATTTATGATGTGTAATGCACTTATATCATTACTCTTTTCATTATAATTGAATTCTTGTGGTTGCAAACATAGGGAATACGCCATTATAGCAATAACTTGTTCGATAGAAAAATTGTTGTTTGGAAAAGAGAGTCTGATAAGAAATTAGGGTTTCCAACCTCTAGTTTACACGTTAATGTCCTAGCAGGATGAACTACTTGGAGAGTTCGTATAATTTGTTGTACACTTTAGGTTCGAGAGAACTAAGGTGAATAAATCCTTGATGGTTGAAAAACACTTGGATTTAGAATTAGAATACGTCTCTCTATAAGTGCGTGCATGTATAAAATTCGTAATACCCATAGTTAATATAGAAGTAAAAGCTACAAGGTGGACATAACCCTAACTTGTTATTCACTGTGATCAATTACTTTTCCATATATCGTCTCATTCGTTACACTAGTAGTACTATTGTGCACTTAAACCAAAAACCCCCTTATCTTGGAATCTTCGACCAACAGTCTAATAATAATCACAATACTTAGTGATCATAGTATTCCCTGTGGGATTCGACACCCAACCCAGTTGGGTTCTATATTTGACAGCGACCGCTTACACATTCAAACGAGAGTTGTAATTTGGGCGTATCAAGTGCCTTCAACACCTCTACCCACCTTATATATGCTTAAAAAAAGAAGTGACAAGAGTAGACATGATTTTTCCAAAGAATTATACTAGAGATGTACGGACCAGAACTGCATGTTTTGACGTAATACTGAGGCAACGCACTCACTAAAGAGTTACGTAATTTGTAAATGATAATTTTCATTAAGAAAATATTTTTTTTCAAATTTTATTTATGAAAATTCAAAGCATAAATGGAAAGGGTTCAAAAATACCCCTGAACTATCTGAAATACCTCAAAAATGCTCTTCGTTAGATTTTTGGCTCAAACATTCCACTCCGTTAAATATTTGTCTCCAAAATACCCCTCCCTCTAACGAAATTCGGAAAAGGATCAAAAATACCCTGAACTATCTGAAATGGCTAAAAAATACCCCTCTGTTAAATATTTGGCTCAAAAATACCCCTCCCTTTAACGAAATTCCACCAAGTATGCCACCTGGATAAAAAAACCACGTGACTATGCCACATTACCATCCACATGTAAAATGTTAGTATTTTTTAATTATATGACGTTCCTTTCTTCTTTATTTTTATTTTTATTTTTATTTTTTTTGCAAAGCAGTGAAACGGAAAAACGAAAAAACTAATCTTTTGTTAATTACTTCATTAGTGTTTTAAAAGTTCTAGATTTCACCTTTTCAATAGTGTTTTAAAAGTTCTAAATTTCATCTTGTTATTTTCGTTTGGGATGAGGAACAGCTTGATCTCTATCCGATGTTGACTCGGAGGAGGAGCTAGAATTTTAACTTTTAAGCTAGAAAATGTTAATGTACTAATAATTGAGTTGAATTTACTACATGCAAATTCTTTTTCAAAATAAATGAATTCCTTTTAACACTTGTTTAATCATTCGAAATGAATTCATTTTTCTAAATTTAATTTTGATGAATAATTTTATTGTTTTTAGAACAAGTTTGACAAAAAGTAAAATGATACTTCATATTGATAAATTATTATTTAATTATGTCATTCATTAAAATTTTGAAGATGTGTACCACATTCAAATATTCATTAATTTTTTAGCCAAATATTTAACAGAGAGGTATTTTTGAGCCATTTCAGAGAGTTCAGGAATATTTTTGATCCTTTTCTAAATTTCGTTAGAGGGAAGGGTATTTTTGAGCAAATATTTAATGGAGGGGTATTTTTGAGCCAAAAATCTAATGAGGGGAATTTTTGAGCTATTTCAGATAGTTCAGGGGTATTTTTTAGCCTTTTCCAAAAAATAAATAAAAAAATATGAAAATAAAATTTAAATATAAAAATATTAGGAAAATATTTCCAACGCATAAAGTAACCTTAAACCAATAATTGAGTTCATATTTGTATGTATAACTTAGAGATATAAAATATCAAAATTTAAGGATATTAAATAAAAAAATTTAAACAAATATAAAAATAACGTAGGTGCATTAGTAAAATCACCCAGAATGCAACAACTAAGTAACAACCCCAACACATGCATATTAGAATGAAGTAACCTTAAACCAAGAATTGAGTGCATATGTATACGTATAACGTAACGATATAAAATATCAAAATTTAAGGATATTCAATTAAAGAATTAAAAAATATAAAAATAATGTGGGGGACATTAGTAAAACTGCCTAGAATGAAATAGATAAGTAGAAACCCCAAAAGATGCATATTAGAATGACCTTAAACCTATAATTGAGTGTATTTTTTATATTTAAATTTAAATATTTAAGAATTAAATAAAAAATTGAAAAAAAGACTTGGAGACATTACGAAAACTGCCCAACATATGAGGTAATATTGAAATATCGTTTAAAAACACTTAGAGAGTATTTAAAGAACGAACTATGAAACGGTAAGGATGATGATGGATAAACGTTATGAATATATTCGGATAATTGAACCTAGGTTTACTCTCTTTTGATTTTTGCACGGTGCCTTCACCGTGCCAATGGTGTTAGGGTGCCTTGATGCGCTCACGGCGGGTGCACGGGTGTGCGGGTGCCAAGCCCACAGTTTCTAGCTTAGGATACAGGGGTGCCATAGTTTTCGGTGACTTGGTTCCATGGTGCGGGGTGATATAGTGCCTTGGTACCATGGTGCGCGGTGCCTTGGTTCCATGGTGCGTAGTGCCTTGGTTCCATGGTGCCAAGGTGCGCGGTGCCTTAGTTCCATGGTGTGCGGTGACATAGTGCGCAGTGTCGTGGTTCCATGGTGCATTGGTACCTTGGTGCCTTGGCGCCATGGTACCTTGAGTCCATGATGTCATGGTGCACGGTGTCGTGGTGCCTTGATCCAACCTACTCGAAAAAGACACCACTATGGTAGGCCACTATAGGTCCTTCGGCATTTTTCATCACGGCATATGACGACACTTGTTTTTTATGCTACTTATTTTGTCGTACATCGGAGCCCGGGTCATTGGGCATGTCTCTAGGATTGCACTTGATGGTCACCTAAACCTCTAATTACGACGTGCCTTCATGCATCGACGTTGTCCTCACGACATATATCTTGGCTCTTGAGCTACACTCCGCATCGAGGAAAACCTCTAATTGCAATGCCGTAGTTTTCCACGAAAGGCCACTTGATATCATACTTAACCGTTTGGAATGAAACGCACGCGACTCTTTAAAAACAAGTGGAGAACTCAAGTGAGGCTATGTCGTGGCATGCTCGAGGGTGAGGTAAACTCACAATACTTAGTAGGATTTTCCAAGTACGGATGTACAAACTTCCTTTGGAGATAGACGGAAAAATGATTGGATTGGAGAGAGAGAGACGAACCGAAGAGACAAAGGGATGAATCTCAGTTGATTATGGAAGCAAGGCCACTCTGTCACTTATAATACCCCATCATATATTTAAGTTGCCTGCAAAGGATTTTACCCGCCGCTTGATGGAAATTGTACTTCAAGGCGGCCACCGCGACTCTTTCGCCATGATGGCTTGGCCAACGAGATGGGCTATTAAAGGATGAGGCCCCTACTGTGGGTTGGCAAGAGGACGGCGGGCTCATACATCACCTATAGCCTAGATTTTGACTTAGAGGTATTCAGTCATAATCCAGAACAAGGTAGCTTCGCGTCATTGGCTTTTCAACCATGCGCGATGAACAATTATGTGAATCAATGGTTCCTCTCGTACTAGGTTGAATTACTATTGGGACACTGTCATCAGTAGGGTAAAACTAACCTGTCTCATAATGGTCTAAACCCAGCTCACGTTCCCTATTGGTGGGTGAATAATCCAACACTTGGTGAATTCTGCTTCACAATCATAGGAAGAGCCGATATCGAAGAATTAAAAAACAACGTCGCTATGAACGCTTGGCTTCCATAAGCCAGTTATCCTTGTGGTAACTTTTCTGACACCTATAGCTTCGAATTTTGAAGGTCTAAAGGATCGTTTGGACACGCTTCACGATTCATATTCATACTAGAAATCAGAATCAAATGAGTTTTTACCCTTTTGTTCCCCACGAGATTTATGTTCTCGTTGAGCTCATCTTAGGGCACATGCGTTATCTTTTAATAGATGTTCCACCCCAACCAAAATCCCCATCTGACAATGTTTTCCGTCTGGATCGGCCTGCAGAGCGAGCCTTGGGTCCAAAAAGTGAGGCAGTGCCCCCTTCTGATTCACGGAATAAGTAAAATAATGTTAAAAGTAGTGGTATTTCACTTTCTCCTTTCCACTCCCACTTATACTACACCTCTCAAGTTATTTCACAATGTCGGAATAGATTCAACCTCAACAGGGTCTTCTTTCCCTGTTGATTCTGCTAAGCCTGTTCCCTTAGCTGGTTCGTAGACAAGGACAGTAGAAATCTCATTAGTCCATTCATGCGCGTCACTAATTTGATGATGAGGAATTTGGCTACCTTAAGAGAGTCATATTTACTCCCTCCATTTACTCGCGCTTGGTTGAATTTCTTCACATTATCATTCAAAGCACTGGCAGAAATTATATTGTGTGAACATCTGTTAGGACCATGCAATCCTTTGTTTTAATTAAAAAGTCAGATTTCCCTTGTCCGTACCAGTTCTAAATTGGTGGGTCACCATGGTAGCAGCTCAAGCATTCCACCAACAGCCGACGGGTTCGGGATTAGGACCCTCGTGCCTAGCCCTCTGAGCCAATCCTTTTCCCGAACTTACGGATCCTTTTTGCCGACTTTTCTTGCCTACATTGTTCCATCGACTAGAGATTGTTCATGTTGGAGACCTGATGCGGTTATGAGTATGATCAAGCGTGGACGTCATTCGATTCACTGGATTTTTATGGGCCGCTGGGAGCATACCAGCCACCACGCAACGAGCGGTGCTCTTTCAGCCGTTGGAGCCTACCTCTGGCTGAGCCGATTCCAGGATGGGCAGGCTATTAAACAGAAAATATAATACTTTTCTAGGCTACTACCGACATCTTCACTATTCCTAACATTTCCATTGACCGCCATGTCCCAGTTCAGGAATTTTAACCCGATTCCCTTTCGGAGTATGCGTGAAATGCGTCATATATCGGAGTTCCCCTGACCCTTAGAATTGACTAACTCATGTGAAAGTGTCATTTACATGGAACTTTTCCCCTCTTCGGCCTTTAATGTTCTCAGTTGAATCTTTGATACTACCACTAAGATCTGCACCGATGGCCGCTCCACCCGGTCTTGCACACAAGGTTTTGCAGCGACCGTCGTTCCCTTCTACTCATCGGGGCTTGGCACTTGCCCTGAAGGTTAGGAGTAGGTCGCGCGCTTAAGTGCCATCAATTTCCGGGGCTAGTTGATTCGGCAGGTGAGTTGTTATAAACTTCTTTGCGACTTTCGACTTCCATAACCACCGTCCTGTTGTCTTAATCGACCAACACCCTTTGTGGAATCAAGGTTAATGTATAGTTTGGAACCGTAACTCGGCTTCCGGTTCATCCGACATCGCCATTTCTGCTTACCAAAAATGTCCCACTTAGAAGCCGCGCTGTCTTACCTATTTAAAGTTTGATAATTGGTCAAGGGTGTTGTACCCCCGAGTCCTCAAAATTATTAGATTTACCCGATAGAACTCGCACGCGAGCTCCAGCTATCCTGCAGGAAACTTCGGAGGGAACCAGCTACTAGACGGTTCGATTAGTCTTTGGCCCCAATACCCAAATCAGACGAACAAAAAACACATCAGTATCGCTGCGGGCCTCAACTGGAGTTTTCTCTGGCTTCACCCTGCTCATGCATAGTTCACCATCACTCAGGTCCCGACAGGTATGCTTACACTCGAACCCTTCTCATAAAATCAAGGTCGGTCGGTAGTGCACTCCTCAGGGGGATCCCACCAATCATCTTCCTTATGCCTTACGGGTTTACTCACCCGTTGACTCGCACACATGTCAGACTCCTTGGTCCATGTTTCAAGACGGCTCGAATGGGGAGCCCACAGGCCAGTTTCAAGAGTGCGCAGATGTCAAAGTACACCAGAGGCACGCGCTGCCTACCACAATCAAGGAGACGGTGTTCTACGAGCATATAGAGAGCTTGGGCTTTGGCCATCCCACCAATCCATGTTGGTCAAAACCCCGAGTCGATCGGTAGACCGGCCCGTCGCTGTTCCACATCCGACTGGGGTGCATTTCCGGCCCCCATCCGCTTCCCTATCGATAATTTCAAGAACTCTTTGACTCTCTTTTCAAAGTCCTTTTCATCTTTCCCTCACGGTACTTGTTCGTTATTGGTCTCTTTCCCGTTTTTAGCCTTGGACTGAATTCACCGCCCGATTTGGGTTGCATTCCCAAAAAACCACTCCTTCACACTGTCTCGTGGAACAACGGGACTCTCATCCTCTCTGGCGCCCCCTTCAAGGGGACTTGGGAACGGTCCTCCATTGAGGATGCTTCTCTAGATTACAATTCAGACGATAGAGCTGCCCGATTCTAAGGTTGGGCGATTCCCGGTTCACTCGCATTACTAAGGGAATCCTTGTAAGTTTCAATTCCTCCGTTTATTGCTATTCTTAAACTCTGTGGGTAATCCCGCCTAACTTGGCATCGAGGTCGAAACGCCTAAGCACGATAGGATCTTGGAGTCCGGATGCAAGATGGGCAGTAGCCGCGACAACAAAGAGAGTTGATTTACAACCACCACTTGTCGTAATGTCCATCGATGTGGAATCACATTTAGGTTATCCGCGAGTTCTAGGTTCACGGGAGGCTAGTATCCACCCTGCCATGACACTTCCCCCAGTGATTGAGGCGCGATGTGGGGGAGGCGATACGATGCGTGATACCCTAGTAAACGTGTCATCGGCCTAATGGCTTCGGGCGCAACTTGTATTCAAATACTCGATGGTTCACGAGATTATGCAATTCACACGAAGTATCATATTTCACTACATTCTTCATCGATGCGAGAGCCGAGATACACATTGTTGAGAGTTATTTTTATTTTCAAAAGAAGCAAAGGTCCCCCCGACGCATGCCACAGATGGGGCGCAAGGGGCAGGCTATCAATTTAAGTATTCCTTGGTGCTCTCCATGCCGAGGTTCGTTAGTCGCCCAACACGCACGCTTGGCGTGCACGCCATGGACAAGGGGGAGGCGCACATGCGAAGGACGAAGCACCCCACCCATACGGACTCCCCAGTTGTTAAACACGTCCGCGGGTCATTCTTCTGCACAGGTTTCGACAATGATCCTTTCGCAGGTTCACTTACGGAAACCTTGTTACGACTTCTCCTTCCTCTATATAATAAGGTTCAATGGAATTCTCGTGATGTTGCAGGAAGCAAACCGCCCATGTCACCACGATCCAAAAATTTCACTCGATCATTCAATCGGTAGGAACGACAGGCGATGTGTTAAAAGGGCAGGGACGTAGTCAACACGAGCCGATGAGTCGCGCTTACTAAGAATTCTTCGTTGAAGATCAATAATTGTAATGATCTATCCCCATCACAATGAAATTTCAAATATTAACCGGGCCTATCGGCCAAGGCTATAAAATCTTTGAATAAATCAGTGTAGCACGCGTGCGGCCCAAAACATCTAAGGATATCACAGACCTGTTATTGCCTCAAACTTCTACGGCCTAAAAGGCCGTAGTCCCTCTAAGAATCTGGACGCGAAAGGTTACCTCCGCATAGCTAGTTAGCGGGCTGACGTCTCGTTCGTTAATGGAATTAATCAGAAAAATCACTCCACCAACTAAAAACAACCATGCACCACTACCTATAGAATCAAGAAAGAGCTCTCAGTCTTTCAATCCTTTTTATGTCTGGACTTGGTAAGTTTCCCCGTGTTGAGTCAAATTAAGCTACAGGCTCCACTCCTGGTGGTGACCTTCCATCAATTCCTTTAAATTTTAGCCTTGAAACCATACTCCCCCCGAAACCTAAATACTTTGATTTCTCATAAGGTGACGGAGGAGTCCTAAAAGAAACATCCTCCGATCCCTAGTCGGCATCATTTATGGTTGTGACTAGTATAGTATATGATCGTTTTTTAGCCCCCAACTTTCGTTCTTGATTAATGAAAACATCCTTGGAAAATGCTTTCACAGTTGTTCGTCATTCATAAATCCAAGAATGTCACCTCTGACTATGAAATACGAATGCCCTCGACTGTCCCAATTAATCATTACCCCGATCCCAAAGCCCAATGTAATAGGCCCAAAATCGTATAATTCTATCTCATGCTAATGTATACAGAGCGTAGGCTTTCTTTGAGCACTCTAATTTATTAAAAGTAATAGCGTCGGAGGCATGACCCGACCAGTTAAGTCCAGGAGCGCATCACCGACAGAAGGGATGAGACGACCGGTGCACACCATAGACAGACTGGCCAGCCCATCCTAAATTCCAGCTATGAGCTTTTTAACAGCAACAAATTAAATATACCCTATAGTAGATGGAAATACCACGGTTATTGGCATAAGACTTTCCCTCCAATGTATCCTAGTTAAGGGATTTAGACTGTACTCATTCCAATTATCAGACTCATTGATCCCGGTATTATTATTTATTAGCACTACCTCCCCGTGTAAGGATTGGGTAATTTATGCGTCTGCTACCTTCCTTGGATGTGGTAGCCATTTGTTAGGCTCCATTTCTAGAATCAAACCCTAATTCTCCATCACCAGTCACCACCATGGTAGGCCACTATCCTACCATTGAAAGTTGTTAGGGAAGAAATTTGAATGATGTGTCGCTAGCATTATGATCGTGCGATCTGTCAAGTTATCATGAATCATCATAGTAACGGGAAGAGCCAGCGTCGACCTTTTGTCTAATAAATACATCCCTTCCAGAAGTTTAGGTTTGTTGCATGTATTAGCTCTAGAATTACTATGGTTATCCGAGTAGTAGATACCATCAAATAAACTATAACTGATTTAATGAGCCATTCGCAGTTTCACAGTCTGAATTTGTTCATACATACACATACATGGCTTAATATTTGAAACAAGTATATGACTACTGGCAGGACCAACCAGGCAGCATTCCTCATCGATGCCAGAATCACATGATCCCGGCTTGCCTGAAAGGGTGCGAATGAGTTTAAGGTGAGCAAGATCGTCGTTTACAAGGAGCATTGTATAGGGTAGATAGGAACCGTTGAAGACCCCATGCCCACTATGTCTACCGCATCCGAAAATCTCAACCACCACTCATGGACCATGATATCGCACGATGAAGTGAGGAAGGTATGGCACACGGGGGCGGCCTTTCGGTTTACCCTACGCATGGAATGCGAGGGGCGAAAGGCAATCGATAAAACTTAATAATGCCTGGGCATTAGGTATGCATCATAGGAAACTGACTAAAAGTAAGCCTAAATTGCGCTTGCCCCACGACTGAGATGGTAGGCGGATCAGGATGTCGCTACTCTATCAGGGATCCAACCTAACCGCACATGCCGAACATAACTCACCCGTCGTGCGTCCAAATGCTCCATCGATGTACGCCCAGTACCATCCCCAATACCTAGCAATAGATATCATGTGTTGCTGCCCATGCGGACAGTTCAAGGCTAAAGCAAGTCCCGCTTGACAGAATAGCCCACCCTTGGGGGGAGAAGAGGAGATAAATGCACGCTGAGGCTAATGCACGGGCGTCGTCCACATCCGTCGTCGGCGCTCTATGAATATTCGACTCAGCCCCATACGTGCAACGCCTAGAGATTTACCCGAGAGTAGCACCCAGAACTCGCCGCACGCGCAAAAACATCGCCTCATTTGGAAACAAACGCCAACAGCCCCGTTGTGGATGACGCCACCGATAGCAGACACGAGCTCACAATGAAGCACAATCGACGTTGTTTTACAGGCACCAGCGGCTCTCACGGACTAGCCATGGATGTTGCCATGTGGCCACACTGCACGCCGACATGCCCAATGAGCCCCTATGCCAACTAGAGAAAGTCGCCTTGAAGTGCCTTCAACACCTCTACCCACTTTATATATGCTTAAAAAAACCCAAGTGACAGGAGTAGACATGATTTTGCCAGAGAATCATACTGGATATGTACGGACCAGAATTGCACGTTTTGACGTAAGACTAAGCCAATGCACTCACAAAAGAGTCACATAATTTGTAAATGATAATTTTCATAAAGAAAATATTTTTAAAAAAATATTATTTATGAAAATTCAAAACATAAATAAAAATAAATAAAAAAATATGAATAATATTTTTAAAATATAAAAATATTAAGAAAATATTCCCAACGCATGAATTAACCTTAAACCAAAAATTGAGTGCATATTTGTACTTATAACGTAATGATATAAAATATCAAAATTTAAGGAAATTAAATAAAAAATTTAAAAAAATATAAAAATAATGTGGGGGCATTAGTAAAATCGCTCAGAATGCAACAGATAAGTAACAACCCCAAAACTTGCATATTAGAATGAAGTAACCTTAAACAAATAATTGAGTGCATATGTATACGTATAACGTAACGATATAAATATCAAAATTTAATAATATTCAAAAAAAATTAAAAAAATATAGAAATAACGTGGGTGACATTAGGAAAACAAACAAGAATGAAATAGATAAGTAACAACCCCAAAACATGCATATTAGAATGACCTTAAACTAATAATTGAGTGCATATTCGATATTTAAATTTAAATATATAAGGATTAAATAAAAAATTAAGAAAAAACTTTGGGACATTACAAGAACTGCCCCAACATATGAGGTAATATTGAAATATCATTGAAAAACACTTAGAGCATGTATTTAACGAAAGAAGTATGCAACGGTGAGGATGATGATGGATGAACATTATGATTGTATTTAGATGATCGAACCTAGGTTTACGCTCTTTTGATATTTGCATGATGCCTTCACCGTGATCATGGTGTCATGGTTCCTTAATGCGCTCGCGACGGGTACACGGGAACGGTGTGCCAACCACATAGTTCCTAACTTAGGATGCATGGCTACCATGGTGCACGGCGCCTTGGTGCCATAGTGCGCGGTGCCATGGTGCCTTGGTACCATGGTACGCGTTACCTTGATGCCATGGTAATTATTCTCTATCGATCTCTCGCTCATATTCACTATCATCTTTCCAAAACAACCTTAGTTGTAAACAACACCTCGTGGTACGACAGGGTCCAGGCACAACAGGGCTCTCACCCTCTCTAGCGCCCTCTTCCAGTGGACTTGGGCCGAGTCCGCCGCTAAGGATGCTTCTCAAGACTATAATTTGGATGATGGATCTGCCCGATTCTAAAGCTGGGATGTTCCCGCCTGATTTTCAGTGGATCGTGGTAGCAAGTACACTTTTCCAATTACAATACCCCATCGTGTATTTAAGTCATCTTTAAAGGATTCTATCCACCGCTCGATGGAAATTGTACTTTAAGGCTGCCACTACGACCCTTTCGCCGTGATGGCTTAGCGAACGACACATGCCTTTGGGGACCGAGGCCCCTATTATGGGTCGGCAAACGGACGGCGGGCGCATGCATCACTTCTAGCCCAGATTTTGACTTAGACGCATTAAGTCATAATACAGCACATGGTAGCTTTGCGCCACTGGATTTTCAACCTAGCACGATGACCAATTGTGTGAATTAATAGTTTCTCTCGTACAAAGTTGAATTACTATTACAATACTTTCATCAGTAGGGTAAAACTACCTGTCTCACGACGGTCTAAACCCAACGCACGTTTCTAATTGGTGGGTGAACAATCCAACACTTGGTGAAATTTGCTTCACAATGATAGGAAGAGCTGACATCAAAGGATCAAAAAGCAACGTCACTATGAAAGCTTGGCTTCCACAAGCCAGTTATCCCTGCGGTAACTTTTCTGACACCTCTAGCTTCAAATTCTGAAGGTCTAAAGATCGTTAGGCCATGCTTTCACGGTTCGTATTCATACTGGAAATAAGAATCAAATGAGTTTTTACCCTTCTATTCCATATGAGATTTCTGTTCTCGTTGAGCTCATCTTAGGACACCTGTATTATCTTTTAACAGATGTGTCGCCCCAGCCAAACTCCTTACTTAACAATGTCTTCCGCACGGAATTGCCTACAGAGAGTGTCTTGGGTCAAAAAAGAGGAGCAGTGCCCCTCTTTTGATTCACGGAATAAGTAAAATAATGTTAAAAGTAGTGGTTTTTCACTTTCTCCTTTCGGATCCCACTTATACTACACCTCTCAAGTCATTTCACAAAGTTGGAATAGAGTCAAGTTCAGTAGGGTCTTCTTTTTCCACTGATTTTACCAAGCTCGTTCCCTTGGTTGTGGTTTCACTGGATAGTAGACAGGGACAGTGGGAATATCGTTAATCCATTCATGAATTTCACTAATTAGATAACGAGGAATTTTCCTACCTAAAGAGAGTCATTGTTACTCCCGTCGTTTACCCGCTCTTGGTTGAATTTCTTCACTTTAACATTCAGAGCACTTGGAAGAAATCACATTACGTGAACATCCGTTTGGACAATTGTAATACTTTGTTTTAATTAAATAGTCAGATTTCCCATGTTCATACCAGTTCTGAGTTGGTTGTTTGACGTGCGGGGAAGGCCCCCGAAAGAACCGTTTCCAGTTCGGCCCTCGGCAGGCATGCGGCGACCCACTGTCACTGCGGGAGCAACTCGAGCATTCCACCGATAGCTGATAGGTTTGGGACTAGGACCCCCATGCCCAACCCTCAGAGCTAATCCTTTTCTTAAAGTTATGGATCTATTTTTCCGACTTCCTTTGCCTACACTATTCCATCGACCAGAGGTTGTTCACCATGGAGACCTGATGCGGTTATGAGTACGATCAAGCATGAACGGTATTTGGTAATCCAAATTTTCAAAGGCTGTCGGGAGCTTTCCAGAAACCATGCAACGTGCAGTGCTCTTCCAGTCGCAGGACCTTATCTCCGGCTGAGCTGATTCCAGGGTAGGCATGCTGTTAAACAGAAAAGATAACTCTACCCGAGGCTTCCGCCAAAGTCTCCACACTTTCTAACGCTGCCATCGACTAACACATCCCGGTTTAGGAATTTGAAACCAATTCCCTTTTTGAGTACACGTGAAACGCGCTATCTGTCGGGGTTCCCCCGACCCTTTGGATCGACTAAACCATATGCAACTATCGTTCACATGGAACCTTTTCCTTCTACGGTCTTCAAAGTTCTTATTTGAATATTTTCTACTAAGGCTGCTCGGGCCCAAGGTTTTATAGCGTCCATCGCGCCCTCCTACTCATCTAGGCCTGGCACTTGCCACGACGGCTGGGTGTAGGTTGTGCGTTTAAGCGCCATCCATTTTTGGGGCTAGTTAATTCAGTAGGTGAGTTGTTACATACTCATTAGCATATTTCAACTTCAATGATCATCGTCCTTCTTTGTTAATCGACCAAAACCCATTGCGGGATCTAGGTTAGCGTGCAGTTTGGCACCGTAACCCGGCTTTCTGTTCATCCTACATTACCAGTCCTTCTTACAAAAAATGTCCCACTTGGAGCTCTTTATTCTGTAGTGTGCCTCAACAAAACAGCAGTACTATCCTACCAATTTAAAGTTTGAGAATAGGTCGAGGGCGTTACGCCCCCGAGGTCTCTAATCATTGTCTTTACCTGATAGAACTCGCCTACGAGATCTAGGTATCCTGAGGGAACTTCGTACGGAACCAGATACTAAATGATCGATTAGTATTTCGCCCCTATACCCAAGTCAGATAAATGATTTGCACGTCATTATCGTTGCGGTCCACCACCAAAGTTTCCTCTTACTTTGCCCCGCTCAGGCATAGTTCATAATCTTTCGGGTCCCGATAGGTATGCTCTCACTCGAACCCTTCTCAAAAGATCAAGGTCGGTCGGAGGTGCACCCCTCTGGGGGATCCCACAAATCATCTTCCTTACGCCTTACGAGTTTACTTGCCCGTTGACTCGTACCCATGTCAGACTCCTTGTTCCGTGTTTTAAGACGAGTTGAATGGGGTGCCCATAGGACAGCGTTTAGTGTGCGTAGATGCCGAAGCATGCCAGAGTCACGTGCTTCATACCAAAATTGAGTAGATGGCGTTCCATGAGCGTATCAAGAGCTCGGGCTTTGACTACCCCCAATCCACGCTGGTTCATGCCCCGAGTAAATCGATGGACCAGCTCATCGCCATTCCATCTCTATCGGGGAACATCGCCTTCCCCCATACGCTTCCCTTCTGATAATTTCAAGCACTCTTTGACACTCTTTTAATGTCATTTTTATATTTCTCTAACGGTACTTGTTTGCTATCGGTATCTTGCCCGTATTTAGACTTGGATGGAATTCATCGCCCGATTTGGGCTGTAGTCCCAAACAAACTGATTTGTAGACAGCGCCTCATGGTATGAGAGGGTTCGAGCACAATGGGGATCTCAACCTCTCAGGCATCCCCTTCGAGGGGACTTGGGCCCGGTCCGCCGCTGAGGATGCTTCTCCAGACTACAAGTCGTACGACGGAGCTTCCCGATTCTAAGGTTTGGTTGTTCCCATTACACTCATCGTTACTAAGGGAATCCTTGTAAGTTTTGTTTACTCCACTTATTGATATTCTAAAACTCAGCGGGTAATCCCACCTGACCTGGGGTCGCGGTCGGAGCGCCTAAGCGCGATAGGGTCCTAAATTTCGGATGCACGATGGGCTGTAGCTGCGACAACAAAGAGACTTGAGTTACAACCACCACTTGTCGCAACATCCATTGACGTGGACTCATATTTTGGCCAACCGCGAGCTCAAGGCGTATGGAAGGATAGTATCCACCCCGCGATGACAGCGTATCCCATGATTAAGGCATGATGCGAGCAGGTTGACAGAATGCATGACGTTTAGGCAGACGTTTCCTCGGCCTATTTGCTTCGGACGCAACATGTATGCAAAGACTCGATAGTTCACAGATTCTACAATACATACTAAGTAACATATTTCACTACATTATTCTTCGATGCGAGAGCCAAGATATCCATTGTTGAGAGTCGTTTTTTTTTTACAAAAGAAGCATAGGTCCCCCTGACATATGTCGCGGATGGGGAACGAGGGCAGACAATCAACTTAAGTATTATTTGGTACTTTCCGCGCCGGGGCTCATTAGACGCCCGATGCGTATGTTGGGCACGCACATCGAGGATGAGGGAGAGGTTCTCGTGCAGTTGGCAGAAGTACCCCGCCCGCGTAGACACCCTAGTCGTTAAACACGTTTGTGGGTCGTTCTTCTGTGCAAGTTTTGACAATGATCCTTCTGCAGGTTCACCTACAGAAACCTTGTTACGACTTCTACTTCCTCTAAAAGATAAGGTTTAATAGACTTCTTGCGACGTTAGGAAAGTGAACCGCCCACTTCTCTGCGATCCAAATATTTCACCGAGTTATTCAATCGGTAGGAGCAATGGGTGGTGTGCACAAAGGGAAGGGATGTAGTCAACACGAGCTAATGACTCGCGCTTACTAGAAATTCCTCGTTGAAGACCAACAATTTCAATGATCTATTCCCATCACGATGAAATTTCAAAGATTACCCGATCCTGTCGGCCAAGACTATAAACTTGTTGAATATATTCGCATAGCGACTGTGAGGCCCAAAACATCTAAGGGAATGACAGACCTATTATTGCCTCAAACTTCCGTGGCTTAAAATTCCGTAGTCCCTCTAAGAAGCAGGCCGCGAAGGGATACCTCTGCATAGCTAGTTAGCGGGCTGAGGTATCTTTCGTTAATGGAATTAACCAGACAAATCGCTCCACTAACTAAGAACGGGAAAGAACCACCACCAATAGAATCATGAAAGAGCTCTCAATATGGACCTGGTAAGTTTCCCCATGTTGAGTCAAATTAAGCCGCAGGCTCCACTCCTGGTGTGCCCTTCTGTCAATTCCCTTAACTTTCAGCCTTACGACCACACTCTCCCCAAAACCCAAAAACTTTGATTTCTCATAAGGTACCGGCGGAGTCCTAAAATCAACATCCGTTGATCCCTTGTCAGCATCATTTATGGTTGAGACTAGGACGATATATGATCATCTCCGATCCCCCAACTTTTATTCTCAATTAATGAAAACATCCTTGGAAAATACTTTTGCAGTTGTTCGTATTTCATAAATCCAAGAATTTTACCTCTGACTATGAAATATGAATGCCCCCGACTGTCCCTATTAATCATTACTTCGATCCCAAAGGCCAACGTAATATGACCAAAATTGTCACGGGCTAATTTTCACTGTGTCAGCGGCACACAATTTTGCCCGTGCGGCGCCCATGGTTCCCCCAACTATGGGCCAGCCTTCCTTATTTCCCAGGTCTTCAGCATGATCCTGTGCCTATGGGAAGCTCGCCTCAGAGGTTTGCTCCCTTTGGTGTCGCTCTATCAACATGTCAGCTAACATGGCCAACGTATAAGCAACTCTTATAGCGCACCTTTAATCTTTGGATCTCATCCATATGCACTCCCAGGGATGGCTACGGATATGCTCGTCCCTCGCCTAGACCTTAGCATCGCTATAGCGTGCACAGTCCTATCCTCAAGCTTGACATCGCTTTGTCCATGTGCACTTCGCCTTTGCTTCGCCCGAGTAGGGAAACCTTTAATCCTTGGCCTTTGTCTCAAGCGTCTTCCTTAGTCATGACCTCTCATGTCTTATGGCATAGCCAAACATAGCCCACAAAACTTGCATCCAACTTCCATAGCACAGTGTCGCCCCACAACTATGCGTCTAGGCCAACGGACCCTTGCTCGCTTGGCTGAACCTTGGCCAAGCTCACGAGTCTCTTGGGAAGAGTATCTCGATTTCTCTATCGGCTTGGAGGCATCCTTCCATCATTTAGACAGCCCATGGGGCATGTCGGTTCATATAGCCAACCTTTAGCCCTGTCGGACGCCCAACGCTAGTCCACCCGACCCTGCGTTGCCCATAGGGTTCCCGAGTCCTATGAGTACCTTGCGCATTCCGTTGACATGCCAAGGCAGTCCCTTGAGGTTGTACCTCAAGACAGAACACTTGGGGTGGCCATCTGTCGACACACCCGGGGGAGTCTGGTAGGCTGTCACCATGTATACCCCACTTATATATGCTTAAAATAAATAATCCCAATGTTCGCCACTAGACATCATTTTGCCCGAGAATCATACTGGGACTTATATCATTCATCCGACCTCCAAATTGGGTGCCGTTTGTTCCTACTCCTTTATAATGACTTCCTTCACACCTCCATGAAGTTTCACCCCATTTCCATACACATGGAACGAGTTATGGCCTTCGGACCAATCAGCAAATTACGACAATGCCACTGGACTTTGGCCAAGTCATGCCCCTATCCAAACGGACTCCAAATGACCCCAAATTTGGTAAGAATACATAAGGTACACTTAATATCAACACTCTAAACCTGAATCCTTATATTCCACTTGTATCTCAAAATGGCACGGCGGTGACATCGAACACCGCACACGATCCTCACCATGCCTCTGCCCCCTTGGGCTCTCACCAAGACCTCTCCAAATCACTTTGGCACTCTTAGGACATGTCATTCAACATATATAGATTCTTTTTGCCTCATGTTATTCCCCTTTTCCGCATCTTCGATTTCAGCATATTCCCTAAGCACATGCCGCCTGCATAGCTGACAAGGTTGTGGCCTAGTTGGCACGCACAATCCTGGCGGGTGACAGGCCCCAAAAATTTGGGGTGTCATAAAAATCCTATAATGTTATCCTATGCTAATGTAAATAGAGTGTAGGCTTGCTTTGAGCACTATGATTTCTTCAAAGAAACAACATTAGAGGAATGACCCAGCCAGTTAAGGCAAGGAGCGCATCGCCGACAGAAGGGACAAGATGACCGGTGCACACCATAGGTGGACCGACCATCCCATCCCAAAGTCCAAGTACGGGCATTTTAACTGCAACCACTTAAATATATGCTATTGGAGCTTTAATTACCACGACTGCTGGCAACAGACTTTTCCTCCAATGGATCCTCATTAAGGGATTTAGATAGTACTCATTCCAATGAGATTCATAGTTACTCCCGCCGTTTACCCGCTCTTGGTTGAATTTCTTCACCTTGACATTCAGAGAACTGGGCAGAAATCATATTGTGTGAACATCCATTGGGTCCATCACAATTCTTTGTTTTAATTAATCAGTCAGCTTTCCCTTGTCTGTACCAGTTCTGAGTTGGCTGTTCGACGTGCAGGGAAGGGACCCGAAGGAACCGTTCCCAGTCCATGCCTTGATCGATAAGTGGAGACCCACTCTCACCGTGGGAGAAGGTTGAGTAGTCCACTGACAGTTGACGGGTTTGGAATTGGGACCCTCGTGCCCAGCCTTCAAAGCCAATCCTTTTTCTGAAGTTACAGATCCATTTGTTCGACTTTTCTTGCATATATTGTTCCATCGACCAAAGCCTGTTTATCTTGGAGACCCGATGCAGTTATGAGTACGACCGGGCATGGATGGCATTCGGTCCTCCAGATTTTCAAGGTCCGTCAGGAGCGCACCGAACACCACGCAACGTGCGGTGCTCTTCCAGCCGCTGGACCCTACCTCTGGCTGAGCCAATTCCAAGGTGGGAAGGATATTAAACAGAAAAAATAACTCTTCCCGAGGCTCCCTCTGATGTTTTTGAACTTCCTAACATTTCCATCGACAACCACATCCTGATTCAGGAATTTTAACCCGATTCCCTTTCTGAGTATGCATGAAATGCGCTATTTGTCGGGGTTCCCCCGACCCTTAGGATCGACTAACCCATGTACAAGTTCCTTTCACATAGAACTTTTCCCCTATTTGGACTTCAAAGTTCTCATTTGAATATTTGCTTCTACCACCAAGATCTGCACCGATGGCTGCTCGCGACCAAGGTTTTGCAGCGACTGCCATGCCCTCCTACTCATCGAGTCCTAGCACATGCCTCGAAGGCCGAGTGTAGTTCGCACAATTAAGCGACATCCATTTTTGGGGCTATTTGATTTGGAAGGTGAGTTTTTACACACTCCTTAGAGAATTTTGACTTCCATGACTACCGTCTTCCTATCTTAATCGACCAATACCCTTTGTGGGATCTAGGTTAGTGCATTATTTAGCACTGTAACCCATCTTCTGATTCATCCCGTATCACCAGTTTTGCTTACCAAAAAATAGCCTACTTGATGTTTTTGATTCCGTAGCACGGGTCAACAAAGCAACCGCACCGTTCTACCTATTTAAAGTTTGAGAATAGGTCATAGGCGTTGCGTCCCCTAAGGTCTCTAATCATTGGCTTTACTCGATAGTACTCACATGCGAGCTCCAGCTATCCTAATGGAAACTTCAGAGGGAACTAGCTACTAGATGATTCGATTAGTCATTTGCCCCTATACCAAAGTCAGATGAACGATTTGCACATCAGTATGGCTTCGGGCCTCCACCAGAGTTTCCTCTGGCTTTGCCCCATTTAAGCATAGTTCACCATCTTTTGGGTCTTGACAGGTATGTTCACACTCAAACCCTTCTAGAATATCAAGGTCGGTCGGCGGTGCACCCCTTAAGGGGATCCCACTAATCATCTTCCTTACGCCTTATGGGTTTACTCTCTCGTTGACTCGTACACATGTCAGACTCCTTGGTCCGTGTTTCAAGATGGGTCAAATGGGGAGCCCAAAAGCCAGCATTCAGAGTGCATAGATACCAAAGCACTCCAGAGGTGCACGCTGGTTGCCACAATCAAGGAAACGACATTCCATGAGCATATCGAGATCCCAGTCTTTAGCCGCCCCCAATCCAAGTTGGTCCATGTCAAAAGTCGATCAGCGGACCAACTCGTTGTCGTTCCACATCCGACTGGGGCGTATCGTTGGCCTCCATCTGCTTCCCTCTCGATGATTTCAAGCACTCTTTGACTTTTATTTCAAAGTCCTTTTTATCTTTCCCTCGCGGTACTCGTTCTCTATCGGTCTTTTTCCCGTATTTAGCCTTGGACGGAATTCACCACCCGATTTGGGCTGCAGTCCCAAACAACCTAACTTGTAGATAGCACCTCGTGGTGTGACAAAGGCTGGGCATAACAGGGCTATCACCCTCTCTGGCGCCCCCTTGCAGGGTACTTGGGCCCGATCCACCATTTAGGATACTTCTCCAGAATACAATTTGGACGACGAAGCCTCCCGATTCTAAGGTTAGACTGTTCCCATTTCTCTCGTTGTTACTAAGGGATTCCTTGTAAGTTTCTTTTCCTTCGGTTATTGATATTCTTAAACTCATAGGGTAATCCCGCCTGACCTGGGGTCACAGTCAGAGTGCCTAATGATCTTGGGTGTATTTATACGCCCAAGCATCATAACTTACCCATATTTTAGCTAAGGTTTGAGAACAAAGTTCCTATTTTCTTATGTTCTTACTCTACTTTGAAGTAATTGAGTTAACATATGTGATTAACATGATTTTAGGTTTTAAGGAGGTAGATAAAGATATGATGGAACTACGGATTGCGGATGACAAATCACACAAGAGAAAAGTAGCTTGTTGGACCAAATGTGGCGCCTAGAAACTACGGCAAAGACTAATTAATCATTTATAATTAGTTCAGGGACTTAGAAGTCAATTATGAGAGAAAAGATTATTAAAAAGACTTGATGCTGAATTTTTATCTGAATTCATTATTCTGTATTAGTTTTTGAAGAGGAGAAGGGAAGCTTATCTTGGGAGAGCAAGAAAAACATTTTTTCTCTTATTTTCACTGTTCGTACACCAAGATCATCTTCTAGTTTTTGGTATGATGAATATTGTTATTATGATTTTCATTTTAGTCATGAGTAGCTAAGTTTATTAGTTAGGGTTATGGAAGCCTTGTAGCATACAATCTATTACTTTGGGTTTTTGAATTCATCATGTATTGATCTGCTTACATCATGCTCGCTTCATTTATTTTGAATTGTCGTGGTTACAAACATAGAGGATGTGCCTTAAAACTCAACTTATTCGATAGAAAGGTTGAGGTTCGGAAAAGAGAGTAGTGTCAAGAAAATAGGATTTCCAACCCCTATTTTATATGTTAATGCCTTAACAGGATTACCCTGCTTGGAGATTTCATATTGTTTTTGTAAACACTTTTGATTCAAAAGAACTAAAGTGAATTAGTCCTTGATGGTTGAGAAACACTAGGATTATGTTATTAACTACAATATATTTCTCTGTAAGCATGATACATGTATTAATTCATAAAGCCCATAGTTAAAAAATATTCAAAGCTACAAGGTGGACATAACCCTAGCTTGCTATTTCCTTGAAGTCGAATACTACTAAACATATCTCGTCTTGTAAAACTGAAACCATTAATTTGAACTGAATCAAATTCCCCTTTTTCGTTTTACGGAAATGAATTATTAAAAGTCAACTAATCAGCATACAACTTAATTAGCACCATATTCCCTTTGGGATTCGACCCCAACCTAGTTGGGTTATATATTTGACAGCGACCGCTTACACTCTTGTAAGAGAGTTGTAATTTGGGATGGTTACTTTGCTGCTTGTTATGTAAGAAATTAGTACCTTCTCCTTAGTATACTTCTGTGATACGATTAGTTATTTTGTTTATTTTGTTTCTTGTTAGATGTTTGTTTGATTTAGTCATAGTTAGGTTCTTTTCTCAATGATGGATGGATGAAGACCGTCATAAGACAAAATTAGTCATTTGTTGCATGTAAATATTCTTATGGATCACATGGCATTATAGAATGAGTATGTGATGGATCATTTCATTTGAAACACCTAGGCTCTAGTTATGACTCTTGTTGTGAGTTTTGGTTTTAGTTGAATTCATTTAATTATTAGGTCGAGAATCTATAATGCTCCTAATTGAGTTGACCATATGCCATGAGTGTGTAAGACTATTGTATATTCCTTATTGCAACTGATGCTAGAACTTGCCTGGTGTGTGCAATGTAAAATAAAGATTGTGAGTTTAGGAGATGATTTAGATATTTATTTGACAACCATTGTTCATGCCTTCTTTTGACCTACCTTTGCACATTATCTTAGATAGACCAATTGATCCTTTAGCTTGTTCTTTTGTTAGCCTCATATGTAGCCTAACCCGTTCTTTAATAGACCATAATTTGATCCAAAACTCCTAAGCGCTTTAATGTAAAATCAATTTGATTTAGAAGTATAACAATAAGAGGAAAAAGGTGAAAATAATGCCCCAAAGTCTAGTTATTGGCGGTTGCAATTGATGTGGTTGGGAGTAGCGAAAATTGTTGAAAAAAAAGATTTCTAAATTTTATCTCGGACATGTTACAATGAACCTGTTTTGGCCCTGTCCTTCTTGGACATTGTGCACCTCAACTAAGGCAAATCACTTAAGTTGAGGCTGACTATCATAGGGAAAATAATGTGAAATGGGTGCAAATAAATATATATATATATATATATATATATATATACATTTGAAAGGGTTGCATACTCTCACCATAGTGTTATTAATTGAGTTTAATGGGATGGGTTGAAAAAAAAAGATATAGATAGATGAAATTAGTGTAAATTGATTGTTAGAAATTGGTTTTAGTTTTATAATGTAGTGTATTAAATATCTTAGGGAAATAGTCACTATTTTGGGACAAAATAGTTCCTATCCATCTTTTAGCCTGCATTACAACCCGTAAAAGACCTATTTGATCCTAATCTTAGCATTCTGATATTAGTGGAGCATTACACTAAGGGCAAGCATATGGTCATCTGTTGTAATTTGAGAAGTCTTTGTGAGAGAGAGATCTACTTGATTCTTATATCCATATTGTTAGAAATTACATGATTGTGAGTGATTTTGGATAATTTCTTATTGTAAGGGAACATGGTTGATGAAGATTGGGTAATTTATATGATTTCATTTCTTAAACGGTATGCATGAATTTTTCAACTTAATGAGTCTATTCTTGAGAATAGGTTGTCTCTAGTAATGATTCATGAATATACTTTTTCTTCATAATTGTTGTGTGAGCCTATTTGAGCATCTTGTTTTTCCTTCGTGGGTGTTAAGACTTATGTAGTATGGATAAATGGATAAGTTGTTGAGGAAGAACAAAGCTTTAAGTGTGGGGTGGTGATCTTGGGTGTATTTATATGCCTAAGCACCATAACTTACCCATGTTTTATCTAAGGTTTGAGAACAAAGTGCCTAGTTTCTTATGTTTTTACTCTACTTTGATGTAATTGAGATAACCTATGTGATTAGCATGATTTCAGGTGTTAAGGAGGTAGATAAAGACATGATGAAACTACGGATTTCTGATGACAAATCACACAAGAGAAAAGTAGCTCGTTGGACCAAATGTGGCGCCTATAAATGATGTCCAAGACTAATTTGTCATTTATAATTAGTTCAGAGACTTAGAAGGCAATTATGAGATAAAAGATTATTAAAAAGACTGGATGCTGAATTTTTATCAGAACTCATTATTCTGTATTAGTTTTTGAAAAGGAGAAGGGTGGCTTAGATTGGGAGAGAGAGAAAAATAGTTTTTCTCTTGTTTTCTCTGTTCGCACACCAAGATCATCTTCTAGTTTTTGGTATGATGAAGATTTCTATTGTGATTTCCTTTTTATTCATGAGTAGCTAAGTTTATTAGTTAGGGTTATGGAAGCCTTGTAGCATACAATCTATTACTTTGGATTTTTGACTTCATCATGTATTGATCTGCTTACATCATACTCTCTTCGTTTATCGTGAATTCTCGTGGTTGCAAACATAGAGGATGTGCCTTAAAACTCAACTTGTTCGATAGAAAGGTTGAGGTTTGAAAAAGAGAGTAGTGACAAGAAAACAAAATTTCCAACCCTTATTTCATATATTAATGCATTAACAGGATTAACTACTTGGAGATTTCGTATTATTTTTGTAAACACTTTTTATTCAAGAGAACTAAAGTGAATAAATCCTTGATGGTTGAGAAATACTAGGATTATGCTATTAAATACAATATGTTTCTCTATAATCATGATACATGTATGAATTTGTAAAGCCCATAATTAGAAAGTATTGAAAACTACAAGGTGGGAATAACCCTAGCTTGTTATTTCTCTGAAGTCGAATACTACTACACATATCTCATCTTGTTAAACTGAAACTATTAATTTGAAAACTGTATCAAATTCCCCCTTTTTGTTTTACGGAAATGAATGATTAAAATTCAACTAATCTGCATAAAACATAATTAGCACCATATTTCTTGTGGGATTCAACCCCAACCTAGTTGGGTTATATATTTGACAATGACCGCTGACACTCTTGTAAGAGAGTTGTAATTTGGGCGTATCACCTAAATGTAATAGGATCCTGGAGTCCAAACACACGACGGGATATAGCAGCGACAATAAAGGGAGTTGAGTTACAACTACCACTTGTCGCGATGTCCATCGGCGTGGACTCATATTTATGCTAGCCGCGAGCTCGAGGTTCACGAGAGGCCAATATCCAACCCGCGAAGATATCGTGCCCCATGATTGAGGCACGATGCGAGAGGAGGCAATGGTATGCGTTAAACCCAGACAGACGTTTTCTAGGCCTAATAGATTCGGGCGCAACTTGCATTCAAAGACTCGATGGTTCACAGGATTCTGCAATTCACACCAAGTATCATATTTTGCAATATTCTTCATAGATGCGAGATCCGAGATATCCGTTTCAGAGAGTCGTTTTCATTTACAAAATAAGCACAGGTCCCCCCGCCGCACGCCGCAGATGGGGCGTAAGGGGAAGGCTATAAATTTAAGTATTCCTTGGCACTTTCTGCGTCGGGGTTTGTTAGTCGCCCGACGCACATGCTGGGCGCATGCACCGGTGATGAAAGGGAGGCGCTCGTACAGAGGAATGAAGCACCCTACTCACGCGGACTCTAAGTTGTTAAACACGTTCGTGGTTCATTCTTCTGTGTGGGTTTCGACAATGATCCTTTTGCAGGTTCACCTAAAGAAACCTTGTTACGACTTATTCTTCCTCTAAATAACAAGGTTCAATAGACTTCTCGCAACGTCGCGGGTAGCAAACCGCCCACATCCCCACGATCTAAATATTTCACCGAGTTATTGAATAGGTAGGAGCGATGGACGGTATGTGCAAAGGGAAGGGACGTAGTCAACGCGAGCTGATGACTCATGATTACTAGGAATTCCTTGTTGAAGACCAATAATTGCAATGATCTATCCCTATCATGATGAAATTTTAATGATTACTTGGGCCTATCGGCCAAGGATATAAACTCGTTGAATACATCAGTGTAGCGCGCGTGTGGCCCAGAACATCTAAGGGCATCACAGACATGTTATTGCCTCAAACATCCGCGGCCTTAAAGGCCATAGTATATCTAAGAAGATGTCCATGAAGGGATACCTCTGCATATCTAGTTAGAAGGCTGAGGTCTCATTCATTAACGGAATTAACCAGACAAATTGCTCCACCAACTAAGAACGGCTATGCACCACAACCCATAGAATCAAGAAAGAGCACTTAGTCTGTCAGTCGTCACTATGCCTGGACCTGGTAAGTTTCCCCCTGTTGAGTCAAATTAAGCCACAGGCTCCACTCCTGGTGGTTCCCTTCCATCAATTCCTTTAAGTTTCAGCCCTGCGACCATACTCCCCCCGGAACCCAAAAATGTTGATTTCTAAAAAGGTGCCGGCGGAGTCCTAAAAGTAACATCCACCGATCCCTGGTCGGCATCATTTATGGTTGAGACTAGGATGGTATCTGATCATCTTCGAGCCCCCAAATTTCGTTCTTCATAAATGAAAACATCCTTGGCAAATTCTTTCACAGTTGTTCGTCTTTCATAAATCCAAGAATTTCACCTTTGATGATGATATACGAATGCCCCCGACTGTTCTGTTAATTATTACTCTAATCCCGAAGGCCAACGTAATAGGACCGAAATCCTATAATGTTATCCCATGCTAATGTATACTGAGCATAGGCATTCTTTGACCACTCTAATTTCTTTAAAGTAACAACGTCGGAGGCCCAGCCCAGCCAGTAAAGTCCATGAGCGCATAGAAGACAGAAGGGACAAGACGACCGGTGCACACCATAGGCGGACCGTCCGGGCTATCCCAAAGTTCAACTACGAGCTTTTTAACTACAACAACTTAAATAGATGCTATTGGAGCTGGTATTATCACGGATGCTGGCACCAGACTTGCCCTTCAATGGATCCTCATTAAGGGATTTAGATTTTACACATTCCAATTACCAGACTCATTGAGCCCGGTATTGTTATTTATTATCACTACCTCTCCGTGTCAGGATTGGGTAAATTGAGCACCTGCTGCCTTTCTTAGATATGGTAGCCATTTCTCAGGCTCCCTCTCTGAAATCGAACCCTAAATCTCCATCACCCGTCATCACCATGGTAGGCCACTATCCTACCATCAAAAGTTGATAGGGCAGAAATTTGAATGATGCATTGCCGGCACGATGGTTGTGCGATCCGTTGAATTATCATGAATCATCGCAGCAACGGATAGTCCCCGCATCGACCTTTTATCTAATAAATACATCCCTTCCAGAAGTTAGGGTTTGTTGAACGTATTATCTCTAGAATTACTATGGTTATCCGAGTAGTAGATACCACCGAACAAACTATAACTGATTTAGTGAGCCATGCGCAGTTTCGCTGTCTGAATTTGATCATAGTTACGCATGCGTGGCTTAATCTTTGAGACAAGCATATGACTACTAGAAGGATCAACCAGGAAGTATTCCTCATCAACGCCGTCATCGCTTTAGCCTGACCTTCCCAAAAGGGTGCGGATGGGTTCAAGGCGAGCACAACCGTCGCTTGTAAGGAGAATCATATAGGGAAGATAGGAGCCGATGAAGACCCCACGCCCACTATATCTACCGTATCTAAGAATTCCGACCGCCACTCATAGACCACAACATCGCACAAAGAAGCGAGAAAGGCATGGGACACGGGGGCGGCCTTACGGTTCACCCTATGCACGGAATGTGAGAGGCGAAAGGCGATCGATAAAACATGATAATGCCTGGGCATTAGGTATACAGCCCAGGAAATCGACTTCGAGCAAGACTAAATTGTGTTTGCCCCACGAATGAAATGGAAGGCGGGTCAGTACATCGTTGCTCCAGTAGGAATCCAACATAACCGCACATGCCGAACATAAATCACGCGCCGTGCATCTAAATACTCTGTCGATGTACGCCTAGAACCGGCCCCAACGCCCAGAAATAGATGTCGTGCGCACTGCCTATGTAGACGTTACAAGGCTAAAGAAAGTCCCGCTTGGCACGATAGCCCACACTAGGGAGAGCAGAGGAGATTAAAGCACGCCGATACTAGTGTACGAGCGCTACCCACGTCGGCCGCCGGTGCTTTATGCGGATTTGGCACGGCCCCATGTGTGCAGCGCTTGGAGCTTGCCGCGAGAGCAGCACCCAAAACTCGCCGCAAACACAAAAGAACCGCCTCATCTGGAATCAAGTTCCCACACTACACGCTGACATACCCAGTGAGCGCCTATGCCAACTAGCGACAATCGCCTTGAAGTGCCTTCAACACCTCTACCCCCCTAATATGCTTAAAAAAAACAAGTGATAGGAGTAGATCTGATTTTTCAGGAGAATCATACTAGACTTGTACGGACCAAAACTGCACGTGTTGACGTAAGACTAAGCCAATGCACTCACAAAAGAGTCACGTAATTTGTAAATGATAACTTTCATTAAGAAAATACTTTTTTTCAAATATTATTTATGAAAATTCAATAAATAAATAAAAAATATGAAAAATATTTTTAAAATATAAAAACATTAGAAAAATATTTCTAACACATGATGTACCCTTAAACCAATAATTGAGTGCATATTTGTACTTATAACGTAACGATATAAAATATCAAAATTTAAGGATATTATATAAAAAATTAAAATGTATAAAAATAATGTGGGGGCATTAGTAAAATCGCTCAGAATACAATAGATAAGTAACAACCCCAAAATATACATATTAGAATTAACTAACCTTAAACCCATAATTGAGTGCATATGTATACGTATAACATAACGATATAAAATATCAAAATTTAAGGATATTCAATAAAAAGAAATAAAAAATATAAAAATAATGTCGGGGACATTAGAAAAATCACCTAGAATAAAATAGATAAGTAACAACACCAAAACAAGCATATTAGAATGACCTTAAACCAATAATTGAGTGCATATTCGATATTTAAATTTAAATATTTAAGGATTAAATATTAAAAAAAACACTTGGGGACATTACGAAAATTGCCCCAACATATGAGGTAATATTAAAATAACTACAAGAAGTAACAAAAACTTGACTAACAATGTACTATGACAAGAATGACTATTACAGAGTGCAAATTTGGTCGATTTTAGATGAATTTTTGTATATCCACCATTTTTCTATATGAATTTTGATTGCATACTTTTATTTTGTATCATTTGTATTTATATGATTCAAGTTATATAAATATATATCGTTCGATGAGAATATAAATCATTTGTATTTATATAATTTAATTTATTTTAACAAATACAATTCCTACCAACAAATATAAATAAAGTACCAAAGAATAACAAACAAAAAATATTAATATCAAACATACTTGATTTTATCGATTGTAAATATATATAATTTATTATTTATATATAAATAAAAACATACATTATTTATATTTACTTAAACCTGTCATATACTAATATGCAATATATCATCTGTAACAAATATATTATTGCATATATATTATATATATGTAATAATACGGCCCGGGTAATCTTTGAAATGGGTATCGTGAAAAGTATGTGTCGTGATGAAAAATGCCAACATTTTGGACCCCTACTTTGTGATATCTAGAAGAAGCGGCATGTTTAGGTTTAACTTCAGATTTGCATTTTTCTTGTTTTTAAGTCTTGTTACATTGCTAAGGTTAGGCCCTGAAATAAAAGTGATGTTTGTGTTAATGTCTTGTTGTGAATACGGATGATGAATGATGTTGGCTTCTAACTATGACTGTTTCCATTCAACTAATTACTTTTGTCACCTAGAATATGTTATCAACTGTTAGTGGATCTGTAATTAGCATTAACCTATAAATCCACATGATATGTGATGCAAATCCTAAGACTAGTAGAATAGGTGTGACTCAGTTGCCACTAAGTGTGTGAGTATTTGTGTTAGTTCTTACATAGTATAGTACCTAGAAATTGCCTGGTTTAACTAATGTTGTTCTATAGATGATGGGATAGGAAGTGATAGGAGGCCACCTTGTGCATTTAGTCCATTTAGCCAAAATAATTGACCCCACCAAAAATTAGTTTCCAACTCTTCTTTGAGCCTTTGTTGATTTTTCTTCATCACCAAACATTCTAGTTAACTCTCTTTCAGCTATTGACTTCTAGCTCTGGCCCTGGGGTAGTAATGGGCAATGTGTACCTAAACATAGGCAAAACACCTAAGTTGAGGGTGGCTATTGTGGGACTGTTAACTTTGTAATGGAAAGTTGGTGGAGAATTTGAATTAGAGCACTTGGCCTAGGTCTATTTAAGACAATGTACACTTTGACTTTTGGCATCAGCCTAAGTTGAGGGTAGCTAATCCTTGAAAAAAAAGGGGGTTTATTTTGGTAACGCATGAATGTATGAGAAATGGGTAAATGAGCTAGCAAATCAATGGCCTTAGTAAGAAGAATGTGTAGGCAAAGAGAGTTAAAGCATAGCTTTTAGTCATGTTTGCCCAAAATCCCCTCTGAACCTAGCCTGATACCTCAGAACTAGCCTAGAAAAGACCTGCCTGATCTTGGAACTCAACTATAAGGACACATTGGTTGATAAGGGCAAGCCTATGGGTGTATGTGCTATGTTTGCAACTTCTTTAATGAGTGAGAGGGTTGTAATTTGTATCCACAAAAGATATTTAGTGGTGGATTTCCTTGACTTTTAGGGAAACTTAATTCATACTTAATTGGGCTATTCTCTGTAGATATTTGTATCCATGTCGTGTAGATAAATTGAATTAGAACCAATGCCGATTATAGACTCTGACATGTTAAACCATATGATTTAGATGACAAGTGAATTATTGTGTGAGAATTTGTTCAGTGGTAAATGCCCGTCATTGTATTGTTCATATTTGCATATTGATACTCAGATGCTTAAGGACAAGCAATGATCTTAAGTTGAGGGTGTTGATGTTCCGGCGTTTGACGGAACATTTTTCATCTTTTTCTTTGGAAAATTCCATGTTTTCAAGAAACCAAGGTTGCATAATGTTGGTTTTTAGTGTTTCAGGGTAAGGAGCTGATTAAATGAAAAAACTCAGAAAATTAGAAGAAAAAACATTTATGATAGTCAAAATGGTGGACTGTCAGTTTTGCGAAGGACCACCAACTCAACCATCAGATCGAACCCATGAACTCTGAAGACCTAGCAACGATCTATGTGGTGGACAGTTAGTCCTAGACGGACCATCACTTTGGCCGTCAGAAATAAATAGAACAGGAATTTGGGAAGGCTCAATGATGGCCAACTTGGTGGACCGTCGATCTTTCGACGGACCACCATACCAGCCATCAGGATTATCTAGAACCTGACTCTACAGCACCACCAGCGACGGTCAAGATGGTGGACCCTCAATTTTACGATGGACCACCAAATGGACCTTCAGTATTAACCAGAAAGTGACCATCCAGGATCAGCTGCGACAGACCAAATGGTGGACCACCAGTCTTGCGATGGACCACCACTTTGACCGTCACTTTGGGTGTAGATTTTATATTATTTGAATTTTAAATTCTTTTTACGGGGGGAACATATAAATAACCAGTTTTAGGTTTTATTAGGATTTTTACATACTTGAAACATATTGTAGGGAGTTTTTCTCTGAGCTTCATTCTAGAATTGTGAATCTAGATTCAATTATCTTTTTCTCTATTAAAGATTGAAGAACAATAATTGTGACTTTTGTAAGTAAACTCTGAATTAATTTATGAATAACACAATGATTTCTTCTCTTTCTGTGATGGAAATGTGTGGCAAAGCTCCCATAACTAGGGCTATGGGAGCCTTGATGTGAATAGATGATTGGGGGTTGTGAATCTAGTAGATTCTCATGATTAATTGATATTTCATAAACCCTTCTTTATTTGGATGAATTTTCTTGGTTGCAAACTTGAAAAGTGCGCCCAAGAACAACACTTGTTCGAATAGAAAAGTGTTTGTTGGGAAAAAAAAGGGTTTACATAAATCTAAGGGCTTTAACCTTTGGATAGAGGGTAGATTTCTTAACCGTATCAACCCATGTGAGAATATAGTTGAATAAATAATATGTTCCTTATGTTTGAAAGAATTAAGGGATATTCTACTTATTTAGGTTGAAAAACTAATGGGTAAACCATAAAATTAAATTACTCTTGCAATTAGAATTGTTCATTGGGAATACAAAATAGTTCACAACCCTAGCTGCTTAAGCATCTTGGTAACCATAACTTTAGTTTGACTTTTCTCATTGAATTAGTTTTTTGCAATAAAACCAACAGTTGGATTACTTTCTTTGACAAACATTTGAATATAATCGGTAAATCAAAACCCCCCTCTATTCTTGAACCTTCGATCAACAGTCTAGTAACAACTATAATACTTAGTGAACACAGTATTCCATGTGGGATTCGACACCCAACCCAGTTGGGTTCTATATTTGACAGCGACCGTTTACACTCTCTAACGAGAGTTGTAATTTGGGCTTATTAAATTTTGGTATCGTTGCCAGGGAATACAGTTGTCAATTAAGTTTGTGCTTGTTATTTGACCTTTGGTCAAGTTTCTCAAATTTTACTTTTGTTTGTTGTTTTTGTTCGGTGTAGGATAGTTATTGTGTATGCCAAGTACATGGAGATAGGGGCAAAAGACTAATCGAACCATCTAGTAGTTGGTTCCCGCCGAAGTTTCCCTAAGGATAGCTGGAGCTCGCGTGCGAGTTTTATCGGGTAAAGCCAATGATTAGAGGCCTCGGGGGTGCAAATCCCTTGACCTATTCTCAAACTTTTAATAGGTAGGATGTTGCGATTGTTTTTTTAGCTGCACCACAGAATCAAGAGCTCCAAGTAAGACATTTTTGGTAAGCAAAACCGGCAATACGGGATAAACCAGAAGCCGAGTTACATTGTTAAACTGTGTGCTAACCTAGATCCCACAAAGGGTGTTGGTCGATTAAGACAGCAGGACGGAGGTATTGGAAGTCGAAATCCACTAAGGATTGTGTAACAACTCACCTACTGAATCATCTAGCCTTGAAAATAGATACCGCATAAACGCACGACCTATACCCGGTCGTCAGGGAAAGTATCAGGCCCCGATGAGTAGAAGGGTGCGGTGGTCGCTGCAATACCTTAGGCGCGAGCCCGAGCATAGAGACCGTCGATGCAGATCTTGGTGATAGTAGAAATTATTCAAATGAGAACTTTGAAGGTTAAAAAGGGAAAAGGATTCATGTGAACGACACTTGCACAAGGGTTAGTCAATCCTAAGGGTCGGGGTAACCCCAATAAATAGCGCGTTTAGCGCGTACTCCAAAAAGGTAATCGGGTTAAAATTATTGAACCGGGATATGGCGGTCAATGACAACATTAGGATGTTCGGAGACATCGGTGGGATCCTCAGGAAGATTTTTCTTTTCTTTTTAACAACCTGCCCGCTCTGGAATCGGCTCAGCTGGAGGTAGGGTCCAGTGGATGGAAGAGCATTGCACATCGCATGGTGTTTGGTGGAATCTCGGTGGCCCTTAAAAATTTTGAGGACCGAATGTCGTCCACGCTCGATCGTAATCATAGCTTCATAAGGTCTCCAAGGTGAACAACCTCTGGTCGATGGAATAATGTAGGCAAGGGAAGTCGGCAAAATGTATCCGTAACTTAGGGAAAAGGATTGGCTCTGAGGGCTAGGCATGGAGGTCCCAGTTCCAAACCCATCGGTTGTTGGTGGACTACTCGAGTTGCTTCCGTGGTAGTGTCAAGTTTTACCCTACTAATGATAGTGTCGCAATAGTAATTCAACCTAGTATGAGAGAAACCATTGATTCACTCAATTGTTCATCTCCCTTGGCACAAATCTACCATGTGTTGGATTATGACTGAACGCCTCTAAGTCATAATCTGGGTTAGAAGTGATGCATGTGCCCGTTGTCTGCTTGCTGACCCGCAGTAGGAGCCTTGGCCCCCAAGGGCACAAGTCGTTGGCTAAGTCATTGCGAAGAAAGGGTCGTGGTGGCCGCCTTGAAGTATAATTTCCATCGAGTGGCGGGTAGAATCCTTTGCATATGACTTAAATACATGACAGGGTATTGTAAGTGGCAGAGGGGCCTTGCTACCACAATCCACTGAGATTTACCCAATTGTCGCTCCGATTCATCCCTTCCCCTCTAATCCAATTGTTTTTCCATCCATCTCCAAAGAAGGTTTATGGATCTGTACTTAGAAAATACCAGTAAGTGTTATGAGTTCACCTTACCCTTGATCATGTCGCGGCATAGCCTCACAAGAGTTCGCCGCTTGTTTTTCAAGTCTCGCGGGCATTTCATTTAAAACAAAAAATTAGGGTTCACTTTCGGAGAGAGAGCCTGAGAAATGGCTACCACATTCAAGGAAGGCGGCAGGCGCACAAATTACCCAATCTTAAAATGGGGAGGTAGTGACAATAAATAATGATACCGAGCTCAATAGTCTGGTATTTGGAATGAGTATAATCTAAATCCCTTAAAGAGGATCCATTGGAGGGCAAGTCTGGTGCTAGCACCCATGGTAATTCCAGGTCCAATAGCGTATACTTAAGTTGTTTCAGTTAAAAAGCTCATAGTTGGAATTTGTGATGGGCCAGATAGTCCGCCTATGGTGTGCACTGGTCGTCTCATCCCTTCTGTTGGCGATGCGCTCTTGGCCTTAATTAGCCAGGTCGTGTCTCTATCCCTATTACTTTGAAGAAATTAGAGTGCTCAAAGCAAGCCTATGCTCTGAATATATTAGCTTGTGATAACATTATAGGAATTCGGTATTATTACATTAGCCTTCGGGATCGGAGTAATAATTAACAGGGACAGTCGGGGGCATTCATTTTTCCTAATCAAAAGTGAAATTCTTGGATTTATGAAAGACGAACAACTGCGAAAGCATTTTCCAAGGATGTTTTCATTAATCAAGAACGAAAGTTGGGGGATCGAAGATGATCAGATACCATCCTAGTCGCAACTATAAATGATGCCGACCAAGGATCGACAAAGTTTCTTTTAGGACTCCGCCGACATCTTATGAGAAATAAAGTTTTTGGGTTACGGGGGGAGTATGGTCGCAAGGCTGAAACTTAAAGGAATTGCTGGAAGCACACCACTTGGAGTGGAGCCTACAACTTAATTTGACTCAACATGGGGAAACTTACCAGGTCCAGACGTAGTAAGGATCGACAGATCGAGAGACCTTTGTTAATTCTATGGGTGGTGGTGCGTGGCTGTTCTTGGTTGGTGGAGCAATTTGTCTGGTTTATTTCGTTAACAAATGAGACCTCAACCTGCTAACTAGATATGCGGAAGTATCTCTTTGCGTCCAGCTTCTTAGAGGGACTATGACCTTTTAGGTCGCAGAAGTTTGAGGCAATAACATGTCTGTGACGCCATTAGATATTTTAGGCCGCACGCGCACTACTTAGATATATTCAACAAGTATACATCCTTGGATGATAGGCCCGGGTAATTTTAAAATTTCATTGTGATGGGGATAGATCATTGCAATTGTTGGTCTTCAATGAGAAATTCCTAGTACGCACGAGTCATCAGCTCGCGTTGACTATGTCCCTGCCATTTGTACACACCACCATTCGCTACTACCAATTGAATAATCCATTGAAATGTTCAGATCACATTGACGTGGGTGGTTCGCTTCCCGTAATGTCTCGAGAATTTCATTGAACCTTATTATTTAGAGGAAGGAAAAGTCGTAGCAAGGTTTCCAAAGGCAAACCTGCGGAAGGATCATTGTCGAAACCTACAAAGAAGAATAACCCCCGGAAGTGTTTAACAACTGGGGAGTCCACACGGGCGGGGTGATTCGGCCCTCTTAATGATTTCCTCCCCCCGTCCTTGGTGTGTGCGCCCAGCATGCGCATCGGGCAACTAAAGAACCTCGGTGCTGAAAGCGCCAAGGAATACTTAAAATGATAGCATGCCCCTCGCTCCCCATCTGTGGCATGCGTCGGGGGTACCTATGCTTCTTTTGAAAATAAAAATGACTCTCGACAACGGATATATCAGATCTTGATTTGATGAAGAATATAGCTAAATGTGATACTTGGTGTGAATTACAGAATCCCATGAACCATTGAGTCTTTAAACGCAACTTACGCCCGAAGCTATTAGGCCGAGGGCACATCTACCTAGGTGTGATGCATCGCGTTACCCCTTTGAATCACACCTCAATCATCGGGTTCTCTATCATCGCGGGGCGGATACTGGTCTAAATGCTAGTATACATCGATGGACGTCACCTTTATTTGTTGTCGCGGGTACAATCCATCGTGCGTCTGGACACCAGGACCCTATCTCACTTAAGCGCTCCGATTGCAACCCCAGGTCAGGAAGGATTACCCGTTGAGTTTAAGCATATAAATATACGGAGGAAAAAAAACTTATAAGGTTTCCCTTAGTAAGGGCGATCGAACCGGGAATAACCCAGCCTTAGAATCGGGCGGCTTCATCGTACGAATTGTAGTCTGGAGAAGTGTCTTCAGAGGCGGACCGGGCCCAAGTCCCCTGGAAGGGGGCGCTAGAGAGGGTGAGAGCCCCGTTGTTCCCGGAACCACGAGGAGTTATCTATGAGTAGGGTAGTTTTAGAATGCAGACTAAATCGAGCGCTGAATTCCGTCTAAGACTAAATACGGGTGAGAAACCGATAGCAAACAAGTACTGTGAGGGAAAGATGAAAAGGACTTTGAAAAGAGAGTCAAATAGTGCTTTAAATTATTAGGAGGGAAGCGTATGGGTTCCGACGATGTACCTCAGTCAGATATGGAACAGCGATGAGCTGGTCCGCCGATCGACTTTGGGTGTGGACCAGTGTGGATTGGGGGCGGCCAAATCCCGGGCTCTCGATTTGCTCATGGAATGTTGTCTCCTTTAATGTGGCAGGCAGCGTGCGCCTCTGGAATGCTTTGACATCCGCGTACTCCGGATGCTGGCCTATGGACTCCCCATTCGACCCGTCTTGAAACACGGACCAAGGAGTTTGATATGTGTGCGAGTCAACGGGCGAGTAAACCCATAAGGCGTAAGGAAGATGATTGGTGGGATCCCTCTGAGGGGTGAACCACCGACCGACCTTGAAATTCTGAGAAGGGTTCGAGTGTGAGCATACCTTTCGGGACCTGAAAGAAGGTTAACTAAGCCTGAGCGGGGCAAAGCCAGAGGAAACTCTGGTGGATGCCCGCAGTGATACTGATGTGCAAATTATTTGTTTGACATAGGTATAGGGTCAAAAGACTAATCAAACTATCTAGTAGTTGGTTCCTTCGAAGTTTCCCTTAGGATAATTGGAGCTCGTGTGCAAGTTCTATCGGGTAAAGCCAATGATTAGAGGCCTCGGGTCTACAACTCCCTAGACCTATTATCAAACTTTAAATAGGTAGGACAGTGAGATTTCTTTGTTGAGTTGTTCCACAGAATCAACATCTCTAAGTGAGCCATTTTTGGTAAGCAGAACTGGCGATGCAGGATGAACCGGAAGACAGGTTATACTGCCAAACTGCGCGCTAACCTAGTGATGTTCCGGCTTTTGATGGAGCATTATGTATTTTTTTCTTGGGAAAATTGCATGCTTTCAAGCAACGAAGGTTGCATTTAATGCTGGATTTTAGTGTTTTAGGGTAAGGAGTTAGCTGAAGTAGAAAACTCAGGAAAATGGTAGAAAAACACCACTGGTAGTCAAAATGGTGGACCACCATTTTTTTGGTGGACCACCAAACCGACCACCAGACCTAAAATAGAATTTAAGATTTCAAAACACTCAGCAAACGTCAAAATGGTGGACCACCAGTTTTGCGGTGGACCACCAATTTGACCACCAGATTAAGGATTTCAAAAGACCCACTGGTGGTCAAAATAGTGGACCACCAGACCTAAACAGAATTCACAATTTCAGAACACTCAACGAAGGTCAAAATAGTGGACCACTAGTTTTGCAGTGGACCACCAATTCGACCACCAGATTCAGGATTTTAGAAGACCCACTGGTGGTCTAATTGGTGGACCACCAGTTTTATGGTGGACCACCAACCTGACCACCAGACCCAAACAAAATGTAGGATTTTAGAACACTCAGTGAAGTTCAAAATGGTGCAATACCAGTTTTGTGGTGGACGACTATTTTGACCACCAATTTGGATGTGTGTTTTTTTTTAATTCAATTTTAAATCATTTTTATCTGTGAACATATAAATACCCAGTTTTAGGTTTTACTAGGTATTTTTTTTATCTTTTATTAGGGTTTTCCATACTTGAAACATATTGTTACATAGTTTTTCTCTAAGATTCATTGGAGATTTGTGGATCTAGATTCCCTTATCATATTTTCTGTTGGAGATTAAAGAACAACAATTTTTACTTTTGTAAGTAAACTTTGAATTAATTTATGAATAACATAATGGTTTCTTCTCTTGAATTGGTGAAAATGTGTGGCAAAGCTCCCATAACTAGGGTTATGGGTGCCTTGATGTGAAAAGCTAATTTTGGGTTGTGAATCTAGTAGATTACCATGAGTAATTCATATTGCATAAACTCTTCTTCACTTTAATGACTTTTCTTGGTTGAAAACTTGTAAAGTGAACCCAAAAACAACACTTGTTCAAATAAAAAAGTTTTTGTTGGGAAAAGAGAGGGTTTACATAAATCTAAAGGCTTTAACTTTTGGTAGAGGGTAGATGCCTTAACTGGATCAACCCATGTGAGAATTTAGTTTAATTAATAATATGTTCCTTAAGTTTGAAAGAATTAACTGATAAGTTACTCATTTAGGTTCAGAAACTAATAGGTAAACCATAGAATTCAATTACTCTTGCAATTAGAATTGTTCATTGGGAATCCAAAATAGTTCAAAACCCTAGCTGCTTAAGCATCTTGGTAACCATAGCTCTCGTTTGATTTCTATTACTGAACTTTTCTTTGCAATACAATTAATATTTGGATTACTCTCTATGACAAATATTTGACTACAATTGATAAATCAAAATCCCCCTCTATTCTGGGTTCTATTCCTTGTGGGATTAGACACCCAATCCAGCTGGGTTCTATATGTGACAGAGACCACTTCCACTCTCTAACGAGAGTTGTAATTTGGGCGTATTAAATTTTGGCGCCGTTGCCGGGGAATACAGTTGTAAATTAAGTTTGTGTTTGTTAATTGACCATTGGTCAAGTTACCCAAATTTTACCTTTGTTTATTGTTTTTGATTTATGAAGGGTAGTTATTATGTATGCCAAGTACACGGAGATCGGGTGCACCGTTATTACCAGTACATCTAGAACCACAGTTAATTGGCAGAATGACAGACCCTCAGGAAGCTGAAAGACTAGATCCCAAATTGATCAACAGAATGATGGTCAACCTGCATGTTATCCTAATCCTGATAATGATGATTTGAGGGATGAGGACTTATTATATCCTAGTAACCCAAGTAATACAGACAATATAGATGCACCGGTGAACCGGAATGTAATCAGAAATCATCTTTTTAGAGTAAGAAAAGACCGTCAACCTATGCAGTTTGATCTTAATGATGATGAGGATGGAATGGATGGAGAAGGTGCAACCGTATATATTATTCCTCCACCTCTAGAACCATGAGCTAAGTTTAATATTACAAGCACAATGATTCAACTCCTCCATCTGAAGGGGTTGTTTGGTGGACTCCTGAGGGATGATCCTAATATGCATTTAGTGAACTTTGTCACTATTTTCAAATCCTTTGATAACCCGGGAGTGGGACATAATTCTATCCAACTACGCTTGTTTCCATTATCTCTATCTGGAGAGGTAACATTATGGTTCAATGGACTGACTCCCGATTCTATAACCAATTGGAGGCAGTTGCTAGAGGCTTTCCTATAAAGGTTCTTTCCACCTTCCAGAAGGGTATAGTTGAGGTTTGAAATCAGTAATTTTAGGTAGTTTCCAACCGAAGCTCTTCACGAGACTTGGGAGAGATTTAAAAAGAATTTGATGCAATGCCCAAATCATAAATATGAATAATACTCATTTGATAGAGACTCTCTATAAGTCCTTCAACTCTATTACGTAGCCAGTCGTGGATAATGATGTAGGAGGATCATTTATGGATTTCACTTTTCTAGAGGCATCGGAGTTGCTTGATCGGATGAACAAACAACATAGAGGATGGCATACCAGGAATTCTGTGGTAGAAACCCCTACTCTGTCTGGCGGTATGACTATAGAGCAATGCAATAAGGAGGAGAAACATGACCATGACATGACATACTTGAAGACGCAAATAGATTTATTGACCAAGAATTTATTATCTAGAAAGACTGAGAAAGTTAAAGTTGTAGGATCCCAAGTCATAGCTTACTCTGATTCGTAAGAAGAAGCAAACTATCTAAACAATTAGGGGATTTTCGAGTCAATAGCCAATGAAACCAAGGTCGAAACTATTATGATAAGTTTGGTTACAAAAATAGAGATCAAGAGAGTTGGACCAATAATAATGACAGGAGTGGACTATATATACCTTCTGAAAGACGTGACAATGCTGCCACTAGTCTAGGCAAAATGTCCAAGGAAGACATATTAGAGAAACTATTGAAGGGAGTTAGGGCAATAAATACTGGAGTGATGACAATGAAGAATGACTTATCTTTCATGAGTCAATTTGTAAATTTACAATCAACTGCTATCAAATAACTGGAGTATCAGATAAGCCAATTATCCACAACATTCAACCAAGGAAAAAGTGGGACTTAGTTAAGTGATACAATTCAGAACCCTAAAAATGATGGATCTTGCATGACAATTACCATTCAGAGTGGTAAGGTATTGCCAAGCTCTTCTATGGGAAAAGCTGATATTAAAGAGGTAATCAAAGAAGATGTCGAGCTTGAAGAAAGTAATCTTGTAAAGTCTGAGAAGAAGGATGAAATTGACGTTCCTTCTAATCATCATCTGGTTGATGGATTAGAAAAAAGAGAAAGACAGGGAAAAAGAAGTAGTGGTGACTTCTCAACCAAAACCACCACCTTTCTTTCCTCATATATTGAAGAAGAAGGATGACAACACAAAGTTTGGCAAATTTATGGCAATGCTTAAGTAGTTGACGATCAATTTACCATTGGTAGAGGCATTGGAATAAATTCTTGGGTATGCAAAGTTCATAAAAGACCTTGTCATGAAGAAGCGTACAGTTATCTATGAGCCGGTGGACAATCTCCATCATTATGGTGCTATCTCCACATTATTTTTGGTGCAGAAGAAGGCAGACCCACGAGAATTTACCATCACGTGCACTATTAGGTCTCTTGATTTTGCAAAATCTCTATGTGATTTGGGAGCTAGTATAAACTTGATGTCGCTTACTATTTATAAGAAATTGGGTTTGGGGGATCCCACTCCCTCAAACATGAGACTAGTTATGGCTGACAGGTCTGTGAAGCGGCCCATGGGGATTCTACATGATGTACTTTTAAAGGTGATTGATTTTATATTTCCTGCCAAGTTTGTAATTCTTGATTGCGAAGTGGACTTTCAAGTACCATTAATTTTAGGTAGGACATTCTTAGCAACTGGGAGAGTGTTAGTTGACCCAGAGTTGAATGAGCTAAAATTTAGGCTCAATGGAAAAGAGGTTAGTTTTGAAGTATGTAAATCCATGAAACAATAAAATAAGATGAGTGTCATTCCGATTATTGATGTATTCTAAAAAGATGAGCGAGATATACAAATAAAGGGTAGGTCTGCTGTGGAGACCATGGCTGGTGTGGTTGAGTTTGAAAGCAAGAATGTTAGTGCTTCCAAAGTGGATGGACGAGGAATAAAGCATTTTATTGATTCAACAAGTGAAGTAAAGAGGTATCAACAAGATATTTTAACAAATTTTGAGTAGTCAAGATGATCGAGTCATGCCGCGATGTTAAATCAGGCGCTGCTTGAGAGGAAACCCAAGGTAATTTGTTGTGTTTATTTGTCTTATGTGGCTGACATCAGATCTTTGCACCTATAGTGCCACAGGTATGTTTCTATCTCTCTCGTTTTGGTTTGATACATTGGGGATAGTGCATGATTTTAAGTTGAGGGTGTATGGGGATACTTGTGGGTGTTGATGTCCACTTGGGGTTTTTGTTGTCGTGTTTTTTTCACCGGAGTCTTTTTCCTAGTAGAACTGGCATGTTTAGGCGTATTGATTTTTTTTTCGTGATGTTTTGTAGTTAACTGGGAGAAAAATAAGTATCTAGGGTAGTTGACATATTTTTGTTGATTTTTGGGACAAATGATAAATACCTCTGTAATTGTCTACTTTTTAACTATGTGATATGCATCTATATGCGACAATTGTGAATATTTTTATGGCATTAGTATTAGGGACACAATGATCATTGCTAACAATTGCATAACCTCTCCAGGTAGTAGCTTGTGATATACCTTTGTGACAAGTGTGTGTGAGATATTACCAAGTTTCGTTGTGTGTTAAATCCAGAACTTGCCCGATTAGTATTGCCTAGGTTGTAGGATAGTGGTTAAGAAAGGATCATAGGTCGTTTTTTATATTAGTCCACTTTTATGCTAAATGACCTTCCATGTGTGAATGATATCCCTTGATCCCGATTTTGAGCCTGTATGCCTGTTTTTCTTATAGACCTATCACCTTTATATTTTTATCACAATGAACCTATTTTGGCCCTGGTCCTCCTTGGACATTGTGCACTTTGACATAGGCAAATAGCCTAAGTTGAGGGTGGCTATCATATGTGTGTGTGATATAAAGTGAGAATGAAGAAGGGTAAAATGAGAAAAAAGATTGTAAGGTTGGGTGAGGTAGAAAAAGAAAAAGAAAAAAAATGTTGGGAAAAAAAAATGAAACACAAAAAAATTGTACCCAGCCTGAAGTTGCGTTAATAAAGAAAGAGAGAAAAAAGTTAAAGGTTAATAAGTGAGGCTCCAAAATTTAGTGTAGTGCCAAGGAGGCTTAGTAACTTTAAATATCATTACGTATCATACCAGCCTCAAGATTGCATTACAAGCTGAAGAGAAGTCCTATAGTGATCCTAACTTAACTGTCTGAAAGCTTAGGTGATGAAAATAAGGGAAAGCTTATGGTATTTGACATACATTAATTGGAACTTCCTTCTGAGAGTGAGTGTCTCTTAACCGTCCCCGCATTGACATGCTTGATTTCATATATAAGTAAGGAGGGACTTCTTCGTTGTAAGGGCACATGGGTTGTATTACTGGCTGCTTACTTGTTTAGGTAGTGTAAATTGTACATATGCATGGTTGTTTGTTGCTAATGTGATGTCGTAGCTTTATTTCTTTATGTCACATTGTTGACTTTCGTTGATATACACAGTTGGGTTTAAAGTGATTGAACTTGGAGAGGGTAATGTATTTTGAACTAAAATTGATGATTGACTGTCATAGGTATCTTATGTTTCTCTTGGTTAAGCATTGTAGTATGGTATTATGTAGTTTCTTGAGAACAAGTTACTGTTTTAAGCTGAGGGTGTTTAAGTTCCGGCTTTTGACGGACCATTGTGCATCTTTTTCTTGGGAAAATTGAAAGTTTTCAAGCAACCAAGGTTGCATTTAATGCTGGATTTTAGTGCTTCAAGGTAAGGAGCTAGCTGATGTTGGGCATATTTATACGTCTAAGCACCATAACTTACCCATGTTTTAGCTAAGATTTAAGGATAAAATACATAATTCTTGCACTTTAAGTCTATTTTTAGTTAAGTGAGCTGACCTATGTGATTAGCATGCTTTTCAGGTACTAATGAGGAAGATTACAGCACTTTGGGGACCTGTGGACAGCAAAGAAAACTTCACATAAAAAGGAAAGCAACTTTTGGACTGAATGTGATGTATGGGAACTTTTTCTCGGGAAAACACAATATTTTTAAATAGTTAAGGATGCAGTAGCAATTTATTAGAGAAGGATGTTATTAAAAGCCTTATTGCTAAATTTTTAGGGATAATTCACATTCTGTATTTTTTTGAAAACAAGAGAAAGAGGCTTAGCTTGAGGAGAGAGAGAGAGAAACATTTTTCTCTCTTATTTTCGCTATTCATCTTCTCCACCAAGACCGTTCTAAGTTTTGGTATGATGAATATTTCTATTGTGATTTCCGTTTTATTCATGAGTAGCTAAGTTTATTTGTTAGGGTTATGGAAACCTTGTAGTATACTCTCTATTGTTATGGGTTTTTGAAATTATGATGTGTTAATCTACTTATATCATTACTCTCTTTGTTATGATTGAATTCTCGTGGTTGCAAACATAGGGAATGTGCCATTATAGCAATAACTTGTTTGATAGAAAAGTTACTGTTTGGAAAAGAGAGTGTGACAAGAAAATAGGGTTTCCAACCTCTATTTTACACGTTAATGCCTTAGAAGGATTAACTACTTGGAGAGTTCGTATGATTGGTTGTACACTTTGGATTCGAGAGAACTAAGGTGAATAAATCCTTGATCGTTGAGAAACACTTGGATTTAGAATTAGAATACATCTCTCTATAAGTGCATGCATGTATAAATCCTTATTACTCATAGTTAATAGAGAAGTAGAAGCTACAAGGTGGACATAACCCTAACTTGTCATTCTCTGTGATAAAATATTATTACACATATCATCTCATTATTACACCGATAATATTATTGTGCACTTAAACTGAAACCCCCCTTTACTTTGAACCTTCAATCAACAGTCTAATAATAATCACAATACTTAGTGATCATAGTATTCACTGTGGGATTCGACACCCAACCCAGTTGGGTTCTATATTTGACAGCGACCGCTTGCACTTTCTAACGAGAGTTGTAATTTGGGCGTATCAAATTTTGGCGTCGTTGCCGGGGAATACGGTTGTCGACTAAGTTTGTGATAGTTAATAGACCATTTGGTCAAAGATTCTCAAATTTTACTTTTTGTTTGTTGTTTTTGTTTTGTTCAGGTTTAGTGGATTACATGCCAAATACACGAAGATCTGGTCAGCCATTATTACCTATAAATCCTGAACCACATCTCATTGGCAGAATGGATGCGCAACGAGACCCAGAAAGAATAGCTGCTCAACAGAAGCAGGCTAGATTAGCTGCATTGGCAGCTTCGCAAGTAAATCAACAGAATGCTGATAACCCAGGTCGGGTACCAAATCCTAATGATGAGGACCTGGGTGATGATGAGTTATTAAATCCAAGGTGTGCAGATGATGTGGCTGCACCAGTAAACAGAAATGTCAACAGAGATCGTCAAGCTAGAATGAAACCCGAACGCCGAGCGGTGCAAGTCTCTTTTGATGATGATGATGACGACTTGGATGGGGCTGGTTCCACAGGGGCTATTATTCCTCCGCCCTTGGCACCCTAAGCCAAGTTCAATATCACTAGCACCATGATCCAGCTATTGCAACTCAAAGGGTTATTTGGTGGACTTGCAGGCGACGATCCGAATATGCATCTGATTAATTTTATCTCAACGTGCAAATCATTTGACAATCCAGGGGTTGGACAGAATGCGATCAGACTGCGCTTATTCCCATTGTCTCTATCTGGAAAGGAAACTCTATGGTTAAATGGGCTAACTCCTGACTCTATTACCAATTGGAGGCAACTGAAAGACGTTTTCCTAGAAATGTTCTTTCCGTCATCCAATAGGGCACAATTGAGAGATAAGATAAGCAATTTCAGATAGCTTCCAACTGAAGCTCTCCACAAAACATGGGAGAGGTTCAAGAAGAAGCTTACGCGGTGCCCAAATCATTAGATGACCAATGTCCACTTGATGGAAATATTATATAGGGCTTTAAACTTGGTGACTTAGCCAGTGGTAGATAATGCTGCGGGTGGGTCATTCATGGACCTAACTTTTCTTGAGGCGTCTGACATGCTGGATTGTATGTGAAAGCAGAGTATAGCTTGGCATACCAGGGATTCTGAGGTAGCAAGCTCTACTGTATCTATTGACATGACGGCAGAACAGAGGCGCAGAGAAGAGAAACGTGACCAGGATATGGCTCACATGAAAATGTAGATGGACCTTCTTACCAAGAATTTATTATTAGGGAAGACAGAAAAGGTCAAAGCTATTGTATCACAGGGAAGAGACAACTCCGATTCTGAGGAGGAAGCAAATTACTTGAATAATTAGGGGGGTTTCCGAGGTAATGTCCAAGGAAACCAAGGTCGGAACTATTATGAAAAATCCAGATACAAGGACCGAGACCAAGGGAATTGGAAGAATAAAAATGATAGGAGCGGTTTGTATGTCCCCCCTGGAAATCGTGAAGCTGTTGCATCTAGCTCAGGCAAAATGTCTATGAAGGACATGATGGAGAAAGTATTAAAGGGAGTTGAGGTGGCAAATTCTGGGGTGACTACAATAAAGAGTGACGTATCTTCCATAAGTCAACTTGTAAATTTGCACTCAGTTACTATTAAACAATTGGAGCAGCAGATGAGGCAATTATCCGCAGCATTCAACCAAAGAAAGAATGGGATTCTACCAAGTGATACAGTTTAGAATTCGAGGACTGATGGATCGTGTATGGCCATTACCACTAGGAGAGGTAAGATGTTATCTAGTCCAGGTTTGAGATCTTCCTCTTATAATGATGAGGTTGAAATAGATTGGGAGATGGTTGATGAATCTCTAGTGGTGCCTGTGGAGTTGGGAGGTTTGAAAAAGAAAAGTGCGGAAGTTGAACAACCAACTAAGCCGAAGCATGTTAGTGATGTGGAGCAAGGCATAAGAAAGGAGGTAAAAGTTGGTCCAACTGAAATTCCAAGGCCGCCACCTCCATTTCCACAACGATTAAAGAAGAAAAAAATGATGGCAACTTTAGCAAATTCATGGCTATGTTGAAGCAGTTGACAGTGAATGTGTCCTTAGTCGAAGCACTGGAACAGATGCCCGGATATGCTAAGTTTATGAAAGACCTATTGACAAAGAAAAAGATTGTGAGCTATGAAATGGTAGGCAATCTTCATCATTGTAGTGCTATTGCTTCAAGATCTATTGTCCAGAAGAAAGCTGATCCGGGAGCATTTACTGTTCCATGTACGATTGGATTGCTAAAGTTTGAAAAGTCCCTTTGTGATCTTGGGGCAAGTATCAATCTTATGCCATTGACGGTTTTCAAAAAATTAGGTTTGGGAGATCCTACGCCCACTAATATGCAGCTTCTAATGACGGATAGATCAGTAAAAAGACCGATTGGGATTCTACATGATGTACTTGTAAAAGTTGTTGATTTTATATTTCCTGCCGATTTTGTAATTCATGATTGTGAAGTGGACTTTGAAGTACCCATAATTTTGGGTAGGCCATTCTTAGCAACTGGAAGGGTGTTAGTTGACATGGAGCTGAATGAGCTAAAATTTAGGCTCAATAAGAAAGAAGTTAGCTTTGAAGTATGTCGGTCTATGAAACAACAACAAGAGATAAGTGTCTTCTCGATAGTTAATGTATTCTATGAAGATAAGAGAGATGTACCAGTTAAGGATATGTCTTTTGTGGAGACCATAGCTAGTTTGGTTAAACTTGCAAGCAAGGATATGAGTGACTTCAAAGTGGTTGGACTAAGAATAAAGCATTGTCTTGATCCAAAAAATGAGGTACAAATGGTATCATCGATGTATCTTGACGTAGTCTGAGTAGTCAAGATAATCGAGTCATGTCGCGACGTTAAATTAGGCTTTGCATAGGAGGCAACCCATCCTTCTAATCATTTTTGTTGTTTTTGATTTAGTGTAGGTGCATGAAGTACAAAGGAGGAGATTAGTCCCAATTTTGATTTGGAAGCGAGACATGTCAATGGTGGTATGTTTAGGAGTGATGGGAACATTACAGGTAAGTTGGAGTGGTCAAATGTGTAAGGCTCAAGTATGATTTGCATTAGATTCGTGCCTTGAATTATGTTAATTTGACCCCAAAAGTTTCGCGGTGCGACTTTATTTTGTGAATTTCAATGAGGTCTGTGGTGGTAGCGTATGGACCTTTTCGACCAAGAGTGCGCCATTTTTCCAATTGCCAATGCCAACATAGGCAATAGGCTAGGCGCCGCCTATGCCATTGCCTATGATCACATCCTCACATAGGCGGTAGGCTAGGCGTTGCCTATGCCAACATAGGCGATAGGCTAGGTGCCGCCTATGCCAACATAGGCAATAGGTTAGGCGCCGCCTACTTATGCTTAGGCAATGCTATAGGCGCCGCCTATCAACATAATTTTTTCCCACTAACCCATTTGTGAATGGACCAACCCGACCCATGGCTCATCCTTTAAACATATTCTCTACTCTTAAATCCCACTCCATTTTTCTTTCACCTAAGCTCCTCCCAACCCCTCCTCTCTCAAAACCCTTCTCTTTGCTCTACTAATCTTACAAGCTCCTCACTACTTTCAAAACCCAAGAACATCGACTCACTTTCTTCAATCCTTCATCTTTAAGGTAAGTGTTCTTTTTTTAATCCTTAGGTGTTTTGAATTTATGTTGTAGTTATTAATTGATCACTTGAGGATTATGAATTAAATTTTTGCCATGGCTATGTTGGGAAAGTGATGGTGTTTTGTATATCTTGATATGGTTGAAAGTGCAGGGTATGATTTTGATAAAAAAGTGTTTCATTGAAATAGACATGGGGAAATTGAAGTGATTGAATTGTATTGTGGCTAACGTGGTGCACTATGTCAAAGTGTATGTCGGTGAAGTCTGAGTACCCGATAATAACACGAAATTAGTTGATACTAACAAATTAAGTGTAGGGTTGTGACTTCACCACCCTCATATTAATTATAGTTAGTTTCATTATGTGTGGATGACAGGATGAATACAGGAAAAATGGCTCCAATGATGATCTCCATGCAGGTGGCATGACTCCTAATATGGATGAGAAGTACTACTATCCAGGTTCTTTATCTTGTTATTTACACTGGGGACAGTGTAGAGTTTAAGTGTGGGGTGGCTGGTTACTTTGCTACATGTTTTGTAAGAAAATAGGACCTTCTCCTTAGTATACTTGTGGATAGGATTAGTTATTTTGTTCATTTTATTAGTTATTTAGTCATAATTAGGTGTTTTTCTCGATGATGGATGGATGACGACCGTCTTAAGAGAAAGGTAGTCTTTTAATTACATGTAACTACTCTTGTGGATCATATGACATTATAACCTAAATATGTGATGGATCATTACGTTTGAAACACCTAGGCTCTAGTTGTGACTCTTGTTGTGATTGTTGGTTTTAATTGAATTCATGTAATTGTTCGGTCGAGAATCTATAATGCTCCTAATTGATTTGACCATATGCCATGAGTGTGTAAGACTGTTGTATATTCCTTATTGTAACCGATGCTAGAACTTTCCTGGTGTGTATGCAAAGCGAAATAAAGATTGTGAGTTTAGGAGATGATTTAGGCATTTCTTTGATAGCCTTTGTTCATACCTTCTTTTGACCTACCTTTGTACATTATCTTAGATAGCCCTGTCGAGCCTTTACCTTGTTCTTTTGTTAGCCTCATATGTAGCCTAATCCGTTCTTTAATAGACCGTAATTTGATCCAAAAAGCTCCTAAGCGCTTTAATGTAAAATCAATGTGAGTTAAGAGTTTGAGAATAAGAGGAAAAAGGTAAAATTGATGCCCCAATGTCTGGTTATTGGTGTGAGCGATTGATGTGGTTGGGAGTAGCTAAAATTGTTGAAAAAGTTCAAAATTTTATCCCGGACATGTTACAATGAACCTTTTTTTGGCCCTGGTCCTTCTTGGACATTGTGCACCTCAACTAAGGCAAATTGCTTAAGTTGAGGGTGGCTATTATAAGGGTGCGTAACATGAAAAGGGTGCCAAAAAAATAAAAAAAAATAAAAAAAAATTGAAAGGTTTGCATACTCCCACCATAGTGTTATTAATTAAGCTTAACGAGTTGGGGTGAAAAGCAAATCTGTAAAGATAGAAGAAGTGGAAATTGGTTGTTTGAGATTGATCTTAATTTCATAATGTAGTGTATTAAAGCGCTTAGGGAAGATAGTCACTATTTCTGGCCAAAATAGTTCCTACCCATCCTTTAGCCTGCATTACAACCCGTAAAAGACCTATTTGATCCTAATCTTAGCATTCTGATATTAGTGGAGTATTACACTAAGGGAAATCATATGGTCATTAGTTGTAATTTGAGAATTCTTTGTGAGAGTGAGCGCAACTTGATTCTTGTGCCCATTTTGTTAGAAATTGCATAATTGTGAGTGATTATGGGTAACTCTCTTGATGTGAGGGCATATGGTTGATGAAGGTTGGGTAATTTATATGATTTTCTTGAATGATATGCATGAAATTTCCAACTTAATGAGTCTATTCTTGAGGGTAGGTTGTATCTAGGAATGATTCCTGAAGCTACTTCTTGTTCATAATTGTTGTGTGAGCCTATTTGAGCATCTTGTCTTCCTTTGTGGGTGCTAAGGCTTGTGTAGTATGCATAAATAGATATGTTGTTCGAGGACGAACAAAGCTTTAAGTGTGGGGTGGTGATGTTGGGCGTATTTATACGTCTAAGCACCATAACTTACCCATGTTTTAACTAAGTTTTGAGGATAAAATACATAATTCTTGCACATTTGGTCTATTTTTAGTTAAGTGAGATGACCTATGTGATTAGCATACTTTTCAGGTACTAATGAGGAAGATTACAGCACTTTGGGGACCTGTGGATAGCAAAGAAAACTTCACATAAAAAGGAAAGCAGCTTTTGGACTGAATGTGATGTATGGGAACTTTTTCCCGGGCAAACACAATATTTTTAAATAGTTAAGGATGCAGTAGCAATTTATTAGAGAAGGATGTTATTAAAAGCCTTATTACTGAATTTTTAGGGATAATTCACAATCTGTATTTTTTTGAAAACAAGAGAAAGAGGCTTAGCTTGAGGAGAGAGAGAGAGAAATGTTTTTCTCTCTTATTTTCGCTATTCATCTTCTCCACCAAGACCGTTCTAAGTTTTCGTATGATGAATATTTCTATTGTGATTTTCGTTTTATTAATGAGTAGCTAAGTTTATTTGTTAGGGTTATGGAAACCTTGTAGTATACTCTCTATTGTTATGGGTTTTTGAAATTATGATGTGTTAATCCACTTATATCATTACTCTCTTTGTTATGATTGAATTCTCGTGGTTGCAAACATAGGGAATGTGCCATTATAGAAATAACTTGTTCGATAGAAAAGTTACTGTTGGGAAAAGAGAGTGTGACAAGAAAATAGGGTTTCCAACCTCTATTTTACACGTTAATGCCTTAGAAGGATTAACTACTTGGAGAGTTCGTATGATTGGTTGTACACTTTGGATTCGAGAGAACTAAGGTGAATAAATCCTTAATGGTTGAGAAACACTTGGATTTAGAATTAGAATGCATCTCTCTATAAGTGCATGCATGTATAAATCCTTATTACTCATAGTTAATAGAGAAGTAGAAGCTACAAGGTAGACATAACCCTAACTTGTCATTCTCTGTGATCAAATATTATTACACATATCATCTCATTGTTACACCGATAATATTATTGTACACTTAAGCTGAAACCCCCCTTTAATTTCGAACCTTCGATCAATAGTCTAATAATAATCACAATACTTAGTGATCATAGTATTCCCTGTGGGATTCGACACCCAACCCAGTTGGGTTCTATATTTGACAGCGGCCGCTTGCACTTTCTAACGAGAGTTGTAATTTGGGAGTTTCACTAGCTGAAGGAGAAGTCTCAGAAAAATAGTAGAAAAACACCACTGGTGGTTAAAATGGTGGACCACCATTTTTTTGGAGCACCAAACTGACCACCAGACCTAAAACAAAATTCAGGATTTCAAAACACTCAGCGAAGGTCAAAATGGTGGACCACCAGTTTTACAGTGGACCACTAATTTGACCATCAGATTCAGGATTTTAGAAAACCTACTGGTGGACAAAATAGTGAACCACCAGTTTTGCGGTGGACCACCAACCTGACCACTAGACCCAAACAGAATTCAGAATTTCAGAACACTCAACGAAGGTAAAAATGGTGGACCACCAGTTTTGTGGTGGACCACCAGTTTTGTGGTGGACCACCAATTTGACAACCAGATTCAGGATTTCAGAAGAACCACTGGTGGTCAAAATGGTGGACCACCAGTTTTGCAGTGGACCACCAACCCGACCACCATACCCAAACAGAATGCAGGATTTCAGAACACTCAACAAAGGTCAAAATAGTGTACCACCAATTCTGCGGTGGACCACAAATTTGGACGTGTTTTTTTTTCTGAATTCAAGTTAAAATGCTTTTATCTAGGAACATGCAAATACCTAGTTTTAGGTTTTATTAGGTATCTTTTTTCTTTTATCTTTTATTAGGGTTTTTCCATACTTGAAATATATTGTTACATAGTTTTTCTCGAAGATTCATTGGAGATTTGTGGATCTAGATCCCTTTATCACATTTTCTATTTAAGATTGAAGAACAACAATTATGATTTTTGTATGTAAAATTCCAATTAATTTATCAATAATACAATGGTTTCTCCTCTTTAGTGGGTGAAAATGTGTGGCTAAGATCCCATATCTAGGGTTATGGGAGCCTTGAAGTGAAAAGATGATTTTGGGTTGTGAATCTAGTAGATTCCCATGAGCAATTGATATTGTATGAAATCTTCTTTACTTTAATGAATTTTCTTGGTTGCAAACTTAAAAAGATAACCTAAGAACAACACTTGTTCAAATAGAAAAGTTTTTGTTGAAAAAAAAAGGTTTACATATATCTAAAGGCTTTAACTTTTGGATAGAGGGAAAATGCCTTAACCAAATCAACCCATGTGAGAATATAGTTGAATTAATAATATGTTCCTTAAGTTTGAAAGAATTAAGGGATAAGTTACTCATTTAGTTAGAGAAACTAATGGGTAAACCATAGAATACAATTACTCTTGCAATTAGAATTGTTCATTCGGAATCCAAAATAGTTCACAACCCTAGATGCTTAAGCATCTTGATAACCATAGCTCTAGTTTGATTTCTCTTACTGAATTATTATCTGCAATATAATTAATAGTTGGATTACTGTCTATCACAAACTTTTGAATACAATTGATAAATCAAAATCCCTCTCTATTCTGGAACTTTCGATCAACAGTCTAGTAACAGCTACAATACATAGTGACCACAGTATTCCCTATAGGATTCGACATCCAACCCAGTTGGGTTCTATTTTTGACAGTGACCACTTTCACTCTCTAATGAGATTTGTAATTTAGGCGTATTACCTATATCCCACAAAGGGTGTTGGTTGATTAAGACAGCAGGACGGAGGTCATTAACGTCAAAATCCACTATGGAGTGTCTAACAACTCATCTGCCGAATCAACTAGCCCCAAAAATTGATGGTTCTTAAGCGCGTGACCTATACCCAACCGTTGGGGAAAGTACCAGGCGCCGATGAGTAGGAGGGCACAGCGGTCACTTCAAAAACCTTGGGCGCAAGCCCGGGCGAAGCGGCCGTCGGTGCAGATCTTGGTGGCAGTAGCAAATATTCAAATGAGAACTTTGAAGGCCGAAGAATGGAAAGGTTCCATGTGAACGTCACTTGCACATGGGTTAGTTGAACCTAAGGGTCGGGGGAACCCCGAGAGATAACGCATTTCGCACATACTCTGAAAGGGAATCAGGTTAAAAATCCTGAACCGGGAGGTGGCGGTCTACGAAAACATTAGGAAGTCCGAAGACGTTGGCGGGAGCCCCGAGAAAAGTTATCTTTTTTTATTTAACAGCCTTCCCACCCTTGAATTGGCTTAGTTGGAGGTAGGGTCCAGTGGCTAGAAGAGCATTGCACGTTGCATGGCATTCAGTGCACTCCTAGCGGCCCTTGAAAATCTGAAAGACCGAATGCCATCCATGCCCGATCGTACTTATAACCACATTAGGTCTCAAAGGTGAACAACCTCTTGTTGATGGAACAATGTAGGTAGGGGAAGTCAGCAAAATAGATCTATAACTTTGGGAAAAGGATTGGGTCTGAGGGTTGGGTACGGAGGTCCCAGTCCCAAACTCGTCGGCTGTCGATGGACTGCTCTAACTACTCCCGAGGTGATAGCAAGTCGCAGCAGGCCAGCCGGGGGACGATCTGGGGACATCTCCTTCGGGGGCCTTCCCCGCATGTCGAATAGCCAACTCAAAACTGGTACGGACAAGGGAAATACGATTATTTGATTAAAACAAAGCATTTCCGATGGTCCCAATGGATGTTCATGCAATGTGATTTCTACCCAATGTTCTGAAAGTCAAAGTAAAGAAATTCAACTAAGCCCGGGTAAACAGTAGGAGTAACTATGACTCTCTTAAGGTAGCCAAATGCCTCGTTATCTAAATAGTGTCGCGCATGAATGGACTAACAGGATTCCCACTGTCCCTGTCTACTATCCAGCGAAACCACAATCAAGGGAACGGGCTTGGCAGAATCAGTGGGGAAAGATAACCTTATTGATCTTGACTCTAGTCTGGCTTTGTAAAATGACTTAAGAGGTGTAGTATAAGTGGGAGCCGAAAGGCGAAAGTGAAATACCACTACTTTTAATGTTATTTTTCTTATTCTATGAATTGGAAGCGTGGCACTGCCCCCCTTTTTGGACCCAAGGCTCACTCTGCGGGCCGATTTGGGTGGAAGACATTGTTAGGTGAATAGTTTGGCTGGGGTGGAACATCTGTTAAAAGATAATGCAAGTGTCCTAAGATGAGCTCAACAAAAATAGAAATCTTGTATGGAATAGGACGGTAAAAGCTTGTTTGATTCTGATTTCCAGTACGAATATGAACCGTGTAAGTGTGGCCTAACGATCCTTTAGACCTTTGGAATTTGAAGATAGAGGTGTTAGATAAGTTACCAAAGGGATAACTGGCTTGTGGTAGCCAAGCAATCATAGCGACGTTGCTTTTTGATCCTTCGATGTCGAATCTTCCTATTATTGTGAAGCAGAATTCACCAAGTATTGTATTATTTGCCCACCAATAGGGAATTGTGAGATGGGTATAGACCATCGTGAGATAGGTTAGTTTTACCCTACTGATGATAGTGTCACAATAATAATTCAATCGAGTACGAGAGAAATAATTGATTCACATAATTGGTCATTGCGCTTAGTTGACAAGCCAGTGGCACAAAGCTACCATGTGCTGGATTATGACTGAAGGTCTCTAAGTCAGAATCCAGGATAGAAGCGATGCATGCGCCTGTCGTCCGCTTTCCGACCCGTAGTAGGCGCCTTAACCCCCAAGGGCACGCTTCCTTGAAGTACAATTTCCATCGAGCGGTAGGTAGAATCCTTTATAGATGTCTTAAATACGTTACGGGGTATTATAAGTGGTAGAGTGGCCTTGCTCCCACAATCCACTGAGATTCATCCCTTTGTCACTTTGGTTCATCCCTCTCCCTCTAATCCAATCATTTTTTCGTCCATCTCCAAAGGAGGTTTGTGCATCTATACTTGGAAAATCCCACTAAGTGCTGTGAGTTCACCTCACCCTCGAGCATGCCATAACATAGCCTCATCGGAGTTCGCCGCTTATTTTTCAAGTGTCGCGTGTGTTTCATTCCAAACGGTTAAGTATGATATTAAGTTCCCTTTCGTGCAAAACTACGGCATCGTAATTAGAGGTTTTACGAAATGCAGAGTGCAGCTAAGGGCCCAACGATGAGTTATGAGGACAACGTCAGTGCGTGGAGACATGTTGCGATTAGAGGTTTAGGTGACCGTCAAGTTCAATCTTAGAGACATGTCCAGTGACCCGGGCTCCGACGTCCGGCGAAATCTGCAGCATAAAAAACTAGTGTATTCATATGCCATGATGAGAAATACCGAAGGACATATAGTGGCCTACCATGGTGGTGTATTTTTTGATTTGGTTGCACCACGACACCGTGCACAATGGCGCCTTGGAACCAAGGGACCATGACGCTAAGTCACCATAGCACCGCGCACCATGGAACCATGGAACCAAGGCACAATGGAACCATGGCACCAAGGCACCGCACACCTTGGCACCAAGGCACCACGCAACATGGCTTCACGCAACATGGCACCAAGGTACCGCACACCATGGCACCAAGGCACCGCACACCATGGTACCAAGGCATCGCGCACCATGGAACCCATGCATCCTAAGATAGGAACTATGTGCTTGGCACTCGCGCACCCGTGCATCCGCTGAGAGTGCATCAAGGCACCATGACACCATAGCCATGGTGAAGGCACTGTGCAAAAATGAAAAGAGCGTAAACCTAGGTTCGATCATCAAAATATATTCATAACGTTCATCCATCATCATCCTCACCATTGCATACTCCTTTCATTAAATACACTCTCTAAGTGCTTTTTAACGATATTTCAATATTACCTCATATGTTGGGGCAGTTTCCGTAATGTCCCCAAGTTTTTTTTAAAAAAAAAATATTTAATCCTTAAATATTTAAATTTAAATATCGAATATGCACTCAATTATTGGTTTAAGGTCATTCTAATATGCATGTTTTGGGGTTGTTACTTATCTATTTTATTCTAGGCAGTTTTCCTAATGACCCCCAAGTTATTTTTATATTTTTTTAATTTTTTTATTGAATATCCTTAAATTTTGATATTTTATATCGTTATGTTATAGGTATACATATGCATTCAATTATTGGTTTAAGTTACTTCAATCTAATATGCATGTCTTAGGGTTATTACTTATCTGTTGCATTCTGGGACGATTTTACTAATGCCCCCATGTTATTTTTATATTATTTTTTAAATTTTTTATTTAACATCCTTAAATTTTGGTATTTTATATCGTTACGTTGTAAGTACAAATATACACTCAATTATTGGTTTTACATTACTTCATGCGTTGGAAATATTTTTCTAATGTTTTATATTTTTAAAATATTTTTCATATTTTTTTATTTATTTTTATTTATTTTTTGAATTTTCACAAATAATATTTGAATAAAATATTTTCTTAAAGAAAATTATCATTTACAAATTACGTGATTCTTTTGTGAGTGCATTGGCTCAGTCTTACATCAAAACGTGCAGTTCTAGTTCGTCCATGTCTAGTATGATTCTCTGGCAAAATCATGTCTACTTCTGTCACTTGGGTTATTTTTTAAGCATATATAAAGGGGGTAGAGGTGTTGAAGGAACTTCAAAGCGACGGTAGCTAGTTGGCATTAGCGGTCACTGGGCATATCGAGGTACAGTATGGGCATATGGTAGCATGCATGGCTAGTCCGTACAAGCCACTGGTTCCCACGAAACAACGTCAATCGCGTTTCATTATGTATTCGTGTCTGCTATCGGTGGCGTTATCCACGATGGGGATGTTGGCGCTTGATTCCTAATAAGGCGGTGCTTTTGTGCGTGAGGCGAGTTCTGGATGCAGCTCTTGGGTTAACCTCCAGGCACTGCATGCATGGGGCCGAGCCTAATCCACATAGAGCACAGGTGGCTGATGTGGCGGCGCCCATACACTAGTCTCAGCGCACTTTCATCCTCTCTGCTCCTCCAAGGGTGGGCTATCGCATCAAGAAAGACTTGCTTTAGCCTTGCAACATCCGCATGGGAAGCAGCGCACGACATCTATTGGTGAGCATTGGGCTGGCACTGGGCGTACATCGATGGAGCATTTGGATGCATGATGCGTGAGTTATGTTCGGCATGTGCTATTAGGTTTGATCCCTACTGGAGCAGCGACGACCTAATCCATTTTCCATCTTAGTCATGGTACAAGCGCAATAAAATCTTTCTCAAACTCGGTTTCATGTGCTACATACCTAAATACCAGGCATTATCAAGTTTTATCGATCACGTTTTGTCCCTCGCATTTTGTGCGTGAGGTGAACCGAAAGGCAAACCCCGTGTCCCACACCTTCTTCGCTTCATCGTGCAATATTGTAGTCCATGAGTGAAAGTCGAGATTATTGGATACGGTATATGCAGTGAGCATGGGGTCTTCATCGGCTCCAATCTTCCCTATACGATGCTCCTTGCAAACGATTATCGCCCTCGCCTTGAACTTGTCCGTGCCCTTTCGGGAAGGCCGGGATTATGCGATGTCGGCGTCAATGAGGAATGCTACCTAGTTAATCCTTCCAGTAGTCATATGTTTGTCTTAAATATTAATCCATGCATGTGTAAGTATGAACAAATTCATACTGTGAAACTTCGAATGCCTCATTAATTCAGTTATAGTTTATTTGATGGTGTCTACTACTTAGATAACCACAGTAATTCTAGAGCTAATATGTGCAACAAACCCCAAATTTTAGAAGTGATGCATTTATTAGATATAAGGTCGACGTGTGCTCTGCCCGTTGCTGTGATGATTCATGATAACTCGACGGATCGCACGAACATCGTGCCTGCGATGCATTATTCAAATTTCTTCCCTATCAACTTTCGATGGTAGGATGGTGGCCTACCATGGTGGTGACGGCTGACGGTGAATTATGGTTCGATTTTAAAGAGGGAATCTGAGAAATGGCTACCACATCCAAGGAAGGCAGCAGGCACGCAAATTACCCAATCCTGACACGAGGGGGTGGTAACAATAAACAATAATACCAAGCTCAATGAGTCTGGTAATTGGAATAAGTACAATCTAAATCCCTTAACGAGGATCCATTGGTGGGAAAGTCTTGTGCAAGCACCCGAGGTAATTCCATCTCCAATAGTGTATATTTAAGTTGTTGAAGTTAAAAAGCTAATAGTTGGACTTTGGGATGGGCCGGCCAGTCCGCCTATGGTGTGCACCGGTCGTCTCATCCCTTCTATCGGCGATGCGCTCCTGTCTTTAACTGGTCAGTTCGTGCCTCCGACGATGTTCCTTTGAATAAATTAGAGTGCTCAAAGCAAGCCTACGCTCGGTATGCATTATCATAGGATAACATTATAGGATTTCGGTCCTATTACGTTGGCCTTCAGGATCAGAGAAATGATTAACATTTAACAGGAACAGTCAGAGGTATTTGTAATTCATAGTCAGAGGTGAAATTCTTGGATTTATGAAAGACGAACAACTGCGAAAGCATTTGCCAAAGATGTTTTCATTAATCAAGAATGAAAGTTGGTGGCTTGAAGATGATATGATACTGTTCAAGTCTCAACTATACAAAATGCTGACCAAGGATCAGCAGATGTTACTTTTAGGACCCCACTGGTACCTTATGAGAATTCAAAGTTCTTTGGTTCCAGGGAAAGAATGGTCGCAAGGCTGAAACTTAAAGGAATTGACAGAAGGTCACCACCAGAAGTGGAGCCTGCGGCTTAATTTGACTCAGCACGGGGAAACTAACCAGGTCCAGACATAGTAAGGATTAACAGACTGAGGGATCTTTCTTGATTCTATAGGTGGTGGTGAATGGTCATTCTTAGTTGGAGAAGCGATTTGTCTGGTAAATTCCGTTAACGAACAAGACCTCAGCCAGCTAACTAGCTATACGGAGGTATCCTTTCGCGGCCATCTTCTTAGAGGGACTACGGTTTTTTTTAGGCCGCGGAAGTTTGAGGAAATAATAGGTCTGTGATACTCTTAGATATTCTGGGCCGCATGCGCGCTATACTGATGTATTCAATGAGTTTATAGCCTTGGCCGACAGGCCCGAGTAATCTTTGAAATTTAATCATGATAGGGATAGATCATTGCAATTGTTAGTCTTCATCGAGGAATTCCTAGTAAGCACAACTCATCAGCTCGCATTGACTACGTCCCTTCCCTTTGCACACATCGCTCGTTGCTCCTACCGATTGAATGATACGATGAAATATTTAGATTGCGGCAACGTGGGAGGTTCGCTTCCCGCGACATCGCGAGAAGTCCATTGAAACTTATCATTTAGAGGAAGGAAACGTCGTAACAAGTTTTCCATAGGTGAACCTTCGAAAGGATCATTGTCGAAACCTGCACAGCAGAATGACCCGCAAACGTGTTTAACAGCTTGGGAGTCCACGCGAGCGGGGTGCTTCAGCTCTTTGCACGAGCTCCTCTCCTTTGTCCTCGACGCTCGTACCCAGTGTGAGCATTGGTCGACTAACAAAACCCAATGCGTAAAGCACCAAGAAATATTTAAATTGATAGTCTACCCCTCACGCCCCATCTGCGGCGTGTGTCGAGGGGACCTGTGCTTCTTTTGTAAACAAAAATAACTCTCGACAATGGATATCTTGGCTCTCGCATCTACGAAGTCTATAGAGAAATGAAATACTTGGTATGAATTTCAGAATCTCGTGAACCATTATGTCTTTGAACACAAGTTGTGCCCGAAGCCATTAGGCCGAGGGCACATCAGCCTGGGAATCACACATAGTGTCGCCCCCCCTCGCATCGCGCCTCAATCACGGGGTGCGCTGTCGTCACAGGGAGAATAATGGCCTCCTGTGCACCTCAAGATTGCAGCTATCCTAAATGAGAGTCCACGTCGATGGACATCAAGAAAAGTGGTGGTTGTAACTCAACTCTCTTTGTTGTCGCGGCTACAGCCCATTGTGCGTCCGGACTCCAAGACCCTATCTTGCTTAGGCGCTCTGACCGCAAACCCAGGTTAGGAGGGATTAGCCGCTAAGTTTAAGTATATCAATAAGCAAAGGAAAAGAATCTTACAAGGATTCCCATAGTAACGGCGAGCGAATCGGGAACAACCCCGCCTTAGAATCGGGCTGCTCCGTCATCTGAATTATAGTCTAGAGAAGTGTCCTAAGTGGCGGACTGGGACCAAGTCCCCTGGAAGAGGGCGCCAGAGAGGGTCAAAACCCCATTATACACGGACCCTATCGCACCACAAGGCGCTATCTATGAGTTGGGATTTTTGGAATGCAACCCAAATCGAGCAGTGAATTCCGTCCAAGGCTAAATATGGGCGAGAGATCGATAGAGAACAAGTACCATGAGGGAAAGATGTAAAGTACTTTAAAAAAAGAGTCAAAGAGTGCATATAATTATCGAGAGGAAAGTGGATGGGGGCTGGTGATACGCCCTGGTCGGATGTGGAACAGTGATGAGCCATTTCGCCGATCAACTCGGGGCATGGACCAGCGTAGATTAGGGGGCATATAAAGCTCGAGCTCTCGATATGCTCATCGAACGATGTCTCCTCAATTATGGCAGGCATCGCACGCCTATGGCGTGCTTTGGCATCTGCGCACTTCGAACGCTGACCTGTGGGCTCCTCATTCGACCCATCATAAAATACAAACCAAGGAGTCAGATATGTATACGAGTCAACGGATGAGTAAACCCGTAAGGGGTAAGGATGCTGATTGGTGGGATCCCCCTGAGGGGTGCACCGCCGAACAACCTTGATCTTCTGACAAGTGTTCGAGTGTGAGCGTACCTGTCCGAACCCAAAAGATGGTGAACTACGCCTAAGTGGGGCAAAACCAGAGGAAACTCTGGTGGAGGCCCACAGCGATACTAACGTGTAAATTATTCATCTGACTTAGGTATAGGGGAGAAAGACTAATCAAACCGTCTAGTAGTTGGTTTCCTTTGATGTTTCCCTCAGGATAGCTTGAGCTCGCGTGCGACTTTTATCGGGTAAATCCAATAATTAGAGGCCTCGGAGATGCAATTCCCTCAACCTATTCTCGAACATTAAATAGGTAGGACGACGCTACTGCTTTGTTAAGACGCACCATGGAATCAAGAGCTCCAAGTGGGAAATTTTTGTTAAGCAGAACTGGCGATACGGGATGAACCAAAAGACAAGTTATGGTGCCAAACTGTGTGCTAACCTAGACGCGACAAAGGGCATTGGTCAATTAAGATAGCAGGACGGTGGTCATGGAAGTCAAAATCCACTTAGGAATGTTTAACAACTCACCCACCGAATCAACTAGCCCCGAAAATGGATGGCACTTAAGCGCGTAACCTACAACCATCCGTCAGAGCTAGTGCCAGGCCCCGATGAGTTGGAGGGTGTGGCGGTCACTGCAAAACCTTAGGCATGAGCCCGTGCGGAGCGGCCATCGGTTAAGATCTTGGTGGTAGTAGAAAATTCAAATGAGAACTTTGAAGGCCGAAGAGGGGAAAAGTTCCATGTGAACGACACTTGCACATGGGTTAGTCGATCCTAAGGGTCGGGGAAACCCCGACAGATAGCGTATTTCATACGTACTACAAAAAGAAATTGGGTTAAAATCTTGAACAGGGACGTGGTGGTCGACGGCAATGTTATGAAGTCCGGAGACATCGGTGAAATCCTCGAGAAGAGTTATCTTTCTTATTTCACAGCCTACCCACCCTAGAATTAACTCGATTGAAGGTTAGGTCCAGCGGCTGGAAGAGCAACGCATGTTGCGTGGTGTTCGGTGCGCTCCTGGTAGCCCTTGAAAATTTGGAGAACCGAATGTCGTCCATGCCCGATTGTACTCAAAACCGTATCAGGTCTCCAAGGTCAACAACCTCTGGTCGATGGAACAATAAAGGAAAGGAGAGTTGGCAAAATGGATCTATAACTCTTGGAAATGGATTGGCTCTACGGGATGGGCACTGGGGTCCCAATCCTGAACCCATTGGTTGTAGGTGGACTGCTCAACCTTATCTTGTAGTGAGAGCGGGTCGTCGTATGCCGGTTAGGGGATGGACTGGGAATGATTCCTTTGGGAGCCTCCCCTGCGCATCGAACAACCAACTCAGAACTGGTACGGACAAGGGTAATCCGACTGTTTAATAAAAATAAAGCATTGTGATGGTCCCAACGGATGTTCACACAATGTGATTTCTGCCTAGTGCTCTGAATATCAAAGTGAAGAAATTTAACCAATCGCAGTTAAATGGAGGGAGTAACTATGGCTCTCTTAAGGTAGCCAAATGCCTCGTCAAATAATTAGTGACGGACATGAATGGATTAATAAGATTCCCACTGTCCCTGTCTACTATCCAGCATAACCACAGCCAAGGAAACGGGCTTGGCAGAATCAGGGGGAAAGAAGACCCAGTTGAGCTTGACTCTAGTACGACTTTGTAAAATGACTTGAGAGGTGTAGTATAAGTGGGAGATGAAAGGCAAAAGTGAAATACCACTAATTTTAACGTTATTTTACTTATTCCGTGAATCGGAAGTGGGGCGATGCCCCTCTTTTTAGAACCAAGGCTCACTCTGCAGGCTAATCCAGGTGGAAAAAATTGTTAGGTGGTGAGTTTGGCTGGGGAGGCATATCTGTTAAAAGATAACGCAGGTGTCCTAAGATAAGCTGAATGAGAACAGCAATATCTTGTCGAACAAAAGGGTAAAAACTCATTTGATTTTGATTTCTAGTACGATTAAGAACCATGAAAGCATCGCCTAATGATCCTTTAGACCTTCGAAATTAGAGATAACTGGCTTGTAGCAGCCAAGCGTTTATAGTGATGTTGATTTTTTATCCTTCATTATCGGCTCTTCCTATTTTTGTAAAGCGGAATTCACCAAGTGTTAGATTTTTCACCCACCAATAGGGAACGTGAGCTGGGTTTAGACCATCATGAGATAGTTTAGATTTATCCTACTAGTGACACTGTTGCAATAGTAATTCAACCTAGTATGAGAGGAACCATTGATTCACACAATTGGTCATCGTGATTGGTTGAAAAGCCAGTGGCGCGAAGCTACCGTGTGTTAGATTATGACTAAATGCCTCTAAGTCAAAATTTTGGCTAGAAGAGATGGATGCACCCGTCGTCCGCTTGCCGACCCTAAGTAGGGGCCTCATTCCCTAAGGTCATGTGTCATTTGCTACGCCATCACAATGGAAGGGTCTCGGTGGGCTCCTTGAAGTACAATTTCCATCGAGAGGAGGGTAGAATCCTTTGCAGATGACTTCAATATGAGATGGGGTATTGTAAGTGGCAGAGTGTCCTTGCTTCCATGATCCACTCAGATTCATCCCTTTGACACTCTGGTTCCTCCTTCCCCCTCTAATCCTATCATTTTTCCGTCCATCTCAGAAGGAAGTTTGTGCATTCGTACTTGGAAAATCCAACTACGTGTTGTGAGTTCACCTCAACCTCGAGCATGCCGCGGCATAGCCTCATCCGAGTTTGCCGCTTGTTTTTCAAATGTCACGTGCATTTCATTCCAAATGGTTAAGTATGATATCAAGTGGCCTTTCGTGCAAAACTATGACGTCACAATTAAAGGTTTTTCGTGATGCGGAGTATGGCTCACGATCCCAGCGATGCATTGCAAGATCAACATAGGTGCATGAAGGCATGTCATAATTAGAGGTTTAGGTGACCATCAAGTGCAATACTAAAGACATATCCAATGACCCGGGCTCCGACGTCCGGCGAAATCGGCAGCGAGAAAAACAAGTATCGTCAAGTGTTGTGATGAAAAATATTGAAAGACCTATAGTGTCCTACCATGGTGGTGTCTTTTTTGAGTTGGTTGCACCAAGGAACCACGGCACCGTGCACTATGGCACCATGGAACAAAGGCACTATGGCGCCAAGGCACCATGGCACCACGGCACCACGCACCATGGCACCATGGAGCCAAGGCACCGCGCACCATGGTACCATGGCACCAAGACACCGCACACCATTGCACCATGGCACCGAGCACGATGGAACCAAGGCACCACGCTCCATGGCATCGTGCACCATGGCACCAAGGCACCGCACACCATGGTACCAAGGCACCCTGGCACCGCGCACCCTGGAACCAAAGCACCGTGCACCCTGGCACTCATGCATCCTAATATAGGAACTATATGTTTGGAATCCTCTCCCCCGTAAGCGCATCAAGGCACCATGACACCATGGGTACGGTGAAGGCACCGTGCAAAATTCAATAGAGCGTAAACCGAGGTTCGATCATTCGAATATTTTCATAACGTTCATCCATCACCATCGTTACCGTTGCATAATAGTCTCATTAAATACACACTCTAAGTGTTTTTATTGATATTTCAATATTACTTCATATGTTGGGGCAGTTTTCGTAATGTCCCCAAGTTTTTTTTTCAATTTTTTATTTTATTCTTAAATATTTAAATTTAAATATCAAATATGCACTCAATTATTGGTTTAAGATCATTCTAATATCCATGCTTTGGGGTTGTTACTTAACTATTTCATTCTAGGCAGTTTTTCTAATGTCCCCCACGTAATTTTTATAATTTTTCAATTTTTTTATTGAATATCCTTAAATTTTGATATTTTATATCGTTACGTTATACGTATACATATGCACTCAATTATTATTTTAAGATTACTTCATTCTAATATGCATGTTTTAGGGTTGTTACTTATCTGTTGTATTCTGGGCGATTTTACTAAAGCCTCCGCGTTATTTTTATATTTGTTAAATTTTTTACTTAATATCCTTAAATTTTGAAATTTTATATCTTTGCGTTATATGTACAAATATGCACTCAATTATTGGTTTAAGGTTACTTCATACGTTTGGAATATTGTTCTAATATTTTTATATTTTTATATTTTTTAAATATATTTCATATTTTTTATTTATTTTTTGAACTTTCACAAATAATATTTGAAAAAAAATATTTTCTTAATGAAAATTATCATTTACAAATTAAGTGACTCTTTTGTGAGTGCATTGGATAAATCTTACGTCAAAACGTACAGTTCTGGTCCGTACATATCTAGTATGATTCTCTGGCAAAATCATGTCTACTCCTGTCACTTGGAATTTTTTTTAAGCATATATAAGGGGGTAGAGGTGTTGAAGGAATTTCAAAGTGACTGTCACTAGTTGCATAGGCGCTCAATGGGCATATTGGTGTGCAGTGTGGGCACATGGCAGCATGCATGACTAGTCCATACGAGACGCCGATGCTCGCGAAACAACGTCGACCACGCTTCATTGTGTGCTCGTGTTTGCTACCGGTGGCGTCGTCCACGACGAGGCTATTTGTGCTTAATTTCGAACAAAGCGATGCTTTATTGAGTGCGGCTAGTTCTGGATGCTTCTCTCGAGGCAAGCTCCGGGAGCTGCACGTATGAGGCCGAGCCGAATCCGCATATAGCACCGACAGCCGACATGGGCGGCACCCGTGCACTAGTCTCGGTGCGGCTTCATCTCCTCTGGTCTCCCCAAAGGTGGTCTATTGTATCAAGCGGGAATTACTTTATCTTTGCAATGTACGTATGGGAAGCAATGCACGACATCTATTGTTGGGCATACATTGACAAAGCATTTGGACGCACGACGCGTGAGTTGTGTTTGACATGTTCAGTTAGGTTGGATCCCTGCTAGAGCAGCGACGTCCTTACCCGCCTTTAATATCGATCATAGGGCAAAGGCAATATAGGCTTACTCAAAGTCGGTTTACTATGCTACATACCTAATGCCCTGTCATTATCAAATTTTATTGATCGTCTTTCACCCCTCGTATTTTATGCACAGAGTGAATCCAAAGGTCTCCCCCATGTCCCACACCTTTCTCGCTTCGTTTTGCGATGTTGTGGTCCATGAGTGGTGGTTGGGATACTCGGATGAGGTAGACGCAGTGGGCATAGGGTCTTCATTGTCTCCGATCTGCCCTATCAGATTCTCATTCCAAACGACTATCGCACTCATCTTGAACCCATCCGCACCCTTTTGGGAAGTACAGGATCATGCGATGCCGGCATCAATGAGTAATGTTACCTAGTTGATCCTCCCAGTATTCATATGACTGTCTCAAAGATTAATCCATGCACGTGTAAGTATAACCAAATTCAGACTATGAAACTTCAAACCGACGATGCATCATTCAAATTTTTGCCCTATCAAATTTCGATGGTAGGGTGGTGTCCTACCATGGTGGTAATGGGGGACGGAGAATTAGGGTTCGATTTTGGATAGGGAGACTGAGAAACGGCTACCACATCCATGGAAGGCAGCAGGCGCGCAAATTCCCCAATCCTGACACGGGGAGGTAGTGACAATAAATAACAATACCGGGCTCAATTAGTCTTACAATTGGAATGAGTACAATATAAATCCCTTAAGGAGGATCTATTGGAGGGCATGTATGGTTCCAGCAGCCGTGGTAATTCCATCTATAATAACGTATATTTAAGATGTTGCAGTTAAAAAGCTCATAATTGGACTTTGGGATGGGCCGGCAAGTCCTCCTATGGTATGCACCGGTCGTCTCGTCCCTTTTGTCGGTGATGCACTCCTGGCCTTAACTGGACAAGTCGTGCCTCTGACGTTGTTACTTTAAAGAAATTAGAGTGTTCAAATCAAGACTACGCTCTATATACATTAGCATGGGATAACATTATAGGATTTCGGTCCTATTACGTTGGCCTTCGGGATCGGAGTAATGATTAACAGGGATAGTTGGGAACAGTCGTATTTCATAGTTAGAGGTGAAATTCTTAGATTTATGAAAGATGAACAACTGCGAAGGCATTTTCCAAGGATGTTTTCATTGTTCAAGAATGAAAGTTGGGAGCTCTAGGACGATCAAATACAATCCTAGTATCAACCATAAACGATGCCGATCAGGGATCGGAAGATGTTGCTTTTAGGACATCGCCGGCACCTTATGAGTAATCAAAGTTTTTGGGTTTCGGGAGGAGTATGGTCGCAAGGCTGAAACTTAATAGAATTGATGAAAGGTCACCACCAGGAGTGATCCTGCATCTTAATTTGACTCAATTCTGGGAAACTTACCAGGTCCAGACATAGTAAGTATTGACGGACTGAGAGCTCTTTCTTGACTCTATGGGTGGTGGTGCATGGTCGTTCTTAGTTAAAGGAGTAATTTGCCTAGTTAATTTCGTTAATGAACGAGACCTCATCCAGCTAATTGGCTATGTGGAGTTATCCCTTCGCGGCCAGTTTCTTAGAGGGACTACGACCTTTTAGGACATGGATGTTTGAGGGAATAATAGGTCTGTGATGCCCTTAGATGTTCTGGGCCTCACACGCGCTATACTGACGTATTCAACGAGTTTATTGCCTTGGATGACAAGCCCAAGTAATCTTTAAAATTTTATCGTGATAGGGATATATCATTGTAATTATTGGTATTCAACGAGGAATCCTAGTAAGCGCGACTCATCATCTCGCGTTGACTACGTCTCTTCCCTTTACAAACACTGTCTGTCGCTCCTACTGATTTAATAATATAGTGAAATTTTTGCATCGCAGCGACGTGGGAGGTTCTCTTCCCGTGACGTCGTGAGAAGTCCATTGAATATTATCATTTAGAGACGGAGAAGTCGTAATAAGGTTTCTGTAGGTAAACCTGGGAAAGAATCATTGTCGAAACCTGTACAACAGAACAACCCACAAACGTGATTAACTAATGGGGAGTCCATGAAGACGGGGTACTTTGGCCCTCCACATGAGCGCCTCCCCTCGTCCTCGGTGCATTCGCCTAGCGTGAGCGTCGGGTGACTAACGAACCCCGGCGCGGAAAGCGCCAAGGAATACTTAAATTGATAACCTTCCCCTCGCGCCCTGTCTGCGGCATGCGTCAGGGGGACCTGTGCTTCTTTTGTAAACGAAAATGACTCTCGACAATGGATATCTCGTCTTTTGCATCAATAAAGAATGTAGAAAAATGCAATACTTGGTGTGAATTACTGAATCGCGTGAATCATCAAGTCTTTGAACCCAAGTTGTTCCTGAATCCATTAGGCCGATGGCACGTCAGCTTGGGCATCACGCATCGCATCGGCCCACTCACATCGTGCCTCAATCATGGGGTGTTCAGTCATCGCAGGACAGACACTGGCTTCACATGCCCATCGAGCTCACTGCGAGACTAAATAAGAGTCCATGTCGACGGACGTCGCGGCTAGGTTTGGTTGTAACGCAACTCTCTTTGTTATCGCTGCTACAGACCGTCGTACGTCCGGACTCTAGGACCCTATTGATGTTCCGGCTTTTTACGGAACATTTTAGGCCTTTTTCTTAGGATATTTGTGTGTTTTGAAGTAACTATTGTTGCATTTAACTGTGTACTTTAGTGTTTTCAGGATAAGAGCTGGGTGTAAAGGATAACTTGGATAAACTGGTTAAAACAAAGGAAAAAGATTATCTACGGCTCAGGCGAGGGACTGTCGACCTTTCGATGAACTGTTGCTCAAAAATAGAATATAGTGACACTGGATAGACTTCGATGGTCAAGGCAATGGACCATCAACTCTACGATGAACCTTCATCCTAAATCATTGCTAAGAAATAGAATGAAGGAACACTGGATATCATACGACGGTCCAGGCAATGAACCATTGACCCTGCAATGACCCGTCGCCCTACCCGTCGACCAAAAATAGAACATAGACTCACTGGAGCTCCTGCAATAGTCCAGGCGATAAACCGTCGACCCTACGATGAACTGTCGCTTAACCCATCTACCATGAAGCGGAAAATCCTAGTTTGAATTTTAAAACCCCAGTTCTGGAATCATATAAATACCAAGAATTAGGGTTTATTCCGCATCTTTTATCATTAGTTTCATACTTTCTCCTTTATTGACAGCTGTGTAACACTTTTCATTGAGATTTGAATATAGAGATTGAGATCTTATTTTTAGTTTTTATATTTTCCATTAAAGATTGAGAAGAACAATATTGTGACTTTTGTAAATACTCTCTTGAAGCCATCTATGAACATAAATATATCTTTTATTTATTACATGGAGATGAGTAGCTAAACTCCCATAACTAAGGTTATGGGAGCCTTGATGTAGAGAACTATTTTGGGGTTGTGAATCAGTTTGATTTCTAACATCTATCTAAATTGCATGAATCTTTCTTCATTATAATGACATCTCTTGGTTGCAAACTTGATAAGTGAGCCCATGAACACCACTTGTCTGACAAGAAAGTGGATGTTGGGAAAATAAGTGATTCACATGAACTCCATAGGTTTACCCTTTGGGTTAGAGGGTTGATGTCTTAGCAGGATCAACCCTCATGAGAGTGTTATTGAATAATTCATGAATCCTTTAAGTTCAAGAGAAGTAAAGGGTGAAAAACTCATTAGGCTGAGAAACATATGGTAATTCTTAGAATTCAATAATTCTTGCAACTGAATACATAAGTTAGAATTCCAACAAAAATTCACAACCCTAACTGTTTGAACATCTTGGTGAGCATAACTCTAGTTAATTCATTCTCATTAAAATTACATCCACATTAACTCTCATACATTGGACCTTGTGTGATAAAACTACGAAAGAATATTGTTAACACATCCAAACCCCCTTGTACTCAAGAACCTTAGATCAACATTCTAATAACAGCCACAATACTTAGTGAAAAGAGTATTCCTTGTGGGATTCGACACCCAACCCAGTTGGGTCTTATATTTGACAACGACCGCTTACTCTCTCCTAAGAGAGGTGTAATTTGGGTTTATCAAATTTTGGGGTCATTGTCGGGGAATACAGTTGTCAATTAAGTTTGTGTTTGTTAATTGACCTTTGGTCAAGTTTTACAAATTTTAATTTTGTTTGTTGTTTTTGTTCTGTACATAGGAGTTATTGTGTATGACAAGTACACGGAGATTGGGTGCACCATTATTACCAATACATCCGAAACTGAAGCTAATTGGCAGAATAGCAGATCCCTAAGATGCTGAAAGACTATCCGCTTTAGATAGAGCTCAACTAAATCAACAGAATGATGGTCAGCAGGCACGTCATCCTAATCCCAATGACGATGATTAGGGGTATGATGACTTATTAGATCTTGTTAATCCAAGGCATGCAGAAAATATGACTGCACCAGTGAATCGGAATGTCAACAGAAACTGTCCTTTTAGGGCAACGCAAGAGCGTCAACCAGTCTAGTTTGATCTGAATGATGATGAAGATGAAATAGATGGAGTAGGTGCAACTGTATCTATCATTCCTCCACGTCTATCACAAGGATCTATATTTAACATTAATAGTACAATGATTCAACTCCTTTATGTTAAGGGGTTGTTTAGTGGTCTTCCTGGAGTGGGTCTGAATGCTATCCAACTGCGTTTGTTTCCGTAGTCTCTGTCTGGGGAGGCGACACTATGGGGAACAAACTGACTCTCGACTCTATAACCAACTGAAGGCAGTTGAAAGAAGCTTTCCTAGAAAGGTTTTTTCCACCCTCCAGAAGTGTATAGTTAATGGATGAAATCTGTAACTTTCGACAGCTTCCCACTGAAGCTCTTTATGAGACCTGGGGGGTTAAAAAGAAGCTGATGCAATGCCCGAACCATAGTATGATGGATATTCATCTGATATAGGATCTTTATTGGGATTTGAATTTTATTACGAAGCCAGACATGGATATTACTGTAAGAGGGTCATTTGTTGACCATACTTTCCCAGAGGACTCAAAGATGCTTGATCGGATGACCAAGCAGAGTAGATCTTGGAATACCATGGATTCTGTGGTACCAATCTCTACTGTGTCTAGTAGTATGACTGTAGAGCAACGCAAGAAGGAGGAAGATCGTGACCAGGATATGGAATATTTAAATATTCAGATAGATTTGTTGACTAAGCATCTATTGTCTGAAAAAAAGGAGAAGGTAAAAGCTGTTGCATCCCAGGGAAGAGATGATTCTGATTCGGAAGATGAGGCAAACTATCTAAATAATCAGGGGTGTTTCTAAGGCAGTAGGTAAGGAAAACAAGTGAATGCAATCATCAGCATCCAATGGTGTCTGAGAAATTGGATGAAGTTATTGATAATACACCATCCAATCATCAGCAGGTTCATTAGTTGGAGAAAAGCAAGGGAAAGGTGACTGAAGTAGTGGTACTGCGCTCCCAAAATCACCTCCTCCATTTCCCCATCGGCTGAAAAAGAGGGCCGACGACATAAAGTTTTGCAAGTTTATGGCCATGCTTAAGCAGTTGACAATAAACTTCCCATTAATGGAAGCATTAGAGCAAATTCCCAAGTACGCAAAGTTCATGAAAGACCTTTTTATGAAGAAGAAGAAAGTTAGTTATGGGACTGTGGACAATCTCCAACATTGTGGTACTTTTTCCAGAAGGTCGTTGGTGCAGAAGAAGGCAGACCCGGGAGCATTTACCATCCTGTGCACTATTGGGCCTCTTGAGTTCGCAAAAGCTCTTTGTGATTTGGTAGCCAGTATAAACTTGATGCCTCTTTTTGTGTTAATAAACTGGGTTTAAGGGATCCCACTCCCACAAACATGAGATTAGTTATAGTAGACAGATCTGTGAAGTGGCCCGTGGGGATTTTATATGACGTATTAGTGAAAGTGGCCAGTTTCATATTTTCAACTGATTTTGTCATTCTCGATTGCGAGGTGGACTTTGAGGTGCCCATAATATTTGTTAGACCTTTCCTCGCAACCGGGAGTGTACTTATTAATCTTAAGGAAAATAAGATACTATTCAGGATGAATGATGAAGTAGTTTGATTCGATGTCTGCCAGTCCATGAAATAGTGATAACACTCAAATGACACGTTAATTTAGTTCTAGGCGGTCGTGTCAATATATTTACCCAACTTTGGAGTCGGGATCAAATCCTCGAGGAACAATGTGAGTGACGTTGAAAATAATTTGAAACTATAGCTACAAGTTAAATTCAAACACATGACACCAAAAGATAAAATGCGGGGGTTTTAATGATTGAACAAAAGTTATTAACACTTCAATTCTCCTTAGAACTCAAAGCTTAAACTGTAATATTTAAAATCAATGATATAGAGAAACTAGAGTTGTGATAACTATGATTAGTAATCCTCCATTGAATAATAGTTGTAGTATTGGATTCTCGTGACTTAAGGGAAACACTAAATTATCAGTATTGACAGTTCATCTAAGTGTTTCTCAACCTACCTAGATATTGAGTTCCCTAATTCCCTCGAACTTAGGAACCTTCTAATCACACTAATTTTATTTTAAGTTGATTAATCTTATTACAACATTAATCATTAGATGGGAACTTAACCTTCCCAAATCCTCATTTATAATTCACTACCTTTAGTTTATATCTCAGTTTGAGCAAATCAACATAAGGCGAGATCCATTGTTTGAAACCAACAAAAAATAATTAATACAAAAGAATTATCAAGATATTCCCACAATCACTCGAACCCTAACCAATTATTAAGACAATACTGGAGTAATCATAGATCCCACAACCCTAGTTGTGGGTTTTGGTTCCACATGAAAGAGAAAACGATAACAATAACTGAATTCATAATTCAAAGTGATTAAACTTATAAAAGATGTAGTCAGAAATTGATTCTCTTCCCAAATTCAAGAAGAATATCCCACAACTAAATTAAAGAATTGAAAATTGAAATCCAAGCTTAGAGACCAAAGAGAAGTAGTCTTTTAAATAAGTTCAAGATGTTACTCCCTCTTCAATGAAACCCTAAAAGCTGCTATTTATATCTGTAACTTAAGAAAAATTCAAAATTAGAAATTCAGATTTTTCTCCTTAGCTGACGACATGTCTGACGGTTTATCAGAGATCTGATAGCTTAACAGACCAAGTCGTCAGACATGATTCCCATTTCTTGCCTTCTACTTATGTGTGACTACATTTTTGAAGGCTTATCAGAGTTCTGATAGCTTCTCAGAACATGTCATCAGCCATGCTTCAAATTTTTTCCTTCTTCTTCTGAGTGATGACATGCCTGACGGCTTATCATAGATCTGATAGCTTATCAGGATATGTCGTCAAAAAATCTTCCTCTTATGAGTGACGGCATTCTTGATGGCTTATCAGAGATTTGACGGCTTATCAGGGGATGTCGTCACACTTCTGTTTCAACTTTCTCAAACTATCTACAGCTGACGATGACTCTAATAACTTATCACAAATTTGACGACTTATCAGACAAGTCGTCAACTATACTTTCATGGCCATTTGTTCCAAATTCACCTCTTTTGCTCTTATTGTCTTTGGTTTTCTTGCATCTTGACATTCCTGCATTATCAAAGAGAAAGCAATAAACAACGACAAAAGTTCCTTAAGACTTTACAATTATTTTTAGATAAAAGTGGCAAATGTGTTAGCATTAGCTCACACATCAAGACCCTCAACTTAAAACAATTGCTTGTCTTCAAGCAACTTAAACATAACTAAGAGGATACAAAGCACATTCGGAAGTCAATCATCCATTTTAGCTCAAAATACATTACGCTCTCCAAGTTCAATCACTCTAAACCCAACTGTGTATATCAGGATATGGCATCAAATTAGCAACAATAACCATGCCTTTATACAAATTACACTTCCCAAACAAGTAGGCAACTAGAAATGCAACCGATGTGCCCTTATAAGAAAGAAGTCCCTCCTCATTCATATGTCAACTCAAGAATGTCAATGCTGGGACGGTCAAGAGAAACTCACTCTCAGCAAGAAGTTCCGGTTAATGTATGCCAAATACCATAAGTTTTTCCTTATTTTCATTACCGAAGCTTTGAGACAATTAAGTTAGGATCACTATAGGACTTTTCTTCATCTTGTAATGTTGGCTTGGGGATGGTATGATACACAAGGATATTTAAAGTAACTAAGCCTCCTTGGCACTACACTATTTTTGGGGTCTCACTTATCAACCTTTACATTATTTCTCCCTTACTTGATTAAAGCACATTCAAGCTGGGTGCAGCTTTTATTCATTCATTTTCTTTTTTTCACAACTTTTCTTTTCTCATTTTTTTCTACCACACCAAGCCTTGCATATTTTATTTTATTTTATATAATTTTTACCCTTCTTCATACTCACTTTACATCACGCACCTCTATGATAGCCACCCTCAACTTAGGCTATTTGCCTAAGTCAAAGTGTACAATGTCTAAGGAGGACCAGGGCCAAAATAGGTTCATTGTGATACAAATGGGAATATGATAGGTATAATAAAAAGAATAGGCATTCAGGTTAAAAATCAGGATCAAGGGATATTATTCACACATAGAAGGTCATTTAGGCTAAAAGTGAACTAATATCAACAATGGCCTATGATCCTTTCCTAACTGCTATCCTATAACCAAGGCAAGACCAACCGGGCAATTTCTAGATATAACACACAACGGGAACTAGGTAGTATCTCACACACACATGGCACAAAGGTACATCACAAGCTACAACCCATTCGGTTCATGAAATTGTTTGCAATGATTATCATGTCCCTAGTAATAATGCCATAAAAAGATTCATAGTAGTCACATATAGATACACATCACACAGTTACCAAATAGACAATTAGAAAGGTATTTCTTATTCCAAGATAAATCAACAAAAATATGCCAATTGTCCTAGATACTTATTTTTTCCCTAGTTAACCACAACACATTACAAAACAAAACACAGTATGCCTAAACATACCAGCTCTACTAGGAATAAGACTCCGGGGAAAAAAGGCACATTAATAAAAACCCCAAGAGGACATCAACACCCACAAATAGTCTAACCCTCAACTTAAAATCACGCATTGTCCCCAATGCATCAACCTAAAATAAGAGATTTAGAAACATACCCGTGGCACCATAGGTGCAGAGATCTGATATCAATCACATAATAAAAATACAAACAACACAATGCCTTGGGTTGCCTCCCAAGAAGCACCTGATTTAATGTCACGGCATGACTAGGTTATCTTAACTACTCAAAATTCATCATGATACCTTGAAAGTGATTCATCCTTTATCCCTCCACTTAGACGATTTGAATCATTGGCCCATCTTTCGATCTTTACATCTTTTAGGTGCATTGGGTAAATGTGAGAGCATGATTAGGAAATTTCTATCACGCCACTTCAAAGACTTGAATTGCTTGCCCAATTTTACATCAAACTTTTGTGTGGGCTCATTTGGGAACGGTGAGAATCTTAAAAATCTACTAAATGGACATCGATCTTTAAACTTCTTGGCCTTCAAGATTGAGGTTGTATTATACCTTTTCAGAAAGGCAAACTCCAAAATGTAGGAATTTTCCTCATCATTTCCAAAATTTATCATTTGTTTGTGTGAATCGACTTTCATTACATCCACCAATCATAATGTTGAAAAGTGATTCGAGTGAGGTATTCTCCTTAATTTTGGAGTTGTATCCTTCTCGACCTTTCACCCCGAATTGGGCTAGAGTCTTTATAAGAGATTGGAATGGTTTCTTTTTTTGCCTCTAGCACTATTTCCTCAATCTTGAAATCATCTCTCATGGTTGGTTTGGTTGGTTGGTAAATCACCGAGGGTTGCTCATCATCAAGATCAACATCAATATAGGATTCTTACTCCTCATTTTCACACTCTTCTATTATTTTAAATTATTCCACAGATAAGATATCATCTAAACAAAATGTTGAAAAGTGCTTGAATGATTGACCTCTATATCCATCGCCTCTATTTTTTTTCTTTCCTCTTTTTATTCCCTTATGTCTTGAAGAATTTCTTCCTGTCTATCCAAAATTTGTTGAAACATAGATTCAATGCGACTCGTTCCGGTGCTTAGTTCTTCCTGTTCTTGACCATAAGACCTATCAAAATCATAAGAACGACTAGAATTTGGGTTAGCATAAAGGGGGGAGGGGGCATTTGAATAATCACTCCAATATCCATCTTGATCACAACATAAAGAATAATCATCCTCATATTAGGATGGATATGGTTCACACATCTCACTTCGGGGAGCATATCTATAATCTTGCCAAAAGTGAGGTCCATCACAATATGGACATGGATTATCAAGGTAGGATTTCCAACCACAAAACTCATATTCATTCCAAGATTCCATAATAATAAAGAAACTAAAATAAAAATCTACCTAACACAAGAAATAAAAGAAAATTACAAACAAATATTTACAAGTTTGAATTCAAGCAAGTAAGCTAATATTCTAAACCAACTCAATACACCAAATTGCTCCCCGACAACGGTGTCATTTTTGATAATGCTCACCTTATACGTTAATTTAGTGCAACACGGTCGTCATAAATATATTTACCCAACTTTGGAGAAAGGGTCAAATCTACGAGGAACAATATGAGTAGCGATTAAACTAATTTGAAACTATAGCTACAAGTTAAATTCGAACAAATGATATAAAAAGATAAAATTGGGGTTTTTAATGGCTGAACAAAAGTTATTAACACATTAATACGCCTTAGAACTCAAATATTAAACTGTAATATTTCAAATCAATGATATAGAGAAACTAGAGTTGTGATCACTTTGTGTTAGGGGAGTTGGAAAACACTGAGAAATCTCGCGATTTCGGCTGCTGTCGGCATTTTAAGGTAGTGGAAATTTGTGATTCTATTTTCAAGATGCGAAGGGGCGGGGCGATGGGGCACGATGAGATTCTGATAGATTTTTGAAAGTTTGCTAGCAGAGTAGGGTTGAGGTGGCTAACCCATTTATTTAACAATATTTTCAAGACCTCTAAGATTCCTGAGGTGTGGAGATGGTGCACGATGATCATTTTATATAAGAACCAAGAGGATATTAAAATTTGAAACAACTACCGTGGTATTAAGTTGTTGTGTCACACGGTGAAGATTTGGAAAAGGGTGGTGGAGCAGAGGTTGAGGAAGATAGTGACTATTTTGGAGAATCAATTTGGATTTATGCCTAGTCCCTCGGCAGCTGAGGAAATTCACCTAGTGCAAAGGTTGGCAGAATAGTATAGAAAGAGGAAGAGGGATCTGCACATGGTGTTTATCGACTTGGAAAAGGCGTGTGACAAGGTCCCTGGGAAGGTTCTTTAGATATGCTTGGAGGCGAGAGGAGTCCTAATGGCGTACATTCGTTCTATTAAGGACTTGTATGAGGGGGAAAATACTTGGGTACGGATGGTGGGAGGGAACTCTAAGAATTTCTTGGTCTTGACAGGGTTGCACCATGGATTGACTCTTAGTCCATTTTTATTTGCCTTGGTGATGGATGTGTTGACATGGAATATACAAGGGGAGGTACCTTTGTGTATGGTTTTTGTGGATGATGTAGTTTTGATTGATGAGTCACGTTGAGGTGTCAATGATAAGTTGGAGGTTTTGTGACAAACCTTGGAATCTAAAGGATTCAGGTTGAGTAGGACCAAGACGGAGTACTTGGAATGCAAGTTTACTGACTTGAGAAAAAAGGACGATGTGGTAGTGAAGTTAGAGTCATAGACGGTTTGTAAGAAGGATAGTTTTAAGTATATGGGGTCTATGATAGGGAATAGAGAGATTCATGAGGATGTCTCTCACCGTATTGGGGAAGGTTGGATGAAATGGAGGCTAAACTTGGGAATTTTTTGTGATAAAAAGGTTCCTCTCAAGCTTAAGGGTAAATTCTATAGAGCTGTGGTCCGTCCAGCTATGTTATATAGGGTGGAGTGTTGGCCTTTTATAAATTCTCACGTCCAAAAGTTAAAGGTGGCAGAAATGATAATATTGTGTTGGATGCGTGGATTTAAGAGGGTTGATAGGGTCGGGAATGAGATTATTTGGGAGAAGGTGGGAGTGGCTTCAGTGGAGAATAAGTTATGGAAAGTGAAGTTGAGATGGTTTGGCCATATGATGAGAAGGGGTACTGATGCCCCAGTTTGTAGGTGTGAGAGGTTAGCCTTAGAGGTTTTCAAGTGGGGTAGGGGTAGACCGAAGATGTACTAGAGAGGAGTGATTAGATATGACATGGAGAAGTTACATCTTACTGAGGACATGACCCTCGATAGAAAGGTTTGGAGGAAGAGTACTAAGTTAGAGGGCTAAGGTGTATGGTCGAGTCATAGTGTGTAAGTAGGAGGGTTAGGCGTAACTTGGTTGGTATTTATAGATTTTGGGGAGAGGGGTATTTGGTTGGGTAATTGCACTTCTTTTTTATGGATGGTGCTTCTCTATTATTTTATCATTTTGCTCGGCTTTTGGTATATGGTCCTTTGTCTAGAGACGGGCGTCTATCGGAAACAACCTCTCTACTCTCTCGGGGGTAGTGGAATGGACTTCGTACATTTTACCCTCCCCAGACCCCACTATGTGGGAATATACTTGGTTTGTTGTTGTTGTTGTTGATGATGATGATGTTGTAGACTTGTGATCACTATGATTAGTAATTCTCTATTGAATAATAGTTGTAGGATTGGATTCTCGTGACTTATGGGAAACACCAAATTATTAGTATTGACAGTTCATATAAGTGTTTCTCAACCTACCTAGATGTTGAGTTCCCGAATTCTCTCGAACTTAGGGACTTCTATTTACACTGATTTTATTTTGAGTTGATTAATCTTATTACAACATTAATCATTAGATGGGAAATTAACCTTCCCAAATCCACATTGATAATTCACTACCTTTAGTTTATTTCTCAGTTCGAGCAAATCAACATAAGGCAAGATCTATTGTTTGCAACCAACAAAAAATAATTAATAGAAAAGAATTATCAAGATGTTCCCACAATCACTCGAACCCTAACCAACTATTACGATAATACAGGAGTAGTCATATATCCCATAACCCTGGTTGTGGGTTTTACTTGCACATGAAAGAGAAAGCGATAACAATAACTGAATTCATAATTCAAAGTGATTAAACTTACAAATGATGTAGTCAGAAATTGATTCTCTTCCCAAATTCAAGAAGAATATCCCACGACTAACTTAAAGAATTGAAAATTTAAATCCAAGTTTAGAGACCAAAGAGAAGTAAAGTAGTCTTTGAAAAACGTTCAAGATGTTAAGCCCACATCAATAAAACCCTAAAAGCTACTATTTATATCCGTAATTTAAGAAAAATTCGAAATTACAAATTCAGATTTTTCTCCTTAGCTGACGACATGTCTGACAGCTTATCAGAGATCTGATAGCTTATCAGACCATGTCATCAGACATGATTCCCATTTCTTGCCTTCTTCTTATGTGTGACGACATGCCTGGCGGCTTATCAGAGTTCTGATAGCTTCTCAGATCATGTCGTCAGGCATGCTTCAAATTTTTGCCTTCCGCTTCTGAGTGATGGCATGCCTGATGTCTTAACAGAGATCTGATAGCTTATCAGAACATGTCATCATATAATCTTCGGCTTCTGAGTGACGGCATTCTTGACGGCTTATCAGAGATCTGACGGCTTATCAGGGTATGTCATCAAACTTCTGCTCCAACTTCCTCACACTGTCTACAGCTGATGATGGCTCTGATAACTTATCAAAAATTTGACGACTTATCAGACAAGTCATCAACTACACTTTCATGGCCACTTGTTCAAAATTCTCCTCTTTTGCTCTTATTGTCTTTGGTTTTCTTGCATCTTGAGTTTCCTGCATTATTAAAGAGAAAGCAATCAAAAAAAACAAAAGTTGCTTAATACTTTACAATTATTTTTAGTTAAAAGCCTCAAATGTGTTATCATTAGCTCACACATCAACACCCTAAACTTAAAACAATTTCTTGTCCTCAAGCCACTTAAGCATAAATAAGTGGATACAAAGCACATTCGGCATTCAATCATCCATTTCAGATCAAAAAAAATTACACTCTCCATGTTCAATCACTCTAAACCTAACTGTGTATATCAATGAAGATTAACAATGGGACCCAAGGGAATAGAGATAAGGCATCAAATTAGCAACAATAAACATGCCTTTATACAAATTAAACTTCCCTAATAAGTAGGCAACTAGCAATGCAACCGATATTCCCTTAAAATAAAGAAGTCCCTCCTCACTCATATGTGAACTCAAGCATGTCAATGCGTGGACGATCAAGAGAAACTCACTCTCAGACAGAAGTTCCAGTCAATGTATGCGAAATACCATAAACTTGCCCTTATTTTCATTGTCGAAGCTATCAGACAGTTAAGTTAGGATCACTATAGGAATTTTCTTCAGCTTGTAATGTAGGATTAGGACTGGTATAATACACAAGGATATTTAAAGTAACTAAGCCTCCTAGGCACTACACTATTTTTGGGGTCTCACTTATCAACCTTTACATTATTTCTCCCTTTCTTGATTAAAGAACTTTCAAGCTAGGTACAGTTTTTATTCATTCATTTTCTTTTGTTCACAACATTTCTTTTCTCATTCTTTTTCTACCACACCCAGCCTTGCATATTTTATTTTATTATATATTTTTTTACCCTTCTTCATGCTCACTTTACATCATGCACCTCTATGATAGACACCCTCAACTTACGTTATTTGCCTAAGTCAAAGTGTACAATGTCCAAGTAGGACCAGGGACAAAATAGGTTCATTGTGATACAAATGGGAATATGATAGGTATAATAAAAAGAATAGGCATTCAAGCTCAAAATCAGGATCAAGGTATATTATTCACACATGGAAGGTCATTTAGGTTAAAAGTGGACTAATATCAACAATGGCCTATGATCCTTTCCTAACTGCTATCCTACAACCAAGACAAGACCAACCGGGCAAGTTCTGTATTTAACACACAACGGGAACTAGGTAGTATCTCACACACATGGCACATAGGTACATCACAAGCTACAACCCGTTCGGTTTAAGCCATTATTTGCAGTGATTATCATGTCCCTAGAACTAATGCCATAAAAAGATTCACAGTAGTCACATATAGATGCATATCACACAGTTACCAGATAGACAATTGGAGAGGTATTTCTCATTCCAAGATAAATCAACAAAAATATGTCAACTGTCTTGCATACTTATTTTTCGCCCAATTAACTACAACACATCACAAAACAAAACACAGTATGCCTTAACATACCAGCTCTTCTCGGAACAAGACTCTGGGGAAAGGAGGCAGGACAATAAAAACCCCAAGAGGACATCAACACCCACAAGTAGTCTTACCCTCAACTTAAAATCATGCATTGTCCCCAATGCATCAACCTAAAACAAGAGATTTAAAAACATACCTGTGGCACCATAAGTGCAGAGATCTGATATCAATCATATAATACACATACAAATAACAAAATACCTTGGGTTTCTGCCAAGAAGCGCCTGATTTATTGTCGCGGCACGACTAGGTTATCATGACTACTCAAAATTCATAAAGATACCTCGAAAGTTCTTCATCCTTTATCCCTCCACTGAAACGATCTAAATCGTTGGCCCATCTTAAGATCTTTATATCTTTTAGGCGCATTGGGAAAATATGAGAGCATGATCAAGAAATTTCCATCACGCCACCTAGAAGACTTGAACCGCTTGCCCAATTTTGCATAAAACTTTTGTGTGGGATCATTTGGAAACGGTGAGAATCTTAAAAATCTACTAAATGGACATCGATCTTTAAGCTTCTTGGCCTTTAAGATTGAGGTTGTAGTATACCCTTTCAGAAAGATAAACTCCAAAATGTAGGAATTTTCCTCCTCATTTCCTAAATTCATCATTTTCTTGGGTGATTCGACTTTCATCACATCCACCAAGCATAGTGTTGAAAAGCTAATCGAGTGAGGTCTTCTTTCTAATTTTGGAGTTGCATCCTTCTCGACCTCTTCTCCCTAAATTAGGCTAGAGTCTTTATAAGAGATTGGCTTAGTTTCTTCTTTTGCCTCTAGCACTATTTCCTCAATCTTGGAATCATCTCTCATGGTTGGTTTGGTTGGTTGGGAAATCACCGAGGGTTTCTCATCATAAAGATCAACATCAATAGAGGATTATTACTCCTCATCTTCACACTCTTCTATTATTTTAAATGATTCCACATATAAGATATCATCTAAACATAATGTTTAAAAGTGCTTTGAATGATTGACCTCTATATCCATCTCCTCTATATTTTTTCTCTCCTCTTTCTATTCCCTCATATCTTGAAGCATTTCTTCCTGGCTATCTAAAAGTTGTTGAAACATAGCTTCAATGCGACTCATTTCGGTGCTTAGTTCTTCCTGTTCTTGACCATAAGACCTATCAAAATCATAAGAACAACTAGAATTTGGGTTAGCATAAAGGGGGAGAGGGAATTTGAACAATCACTCCAATGTCCATCTTCACCACAACATAAAGAACAATCATCTTCACAGTAGGATAGAGATGGTGCACACATATCTCTCTGGGGAGCATATCTACAATCTTTCCAAAAGTGAAGCCCATCACAATAAGTACATGGATCATCAAGGTAGGATTTTCAACCATAAAACTCACATTCATTCCAACATTCAATAATAATAAAAAAACTAAAATAAAAATCTACCAAACTCAAGAAATAAAATAAAATTACAAACAAATATTTACAAGTTTGAATTAAAGCAAGAAAGCTAAAATTCCAAACCAACTTAATACACCAAATTGTTTCCCATTAACGGCGCTATTTTTAATAACGCTCAACTTACACGTCAATTTAGTGCAAGGCGGTAGTCATTAATATATTTACCTAGCTTTGGAGTTGGGGTCGAATCTACGAGGAACAATGTGAGTGGCAATTAAACTAATTTGAAATTATAGCTATAAGTTAAATTCAAACTAATGATACGAAAAGATAAAATGGGGATTTTTAATGACTGAACAAAAGTTATTAACACTTCAATATGCCTTAGAACTCAAAGATAAAACTGCAATATTTCAAATCAATGATATAGAGAAACTAGAGTTGTGATCACTTTGTGTTAGGGGAGTTGGAGAACATCAAGAAATCTCATGATTTCAGCTACTATCGGCATTTTAAGGTAGAGAAAATATATGAGGCTATTTGCAAGATGCGAAGGGGCGGGGCGACGGGGCCCGATGAGATTTCAATAGATTTTTAGAAGCTTACTAGCGGAGAAGGGTTGAGGTGGCTAACCCATTTTTAACAACATTTTCAAGACTGCAAAGATGCCTAAGGTATGAAGATGGACCACATTGATCACTTTATATAATAACAAAGGGGATATTCATAGTTGCAACAACTACCGTGGTATTATGTTGTTGAGTAACATAATGAAGATTTGGGAAATGGTGGTGGAGAGAAGGTTGAGTAAGATAGTGCCTATTTTAGAGAATTAATTTGTTTTTATGCCTGGTTGCTTGACGACTGAGGCAATTCACCAAGTGCGGAGGTTGGTACAATATTATAGAGAGAGGAAGAGGGATGTGCACATGGTATTTATCATCTTGGAAAAGGCATATGACAAGGTCCTTAGGGAGGTTCTTTGTAAATTCTTGGAGGCGAGAAGGGTCCAAGTGGTGTACATTCATTCCATTAAGGACATGTATGAGGGGGCGAAGACTTGGGTACATACGGTGGGAGAGGACTCTGAGTATTTCTCGATCTTTAAAGGGTTGCACCAAGGATTGACTCTTAGTCCATTTTTATTTCCCTTGGTGATGGATGTGTTGACATGGAATATACAAGGGGAGGTACCTTGGTGTATGTTTTTTACGGATGATGTAGTTTTGATTGATGATTTTTGTCGAGGTGTCAATGATAAGTTGGAGTTTTGGAGACTAACCTTGGAATCTAAATGATTCAGGTTGAGTAGGACCAAAATGGAGTACTTGGATTGCAATTGTTGTGACTCAAGGAAAGAGGATGATGTGGTAGTAAAGTTAGAGTCGCAGATGGTTTGTAAGAGGGATAGTTTTAAGTATCTAGGGTCTATGATCCAGGGGAATAGAGAGATTGATGAGGATGTCTCTCACTGTATTAGGGAAGGTTTGATGAAATGGAGGCTAGCCTCGAGAATTTTATGCTCTAAGAAGGTGCCTCTCAAGCTTAAGGGTAAATTCTATAGAGTTGTGGTCCAGTCAGCTATGTTATATAGTGCGGAGTGTCGACCTGTTAAGAATTCTCACGTCCAAAAGTTAAAGGTGGAAAAAATGAGAATATTGTGTGGGATGTATGGATTTACGAGGGCTGATAGGGTTAGGAATGAGATTATTTGGGAGAAGGTGGGAGTGGCTTTAGTGGAAAATAAGTTGCGGAAAGTGAGGTTGAGATGGTTTGGCCATGTGATGAGAAGGGGCACTGATACCCCATTTTATAGGTGTTAGAGGTTGGTTTTGAAGGGTTTCAAGTAGGGTAGGGGTGGACCAAAGATGTACTGGAGAGGAGTGATTAGACGTGACATGGAGCAATTACAGCTTACTGAGGACATGACCCTCGGTAGAAAAGTTTGGAGGAAGAGTACTAAGTTAGAGGGCTAAGGTGTGTGGTTGAGTCATAGTCTGTAAGTAGGAGGGTTAGGTGTAGCTTGGTTGGTAGTTATAGATTTGGGGGAGGGGGTTCTTTGGTTGGGTAATTGCACTTCTTTTTTTATGGATGATGCTTCTCTGTTATTTTATCATTTTGCTCGCCTATTGGTCTATGGTCCTTTGTCTTGAGCCGGGGGTCTATCGGAAAAAACCTCTCTACTCTCTCGGGGGTAGTGGTATGGACTGCGTACATTTTACCCTCCCCAGACCCCACTATATGGGAATATAGTGGATTTGTTATTGTTGTTGTTGTTGTCGTAGAGTTGTGATCACTATGATTAGAAATCCTCCATTGAATAATAGTTGTAGTAGTGGATTCTCTTGGCTCATGGGAATCACCAAATTATTAGTATTGACAGTTCATTTAAGTGTTTCTCAAACTACCTAGATGTTAAGTTCCCTAATTTTCTCGAACTTAGGAACCTTCTATTCATATTGATTTTATTTCGAGTTGATTAATCTAGTTACACCATTAATCATTAGAAGGGAACTTAACCTTCCCAAATCCTGATTGATAATTCACTACCTTTAGTTTATTTCTCATTTTGAGCAAATAAACATAAGGAAAGATCTATTGTTTGCAACTAACAAAACATAATTAATACAAAAGAATTATCAAGATGTTCCCACAATCACTCGAACCCTAACCAAATATTATGAAAATAACGGAGTGATCATAGATCCCACAACCCATTTTAGTTCCACGTGAAAGAGAAAGCGATAACAATAACTGAATTCATAATTCAAAGTGATTAAACTTGCAAAAGATGTAGTCAGAAATTGATTTTCTTCCCAAATTCAAAAAAAATATCCCACAACTAAATTAAAGAACTGAAAATTGACATCCAAGTTTTGAGACCAAAAAGAAGTAAAGTAGTCTTTGGAAAACGTTCAAGATGCTAAGACCTCTTCAATAAACCCTAAAGGATGTTATTTATATCCGTAACTTAAGAAAAATTCGAAATTACATATTCAGATTTTTCTCCTTAGCTGACGACATATCTGACGGTTTATCAGAGATTTGATAGCTCATCAAACCATGCCGCAAGACATGATTCCCATTTCTTGCCTTTTACTTATATGTGACGATATTCCTGATGGCTTATTAGAGTTCTGATAGCTTCTCAGAACATGATGTCAGGCATTCTTTAAATTTTTGCCTTCTGCTTCTGAGTGATGACATGCGTGATGGCTTATCAGAGATCTGATAGCTTATCAGGATATGTCGTCAAAAAATCTTCTGCTTCTGAGTGACGGTATTCTTGACGGCTTATCAGAGATCTGATGGCTTATCAGGGGATGTCGTCACACTTTTGCTCCAACTTCCTCACACTTTCTACAGCTGCAGATAACTCTGATAACTTATCACAAATTTGATGACTTATCAGACAAGTTGTCAACTGTACTTTCATGGCTACTTGTTCCAAATTCACCTCTTTTGCTCTTATTGTCTTTGGTTTTCTTCCATCTTGACTTTCCTGCATTATCAAAGAGAAAGCAATCAAAAATGACAAAAGTTTCTTAAGACTTTACTATTATTTCTAGTTAAAAGCCTCAAATGTGTTAGAATTAGCTCACATATCAAATAGCATAAAGATATGAGTGTATTTTCTATTTTGGATATTTATTATGAGGTGGAGCAGGAAGTACCTATAGAAGAAAAAGTTGTTGGGAGACTTTAGCTGCCGTATTAATTAATTTTGATCAAGACAGTATTAAAGATTATGAGGAGACTATGTGTGCCTTGACAGGCAAGGGGTCTTATTCTTATGCACCTAAGAAGCTGGATTTGGACTGTGTGTGCCTTGACAGGCATCGAGCTAAAGTTGCGGTTATAGAGAAGCTTCACCAGTTGGAGGTCACCAAACAGGTGATCGGACTGCAAGGAAAGTGCTTCAGAGTGGCTAGTATTGGCCCTCTTTGTTCAAGGATGCTTATGAGTTCGTGAAGAGATGTGACCAATGTCAAAGGCAAGGGTCCATCTCAAATCACCATGAGATGCCAATGTCTAAAATGCTAGAGGTAGAATTATTTGATATGCGGGGCATTGATTTCATGGGGCCTTTCGTGAGATTATTTGGGATGAAGTACATACTAGTTTCTGATGACTACGTGTCAAAATAGGTCGAGGCTGTGGCTCTGGTGGATAAAGAAGGAAAGTGGGTTGTTGCATTCTTAAACAGAAATATTTTCTCTTGCTTTAGTGTACCACGTACCATCATTAACGATGGAGGATCACACTTTTGCAACAAGATATTCAGATTCACCTTGGCAAAATATGGAGTCAAACAACATTAGGTAGCTACCCCATGCCACCCATAGACCAGTGGGCAGGCGGAGATCTCTAATTAGGAAATTAAAGCAAAACTTGCCAAAACTGTAAATGCTAGCAGGAAATATTGGTCTACGAAGATGGATGATGCGTTATGGGCATATAAAATGGCTTTCAAGACACTAATTGGCATGTCACCATACCAATTAGTTTATGGCAAGGCGTGTCGTTTTCCGATTGAACTGGAGCATAAATCATTATGGGCATTGAAATGGCTTAATCTGAACTAGAATGAGGTAGTGGATATGAGGATAGGGTAGCTAAATGATGTGTGAGCTGATGCTAACACATTTGAGGATTTTAACGAGAAATAATTGTGAAGTCTTGAAAAAATTTTATCGATTTTGATTGTTTTATGTTTGATTTTGTAGTAGCTCGTGATTATCTTTATGTGTATATATGTGATTTTTTATATGAGTGAAAAAAGGGATTTCTTTGTTGTGAGGGCACATAGTTTATGTTCCTAGTTTCTAACTTGTTCGGATAGTGTGATCTTGGTATATGCATGGTTGCTATTGTTGAATTTATGCCATATCTTGATTCTTGTGTGTTGCATTGTTGTTTTTCAACAGTATACGCAATTGAGTTTGAATTGATTGACCTGGGAGAGGTGAAGTTGTGTTAGGATGATATAGAAAATTGACTGTCGAATGTACTTTGTATTCTCTTAGTTATATTTTTGTTGCTTGAGGACAATCAATTGTTTTAAGTTGAGGATGTTGATGTGTGAGCTGATGCTAACACATTTGAGCTTTTAATGAGAAATAATTGTGAAGTCTTGAGCAACTTTTGTTGTTTTTGATTGTTTTATGTTTGATTTTGATGTAGAAGCTGATATGATAGAGAACCAACAATAATGGAAGAAAAAAGGCAAAAATCTAAAGCAATTAAAAGACAAGTGTATCTGACGACATTCATGATAGGTCATTAGCCCAGTGATAGGCTATCGAGGCCATCGTAAGCCTTAAATAGGGAATGAGTTCCAGCTGGTAGAATCGATGACATTTTGTGATAGGCCATCATAATGATGATAAGTCATCAGGAATGCCGTCAGACTTAGGCAGGACATGAGAATTGGAGCAAAAGTGTGACGACATTTCTGATAAGTTTTCAAAGTGCTGATAAGCCGTTAGAAGTTGCCATCAACCTAAGACAGGAGTAGTGCATATTTGAAGAAGACCAGACGACATTCTTGATAGGTCATCGGGATCTTCATAAGGCGTCACCAATAGTCATCGTTTATTTTGACAAAAAGCTATAACCTTGATTTTTTTTCCTTATTTAGGGTGAACTATTTAAATCTTTGTTTTAGGGTTTTCTAGGGAGAATTCCAGAGAGGCCCGCACATTGAGTTTTGACGATACTTTGATATTTTCTCTCTCTAATTTCTTGGCTTGAAAAAACAAATACTTTGAAGAGATTATTATCATTATTTGGGGATTTCCTTTGTGATCTAATCTGCGATTCAATAGTTATTATTCTTCTTGTGCTAAGTTTAACTTTCAAAGCATGAATATAACTCGTTGTTTCAATTTTAGCATTATGAGTGGCTAAATTCTGTTAACATGAATTATGGAATCTAGGGTTAGGGCTTGATAAAGTCCTGAGTGATCAGGATTCGAAAGGTGGTAGGACTTCTTGATAATTCTGAGGTTTTAATTAACGTCTGTTGGTTCCAAACAATAGATAAAACCCACTTTGATTTGCTTGAGAAAGAAATCAAATATAGTGGGAAATGAATTATCCACAGGGACTTGGAAATACTCCGTTTAATAATCAGCGCTGTAACAAGGTTGGTTAACCTGAGGTAAAATCTAGGTTGTGAATATGAATTCTCTAATTTCGAAAGGATTAGGTAATTAAATACTTAAGTAGGTCGAGAGACATTTAGGCATAACTTCGATAAATATAACTTGTTTTCCTATATACCGTAAGAATCTTGAACCACTTTTAGCATCTGTCATGTACCAAAAGACTTTATGAATATAATTCAGGTTATTTGTGACCAACAATTATTTGTTTATCTCCAAAACCCCTCATTTTGTCTTTCGTGCTAGTTGTTTGAATTTAACTTGTAGCTTTAGTTTCAAACGAGTTTGATCACCACTCACATTGTTCCCTATCGATTCGACCCCGACTCCAAGAGTTGGGTAAATATATTGACGACGATCGCCTTAAACTAAATTGACGTGTAAGTTGAGCACTATCACTAAATGAGATGGATGAGTTCCGTCATATAGCTTATGAAAGAGCTGACTTCTACAAAGAAAGAATGAAGAAGTACCATGATCGCAAAATTGATAAGTGGGAATTTTAGAAAGGTGACTTGGTGCTCTTCTTCAACTTTCGGCTCAAGATTTTTCCAGGTAAGCTCAAATCCAAATAGTCTGGCCCATTTAGAGTTAACCAAGTTTACTCATCTAGAGTAATGGAACTCGAAAATAAAGTTGTAAGTGTCTTTAAAGTCAACGGTCAATGAGTCAAACTGTACATTGGTCCAATGGACTCGATAAGAAGTATTGATACTATCTATCACGATGAAGTCTGAGTAATTGAGATAACTGAGTCGTGCCGCGCTAATAAATCTGGCGCTAGTGGGAGATAACCCACGGTGTGTTGTTGTAAAGACTTAGTTTTAGTTATTTCATTGTTTTGTGCAAGCTGAAGAATTTGTGTAAGTGTGCAGGTCTGACAGCACAGAAAAATAGAAGCTGAGAAAGTTTAGGGGTGATCGACGGGTTACCCAACGGATCGTCGGTGTCTCGACAGACCATTATGGTAGCTGTCGCAGAAAATTCCAGAAACAAGGTTACTGTAAGAGTAGCGATGTTTTGATCGATGGACAATCGTATACTCGACGGATCATCGACTCAACCACCGCCAGTATGTCTCCAAGTATATTCACTGGAAAAGGAAAATAGTATGACCGACGGACCGTCGCACATGCGATGAACCGTCATTTGAACCGTTGGGTCGCATTAGTTTAAATAGTCAGATTTTTCATTCTTATCTGATCCAAACGGTTTTAAATTTCTAAGTTAAGGCAGCTGAATAACGCCCCAACTGTTCAACTATCTGAGGCTATATAGTGTCCCTACATTCAAAGAATCTGAGACTTTTCATTACCTCCTTAAAATTCTCATGTTCCCTTCCCCCATCTATTTAAACTTTATCTCATTTTTAGTCTTTCAAACATAAGTAACAATAACTCTCCTCAAAAGAAAAAAGGGTGAACTTGTGTCCAGTGTTTAGAGTGCAAAAGAGGATATTGTTCAAGTACTATAATACTCAGGTATGATCATTTTGTTGTCTACATTTTATTCATCTCTAAGAACAAAGAAAACCATGTGAAGTCTATGAATATTGAAATACTTCTCTTGAATTTGATTTGGTTCTGTGAGTGGCCTGAATTTAGCAAAGATTTTCCTAGGTGAAGTCTGAGTAACCCATGGACCAAAGATGGCAAAATATTGAGATATACTATTGATTAAAATACTATAAAAATCATCCTTAATGGAAATGTATTCAAGGTGTGTGATAAAATGCCAAAATAAGGCCTGAAAGTGAAAATGGCAGGCGACTGTTAGAGCGACGGGCTGTCGGATACCTAACGACCCATAACCTGAAATTGTCACCACTTTCTCAGAATCAATGTTACTGGAATGACCCCGATGGTTTGGATCGATGAACCATTGCAGGCCCGATGAACCATCGCCCTAACCGTCACCAGTCAATAATTTTTCCTGTCTTCTGGTTTTAGTCTGCGAACTAATAAACGTTTTGCTTGCAGGTATCATGGCAAACAAATTACCAACCACCAGAGGTAGAGGTAGAGGAAAAGGAGACATGAAAGGGATATCATAAGATGCAGATGCCCCGGCACACAACACCCGACGTAATCATCAAGTCATCTCTTCATCCTCCTAGTTTGAAAAGAAGGGTGAAAGCAATAGCAGCAGTAGCTGAAGTTCAATTCCGATTGAGGAAAGGGTTGAAGTATCTAACCCCATCCAAGAGGAGAGTCCAGAACAAGGGGACCCAAATTTGGTTCGATGCAAGGATACACAAGTGTGGGAAGCCATAAGATGGAAAGTTGAGGGTTCTCGAGAGCATTTTTACAAAGGGTTGGCAATAATAGACAGGGTAGCCATAAAGAGGTCTATATTTGAAGAACATTAGATTGTGACAAAAAACTTTCCTGAGTACCTAGAACTTGAACGTCGATTCGATGAATATGAGTTGGCATAGATGAGCATACCACTTGGATCCTAACAACAAAACTTGGTTTGTGCGTTTTTTACCAATTACTTGGCATTGCTGGAGAAGAATTGTCCCCCAAGCAAATCAGCTGCTAACATGAACAAGCTGGACATAGTTCCTGTTTGTGGAGTTAGATAGATATATTAGAGCGTACGTTGAACAGATTCTTGTTCGGGGCAGAATATCAGATACCAGGTGCAATACCGTACTTGGAGCATCGATTGTTCATGCGGACTCAACAAAAGTCGTGGTTAGCCAGAATATTGACAGATGAAGGAGAGCCTGCATGGCTACACAATCCCCATAAAAAGATATCCAAGTTGTCCCTAAGCTTTAGGGCTAAGTTTTGGTGGGCAATTATGAGGCTGAGTTTGATGCCAATAGGTAGGAATGACCGCATAGAACTCACTAGAGCTATCATTATTGCTTCTTTGATTGAGGGGTTGACAGTGGATTTTGTCCACATCATTTCTAATGATTTATTTTACCGCGCTCATAAAACTCATACTGCACTACCATTTCCATGCCTTATCACAGAAGTGTGCAATCAAGCGAAGGTACCTTTGATCATCGGAATAGATAATGCGATCCAGGAAAACCACAAGCAGAATATGACTCGAAGTTCGACATGTGAGTCAATAGATCCCAAGCTTAACAAACTCAGTCGGCACCAATTCCTGAGTTATCAGAATTTCCTTCAGGTATGCCGCTACCTCTTGCTATATATGTGCCTCCAACCACATCTGCAGGTTCAGCTTTGATGCCTATGGCTGGTACCACAGATTCTGCATTAGTTCGAGCAGGAAGAGGTTTGAAAAGCAGTTGGCTATAAGGGGGGAAGATTTTAACCCTTCATTGAAAGAATTATGGAGAAAGTAGTGAGGCCTTTCAGGAATATGCATCTAAGAATGGATAACATGGAGGAGTGAATCAACAAAAAGTTTATGCCATATCCATCCCGGCTTTTTCAAAATTAATAGTGGAAGTTAGACAAATTCAGGCTGATGTTGACAAGATTAATCAGCAGCCACAGTAGCCTATATTTGATCCAGTCCAGATTGAAAGTGATGAAGACGAAGGTCTGGTTAACTTAATGGGGCGACCGATCAAAGACAAGGGTAGGAAAGTAGTGGAGACTGATGAAAAAACTACACAGAATGCTGCTAAAAGAAAGAGACTTGAAGATATGTTTCCAGAGGAGAGAGAGCATCATGACATGAAGAAAGCAAGAAGAAAATAAAGGAAAGATGAAGAGAGAAGAAGGAAGAGAGTAGAGGATGAAGCAGTTGGAGTGTCTACCAGTTCTACCCCAACTAGGGGGAAAACTGTAGATCCTGCTGGAGATAAGGTACCTCCAATTCTGGAGGGAAAGATTGTGAGCACCCCCTCCATCATGGGGGTAAATATTGTACCTAATGAGTACACTAGAGCCTTACCTCACTTCGTAGATGCCTCAAATGAATAAGAGGCATTACAAGTATTACCTCTTCTTTTTCATTTAATTATATGCATTGAGGAAAAAGCATTATTTTCTATGGAGGTGGGATATTCTTGTACCACTGGAGGTTGTGTTGTCGATTTTATTTTCCTCCCATGTGCTATCTAGGAGAATCGGCATGTCTAGGTTGTTATTAAGTTGTTGCAATTTCATTTCTAGTCTAGGAGTTGTTGCATTTTCATTTCTTGTCTAGGATTAACTGTAGATTTGAAATTTCTTTTCCTAAGTTATGTTCTATTGGTAATACTCTTCCATCAAATAAAAGTGTTTGTTTATATTAGCATCAGTTTATATATGTGAATGATAAGTGACAACGGCAAAGTGTTTGCTTACATTTGTTATATAATTAATTTTCTTTTTACTATTGGAAAAATTGTTGAGTGACCATCTGTGACTCTGAAACTGGCATACGAATGTAAGTAATTATAGCCATATGTTACGAATCCCAAGAGTTAGTAGAATAGGAATTAACTTAGTGCTTGTGTGTGTGAGTGTTTGTATAGTTCTTACTTAGATGCTACACCCAGAACTTGCCTGGTTCATTTGTTGTTCTTTTGTTTTTGACTCAATAAGATAGGATAGTAGGCCTCCTTGTTTGTTAGTCTGCTTAGCCAAAACAATGACCCACAATAAATATTTTATTTACGTTGCAACCCTGTTGAGCCTTTTAATGCTTGTTCTACCCAAATAAATAGTGATTCACTCTCTAGAAGGCGTTAGCACTTAGCTTTGGCCCTGGTCCAATTTTGGACATTGTGCACTTTATCTCAGGCAAATTGCCTAAGTTGAGGATGGCTACTGTTGGATTATTGGCAGCCTAGGAGGTTGAGTAGAAATTGATTTGAGAGGTAGCATCTCGTGCTTAGGTTCTCCGACCGCGATCCCATGTCAGGCGGGATTACCCACTAATTTTAAGTATATCAACAAGTGACAGAAAAGAAACTTAAAAGGATTCCCTTAGTAACGGAGAGTGAACCGAGAATAGCCCATCCATAGAATCGGGTAGCTCCGTCATACAAATTGTAGTCTAGAGAAGCGTCCTCAGTGGAGGACCGAGCCTAAGTCCCATGGAAGGGGGTGCCAGAGAAGGTGAGAGCCTCATTGTGCCCGGATACATTCGCACCATCAGGCGCTGTCTACGAGTCGGGTTATTTGGGAATACAGCCCAAATCGTGTGGTGAATTCCGTCCAAGGCTAAATACAGGCAAGAACCAATAGCAAACAAGTACCGCGTGGGAAAGATAAAAAGGACTTTGAAAAGAGAGTCAAAGAGTGCTTTAAATTATCGGGAGGAAAGTGGATAAGGGCCGGCGAAGCACCCCGGTCAGATGTGGAACGACAATGAGCCGGTCTGCCAATCGACTCAGGGCATGGACCACCGTGGATTTGGGGCGGCCAAAGTTTGGGCTATCGATACGCTCATGGAATGTTGTATCCTCAATTGTGATAGGCTATGCGCGCCTCTGGCGTGCTTCGGCATCTGCGCGCTTTGGACGCTGGGTTGTGGGATCCCCATTCGACTTGTCTTAAAACATGGACCAAGGAGTCTAAAATATGTGTGATTCAATGGGCGAGTAAACCCATAAGGCATAAGGAAGTTGATTGGTGGGATCCTCCTGAGGGGGGCACCGCCGATCGACCATGATCTTCTGAAAAGGGTTCGAGTGTAAGCATACCTGTCGAGACCTAAAAGATGGTGAACTATGACTGAGCAGGGCGAAGCCAGAGTAAACTCTGGTGGAGGCCCGCAGCGATACTGACGTGCAAATCATTCGTCTGACTTGGGTACAGAGGCAAAAGACTAATCCAACCATCTAGTAACTAGTTCTCTCTGAAGATTCCCTCAGGATAGCTGGATTTCGCATGCGAGTTCTATCGGGTAAAGCCAATGATTATAAAACTCGAGGGCACAATGCCTTCGACCTATCCCCAAACTTAAAATAGGTAGGACGGCGCAACTACTTTGTTGAGCAGCACCATGGAATCAAGAGCTCTAAGTGGGACATTTTGAGTAAGAAGAACTGGCGATGCGGGATGAATCATAAGTCGGGTTAAAAAGCTAAATTGTGCGCTAACCTAGATCCTAGAAAGGGTGTTTGTCGATTAAGACAGCAGGACGGTGGTCATGGAAGTCAAAATCGACTAAGGAGTGTGTAACAACTTACCTACCGAATCGACTAGCCCCAAAAATAGATGGCACTTAAGTGCGCGACCTACACCCGGTAGTTGGGGCAAGGGCCAGGCCCTGATAAGTAGGAGGGCGCGATGGTCACTGTAAAACCTTAGGCGTGAGCCCGGGTGGAGTGGCCCTCGGTTCAGATGATAGTGGTAGTAGAAAATATTCAAATGAGAAAATTGAAGGCCGAAGAGGGGAAAGGTTCTATGTGAACGGCACTTGAAAATGGGTCAGTCGATCCTAAGGATTGGGGGAACCTCGATAAATAGCATACTATGCGCGAACTCCAACAGAGAATTGGTGTAAAATTCCTGAACTGGGACGTGGCGGTCGACGAAAACGTTAGGAATTCTAGAAATGTCGACGGGAGCCTCGAGAAGAGTTATCTTTTCTATTTAACATCTTACCTACCCTAGAATCAGCTCAGCCAGAGGTAGGGTATAGCAGCTAGAAAAGCACCGTGCGTCGCATAGTTTCCAATGCCTGTCCATGCCCGATCATACTCATAACCGTATCTGGTCTCCAAAATGAACAACCTTTGTTCGATGGAACAATGTAGGCAAGGGAAGTCAGAAAAATAGATCTGTAAGTTCGGGAAAAGGATAGGATCTGAGGTATGGGCACGGGGGTCCCAATCCCCGAACTCCTCGGATATCGTTGGACTGCTTGAGCTTCTCCTACGGTGATAGTGGGTCACCGCGGGCCAGCCGGGGGATAGATTAAGAATGATTTTTTCGGGGGCCTTCCCTGCATGTTGAACAATTAACTCAGAACTAGTACGGACAAAGGGAATCTGACTGTTTAATTTAAACAAAGCATTGCGATGCTCCCAATAGATATTCACTCAATCTGATTTCTGCCCAGTGCTCTAAATGTCAAAGTGAAGAAATTCAACCAAGCACGAGTAGAAGGTGGGAGTAACTATGAATCTCTTAAGGTAGAAAAATGACTCATCATCTAATTAGTCATGCGCATGAATGGATTAATGAGATTCCCACCATCCCTGTCTACTATCCAGCGAAACCGCAGCCAAGAAAACGGGCTTGGCAGGATCAGCGAGGAAAGAAGACCCTGTTGAGCTTGACTCTAGTCCGACTTTGTGAAATAACTTGAGAGGTGTAGTATAAGTGGGATCTGATCTTGGGTGTATTCATACGCTTAAGCCCCATAGTGTAACAATATTTTGGCTAAGTTTTGAGAACAAAAGTGCCTAGTTTCTTATGTTTTACTCTACTTTGATGTGATTGAGATAACCTATGTGATTAGCATGATTTTAGGTGTTAATGAGGTAAATCTATACATGATGAGACTGTGGATTTCGGATGAAAAATCACACGAGAGGAAAAGTTTCTTGTTGGATCAAATGTGACGTCTAGAAATTATGTTCAAGACTAATGTGTCAGTTATAATTTGTTTGGGGACTGAGAAGGAAATTATGAGAGAAGAGATCATTAAAAGACTTGATGCTGAACTTATATTTCACTATTCATTATTCTGTATTAGTTTTTGAAGAAGAGAAGGGCAGCTTAGCTTGGGAGGAAGGAGAAAAATGTTTTTCTCCTATTTTCACTATTAGCACATCAAGATCATCTTCTAGCTTGGTATGATGAATATTTCTATGATGATTTATGTTTTGTTCATGAGTAGCTAAGACCATTGGTTAGGGTTATGGAAACCCTGTAGCATATTATTTATTTCTATGGGTTTTGAATTCATCATGCATTGATTTACTTATGTCATACTTTCTTCATTATGCTTGAATTCTCGTGGTTGCAAACATAGAGAATGTACCATAGAAACATAACTTGTTCGACAGAAAGGTTAATGTTTGGAAAAAAAAGTAGTGACAAGAAAATAGGGTTTCTAACCTCTATTTCACACATTAATGCCTTGACAGGATTAATAATATGGAGAGTTTGTATAATTGAGTAAACACTTTTGAGTCGAAAGAACTAAAGTGAATTAATCCTAGATGGTTGAGAAACACTTGGATTGAGAATTAGAATATGTTTCTCTATAAGTGCATGCATGTATGAATTCTTAACACCCATAGTTAGAAGATATTAAAAACTACAAGGTGGACATAACCCTAGCTTATTCTTCTCTATATTCAACTATTATTACACATATTGCTTCATTATTACACTGAAATTACTATTTCATACTTCAATCAAAAAACCCTTTATTTTGGAACCTTTGATCAACAGTCTAATAACTACCATAATACTTAGTGAACACAGTATTCCCTGTGGGATTCGACAACCAACCCAGTTGGGTGCTATATTTGACAGCGACCACTTACACTCTTGTACGAGAGTTGTAATTTGGGCGTATCAAATTTTGGCGCTGTTTAATTGGGAATAAAGTTGTCAATTAAGTTTGTGTTTGTTAATCAACCCTTTGGTCAAAGTGTCCTAAAGCTTTACTTTTATTTGTCGTTTTTGTTGTGCAGGTTGACAATTGTTTATGCATAACAAACGGAGATCGGGTGAACTATTATTACCAATACATCCAGAGCCTAAGTTGATCGTTAGAATGGTTGATCCACAAGAGGCAAAAATATTAGCTGCCTTGGCTAATGCTCAAGTAAATCAGTAAAATGCTGATAACCCAGGTCGGGTGCCAAATCCTGATGATGAGGACCAGGAAGATGACAACTTATTGGATCCTGTAAACCCAAGGCATGCTGAGAATGTAGCTACACCTGTGAATCGCAATGTACATCGGAAGCTCCCATTCAGGGGAAGAGAGGATCACCAACCAGTTCAGTATGATCTCTATGATGATGACAATGAAATGGATGGAGCAGAAGCGACTGGAGATATTTTTCCTCCACCTTTAGCACTTGGAGCAAAATTCAATATCACCAGTACGATGATCCAACTCCTGTATCTAAAGGGGTTATTCGGAGGTCTACCAGGAAATGATCCTAACATATCTCTGTATGGGGAGGTAACATTATGGCTTAACGAATTGATACCCGATTCTATAACCAACTGGAGGCAGTTGATGGAGTCTTTCCTAGAAAGGTTTTTTCCGCCTTCCAGGAGGGTACAGTTGAAGGATGAGATCAGTAATTTTAGATAGCTCCCAAATGAAGCTCTTCAGAAAACTTGGGAGAGGTGTAAAAAGAAGTTGATGTAGTGACCAAACCACAATATGATGAATATTCATCTGATGGAGACTCTTTATCGGGGTTTGAACTTTATTACAAAACCAGTTGTTGATAATGCTGCACAGGGATCATTAATGGATCTAACTTTTCAAAAGGCCTCGGAGATTCTTGATCGGATGACCAAATGAAGCAGAGCTTGGTATACCAGGGATTCTGTGGTAGCAAACCCTACTATTTCTATTGGTATGACTACAGAATAACGTAATAAACAGGCAGAATGTGATCAAGATATGGCACATTTGAAGACACAAATGAACTTGTTGACCAATCACTTATTATCTGCAAAGACTTAAAAAGTGAAGGTTGTTGCATCCCACGATAGAGATGATTTCGATTCAGAAGAAGGGGAAAATTATTTGAATAACCAAGGGGGTTTCCAAGGCAATAGCCAAGGAAATCAAGGTTGGACTTATTATGACAAGGCTGGATATAAGGATCGGGATCAAGGAAACTGAAAGAACAAAAATGAGAGAAGTGGGTTGTATGTACCTCTCAGAAGCAGAGATAATGCAGCAACTAGCTCTGGTAAGATGTCCATGGAGGATATGGTGGAGAAATTATTAAAGGGAGTTTATGCAACCAACTCTGGGGTGACTAACATGAAGACCGATTTGTCTTCTATGACCCAATTAGTAAACTCTCATTCCACTTTGATCAAATAGTTGGAACAATAAATGAGGCAACTTTCTGCAGTGTTGAATTAGAGAAAGAGTGAAAATTTACCGAGTGATACAATTCAGAACCCTCAGAATGATGGCCTGTGGGCTCCCCATTTGACCCATCTTAAAACACGCACCAAGGAGTCTAACATGTGTGCAAGTCAGAGGGCGAGTTAACCCATAAGGCGTAAGGAAGCTTAATGGTAGGATCCCCCTGAGGGGTGCACCTCTGACAGGGAGCCGCCATCACTGACCTCACTCGGTGCTAGGTCCTCCTCCAAACTGAAAGACTCTGAACTGATTCTTAACTGAACACAAACTAAGCTAAATCTGATACTGATCATGATTCTTGAATGATCTGACTGAGTTAATCTAAATTCACTTGGTTCCATATCTGACGGATTACTACTAAACCTTGTTATCTGACTGAACGACATTGAGCTTTGAATAGAGTACTCGATTACTACAGAGGTCAGAACTGAACACTTGATTACTACTAGTTCTGAGTTGGGTACAGAACTGAGGCTAGATTAATAGCGATACTGAGATTACAGCGATTACAGAGATTACTGATATTTCTTAAAATTCTGTGTCTCTCTGAGAATACAGAGTTCTATAACTTGCTGAGTTTTGAGAATCATGGCTCAACTGGAATTATCATAAAAACTAACATGGGCTCTAGACAGCAGCTAAATTGTCGGGTATAAATACCCCCAGGACTCGTTAACATAAAAGTAAACATAACCATTCTTGACTACTCATAACCATGGTCATTCATTCACCATCACAATTACAAAAGCATCTCTTAGGAATCATAAACATGCGATAATATAGGAAGACATGTTATTGGCTCATATTCCATTCAACAAGGTCTTGCATCAATCACTTAGCATGTAGTAAAGTCTTAGCATGTATCAAAGAGAACAAAATTGAGGAATTTCATACTATCATGTCTCAATTCATTCACTAAAGCTTTTCAACAAACACTTGGCATGCATAGGTTTACACCTAATTGGGGATTTAATGAGATCATGTCACAATTCATTCACTAAGGCTTTACAACAAACACTTGGCATGCATGGTCTTGCACACAATTGGAGGTTTCCTAGTCAGCATGCTATAATGGCTCTAATTATTTCACATTAGCATTTTATCAAATATATGGGGAGCATGTTTTTCTTATTCACAAATTTTTTTCACTTAATCGACGAGAACACATCACTTAACAAGCAACTTGAAGGGGGTTTATCATGAATATCACATACTAGGGTCAAAGCTTGAAAATCTTGCAAACGAACATGAAACAAACCTCAATAATAGCATGAATATCAATTTCAACTCACATGAATCATGAAAACCCACAAATATAAGAGCTTTGAAATTTAGAAAAGGGTTCTTGAGCTTCTTGGATGAAAGGAACCCAAGAATCAACATCTACATACCTTAGAGAAACTCTTTCTTGAAAGCTCTTGGAGAGATTCTTGATTTCTTAATTTTTCTTAAAGAAGAAGGAAGGGTTTTGATTTAGTATAAAACCTAGTTTTTGATGTTGAAGATGAGAAATGAAGTTGTGAGCCTTGATTGGATATAAATATGGTCTGAAAAGAGTGGGAAAAAGGACCAAAAAATCCTTTTATAATAAAGTTAAAAATGTTGAACGGGGGCGGTGACTGTCGAATAGACGGTCCATCGCAAGTCTGATGGTCCGTCAGATTATCCGTCACACATCTATCCAAAAAAAAAACTCTTCCTTGGTTGCGACAGTCTCAGCAACGGTCCGTCGCAAACCCGATGATCCATCGGATCGTCTGTCGCACATTGTCCAGGATGAGGCCACACTGCCTCAGCACGACGATCCCAGCGACAGTTTGTCGTAGCCTTGATGGTCTATCATCCTGGACATCGCACTTAAGCATCACTACCTTGGTTGCAACGGGATGAGAGATTGTCTGTCAGCCCGGCCGTCACACCTGGGCGGTTTTGACTGCTTTTTGTAAAACGGCCATAACTTCCTCGTCCAATGCCATATTTTGACGAAATTGGTATCGATGGAAAGCTTATTCAATGATCTACATGACAAAAATTTGATATTAGGGAAATTCTATACAGTTAAAAATATTTCTCACTTGGGAAGACACTTCTCAACCTTTTTGGGCAGGATTTACGCTTTACTTGACATGCTCTAAGGCTTAGACTACGAGAAAAATTTGTGGGCTCTTACATTATCTCCCCCTTGGAAACATTCTTCCTCGAATTTTGCTTGATAGTCTAAGAATAATGATCAACTAAACTTACTCAAGGAATAAGAACATCTGAAACATGACTATCCAATTGGAACCACAGATACTCTAAATTCTCATTCTGGCCATGCATAACTTACGCATGGAATACTCGACTGAAGCTACTCATAGGCTGAATTCTCATAATAGACATGTATATATAATGCATGGATGCATAACTAGGATGATCTCATGAATGCATGACTAAACACACTGAAAAGCTGAACTCTTTCTACTGAATGTGCATAGCTAATGCATGAATGTCTAACTGAACTAACTCTCGAAAGCATGACTGGCTTTGAATGATCACTGATGTTAACATCATAAGGAGAGTCTAAACATGCAAATGAATGAATCTAAGAACATGAGAGAATCATAATATCATTAGGTATCTCCCCCTTGGGACTCTATGTCCCTCTACAAACACCTTACTGAAATACTAGGGCGGTGCACGGGGCACCTATGAACTGGGTCATGATTGACCGCCTGAGATCTGAAACTAATGCAGGACTCATGCTGACATATAAGCTCAAAATAAGAGAAAAGTATCTAGCAATTCATATCACAAAGATGAAGGAATCATAACATAACTTTGTTTATATCAGGGAATCTTTCCTGATCATGGAGAGCCTGAAACGCATAGAGATTGTTCTGACGCTGACCACTATTGGTACCGGAAGGGGCACTCTGCTAAAGAAACTCTCTATCCCTCTGAGCTAACGCTTTACTTTCTCGTATTTTTTGTCCTAGCTCACCACACCTAAATCACACATCACTACCGTCTCTACACATACCTAGGTGGCTTTTGCCACACTCTCCACAAAGAGGAATGGTATGAACACCACTAGAACTACTCTAGGATTTGGAGCCTGGCTCCCCATTATAACTAACATCCTTGAACTTCAGTGTGGGTACACTAGCTGAGGATGGAGCAGGGACTTAAATTCTCAGACTATGCAGAGAACGAGTACCACCCAAGGACCCTGCCTGAGAGAAACCATGACTACCTGTCCTAGCTCTCTTACTCACTCTCTCTTTTTCTTTTGTCTTATATGCCTCAATCTGTTATGCATGCATCATTAGCCTAGCAAGGTCCATATCTCTGTGAAGCATAGTAGTTCTAAACTCTATCAAGACTAATAAAAATACACCACTCACAAACTTATTCATACTCACTCTAGGGTCAGGTATCAAGTCAAGAGCATACTTAGCTAACTGGTTAAACTTAAGACAATACTCTATCACTGTCATGGAGCATTGCCTTAGGTTCATGAACTCTTCTACCTTAGCCTCTCTTTTCTCTAGCGGGAAAAACTTATCTAAGAAGGCACCCTGAAACTCTTGCCATGTCACGGGAGATGCATCCTCCCCTCTACCCTTCTTCCACATCACTACCCAATCATGAGCAATATTTTTTAGCCTATAGGATGCTAACTCTACATCTGTCTGAAAAAGTCACTAAACTGTCTGAGCTGTGGAGTTTATGGGACATGTCCCCAACTAACTCCATTTTCTGAAAATAAATGAAATTTGATGCAATAATGATAAAAGGATCATCCTCGAATGAAGAGGACTCACTGCTATATCTACTACTGCTGACTGGGACTGAGCTGCTAAGGGTACTCTAAAGCTCGTGGCTCTGAACCTATGGTGTCCCGCCCGCCTCCCTACTTAAGATTCAATTCATAAGGCTAATTTTATGTTGTCGTGAGGCTTTGGTTAGGCCGACTACTATAGGCTAGCTACTTCTAGCTTCTATACTGGCCCTTCCACTTTGGTGTAGTTTTCGTTTGTATTGGTACTGAATGAACATATCAAACAAAGGCGAGCAGTATAAGCCCTTCTCCGGCCTGGGAAAAGCAGCGAACTCTAGAAGCTAGGGCTTTGTTCACCTTTGGACACGAACACTATTCCGGGATACCTTAAGTCAGCAGCTCCCTTTGAAGATAGGGCATTTACATAAACTCCGAAACCGTACCCAGGGAGCTTACATCAGGAAACTCCCAAGCTTGCCGAGGAAGGAACAAAACAGAGAAAGACACCGTCCAACCGCTTTTTATGTGCGCGTACCACTTTTGAGTATCTTTGCACTGCTAGCTCCCTTAGATCATTGGCTACCAGAAAGACTAGAACTCAGGAACATCAATATGGTTAGGGATCATTAAGGTACGGCCCTTAGCCTATTCCTTTCTGCCTTTTGAACGAATCTAGAACCTCAATTAGCAGATTCATTAGAAACCTTTCTTGGAAGACTCAATTCATTAGATAAGCCTTAAAACACCATAGCATAAATGCATCAGTATGGGAATATACCGAGTATGCAGACGAGGTAAGGCTAAGTGCAAGGGCTTATGCATGAATAATTACTTAACTGAATAATCATGAGAGTACTAAATGAGAACACATGCATAAGTGCATAACCCATAACTACAACCATCACGACTCTGAATAATGAAACTCAAATACTACATTACTGTCATTTGAACCCATTACTAACACTGAGATACTGAATAACTGAATTATCTGATACCGATAATTGAGTACTAAAGTTAAGATTAGTCTTATCTAGCGAGTGATCTCAGAATCTGAGGATACTGAAGCTGATTGACTAATTATACTCATGTCATTGACTAAATTTTGAGCTTTCAACTCTCAACTTACTGCATCGGAGATCAAACCTCTCTAACGTATGGTTCTGGAATCCACTATCAATGATAAGAAAAGATCATGTACGAATCTGACAACAAGAATACTCAACTGAATCTGAGACTGAAATCAAGCCTATTTAACGGGTGATATCTAGATCTGATAACAAGAATACTCAACTGAATCTGAGACTGAGATCAAGCCTATCTGATGGGTGATCTATAGATTTGATAACAAGAATACTCAACTGAATCTGAGACTGAGATCAAGCCAATCTGACGGGTGATCTCAGGATTTTATAATAAGAATACTCAAATGAATCTGAGACTGAGATCAAGCTTATTTGACAGATGATATATAAATTTGATAACAAGAATACTCAATTGAATGTAAGATTGACATCAAGCCTATCTGACGAGTGATCTCTAGATCTGATAACAAGAATACTCAACTGAATCTAAGACTGAGATCAAGCCTATCTGACGGGTGATCTCTAGATCTGATACTGAAAAACTTTATATGAGACCAAGCCTATCTGACGGGTGGTCCATGAATCAATGGAACTATTTGATTTCCTCACTGATATAGATGACTATATCTAACAGTCTTGATTTCTAAAGATTGATACTAAAACTGCAATGGTGGGAAGTAGTCACCTAACCGACATGCCCCAAATCTCAACTGGTGGGGTCCAACCTGTAACCATTGTTGGAAGGGTGTCAATATCATGCCACGAGTAAAGACCTCTCTGGTGAAGCCTATCTGACGAGTGAAAAACCTTTCATGATGGGTGACTCCTGCATCCTGCACTGGCTACACAGTCCTGGAGTTCAGGGATTTCTCCTAACGACTCTGCCTCTCTGATGGGGATCTGCCATCCCTGGCCTCGCTAGGTGCTAGCTCCTACTCCCAACTGAATACAAACTAAGCTAAATTTGATACTGATCATGATTCTCGAATGATCTGACAGAGTTAAGCTGAATTCACTTGGTTCCATATCTGACGGAATACTACTGAACCTTGTTATCTGACTGAACGACACTGAGCTTTGAATAGAGTACTCGATTACTACAGAGATCATAAATGAACTCTTGAAAACTACTAGATCTAAGCAGGGTACAAAACTAAGGCTAGATTACTAGTGATACTGATATTACGGCGATTACAGACATTACTGAGATTTCTTAAATTCTGTGTCTCTCTAATAATACAAAGTTCTATAACTCGTTGAGTTCTGAGAATCATGGTTCGACAGGAATTATCATCAAAAATTGACACGAGCTCTAGACAATAGCTAAATTGTTGGGTATAATTACCCCCAGGACTTGATAACATAAAAATAAACATAACCATTCTTGACTACTCATAACCACGGTCATTCATTCACCATCACAATCACTAAAACATCTCTTAGGAATCATAAACATGTGATAATATAGGAATACATGCTATTGGCTCATATTCCATTCAACAAGGTCTTGCATCAATCACTTATCATGTAGTAAAGTCTTATCATGTATCAAATAGCACAAAATTGGGGAATTTCATACTATCATGTCTCAATTCGTTTACTTAGGCTTTTCAACAAACACTTGGCATGCATGGGTTTACACCTAATTGGAGATTTCATGCTATCATGTCACAGTTCATTCACTAAGGCTTTTCAACAAATACTTGGCATGCATGGGCTTGCACACAATTGGGGGTTTCCTAGTCAACATGCTATAATGGCTTTAATTCCTTCACATAAGCATTTTATCAAACATATGGGGAGCATACTTTGCTTATTCAACAATTTTCTTCACTTAATCAACATGAACACATAACTTAACAAGCAACTTAAAGACGGTTTATCATGAAAATCACATGAATATCACATACTAGTGTCAAAGCTTGAAAACCTTGCAAACGAACATGAATCAAAACTCAATAATAGCATGAACATCAATTTCAACTTACACGAATCATGAAAACCCATAAACATTAGAGCTTTGAAATTTAGAAAAGGGTTCTTGAGCTTCTTGGATGAAAGGAACTCAAGAATCAACATCTACATACCTTACAGAAACTCTTTCTTGAAAGCTCTTGGAGAGATTCTTGATTTCTCTTGATTTTTCATAAAGAAGAAGAAAGGGTTTTGATTTTATTGAAACCCTAGTTTTTCATGTTGAATATGAGAAATGAAGTTGTTCTCCTTGATTGGATATAAATAGGGGCTAAAGAGAGTGGGGAAAAGACCAAAATGCCCTTTTAAAATTGAGTTAAAAATGCTCAACGCCACCTTAACCCACCTATGCAAGAGGCGGTGATGAAAGAAATTATTAAGTGTCTAGATGCAGGAGTGGTGTACCCTATCTCAGATAGTAAGTAGGTAATTCCTATTCAGTGCATGCCCAAGAAAGGGGGCATGACAGTGTAAGACCTCACAAAATTCTCTCGTAGTCTAAGCCTTAGAGCATGTCAAGTGAAGTGTAAATCTGTCCTTATAAGATTGAGAATTGTCTTCCCAAGTGAGAAATATTTTGAACCATCAAAATCCAACATCGCATGAGGAAGTTATGGTCATTTTACTGAAAATAGTCAAAATTGCCCAGGTTCGACGGTCGGGTTGACTGACCGTCGAGCTTGCGACGGACCATCGTCCAGCCCATCGCAACCAAGGCAGTGACTCCATTTCCTATCCCAAGTGCGATGGCCAGGATGACAGACTTATGAGGTAGCGATGGACCGTCGCTGGGACCGTCGCGCTGAGGCACTGTGACCTCATCTTGGCCAATGAACGACGGAAGATCCGACGGACCATCATACCTAGTGATAGACCGTCACTTCAACCATCACCTAGAGGCAGTGAATTCTTTTCCAGGACAACATGCGATGGATGATCCGATGGACCGTCAGGCTGAGCGACGGACCATCACTTCAACCGTCGCAGTCCCCGATTGGTAATTTAACACGATTTTAAAAGGTTTTTTTGGTATTTTTCCTACTCTTTTTAGCCCCTATTTATATCTGATAAAGTCTCACAATTTTATTCTCCATCTTTAATATCAAAAACTAGGGTTTTTATAAAATCAAAACCCTTCTTTCTTCTTCAAAAAAAATCAAGATAAATTGAGAAATCAAGAATCTCTCCAAGAGCCTTTGAGAAAGAGTTTCCCTAAGGTATGTAGATGTTGATTCTTAGGTCCCTTTCATCCAAGAAGCTCAAGAACCCTTTTCAAAAAATCAAAGATCTTATGTTTATGGGTTTTCATGATTCATGTGTGTTGAAATTGATGTTCATGTTATTATTGAGTTTTGATTCATGTTTGTTTGCAAGGTTTTCAAGCTTTGACCCTATTATGTGATATTCATGTGATGTACATGATAAACCCACTTCAAGTTTCTTGTTAAGTGATGTGTTCATGTCTATTAAGTGAAGAAATTGTTGAATAAGACAAGCATGCTCCCCATATGTTTGATAAAAGTCTTATGTGAAGGAATTAGAGCCATTATAGCATGTTGACTAGAAATCCCCAATTGTGTACAAGCCAATGCATGACAAATGTTTGTTGAAAATCCTTAGTGAATGAATTGTGACACAATAGCATGAAATTCCCCAATTATGTGTTCTTTAATACATGCTAAAACTTTAAATACAAAGAGTTTGATGCAAGACTTGGTTGAATGGCATATGAGCCAATAGCATGTCTCCCTATACTACCACATGCTTATGATTCCTAAATTCTTGAAGAGATGTTGTAGTGATTGTGATGGTGAATGAATGTCCATGGTCCTTATAATTCAAGAATGGTTATGCTTTTCTTTTATGTTATCGAGTCCTGGTGTGTATTTATACCCAACAATTTAGCTACAATCTAAAGCCAGTTTCAATTTTCTCTATAATCTCAGTCAATCCATGATTCTCAGAACTCAGTGATTTATAGAACTCTATACTCTCAAACAAATACAAAACTTAAGAAATCTCAGTAATCTCTGTAATCTCTGTAATCTCAGTATCGCTAGTAATCTAGCCTCAGTTCAGTACTCAGCTCAAATCTAGTAGTATTCAAGTGCTCAGTTCAGACCTCAATAGTAATCGAGTAATCTATTTAAAGCTCTGTATCGTTCAGTCAGATAACGAGATTCAGTAGTATTCCGTCATATATGGAACCAAGTAAATTCAACTTAACTCAGTCAAATCAGTCGATAAATATTATCAGATTCAGTTCAGTTTAAGTTGAGAATCAATTCACAGTCTTTCAGTTAGGAGTAGGAGCTAGAACCGAGTGAGTGCAAAGAGGAAGAGTCGTTAGGAGAAATCCCTAAACTCCAAAATTGCATAGCCAGCGTAGGATGCAGGAGTCACCCGTTAGAAAAGGCTTTTCACCCACTAGATAGGCTTGACTATTATACTGCCTTAAGCTAGACTTCTTGCGAAGTTCACCCATTAGAGAGGCTTGACCATAGAGGTCTTTACCCATGGCACGGTATTAACACCCTTCCAGCTAGGGTTACAGGTTGCACCCCACCAGTTCAAATTTGAGAAATATCAGTTAAGTGAGCACTCCCACAGTTGTAGTTTCAGTATCAATCTTTAGAGTAGAACTCAGAAATCAGGACTGTCAGATACAGTCATCTATCTCAGTAAGGAACTCAAATAGTTCCATTGAGTCATGGACCACCCGCTAGATAGGCATGGTCCCACATAAAGTTATTGAGTAATCTCATTATCATATCCAGAGATCACCCATCAGATAGGCTTGATCTCAGTTTCAGATTTAATAAAGTAATCTCATAATCATATTCAGAGATCACCTGTCATATAGGCTTGATCTCAGTCTCAGATTCAGTTGAGTAATCTTATTATCATATCCAGAGATCACCCGTCAGATAGACCTGATCTCGTTCTCAGATTTAGTTGAGTATTTTCATTATCTAATTTAGAGATCTTCAGCTAGATAGGTTTGATCTGGGACATAATCATTTCTTATTATTGATAGTAGATTCAAGTATCATCCATTAGAGATGTTTGATCTCAGATTCATTCAGTCGAGAGTAGTAGAAAGTTCAGAATTCAGTCATTGGTATGAGTAGATTCAGTTAATCAGTTTTAGTAGCATCAGTTTTTAAGATCACTCACTATATAAGACTGATCTCAACTTCAGTAATTAGTTATTGATATCCAAATATTCTGTTAATCAGTATCTTAATATTAGTAGGGAGTTTAGATATCAGTAAAGCAGTATCCGAGTTTGAGTATTTTGAGTTACGATGTTTTCAGTTATGGTTTGTGCATTTATGTATATTTCCTCATTCAGTATTCTCATTATTATTCAGTTAAGTAATTGTTCATGCATAAGCCCTTACATTTAGCCTTACCTCATCTTCATACTCGGTATATTCCCGTACTGACGTATTTACGCTATGGTGTTTTATTTGACACCATAGGTTCAGAGGCGCGATATCTAGAGTACCCTTAGCATCTCAATCCCAGTCAGTAGTAGTAGACGTAGAAGTGAGTCCTCTTTATTCGAGGATGATCCTTATCTTATTATAGCATCAGATTTAGTTTATTTTCAGTAGACGGAGTTAGTTGGGGACATATCCCATCAACTCCATAGTTCAGATAGTTTAGAGGCTTTTCGAATAGATGTATCAGTATTCAGTTTTGAGTATTTTTAGATGTTTTGAACCTTATGTCCAGTTTTTGCATTTATTATCTATATTATGTAGTGTTCAGGTACAGATATCAGCAAAGGATTAGCTTGTGCTTCTTCGGGATCATGAGCACCGTGTGATGTTTCGATTCTAAAAAATTGGGTCATTACAGACAGTGATGGCTAACGAGAAAAAAGAGTTGATTCCACTCAGGCCAGTTACTAGATCGAGGGTGTGTATGGAATATAGAAAACTCAACTTATGGACATTAAAAGATCACTTCCCAATGCCTTTCATGGATCAGATGTCTGATCATCTAGGGGAAGAGGTTGGTACTATTTCTTAGATGGGTATTCTGGTTAAAACCATATTTTTGTTGCACCTAAAGATCAAGAGAAGACGACATTCACGTGCCCATATGGCACATTTGCTTTCAAGAGGATGCCCTTCGGGTTGTGTAATGCACCTGCTACTTTTCAACTGTGCATGATGTCCATATTTTCTGATATGGTTGAAGACACCTTAGAGGTGTTTATGGACGATTTCTCAATTGTCGGTGACTCTTTTGAGCTCTTCTTGGTAAATCAGAGTAGGGCCTTGCAGCGGTGTGAGGAGTTTAATCTTATGCTTAATTGGGAGAAATTCCACTTCATGGTGAAGGAGGGCATTGTTCTCGGACACAAAATTTCAGAAAAGGGGACTGAAGTTGATCGAGCTAAAGTTGAGGTTATAGAGAAGCTTCAACCTCCTATTTCATTGAAGGGAGTGTGAAGTTTCCTTGGCCAAACTGGCTTCTATAGGAGGTTTATAAAGGACTTCTCAAAGATTGCAAACCCCCTTTGCAAACTTTTGAAGAAGGAAGTCAAATTCTCCTTTGATGATGATTGCTTGAAAGTATTTGAGTGCATTAAAGGGAAGCTGGTTGATGCTCCTATTATTGTTGCTCCAGATTGGTCAAAATTGATTGAGATAATGTATGATACAAACGGTGTTGCCCTTGGAGCTGTGCTCTGAAAAAAGAAAGACAAATTGTTTCATTCAATCTGTTATGCCAACAAAGCGTTGAATAGAGCTCAAAAGAACTGCAGCATCACAGAATAGGAACTTCTTGCAGTTTTCTATGCCTTTGAAATGTTTCGGGCATATTTTCTAGGAACCAAGGTGGTGGTCCACACTGACCACACAGCCTTGAGATATTTAATGGTGAAAAAAGATGTAAAGCCAAGGTTGATTAAATGGGTGCTGCTGCTTCAAGAGTTTGACTTTAAAGTCAAAGATTGGAAGGGTTGCAAAAATCAAGTTGCGGACCACCTGTCTAGGATTGAAGGGGAACAAGCAGCTAGAGATGAATTTGAGATCAATGATACATTTCCTAATGAGGAAATCTTGGTTGTTGTTATGGATAAAATACCCTGGTATGCTGATTTTGCAAATTATGTGGTGACCAAGGTAATTCCAGAGAATCTTTCATTTCATCAAAGGAAAAAATTTCTCCATAATGTGAACCATTACTTCTGGGATGAGTCGTATCTTTTTCGGTGATGTGCGGATGGTATATCAGATGGTGCACCCCAGAAGTAGATATATTGAGTATACTAGAAGCGAGTCATGCTTCCCTAATTGGAGGTCACCATGCAGGTGATCATACCGCAAGGAAAGTGCTTCATAGTGTCTACTATTAGCCTTTTTTATTCAGAGATGCCAACGAGTTCGTGAAGAGGTGTGACCAATGTCAAATACAAGGGTCTATCTCAAAGCACCATGAGATGCCAATGTCTAAAATACTGGAGGTACAATTATTTGATGTCTGGGGCATTAATTTCTTAGGGCCCTTCGTGAGCTCATTTGAGATGAAGTACATATTAGTGGCCGTTGACTACGTGTCAAAATGGGTTGAGGCAGTGACTCTAGAAAATAATGAAGGGAAGAGAGTTGTTGCATTCTTAAGGAAAAATATCTTCTCTCACTTTAGGGTATCACGTACCATTATCAGTGATGGAGGATCTGGTGTTGGAGGGATAGAGAAAATATTGATCTGAGGTCCAAATATACGATTTCTAAACTAACAGAGAAATTAGTGATCTTTAGAATTTAGTTGAATCTTCTCAATATATTGACAATCATACATCAGTCAATAAAGTTGAGAAATTGATTGGGTTGAACAAATTAGTTGAGGAAGCTTCTGAAGAAATTGACAAGCCTAAAGAATCCAAACAAAATGATAATTGCATTGATATGAAATTGGAGAAGTTGTTAGAAGAGATTGAGAATATCTAAGAAAGAAAGAATATGTGAAGAAGAATTACTAAAGGGAGGACTAGAGAAATATACATTTCATTGTTGTATTTTGTTCTTTTATACTAGTTATAGTAGTAAGCTATTGGATTAGGATAATATAATTGAAGAAAGGTTCAATAAAGTCATCTTAGCACCAGATTATGGTTAAATGATATGTAGCATATTTTTATGTTGAATGGTGCAATTTTTTTTATAATATAATTTACTTGGTTGTTGTCTTTTGATATATATGAAGAAAGGTTCAGTGAATTGATTGTGTTTAAAGCATTTATATTTTTCTTTTGTAATGTAGTTAACTTACTACTAGCAAGAAAAGTGCAGTATCAACTAGTTAATAATGCTAGATGCACTTTATAGTTCAATTTAAAGCTGCATAAAAACCTCAAATACACAAGCTAGAAAAAAATAATGCAGTCATAGCAACATAAATGCCTTCAACTAATATACTACAACAACAACTGCTGAAATTTCTACAAAAATATAGTAACATATTGTGTAGGAACGGATACATAAATTTCAGACAAACATTCCAAAATAGTACAGTCACAACTGCCGATATTTCACAGAAACATATAGTCAAAAGTGCAATCATAACTGCATCATCATATCAAAAGCATGTCAAATTAGTGCAATCGCAGTTGCATATTTGAAGTCACCATTATTTAACCAAAATAGACAGTAGCTAAGTGGAGGTCACTACTGTTTTATTATACAAAATCAATACACAAAGAAAAGAAATCAGCAGTTACTTCTTCTACTAGAAAGTTGATGAACTTGTTTGGCTTAGATGATTCATTTCAGTGATATTTGACCTTGTCCTCGTCCTTGTTTATGCTCTCATGTCTTCAAATCATTGTTGTGTCACAATTTTCTTTTCTTTTCATTTCACACTTGATCTTGATTTGCGATGTCCAATATTTTCAATCACTATGGAAGAGTTTATGGATATTCCAAGCTGACAAAAGCAAAAAAGAACAAATTAACTTAACACTTTTAAGAAGTTGATTTTAAATTTAACTTATACACAGAATTCTTAAACTATTCTCTATATGAAGAACCCAAATTACAACCATCCTATGTATTTTAAAAGGGGCCCTTTGATGTGTCGTAAACTTAGCGATCTTAGTTTTTTTTGGATAAGATGTGTAATAGTATAGTTGTGTTTTGTTTACCTAAGGACATGTAAATGATCTAAGTTGAGGGTGTTGATGTGGCATGAATTTATGATATTTTTTATGCTTAAAATAGTGAATATTTGTAAGTACCAGCGTATTACTAGGTGGATATAATGGATTTTTGGATATTTATAAGTCAAATAGGTTTTGAAAACTGGAGTGTTGGATTTTGGACAAAAAGTGCATCAAACGAAAGCATCGCACAATTGTGCATTGATATCACGATCATACAACCTGATAGTAAGAAGGACATCTTGAAAGTAAGGCTAAAAAACCTTAATGAGAAGAAGTTTTGACAATTGGATCCTAAGAACATACACAGAAATAACAGTCGGACCATAAGGTCGTAGGAACGAAGGTCAAAGTTGAAGTCTGCAGGATATGATGTATATGATGATCAAACAACCATATTGTATGATCTTATGAAAAAGACACATAATCACACTGAGGGTTGTACCAGACAAGAAATTTGAAGATGCCAAAGTCCATAAGCAAACCATGAGCACCAAGGATGATCGCTCAATCAAACCACGATCGTACCTTTTCTTCACCCGAGATGACCAACATAAAAAATTTGTTATATTTAGAATAGATTTTATTTTACCAATAAATAGCCATATTCATTCTTTTGTATTAGTTTACATTCTATAATATTATTGTTAGAGTTCTAAGGCACATTCTCGGTCTTGAAACTGCATATATTAAATTTTAGGGTTACATATCAAAGAGAGATCTTGAAGTTTCTCATATTCTTATTTTAAATTTATAAGTATATCTTCATATCAGCATTATTCTTATGTTCTTATAATTATGAGGCTAAGCGCCACAACTAAGATTGTGGGAATCATGATGGATTAACAAATCAGTGTTCGTAGTATAAAGTAATTTTCACCTGGTGTTTATATATTCATTGTTGTTTACTTGGGTTTGATTATTTTTATGGTGGTGTGAAACATTAGAACTTGCCTTATCTGTACCTGAGACAAAATAAATAGTATGGAGAGGAAGAAAGAGAAAAACAATAAAGAATTATAGCTACCGATCTTTACTTAATAGCTTGAGCTGATAATCTGGGATAGCTAATCTAGGATTTAAGATAAGGGTTAGTAATGCAGGCTTAAGAGAAGAGAAAACTTACTTGAAGATATTTCTTTGATAAGACCGTAAAGTTGTTCTAAGTATACAAAACCTATTAATTCTGCATATCAAACATCAAAAGAGATTACGAAGCATGAAGAAACTGCAGAGCTATGTAGTTATTGGAAAACAAAGTCCTAGTGCATCTCTCATACTGATTACAAATCCAACTAATCAACAATTGTTACTAGTGAATTATTTATTTACAAAAACCCCTCTTTTATTAGAGATTGGCATTGATTGCGACTACACCTTGACCGATATGTCAACCTATTCCTTGTGGGACTGACCCAAATCTTATTGGGTTCTATATTTGACAAAAACCATTTTATACTTGATTGTGAGGTATAATTTGAGTGGCATTAACTTTTGGCACTGTGGCAAGTAAATACGATTATGGAGTTTATTTTATTGTATTTGTTGAGGATGTTGGTTGTTATTTATTGATTTTACTTTTATGTTGTTTTTTGGGCATACACCACCGTATGCCCAATACTCAGAGTCAAGGAAATCCCCTGATTTCATGTGTTATAGATCTTAATAGAACTCTGAGAACTAATCAATTGCTGAACAAAGGAATTCATAATCAAAGAATCCTACTCGAGAGCGCTCATGATGAGGATGAAATTGTGAATCATCCCCCAAATCAAAATGATGGTCTAGAAACTATGGAACAAAATACCTATCGGTTGATGGATGAAGAGAACGCTAGGCATGAAGCTACAAGATAGGCAATTAGGGAAGAAAATGGATAGATAAGATGGAGTAAACCATCAAGATGCACTTGATGAAAAGAAAATATAGAGAAAAAATAGATGGAAATAACCTCTACAACATTATCTCCCTCACTACGGAGATTCAAAAGAAAAATTAGATTATTTGGAATAGATTGAAACAGGTGATATCATCCCACTAGAATTGACTCCAAGGACTAAGTTTGATAGTAGTAGTTTCATGATCCACTTACTAATCTTGAAGGGATATTCTTAGGCCAATCTATTGATAATGTTAATGTGCATGTGATGAACTCTGTAGGGATTTACACTTCCTACAATCTACCTAGAGTGAGTCAAGAGGCACTTAGACAGAGGTTGTTTTCTTTCTCTCTAATGGGATAAGCTATATTGTGGATAGATGAATTACCATGTTGATCTATTACAACTTGAAATGAGTTAAGGACTAAATTCTTGGACCAATTTTTTCACCTTCTAGAATGTTGAAGTTGAAAGACAAGATTTATACTTTCAGTCAGCTGCATTCAGAGGCACTATATCAGACTTGGTTGAAGTTCAAGAAGAAGCTGTAGAATATTCTAAATCATAGGATGACTAGTAGAAACATGCTTGATATCTTCTACAGAACCTTGAATTCAAACACCAAGGCTATAACAGATACTATCACTGGTGGGGCATTCATAAATTTGTATTGGGAGCATGCTTCTGAGATCCTAGATCAAATCACAAAGAAAATCGAGGATGGAACACTTGAGATAGGATAAAATCATATGCATTTATTCAATCTAAGAATCCACAGAGGAGACAATATTAGATAAAATGGTAGGTTAAGTGGTACCACAGTTGAGGACTGAGATAGGGTTGCTTGTAAAATAATTTGTTGCAGTGGAAGTAGAGAAGGTAAATGCAATTATTTACTTATAACTTTTTCAAGTTCATCAGCAACCATATCTAGAGAATATTGAAGATCCATATAGTTTTTACAATTTGATATACTTATCTCACTAGAGTCACCCTTTGCTATAAAATAAATGATTAGCGTCTCTTCTTGGTCGTCACTGGACGCTTCTTCATCACTCCATGCATCAAAGTTCTTTGAGTTATTTCTTTTGGAACCTCTTCTTTTGTAATCCAGACTGTTTTACTTAACGTGGTCTGACCTTCAACAGTGATAACATTGATCATTATTTTTTTAATAATTATTGTTCTTAAAGTTTTGTTGAGGCCTATGATGACTCTGTCTCAATTTTGTTCTGACCCCACAGTTTATAAGTGTCATACCTTTGTTGTTGATTTCTTCCAAGTCCCCTTCTTAATCAGTATTTGTGGTGTTGAAGGCTACTTATTTCTTTTTCAATCCTTATTATAAATTTTAATATGATTTTATTTGTAGTCAACAATATTATCTCACAGTTCATCATATGTCATTTTATGCAAATATTCATATTCTAGAATAACAAATTTTACTTTTCATGCCTTTGGGAGACTTCTTACAAGTTTTTGAACTTGTAGGCTATTTTAGTATATAATTCTCAAGGACTTAGTTTGCTGAGAATTTTGCTAAATCATAAGAACATTGATCAACCCACTAAAATGCAAATAAAAATTAGAAATGTGGTCAATATTGTAAAGTTCCACTCCCTCAACATCATTAATTTTGAATAATTAATATTCGTTGACGAGTGCAACAATTCTTGATTTCTTTATTTTTGTGGCATCTTCATAGGTAACTTCAAGTTTGTCCCACATCTTCTTGGTGGTTTTCAGGTTGAGATCTTGCCATGCTCCGGTTCACTAACTGCACAATAAATCAAACTGATATCCCTAACATTAGTATAGATTACCTTTTGTTGTTTCTTTAAGATATCAAAGGTTTCAAGATCGAGTTTTTGCACCAATTCTTGATTTCTTTATTTTTGTGGCATCTTCATAGGTAACTTCAAGTTCATCCCACATCTTCTTGGTGGTTTGCAGGTTGAGATCTTGTCATGCTCTGGTTCACTAACTGCACAATAAATTAAACTGATAGCCCTAAAATTAGTATAGATTACCTTTTGTTGTTTCTTTATGATATCAAAGGTTTCAAGATCGATATTTTGTTGGAATCCTTTTCCCTCTGCTTTAGTCTAGAAATTAGTTTTTTTCCTTTCTTGATCACAATTCATGCTTAGAAGTTATTTGATTGAACAAAAATTCTAAATCGTTTCTTCCAATGTGAGTAATGTTGTCCACTAAAATAGGGTGACCTATTTGATGGTGACCATTATGAAGAATTAATCTTGAAATTCGGTAGTTTGTCATTTTATTATTTCTCCATGCAGTTAAGCAACAATATATGAGACCTGCTATGATACCAATTGATAATCAAGAGGAGGTGAAATAAAGTTCGTCTTCATTAGAGTCAACTAAGGAGATTTGTTAGTCGACTCTCCGGCACAGTAAAGTTAGTACCAAAGACAATATTAACAGAGTATAAAATAAAATGAGTAAGTAAAGACACAAATAATTTATCCTAGTTTAGAACACCCTTGTGGTGTCTACTTTCAATCTCTTTTGGGTTTCAAGAGTTCCATTTAGAGCTAATGAATGATTACAAATGATTTATTCTAGTAGTTGGTTTAACTTTAGCATTTAATGAAACGTAAACTCGTCTAGTACCTAATTTTTTCTTTGTTTTGTTTTCACTATAATCTATTACAACAAATTGTATAAAATTACATAAATAATGAGGATATTGTTCAATTGAAGCTGTGCAAATCTAACCCTAAAATCTTCTGCCCTATTTATACAAAGTTTTTACCATAAGACTATTGTAGCTTGTTGAATCAATAGCAACTTGTTTGATCTTCTTATGCTATAGATAGCTAGTAGTTGATTGTCTTGATTTTGGGAATTAAAATTTTCTATATTCTATTTTCGGGCTCTTTATTTGGGAAATTCAAGGGATTTTATGAGGCCATCTAAGTTTATTTTAGGACATCTAGATGGAATTATATGTATGTATCCAATACGTTCATATTTTCTTCCATTTTGAACCTCCTTTATTTATGATGGTTGAATCATTTGAATATACTCATTTTTCGGTGACTTTTCTTCCTTGCTGACTTGGATTCTTGAAATGCTTTCCTTGCATGGTAGCTTTTCATTTTTGATGTGATACCCTGTTGATTTCTTCCACTTTTATCCTACACATAAATAAGACTTAGTTTTGATGTAAAACAAGATACCACATATACAGATTCAAGAGATAATCAAGAAATTAAGGGGAGATAGGAAAGAAAGAAGGAATAATCTCACAAATCAAGTAAACTAGAGATGAACAAATGCAGATTTATAATTCTCTAATTTGAAGAAACAATTACATGATTAATTCAAGGAAGGATATAATTGAACTCATACATGAATAATCTTACCAAAAAATATTAATGAGAGATCCAATGTAGAGAAATAGGAAAAAACCCAAAACTCACTAAAGAGTGTTCAACTAAAAATATTGTTTGATGTTCATCCTATTGTATTCATAGTACTAGGATTAACTTAGATAGAAAACGACATAAATGGCTTTAGTTATATATGTGCATCATATATGACCAAAAAGGATCCTAAAATATAATGTTAATATTTCTTATATTGATTCGTTAATTTTCACACTCTCTTGAAGAACTTCAAACTTTCGATATCAAGTTAAAATTCTTTCATGTGATTAGCACATTCCGAACTTGCATCATTCTCCTCTTGTTGAAAAGAATTTGACCTCGAATTCAAACTTTGAAAATCACAGAGGGGAGTTAGTACCCAAGTCAAAAAATAATCATCCAAATAAGTTACATATCACTCTCAAAAGTATGCATTTTTGTGATAGAGCCAAGAAGCATGAAATTTCCTAAAGAAACAACTTTTCAAGCATTATTTATAACTTAACTCAAAAGTATACCACAATCATTAAAATGATTAAAGAAATTGATAATTCTACACATTAGAACTTTCAAGTCAAATCTAGTTTCTTCAACAACGTGGATACAACAATTCCTAACACAAACAAAATTCCAAAGCTTTTTTGTAATCTCACTTAGTAACTCACAACATAAATCAAACAACAACATTAAAGAACTCTCATTAATCATAACAAAATTACTACTATAAAGTCAATTGCATAAAAACTTACCTTCATTGCTTTAGAAAGTTCAAAAAGAAGCAGTAGCTATTCAAATAAATCATTCTTGAATTTAGAAGGCAAAGATACCTCAAATCTTTTTGTAGCCCAAAGGATGCTCCCAAGTATGTTACCTCATTGTAGATCCTCTCTTGATGGTATTTCACAAATAGATCAAAAAGGTTAGTAAATTCATCAAAAGAATAATTGTCACATTTATATCCATAGATATTTGGCAATGCTTCAAATAGATCATATTTACATTTTCTTCTAGGAGCATTTAAAAATTAAGCCCAAATTATATTCTCAAAAGTAAGATTAGAGTAAGTAAATAAATTGACACAAAAACTAGAATCTATCAATTTAGTACTCCAATCACTTGTGACTCCCTCATTATTTAAAAGATTTTCTTCAATTTTAGAGGACTTCTCAACACAAGAAGTACTTTCAATAAATAATTTGGGAGTTTACTTGCTAACATTCAAACAATAGCAAGCTCAAGCAAGCCACAAAAATTATTTTCACAAGTCATGCACTCTTTAAATTATGAATTGTCATTTTCATCAAGTGCATATGAGACAACAAGGAATGAATCATTAAATTGAATTTTATCAATAGTATTCAAACTTCTAAAATTATGATCATTGTGAATCACACAATCAAGATTAGTACAAATCAAAGAATGACTCTCATTATCAACACAAAAATTATTTTTTTAATTTCTTGAATATTTTCACCAAATAAAAAATTGTTAAATATTTTAAAAGTTTTATATTCTTTAGGCTCAAAAAGAATATTGTCACAAACTACATGCTCCATTCCAAGTATACTACCACAAAGCATATTCATATCCTTTACAAGATAAAGAATTGCTACGATCAGACTCATTTGCAAAGAAACATTTATCATCAATCACATTTTTAGTATTTCTAGTAGCTAAAGAAGAAAGTTATTCATCTTCATCACAAGAATTCAAGGAAATACCATATTTTTTTCATATTTAACATAACACTAGCTTGAAATATTTTAAGCTCACAATCAACAACAATTTTAGCTCCACAATCATATTCAACTAGTTTATGATCATTATCCATTTGTGTATTGACATAAAGTAAAGAATCATCAACCTCACCAAAATATAGTCTAACATTCACACTCAAGTTACTATCAACTTCATTTGAAGTAACTAAAGAGTTAGGATTAGCCTTTTTATCTTGATGAACACTTAAAAAAAATTGCTTTAACTTTCTAAAATTAAGCTCACTTGCTCACTTAAAGTAGTCCCAACTTGACTTGCTTCTTTTAATTCTTAAATGTTTTTTCATGTTAAGTCATATTTTTTGTGTTCTTCTTCAAGAAGACCTACAAAAGAAGTGGAAATACTAGAAGAACAAGAATTCAAAGGGTTAGAGTAAGAATAAAAAAATCTCTCACTCACACTCTCTTATTTTTCTATTATGCCATTTTCTTTTCACTCACTTGATTTACATTTCTTATTTTTTTATTGCGATAATTCACACTCATTTTTCAACTGTCTTTTCTTTTGTTGCTTGTAGCCACTGATTCACTTCATTCTAAATATCCTTTTCTATTTGTCCTCTTGAATTATTACTATTCACTTCCTTATTCTTCTCTTTCTTTTTTTTCTCATTCATTTCATTAGAAGTTCAATAGACTCCAAGTATCTCCTTTGAGTCATTGAGATGACTCTTCACATCAAATTTCAATTTGACATCTTTAGAAGCTTCAAAAACCTACTTGAATTGTTGGAATGATTTTGCATATCAAATTTTAAGTTAGAAGTTTTTATTTTCACCTTCTTGACTCTCTCATATGTTATTGAAGATTCCTTAATGACCATGGGAGTTAAGACAAGTGTATCGTTCCATAAAATCTACCACTACAAACTTTTTCAAATTTCTATCAATCAAAATTTATTATGCTTGAACCAAAGAGCTCCTAGAGGGTAGACATCATACCAAATTTTCCCTTGATAGCTTTCATGGTAAATAATGATCTTCATCTCTTTGTCAACTACCCTTCCACCAAATTTATATGGTGAATTTTTGTATGACAAGGTATTTTCAATCACTTAACGAAAGAAAGATCAATGAAGTTGGTATAACATAATTTATATATACCTAAGATGCAATTAAATATGCAACCTCTTTGATATTCCTCGTCATCAAACTTGCATAGACTCGTGCTCTCTTATTCTCGTAAAAGCACTACAATAATAATCATGAAAAATTTCACAATAATTCTTACCAAAAGTAGAATTATAACATGAAATTTTTCTTTCTCCATTGACATCCAAACCTCCATTGTAACTCTTTGAACTTATATAAGACATAATTAGGACAAGAAAAATGGTTAGCAAAATAATGAACCTCACAAATCACTCCCTCACGTATATAACTCAAATTATGAAACTCAATTTATTTTTTGCCCGTCCATACACTCAAAGGTCGTAGGCTTTTAGGACCACACTCAAATGATCTTATCACTCAAGTCTTTTATCACTCAAGGGTATTCCTTAGACTCTTCATGGTTCTACAATCTTAAATAATCTCAAAATAAGTTTTTAAGTATCTGTAAGACCCCACAAAATTCTTAGCTTAATTCAGTCCTTTAAGCTTGATAAGGGGTCCTAGACTTAGAAAATTCTAGCTAAGTATTTAGACTTAGTGTTATTTTAGCCTTTGAAAGTTGGAAATATTATTTCACAACCTTTTCGTCCATTAAATATTGATATTTGAGTTAGTTCATGATCAGGAAGATCAATAGGTGTTCCCAAACAAGTTTCAGATTTTTCAGATCTCGTTTAGACCATGTTTGATTGACCAAAATAGTGAGTTGACGCAAAATCAATGTGTCGCGTCATTCATCACATCGACAGATAATTTTTCCCTTAGCTCGGTGCAAATTCCAGTGAATTGATGGGGACTCGACGTGGCGCATTGGACATCATGTCGATGTCAATGATGCGATGCGTCGGTCTGCGCGTCGATAACACTATTTTCAATCAATAAAAGGTTGCGTCCTCAGGGTTAATTTAGTTTTTTTCCCACGCCCTTCATCCCCCATAACACAAAATTTAGCCCTATTTTAGCAAAATATTCATTATTTCATAAATTTCTCAAGAATAAAAACCCTAGGTGAATTAAATTCAAATTCAAGGCTGCAGATTTTCACCGTTAGTTTTCAAGAATTCACCAACTAAGGTATGTGAAGTGTTAATCCAAGGATTTCTTCCACCCTTGGAGTCCAAGAAACTATTTTTAAACTTCAAGTGTATGGATTTCATGAATTTCATGTCGGGTTTAATTATATTCATGTTTATAATGGTTAATTGGGATTCTAATCCATGTTTTATGATAAGTTTCATGTGGGATTAATTGATATATATGTAATATCATGTGAATCCATGTTGAACCCTAGAAATTGTGAAGTTGGAGTTGAATTATGATGTTTACTTATGTTTAATGTTATGTATATATATCATGCTCATTAAGTGCTTGATGAATTTCTTATGTGAACTAATAAGAGAAGGAAATCATGTCATGTCAGCTTATGCGCGAATTGTATCATACAAGTGTTTGATAAAATGCCTCCATGAATGAATTGTGACCAAGTGCACATGATTATGTTTTTCAAGACTATGTTATGATTTACTTTCATGCTATCGAGTCCTGGGGGTATTTAATACCCGACAATTTAGTTGTTTACTTAGATCCAGTGTCAGTTACAAGATAACCTCATTTATGTCATGATCAGTAGTACTCTCAGTCAATTACAGGACTCAGGAAAAACTCAGTAGACTCAGTACTAGTCCAGTCTAGTACAGTATTCTATTTAGACCACAGTAAACTAATTCAGTGGTATTTCGTCAGTCAACAGAACTCAGTAAAATCAAAAACAGTTCAGTCCAGCATAGTATAGACTAGAAATCACCTTAATGTCTATTTAGTTGGGAGTAGGATTCATCACCGGGCGAACTCAGGGATGGGGGTATTCCTGCCAGTAGAGGGTTTGACCCTTAGTAGTAATCCCTACATTATAGAACTACGTAGCCAACGTAGGTTGAGATATATTCCTGCCAGACATTATGAGAGTTGATACATCTCATTTGAGTTTTTTGCCTGTGAGGATTGACGAAAGAGCTTTCTTTCAGAGAGGGTTAACTCACAGCTTGTCTCTTCCCGTGGCATGGTATTGACACCCTTCCAACTAGGGTTATAGGTTGGACCCTAATCTATGTAGAAAGGGGTATGTCGATTAGATGATTACCTCCCACAGTCTCAGTTTTAGATTTAGTCTCAACATAGAACTCAGTTTAGTTCTACAGAATCAAAACTATCAGATATAGTCATTCAATTACCAGTAAAACAGTATCAGTAAACTCAAATATTACTAAATCAGTAATCAGACTCATTATCCAGTGCTATCATAATTTCAATTACAGTCTACATATTCATGCATATACTCTTATTCAGTTATACTCATGTTATTCAGTTAGTATTGTTCATACATATGAAACCATTCATTTCATCCCACCTCACTGAGCATACCAATACATTCAAAGTACTGACGCATATTTTTCTTTTGTTCTATGATATCTTATATCATAGGTTCAGATACACGGGCTCCAGAGCACCCTTAGCAGTTCAGATTCTCAGCAGACAGAGTTAGAGGTGAGTCCTCATAGTTTGAGGACATGATTTTTTTTAGCATTTCATTTCATTTTCAGTAGTCAAAGTTAGATGGGAGCTTGTCTCATCAACTCTACAGTTCAGACAGTAAAGAGGCTTTTCAAATAGTTGTTCAATTTTTAATATTGATGTTTAATTTTGGTATTGTGATGCCATATTTGGTATTTATATCATATTTGAACCTTATGGAAAATTTTTGCCTATTTCTGCAAAGTTACAGTATTATTATTCAGTTATTGTAGCAGGTACCAGACATGAGTTAGCTTGTGGTCCTTCGGGATTATGAGCACCGTGTAGCATTCGAGGTATAGACTCGGGGCATTACAAACTTGGTATCAGAGCCTAAGGTTTAATAGATTCCTAGAAAGTCTGAAAGTCGCATCAAGTAGAGTCTTGTGCATGAGTGTGTAGCGCGCCACATTTTTGGACAAGAGGCTACGAGGTGTTTTAGTAAAAGTTTCTCTTCTTTCAGTATTCATGTCATACGAGTGAGCATGAGCTCAAGTTAAGATCTCATTCTAATTCATCTCTTCCTTATTCTTCCAGAACATGTCTTCTAGAGAAGCTAACGAAAGGAGTAATGAACTAGCAAGCATATTTCTCACGCTGAATTTAGAGTTGCTTTCACCGCCTTAGCTTATTCAATAGTTTCTCAAAACAATCATCTATTTGTTATCCAATATAGGCTTATGGCTCACGCTCCGTAGAGTGGGGAGAAGAGGAATAGGAGAAAGAGGAAAAAATAAGAGGGCCAGAATATCTAGGCTAAAGAGTGGTCAAACCAATCCTGTTTGCCAGAAATACAGTAAAAACCATCAGGGTATCTGCAAAGCTGGCAGTGATATGTATTTTAGATGTGGAAAACTTGTACACAGGATTAGACAATGTCCTTAGGTAGGTACGCTGAGTCAGCATAATCGTCCCCCAACTTAGTCAGGTTGCCTGAATCAGCAGGGTTTCTCTTCCAGTGCCACCAGTGGGCAATGCCCAAACAGACTCTATGCTCTTCAGTCCCGACAGGATCATGAAATTTCTCCTGATTTGGTCACTGGTACGTTACAAGTTTATCATTTGCTTGTTTACGCTTTGCTAGACCCAGTAGCTTCTTTGTCCTTTATTACTCCTTATATAGCTATCGATTTTGGAGTCAATACCGAAATTCTACCAGAGCCTATCTCAGTCTCTACCCCAGTGGGTAAATCCATCATAGCCAGGTGGGTATACAGGAACTACCCGATTATGGTATCTCACTAAGTCACTTCAGCAGACTTAGTCGAATTAGAGATGACTAATTTTAATGTCATTCTCAGCATGGATTATCTTCATTCCTTCTATGCCTTAGACAACTGTAGAAATAGAATTTTTCAGTTTTATTTTTTGAATGAAACTGTCCTAGAGTGGAGGGGTAGTACTTCAACACTTAGGGGTCAGCTTGTTTCTTACCTTCAGGCAAGGAAAAATGATATCTAAGGGATGTGTCTACCATCTCGTTCGAGTTTAAGACTCTGGTTCAGAAACCCTAATCTTGAATCAGTGTCAGTAGCATGTGAATTCCCAGATGTATTTCTCAAAGATCTTCCCGGAGTTTCTCCCGAAAGGGAAGTTAACTTCAGAATGGACCTTCTTCCATATACTAAGTCTATCTCTATTTCTCTATACAGAATGGCTCCAGCATAACTCAAGGAGTTAAAAGAACAATTGAAGATCTCCTAGATAAGGGATTCATCAGACCTAGTGTACCCCCATGGGGTGGACCAGTTCTATTCAGGCATAAGAAAGACAGTTCTCTCAGAATAGGTATAAACAACCGTCAGCTAAGTAAATTCATAGTCAAGCATAAGTATCCACTTCCCAGAATCGATGAGTTATTTGAACAGCTTTAGGGTGCCAATTACTTCTCTAAGATAGACCTTAGATCAGGTTATCATCAGGTTAGAGTCAGGGAATGTGACATTCAAAAAATAGCTTTCAGAACTCGGTATGGTCACTTCAAATTATTAGCCATGTCATTTGGTCTTACTAATTCCCCAGCAGCTTTCATGGACTTGATGAACCATGTGTTCAGGCAGTACTTAGATATGTTCATCATATTCTACCTAGATGACAATCTTTTCTATTACCATAATGAGGATGAACACACTGATCATCTTAGACTCATACTTCATACTCTCGAAAACCATCAGTTATCATGATATCCATTCATGTCTTACATATCAGCTCTATGATCATAGCCCATACTCCTGCATGTTAGCAATCATGCACGCTTATAGTTCCTAGTATAAGGAATTCCAGTTCATCCAGTGTTACAAATCATGTTCCATGAATACAGAAACTCCAGACTCAGGTCATGCAGCTTATGACTCAGGTATCTGTGTCATGCTATGTAGTATACTCAGTTCCCATGACCCATGCTACACTCCTAGCGATCGGCTAAATTCATATTTTATCATGCATATCCTTAGTTTAGATCTTTTGATAAATCCGTGGTGTTGACATTTTGTTCCTCAGACCTCAGTTAAGTGTCGAGTTTGGTATAGTATTCATGCATACCTCAGGTCCTCATGTTTTAACCCTTCAGTGGACTGTCCTTAATAAATGATGTAGTGATGAGCAGTTGCTTAGAAGGGAGAGAGTAAATATTTTATGTTAAGAAAAGATTATTGCATGCTAGTTTTGCACGAGGTTGTAGTTATAAAGATAGGCTTGAATGTCATATTGATGTGTAAGTGGCTAAATGCATTTTGGAGATTTGAGTAGGCTTGAACATAGTGGGAGAATTCAATACAGATCAGACCTCAATAGGTAGAGTTAGCAGAACCCAGTATTTAGTTTTAGTACAGTCTCAGTTGCAGTCTTAGTTACAGTCTCAGTCATAATCCTAGTCCAGTAATCAGATCAGTAACTCGGTTCAGTTTTAGATTTGCTTCACCATAGTGTACAGTTATCAGTTATCAGTTATTCGGTTATCATTATTTTAGTACCTCAGTTTACAGACTATTTTAGAGTTATGTTATACGCTTGGTCTTGCCTTCTTAAATAGTACAATTTTTGAGAATTCATGCTCAGTTATCTTATGTTACTCAGTCAGTCCTAACCTCATATGCATGATACTCTACAATTTTAGTCCAGTTATTCAGACTAAGTATTGTTCAGTCTTATATACCCAGTATTCAGCTATAAGACACTCAGTTAATCAGATAAGTTATCACATTTATGCGTTCGTGCTCAATGCCCATGTGAATATTTTTAGTAGCCTCAAGTGAAATGCATATAGTGTTAAAGTAGAAATTCCAGTTGAGGGAATAGTCAAGAAACGTGTCTAAGATCACAAGCTAGTAGTTGCAGTGCATAAGGCCTAGTAACTCTATCTTAGATGACGTTTCATAGGCCTTGCTCCATATTATAGAATTGAAGCCAGGTGGTGATTTCTTATTCGGATGTCTTATTCAGACCACGCCAAAATTTTCCTGCTCCTAAAGCCACTAGAACTCTATAGAAAGAGTGTAAAAGAAATCCTTCAGTCGAATATAAGTTCTTATCATAAGTTAGTCCACAAAACTAGTAATTCAGTTTAGCAGTTAGACGGAAAAAGTTCGTATGGTTGGGTTTCCCATATTTCCATCTAGTCGCACTATCTAAAGTCTCATGAATGTAACTATTCCAAGATTGAGCAACCATATGGTTGTGAGTTCAGCTCAGTTCAGGTGTTATGCTTCAGTTTCAGATCCTAGATATGCAGTCACAATTCAGTTCGTAGGTGCCCTGTGCATCATCTCAATTTCTCCTCAGTATCTCAGCCAAGTCAGCATTCTTCAGGGGATATAATATCCCAAGGGGGAGATGCACTATAATCCCCGAGCTTTCATGACCCAAACTTTCCATCTTTTCTTTATATAATGAATCTAGATTGGAGTAGTGGGTACTCATAGGTGGAACCACAAGTTCCAATCTTATCCATAAACCATGTATTCAGGGTCTCAGTTCTATTCATGATATTCAGTTCTTATATCACGTTTCAGGTCAGTTATGTTCTTATGTTTCCGTTCATGCATATTCAATAAATGATCTCGAGTTGGAGATCGATGATTTTGTATTCTTGAAAATCTATCCTATGAAAGGAGTGAAAAGGTTTGGCAAGAAAGGAAAACTCAGTCCCTGGTATGTCGGTCCTTACCAAATTCTCAGTCGTTTCAAAAAGGTAGCTTACGAGCTTGAGTTGTCTTCTAATCTATCTTCAGTTCATCCAGTTTTCACATCTCCTTTCTAAATAGATGCATAGGTGACCCATCAACCGTAGTACCTGTAGGAGGCATAGATGTTAGAACAGCCTCTCTATGAAGAGATTCCAGTTGAAATCCTTAACTATCAGGTTCGCAGACTGGGGAACAACTAAGTCCCTCTAGTCAAAGTTCTTTGGATGAATCAGTCTATTGAGGGAGCTACTTGGGAAGAAGAAACCGATATGTGGATCAAGTATCCCCACCTCTTCTCTGCAAACTCAGACTCAGCCCAAGATAATAGTTTTCCTTAAGCTTATTCAGTTTCATGCTTAGATTTTCATTACAAACTTGGTATCAGTTACTATTGCATATTCAGTCATGTATTCATGAGTCAGTTTAGTCATTTATTCATGCATCAGATATGCATGTTATGTATGAGAAACTCAGCTTATCAGTAATCCCAGTTATGCATTCATAAAATAACTCAGTTACGTACTCATGCATCAGATATGCATGTTCAGTATGAAATTCAGTACTTCAGTAATGTCAGTCAGATAATCATGTTTCAGATGTTCATGTCCAGTAAGTAAGTTCAGTCTACCAGTATTCTCAGCTTAGTCAGTCTCATTTGAGCACGAGTGTTTCCAAGGGGGAGATAATGAAAGATTCCACAAAATTCTTAGCTTAATTCAGTCCTTTAAGCTTGTTAAGGGGTCCCAGACTTGGAAAATTCTAGCTAAGTATTCAGACTTAGTGTTATTTTAGCCTTCGAAGTTTACTCGGATCAAGTTCACTCAATCAATATGGGATATTTTTAAGCATCACTTGATAGTCTTCGAAGTAAGGAATCAACTCAAACTTTAAAATTCGCACAAAAAAGGTCAAATTTTTTAACCCAAAATTGACCCAAAATTCATCCTTAGATTCCAAAATTGAAATCTAATATAGTTTACCCATGATCAAAACAACATAGATCCAAAAGATAGAGGTAAAATTTGCACAAAAGATCTCAAAAACTTCTATTTTTGTATTTTAAAAAGTAAAGAAATTTCAGCTATGAAAATGAAAGAAATTGAACAAAGTCAACTCCGAATCAATAAAATCCTCCAAAATTTGATATTCTACTACTTTAAACTATCTCCAACAAAGCCTAACAACACCCACTTGAAAATTTCTCCAATTTTTCGGTCTAATTTTCATTCTTTTTTTCCAATTTTTTTATTTTTCAATTTTATTTTTTGGATTTCCAAACAATACATGTTAATGATTAAGAATTGTAGAAACAATTCTTTAGCCTTGCTCTGATATCAAATGATGTGAAACGAGATACAATATATATAAATTCAAGAGATAATCAAGAAATTGAGGGGAGATAGGGAAGAAAAAAAGAATAATTTTACAACTGAAGTAAACTAGCTACGAACAAATGTAGATTTGAAATTCTCTCATTTGACCAAATAATTACATGATTAACTCAAGGGAGCCGGAGTGATCCCACCCCCAACTCTTTTAGTGATATCGAGAGAGAAAGACATCCCTCTCTCTATTCCTTCTCCTTCACCATTGGCACTGTCCCCACCATGGATATAACCTTAACCCCACCCTTTCTACCCAATCCCCCAATAACCAACTCTTCCAAAGAAGTTCCTATGGAAGAACTTCCCCCATCATACAAAGACATCATTTCTGTAAAAATCATATCTCCAATTACCCTTTTGGGATCTACAAAATTTGACAAGATTGAGGGTTCAGAATCTGATGAAAATGAAATCCTATTATCTGAGGAAGATAAACTCAGACTATATGCGCCTTGGATCCATTCCTTCATCATCAAGCCAATCAAAGGGAATTTTAACCACCAGTACCTAAAAAAGAAGCTAAATAATTTGTGGAAACTACCAGAACCATTTTGCCTTATAGATCTGGGGTTGGGCTTCTTTACTGTTAAGCTATCTAAATTGGAGAGCCAGTCCTTAATCCTCCAAGGGGGACCTTGCTCATAGCCGGCAGCTTCATATTAGTAAGAAAGTGGTAATCCAACTTCGTACCTAGTCAATCTAAGGTGGACTCAACCGCCATATGGATTAGACTTCCATACTTACCCATGGAGCTATATGACACCTCGATCCTCCATCGAAAGAGCATAAAAATTGGGACTCTGTTGAAAGTCGATGTATGCACAGCTGCGGCACTAAGGGGTAGATAGGCTAGAATCTGCGTCCAAATCTCTCTGAACACCCTGGTAATTGCCTCAATCTCCATCAATAACTATAACCAAGCTCTCTTCTACGAATAAAAGGGTTTCTTATGTAAAAACTGTGGTCGTCTTGGCCATACATCGACCATCTGTTCATACCCGCTGAAGCTAAACCAATCTGATAACTCCTATGATGCAACAACATCAAAGGCCACCCACCCCATATCGAAGGATAAAACGTCGATAGAGGACCAATTACCAGAATGACAAATAATAGCTTTTGCCAAGAAAAAAAATTGTGGTCCATAAATCACCAACCAACCACGAAGAGAGTACCCATCATCAAGGTTAAAACCTTAGATGTGGCCTTAGGTAAGTTCCTAAATCCTGCCTCACCAGAGACGGCATCGGAAGAGTCCATCAATCCTTTTCTAATCGGACTATCCTCTGATGGGCTGGCTCAAGGGGAGCTTTCAAAGTCCATCAGTGAGAGACCACCTACCAATATAGGTATGGGATCCAAAGGGATCCAGGCCCACTCGCCCAATGCTGAGAAGGGCCTTAAAAAATTTTCAATAGCCCGGCGGCCTAACTCACTAATTACTCATGGGCCTTACACTATGGCTCAGTTAGTTTTTGAGAGACCTGACCCCTCTTCTATTAATTCCCCTTCAGCTGAAAAAAATTCTGCTCCCATACCTATGGAAATAAAAATAAATGAGTCATCTCAAAGTGGGGCCCCTTTGTGCCACTTGGACTTAGGCAATGATGAGCCTAAAGTCCTGACGACGGGAAACTATTCCACTTACCGTAGTGATGTGATGGTGAATGTCCAAGGCATGGACAAAGCAATAAATGTTGGAGGTTTTTCCCATAGAAAAACCTCTCAGCTCCCCTCTCTTAACTCCCTCCACTCTATATACCCTGAGGAGAGCATGACTGATCTTTCTCAAGAAAGCAATCATGGACACCTCAAGCTCCGACTAAATCACCATCACAATAAATTCTCTTTCCCCGAATCACCAACTAACTTCATTGTTGGAAATTTGTTTATCCAACCAAATTGTACCTCTACACCCGAAATAGGAGGGGAGACAAAGCATTATCCTAATCCAGGACCCCCAGTACCTTCTTAGCTGACAATGGCGAGCCTGAATTAGGGTCTTCAAACTTATGGGTCCAACGTCTGGATGTCCACTCTATTCCAAGTGATCAACTCACCCTACCAGGAGGAGTTGACCACGGAATCACTAGCCAGCATCATGAACCATCTGATCCTGAGTCTTCTTTTCTTCCCTCCACAATACCCAGCAATGATGCTTCTGGGACCAACTTTTGCACCTCTCAATGGGGAGCACCTAGCTTCCCCAAGTTAGTCACCACTTCCTTCCTTAACCATAACCTCTCCCCACCTCACTCTGGAGAGGGTAGAGAGGTTGAATGTCGTGGAAGCCCTGAGAGTAAGCAATAGGGACATGGAGAAGTTCCTATCCTAACTCAGAGGGCCAAGAGCAGAAATTCTCAACCTAGAAGAACCTCTAAATCTAGAGTTCACAAAGCCAGTTCAGGAGATAGTGATTATCCTATTTCCCCTAGGGTTAGCAGGTCTAGGACTAAGAATAAAACAGCAAACCTTATGAGAGAAGATACCCTCAGGGTCACACTGGCCACATTCAGTAGAAAAGGGAAGGCCTCCATATTGGTACTCACCTTCAACCCCAAGGGAAAGGACAAGGTGATTGCAACAGAGCCACTTCATCCCCATCCACTCAAAAATAAAAAATTGCATAGTGTGGAATGCTAGGGGGCTAATAATGCTGAATTTAAAAAGCATTGTAAAGCCATGGTCAATATCTACCAACCATCCATCCTTGCCTTGTTGGAAACCAAGATGACTGATCACCAAGATCTTTGTGAGGAGATGGGTTTCCAGAATCACATCCAGTTTGAGGATAATGGAAACTCTGAGGCCTTGTCATTATGTGGAGGGATGACTCTCTTTCAATCACCTCTGTTTCCATTTTCTCCCAAGCTATTCATGCCAAAGTCAGGATTAGCTCCCCTCCCTCTTCTTAGTTTATCAGCATTATTTATGCGAGTACTGATTTCTAGTCTAGGATCAGTCTTTGAGACCAGCTCTCCTATTTTTGTGATATCTAAATTACCCCTGAGGGTAAGAGCTGGCTAGTAGGAGGTGATTTCAATGAGGTGCTTAGATCCTGTAAGAAGTTTGGAGGTTCTAGGATAAACCTCAATAGAACTAACCTGTTTATAAGATGTTTAAATCACTGTTAACTCATTGATTTATGCGTCAGGGGTAGTAAATTCACTTGGTCCAACATAAGGTATAGAAATAGGAAGGGTCTTTTTCTAGAGAGACTAGATAGATGCCTAGGAAATGATCTTTGGATCCACTTATACCCTGAGGCCTCTGTCACCCACCTCCCTAGAACTCATTCTAATCACTCCTCTCTCCTCCTTAACGTAAGCAACACTCATGTTAACCAGATAAATCCCTTCAGGGTGGAATCTATGTGGCTTAGCCACCAAGACTTCCCCAACCTATTCAAAGAAATCTTCTTTAACTGCTCCTATATCACTACAGCCACCTCAGACTTTGAGGACAAGGCCAGGGATTGGAACAGACTCTTTTTTGGGAACATTTTTAACAAAAAAAAAAGAACTTGCTTGCAAGATTAGATGGCATTAAAAAATCACCCAACTACCCCACTAGTCCCTTCCTCCATGGACTTGAACACTTTTTGCTAAAGGAATTCAACCACATCCTTAACTTGGAAACTAAATTCTAAAAAATTAAGTCCAGAATCTCTTGGCTACTTGAACGAGACTCTAATACAAAATTCTTTTATACCTCCACCCTAAATAGAAGAAGAAGGAATAGGATCAGTTTCATCAAGGATGATAGTGTTACATGGAACTACCACGAGAAGGATATTGACATTGTTGTCTCCAACTACTATGCCAATCTCTATACCTCTGAGCATACCTTGGGATACCTCATCACCCAATCCAATCCTTCTACCCTGGGATCCATCAAATCTCTCAATAATGACCTCTTACAGGCCAACCCCTCCTATGAAGAGGTCAAAAGAGTTATCTTCTCCTTCAAGCCTAAAAAAGCCCATGAACTTGATGGATTACTTCCTTTTATGTACCAAAAATTTTGGGACATTTTGGGTCCCCCCATAGTTAATTTTTGCCAAGGTACTTTCACCTCTTACACTATGGGTCCCAGAGTCAACTCCACCTACCTTTGTCTCATCCCCAAATGTAGAAATCCACTACTCTCAAGAACTTCAGACCTATAGGCCTTTGAAATACCTAATATAAAATCATCACTAAGACAAAGCCACAAGGATGAAACCCTTACTTGCTAACATCATTGGCCTCACCCAAGCTAGCTTTATGGCTAAGAGAAGGGCCTCTGATAATGCAGTTATTATTTAGGAGTATGTTAGTCACTTCTCTAGGATGAAGGGTAAGAAGTCTAACATGCTCCTAAAAATTTACCTAGAGAAAGATTTTGACAGGCTTGAATGATCCTTTATTAGACAGGCCTTCTTCTTCTTTAACTTTCCCAAAAATTTCATAAAACTCATCATGTCCTGTATCTCCACTTCTTCCATTTCTATCCTGGTTAATTGGGGGGAAGACCATCCCTTTTAACCCCACCAGGGGCATTAGGAAAGGAGACCCCTTGTCCCTCTATCTTTTCATCCTCTGCATGGAGCTTCTATCCAGGAGGATCAACTCTGAGGTTGACACCCTTCAGTGGACACCCATATCCATCTCTAAGAGAGGTTGATACAAGTCAAATGGCCACCTTAATTTTTGAAGACATGATTAGAGGTCATCATTTAAAGGCTTAAAACTTGGTCACCCCGAGGGAACAAGAATATGCAAGAAAGACCCATTTTGAGCACAAGCAAGGCCGCGTGTGGAACATTTTAGGTCTTTTTCTCATTATTTGTTTATTGATGGAAGACAAACTTTCTCTCTAGTGTGAGGAGTGTAACACCCCTTAGTTGTAGGGCTTGTAAAAGCCACCAATCCGTAACTAGGGCTGCCCAAGTGTGGATAACACTTATGTTGCATCGTTAGCTTGATACGTTGGTGATTAGGGAGGTAAAGTCCCTCTTTTGTCAACGTAAGAGTTTGGTGTTAACATTCATTAATCTTAGGGTCCTTACATATGGTTAGGGTTCTTAGATTCATGAATATTATATGTCAAACTATCTATCCATCTCTTTTGTTAACATTGTATTGTTGTTGGTCTTTGAAGACTAGTGAAGCCGTGTGGGGCTCTTTCGATTCACTAGCATTGTTGTTCTTGTGTTCATCTCTTTTCTTGCTCAAAACTAAATCTAAAGTCTAGTGAAGCCATGAGTGGCCTATTTCGATTCACTAGCACCTTGTTGTTCAGCTTGTTGCTCTTGTGTTGCCTTGAATCTCTTGATACACATTTAGTCTTGTATAATTTTAGTATCAGAGCAAGGCTGGTTGTGTTCCTACACTACCAATCTTGGGTTCTCTTGGATAAAAATTCAAAAAAAAAATTAAAAACTGATAAAAAATTCCAGAAAAGTGCAAATCTATCCATTTTGTGTTCTTGGCAGAAAATTATGTTGTTGTTATCTTGGCCAAGATTTTTTTATTGTGTGTCTAGAACTTGTAGTCTTTTGTTTGTGTAGAGTGTTTCTAGTATTGGTTTTTGTCTCATCAACACTAAAAAGTGTCCAAATCTAAGATTGAACTTGAACTTGTTAAAGTTGTTGATGTGAACAAGGTGTGGCCGAGTTGGATGTTGTTGTTATCTAAACCTTGGCCGATTTGATGGTCTTGTTGTAGTGGAGTTGGAACTGAAATTATTGTTGTTCTTGGACTTGTTGTGTTCTTAAGGTTCTTCACCCTTTTCATCTTTTGTTAAAACAAAAAGTGAACATTAGATCCACAAAAGGTGAAAGGCCAAGTTGTAGTACTTGTTGGTGAAAGACTTGATCACATCACTCAAAAGACTTGAAAATCACTTTTCACCTACTTTTCTTGATTTAAGGACCTTGTTTCAAGGAGAAAGTACCAAGAAGGTCAAGTCTTGTTTTGAACTTGAAAATGAAGCTCCAAGACCAAATTTCCCTCCATTAACCAAATCCACTATTTCCAAATTGTAGATTGGTCAAGACTTGAAATTGGAGAGTAAAATTTTGATAAAACTGAGGCCAATAGTGGACTGCCACATCACTAAATTACTGTTCACACAATATTTTGAGTTCAACTTTTAGATTTTTTAGTTTTATTTTATTGTTTCTTAGTTTTTTTTGTTGGTTTGAACACTAATTGACGACCTAGTAATCTCCTACTAGCTTGTTAGTTAGTTTTTGTGCCAGTTTTTTCGTGTTAGCATTATTTTGTGCTTTTCTTGTTTTTGAATCATAGAATTTCTTGGTTCAAGTTCGAACATTATTTCCTTGAGTCTTCAAACAAAGAATCCATTCCGACTAAGGAGTAGACTCACCCCTCGACTCATCATGAACTACAAGCCGACTTGCAACACTTGTGAATCCAAGTGTGAAACGATCAAGTGTGTGAGAGTGTGGTGAGGTTGTTTATAACTAACTTGTGTTTTATTTTGTAGACTTGTTCTTTTCTTTTTCTTTAGGTGCAATTATGATGGAACCCGCGGCTACAAGTGCTATTTTGGCTAAACTTGAAGCCATTACCCATCAATGGGAAGTGATAAATGAAAGGTTAGATCATATGGGAGTTCTAAGGGAGCAAGTGGTCTTCCCGAACATACGTCAAAATGAGGAACATAGCTCATGTGAGCTATGAGTTAAAAATATTATCCCCTACACTCATATGAATGTAGTTACAGTTTTACCTAGTATAGGAGTCCATGAGTCTTCATTTTGTGATACTCTTGATATTTTAAGATCACATAAGGACCAAACTCTGGTTGTAGGTACACAAGCACTAGTTGAACCTTTAGATAACAAAATTGATTCTCCTCGTGAGAATGATTTGTGTCCATCTGGTGCTAGCACTTACAACTTGACTAAGGTTCCATTACCAAGTGACAAGAGTATTCACACACTAGTTGACCCTTGTGAAAAATAAGGTGAGTCTACGTTGGATGTGAATTGCCAACAACTAGTGAGGGTGAGCAAAATATCAACTAGGCGTAGATGATCTTGATTTGCTTGAATATTTAGAAAACCCGAGTTGTGATTGTCTTTGTGAAGATGATTTTTATTGTGGTCCTTTGGCTTCCCGTGATGGTTTGTACGTATGTGAGGATAACTCTTGTGAAAGAGAAGGTGATATGTGCCTATAAATGTCATCTACTTCGTCTTTATGTGTTTCTTATGTTGGGCATATTCCGAGTGAAAATTTTGAAACTAGTAGTAAGTGCATGCATGGGAACCCTTTATTTGAAGTTGACTTATGGAACACCTTTCTTAACCCTCTTCTAGTTTATGATATTTTCAATAGTGATAAAGAGGGCTTGCTTAATTTCGAGGATGAAACCCAGGGGAAAGTGAGAGTGGCCGAGACCTAAGCCCTTGGTTACGTCTCCCATTCAATCCCGGTAACTTCTTAGGGTGTGAAGGATGGATAGTTCTTGTTCAGTCCACTTGTTTGAGTGATATTGTTATATGTGCTAGGTGGACTTTACTTTCAATTTGAACACCACCCCTTGATAGTGATTCCTTTCGCCAACTCTTTTGTAATTTTATTTCTAAGTCCCTCGTGATTATAACAGAGGACGTGTGGTTATATCTCAAGTATGTACCTCCTTGGAATGTTGATGTTGTTTATTTTACTAACTCTAACCCTCATGTCATGAGGATGTGGTACTTGTTTGTCTTCTCTTTGTTCTTGCAAGGTTTGAATTCGAGGTCGAATCCTTTTCAAGAAGGGAAGGATGATACAAGTCAAATGGCCACCTTAATTTTTGAAGACATGATTAGAGGTCATCATTTAAATGCTCAAGACTTGGTCACCCCGAGGGCACAAGAATATGCCAGCAAGACCCATTTTGAGCACAAGCAAGGTCGTGTGTGAAAGATTTCTTGGAGCATCGAAGACTTGAGGACTCATGGTTTTGGACAACACTTAATGGGTCATGATTTGGTCATCTTCATTAAGGGTATTTTGGTCACTTCATTGGGTCCAAATGCACTCCATGGCCACCCCACCCTTTAAGAGAATTGTTGTTATTTTGCCTTGTCTTGTAATAGAATATAAATAGAACATTTTAGGTCTTTTTCTCATTATTTGTTTATTGATGGAAGACAAACTTTCTCTCTAGTGTGAGGAGTGTAACACCCCTTAGTTGTAGGGCTTGGAAAAGCCACCAATCCGTAACTAGGGCTGCCCAAGTGTGGATATCATTTGTGTTGCATCGTTGGCTTGATACGTTGGTGATTAGGGAGGTAAAGTCCCTCTTTTGTCAACGTAAGAGTTTGGTGTTAACATTCATTAATCTTAGGATTCTTACATATGGTTAGGGTTCTTAGATTCTTAAATATTGTATGTCAAACTATCTATCCATCTCTTTTGTTAACATTGTATTGTTGTTGGTCTTTGAAGTCTAGTGAAGCCGTGTGGGGCTCTTTCGATTCACTAGCATTGTTGTTCTTGTGTTCATCTCTTTTCTTGCTCAAAACTAAATCTAAATTCTAGTGAAGCCGTGAGTGGCCTATTTCGATTCACTAGCACCTTGTTGTTCAGCTTGTTGCTCTTGTGTTGCCTTGAATCTCTTGATACATACTTAGTCTTGTATCAAAGGCCCTCCCATCTCCCATATCTTCTTTGCAGATGACCTTACCCTCTTTGCTAGAGCTGATACTAAAAACTGTCATACCATTAATAGGATCCTCCTCAGTTTTAGCTCACACTCTAGCCAAAGAATCAATTTTTCTAAATCCAAAGTTATATTCTCCAAAAACTATGGGCTAGCTGAGCAGAAAAACCTCTTTTATCTCCTGGGCATCCACTCTTCAAATCACTTTGGTAAGTAGCTGGGATTCCCCATCTTTCACAAAAAAACTGTAAGTAGAGGCTTTTATTTCATCATTGACAATTTGAAGAGCAAGTTGGCTGGTTGGAAAACCAAGTTTCTTAATATGTATGGTAGGGTTACTTTAGCTAAACCCTTCTTAGCTAGCATTCCCAACCATATTATGCAATATATCCAACTTCCTAACACCATGCATAAGTTGATTGATAGAACCCAAAGTAACTTCATCTGGGGCATCACTGATGTTAAAAAAAATTACACCTTCTTAAGTGGGACACCATCACTCTCCCTAAAAGAGATGGTGAGTTAGGTATGCAAAGGGTTGCCATCAATAATGAAGCCCTTCTTTGCAGCCTGGGTTGGAAAATGTACTCTAACCCCAGCTCTCTTTGGGTAAGAACCCTCATAGCCAAGTATGGGACAAATAGAAAGGGAAACAACAAGGGTTCTAAGACTTGGAGTAACATCACCAACTGCTGGAACCTCTGTAAAGATGCCCTATTTCGGGCCATAAAGGATGGTACTAAAGTTAGTACTTGGGAGGATAGATGGATCCCTGGGATGCCCCCTCTTTCTTCCATTATCTAGGGACCAAACACTAACTCCCCTAACCCTGTCATGGTAAAAGATATATGGAGGGATAGAAGATGAGATTTCACTTCCCTACCTTTTGATATCCCCCCCAACAATACCAACACTATGCAGAACACCTTTCTACAAAGTACTCACCTCAGTCAAGACACTCCACATTAGAGACTTTGGGGTAATGGTACCTTCTCATTCAAAAGTTCTTATCAATATATTAGCAACAGGATAAGGGGGGCCCTGAGAGCCCACACCTCCTCCAGTTGGATATGGCATCTTAGTATCCCTAATAAGATTAAGACCTTTATATGGCTCATGCACCATAACAGCCTGCCCACTAGAACCACTCTCTATAAAATAGGCATCAATGTTACTACTCATTGTCATTGTTGCAATTGCGACCAGGAAGACGAGCATCACATCTTCTTTGGTTGCAATTTAGCCAAGTCATTTTGGCAACAACTCTTCCAAATGTACAGAGGCAGCATCGCCCTCCACCTTTCTATGTTTGATTCAACCAACTGGTCCACCACTTAGGAAAGAGTGAACAAACACAACTTTGATAATAATACTCCTTGGGGTACCCTTTTACCCCAATGTTTATGGCACCTTTGGAAGGTTAGAAATGTCAATACCTTCCAAAATGCTAACTCTCATACTTGTTTTAACATACCCCATGCTGAATCTATAGAATACCATCACCTGAGGAAAGCCACTGTGACCACTCTTAGAACCAACATCACTCTTAAATGGATAACCCCCACCCCAATTATTTTAAGCTTAACACTGACGGCTCTTGTCTTGGTAATCCAGGAAAAGGTGGAAATGGGGGAACCATTAGGAATTGCAGAGGAGATTGGGTTATGGTTTTTAGCAAAATATTTACCCATGCCACCAATAACCTCATGGAGCTCCTGGCCCTCAAGGAGGGCCTCAAGCTAGCCCTTGAACAAAACCTCAAACCCCTAGAAGTGTGCATTGATTCAATGAAAATTATAAAAATGCTTCACCATGGTAACTTACTCTATGATTCAGTTGTCTATGAATGCAGGTCTTTACTAGGGAGGTTGGAGAATCCTCCAGTCTACCACACATACAGGAAGTAGAATAGGGTAGCAGATATGCTGGCAAAGCAAGGCTCTAAGCAGGATCTTTTTGATAGACTTTATGTTTTTACAACTCCGTCTGTTAGTGTAGGAGTGGATTTTTGGGAAGACTTTAAGGAGAAATCTTTCTCCCGCTTTGTAACAAGTAATGGGAATGCTAGCCCCAATTGTTATGTTTTTGTGCCTGACTAGGCCTTGCTTTGTAAAACAATTCCTTTCTTTTATTTAATGCATCTCTGTTTTACCAAAAAAAAAACTCAAGGGAGCAGAGAACTTAACCCATTCAAGAATAATCTTACCAAAAAATATGCAAGATTAGAAATCAAATATAGAGACACGTGGATTAACCCACAGACTCACCAAAGAGTATTCAACTAAAAATATTGTCTCGCTAAAATGATGTTCATCCTATTCCATTCATAGTGCTAGAGTTAGCTCAGATAAAAAATGACATAAGTACATTTAGTTATATATACATCATATCTGACCAAAAGATCCTAAAATATGATGTTAATATTTTTTCCTGTATTGATTCTTTGGTTTTCACACTTTCTTGAAACACTCCAAACTTTCGATGGCAAATTAAAGTCTTTTAATGCAATTAGCACTTTCCGAAATTGCATCAAATTTATCATCATTGAAACTATATTCGGGGTTAACACATATGACTATTATCGTTGATCCGAGTCTAGAACGGACCAGAATCATGTCCCAATGATCGAAATTGCCTCTGTTGAGCTGAATCTTGTAGGAAAAATAATTTATTTCAAAATAATTTATTGTGTATTTGAAAAAAAAAAGAAAAAGAAAAAGAAGTCATATTATTTACTTGGAGAGAAAGAAAAGAAAGAAAAAAAAAAGTTGCCACTTAACCTTTCTCTATATATCTATATTGTTATATCCTTAAATGGGGTTAACCAATGAGAAACATAGAAATAAGCAACTCTCTTTCTTTCTTTAACTTCTTTCTCCCTCCACCAACATTTTCCTTTTCATTATCGGCATAAATTTTGGCTTGAGTTAGTTTAACCAATTTTCTAATTTAACTTGTTGGTATTTGTATTATTGATTTTGTTGATTCCTATACCCTCTGTTTAATTAGGGAAGCTTTATTTAACTCAGAACATCCTCTAATTAATCAGGAAAGTACTTGTTTAATCCTGGGAAAATATTTCACACTGCTGAAATAGTTTCTTAGGACTGTGTCTAGCACGACTCAAGTATAATTAATCTATTAACTTGTTAAAAAGTAGTTATATTATTGTTATAGTTGTCATATTGAATATAGTATTTTCATTGAGGTAGTAATAATATTATACACTGTTATGTTATTGTATTGCTAATATTATTAATATAATATTTTGTCAACAGTTAAATAATATTGTTGTTATTATTATTTTTCCGTTGTTCCCAACAAATTTAACTAGATTCACATTGCCATCTGCTATCTCCTAATACATCCAACTGTCAAATCAGTAATTTGAGTCACCAATACCAAAATGTGCACTATTGAGTGGAGAGTTTATAGGTGGGATGTGAATTGAATTAGGGACAACAACGGAAAGTAGAATTTCTTAACTGAATAGAACAATTTCATATCCACCATACCATAATATGTATAGTGTGCTCTCGGCTGCATACAAGCTAAAGAAAGAAAGTATAGAGAGAGCAATCATCTTTCCTTGTAAAAAGCATCAACTAAATTTCCATGAACTGAGATGAAGTAACTCATCAATGCAGCAGCTTTAGCTAGGCAATAATTTGATCATTCATACATAAGAAATTGTATAGTACTCAACTCTCGGTTGATAAAGTGAAGTGGTGGATCATCATATTCAAGAAAGTATATGAATACTTGTGATTCGTAAAGTGGACTAATTAAATCCTTCTACTATTTAGTCAATCTATTTGACTCATCATAAAAAGAGAAAAGCTAAAGTAACTAAGTACAAGTAGTGTTCTGCTACTAAAAGAAGGAAAAGCTAATAAACAAAAACATAGAATTAAATTAATTTTGACTTTATCTCTTTGAAAAACGTATATGGACCTAAAAGAAAACCAACTTATAGAGAAAGAATTTCTTGAACAATAACTGTCATGTCAATACCATAAGATCATATAGTTTGTTTCTACTTTTTTTGGTCAAATGTTAGTATAATATGACATACTTATCAAGTGGGAGAACACAATTCTCCACCAATTAAAAGTTGGACCGGATGTTCCTTACATGTTTGACATTATGGGTGAGTGGTTAACAAGGTTGATTTCTACAGAGCTGAATGTACCCTTTGAGCTTTGAACAAGATTCTTTCGGTGTTGGCAACTTCAAAAATTGAACCCGTTAGGTTTAAAATTTTGAATTCGCCTCTAGATTTATATTAGCACATGTCGGTATGTATGTTTCTCTTGTGGTGAAAATTTTGAATGCAAGGGATTTTGGGTCAAACTTTTGACTCAAATCAAACATTGGAGGATTATGTGTTCAACCCACACGGTCAAGCAATGTTATTTATTGGCGATCTATCATATTACTCCTTATGTACTCCCACTGTCTCAAATTATCTGTCTCAAATTGAGATGACACATTGATTAAGAAAAATAATTAATAACATGATTAGTTTATCATAGTACTCCTATTAAATGATGTTTATATTTTAATTTGAAGAAACTGCTAATGCAAATGGTAAAATATGAAAAAAAAAATTGTCTCTTCTTGATTAGTGAAAAAAGACAAAAGACAAGTAAAATGAGAAATCAAATTAGAAAATTTGGAATGGTAATTTGAGACGGAGGGAGTACTTCATAAACAAGAATGTTTTATAACATTTTTCTTTTCAGTCCATCTTTAAAAATATTACTTACTACATTAAGAAATAATTTAACTTCAAAATAATATTTTTTCTTAATAAGATGGTTTATTATCGTATAAATATCTGTCTTATTTTAGATCATAAATTTTAAAATTATTTTTTTTATTTCTTAAATTTCATATTCCATCAAATAATGCTACATAAATTGAGACAGAAATAAAAGTTGATTCAACGCTATCTGTCCAAGAGATTAATCACATGAATGTATATAATTATATGTATTTCAGACTCAAAGAAAATTGTGTTAATCCTCACCAAAAAGCACATCAAACATACTATAGGCCACTAATTTTTTTTTGTCACAACTGAACATAACGATTTTGATTGATCCACCACACGATACTGTGCACAGTGTTATGTTCAGCTGCAGATAAGTAAAGGAGAAAAATTGTAGAAAGTAATCATTTTTTCAATGCAAATCATCAATTAAATTTTCATGAATTGTCACTTATGAACCAGACTGAAATGAAACGAACTGAATAACAGCAAACTTTCAGATGATAAAGTGAATTGGTTGAGAGTTCGGAGCTAAAAGGGACAGTTTTTCAAGTCTAGGAGTCAAAACGGACAGTTCTTTTTTTATGTAACAAAACAGACAATTTTTCCATAAATAGACAAACTACAACTAACACCGCAAACGTTTGTTGAGAAAAAAAATATTAATAGGATTTGCCCAAAAATAGGCAAACCACATTTTTATAAATCTTTTCTGAATGGTTTGCCCATTAGTGGGCAAACTAATTTTATTTAGGCAAACTATGATTCTTCCACTGAGATATTCGACTGATAATTAATTAAACATCACATTATTAATATTTCGAAAAAGATTCTTATTTATGTGAACGTTTTATCACTTCAATTTTTTAGAAATTGTACAATTTTTTCACTAATAAATATGTATTGTTGATTACTCCATTTTACATCATTATTCACGAGCGTCTACCTATCAAAAAAATATTATACTCTCTCCATTTCAAAAATAATGACCTACTTTTATTTTTAGCTAATTTCAAAAAAAATGATCTCTTTCCTTTTTTAGTAATAGTTCAATTTTAAAATTTCACGTGGCATATTTAAGACCATAAGATTAAAGTGTGTTTTGATAAACTTGACATAACTTTAATTTAGGACTACAAGATGCAAACGTCTTCTTTATTTTTTTCAAACTCCTTGTCAAGTTAAATTAGGTCATTATTTTTTAAACAAAGAAAGTATTAAAGAAAATAATCGATAAATTATATTCTAAGAAAATATTCATCTAATAGATAAATTGAATTCTAAGAAATATTTTATGTAATTGAATTTTTTTGTAGTGTCAAACATCGACATCTTTAATTTTAAACTATGAATTTAAAAAAATATAGCTAACAAAATATAGTTTACAAAAATTAAAAATTGTAATAAAAATGAATATGTATACCGATCATTCTTAACAAAGAGTTTTCGGTTCGAGCCTTAATAGATATAAATTGCTTGTGTTAAGGAATATTTTACCCTCAATAGAGACTTTTTAACAAAATTTAAATTTAATCCAACCCAAAAATGAACATCAAACATTAAGTCCAAAATAAAAGAAAAATGTAGGAAAAGAGATTAACTTTACTACTCTACTTTGAAAAATTAGCTAAATATAATTTTCATTATATTTTGGGATCAAACTTACTCTCGTTGTCATATTTTGGGATCAAATTTACACCTCTATTTTAAAAAATTAATTAAATATACCCTCCATCATACTTTTGGGTCAAATTTATCCTCGATGTCGTACTTTAGAGTCAAATTTATCATCGTTATTAAGAAACCTGTCACCATTACCCTTTCTTTAACAGAAATGCTCAAATCAACATTAAATGACCCATTTTAAAAAAACAAAACACACCCTAATCTAATACGTCTGATCCGACCCACAAAAAAGACAAACAAATAAACTCCTCCCTTAGTTCTGTTGGTCGAATTTTTTTAACGAATAAATATACTTCTCTTTCAACGTGCAGCACTAATAGATTGTTCCCAAATAAACAAAAAATAAACTGAAATGGGATAATGCAGAAGCATGGAACTAGAGAAAATATCTCTACAAAATTCGCTCATGTTCCAGTTATGTTCCAATTTCAGATTTTGGAAAAGTCTATGTGCATCTAAATTTTAGAATCAGTGAATAAATTTTTCGAGCAATCGATGAAAATTTTGGGTTGATTGAAATTGTATATAAAGACATAAGAATGGAGAGATGTCTCAATTGGCACATAAGGAGACAACTCAATCATCCACAGAAATATTCGGTTGACCTAATATATTGCATTTGACTGTTAAGTGTTATTTTTCATGAGCTCTGCACTGATGCAGGGGTATATTTGTTTGTGTTTGCAATGATGCAGATCCATTTTTCATGAGTTATGCACTGATAAATATCCAGTGGATTAATCTCGTTAGAAATTTTTAACAAACAAAACAGGGGGGTGTATATTTGTCTGTATCTCTTTTGTGGTTCGAGTCGGGTCGAGTGAGTTAGATTAGGGTGTGTTTTATTGAAAAATGAAACACTTAACATTGATTTGAGTTTTTCTATGAAAGAATCGGTACATGTGTAGACACGTAAAATTTATTGGATCAAATTCATATAAAAATTGGATTTGACCTATATTTTATTGAGTCTAAAATTATTTTGGGCTATAAAAATAATAAGTCCATTTTATTCCTCATCAAGGACTTCAAGGTCCATTTCACCTTGAGGCCCAAACTTATGCCACATCTCAAGTGACGTGGCATCCCAGTCAAATTAAAGACCAATGAAGCAAGACCACACACATCAAATGATGTGGAAATCCAAGTCAAGTTCAAGAGCCAATGAAATATCGTCAAGTGTCCAAATGACATATTTTTGGCCAATCACAAGCAACCTTGACACATAACATTGTGATAAGCTTAAAAATTGAATGAACCAATCAAAATGAGGCAGAAGAGGTTATTTACACTTGGACTGCCTATCCCCTACAACTATAAATAGGAGGGTTACACAATTTTCTGAGGTCATTCTGCAAGCATTGGAGAAAGCTTTTGCATTGACTACACGACTCTTCAACAAATTGACTAACGGAGTTCTTCTCGGAGATCAACTCGACAAGATGAAGTGCTGTCAAATAATTCCTGGAGATCCAAACACATTTCTAGGAGGCTTAAATCATCCGAAAGTTAGAGAATTACGCTAAAAGGCCCTCGAAATACGGAAAAGCTTAGGAGAGAAGAATCGAGAGAATAACAGAATTGTACCTGCAAAATTACTTTAAATAAAATTATTCTTGTTATTTATTTTCATTTTTGCTTGCAGTTAATTTTTCGCACCACGAAAATTTATTGCAAACAAATTTTGGCACGCCCAGTGGGATCAGTTCTACTCATCATATTTTCTTCCTGCGAAATCAAATTCAACCACTGGTATGGACTTCAAAAATACTAAAGTTGTCTCATACAAGAACTCTGCTACTGCCACATCTGATGAGCTCAGCCATGTTGGTCCACTCACTCGGTGCAAGTTGAAGACTAGTGGATGGGACGGATCTGAATACTTCACTTCATTGAAGAAGGCAAAAACTAGCAAATCTCATATGGCGGCTGGAATCACAACTCCTAGGGGCAACTTGACATCCTTGCTATGTGATGAACTCTCTCAGACTGGCGTAAATTTTAGTGGATCTGAAGATTCGACTGATTCTCCAGTTTCAACAAAGGTCAACGCCTTGATTGCTGACGCAACTGATATGGATGAGAAGTTCACAATATGGAACAAACCATTGAAGTTTTAAAGAAATCTGTTGAGGATAAAGATTTTCAAATCGCTCAACTGATGAACAAGTTGAAGTCCTTCGCCCCTGGAGAATCGAGCCACGACCCTGCTTATCCACCCGACTTTACTCTGCAAAATAAGAGTGTCGACAAGTCACCTAGAAAGACTAAATCTAAAAATGAGAAACAGTCTACTTTGGTTGGAGCTCTGTTTGTTCAGCAGTTGCAAGACATGATAACTAACTCTATCAGGGCTCAATATGGCGGAGCACCATAAAGTTTATTGTACTACTCCAAGCCTTACACAAGGCGAATTGACTGTCGATCCATGCCAACGAACTATCAACCACCAAAGTTGCAGCAATTTGATAGCAAGGGAAACCCGAGGGAACACATCGCCCACTTTTTCAAAACTTGCAGCAATGCTAGAACAAACGGCGATCTCCTGGTAAAATAGTTTGTCCATTCGTTAAAAGGGAATGCATTCGACTGATATATCAACTTGGAGCATGATTCAATTGATAGTTGGGAGCAGCTCGAGTAGGAATTTCTCAATCAGTTTTACAGCACTCGATGAACTGTGAGTATGATAGAGTTGACTGGCACTAAGCAAAGAAAAGATGAGCCTGTGGTGGATTACATCAATCATTGGAGGTCATTGAGTTTGGACTGCAAAGATCGCCTTTCTGAAATATCCGTTATAGAAATGTGCACTCAAGGAATGGATTGGGGCCTTCTATACATTCTTCAAGGAATCAAAACGCGAACATTTGAAGAACATGCTACACGAGCACATGACATGGAGTTAAGTATCGTAAGTCACGGGAAGGCTTCTCCTTTTGTTGATCTTACAAAAGAAAAGGAGTTTAAGAAGGGTACGACCCCAATGATCCATACTAAAGAATCCATGGCGGTGAAAGCAACTTCAATAAATGTCACGGCGAAGCAAAAAGTAAAGGAAGACGAAACCTCCAAGCAACAACCAAGGGAGGAAAAACGTCGCCCAACTTTGAAAGAGTTAGAAGCAAAAGTTTACCCGTTTCCAGATTCAAACGTACCTATGATCCTTGATGAATTATTGGCCAAGAAAGCCATTGATATTCTGGAATCAAAGAGGCCTGAGGAAATTAATAGGGTTAATCATCCTAAGTACTGCAAGTTTCATCGCGTCATTGGCCACCCGAGTGGGAAATGCTTCATTTTGAATGAGAAAATCATGAAACTAGTAAGTGAAGGAAAAATCACCATCGATATGGATGAAAACATGGATGCAAATCATGCTAGTGTTGTCGATCGACAAAAATGCTCCATGCTGCAGACTATACGAAGCACTATTTTATTGTAATTTGGGAGCCTCAGGCCGATTGAAGTTGATGATCGAAAAAAAACTTTTGAAGCTATAATAGAGGTAGACGACATTTCTGAAAATGATGAGGATGGCGGTTGGACTCTGGTTTCTTATAAAAAAAAAAAGACATCAACCGATTCCAAAGTTACGACTTCCTGAGCTGAAAGTGATGGGGCATAATGCGGATCAGCTACGACCATCAAAAAGTGTTAAGGTTAATGCTAGCAAGAGGACCAGTGGTTTGTTATCAAAGAAGGCCCGAAGACCTGTCACGTTACATGAGTTTTTTTTGAAAAAATTCCTTCAAGATAGCCAAGTCAGGGTGACACATGTAATTTCCAGCATAGAAGAACCCAAGGAAAGCAAACAAGAGCATTATCTAACAATAGCACAAAAATGTCATGTTAAGCCAGCAGTTGCACAGTGTTTTGCTGTAATTTCCTTCATCGATGATGACTTGTTGTTAGGGTTTAAACTGCATAACAGACCTTTGTTTGTCATAGGAGCTATTCAAGAACAATATCTCAATCGCATACTGATCGATGATGGTTCAGCGGTTAATATCATGCCAAGAACAATGCTCAAAAGGCTTCAAATCTCTATTGATGAGCTATCCTAAAGAAAAATAACAATCCAAGGCTTCAATCAAGGAAGACAACGAGCCATGGGAAAAATCTCCATAGAATTATCCATTGCAATATGAAATCAAGCACTTTGATTCATGTCATAGATGCCAAGAAATCATACAACTTGCTTCTTGGACACCCCTGGTTGCATGAAAATGGAGTGGTGACATCTTCTTTGCATCAGTGCATGAAGTATATGAAGGATGGTGAGGTAGTCAAGTTGATGTGGATATTAATACTTTCACAGAGACAGAGTCATACTTTTCAGATGCGAAATTCTACATGGACTCTTGTGAATTAGATGTGAAAAAACCAACACCCTCCAACCCAACTGGGGTCAATTCAAAAGAAGAGATAGGAGTGCAAGTGGGTGTTGCTGAACGAATCGCCATTAAGTTCTCATCATCTGAAGTAGACATGAAAGCAAAGACAGATAAAGAGCATTTAGTATTTCTCTACATTCAACGTGAACATCGAAGAGAAGGACAACCCTTTCTAGAGGCATATACTCAACAAGTTCTCCATCCAAGAAAAGAATAAGCCACGAAATATTGCAAGATTTGAAGAAGAGTATGACTGTACCGGTCGTACAAATTCAACCTATTACTCCTGAGTCCTCAAGAAATGACACCTTAGTTAAAAAGATAAAAGGTCACTTTGATCAAAAGACTTTCACATTACTTGAAAAATCAAATTATGACTTCTCCAATCCGACAAGACCAGGAGAGCTCAAAGATGAAGTCACTAGCGAAAAAATACATGGTCTTACAGCATCCCAAATGAAGATGAGAAAGCAAGGACATTATGTTGCCACTCCTAAGTTTGGGCTTGGATTCAAATTGCCAGAGCCTCTTTAAATTTCAGCTAGGAAGGTGAAGGAAACGACTTCATCTCACCACATCTCAGTAGAAAGGGAAAAGAAAGGTGAGGACGAGAAAACACCACAACGGACCTCAGTGTTTAATCGCATAGAAAAATCAACACCTCGTGTCTCTGTATTTGATAGATTAGGAGGCAAAGATAGTTGTAGAGCTTCTAACTTTGTAAAAAGATGTGTCACCACAGCGAATGCCTCTATTTTTCTTTGCTTAGGAACCACGGAAAAGCTATTATCTAGAAAGACGTTGTTGGGTCACGAACAATAATATTTCTCTGAGGACATTGATGATAAGGAAATTCATAGTTCTTTCCTATCGTGCATAAAGAACTATTGTTTTTACCAACCAACATCTAGGAGAAATAAAAGAAGATCCAGAGAAAGCCAGTGCATCATATCATATAACGGTGGAGGACAATCTGTGCCATGATGAAATAGATGATGATGTTAAAGAATCACCCCATCAACTAGAGGATGGAGTACAATCGATTGTAGATGAACTCAAGGAGATAAACCTAGGTACATTGGAGAATTTGTGCCCAACCTTTGTTAGTACACTTCTTACACCGCAGGAAAAGAGGGACTAGTTCAAGTTATTATTCGAGTACAAAGATGTCTTTGCTTGATCATACAAAGAAATGTCTGGCCTTAGTCCTAAGGTAGCTATTTATCATTTGGGGATCAAAAAGAGGGCACATCCTATAAAGCAGTGACAACGAGTGTTTCGCCCTGAGTTAGTAACATAAATTGAAGTAAAGGTCAATAAGCTCATCGAAGCTGGATTATTCGAGAGGTGAAATACCCATCATAGATCTCAAATATTGTACCTGTCAAAAGAAGAATGGCCAAATACGTGTGTGTGTTGATTTTCGAGACTTGAACAAGGCGTGTCCAAAAGATGATTTTCCAATACCAATCATAGAGCTCATGGTTGATGCTACGACTGGACATAAATCTATGTCATTTATGGATAGGTCTTCAGGATATAACCAAATCAGAATGTCTCTAAGAGACGAAGAATGCACGGTTTTTTGAACTCCCAAAGGGATATATTGCTACAAGGTGATGCCTTTTTGGTCTAAAGAATGCGAGTACCACCTATCAACGTGTAATGCAAAACATTTTTGATGATATATTGCATAAGAGGGTGGAATGATACATCGATGACTTGGTGGTGAAGACAAAGTGTAGGGACGGCCATTTGGATGATCTTCGTATTATTTTTGACAGGTTAAGAAAATTTGACTTGAAAATGAATCCACTCAAATGCGCATTTGGAGTTACTTCGGGAAAGCTTCTTGGCTTTATCATGCATCACCACAGAATTGAAGTTGATCCCACAAAGATTGATGACATTCAGAAAATGTCGGAGCCAAGGAACTTGAGAGACCTTCGCAGTCTGTAAGGAAATTTGGCATTCATTCGGAGGTTCATCTCTAACTTGGCTGGACAGTGTCAACCCTTCAGCCATCTAATGAAGAAAGATGCTCCTTTCCACTAGGACCAATCATGTCAAAATGCTTTTGAAAGCATCAAAAAATTCTTGATGAATCCGCCTGTATTAGGGGAACCAACTTCTGGGAGGCCATTGATACTCTACATTGCATCACAATAGAGATCACTTGGGGAACTTTTGGCTCAAGATAATGAAGCTAAGAGAGAGCAAGCATTGTACTATCTAAGTCAAACTTTGATAGGAGCGGAGTTAAATTATACGCTCATTTAGAAGATGTACTTGTCTTTGCTTTATCTGATAAATAAATTAAAGCATTATTTTGAAGCATACACCATCAAGCTAATTTCCCGAATTGATCCCATGAAGTTTGTGATGACTCGACCAGCTCTCTCAGGACGTCTTGCTAGATGGTCTATATTTTTTAACCAATATGAGATCATATACATGCCCCAAAAGGCTGTGAAAGGCCAAGCACTTGCTAACTTCCTCTTTGATCACCCTCGGCTAGCAGAATAGGATATTTTGGATGAGTTTCCTGATGAAGATGCATTATTTACTGAAGAAATATCTACATGGACAATGCTCTTCGATGGATCATCACGTCAAGATGGTTCAGGGGCAGGCGTCGTGTTGATATCACCAAAAAGACTGATCTTGCCATTTTTATTTGTTTTGGGTGAACATGTCCCAATAACGCTGCAGAGTACCAAGCTTTAATTATTGAACTCGAAATGACATCAGATATGAAGATTCCATAATTGGATAGCTACAGTGACTCTAAGTTGATCATAAATCAACTCTTAGGATGTTACGAGATGAAGAAGGAAGATCTTATACCATATCATTGATACACTACTTGTTTTCTTGAAAGGTTGGATCAAGTGTTCTTAAACCACGTCCCAAGAGAAGAAAATTGCATGGAGGATGCTCTGTCAAACTTAGCTATGACGATGGCACTCAGAGAACATGAGTCAACAAAGGTGCAAGTGAGTTATCGGTGGGTTATTCCCAGTTGCCTTGATCTTCCGTTGGATGAAATCCTACATACATCTATTCGAGTCGTTGAAGAAGAAGATTGGAGAAAACCACTAATTGAGTATCTCGAACATGAAGGCTGCCCGAGGAGCCATGGAAAATAGTATACATTAGGAGAATGGCACCACGATTCATCTTCCATGAGGGGATTCTGTTTCGTCGTTCTCACGAGGGGTTACTCTTACGGTGTCTTAACAAAGAAGAAGCTCAACAAACAATGGATAAAGCACATTCTGGTACATGGGGAGCACACCAATCAGGGCCTAAAATTTATTTTTGCATCAAAAAGATGGGCTACTATAGGCCAACAATGGTGATAGACTGTTTAGAGCATGCCAAAAGGTATCAAGCATGTTAATTCCATACTAATTATATACATCAGTCTCTAGAGCATCTCCATCCAACTATAGCATCATGGTCTTTCAATGCGTGGGGACTTGATGTTGTTAGACCTCTCCCAAAGTCTTCAAAAGGAAAAATATACATCTTAGCTGCTACCGATTATTTCTCGAGATGGGCTGAAGCGGTGCCACTAAAAGAAGTAAAAAAGAAAAATTTCATTGATTTTATCAAGTCAAACATCATCTTTAGGTACGGCATACCAAGGTACATAGTTAATGACAATGGAACACCCTTCAACAATAAGCTCATGAGGTCTTACTTGTTCAAAAGAAAGTAATCTTACTTGTTGTGCGAGTTCAGGCAATGACATAATGGAGCAAGGATTATTAACAGAAAATGCATCGCTATCTATAGTATCAATGTCCAAATCAACAAACTCGCTAGATTGGTCTTTTTCCTTTTTTTTATACTTTCAATGATGGTCTTTATCTTCTTCCATTGAGCTAGTGTCACCATTATCATCTACAACTTCATTAACTATGTGAATAGGCGGAATCTTATCTTCGTGGCATTTTGGTTGGCATCTTTCCACTATTAATCTCAAGCAAAAAAGAATCATTGTTTCGCTTGCGAGTCTTGTTTGAAACCACAGAAGGAGTGTCATTTAATTTCAATAAAGGACGACTTGATCCTTTTCCAGTTTTCATCAACTTACCCCTTGAAGGTGAAAACTTAGAAGACAACAGGCTCGTCTTTGACTTAACAAAGGAGGAAGTGGAATACTTACCTTGTTCTGATAGACAAAGGGGAACTTTTAAGATAATTTTATTGTACTCAACCAGGTTTGTTCGGCCAATATACCACCAATTTTCATACCTATTGGTCGTTAAAGGCCTTTCAGGATGTGGTGGTATACTAATGGTTGAGGAACTACTAAGACGGGTGCAAGAGTCCCAAAGTTGTACTAATTCTTTTAGTGTGCCATTATATGGTTGTTTGATGAAGTTCCTAGGAAGGTCTTGAACAAATCCAAACTATCGACTGAATCTATGGGGACTGTAAGGCTCCATGACAAAGTGATCATCAACCGGAGGGTAACGTAGCTCGTACGAAGACTAATGAAATAAACGTTCCAAGAACTAGACAATTCTCCATTGTCTTCTATAAATAACTCTTTGGGTTGTCGCATGTCCAAGGTGGGGAGATTGTATATATCGACATTCTGAAATAACCATCTTGCACCAGAAAGATCAAAGTTTCTAGCCATCATTTCCCCAGCAATCCTACACATACGAGCACCATTGTAATGATGTGCTTGATAGTAGGAGTTAAAATACGCACCAATCCATCCATATACATATTGTATGGGAAAAATTATTTCGCCTGCACTTAGGTTTGTTGAAGTTGTGATCTTTGTCAACCCTCTGTAGATATTAGCCAAAATGGGAATCGCTAATGCAAACCTCTCCCCATGAGCCATTAGACTTTCAATCTTAAAGATGCTAGGATGAATGTGGTCAAGTTTCTTAACTGGAAGGACGAACTTGCAAATCCAGCAAGCAAGAAAAGCAGCCAAGTTCGTCTCTTCTCTAAGAGACCCTTCCACAAATAACTCGACGAAAGGGATGTTCTCTTCTTTTGTTTGCGGTAAAAATAACATATCAATGTAACCGTGGGGACTGTAATTTGACTTTGGTTTAGCTTGCAGTTAAGGGCATCGTGGTGGAGGCTCCTTGTACTACTCCGGTATTTTGAACCAAAAATTCACCCAATCATGGACAGAAACCTCCTTAGACGCACCATTAGAAAGCTAATAAAATGCTGAAAATAAGTAAGCACCAGTTTTAGGCAAAAAAATGGCTTCCCTTGCTGATCTATTTGTGAAAATTCTTTGGACGAAGGGATGACTTCATCAAAAAAAGTTTCATGTACTACAAGGCCCCCAATTATACACATGTCCCATAATAAAATAGAAAGCTCACTAATGCCGACACATATTGTATTAGTCGAGGAATGCCAAAGTTCACAAAAGGCCTGCAAAACATTCTCATTGATGTCGTACGTGAATAAAGAGGCAAAAATAGCATCATAAATCTTAGTTTGTTCCAGCACCTCCTTTCTATAGCTAAGGACATCCTCTACCGACTCCCACTAGCAAGTAACATAACGAAACTCTCCAAATCCTAATTGGGGATAATTCCATGTAGCAAGGCCCTTATTCGAGCCTTTGGGGTATGTAGTAGCAGATTAATTTTCATGTGTGGATGAATGCAGCACAAAAGCAGTAGTATTAATGACCTTATTGAATTCAAGGATGTCAATTTCTTCTTTTGTTGACCATTTGTCTAGACGAAGGGACATGTCGAGCGATCCTCTGTCAAGCGGGAAGGCACCTATTATCGGAGGTTGAACTTTCAAGGTAAGGACGCTAGAATGAGAATATCATTCATTGTTTACGATTTCAAGTAGAGGATATGGTGACGTTTGGTCATGAAAGTATTAGGATATACTATTAACCATGTAATTTGTGTTATAGTATTATATTTTCATCCCATGTAAAGACTATTTATTATATTAATAAAATATTTATCTGAATAGAGCATTACATTAACATGTGTCCTTTACTTGTATAGTAGACAATTTTGTGTATGGAGTATTTTAATTCATGCACGGAAGATTAAAATTGTCGGTTCTTATAAGTAATTAAAGTTCACAATCATAGATGAGGTAGGACAAACTTCTTGATGATTGTAGCACAAGATTAAATATAATTTGATCTTAATTATGGGAGTGGTAATATTCTGACTTCTTGTGCTAGTACATTTCGTATGTATTGAATGGACCAATTAGAGATATTCGTTTATGTTCTGAATATTAATAAATGATTTCTCTAGACCATTACATGTACTTATACTCTTAATCTTGATATAATTATTATGATTTATGTGGTTTGTTTTGTCATTTTAATCTATTACAAGCTGAGACTCTTTTGTGAGTCAACACATTCCTGATAGGTTGGATGATGACGAATCACTTTGTGAAATATTAATTAGTTGATAGAACCATGTCTCAAACTTGAGATAGAAAACACCCCTTTATGGTTGCTTATAAGTTTTCACGTGAAAACCCTGTGGGTGGATTTTGTATCCGTCATGTGAAATAAGTTAAGCATTATAAATAAAGGATTAAATTAATTAATGAGTTAAATTTTTTAGAAAATTTAATTTAATTGATTGGTGTCGGTAATTCTAATATGGGGAGTTAAATAAGATGTAATGGTAGATTTTGAAATTAAATCGAGGAGTGCAATTACAGATTTTTAGTGGAATAATTTATAATTTATTATGATATGGTAATTCTTTCATCACCGAATTAATATCATAATTGGAAGCCTCTCTTAATAAATTTGTTGTCCCTGATATACCTGATTAACTAATCAATTTTGGAAAAGAAAAAAGAACTTACTAGAAGAAGTAATATTATTTACTGGTCTTCTAGAAGGAAAAAAATATCTTCTGACTTTAAATGGTTGAAAACGCTTTGGACAACTAAAGAGGCCTAAAGATGTTTGCCTCTTGATTTTTCCTTATTTATGAGTAAACAAGAATAAATAGGGTTTAGGATTCAGAAGATGAAGTGAATTCCATCTTTTCTTTGAGTCCAAAAAGACTTGCCCACACAAGTTTGATAAGCAAAGGTTAAGTCAGGCAGTAGTAGAAGACTGCAAAATTGAAGGCCAAGGCATTGAACGATATTCGTGAAAGATTCAAGAGGTAAGTTTTCTATATGTCGTTTTGATTACGTTATCTAGATTATATGTAAGTTATTTATCCTGTAGAATTATTGCTTCCGCTGTGCATGTTCTAACAATTGGTATCAGTAGTCTTCTTACATATTCTTGATAATGTAAAAGAAATTACATGATTTGTGCACATATTTCGGATAATAATTGTATAAATCATGTTGTTGCTGGCTGTTTTTCATGTTTTTGATATCATGTTATTGCTGGTTGTTTTTCATGTTTTTGATGATGTTATTGATTCCAACAAAATTTAAGTTTATCATCAAGAAAGCATAAAACAAATTTTGCAAAGTTTTGTAAATTAAGTGCAAAACGATGATGAGTCTTGACTAGGACCAACTATATTCGTTACTCAATGTATACAGTAGTAGTAAGGCCAAGCAGTGCAGGAAGCCCTGCTGTCCCTCGCAACAGTTCGGCCAATAATTGTCGATTTGGTCGGTTTTGGAGTTTTTCAGTTTTTTGACGAACTCCTAATGACCTAAAATTTGGTACATTTATTGGAAATGACCCACCTGAACAATACACATAGAATACTGTGATCCAGACCATTTTTTGGCCATTCGGGGTCGTTTTGATAAGTTTCTAGGCGTTTAATGTTTTCGGAAAAATTAAAAATTCTGAAAAAAATATTTTTTACAAATCAGTGGTGATAGGGATCATCCCTTATGATTTCCAGTGGTTAGTAATAGTACAAAATGTGAGTTTACATGTTGACATAGGTCATCTTCCCCATCGGATAAACTTGTATATTGAATACTGTTTTATAGTCTTGTTTTTTATGACTTGTATTAACTTTCCAACTATGTTACATGTTGGTTCAATGGTACAAAGACTTATGAAATATGATATTTATATAACTTAAATCAACAGTTAATCTCCAACTGAGTTGGTTCTATTTCATTTAAGAGATAAAATATCTGACATTACATGTATATTTGCTTAAATGGTTAAGTTTCCCTAACGATTCTGACTTTTTATGTCCATGGTTATATGTGTGATGTGGTTTTGAATAATTTTATTATCCTGCAGCATGTCTAATGATCTATTTTAATTTGATTATATAATAGATTAACAATATCTTCATTCAATCCCTTAACTTTTATCCTGAATCAAAATAAATTAGAAGGCCCTAACTATGTGGACTAGAAACATAATTTGGATATTGTTCTTACTGCTGAGGGCTTTAAATTTGTACTGATTGAGGAATGTCCTGTTAAGTCGGATGAACCCACTGATGATGAGATTAAAGCATACGATAAGTGGGTCAAGGCTGACGAGATAGCAAGATGCTACATTCTTGCCTCTATGGAAAATGTGTAGCAGCATCAACATCAGTCCATGACTACTGCTTACGATATGCTTGAATCTCTCAAAGAGATGTTCATAGAGCAAAATCGTGTTGCAAAGCAGACGGCCATGAAAAAAGCTCTTTTGAGCACAAAAATGGTTGAAGGAACTTCGATAAGGGAATATGTTCTTAAAATGATGAGTATATAACGAAATGGAAATTCTTGGTGCGGTTATTGATAAGGAGTCTCAGGTTGAGATGGTCCTATAGACTCTGCCAGATAGTTTTCAGTAGTTTTGCTTGAATTATAACATGAATAAGATAGACTTATCTCTTGTGAAACTGTTGAATGAGCTGCAAATAGAAGAATCTATCATTAAGCAACAAGTTTCTCCTGCGGCATTGATGGTTGACAAATCTTCGTCTTTGACTTCTAAGCCAAAAGGGGAAAAAAAAAGCCTTATAAGGTTTCAGGTGCTAATGGTGGTGTGGCTAAGCCTAAGGGAAAATGCTATTATTGCAAGCAACCTGGTCATTATAAGAAACTGTGTCCCTGCTACATAGCTAAAATGCAGAAACAAGGTACATCTTTTTCATTTGTTTTTGAAACATTTTTAGCGGCTGTTTCTATTCAATTTTGGGCTATAAATTCGGGAGCCACTAATCATACCTGCACATCCTTGCAGGGGTTTCAGAAAATATGGTGCCTAAGTGAAAATGAACTGAACGTGGTTCAAGCAAATGGGGAACCAGCACCAGCCTTAGCTATAGGAAATATTTCTATTTCGTTTAGTAGTTCTAGAGTTTTAGGACTGAATAATGTTCTTTACGTACCTTCTATAAGAAGGAATTTACTTTCAGTTTCAACAATAATGGATGCTGGTTACAATATTTATTTTGCTAATAATTGTGCAATTATTAAGTTTAATAAGCATTTTATTATTTTTGCTCCTAGAATACTTGATTTGTTTGTATTTGATGTTTCCCATGATATGCTACAAAAAATGGAACTTAATAATGTTGATCAATAACATAAAAGAAAACGTATTTCGGAATTGAGTGAAACATACTTATTGTACTTATGTCTAGGTCATATTAATATAAATAGGATCTCACGGTTGGTTTTTGATGGACCTTTGAGTTCATTGAAAGTGGAGGCACTTCCAACTTGTGAATTTTATTTAGAAGGTAAAATGACCAAGCCACATTTTCCTTCCAAAGAAAATAGAGCAGGTAATAAGTTAGAATTAATTCATACTGATTTGTGTGGTCCAATGAATATACAAGCAAGAGGTGGTTTTTAGTATTTTGTGACTTTCACAGATGATTACTCAAAATATGAATACATTTATTTGTTACACCGTAAATCTGAATGCTTTGAAAATTCAAAGAACTTAAGATGGAAACGGAAAAGCGACATAACAAACATATTCATACATTACGATCTGATCGTGGTGGTGAATACCTTTCTGTGAAATTCATTAAATACTTATCAGAATCAGGAATTATATCTCAATATTCTTCTCTGAGAACATCACAACAAAATGGTGTGGCAGAACTCCGAAATAGAACTCTTATGGAAATGGTTAGATCAATGTTAAGTTATTCAGATTTTCCCTTTTCTTTTTGGGGTTATGCATTAGAAACTGCAAATTATATTCTGAACTTGGTTTCTTCAAAATCAGTACCTTTAACCCCATCTGAATTATGGAGTGGGCGCAAGCCTAGTCTACGGCATATTCGGGTTTAGGGTTGCCCAGCACATGTGCTAAAAGGAAAAACTAATAAATTGGAATCTAGGACAGAAGTGTACGTTTTTATTGGATATCCAAAAGGAACAAAAGGGGGTTTATTTTATTTAATGAACCACATTCCTAAAAGTAAAATTGTTTTACAGGAATTGGATAATAGAATAACGAATAATGAAACACAAGAACAATTTCCAAAAACCGTTATTGACATACCACTACATCCACGTAGTGGGAGAAATGTCAATAGACAAGAGGTTTCACAAGAGCAAACACTTGACATTACACTACCTCAAAGTAGTGGGAGTAATGTCGAGCAGCCTGCAATTATAGAGTAAAATGTCCAGGAAAATGTTGAGGAACCTATCATAGTACGAGAAAACATTGAGGGTTTTCAAAATTTAGTTCCAAATGTAGTAGATCCTGTAGTGACTAGTCGTCGTAGATGAAGAATTATTAGAAAATCTTTACGGTTTGTGCTCTTGGGAGAATCATATGATAGAATCCCTGAGGAGCCTAATACGGAACCTCTTAATTACGATGAAGTACTACATGATAAAGATGTTAAAATGTGGATTGCTGCTATGAAATCTAAAATGGAGCCTATGTATTCCAATCAAGTCTGGAAACTTGTGGAACCACCTACGGGAATCAAAGACATTGCATGTAGATGGATCTATAAGAAAAAGAGAGGCGTGGATGGAAAAGTGTAAACTTTTAAGGCTAGGCTTATTGCAAAAGGGTTTACTCAAAAAGAAGGAATTGATTATGAGAAAACTTTTTCACCGGTAGCTATTCTTAAATCTATTAGGATTCTCTTATCCATTGCTGCTCATCATGATTATGAGATTTGGCAAATGGATTTCAAGACAGCTTTCCTAAATGGAAGTCTTGACGAGTGCATTTATATGGCACAACCAGAAAGTTTCAAGGAAAGTGGTAATGAACATAAGTTTTGTAAACTTAAGAAATTCATTTATGGTTTGAAACAAGCATCTTGAGCATGGAATACTTGTTTTGATAATTTGATTAAGACTTTTGATTTTAATCAATGTGAAAATGAGTCATGTGTTTATAAAAAATGGGATAGAGACACAGTAGCATTTTTTATTCTGTACGTAGATGATATTTTGCTCATAGGAAATAATGTGAGCATGCTGAATTCTATTAAGGAGTAGTTGTCCTCGCATTTTGATATGAAAGACTTGGGAGAAGCGGCTCATATCGTTAGGATCAAACTTAAGCGAGATCTCAAACAAAGAATATTAGGCTTATCTCAAGAACTTTATGTTGACACTATTCTTGCAAGATTTAGTATGCAAAATTCTAAAAAGGGATTCCTTCCTTTTAGGCATGGAATTACTCTCTCAAAAGACCATTCGCCCAAAACGATTGATGAGATAGAGAGAATGAAGGTGGTCCCTTATGCTTCTACTGTAGGGAGCCTCATATATGTTATGTTATGCACCAGACCAGATATCTACTTTGTTGTTCGCATGGTTAGCAGATTTCAGTCTAATCCTGGGCAAGAACATTGGACTGTGGTTAAGCATATAATCAAGTACCTTAAAAGGACTAGGGATTACATGTTTGTTTTTTACTTCGGGGATCTTATACCTATTGGGTATACTGATTCAGATTTTCATTCAGATAAAGATTCTAGAAAATCTACCTCAGGATATGTGTTAACTTTAGGAAGTGGAACCATTGTTTGGAGGAGTATCAAGCAATCATGTGTTACTGATTCCCACCATGGAAGCCAAATATGTAGCTGCCTCTGAGGTGGCTAAAGAGGTTGTTTGGCTCGGTAACTTTCTGAAAGAGCTTGAAGTTGTTCCTTCGGTTCAAATACCACTACCACTTTATTGTGACAATAGTGGTGCAGTTGCAAACTCGAAAGAACCATGAAGCCATAAAAGAAGTAAGCATAATAAGAGAAAATATCACTTGATTCGGGATATAACTCAAAGGGGTGATGTGAGAGTTTTGAAGATTGAGTCGAAGAACAATTTGGCGGACCCATTTACAAAGGGAATAACCCAGAAGGTTTTTGATAAGCATGTGGAAGAAATGGCTGTTAAAATTGTGCATTCATGGTTATGAGTCTAAGTGGGAGATTGTTAGGATATACTATTAACCATGTAATTTGTGTTATAGTATTATATTTTCATCCCATGTAAAGACTATTTATTATATTAATACAATATTTATTTGAATAGATCATTGCATTAACATGTGTGTCCTTTACTTGTATAGTAGAAAATTTTTTCATACGGAGTATTTTAACTCATGCACGGAAGATTAAAATTATTGGTTCTTATAAGCAATAAATTAACGTTCACAATCAAAGATGAGGTAGGACAAACATCTTGATAATTGTAGCACAAGATTAAATATAATTTGATCTTAATTATGAGGGTGGTAATATTCTGACTTCTTGTGCTAGTAAATTTCTATGTATTGAATGGACCAATTAGAGATATTTGTTTATGTTCTAAATATTAATAAACGATTTCTCTAGACCATTACATGTACTTATACTCTTAATCTTGATATAATTATTATGATCTATGTGGTTTGTTTTGTCATTTTAATCTATTAAAAGGTGAGACTCTTTTGTGAGTCAACATATTCCTAATATGATTGTGGTTTTTTCGTAAGATGTATCTATACAAATCTACTTTCCAATTCCAAAAAACTTCACCTGATTCCAATACTTCCACGTTGAGATATGAAATTTATCGTGACGCTGCGCAAAGCTGAAATAACTAGCAAACCAAGATTAGGAGATTGTCTTTGGAGCAATATATGAGATGATTCGGATGCAATCTAATTATGGTTTCTGCGCTAAACATATCTCTACGAATCTACTTTCCAGTACAAAAAACGGCATCTGATTTTGATACTTTCACATCGAGATATGGAATTTATCGCGACGTTGCGCAATGCTGAAATAACTAGCGAACCAAGATTAGAAGGCTATTTTAGAGCGATATCTGGGATGATTCAGATGCAATTTAATGCTGGTTTCCACGTGAGATGTAGATCTACAAGTCTAGTTTTCAACGCAAAAACCGGCTCCTGATTTTGATGTTCCTATGTCAAGATATGAGAGTTTTGGTGAAACTGCGCAAAACAAGTAAAAAGTGATGAAACAGAACTGAAGGTCTGATTTTGAAACGATACCTGGGCAGATCTGGAGATAAATTGAGCATGGTTTTTGCGTATAATGTAGCCTCATGATTCTACGTTCCATCACTATAAGTTATTTGTGATTCAGACACCTCCACGATGCGTTATGAAGCTTCTTCCACAAACGCCCCAAAGTGCCCAAAAGCTCGATTGTGAAAAAAGAGCAAAAAGAGGAGAAGAACGGGAGTTGAATTTCTGCTCAGATAGAATTACAATAACTTAATGGGGTGGTGATGTCTTTTTATAGACTCTGAAAGGCCCTAGTTTGATTTCGAAAAGGAATTTGCTGAACAAGTTGACTTCAAGAAGAATTGGGACATCCAAGGGTCCAAAACAAGTCAAATTCTTAATCCTTTTCGAAGTGGGATAACATCATTATTTAATCCTATTAAAATTCTATATAAGACTAATACCCGAATCCTACAAGGTTTGGATATATTTAGTTTTAAACAAAATTTTACACTCCTAAGAAAGGGATTCACGTTATTCTACCTAGATTATGATGACTTCGAGGAGTCGAATTTCGACAAAGTGATCAAGTCTTGCAAAAAAAATAAAGGCTCCACAAATACTTCAAATCTCGTCTCTAATAAGTCCGACAAATCAAACACCTTGATGAGCTTTAAAGTAGGGGGCATCTGTATACACGTAAAATTTATTGGGGCAAATTCATATAAAAATTGAATTTGACACATATTTTATTGCGTCTAAAATCATTTTGGGCTTTAAAATAATATGCCCATTTTATTCCTCATCAAGGACTTCAAGGTCCATCTTACCTTGAGGCCCAAACTTATGCCACGTGTCAAGTGACATGGCATCCCAGTGAAATTAAAGACCAATTAAGCAAGACCACACACATAAAATGATGTGGCAATACAAGTCAAGTTCAAGAGCCAATGAAACATCGCTAAGTGTTCCAAATGACATGTTTTGGGCCAATCAAAAGCAACCTTGTCACATAACATTTGTGATAAGCTTGAAAATTGAATGGACCAATCAGAATGAGGCAAAAGAGGTTATTTACATTTGGACTGCCTATCCCCTACAACTATAAATAGGAAGGTTACACAATTTTTTGAGATCATTCTGCAAGCATTGGAGGAATGATACGGGAATTCCTGGCTCGAGACCTTTCACACGAAGTCAAGCACGTGAGTTGCAATGACTCCAAGCCTTGTTCACATCCTTGGCCATGTGTGAGGCCCTTGTGAACCCATCTAAGGTCCTATACTTATTAAAGTGTGAAGAGGCCCAACAAAACACCCCAAACCCATCCACTTAATGTCAAGGGTATTGTGGTCTTTTGTCCCTTCTTTGTAATTGACTAAATAAGCCATTTATTAGGGCTAGTCTTTTAGTTAGTTCATTCATATTTTGGAAGACAACAAATACTTGTAATATTTTGGAACTTTTCTCATCCATTGAAGAAGCCCCAATTTTGAAAACTCACTAGTAGAATGATACTAGTGTTGTCTCTTAGCTAGAAACTAGGATCTTGGAGTTCTTGAGTTCCTCTTGGTCTAAGTAAGAACTTGGTATTGATATTCACTACTCTTAGGGTCCTTTCTCATTGTTATGGTTCTTAGATCTTTGAATATTGTATGTTAAGTTTCTATCTCTTTTGTAATCTTGTTAACTTTGTGTTGTTGAATCTAAAGTCTAGTGAATCCGTGTGGGGCTCTTTAGATTCACTAGAATTGTTTCCTTGTTATTCATCTCATTTTCTTGTTCAAAACACAAACTCAAAGTCTAGTGAAGCCGTGTGAGGCCTATTTCGATTCACTAGCAATGTGTTGTTCATCTTGTTATTCTTGAGTTGGTTGAAATCTCTTGATACATACTTAGTTTTGTATCATTTGGTATCAAAGCTTGTGGTTAATTTTGTTCCAACAAAATCAATCTTGGGATTGGTAGTTGAAGAATTACAAAAAAAAAATTATTGAAATCAGAAAATTCTAGAAAAAAAAGAAATTTGTCCATCTTGTTCTTGGCCAAGAAAATTGTGTTGTGTTGTTGTCTTGGACGATATTGGTGTTTGTGTGTTTAGATCTAGATGTTATTTTTTTTGTCTAGTTTGTTTCTTGTGTTGATTTCTTTCTCATCAACACAAAAGGTGTCTAAGGCTAAGTTGAGCTTAACATATTGACATTGCTATTGTGGACTTGAAGTGGTAGTATGATGAACTTGAAATAGGCCGAGTTGTGTGTTGTTGTTGCCTAACGTTTAAAGTGGGCTGTTGTTGGTGAATTATGGTTGTGTTCTTAAATTATTGTTGTTGTTTTCATCTTGATCTTCTCCTCATCTAATATCTTGACCACTATAAAGACTAAAATAGATCCAAAAAGGTTGCAAGACAACGTTGTAAAGTTATTTGTGAGAAGACTTGCCAACATCACTTCCTTGATTTAACAACCATTTTTCTTTAAAACAAGGAGCCTTGTCTTGTGGAACTAGTAAAGTCAAGCCTCACCTTTTTTAGTTGGAAAAAGTTGAAAAGTTACAAGACTTTACTTTCCCTCCAAAAGCAAAGTCATCCATTACAAAATTGTGAAGATTAAGTCTTCAAGTTGTTGAACAAAATGTATGGACCCATGACCAATACCATGCTGCCACATCACCTTAATCATTGTTCATGTCATTAATTAAGCTCAATTTGTATATTCTAGTTTCTAATTATCGATTCTTATTTTCTTCTAATTGACTCGAGAACTAATTAGCAAGCTAGTACATTCCTACTAGGTTGTCAATTAGTCTTTGAAGCCTTGTATTCGTGTCATCATTTGTTTGTGTGCTTTTGTCGTTTGAATACATTGTAAATCCTTAACTCTAGTCCGACAGGAATTCTTTGAGTTTCAAACAAGAATCTATTCCGGACAAGAGCATACTCATACCTTAAGGATTCATAGGTTACTAGCCAATCTACAACACTTATGGAGCTTAAGTGTGAGTGAACCAAGAGAGCGTAAGTGAGGAGAGGGATTTTAAACTAAATTATTTGTTACTTGTTTAGGTGATACCTTGAAAATGTAGAAAACCATGTCTCAAACCGTGGATTCTAATAAAATGGAAAATATGAGGGTCACTCTTGAGGCTATGACCCAAACTATTAAAAGGTTGAGTACGGAAGTGGGAGCCATAAGGGGAGAAGTGATGACTATTAGTGAGAGGTTAGAACAAGTGGAGAGTCAAAGGAACTCTCACCCTTCTACTTCTCGACATGTTTCGTCAAGTGGACATGATAGAACTTCCTCCACAACCGTTACTCCCGAAACATGACCACAATTGCTAAATCCTTCACTAGCTCTACTAAATACCGCAACCCAAACCACTCATAACCCCCTAAACCGAGACTCCAATAGACCAACTCATTCCCAAACTCCTCAAGTTCCACAAGAGGGACTTGGGCATCCAATACCTTTACTGAATCCAAACCCACCCTTCCGAGCCCCACTAAACCAAAGACCACCACCTCCATAAAATCCAATCTCTCCAAATCAAGTTTCAAACATCCAAAACCATCCCATCTACTTTGATGAATATGGTAGATAGGATTATGAAGGTTATGGATCCTTTTACGATACTTACATAAGGGAGGAGGAGATGAGAGGGGAGCGTGTGGATCCAAGAAGATACCAATGGTATGGAGAAAGGAGAAACCGACACCAAGAGAAAGACGTAGGCATCAATACCATCAAATTGAGCCTACCAATATTTAAGGGTGAAAGTGATCCCGAGGTATATCTTGCTTGGGAGTCGGCGTGTGATAAAGTGTTTCAAGTGAATGATATCTCGAAAGAGAAGAAGAGTTGTTATGCCATAGCTCATTTTGAAGGCTATGCTAACACTTGGTAGGAATACTTCAAGCGGTTCGGCAATGAGTTGGTAGAGGGGAAACCACCACCATGGTTTTAGTTGAGGTACCTAATGAAGAAACGGTATCTTCCCGAAAGCTATCGTCATGAGTTGTTTTCTAGATTGTACAACTTGCGGCAAGGGAATAGAACTGTTATGGCATATTATGATGAGTTTCAACAACTCATGTTGAAACTTAATCATTGTGGGGAACAAATTGGTCATGACATCATTTGGTTCAAGTGTGGGTTGAACAAATAGATCTCCACTCATTTGACACTTCACAAGTTTGATACCGTCGAAGGTATTTTCCAAGCGGCTCTTGAGATTGAAAGGGAACTTAAAAGAGAGGTCTTCATTCAAAGCAAAGGGAAAATCAACCTTGGGTTGGACAAGGGGAAAGGATATGGTTCAATCCTCTTCGGGTTAGCCCAAAAACAAGGACCAACCCGCCACTACTAGGCTTCCCGAGCCCAAAACAGTCCATGAAATCCCTTCGAGGCAAGAAGTTCACAAGTATCTGAATCCTAAAGGGTTCCAATCTTCAAGTGCCAAGTTTGGGGGCATAAATCCAATGAATGTCCTAACCGACGCAATGTAATACTAAGGGAAGGTAAATTGTATTTCCTTGGTGAAGAAGTGGGTATTGAGGGTGATGAGAGTGAGGCCGAGCCTCAAGATGGAGAGACAGCCGAGAGGGAGCCACTGATGATGATGATGATTGTGAGGATGCTTATTCGCAAGAAGGAAAGTGTGTGGTTCCAAACTTTTTAGTGAGTCGTGCCATGATTAGTAAAGCGCTAGATGATCCTAGCCAACGGGAGAATCTATTCCATACTAAATGCCTTGTAAAGGGAAGTGTGTGCACTATGGTGATAGATAGTGGAAGTTGTGTGAATATGGTTAGTGTTGCAATGGTGAACTTCTTAAAATTGCCGACTACACCTCACACTAGTCCTCACAAGTTGCAATGGTTCAATGAATGCGGCGATTTAAAGGTCACAAGGCAATGTATGATACGTTTTAAGGTAGCCAACTACCATGACGAGGTGTTTTGAGATGTGATACCAATGCAAGCTTGTCACCTGTTGTTAGGAAGGCCTTGGCAATATGATAGGTCGACCAAACATGAGGGAAGGTCCAATCGGTATACACTTGAGAAGGATGGCTAAAAGGTCGCTCTTCATCCATTATTACCTTCCCAAGTGAATGAATTACACCAAAAGATGCAGGAATTGAGGGAAAAGGAAAAGAAGGTCGAGAGTGAGGGAAAAAAGGGGAATTTGAGAGTGAGGGGGTAGGGGAAGATGAGGGGCCCCTAAATTCTAAGGGGCACGGGAGCATGGTGATGATGGATAGGAGGAAGGAACTATTTATGGATCATGACGAGGATACTCCGATGCTCCTTTTGGCTCATTATTTTAATACTAACCCTGCTAAAGTTTCCATTTCTCCTCCTATTTCTCATGTTTTGCAGGATTACGAGGATCTCTTCCCAAAGGAATTGCTGAAAGGGTTGCCTCCACTTCGGGGCATTGAGCACCAAATTGATTTTGTACCGGGCTCACAATTGCCCAACAAATCGGCTTATAGAAACAACCCGACGGATACTAAGGAATTACAATGCCAAGTTGAGAAACTTCTCAACAAAGGGTACATCAAGGAGAGTATGAGCCCTTGTGCGGTTTCGGTGCTACTAGTTCCCAAGAAAGACAAGACTTAGCGTATGTGCGCTGATTGCTGAGCCATCAACAAGATGACGGTAAAATATCATCACCCTATTCCTAGGCTAGATGATATGCTTGATGAATTGAGTGGTTCATGTTTGTTTTCTAAAATTAATTTGAGGAGTGGCTATCACCAAATCCGTATACAACCGGGTGATGAATGGAAAATCGTCTTCAAGACCAAATTCAGTCTCTATGAATGGATGGTTATGCCATTCGACCTAACAAATGCTCCAAGTACTTTCATGAGGCTAATAAATCATGTGATGAATCCATTTATCAAAAAGTTTGTTGTTGTTTACTTTGTTGATGTGTTGGTGTATAGTAAGTCCTTAGATGAGTATGTAAAGCATTTACAATGTGTGTTTGATGTCCTCCGAAAGGAGAAGTTATATGCTAATCTAGAAAAGTGTTCTTTTGGTGTCCGTGAAGTTGTATTTCTTAGGTTTATGGTGAGCTCAAGAGGGGTCGAAGTGGATGAATCTAAGATTAACGCCATTAAAAATTGTCCAACTCACAAAACCGTAGGTGAAGTGAGAAGCTTTTATGGGTGGGCTAGTTTTTATAGACATTTTGTCAAAGTATTTAGCACCATTGCCACCCCCTTGACCGAAGTAATTAAAAAGGATCGGTATTTCAAGTGGGGAGATGAGCAAGCTAAGGCCTTCAAGGACTTGAAATCTATGCTCATCTCGGCCCCTTTGCTACAATTGTTGAATTTTGACAAGACTTTTGAGGTCGAATGTGATGCTAGAAAAGTCGGCATAGGCGTGGTTTTAATGTAAGAATTGAAGCCTATTGCCTACTTTAGAGAAAAGCTCAAAGGAGAAACTCTAAACTACTCTACATACGATTTAGAGTTGTATCCCTTGATTAGAGCCTTGGCCACTTGGCAACATCATTTGTGGCCTAAAGAGTTTGTGATCCGAACGGATCATGAATCCTTGAAGCATCTATAGGAACAAGACAAGCTTAACCGGCGGCATGCCAAATGGATTGAATTTCTTGAAACTTTCCCTTATGTTATTCATTACAAGAAGGGTAAAAATAATATGATTGCCGATGCTTTATCTCAAAAACATGTGATTGTGTTTACTTTGTCATCTAAGTTGATGGGGTTTGAAAGCCTCAAGCCTTTATATCTCGAGGATCCTCACTTCGCTCAAATCTATAGGAAAGGTAAAGAGTTGGATAGGGATAGGTGGGTTACGGATAGGGGTTTGATAACGCTCAATCTACAGCTCTCGTAGGAGTGTAAAGCGGTCGTTAGCAAATATAGAACCCAACCTGGGTTGGGTGTCGATCCCACAGGGAATAGCTTGGCCAACAAGTAAGCAAGATTACTAAACTTTTGGTGCAAGTCTCGTAAAAAGAGGGGATTGTAATGTGTCACCAAAACAATTAAATAAAAGCTGAAAATAGAAAAGTAAAAGAGAAAGATTGTTACGTAAGTTGTAAACAATGAGAATTGAGGCGTTGGGGTTATGTCCACCTTCTGAGGTATACGTCTCTATTGGCTATGAGTGTGTAGAATTCTGACATGCAATTGCTTATAGAGGATTGTAGTCGATGGTAAATCCAAGCGTCTCTCGACCTAAACAAGGACTATTTCACTTTAACTCTCTCGAGCTTAAAGCGTGTCTAACGGTACGAATTCTCCAAGAGGTTAGTCCAGTTACGGCACTAGCTTTTTAATAGGAAAGGGTGTCCTACTACCTTGACATTATCTCTTTTCCAGATAAATAACTTTTCTCTAGAACAAGTTAAATGTTAGAATGGTGTATTCTTGCGTTTGCAACCGCAAAGAATGTAGATTAAGATGAAGAGAATAATGATATAAGCAATATACGTGCCTTGAACTCACAAACTCACAGCAATAGATAGTATCTCATACGGCTTCTATAACCCCAACAGAGAAGTTTAGTTACCCATGAATGCGAAGGAAATCACGATTGACATTGTTATTATATCACGATATTGAGTAATGGCGTGTAGATCAAGTGGTAGGCGTGAGGCGTGATTCCTTAGCAAGTAACGATTCTCTTGTTGTGGAATTTAAGAATAGAAGAGTAGAAGAAGAAAAATAGAATTGAATTGTAAGACGAGAAGTTAAGAAGATGTTTAGTTATAAGAAGATGTAAGAAGATGTTCTAAAATCTCTAGCATGATAGGGTATTTATAATACCCATATCCTACTCCTACTAAGCTAATGAAATAAATAACCAAATCCTACTAGACTAATGAAATCCTTAACCCAAATGTACTAGGTTAAGGTAACATTATCATAATCCACATAAAATAATGAAATACATAACCTAATTGTACTAGGTTAATGTATCATTGTCAAAATCTAGCTTTGTGTCTGTAAGTCCCCAAAGTCTTCAGACATGTTGTTTTAGCCCGGGACAGATTTTCCATGCAGCAGATTTGGTCCTTAGGCGTGTAAACTCCCTTCCCTTCCTTCGTGAGCTTTCTTTTGCGTCAAGTAAGCCATAAAATGCTGAATTCTGCATCATTTATACCTGAAACTTTACTAATCATGTTCGTTATCTTATTTACAGGAAAAAAGGACTAAAAGTGCATGAAATATATACTTTGTTCTCAAAACTAGGCTAAAATATGGGCAAAATGTATTGATATAGGCGTGTAAATCCGCCTATCATCAACACCCCACACTTAGAGCTTTGTTCGTCCTCGAACAACATATCATGTCCTTCTAAACATCAACTTAGGGTTTTTACAGCAACAACACAAAACATTCTTCAAGACAAGCACAACAATTATCAACAAAGAGTAGCTTTCCGATTATAAGTAGAAACAGTTTAACCTCTAGCATAGACTCGTGATGGTGATCAACTCGCATGCAAACTTTAAGGTGCATGGAATCATATACAACTATCCAAAACTCATCAACCATGTGTGTCTCACAATATAGTACCCATAATCACTCACAACTATAGCATATTTTTCAAACATGGGTATCAAAATATCCTTGCTCTCACTCTCACAAAGAGTTCATATGTAGCAACTGATGACCATAGGCTTGCCCTTAATGTAGTACTCTACTAAATGTCGGAATGTTAAGATTAGGATCAAGTAGGTCTTTTGATGGTTGTAATGTAGGCTAAGGGACGGGTTGGACTATTTTGGCCAAGAATAGTGACTAGGTTCCTAAGCGCTTTAATACATCACTTTGTATCATTGACACTTTTTTCTTTCAACCTTTCTTCTTTCTTTTTTTCTACCACCCTTGTTCTCCTCTTTTTTCAATTTTAAGCACAACTCACTTTTCAGCTTTCTTTTCCTTTTTCTTTTCACAACATACCTCTTATGATAGCATTTTTTTTTTCATAACACATTCAAGAACCATTCCAATTTATAGCATTATACTCACCCAATTTCCTTTTATGTTGTCACATGACTTTTTCACTTTAAAGCACTTAGGGATTTTGGGATCAAATTACGGTTTTGAAAGAAATGGATTAGGCTTACATACAAGGTTGTCAAAGAAATAGGCTAAAGGCTCAAAAGGGTTAATTAGGATGATGTCCATGGGTAGGTAAAACTGAAGGTAAACATGTATAGGTTGCCAAACAAAATGCCTAAATCATATCCTAAACTTACACTCCTTATTTTCGCTTTGCATACATACCAGGCAAGTTCTAGCATCAGCCACATACATAGAATATACTATTATCTCACACACACAAGGCACATGTCGACTTGATTGGAAGTAATATAGACTCGCGACCCAACAAGTGAAGGAATTGAATCACACAATATCACATATTGAGTCACAACTAGAGCCTAAACATCTCAATAGTCACAATTTTAGCACATACTCTTGTTATAATCTCATGTTGCCTATCAAAATAATTTCATGCGAAGCTAAAAAAAAAATTTAACTACTAAAAAAACAAAACGAAACAAAAATGAAACAAAAGCAAACAAACATAGATGCGAATAGAGAAGTATAGCATGCAATACCACCACCCCACACTTAGTCGGGACACTGTCCTCAGTGGAAAATAAATACGAGGAACCTGGTTGGTCGGACTTATCCTCTATGTCTGGGGTCATACCCCTTGCATTGGAATCATCATCAGAGTCGTCATCCTCAGAAGTTCCTCATAAGTATCCCACTTAATTCCAAGCGTGAGTCGAGGTATTTGCAGCGAGGAGGGTTCTCCTTGGTCCTTGCGACTTCTCTTTTTGCCCTTTTGGGAGGTGGTAGCCTTCTCCTTGCCTTGTCTCGCTTTAGGTGCCATTGTACCTGAGACTAGAAATAGTGTTAGTGGTAGCACAATATCAATGGATACAATCTATGCACAAGCAGTAGGGGTACCACCCCACACTTAGTTTTGTTGACACAAATCAGTGAAGTGAAAGTAGTTGATTACTCAGATTTCGTCGACATACGTTTTAGGAGTTGTATTCTGGAAAGAAAATAAGTGATGTATCACTACTTGCAGCCATTGCAATACTTTCATGTTAGGTATAACAAGACTACTACATAGGGATTACATCATGGTATCGTTTCTATCAATAAACTCAACCTCCTATGTCAGTAGGCAGTTATAAGTCTTATTCCGATGAACGGGATATTCTAACATGTAAGTATTCAAGTGACAATATTATGCAATGTTCATTACTATAGCAATTCTGCAAGTAGTATAACAATGCATCAAAATCAAATTCAAGTCGGACATAAGTTAAGAGCATCCTAACGTACATGTTCACTCACTTGGTTTTGTATCAACAATTCAAACACGTTCACATCACCAATACTTTTTCAAGATTTAGCAATTCATAATAGGTGTAGTAAAGTAGTACTTACAAAATATAAATGAAGAACAAAATAGTACTTACTTGGTTGAAGCCTTTGGATGATGTTCTTGTGATGAAAAAGAGCAAAAGGAAACTTTTTGATAGGTTTTGGAGACTATAGGTGGTGCATAAGCTAGGTTTCCAATGTGTTTTTGGTTCAAGACTAAGTCTCATATTTATAAGAAAAGGTTGGGTCGAGTTTTAGCCCATTAAAATCGGATTTGGAGACCAAAAGTGACCATAGGTGGTGCCTAATGCTTTGCCTAGTTGAGCAGAATGCCATAGCATATGCCATGCATTTATTTAAGAATGCCATACACTATGCGGCGCATTTTCTATAGCATAATGGGACATATGCGCCGCATAGTCTATGGCATATGAGATACTGAGACCAAATGCCATAGCATAGGCGGCGCATAGTCAAAAGCATACCTAGGAATAGGCGGCGCATAGTGTATAGCACACTAGATTCCGAGACCTTAGGCTATAGGATAGGTTGTGAATCGTTCTTGGCCTAGTTTTACCAAGGCCTAGCCTTCCTCGAAGCCTATTTTGGCGTGAGAAAGGCTCAATCCATAGCCTTATGCATCACCCTTCCTAACTTACCAACTTTACCATACAATGCATCTAAATCATCAATTGAAATCAATCTCCTCGTTGACTACTTCTTGCACCTATATTCACTCAAACAAATGAAAACGATTAGTACGATGGGTTGCCTCCCACCAAGCGCCTTAGTTTTGGTCGTGGCACGACTCTTATTTTTGGATTTTTCATTTATCAAAATCAAATCAAGTACTAGAATGAAAGAAAACGATAAACTATAAATGAAAAATGATAAACGATGGGTTGCCTCCCATCTAGCGCCTTATTTATTGTCGTGGCTCGACATAGTTACCTCGAGTACTCAGACTTCGTCGAGGTAAATGGTGGATCGTTTTCTGAAAGGATTTAGACGACAATGAGGCTTACCTGTGGGCATGCGATCTTCTTCACCAATTATATCATCAATAGTCCAACCCATAGCTCTCTTGTATCTCTTCAGAGCAGAGATGAGAGCCTCTACGTGTTGTTTACTTAAATCATCCGCACTCACCGGAAGTATATTTATACTTTCCAAGAACACATACCTTAGATAATTGGGGAGCTCTTTCGATTCTAGCATTGGTGGCTCTTCAAGGGAAGTCTTCGTTGTTGGTGACGGTTGATTCTTAAGATCACGGTCCGGTTGCTTAGGAGTATGGGAATAGGACTCTATTTCTGTTAGATCACCCATAAGTTCTTCATATTCTTTAGCATCCTCATGCTCAACATTCAGCAGCGCAGCAGACAATGGCTCAACAGTAGGTTGTTTCTCTACAGATAATGCTTTCTTACCTTCATAATGAACATCAGCTACAGAGAACACATCCATATCTCTTGGCTGCTTCATCGCTTTGCACAAATCAAAACGAATCACTTCGTCATTCATTCGAAATAAAAGCTCATTATCTCTCATATCAATAAGCACACTTCCTATTGCAAGGAAAGAACGTCCTAAGATTATGGGAACTTCAGAATCCACCTCGCAATCCAAAATCACAAAGTCTGCAGGAAAGATGAAGGAAGAAACCTTCACCAACACATCATTCAAGATACCCACAGGTCGTTTTACCGACCTATCAGCCATCACGAGCCTCATATTGGTTGGTGTCGGATCGCCTAACCCCAACTTCTTGTAGACGGATAGTGGCATCAAATTGATGCTAGCACCCAGATCGCACAATGCCTTAGCAAAATTCATAGATCCAACCGTGCAAGGAATAGTGAAAGCACCAGGGTCTGCCTTCTTTTGTACTAAGGACCTTGTGGCAATTGCACGACAATGATGAATATTATCTGCCGGCTCATAACTTGCTGCCCGCTTCTTTGTCAACAGGTCCTTCATGAATTTAGCATACCCAGGCATTTGTTCCAGTGCCTCGACCAACGGAACATTAATAGTCAGCTGCTTTAACATCGTCATGAATTTGCTGAACCTTGTATCATCTGCCTGCTTCTTCAATCTTTGAGGAAAATATGGGGGTGGATATGGAATTGTTTTCTCCACGGATTTCTTCTCCTCTTGCTTCCGAATTTTGGTAGTTTTAGGCTGCAACCTACTAGGGGTGACGTCATGGACGTCTTGGTCAGCTTCTATGGTGTCATCATCTTCCTTATTTTTGGCCACTTGCTTGCTTTTTGCTGAAGGTTCCAGCACCTTACCGCTTCTGGTAGTGATGGCCATGCATGACCCATCATTCCTTGGGTTTTGCACAGTATCGCTAGGTAGAGTGCCAGCCTTTCTTTGATTGAGTGTTGCTGACAATTGGCTCAATTGCTGCTCTATTTGCTTGATTGAAGTGGAATGAGAATCAACTAGTTGTTTCATGGAGGACAAATCATTAATTACCTCAGTAACTCCCGCGCTTGTTGCTTCCACTCCTTTCAATAATTTAGCCATCATGTCTTCCATACTTCCAGAATTAGATGTGGTGGTATCACGTCTACCAGGGGGAACGTACAAACCACTCTTTTCATTCTTGTTCTTCCAACTACCTTGGTCCATGTTTCCAGATTTACCATAATAGTTCCGACCTTGGTTTCCTTGGGTATTCCCTCGGAAACCCCCCTGATTGTTCAAGTAGTTGGCCTCTTCTTCCGAATCAGATTCGTCTCTTCCTTTTAGCGCCACAGCTTTCACTTTTTCGGTCTTCCCTGATAATAAATGCTTTGTAAGAAGATACATCTGTGTTTTTATGTGCGCCATATCTTGATCACGTTCTTCTTGTCTTCTTCTTTGGTCTGCAGTCATGCCTATAGATAAAGTGGGGCTTGCTACCTCGGAATCCTTGGTATGCCAAGCTCTACTTTGTTTCGTCATGCGATCTAGCATATTGCTTGCTTGACCAAAGGTGAGGTCCATAAAAGATCCTCCAGTTGCGTTGTCCACCACTGGCTTAGTTATTGAATTCAAGGCTCTATACAATATCTCCATGAGGTGAACATTAGTCATGTGATGGTTTGGGCATCTCGCTAGCTTTGTCTTGAACCTCTCCCATGTTTCATGAAGAGCTTCAGTGGGAAGCTGACGAAAGTTGCTGATTTCATCTCTCAATTGTGCCCTTTTGGAAAGCGGAAAGAATCTTTCTAGGAAAGCGTCTCTCAATTGCCTCCAATTTGTAATTGAATCAGGAGTCAGCCCATCCAACCATAGTGTTGCCTCCCCAGACAGAGACAATGGGAATAGACGTAATCGAATTGCATTCTGACCAACACCAGGATTGTCAAAAGACTTGCATGTAGAAATAAAGTTGATGAGATGCATATTCGGATCATCGCCTGCTAGTCCACCAAATAATCCCTTGAGTTGCAATAACTGAATCATGGTGCTTGTGATGTTGAACTTGGCTCCGGGCGCTAATGGTGGTGGAATTATAGCTCCAGTGGCTCCGGCTCCATCAAGATCATCATCATCATCGAATGGTATTTCACGTTGTGCATCCATTGATGCACTTGAACAAAAACCTGCAGTAAACAAAAACAAAAACTAAAACTAAAAGTACGAGAATCTTTGACCAAATGGTCTAGTAATTTTCACGAACTTAATTGACACTTGTATTCCCCGGCAACGGCGCCAATTTTTGATAACGCTCAATCTACAGCTCTCGTAGGAGTGTAAAGCGGTCGTTAGCAAATATAGAACCCAACCTGGGTTGGGTGTCGATCCCACAGGGAATAGCTTGGCCAACAAGTAAGCAAGATTACTAAACTTTTGGTGCAAGTCTCGTAAAAAGGGGGGATTGTAATGTGTCACCAAAACAATTAAATAAAAGCTGAAAATAGCAAAGTAAAAGAGAAAGATTGTTACGTAAGTTGTAAACAATGAGAATTGAGGCGTTGGGGTTATGTCCACCTTCAGAGGTATACGTCTCTATTGGCTATGAGTGTGTAGAATTCTGACATGCAATTGCTTATAGAGGATTGTAGTCGATGGTAAATCCAAGCGTCTCTCGACCTAAACAAGGACTATTTCACTTTAACTCTCTCGAGCTTAAAGCGTGTCTAACGGTACGAATTCTCCAAGAGGTTAGTCCAGTTACGGCACTAGCTTTTTAATAGGAAAGGGTGTCCTACTACCTTGACATTATCTCTTTTCCAGACAAATAACTTTTCTCTCGAACAAGTTAAATGTTAGACTGGCGTATTCTTGCGTTTGCAACCGCAAAGAATGTAGATTAAGATGAAGAGAATAATGATTTAAGCAATATACGTGCCTTGAACTCACAAACTCACAGCAATAGATAGTATCTCATACGGCTTCTATAACCCCAACAGAGAAGTTTAGTTACCCATGAATGCGAAGTAAATCACGATTGACATTGTTATTATATCACGATATTGAGTAATGGCGTGTAGATCAAGTGATAGGCGTGAGGCGTGATTCCTTAGCAAGTAACGATTCTCTTGTTGTGGAATTTAAGAATAGAAGAGTAGAAGAAGAAAAATAGAATTGAATTGTAAGACGAGAAGTTAAGAAGATATTTAGTTATAAGAAGATGTAAGAAGATGTTCTAAAATCTCTAGCATGATAGGGTATTTATAATACCCATATCCTACTCCTACTAAGCTAATGAAATAAATAACCAAATCCTACTAGACTAATGAAATCATTAACCCAAATGTACTAGGTTAAGGTAACATTATCATAATCCACATAAAATAATGAAATACATAACCTAATTGTACTAGGTTAATGTATCATTGTCAAAATCTAGCTTTGTGTTTGTAAGTCCCCAAAGTCTTCAGACATGCTATTTTAGCCCGGGACAGATTTTCCATGCAGCAGTTTTGGTCCTTAGGCGTGTAAACTCCCTTCCCTTCCTTCGTGAGCTTTCTCTTGCGTCAAGTAAGCCATAAAATGCTGAATTCTGCATCATTTATACCTGAAACTTTACTAATCATGTTCGTTAGCTTATTTACAGGAAAAAGGACTAAAAGTGCATGAAATATATACTTTGTTCTCAAAACTAGGCTAAAATATGGGCAAAATGTATTGATATAGGCGTGTAAATCCGCCTATCATCAGGGTTCCCATCCCTATACCAAATTTGATGGATACTTGTTTAAGGGTAGACGATTTTGTGTTCCCTCAAGTTCGTGGAGAGAATTATTTGTAAGAAAAGCATACAATGGCAGTCTAATGGGCCATTTTGGGGTCGAGAAGCCCCTCGGAATTTTGGAGGAACAATTTTATTGTCCAAGAATGTACAAGGATGTGGCTCGAATTTACGGCCAATGTGTTGAGTGCAAAGGAGCCAAGTCACAGCTCCAACCCCACGAGTTGTACATCCCATTGTCCACCCATTTGCGCCCTTGGTTTGACATATTAATGGATTTTGTGTTGGGATTTCCGAGAACTAGAAGGGGCGGGATAGTATTTTTGTCGTAGTGGATCGATTTTCCAAGATGGCTCACTTTATTCCTTGTTCTAAATGTGATGATGCGCCTAGTGTAGCCTCTTTGTTTGTTGATAATATTGTAAAACTTCATGGTGTTCCGAGGACCATAGTGAGTGATAGGGATTCTAAATTCCTAAGCCACTTTTGGAAGTCCATGTGAGGTAGGCTCGGTACTAAGTTGTAGTTTTCGACCTCATGCTACCCACATACTGATGGCCAAACGGAAGTAGTAAATAGGACCTTAGGTTCTACGCTACGGTCCATGGTTAAGGGAAAAATGACTTCTTGGGAGGAGCACTTACCGTTGATTGAGTTTGCTTATAATCGTGTTATACACTCAAACACGGGGATGACATCCTTTGAGTGTGTATACGGTACCAACCCCCTCACCCCTTTAGATTTAACCCCTTTTCCAAGTGATCTTCTGACAAGCTTAGATGGAAGCAAACGGACCGAGGCCATGAAGAAGCTACATGAGAAGGTGAGGTTGCGGTTGGAGAAGAAAAACTAAGAAGTTGCGAGGCGAACCAACAAAGGAAAAAGAAAGCTCATTCTTGAACCGGGAGATTGGGTGTGGGTGCACCTAAGGAAGGATAAATTTTCGTCTAAAAGGAATACTAAGTTGATGCCGTGGGGTGATATCCCATTCCAAGTATTAAAAAGGATCAACGACAACGCCTACAAAACTGATCTACCCCCGGAATATCAAGTGCACAACACTTTCAACGTGTGTGACCTCTCTCGGGTGGAAACGGTGGAGGGTGACAATGATCCGAATTTGAGAACAAATTCTTTTCAAGATGGAGAGGATGATATAGGAATTCATAGCTCGAGACCTTTCACACGAAGTCAAGCGCGTGAGTTGCAATGACTCCAAGCCTTGTTCACATCCTTGGCCTTGTGTGAGTCCCTTGTGAGCCCATCTAAGGGCCTATACTTATTAAAGTGTGAAAAGGCCCAACAAAACACCCCAAACCCACCCACTTAATGTCAAGGGTATTTTGGTCTTTTGTCTCTCCTTTATAATTGACTATATAAGCCATTTATTAGGGCTAGTCTTTTAGTTAGTTCATTCATATTTTGGAAGACAACAAAACACTTATAATATTTTGGAACTTCTCTCATCCATTGGAGAAGCCCCAATTTCGAAAACTCACTAGTTGAGTGATACTAGTGTTGTCTCTTGGCTAGAAACTAGGATCTTGGGGTTCTTGAGTTCCTCTTGGTCAAAGTAAGAACTTGGCATTGATATTCACTACTCTTAGGGTCCTTTCTCATTGTTAGGGTTCTTAGATCTTTGAATATTGTATGTCAAGTTTCTATCTCTTATGTAATCTTGTTAACTTTGTGTTGTTGAATCTAAAGTCTAGTGAAACCGTGTGGGGCTCTTTCGATTCACTAGCATTGTTGCCTTGTTATTCATCTCATTTTCTTGTTCAAAACACAAACTCAAAGTCTAGTGAAGCCATGTGAGGCCTGTTTTGATTCACTAGCAACTTGTTGTTCATCTTGTTGTTCTTGAATTGGTTGAAATCTCTTGATACACACTTAGCTTTGTATCAAGGAAGCTTCTGCATTGACTACACGGCTCTTCAACGAATTGACTAATGGAGTTCTGCCCGAAGATCAACTCGACAAGATGAAGTGCTGTCAAACAACTCCTAGAGATCCAAACACATTTCTAGGAGGCTCAAATCATCAGAAAGTTCGAGAATTACGCTACAAAGGCCCTCGAATTACGGAAAAGCTTAGGAGAGAATAATCGAGAGAATAACATAATTGTACCCATAAAATTACTTTAAATAAAATTATTCTTGTTGTTTATTTTTATTTTTGCTTGCAGTCAATTTTCCGCACCACGAAAATTTGTTGCAAACAACATGTAAAGAGTTTTCTAACAACGAGGGTAAATTTGACCCTAAAGTATGACATTGGGGTAAATTTAGCCCGCCCCAAAATATTATGAAGAATATATTTAGTCAATTTTTTAAAATAGGGGATAAATTCGGTCTCAAAATATGATAGCGAGGATAAATTTAACCTTAAAGTATGACGAAAAATATATTTAGTCAATTCTTTAGAATTGAGAGGTAAATTTGACCCTATTCCCAAAAATATATGTACACTGTGAAGCAGGCTAATTAACCGGAAAAAAAGAATGTTAAAGAGTACTATTCAGTCAATCTATTTGACTGATCATAAAAAGAGAAACTAAAGTTAAAGTAACTAAGTACTAGTGTTCTGCTACTAAAAGATGGAAAAGCTACCATACAAAAACATAGAATTAACTCATTTTTAACTCGAACTCTTTGAAAGATGTAAGGACCAAAAAGAAAACCAACTGATAAAGAGGGCAACTATCGTATCAGTACCATAACATCATCTTGATTCATTGCGGTTTATCCTTCTTTTTTCCCTTCCAGATAATTGCAACTTTGGTCACTTTATCATTACTGAGATTTTATGTTGGTCTTTAGTGATAATGTAATATCTTTTCAAGTATATCCATCTTCCAGTTAAACAAAATGCATATTATTGCTCCCTTATATAAGAAATATTTCATATTTAGTTAGACGAGTTTTAGTACAACTTATCCAGCGGCTTCTCGAGAGAGTGATGGGTAGCAGTTTTACCTTTATCTTGTGAAGATAGAGATAATATTTTCGATAGATCCCCGACTCAAATAAAATGTATTAAAATCAAGTATGAAAAAGAAATAGCGTAGTGAAACAAGTCATGCTGACAACAATCATATAGACATTAGACGATGTTTAGTAAATCGTTTATATTTTAATTTAATCTCAAATTTAAACTGCCAATGTAACACATCAATAATTAAATAGTTTAGCATTGAATAATTTTGTTAAAGATTCATAACTAAGAAGGATCAAAAAGCGCACATTTCAAAGTTAAATGTGCCTAACTATATATCATAACGATCAAAACAAGAATTTAAAAAAGCAAAATTCTCTTTTCCTTTTTTTCCTTTGCTTGAATATTAAAACTTTAAATGAATGCTGCATCAACCATCATCATGATAATCTTTTCCTTTTCTTCTTTCTTAACTAATCAGCAATGTTGAGACGCTAGGAAAGGCCAGAAGGAAATAGCAGAATCAGAATCACGATCATCATCTTCAGTGAACCTAAATTCATGATTTCCATAAGCTGAAGAGTAACATGGCATTTTCTGGGCTTGTGAATGATGAACCCATGACCCGTTTATCATGTGTTGTGAACTATCCATTCCACCACCGTTAGCGGTGGCCACAGCGGCGGCACTGGCTCTCCTCTCTTCTTTCTTGTAACGAATTCCACAGGCATTGCAAAGTGACTGCACATAGTTCAATAATCAATATTACTCCATTTAGTTATACCAACTTTAACTTTTGGGATATTATAATGCTCATAAAGAAATGAAAAGATCAAATTTATAGTGTAAAGCTATTAAAAGAAGAATTTAACTTGGTAGAGACACACATAATATTGCAAAAAGTTGTACGTAAACTTTTATTTTTATTTTTTTGCAATTTGTTAATTATTCCAATCTCGATTTAAAATACTAGTTGCAGCTGAAAATAAAATTGTTTCCAAAAGTATTTTAAGTTTAAATGACGGTCTTTCAGTCACAAAACTTCATACTTTTGTAAGTGAAATTCATATTTAATTACAATTTAAATTTTCAAATACTCATTTCAGTGTCAACTTTGGAATACTCATTATTTCAATTTCATCAAATATTGTCCAATATAATTTCTTCTTCTATTAGTATATTTTTACCTGCAATAATAGATTAATATATCGCCCATGTTATAACTTATGTATAATTAATTTTTCAAATAGTATATATGATGGGGTAAAAATTCGCTACACTACAATAGATTAAGCATATAAAATAGAGTATACATTACCTTGGGGCCTCCAGGACCATTTCTCCACAAAGGTGTGGAAGTGGTGTCACAATTAGCACATCGGCGAGCAACAAGGGGGTCAGCCCCGCTTGAATTAGTGTTAGCATTGCTGCTGCCACGACTGGACTTATTAGTCGTATGATTTTTGTTCTGTAGAATATTCCAACATTTGGACATGTAAGAAGAAGAGCGACGTTCATGAGTGTCATGAACTCGTTTTTCATTCTCATTGGTACTTAGGCGGGTGGAAGGTGTGCCTAAAGAAAGAGTACAATCCACGGAAGACGAAGAAGATGAAGGAGACGAATTAGCGAAAGAATACATGTTTTCCAAATAATTTTCATCTTTTTGATGATATTGGCTATAGAACATTGAGTATGCAGAAGTGTCATTGTTTTGACCGTAATACAATCCGCAAGTGCATGGACCCCCATGACAATAAGCGCTACCACAACTATTCATCATGTTAGTTAGTTTTTTTTTTTTTTCTAAAACTCAGCTCTATGAAATTGAAATTTCAAGAGGGTGGATTATGTAGTTTTAGAAGAAATGTGAAAGAGAGGGATTGATGGTAAGTTTAGAGGGAAGACAATGACAAATTAAGGGGGAGAGATGTGGCCTTTTGTAGTGTACAAGAGAGAGGAAAGATATGGAGTAAGTGGGGTTGTTTATTAGCTTTATATAAGCTACTAACTAGTGTATAATAATTGGACAAATACACGTCAGCAGGTGCAGGAGTCCACGTTGTCGTCAAATGTGGTCTACAACGTTGTTGTTTTTTCTTTTTTTAAGTTTTAGTTTTTGGATTCTTTGTTTGAAGATGAATGAAGGGGGGGGGACCCATATTAATGTGTTTGTTTAGTGAACAAGTAAGAGAAAGAAAAAGAGAGACGACATAAAAGAGCAAATTCAAAGTGATAGTCGACTGGAGAAGAGTAAAGAAGAGGCTTATTAAGTGCTAGTGGTCACTATATTAGTAAGTAATACCTGAGTAATATTACTGGTAGTTCTATCACAGCTGAACTTTGCATTCGAATCATTTGTATAGTTTTAACTTTTTGTGTAGTGAATAGTGATGGTGTATCTTTTTCTTATATCATCACTTATATTAACCTAAGCACATATAACTGGTGGTAGTGTTTAAATTTAGATACTTAGAAATACAGTTAATTATATGACATAACAAACTAAAACATATTGATAGTTGGTCGAAAAACTGTTTATACTATTAATATACATTTAAATTAAATACTTATTTACTATGTATTATTGTATGGAGTATATAGCAGTACAACAACAATATACCCAATGTATTTTCACATAGTGAGGTCTGAGGAGGGTAAAGTATACGCAAATCATACCACTACCTCCGGTAAAGTATATAGCAGTATTGTATAAATTATGAGTTACCCGAATTTAATAGTTTAAACTTAAACTTTATATATATGTAATGAAATATTTATCAAATAAATAAATTAGATTAAGTAAAGCTTAAAATTTTAATGGGACTTAGTAAAGGAGGTGAAAATTGGTCATAAGGGGAGTCAAAAGAAGACATGTGACAAGGAGGAACAGTCTTCCATGGATCTGCCTTCTCCGATCACGAGGCCACCCAAAAACTTCTGTCGGTATCAGTATCTCTTCAAGGTTTTTACTTAGAAATATATATAAGAGGTAAATATAATAAGAGATTAAGAAAAGTTAATTTGACATTTTTTATATTTACATGAATTTAATTTTTAACCTTTCATATGTAGGGTAATGTTTTAATTTTAAAAGAAGAAAAAAGTTTGGATGAATTCCTTGCGTACCCGAACCCGCCCTGACTCTGCCCCGGCCCCTCTTCCTTATGGGCAACCCGAACCTTTTTATTCTGCACTGTCACTTAATTCTACCCTCCCAAGGAAAATGGAATTGCAACACTATTGACTGCATTTTATCCTTTTTGCACCAATCAATACTTATATATTCTTTCATCATTTAATTAATCAATGCAAAATGACATACTTTTTTCTCTTCTTGTTAGTATACTTATATACGGGGTATAGTTTAATGTAATTATACTAACATTTCATATACATATCCGCTAGTATTTAACTTTCTCTAATTGTCTATAACTTTTAATCAGATCAAAGTCTTTCACAATCAATCATAGTTTATGTGTTTTGATTTGTTCCATTCCTAGGTAGTAGGTAATTGATCAACAAAACCATCAAAGTAGATATATACGCATGGAATGGAAGTGATGGATGGTAGTGATAAGAAAGAGTAAGTGTTCCTAACACTGAATAACATCATTCCTCCTATCATCCAAATTAGGTACACATCACAAGAACAATCAGTCCAATTTCTGGCATTGCATGTCCATTACTCAGTACCCGTACCCTGGTTTCACGTGATCAACTGATTTTTTAAAGGAGCTAATCTCATTCTTTCCCAATCCAAGTTACGAAGACGTTGACCAAACACCAGTATTATTGTCAAAATCATCATCATCGTTTAGATCTGCTTCAACTAGAATAACCAATAAATTAATACGTGACACCATAAGCAATATTTGGAAATATAAATTTGGGAAGTGCAAATATAAACACTGATATATTACTTACTGAGATGACCTTCATTGTCTTTAATTTAATTTAACTAATTTCATATTTATATAATTGTATTTACATAGCACTTGAGCCGAGGTTTTTTCGAAAAGAAACCTCTAAACGCTACTTGCAGAATTTTACTAGGTTGTTTTTGTTGTTTTATATAACTAACTTATAGTGACATATATAGTGGTGCGCGACAATAATTTCGCTTTTCACCGTAAAAAAAAAAAAAGACAATAATTTCTCAAACTTAATTTGAACAAATGATGCAAGCTTAAAATATTGCATTGGCAATTGTAGATGGTGGGCAAAAAGCGGAAATGAGAAAAAAAAAATGGGATACTCTGGCAATCATCAAAGCAACAATGTGTCTTTCATCAGAACTAAGAGAGAGCAAATCTTTGACTCGCAAGATGCAAACTTAGAATGGTAAAAAAGGGAACCAAAACAAAAAAGAAAAGGTGTTCCTTCGTACACCCTCTCTTTTTTAATTCCCTTTAAAAAGAAATAATACTCAAAACTATATTTCCTTCGTCTTAATATACTCTCTTCATTCTATTTTAATTTCGCATACTTTTCTTTTTCGTTCATCATAAGAAAATATCATATTACTATTATTAGAAAAAAATTATTTTTCATACTCTTTATGAAATAATTTACAATCCTATAAATATTCAATAATTATTTTAGATCATAAATTTAAAAAGTCTTCCTTTTTTTTAAATATCATATATATCAAGTCAAACTATACAACATAAAATGGGACGAAGAGAGTATGTAATACCTTTTTTCGTTTAATTCGTCTCAAATAATATCATCTTACCGTTATTAAAGATAAAATTTTAACTTTAAAATAAAAATTATCTTTAATATAATTACTCACAATAATATAAATATCTAAAAATTATTTTAGATCATAAATTTTAAAATCTTTCTTTTTATAATATTAAATCAAATTAATTAAATCCAATCATATAATAAATTGAAACGGAGATGGTATTAGATTTGGTGAGTCTAGGGAACAAGAAAGACCAAAGGGTACCCCACGATAGTAATGATGAAATATGAATGAGATGGGCTCCAAAGAACGAAACAAAAACTCGATGAAGAATATCGATGGATTCGATAACAAGATTCAAAAAAGGAATAGAATAAAATGATCTTGAGATTGGCGTCCCTTTGCTCGACAAACGCCAAGACCAGACCAGACTTGCCATTCACTTTCCAAAATATGCTCTATCATATTCTTTTGATTTACCCAATAACAATTTATATCATCACTACCATACACTATAAACGTTGCATAAATACTGCATGGCATAAATCTCAAGTCCCCCACCCCCTCTCCACCCCACCCACCCCCGCACCCCAAGGCCTAATCACTAGTGCTCTCACACCATTATTTTACGTTTGGGTTTTTAGGTAATACATATTGTTTGTTTAATTTTAATACTAATATGTAAGTTTTCGTAAAATATGAAATTCATAATCTTAAAAATAAGACTACCACAAATAAATGTGATCTAATATTGTAAAAACTTCTTACACGGACTGATGGATACACACGGTATATAACTTATGTAAGGATTTAACAGATTATATAACTTAATCAATCTTATATATAATCCTATCAATTATTCAGGAACGTTGAACTTAATGATTTTCACATACACATAATAACAGTAATTCAGTAAAAATACTTACCTAAATTCTCCATTATTTTTTCTTGTTGGCAGAGATTAGTGGAAGCACACTTTACTTGATGTTTCTCTCTCTTTACCTTACTTTCAGAATAATTTTGATGGAGCTTATTCTTTTGGTAGAGAGAGGACCCATTTTATAATATAGGGAATAGACAGTTAAGTTTTTCATGTTCCATCAACGTGATTATGGGATATAATAATTATCCCACTAATAGCAGTAATTATCCTACTAGGAGTCAGTAATTATCCTACTAACAGATTAGTCAGTAGTTTAATCCTACTAAGTAACTTTCCCATACAGATTTAGGATTTAACTTATTCAATTATTATTAAACCAACAAATAAATTAATTATGTGGGCCATAGAAATTTACATTCTCCCACTTGGCACAGACAATGTTAATTTAGTGGTTTAATATGTACATCAATCATGTGCACAATTAACGTTAAATCCAACATCATTTGTCATCGTTAAATAAATCAACTAAAATGAGTCACGGAGGTTGTACGTCACTTGACATAATTTCTTCCATGTACTACAACATTAGTCTATTACCTAACATAACCTTTCAAATACATAATGGGTCCAACGATAATACTTAGAATCCCTTATCTAAGTCAGAATCCGTCATCATCATTCACAATATTATGTATACAAGAGAAAACAGGTAACAACATAAACATATATAATTTGAACTCAAAGTGTCAATTACATAAACATAATAATGTCTTTACATGAAATCATTCATTGCTATCAATAGACTCATCCTTTCAACATGTTCAACAAATGTTTTGGGCGGTAATCCTTTTGTCAAAGGATCAGCAATCATAAACTTAGTGCTAATATGTTCAATTGACACTTTATGTTTCTGGACTTCTTCTTTAACCGAAAAGTATTTCAATTCCATATGCTTAGCACCTTTCGAATACTTATCGTTTTTAGAGAAGAAAACTGCGGCGGTATTATCACAATAAATTTTCAGCGGCCTAACTATATTGTCGACTAGTCCAAGTCCTGAAATAAAATTTCGCAGCCAATTATCCTGGATTGTGACCTCAAAGGATTCCACAAACTCAACTTTAATAGTGGATACATCTATAACAGACTGCTTCGCACTCTTTCATGATATTGCTCTTCCGCCTAACAGAAACAAATATCCAAATATGGATTTTCTTGTATCCACACAACCAGCATAATCTGAATCTGAATATCCAACCACATCTAGATGATTAGATCTTCTATAAGTGAGCATATGATCTTTCATTCCTTGTAAGTATCACAATACTTTCTTTGCAGCCTTCCAGTGATTCATTCCAGGATTACTTTGATATCGGCCCAGCATTCTAACAGCAAAATTGATGTCTGGTCTTGTACATGTTTGGGCATACATTAGACTCCCAACTATTGATGCATAAGGAATATCTTTCATTTATTTTTGTTCCAAGTCATTCTTTGGACATTGATTGAGACTAAACTTATCTCCTTTCTGAATTAGAACGGGACTTGATGAGCATTTTTTTCATTCTAAATCTCTCAAATACTTTATTAATATAGGTTTTCTAAGACAATCCCAACAACCCTTGTGATCTGTCTCGAAATATTTCTATTCCAATCACATAGAATGCATCACCCATATTTTTCATTTCAAAGTTATTAGAGAGATATTTCTTAGTATCATGCAACAAACCAAGATCATTAGTAGCTAGCAAGATGTCATCAACATACAAGACTAACATAATAAACTTACTCCTACTGACCTTCAGATATATACACCGATCAACAGTGTTTTCTTTAAATCCAAAGGTGACAATCGTTTCATTAAACTTAAGATACCATTGTTGGGAAGCTTGCTTAAGTCCGTATATTGGCTTCTTAAGTTTATACACCATGTGTTTATTTTTTTAATAGAAAATCCCTCAGGTTGATTCATATAAACTTCTTCCTCCAAATTTCCATTCAGAAAGGTTGTTTTCACATTCATTTGATGTAGATCTAAGTCATAATGAGCTACCAAGGCCATTATAATTATGGGTGAATCTTTTCTAGAGATAGGTAAAAATGTCTCTTTATAGTCATGTCATCCTTTTGAGTGAAACCTTTGGCAACAAGTCGACGTTCGATGTTGCCAGTTAAGTCATGTTTGGTCTTAAAGACCCATTTATACCCAAATCTTTAGCAACCTTCAGGTAATTCAACAAGGTCCTAAATTCATTATGTTCCATAAATTTTAACTCATCTTTCATAGCATTTATCCATTTATCAGAATTGTTGCTTTCAATGGCTTGTGAAAATGAAATTGGATCATCATCAATTCCCAAGTCAGTTTTTGACTCATGTAGATATACCAAATAATCATCAGACATAGCAGATCTTCTTTTTCTTTAAGATCTTCTTAATGTTATTTCTTGTGGTTCATCTATTACAGGTTCATCAATTATGGTTTCGTTAGGAACATTAATTTGTTGTTTTTGTTGATTACTTTGATGTGCAACAGCTTCAGGAACAACAAATTTAAAAGAAGTACAGGCTAGAGGAATTCTCACCCTAACTTCTTTAATTTTCACATTATGTGGTTCTTCACTCCCACTAACTTCGCCATTCTCAATGAATCTAGCATTTCCAGTTTCAACTATTCTCGTACTATGATTAGGACAATAAAATCTATACCTCTTTGATTTTTTTGGATAACCAATGAAGAAACCACTGATTGTTCGTAAATCCAGTTTCTTTTCTTGTGGATTGTATACTCTAACTTCTGTCGGGCAACCCCAAATATGCAGGTGCCTCAAACTAGGTTTCCTACCAGTCCACAATTCAAAAGGTGTCTTTGGAACTGCTTTACTAGGAATCCTATTTAGCAAGTAAACGGCAGTCTTTAAAGCATACATCCATAATGAAGGAGGTAAGTAATTCCTGACCATATCCATTAATGTACGATTACACCTTTCTGCTACACCATTTTGTTGTGGTGTGCTAAGCATTGTGTATTGAGCACATATGCCACACTTTTCGAGGAATTTAGCAAATAGACCTGGGTGTTGTTCACTTTCATCATATCTTCCATAATATTCACCACCTCTATCAGACCTGATTATTTTCACCTTTCTATCTAGTTGTCTTTCAACCTTAGTAATAAATAGCTCTAAGGCATTAATCGCTTGAGATTTTTCATGTAACAAATAGATATATCCATAACATGAAAAGACATCAATAAAAGTGATAAAATATTTTTCTTTATTGAAAGATGTGATATCAAAAGGGCCACATATATCAGTGTGTATAATTTCAAGAAGATGTATGCTTCTTGTGGCTCCTTTGTTTGTGTGTCTTGTTTGTTTTCCTTTAATACAATCTACACAAATGTTAAGGTTAGTAAAATCTAAATCTGGAAGAATTTCATTCTTAACTAATCTTTTCAGTCTTTCTTTAGATATGTGACCTAAACGTTTATGCCACAAGTAAGCGGATTGTTCATTCACCAAACTTTATTTGGTTCCAACATTATGATGCAGAGTTAAGAGTATTTCGGCAAACAGATTATCAAGATTCACTTTGTATAAGTTATCACAAAGAGTACCAGTACCAATGAGATAATTATGTTTAAACAAAGTAAAACATCCATTACCAAAATTAAAGGAATATCCAGCCTTATCTAACTTGGACAAAGAAACTAAATTTCTTGAAAGAGAAGGAACATAATAAGTTTCAACTAAATCTAAGTGACGCTCAGTATCGAGAATCAGACGATAAGTCCCGACAGCTTTAACTGGAGCGTTCACTCTATTCCCATGTAAACAAATCTTTCATTCTTTTTTATGGTTTGGATTGTAAGGAATCCCTGTATAGTATTAGAAACATGAACAGTACAACCAGATTCAATCCACCAAGTATTATAAGGAACTTCAGTTAAATTAGATTCAAGACATGTAAAAGCACTAGGCTTACCTTTCTTCTCAAACCATGCCTTAGGTTTCAGGCAATCTTTCTAAAAGTGTCCAGATTTTCCACAGAAATGACACTTCCTATTCTTGTTTCCTTTCTTACGTACTTGAGATGAGGACTCATTAACATTAAGTTGTTTTTGTTGTCCCTTATCATGCTTCTTTCATTTCTTTTTAGCTCCTTGGTGATTTACAAAGTTAATAGAGTGGGTTCATTGATTCTTTAGCCTTGTTTTCTCTTGAACTAGCATATCATGTAATTCATGCACGTTTTATTTGTCTTTCATGGTGTTGTAGTTCATTTGGAAAGGGTCATACTCAGACGGTAATGAGTTGATGATGAACTGCACAAGGAAATTTTGTTCCATTTCCACTCCTAAAGACTTAAGTCTTACTGCTATGTTTGTTATTTCAATGATATGCTCATGCATAGTGTGTGAACCATCAAACTTCATGGTGGTCAAAGTACCCATTAGTGTCCCAGCAAGAGACTTATCATCAGCAGTTTGGGAAGATTCTTCCACAAGCTTCAGAAGTTCTTTTGCACTTTTAGTTTTGAAAAGAGTAGTCTTAATGTTGCCCGCATGAACATTAGGCCTAATCTGTTAGACCGATCCCAATACTTATAATAGGACTTTTCATCACACTGCTAGCTTCAGTAATAACAGTTGGCTTCTCAGAGTAAAGTGCAACATCAAGATCTAAAACCCCAAGATGGAATTTGATCTGTTCGCACCAATCTGAAAAGTTAAGTCCGTTAAAAGTCGTAACAGAGGCAGAGTGCGAATGAAAGGAAAATGTTGCAAGTAAAACATGCTCGTTTATTAATACTTTGAGTTACGGGTTTAAACACATTATCAAATTCAGAAATAATTTACTTAAATGTATATTGATGCTCTCCTTTGGACAAAACATCAAAATATAACTTTAAACATAATGATGCTTAAAAAATGTATTTAACACAAATCGATAATATTTAATGCATCAATTAACAATATTTATTATCTATGAATAAATAAATAAATAAATAAAATTAACGATACATCAAAATTATCTCCTTAACATTTATTGTCCATACGAACAAACAATCAACCTTTGGGTGACCCACAAATGTCTTATAACCAAAAATTTTAATTTACCCATAATTGTTAGACCAGTTATAAGCATCAAGATTAATGGGTAATTGATTTAAACTTTAACCTTTATTTTGGAATTAATTTCATAAAGATTCGACCACTTTGGTGATTAACGAATCTTACATATATAATTTCAAATCACATTAATAAACAATAAATTTTATTATTGCATACTAAATTATTCTAACAGCACTACATGCACCTTAGATAAAGAATCTGCATCTATGTTCTTCTTGCCCTCTTTATATTAGAACTGAAAGTAAAACTATATTAATTTAGCAAGCCACATAATCTAAGAATCAATATGCAATCTTTACTTAATAAGGTAATTCAAGACCTTTAATGGTAACATAATGTTGTTAACTCTATACGGACACCACGATCCTAGGCCTTATATGGCTACTAACTGTCTTGGTAATAGGGCACTAAAAATATGTTATATTGTTAATATTAAGCCAACGACATTAATTAAATTACAGTAACAATAAACATTAACAACAAACATCAACATTAAACAATAAAAACAAAACTTTAATGTGATCATTGGGCTAACAACACTGAATTCATGTTTAGTTAATAATAAATTTAAATTCCTAAATATTCATAATATGGATTCATAAAATCAATAGAAAACTTTATTTGTAGTGAAAAATCATTACTTCCATAAACCTTGCTTTGATACCACATGTAAGTATTTAACAGATTATATAACTTAATCAATCTTATATATAATCCTATCAATTATTTAGGAACGTTGAACTTAAATGATTTTCACATACACATAATAACAATAATTCAGTAAAAACACTTACCTGAATTCTGCATTATTTTTTCTTGTTGACAGAGATTAGTGGAAGCACACTTTACTTTATGTTTCTCTCTCTCTCTACCTTACTTTCAGAATAATTTTGATGGAGTTTATTCTTCTTTTGGCGGAGAGAGGACCATTTTTATAATATAGGGAATAGAAAGTTAAGTTTTTTATGTTCCATCAACATGATTGTGGGATATAATAATTATCTCACTAATAGCAGTAATTATCCTACTAGGAGTCAGTAATTATCCTACTAACAGATTAGTCAGTAGTTTAATCCTATTAGGTAACTTTCCCATACAGATTTAAGATTTAACTTATTCAATTATTATTAAACCAACAAATAAATTAATTATGTGGTTCATAAAAATTTTCAACTTAATCTCTTACTTAACCTACAATTTCTAACCACACATATAATGCGCAGTGTAAACGAGGAAATATATGATTTTTCTAATTCTCTATTTCTTTAGAAAAAAATATCTTTTATTAAAAATTTTAGCAAATAAGAGATCTCATTTCATGCTCAGGGGAGGGGGATTGCATATGAGAGAAGATTAGTTTCCATATTAGATAAAAATAAAATTAAATATTATTTATGAGATTAACAACACACTTTATTTATGAGCTTTCAAGATATAATTCTTATATACTCCATTCGTCTCAAATTGAGATGACACATTGATTAAGAAAAATAATTAATAACATGCCTAATTTACTATAGTACCCCTATGAAATGATGCTTACATTTTAATTTGAAGAAAAAGTAATTAATGCAAAGGGTAAAACATGAAAAAAGAATTATCTCTTCTTGATTAATGAAAAAGACAAGTAAAATGAGAAATCAAATTAGGAAATTTGGAACGGGTAATTTGAGATGGAGGAAATATTTATTAGATTTCTCTATATAAATACTAGATTAGCACAAAAATTACTGAGTTCTCAAAATTTTTACACAGCCCTCTGGATCGACCCCGGAGATGATTTGGTCAATGCAAATGAGTATACAAGTAGCAGAAGTCAATGCAAATGAAATCTATCAATACGTTTTCTTAATAAAACTGTGGGATTTGGTTAATGATGGAAGACAATTACCCCCCACGAACGCCCCCATAATTCTCACTCTTTGAGGATACTAACAAAAGGCCAAACCCATCGACAGCCCCTCAAAGTTGTCCCTAAAATTCACTTAGACCCCTAAACTAAGGCATGTACCTATTAAACCCCTAAACCCCCCAAATTTGGTTCCAACTGGGCATTTTTTTCTCACATGGCACTACACGTGCTGTGCAACCACCTGAGGTGCGCGACGCCTAAAAAAGTTATCCATATGGCAAAAGTTAACGTTAAATAACGTTACTTTTTCCATCCTCCTTCACTTTCCCTCTTTTTAACCTAATTTCCTCTTCTTCTTTCTTCATTCCCTCCTCCATAGCTGACTTCTCGATCAATTTCTCTCATCTCACTATCAAAGTTATCTCATAATTTCTGTTAAATCATTTTTTTCTCTCATTTTTTATGAGAATGTCAGAAAATTCCGTTAATATTGAGGTTCCTGATTTGTGTTATTGTTTCGAATTTTGTCTTTTAAGAACTTCAAGGACTCCTTCAAATCCGGATCGTAGATTTTTTGGATGTGAAGTTCCAAAGGTTTGTATCATTTTCACAGATTTTAATTATTTTTTTTGTTGATTTTTTTTATTATTCTATTGTTTTTTCATTTTAGGAAAATGGTGGATGTGAGTACTTTAGATGGATTGATCCAAAACCTTCAATTTTTGTGCATCAACATCCTGAGGTATCGATCTTAATGATTAGGTGCAAAGATGGTGAAAATTCGTGTGATCGATTGAAGCAAAATCTCAAAGACGTTGAACAAGAGAGGGACACTTTGTGTGAGAAATTGAAATATACTGCAGAGAAGTTGATTTCATTGAGGCAAAAACTCAGAAAAGTTAAACTTGAAAGAAAATATACTAAGCTCAAATTGAATGGACTTGTTCTACTTCTTCTCATTGTTCTTACTGTAAAGTGGTTCTTTAATACGATGTAAGGTGTAGTAGTTAAGTTTTCCTATTGAATAGGCAATTGGATATTGTAATGGTTAGTTTGTAGTAGTTGTTGCGATAGTTTGTAGTAATAGTAGTTTGTAGTAGTAGTTTGTAGTAGTTGTTTGTAGTAGTTTGTAGTAGTTTGTTGTAGTAGTTTGTAGTAGTAGTTTGTAGTAGTTTGTAGTAGTTTGTAGTAGTAGTAGTAGTAGTAGTTTGTAGTAGTTGTTTGTAGTAGTTTGTAGTAGTTGTTTGTAGTAGTTTGTAGTAGTTGTTTGTAGTTGTTTGTTCAGTTTGTATTTGATCTAGTTTGTAGTAGTTGTTTGGTTAGTTTGTAGTAGTTGTTTGAATGAATTGACGTATTTTGTATGGCAATCTCATTGTCAATTGGTTACTTTGTGTCTAGTTGTGCAACTACTAAAGGTATAACCATATAGCCTATTTGTAACTACTGAAGGTATTGATAACAATGAACTATAATACAAGTGCAAGCAGCTGGATATCATATTAACACAGTTCAAGATTGAGCTAAAAACTGCATATATGATGTAAATAAGGTGTTCAAAAAAAGGCTCAACATTGAGCAGAATAGTTCTACTGCAACATACACCAAAATCATTAACTGCTGCCTAAGAAAAAGTTGTTACAAAACTAGGAACACAATTTATTCAAAGTCATTAACCCTCATTACAGTACAAATCATTTCTAAATGAACTACTTCTTTGAAGATCCAACTGATGAAGAAAACTGGGTTGCATCCACTTTTTTTTCTCTTATTTGCTTTCATTTGTTGCAATTGTGTGCTGGTGACTGCATCTTTTCCATTCCACTTCAGGATACTAGGTTTAAAACCAATATCTATATTGGTTGGTGAAGCACTCCTTAAATTTATACCTCCATAAAGAACCCTCTCACTTGATGTACCAGGCTGCAAAATTGTAAGACAGTAAATATTGAAAACTTGAATGAAAACATTATTATAGGTAAATAATGAGACAGAAAGAAATACATTGTACACTTGGGTTTCAGTTGCTGGATCAAAGTAAACACCAAAAACAGTTGCAGGCCTTTTGTATCCACTAGCAGCAGCAAATGAGGTAGCATTGTATGGCCTCTTATTGGTTGGCAAAGGTGGTACTTGGCTGGAAGAAGCATTTCTTCCACTTTCAAATGGGGTCCCTCTTGCATTGGCTATTTTTCTTGCCAATCCTCTACCACTCCCTCCTTGAACTATACCAATTCCCTCTTCACCTCTCCTATCAGTGCCACATTGACCACTACCAGAACCATCATCCCTACCAGAACAACCTTTACCTCTACCGGCAACACCTTGACCTCTACCAACAACACTTGACACTTTTCTTTGAGGTGCTCTTGGCACAACAGCTGTGTCAACACAAATAGATCCTGATTGACTGGATTGTGTAGTTACATAGGTATGAAAGGTGGAGCTTAACTGTGAATAAATGCAACACAATATTTTCAATAGTTTTCAATAATAATATTAAGCGGGAGAAAAATATTAAGGCAACAGAACATATATAACTTACTCTTGTTGCCTGACTTTAAGTGTAGGTATGTCTTGACATTGCACTGGTGTCACCACAAATAAAACTTAAGTGTGGAGTTGGTGGATTCCATGAAGTTGTAGGCTGAGTACTAGGTTGACTACTATTACTTCTCCTTATCCCATTCTAACATACCAATAGAAATATGAAAAGTTAAGAAATATGTTAAATTAACAAACTATTATGAAATTCATTTAAGGCTTACCATTATGGCACACACAGTCTTGTTATGGCCAACTTCCTTGCACCTTGAACAGGTGATCTTGACACCTTTTTTTGATAGTTTACCCCATTTTCTTGGCTCATCCTTCTTCTTTCTTCTGTTCTTGCCAGGTTTGCCTAGCATCTTTCTTGGTTTTGGAGGTTCAATTGATGGGTTTCTGGTTTCCAGCCACATTCTCATATTGGTAATTGGTTGAATGAAATGGCTATAAGACCTAAGAAAGGTTTCTTTCCTATACCAGTGTTCTATATGCTGATCAGGATCTTCATTCAAGTAATAATAAGCACAAATGGCATGAGGACAAGGAATACCTCTTAACATCCATAACCTACAATCACAATACTTCTTGTCCAAGTGAATAACAAATGTGTAACCCCCATCCTCAATTTCAAAACCATTAACTCCATTTCATAGTACTCTATACCTATTTGAATATTCCTTGTTAGCTTCTAAAATAGTTCTTACCATAGGTACAATGTCTAAAATTCATGTTTCTGTAAATTTGATCATATCTACATGTCTATTCATCAGTTGATGCCTGATATCCTCTAACATTGTGATTATGGACTTATGTCTAGCAGCTAAGATCCCAGAATTAAAAGTCTCACACATATTATTTTCTACAATATCACATTTGGAATGTGTTTTGAAATATGCCCTACACCAAGAAGTATGAGGATTAACCAGCATATCCTCAGTTATTTCTTTCTTACCTAGCCTTGACATTGCTTGTATCTCCTCTCTAAACTTTACTTCAAAGCTTGCTTTTGCACATCTCCAAAACTGCTTCCTTTTCTCTTCTCTTTTCCAGTGCACATGACAATTGCTCTAAATATGTCTAGCACACATTCTTCTCTCAGCATTTGGTAGCAGATCCATCACAACAGGAACAAGACCCTGTAATAAGTATTAAGTATTATTAAAACAGGAATATTATTGGAAAATAAAGTCAAGTAATGAGAAAAAATAATTAAGTGGTGGTACCTTTTGTTGGTCTGACATAACATTCAAGCCTTCACCAGTTCCCAGATTTAGATCTGCAATCAGATACCTTATGAACCAGTCCCAGCTATGTTTTATTTTAGTATCCACAACTACACATGTAATAGGATACATTTGGTTGTTGCCATTTTTCCCCACAGCAACCAACAACTCAACCTTACAAGATCCTTTGAGAAAGCATCCATCAAAACCAACAATTTTTCTACACCCATCTAACCATCCTTTCTTGAAGGCATGAAAGCACACATGGAAATAAACAAAGAGGTTATTCCCTAATTCAGTTTCTTTGTCAATTTTTATCCAACAAGAACTTCCAGGATTTGTTGTCTTGATCATATCTGCATAGTCACATAATCTGGCAAATTCGAATTTTCCATCTCCTATATTTTCCTTCACAACAAACTGTTTAGCCCTATAACAAATAGTTTTGTCTACATAAAGACCCAACACCTCTCTTACCAAATTCTGAATTTCTCAAATTCTAATGTATGGCTGAGAAATAATTCTCTCCTTGAACTTTCTAGCAACCAGCTTTGAATCACACATCTTGTTATTGTTTAGAGGTATACACTTGTGAATAGAGTTATAGTTCTTAATAATAAAATCACCTAAATCCCTGTCAGTAGAAGCAAACAGTAACCAGTTGCAATTAGTTGCAATGCACTTCACCCTTATTCTCTGTTTTTCATTAGGTTTTAACTTCAACTGCCTTTTATACTCTACAGCATAATCTGCAATAGTTTTTCTAAACTGTTTTGCACCCACAAAAATCATTCTAAGCTCAAACATAGAAAACTCACAATTTTCATCATACCTAGTTTTCTTGTTTCTCCTTCTACTAGGTAGATTTACTCCTTTAATAGCATCTACATCTATATCTTTACTATCTTCACTTCAACAATCAGAACTATCAATATATTCCTCATCTCCACCCAACTTTCCAAAATATTTGGTAGCCTTATTTTTACCAATATCTCTACTAAAGCCTTTATCTACAGAACCAGCAACTCCCACAGGTACTTTTTCAGTTTCAACAGCGTTTTTTCTTGCTTTTTTCTTTCTTTCTTTGTTCTTGGCTTTGTTGTTGGATTTTTTCCATTCTTTCTTGTCTAAAAGCCCTCAACTCCTTATCAACATCTGAGCCATCTTCTGAAGGAATATCTCCAAGATTTGAATCACTACTCAAGTAATCTAATAACTCACTTGTTAGCCTATTAATATCTTCTACATGAATGTCTTCTACATTAGCCTCAGCACCTCCTTCTACACCAAGATCTTCTAGGTTAAAATCTTCTACATGGATATCTTCTACATCAGCCTCATCACCTCCTTATACACCAATATCTTCTACATCAGTCTCTCTCTCTTTACCTAAGTTAACATTTTCTATCTCAACATCTTCTAGGTTAAAATCTTCTACATCAACCTCCCTCTCTTCCTCTACTCCAACAGATTCCCTCTTCATGTTAGCACTATCACCAACACCAACACTTTCTCTTTCTAGGTCTGCACACTCAATAATATCTGGTACAGGTAAAAAACCAGTGGGACCATCAGGGTCAAGAATTGGTTCATCTAAAACATGGTAGACATAAAAATCAATAGAGTCCTCATGTTTTAAATCTTTAACTAGTTCAAAGAAATGTCTGTCACTTTTAACCAACTTGAACTGATTAGTTATTGCATCTTGATAATAAAATCCCCTAACAGTTTCATACCCTAATTCTTTAGTATAAAATAACAATTACAGTATGGAAAAGTGGTCCTTTTCAATGTACCTTACCTCTGGCACACAACTTGCAACATATGTAGGGACACTCGTATTAGAAAAAGATTCCCATGGTGCAATTTTGTGAAAATTATCTCCATTTATTACGTCACCTGTAACAAAGGATAAAAATTCAAAGTTAGTTAACGGAATAAACACAGAATATACCCAAAGTACACATCAATAAGCTAAAATCTACAACCTTTAATGCATGTTAAGTAAGAGACGGAATATTCCCAAAATCGCAGTCATAACATTGATTTAAAAACCCTAAAAACTACAATATGCTAAAATTCAACAAAATTTAACAAATATAAATCATAATAACACTTACACGAGGAAGATCTGAGGAAAACCCCCAAATTTGTCCTTCGATTTGAGTGAAAATTTGGTTAATTTAGGGTTAATTTAGGATTATCGAAGAGAGAGAGTTAACGGGGAGAGAGAAACTTCCGTCCAAATGAGATTTTTGTCCATTTAAAATGTATTAAGTATATGTGGATTTAGTTTATACACGTGGAGGGTTTTAAATGGAACAAATTTCCACATCAGCGGCGTTTGCAGACACGCGCCTGGAAGCTGATGAGATGTGGCCAAAATATGCCCAATTGGAACCAAATTTGAGGGGTTTAGGGATTTAATAGGTACAGACCTTAGTTTAGGAGCCTAAGCGAATTTTAAGAACAAGTTTAAGAAGCTATCAATGGGTTTGGCCCTAACAAAATATGCTCACGGTTCCTCATGCTGAATCATGATACATTACAAATCTAAGATAAATATGATACAGTGACTATCATCTTACATGGCGTTTTCGATTTTGTGGGTCCCATTTAGCTAGCTTCAGTCCAATTAAATAACTATTTCCCTAATTATACTCCTATCTTATCCAACTTTGCTCCGTTAATTATATCACCGACCAATTAAGATAAAATTAAACATCTTATTATTATCAAATCATCCAAAAATAATATATCGTTCTTAAAATGTAAATTTGAAATCTTAAACATAAAATATATCATTTGCTAAAATAATTTGATGATAATAATGTTATTTTTAAAAGTGACAATATATATTTTTTCCTCAATTTGTTCGTCTAATTTTGACTTGTTACAAAATTTACTAAAGTAAATAAAATATTTGAATAGTATGATCTTAAATTAAGTGCTCGTTTCGTCATGAGAATTTTTTTCTTTTTTGAGAATTTTTTTCACTTTATTCCAATACAACTCTAATTTGGTGCTTGGCCATAGAATTTCAAATACAATTTGGAGTTGAAAACGTGAAAACAAGTAAAATTTGTTTTCACTTTTTTCACTTTCACTTCATTAACAAAAATTCAAAAACAACTTTAATTTATATTTATGATCAATCACAACTTCAACTACAAAAAGAATTAATTTTCATGGTCAAACACCTCCTAAAGATCCATGGAATGTACCAAAATACCGTTTAACCTTGTGATGTTGAACATATCATGTAAAAAGTTTGAATTTAAGGATTGATAAAAAGGGAAAGAAATATTATTTTTTAAAAAAAGAAAATGTAACGCCCTGAGTCTGTACCCCGGACGTTACACGATGCTCATAATCCCGAAGGATCACAAGCTAACTCATGACTGGCACCTACTGTAACAGATGAATAATAATAATATTGTAAATATGCAGAAATAGGTGAAAGCTTGCCATAAGGTTCAATGTTGTATAATACTAAAAAAATGCTAAATAAGGTATCATAATACCCAAAACTGAGAATCAATACTAAAAAGAACTAAACAACTGTCTGAAAATACTCTAATCTGAAAAGCCTCTAAATTGTCTGAACTGTGGAGTTGATGGGACAAGTCTCCAACTAACTCCGACTACTCAAAATAATACTGAAATACTGAACGACAACCATGCCCTCGAACTATGAGGACTCACCACTACTCTGACTGCTGAAAATCTGAACTGCTAAGCGTCCTCTGGAGCCCTTGCGTCTGAACCTATGATATAAGACATCATAGCGCAAAAGAAAGGCATGCGTCAGTACTTTGAATGTACTGGTATGCTCAGTGAGGTAGGCTGAAATACATGGGTTCATATACATGAACAATAATAACTGAATAACATGAGTATGACTGAGAAAGAGTACATGCATGAATACGTATACTGTAACTGAGATCGTAATAATATTGAGTACTGAATCTGAATACTGATACTGTTATCTAAGTATGCTGATACTGAATTATTGATAAGTGAATGATTGTATCTGACAGTCTTGATTTTTGCGAAACTATACTGAGTTTCGTACTGAGTTGAGTGACTATATCTGATAGTCCTAAATCTGTAGAACTGAACTGAGTTCTATTCTGAGACTGAGACTGAAACTAAGACTGTGGGAGGTAATCATCTAACCGACATGCCCCTCTCTGAACTGATTGGGGTCCAACTTGTAACCCCAGTTGGAAGGGTGTCAATATCGTGCCACGGGTTGAGACAAGTTGTGAGTTAACCCTCTCTAATAGGAAGCTCTTTCGTCAACCCTCGGTAGCAGGATAACTCGAATAAGGTGTATCAACCCTCGTAATATCTGGCAGGAATATATCTCAACCTAGGTTGGCTACGTAGTTCTGTAACGCAGGGATTGCTACTAGGGGTCAAACCCTCTGCTGACAGGAATGCCTTCATCCCTGGGTTCGCTCGGTGTTGAATCCTACTCCCAACTGAATGGACACTGAATTGATTTCTAGTCTGTACTAGGTTGGACTGAACTGTTACTAATATTACTGTTTGACTGAACTGAACTGAGTTCACTTAGTTCCATAGACTGACAAAATACTACTGTATTCTGTTAACGGACTGAGCACAGAATGCGACTGAGGTCTGAACTAAGTACTGTGACTAAATTACGAACACTACAGAGATTTTCTGAGTTTTTGTAACTGACTGAAGGTACTACTGATCGTGACGTGACTGATACTGTTCTATAACTGACCATGGCTCTAAGTAAATAGCTAAATTGTTGGGTATGAATACCCCCAGGACTCGATAGCATAAATTAAAAGACATGGCATAAACTTGAAACATGTAAGCTAAGTAATTGATCATCATTCATTCATTGGGGCATTTTAATAAACACTTGCATGGCATGTACTTGAATACATGCTAACATGATATAATTTTACTATTCAACTCACATGCTTAATTTATTCAACACTTGAAAGGCATAGAATACGCACATAATACTAATCAACATGTGAGCACACAATCCCAAATACTAAATTCATAATTTGAAGGCTTTAGCATGATTTCACATGAGAACACATAATCATTTAACCCCACATGAAACTTATCATAAAACATGGATCTAAAACCCAATTCATCATTATAAACATGAATATTATCAAACCCAACATGAAATTCATGAAATTTATATACTTGAAGTTTTGAAAATAGTTTCTTGAACTCTAAGGGTGGAAGGGACCCTTGGATGAACACTTCACATACCTTACTGCTTGGATTCTTGAAGATTGATGGAGTGTCGTTGAGAATTGATCTTGAAATTGATGTTCTAGGGTTTAGTTCTTGAGAGCAATTTGAGAGAAAAGGGTGTAACTTGCTTTGTGGAGGTTGAATTTTGTATTTTAGGGGTTGGGTCGAAGGGGCAAAATGTCTCAAACCCCTTCTGGACGCTGTTTTTAAATGACTGAAACTGAACTTATCGATGCGCAGACCAACGCGTCGCGTCGCTGGCATCGACGCGATAGCCAACGCGGCGCGTCGAGTCCGCGTCGGTTCACTGGAATGGAACTGAAGCTAGAGGAAAAACTATCTATCGACGCGACGCGTCAAGATCGTATCGACCCACTGTTTTGGGCGCCCAACATGATCTAGACGAGGTTCAGAAAATTCAAAACTTGTCCGGAAACCTCTACTGACATTCCTGATCATGAATTAACTCAAATATCGACTTTTAAAGGACGTAAAGGTCATGAAATAAGATTGCCAACTTTCGAATGTTAAAATGGCACTAAGTTTGAATACTTAGCTAATATATTCTAAGTCTGGGACCCCCTTAACAAGCTTAAAGGACTGAATTAAACTAGAAATTTTGCGGAGTCTTACAGAAAAAGCAAGACAAATATAAATTAAAATGGTTGAGTATTAAAACTCATCAACGAAAAGGATTAATTAATGGATTTAACTTTATACATAAATATTTTTCAATCAGTGCATATATAAAAGATAAACTCTCATCATCACACATTAAACCCGTGGCATGCGTAAATTACTACTAGATTTGAAATTCCCCCGTCGCACTTTGATTTGCATGCATGAACTTATCCAACTATCCAATCCATGCAAATAAACTAAGGTAAAGTGCACTATACAAAATCTGCATATTATAAAGATTTTGAATACCAATATTCAAATCTAGATTGATTACTACATACTACTAGTACTACTTTATGTGCTACAAAAACAGTGTCGAACTTGGTAAAAAAAGAAGAGAAGTATATAGAAAAACCAAAAAAGGAAAAAGGAAACAGGAAACATTCCTCAAAAGCAACAAGAAACAACTGGAATGAATCTCACATCTCCAGTGTCTTTGTTTTTAGCTTTCTCTTTCTAATGGGACTAAGTTTTGGATTGGTCAAATTGGTGGAGTAGTAAAGAAAAATAAAGTGATGATCTATAAGAACCCCCCCAAAAAAAAAAAAAAGATGCAAATTAAATAGAAGGAATTAACCCTTGATAAGCCAACCTATAGAAAGTTAAGTTTCTGATCTGGTCTGGTCAACAATATAATGTGTAAGTTGGTTATATTTATTATTATTATTCCTTCCTTTAAAGAATATAAATACATTGTAGCCTCTTATTGTCTCCTATGAAGGGTTCTAGTCTTGTACACAAAGGAAACTTGGATTTATCTTTTCTCTTAGGTTCCACTCACTATATACGTTTTGTCTGCCTAGTCACTACGCCTCATTCTACCTTTTCCCCGGCCCATTTTTTTATTTATTTACATGTTATTTTTAGTCATCCATCAGTATTTTTAAGTGATCAAGATGACATATCCCTTTCATTAAAAACTCTTCGGAGGTGAGGAGGTCAAAATTTCACTAAAGAACTCAAAATATGATGAAGTACACGAAGAAGTTAAGAAAATTTAATATTTACTGTATATACATAAAAAATAATTTTAATTTTAAATATACAATATAATTTTTCGTTAAATAAGTGTTAGAATGATCAAATCCCTTGCTCCCACATAGCTCCACCCCAGCTTTTGGGCTCGAACTCTTAAAATAGAGAAACTTCTGATATATAGAAAGCATTCCATTCTTTATAAATCCTAGCGGAAGTGTTTGAATTATTTGACCTAGTGAGATTCTCTACCAAAATTGTAATACCAAAAAAAAAACTGTGTATGGTCAAACACTAGTTAGGGATAGTATGCCTAATGTCATTATTTGAAAGTTAAAGTTTATTCATCAATATTTAGAAATATTGATCAATTTCAACTTTTGAAATATTCCCGCAACGCTCAAGATTTTGAGAAAAATTTTCAAGTGATATAGGATGCTTGGTACGAGGAAAATATTTTCTTCAAAAAATAAATGATTTTCTTACTTATTTTTTATGTTTGATTAGTAAGAAGAAAATATACATTGTCCCAAGAGCATTTAGGTATAATATGAAGAAATACAAATGACACCGAATCCTACCCCGACCCAAGATATCCAACTCTCAACCCCGACTCACTACTCCTAACGACCTGAGATACAAATCCCAATTCGATACTAGGGACCTAAGATTTGATCTCAACTTGGGACTTGACTCACGAACCCAATCATGACCCGTGACCTAAAATCCAACCCTTACCCCCAATCGAAACTTGACTCCGATCCGAACCTGATCGGGTTGCGACTCCTAATTTGATACCCAACCCGACCATGATTTATGATCCGGACCTTTACTCCCACCCCAACCACACATTTACCAAGCCCGACCACGAACCAAACCCAAGACCCAACTCCCAATCCTAACCCCTGACCGACTCCTACTTCTAACCCTAACCCAGACCCAATCCTGCCCTGACTCGTGTCTCCTGACCATGACCCCCACCCCGACTCTCAACTTCGATTCTAACTCCTGACCCAAGATTCAACTTCCTATCAGACCATGTCTCGAGAATCACCTTGATTTGGAACCTTGAGTCCGACCTAGCTCGACCCCACTCCTGACCCAAAATGGGATCCTGACTCTTGACCCTGATCCAAGATCCAAATATTGGCATCGACTTGAGACCTGACCCTAATTCGAGTCTAAGTCGAGGTCAAGAGTCAAGTTTAGGAGTGATCAAGACCCAAGTTGGGGTCTGAAGTCGGGGTCGGGGTCGGTATCGAAAGTCGTGTCCCTGACGGGAGTTGGAAATCGGTACCTGAGACTCAAGCCGAGGTCGTAAGTTGGGTGGTCAGGTTAAAAATATTTTCTTCACTTTACGAAGAGAAGTCATTTTTCTTAAATTTGAGAAAAGTAAATCTATTTGAAAAATAGTTTTTGAAATAAACATGAGAAAATTGAAAAACATTTATTTTCCTTCATACCAAACACATCCATAATGATTTTCGCGAATAAAAGTTCCACTTTTTCTTTTCGCAAGTCAAACTCAAGTCCAAACATGTCTAATTTTCAGATATCTTTTCTTTAAATTTAACGTCAAATATGTTTTTCTCAAGTGAACTCTAGTTCAAAAGTATTTAATTTTCAAATATTTTTATTTCAATAAAATGTTGCCGAAACACTTCTACATATTGCAATATTACTTCAGCTACAACTTACAAGACGATCATACTTAACCTGTTATCCGTAAAAGAAAAGCATAATACATGTTTTTTACTTTAACTTCAATTCACATTTATCACCTTCAATTTTAAATGTGCACAAATAGATACTTAAATTTGTGTTAAATTAAACAAGTAAATATATGTATTCTATGTGGCATAATACACATAGGAACCCATGTAGGACATTAATTGGCCACATAGAATGCCACAAAGCGTTCACTTGTTTAACTTTATACAAATTTAAGTGTCTATTTATATACACCCAAAGTTGAAGAATATAAATAAAAATTGAAGTCAGGTTAAAGTGCATATTTATGTTAAAATATGTATTCTCTTTGTTTGATTTTACTTGTCATAAATTCAGAAATGACATACTTGAGGCCCTAATTATTAATTTTGTAGCAACAGTTTCATAATTACATTTTGTAGCAACTTGTATTATGTATTTTTAAAAACTGATGCTAAAAAAATACATATACAACTAATTTTACCTCCCTTAAATAACTGAAATTTGTTGAGGTAACTATGGTATAATTACCAATTAATTAATTTTGTAGATTCCTTTTCCGTTAAAATAACTTCAATCATGCGACTTCCGTTTCATCTTAACAGCATTGATCAAATTTCAAATTTCAGTTTTCAAAATTAATGAGTTCATCTGAGAAAAAAAATCAAAATCTGCTTTTCGTTTTTATGAGAAATTTTGTCTAATTCAACTGTGTTTTGATGTTCAACCATTGTTGTTGTGCATACGAAATTCTACAGTATCTTCTTCAAATTCAAATCCAGTTATAGATTCTTCAGTTCAAATTGTTCGAATTGAACTATCAGTTGAAACTTCATCTGATACTATTGTCTAAGGTACATAATCATTAAGTATTTCTGGTTGGATATTTTGTTTCCGCCATTACAGCTGCTCCTATTTAGTTTCGATTTTTAATCAAATCAGAAGGAAATTCAACAAATATAACAAAAACCTTCAAAATTGAAATTTTTCATTGCAAAAATCCAATTTATTAGTTGTTTCAGTTTTTTAGATTTAATTGATAGACTATTTATTTCAGTATTGGTTGTTGTTATTTTGATCGATTTAACAATTGATAAAATTGTGAAGCTTTGTAGTATATTTGCAGAGTTTTGTATAATCAATTATGAAAATAAGTTAAACAATTTTCGAGTTTAATTTGGTTCAATGATTTTATGAAAATCATTGCTCAATGGATGATTGAATTGAGCTGTTGGATGTGATGAAATTCTATTCACACAGTTCAAAATATAATTTAGGTATGTTCCATATGTAGTTTTTGATATGTTTAATGTTAACATTGCATACGTATTTTTGAACAGCTTAATGTTAACACTGCATATGTATTTCTTGGTTTTCTTGTTGGGATTTGACAGTATAACTGTTTTTGCTGAATATATACTTTATACAAGTTTTTCTTCGTTTCGATTCAGTAGTTTATGTATTTGGTTTAATAGTTTTTTTTTGTTTGTATTTTACGTTAAGCAAATTTTGTTTAAAAAAAAATTCTGAATGGAGATGTTGACTGTGTAAGTTTGTTTGCAGTTAAAGCTGAAAAGTGTTTGTTTTAACAAGTTATAATTTGACAAAATGTTTATATTTATTTATTTATTTGGTTAAATCAACTAGAAATGGGAAGCATACCAGTGCTTGCGAAGCACTCTGGTCGGTGGACGTATAAAAAAACTACAATGAATATATCACTGATGCTATACTGTTGAGCACATCAGCAACATTTATTGAGCTGCACGATGAATTGGCATCTCACTTAAGTGTGGATTTAACGAGGAAATGTATTCTAGTGGAATATCAAATTACTGCTAATGCAGGGCAGATAGAAATACATAATGATATGGGTTTAAAGGTGTTTATATTTCAGAAAAAGAAGATACTAGACATGAATTATCTTCCTTTGTATATAAGCATTTTGGAGAAAGTTGTAGGGAGCAACATGGCTAGTTCTTCTATGTGTGTTCCTGAAAGAATAACCAACTGTGACAACATTCAAACACTGATAAATACAACAAATGAAGGAGCTTTGGTGGTTTGTGAAGATACACAAGCATTAGATGTATTTGAAATGGATACTGTGGAGTTGATTATCTCAGATCCACATCATAAACATGTTGAGGAAGACCAGGTTTACTTGAGAAAAAGAATTTTGAAGTCAGTCATAAAGGACTATTCAATTAGGGAGAAGCTTCAAACGCGAAGTAAAAGGTCAAGTAAGAAAACGTGCGTACATTCTATATCACTCTATTATTGTTTAATATTAGTTTGGATATGTATTTTCAAAATACTAAATTATGTGGGATGCAGGTATACGTTGTTTTGCAAATTCAGAAAATACGAGTTTTTAATGCGTGCATCGAGAATGAGAGAAACTGAAATGTTTAGAATAAGAGAATTCAGACCTCAACATACATGCCCGGTGAAGGACAAGATCTATCCAAAGGTGCATGCTACTAGTATGTTGATAGGTGGTATGGTTAAACAAAAATTCAAGAACCATAAAAGAAAATACAGTGCAACAGAAATTAGAAATGACATGAAGGAATATTTTGGTATGGATCTGACATACACTGTATGTTGAAGGGTGAAAGAAAGAGCGTTAGAAGAGCTGAGGGGTAAGTCATCAGCATCTTATGGGAAACTGCCATCATACTTATATGTACTGAATACTACCTATCCAGAGTCATATATAAGAATGAAGAAGACAGATGAGAATGAGTTCTTGTATGTTTTTGTCGCTCTAAATGCATTCATTAAGGGATTCGATCATTATAGACCGGTCGTAGTTGTTGATGCTAGTCATCTGAGATGAATGTATACTAGGGCATTTGTAACAGCATGTACAATGGATGGAGCAGGTTAGTATGAATTTGTAATAGTTATTTTGTAAAACTTTTTGTATGTTTTTGTATTTCTGCGTATCACCTGAAAATACATCTCCACTAGATATATACATATCTATATAAAATTACCTAGAGTTTCAAAGTTTCATGAACTAAAACATTTAAAAAATAATTATGTTTTATAGTTATGTGTGTCTAAATTTTATTATATGTAATTGATACCATTTATTTGATAAAATGTACAGTTTTAATTACCTGTATATATAATAAATACATATGCAGTTCCTATATGTATTTTTAGTTTACTGTACATATTTTTTTTGTATATACAGGTCATATATTCCCTCTGGCATATGGTGTGATTGATTCTGAAAATGATGCATCATGGACGTGGTTCTTTCAGAATCTAAAGGAAGCGTACAGAAAAAGACAAAACATGCGTGTTGTTTCTGATAGGAATCCAAGCATCATAAAGGTTGTTAGCGATGTGTACAACGATGTTCCTCATTATGCATGTATGTGGCATCTATGGGGGAATATTAAAAAACTTTACAGGAAGTCATACGATGCATTGTCGGAGATCTTTTATACAATGACCAAATCATATTCAAAGTCAGAATTCCAAATGTTAATGGAAAAAGTTGAGGCAGTTGATATTAGGGTAAAGAATTATTTGGAATTGGCTGGTTACAAAAAATGGGCTAGGTCCTATGCAACAGTTAACCGAGGGTGGACTTTGACTTCAAATATTGCGGAGTCAATAAATGGAGTACTTGTATCAGCTAGAGAACTGTCAATTTATGACTTTCTTGAGGAGGTTCAATTATTGTTTGCAAAATGGAACTGCGAAAATAGGCAACAGGCTTCATATACCTTCACACCACTCATTGGAAAGTTTTATGACATACTCAATATGACATACTCAAAGAGAACGAGGCTTTGTGTACTCATATGACGGTATGACATTTTTCATTTTTGAAATTTATACTTCTGAAAAAAATAATTAATAGAATAACTTCCATTAAGTACTAAATGAATGGAAACATTTAAAAAAAAACTAAAAAGTTAAGTAAGAAAAATATTATGTACTCTGCATATGTATTTTTACTCTGTGTATGTATTTTTTTCTGAAAAATGCTGGTGTGCTTACAACATATCGTATAAATATGAATTTCATCTTTTTGTAGCATATCATTAAACTTTTTATTTTTGTATCAGGTTGTACCAGCCACAGAATATGTGTATACGGTACATGATAAATAAAAATACTACATTGTTTGCCTCAAAGGAAAAAAATGCTCATGTAATGCATTTCAACTAGATCAGATACCATGTGCACATGCTTGTGCGGTGTTGGAGAAGAAGAATTTTGAGAAGGGGTCATACTGTTGTGATTTGTTTAAACCAAAAACTATTTTGAAAATATATGATGTTCCCATCTATCCGTTGCCACACAAAGATGACTGGCTAATTCCAGAGAGCGTACTTGGTGAAATAGTACTGCCTCCAAAATACAAAAGACCTCCAGGAAGACCTGCGAAGAAGGATCGTGGAAAATCAGGACGGGATATGTTTGGAAAGAAGAACATCAACTCATGTGATGCTTGTGGGGCTAAGGGTCACAATAGGCGTTCCTGTAGGAAATATCAAAAATGAAAAATTTCTCTTTCCGTATTATTGCTTAAAATTTTATTTTCATTTTTTATAAACTTGAACTATTTTTTTAATAATCATTTGACAAGTGAACACAGTTAAATCTGAATTCTGCATATGTATATGTTGAAAAATCTGAACATTGCATATGTATTTTGAATGTGCAGTTCATATGTATTTTTAGCATTGAATATACTTTTTAGGTTAAAGTTGGTAACTTTGATTAACCAAACACTTATTTGGTTCGTAATTGTTAATTGATTTAGCCATATATGACATATTCTGCAAATCTATGCTTGAATTTCAAAATCTTAGCGCAGCATATGTGTTTATATGATAAAAATATATTTAAATGTATAATACATATGTATTTTTAATAAAAAAAATATTAACACTGCATATGTATTTACGTAAAATAAAATCTCACCATAAATTACAGATTTGTATTAAAAGTTCAAAATTATCTTTAATTCCAGTTTTTATTTACAATCATATTAAATGGACACATATCAAAATAAATAATAGTTATGAACAATATGTATTTTAGAAAAATTTATTATTAACACTGCATATGTATTTTTATGATAAATTTGGTTTATAATGCGTACATATTTTTTAGCAAAAAATATGAACACTGCATGTGTATTTTCTAACATTGCATATGTATTTTAACATAATATGAACAATACATATGTATATTTTAACTAAAAATTTCAGATATATTTTTGGAATGCTTAGGCATGATATTGCATATGTATTTTTGTCATCTAAAAAAAATACATATGTATTTTTTAGGCATAAAAGTTACTGCATATGTATTTTAAGCATAATATGAACAATACATATGTATTTTTTTAACAAAATCACACAGTAAAATAAAGAACAGCATAAAAGACTCGTATTAAACTTGAATTAGTACTATTATAACCTACAATTAGAACCACTTCAAAACATCAAAATTAGTTTGTATAATCAGTACCTACATACATAAACCAGCTTCTAAACTATATAAAGTAATCAATCCATCATCCATCAAAAACTTCAGTTACACTAGTTATTCTATTTTGTCTTGGAGGCCTCAAAGGTGCTTCGACATCACTATGAGCATTTACGTCTTGCTTTCTGATCCCATAATCCCACAAAAGTGTAGTATATCTTGTACGGAGTGCATTGGGGTCGAACTCATTCGCAAGAATTTTGTGACCATAAGAAAGACACTCCGCATATGTAACCATATAGACACCACAATCCCTACAAAAATAATAAAAAGAAACACATATGTGCTTTAATATATATTTTACAAACATACAATTTTGTTATATGTAAATTAAATAACTTACAAGCTTCCGCTCAGTTGTTGAGGCAAACTCTCTTGAAATAACACATCAAACATATCTGAGGAGTCTTTGTCTTTGTATCTTGGATGGTTTTCAAGATGAATTCCTTTCTTAATGTAGAAATCACAATGTTCGAGACACAATGGGATAATCACAGCTAATTTCTCAATGACATCAAGAACAGGCGAATAATGACCAGATGATTCATATGAATCATATAGGAATATGCACCGCTCTGAGAAAGATAAAATTGCTAGCACCCAATGATGTTTTTTCTTTATATTTACTGAAATATAAATGTCTTCCACTGTATGCCATGGCACAGCAGCATACATACGGAACCCATTTATGTATTCATTAAGATGTGCCACATGTCCTCCCGCAGTAAGATTTTTAGCATCCGCAGAATAAACATCATGAACAGATCTAATTATATTCATAAAGTTGCAATCTACCGTGCTGAATTTGTAAGACCTGTTGGGGTCATACTTCGACTTCTTCCTCAAGTAGTAGAAACAAACATCAATATGCTGCAGTAAGTAAGAACATAAATTTTAGATAATTTAAACTATTTGTATACTAAATTTAGCATGTGTATGTAATATAAAAATACATATGTAAGTTAAAGTGCATCACATCCTTTCTTAGATAATAAAAATTACATAGAAAAATACTTATTTGCACCTGCATATGTATTTACTACCATAATATGTAGTTTAATTAGTGCTATAAATGTAAAAAAAAAATATTGTAAGAAAAAATATACTAACCGAGTCGGTCCATGACTGATCAGGGAACCCCATTGTGTAAAATCAATTTTTATCTTCAACAATCTCAATTCCAAAATGCATCATTGGAATGGTTGATTTCCCTCTTTTGTAATGATCTGCATTTTCCTTCCTGTTTTTTTTTGTTAATCAATATATGTTAAATCATGAGAACATAATGTAATTTTAAAAAAAAAAACTTAAAACAGTTCAATAGAAATACCTTTTAGCATGAACTTTGAGAAGGTCTTCAGAAATACAATCCATGAACTTGTTGACAATCTTTGTATCCACAATCTCATCAATCGAATGATAAACAAATGGATGTTTTTGTGGGAATATACGTATGTTCCCTTCCGAGTTCTCTATATATTTACATAATACAAAAAGGTAATTATTAAAAAGTATTTGCATAACATGTTATATTGTAAACTAAATATATAATTAATTGTACTTACCGGCAGCTGAATCAAATTTCATCGTGTAAGGTGACTCTTTGAATTTGGATGGTCGCCTAATCCTTAACTTAGGAATAGGAGTTTGAAGTTCACCGATTAGCAGAGGGATGAACAATGATGCTTTTACTACTGTATACATTCAAACTAGGAAGCAAGTCATCAGGGATTGTGTCTTGTGAATCAGGCAAAACTGTTTCATCCCTTTGTTCATCAGTGGTTAATTCTTGTATTTTAGGAGTTGTCATAATCTTCTCTTCCGTACCAAGATCAACCTCTCCATGCATGTCTGCTTTAGAGCTCGATCCAACGTTCTCTTTGTTTTCCTTTAAAAATGGAAAACAGTTTATTTTTTTATGTCAAAAATAATCCACATAATCTCAAATATATTTATAATACATACCTGACAATGATCTTCAACAACAGATTCAGACTTTTTATCATTAAAATGTTCATCAATTTTTTCTTCTTCAGAAGTTGTCAATGGATGTGTCGTGATGCTTTCTCTTTGGTATGCATTAAGACTTGGTAACAACTCATCTGGGATTGTAAACTGCGAATCAGACAATTTTGTATCATCCAATTTCTCATCAGTGATCAGCAATAGAAATGAAAGAAATTATATAATTGTCTTATGGATTGTTATGATTTTTACATCACATAAACTGAAGTTCAATTCATTATACATACTCGATCATCGTGATGAACAATCTTCTCAGAAAGATTATAATTCAAATTTATACTTTGGAGAAGCTCATCAGGGATTAAATGTTGAGAATCAATTTCAATGTTTGTTTTATCTGGATGCAAATCAGTGCACCCCTTGCAAACAAGCAAAAAAAATTAAACCAACTTCAAACAAAAATTTAGTTGTATATGTTTATACAGGACTATATATAAAATAACATATAACTGCACAAAAAAAAGGAATTACATTTGCGCACTCAAAAGAATAATCATATTTTTGTTATTTTTTACCTTTGTACCATCCTGATTCTCCTCCAAATTCTGATCAACAGTAGGACTGAATTGTTGTGGTGATGTTTCGACGCCAGCATAATCCATCTGTTGTGCTTCAACCTCTGTATCTTCATTGTCACACCCTCTTTTCACCATCCAAAAAGATTTGATTTTAAGTTTGAAAGGGTTTTATTATTAAGGTGACAAAAATGAAAAATTTGTTTCGAAAGAAAAAAAAAGGATTATTTACATTATTATTTTTTCTTATTCAGAGTCGCCACTTGGCATAATCTGATGTGCCAAGTCACCTTTGGAGAAACCTTTTCGAAACGGTTTGACTCTAAAAACTGATCTGCGAATAGAGATTCCGGCTAAGGAATTCTGTTGACCGAGGGGAAGGTGCTAGGCACCCCTCGATCCCGTGGTTCGACCACGGTCGCTTGGTGGAGATTATCGGCTAATTTGAAATTACAAATATACAAACCACATAAACACGCGAAACAGGCAAACAGACAAATCACACAAAATTCAAAATAAACCAAAGTAATGTTCAGTCCAAATTATACAATCCAAAATAAAAGAGATGCTGAAATATAAAACCTATTCTATTCTAAACTAATCCTAAACTAAACTCCACCCGACGTTCCGGGCCTTGATCACAAGCCTCATTTGCGTACATGCTACTTCGGGGCATTCCCCGAACAAATCAATACAAATCCTTCGGGGCATTTCCCGGCCAAATTGTACAATTGATCCAAAAGTGATAAAACAGAACCATTCAACACACATTTCAAGCATTCATTAATCCAACATTCTTAAATGGCCTACCCGAACCTACTATGTGCCTACCCACTCGATGACCTATCACGTACGATATTGACAATGAATCAAAATACCATAATATTCACTTTAATCAATTTTTCGATTCCCGCCCCAACTTCAATTTTATCAATCATGCCATCAAAATTATTTAAATTTTTGTTTTAAATATCGCCAACATAGTATCATCGCCAACATAGTATCATAATATCAACCAAATTCCAACAACCATAATCACACCACGCATAATCACAACCAATTCAAAATCAAGATGAAGAAAAGGGAAATGGATTAAAGAAATGGACCTCAATAGAACGTTCTCGTAGATAATAAAGAAGTCTGAAACCGAAATCCTCGAACAAAGAACCCCAACGACGAACACGCCAAATCAATAAACCGAGATCACCGACTGAACAAATTTTAACCCAAAATAAGACCTCGATGTGAAAACCAAAATCACAAATATTGATACGACTTAGTCGCGGAAACCCCCAAAAAGCAATATCGAACGAATCCCGCAACAGAAAAAACCCGAAACACCCTAAAAATCTAATAAAAGAACTGAACCCGACAGAAATCAAGCTCAGGCGAGCTGACAGCGATAAAAACCAGTTGGAATAGACCGGATTCCAGCTAGGTCTCATCCCGATATCAAAAGAAAATAAGGGATTTTTTCAGCGATTTATGACTGATTCGGCCCAAAAATGACGACGGACATCAATTCCGATGCGGATATCAACAGAAAACACGAAAGAGAATTGGATTTCTCCCTGTTTTCAGATCTCTTTGCCCAATCTCCATTTTTCGTCTCTCACTTACTAAGTGTGGGTATGCAGGTGTTTTCCAGCTAAAGCAAGTGTGTGTGTGTGTGAATGGTGAGGTCTTTGTGTGCATTAACGGTGGTTTCTCGTGAGTGAGATCTGCTGTCGTGAGGATGATGGATCGTATATCGGTGAAGTATGGTGAATTTTGTAGAAGAGAAATATGGAGATGATGATGTGGGTTTGTATATTGTTGTTGTATATGAGGTGTGAATCCCCCCTTTTTTGTTCCCTATGTGTGAATGTATATAATAAAAAAAGAATCCCCCCTAAAGAGAACAAAATTCTTCCACTTTTGTACAGCTGTCCATTTTCTTTTCCTTTGTGACCAAGGAATGTGAGGGGGGTCATGTGGGGTATGGGGGTGGTGTGGGTAGGGGTATGGGTAATGTGTCTTATTTTAATTGAAAGGGTTGTTAGGATGTTAAAAAGAATAAAAGTTTGTTAGGGATTTTGATGAGAGTTATTTTTTGTATTTTTGTGGAATGTAATTACATGGGTAGGGTAAGGTAAAAATGGGTAAAATGATATCGGGGAGGGACGAAATTACGTGTCTACATCATGCCCTCTTTGAATGTAAACACGCAGTATTTTCAGACAAAGAAGTAAACAACGAGACCAAATTTTGTCCCGATCTTTATTCAAAGAAAGAAGTAAAATAAAGAAGGACAATCGAATCCTGTCGGACACCCTATCTACCCAAGTCATGAGGAAGTCAGAAGTATCTCAAAGGGTTGGAAGAGAATTGGACTATACCGAGTTGGAGAGTCGAGTGAGGTTCCATCGAGGTTCCGGTCCGAGGCTCTGTCATTACATCAAAAATGAAAATTACAAGTTAAAAATAAATGAAATTACAAAATCCTATCTATACAGCTTCTGTTGGATCTTGACTCGACTTTTATCACCCTATTCTTCAGGAGGGCTCCTGACTTGCAATTTCTTTCAACTTGTTGCTTGGCTTTCAATTGCTTCACTTTGTTGCTTGACTTTTTATTTCTTCACCCTATTCTCCAGGTGGGCTCCTGACTTGGTATTTCATCACTTTGTTGCTTGGCTTTTCATTTCTTCACTCTGTTCTCCAGGCGAGCTCCTGACTTGCTATTTCATCACCCTGTTCTTCAAGCGGGCTCCTGAAATCCAAAATTAAAACTAGAACGAAAATTATCCCAAACAAAAATTATAGTAAAGTAGTATTTCATTTTTGAAAGCGTTGTCCCATTTTCTAGGAGGGTCCTGAACAGAAAGTAAAGTCCCAATTTTCAGGAGGGTCCTGAACATAAAGTGAAACCCATTTTTCAGGAGGGTCCTGAACATAAGGTAAAATCCCATTTTTCAGGAGGGTCCTGAGTAGAAAGTAAAGTCCCATTTTTCAGGAGGCTCCTGAGTAGAAAACAAAATCCCATTTTTCAGGAGGGCCTTGAGTAGAAAATAAAATCCCATTTTTCAGGCGGGTCCTGAGTGGAAAGTAAAGTCCCATTTTTCAGGAGGGTCCTGAGCAGAAAGTAAAGTCCCATTTTTCAGGAGGGTCCTGAGTAGAAAGTAAAATCCCATTTTTCAGAAGGGTCCTGAACAGAAAGTAAAGTCCCATTTTTCAGGAGGGTCCTGAACAGAAAGTAAAGTCCCATTTTCCAGGAGGGTCCTGAACAGAAAGTAGAATCCCACGGATGTCCATTTCCAATGGTAGCTGAATTAAGTGAAGCGAATTTGCCCCTATTTCAACAAAGAAAATTTGTCAGTTAAAAACTTAGTGGTGGTTTGCAGCTCTTGGCTTCTCAGGTATCTGCCCCAGCACTCGTTCCTTTCATCTTTGTTCCAAATCGCTGACACTTGCCCTGTTTTGCCGCATCATTGACCCGAATCCAAATTGAGGGAAATGAGTTCTGACTCGAACAATGGGTTTCCATTTTACCATGCCTCTGAGGTGCACCCTTTTCCCAAATCTAAATGTTTCCACGAATCCAACAGTCTGTGGGTTGATAGACTTCCTTTGCTTCGTGTTGAATTACGATCATATTTCTTTCATGTGTTGGTCCTTGGCTTTTCCTCACATAATTGGAAAGACTGGTAGTAAATTTTGAAATCCTTTCTCGCTTGTTTTGACACAGACTTGACTTAAAATGTAAAGAAACGATGGTGACTTTTATTTTGATAAATGACATAAAAAGACAAAAAGCATGAATATGTAACTGAAAGAAAAGGGAAATGTCCCATATTCAAAAAGAAAACTTATCTGAATACAGCAACCAACTCCAATGAGTATGACATGCATTTTGGATTAAGCTGTCTGATCTTCCTATCCAAACTCCCCATTTGTTGTTGAGTTCGTGCCTTTGCCGCTGAGCCGCTTCTTCAAATCCATTGGAATCACACATGACATTCAATTGACGACATCTTAAAAGACTTTCGCCAACAAATCTCTTTCTTTTCACTTTTCACTTTTCTCTTGAACTCTCCATCGCCTTACGGTGCCCGTGAGGGTTTTCACCAATAAGACTCTCTCATTTTTATTTCTCTCCACTCACCATCGCCTTATGGTTTCTACGAGGATTTTCACCAATAAGACTCTCTCATTTTCATTTCTCCCAACTCACCATCGCCTTATGATGCCCACAGGGGTTTTCACCAATAAGACTCTCTCATTTTTGTATTTCTTTCCTGATTTCTTATGCTGAGGGAGACAAGTGGTACCTCACAATGTATCATCATATCCATTGCATGCTTAGCCTTAACATTATCAAAAATTGATCTGAAGGACTTTCTTTGGTTGTAACTTGGCTTTCGGATAAGGTTAGAAAAGGGATGGCAAGAGGTCCAAACGACACTTGAAGTGGGGGTGGGACTTACAACTTTTGGAATCGACTCAAATAACACATTAAATCATGCCCCATTTTTTGTTGACTGGGTGACTCTAAATTGTTTATTTGGTTAGACCAAGCCCAAAATAGGGCAGCCTACGTATCTCACTCCCAAGAGAGGAGAATCAGGTCTCACGTAGTTCCATACGCTTGTTCTTTGTTTTGATTTGATTGATTTTTTTTTCGAACTCTTTCTTTTATTATTATTTTCTTGACATTTATCTTTGACTCTATTTTGATTCCAAAAGAAGGATATGAAAGAAAAAAATAAAATGAAGCTCAAACGGGTAAACAAAGGATGACACAATGTTTGGATAGAAGAATAAAATGCCTTCATCATATCAATCTTCAAAAATGCAAGTACTAAACATGAAATAAAATCAACAAAGGATAAAATATTATACATAATATCTTTTGACCGCATCAGCATTGATAGCCATTTCTGCCAGTTTGCCTTCAATATCTATCAAATATAAGGCTCCATTAGGCAACACTTTCTTCACAACAAAGGGACCTTGCCAGTTAGGGGAGAACTTGTCTTTCGCTTCAACCTGGTGAGGAAGGATACGTCTCAATACCAACTGACCGACTTCAAAATTCCTGGGATGAACCTTTTTGTTATATACTCGAGCCATCCTCCTCTGGTACAACTGGCCATGACACACAGACGTTAGCCTTTTTTCCTCAATCAAACTCAAATGTTCTAGTTGGGTTTTGACCCATTCATCATCATCAATCTCTGTTTCTACGATAACTCGAAGAGAGGGAATTTCAACTTCTACAGGGATGACTGCTTCTGTCCCATACACCAATAAATATGGAGTTGCCCCTGTTGAAGTGCAAACAGTGGTGCGATAACCTAGAAATGCAAACGGCAACTTTTCATGCCACTATCTAGACCCTTGCACCATTTTTCGCAGTATCTTTTTTATATTCTTATTGGCGGCTTCTACAGCACCATTGGCCTTTGGGCAATATGGAGTCGAATTTCGATGTGCGGTCTTAAACTGTTGATACACTTTTTGCATCAAATGACTATTGAGATTGGCAGCATTATCTGTAATGATCATCTTAGGGATTCCAAACCTACAAATGATGTTGGCATGAAAAAAATCTACGACAGCCTTCTTTGTTACTGATTTGAAAGTTACTGCTTCTGCCCACTTTGTGAAGTAATCAATGGCTACCAAAATGAATCTATGTCCATTTGATGTCTTCGGCTCAATCGGTCCAATCACATCCATTCCCCAAGCCACAAACGGCCATGAAGCGGCCATTGCATGCAACTCAGCAGAAGGAGAATGTATCAGATCACCGTGTACCTAACATTGATGACACTTTTGAATAAATCAAATAGAATCCCTCTCCATAGTAAGCCAGTAATAACCTGCTCGAAGAATCTTCTTTGACAAGACATGACCGTTCATATGCGACCCGCATACTCCAGAGTATATTTCAACCATGATTGCCAAGACTTCTTTTGCATCTACACACCTCAAAGTCCCAGATCTGGGGTTCTCTTATATAAGATCACCCCACTTAAGAAAAATCCACTATCCAAACGCCTAATAGTCCTCTTTTGATTGTTGGTGGCATATGTTGGGTATTCTCCTGACTGAATATATCGCTTGATATCCAAGAACCAGGGTTCTCCATCGAGCTCTTCTTCAACCGCATTACAGTAAGCATGCTGATCACGACTCTGTATATGCACATGATCGATGTAGGCTTTATCAGGATGTTGGAGCATTGAAGACAGTGTGGCTAAAACATCATCAATTTCATTATGAATCCTTGGAATATGCCTAAATTTTACTAACACAAACCGTTGACATAACTCTTGTAAGTATTGTCGATACGAGATGAGCTTCAAATCTCGCGTCTCCCAATCTCCTTGAATTTGATGGCCGAGAAAATCCGAATCCCCCAACACCAATAATTTCTGGACTCACATATCAACAGCTAACCTCAAACCAAGAATGCAAGCTTCATACTCTTCCATGTTGTTAGTACAGTGAAATCAAAGTTGTGCTATTACCGAGAAATATTGTCCCGATTCAGAGATTAGAACCGCACCTATTCCGACTCCTTTCATATTGACAGATCCATCGAAGAACAACTCCCAACCTGGATCAGCATCTATAACGACTTCATCGACACATGACACTTCTTCGTCAGGAAAATATGTCTTAAATGGATCGTACTCTTCATCGATAGGATTCTCAGCAAGATGATCTGTCAAGTCTTGGTCTTTCATGGCGGTTCGAGTCACATATACAATGTCGAACTCGGTAAGCAATATTTTCCACTTTGCCAATCGACCTGTCGGCATAGGCTTCTGAAAGATATACTTCAAAGGATCCATGCAAGAGATGAGATAAGTAGTATAGGATGAGAGATAATGCTTCAACTTCTTTGCTACCCAAGTTAGGGAACAACACGTCCTTTCAAGAAGAGTATACCTGGCCTCATATGCGGTGAACTTCTTACTAAGATAATAAATAGCCTGCTCCTTTTTGCCTGTGACATCATGTTGACCCAGGACACAACCGAAAGAATTATCCATGACTGATAAATATAAGATCAAAGGCCTACCAGGCTCCGGGGGCACCAGCACGGGCGGATTTGACAAATATCTTTTGATTCTGTCGAACGCTTCCTGACATTCTTCAGTCCATTTTATCGTAGCACTCTTTTTCAGCAACTTGAATATGGGCTCACAAGTATTTGTGAGTTGAGCAATAAACCTGCTAATGTAATTTAGTCTACCAAGAAAACTCATCACCTCTGTCCTATTCTTGGGCGGGGGCAAATCCTGAATGGCTTTGATTTTTGAGGGATCCAATTCAATCCCCCGACGGCTGACCACAAACCCCAACAACTTTCCAAACGGAACTCTAAATACATATTTTGCTAGGTTGAGTTTGAGATTATACCTGCGAAGCCTTTCAAAGAACTTTCTTAAATCTTTAACATGGTCGGCCCGACTTTTTGACTTAATAATCACATCATCCACGTATACCTCAATCTCCTTATGCATCATATCATGAAACATAGTGGTTATGGCTCTCATGTATGTTTCTCCAGCATTCTTCAAACTGAGCGGCATCACTCGATAACAATAGGTCCCCAATGGTGTGATAAAAGACGTCTTCTCCATGTCTTCATCATCCATAATGATCTGGTGATATCCGGTATAGCAATCCACAAAAGAGGCAACCTTGTGTTTAGCACAGTTGTCTAACAAAATATGAATGTTGGGCAGTGGAAAATCATCTTTCGGACTTGCTCTGTTCAAATCACGGTAATCAACACACACTCAAATTTTGCCATCTTTCCTTGGTATGGGAACAACATTGGATAACCACATGGGATAACGAGCCACTCAAATTACTTTAGCTTCAAGTTGTTTCATGATTTCCTCTTTCATTTCAATACTTACATCAGTTTTAAACTTCCTCAACTTCTGTTTGACAGGAGGGAACGCGGGATCAGTTGGCAATTTGTGAGCTACTAATTCAGTGCTTAAACCAGGCATATCATCATAAGACCATGCAAAAACATCCTTATAATTAATTAATTCTTGAATCATTCCATCTTTTAGCTGTGGAAAAGCATGTACACTAATTTTAGTTTCCCTAACATCTTCTTGATTCCCTAGATTTATTGGCTCAGTCTCATTCAAATTAGGATTCGGTTTGTCTTCAAACTGTTCCAACTCTTTGCTTATTTCTTCTAGTGCTTCTTCTTCATCATATTCCCCATCCTGCTTCATTACATCTTAATTAGTTTGGATTTTAAGATCAGGCTAAAAATTTTGTATGTATGTCATGTCATTAGAATCAGCATAAAGAGAACTGCATAAAATATATATATATATATATTAGACACGAAACAAAAGGGACATTGCATTTTATTAAATAAAAAGATAGAAGGGTTTAAACATAGATGCCAACATAACATAAACAAACTAAAATATAAATTACAACCCTGAAATAACTCGGATAAACAGAAAGAAAACAAAATAAACTACCAAAACTCTCTCCTGACGAGGAGAGGAGTGACTTCTCAATTATTGAGCCGGACAGCTGGACCTATGAATTGCACGTCTGTGATACTGGTACCTTCTCCTGCTTTGACCACATCAACTTCAATAAAAAGGTTCTGGCAGTCATCAACCAATTCAACTTCAAATTCCACATGCTTCATGACACCGCTCTTAACAAATGATTCACTGAGCAGTGGCATTGGGCGAGGGAGTAACCATGTTTCCTTTTTCGTTCCCTTGGTTTTCTTCAGATCTTCAGCCATAGGCTCAAATCCCAGACCAAACGTACCCACGTTCTCACTCGGACATATGGGACGAACTATACCGTGCAGAGATGCTCCCAAACTCTTTCCTGGCTCAAATCCATATTTCCAAAGTTCACTCACCATCATGATAGAAGCAGAAGACAATTGTGGTCCCGGTATAACCTATCATTCAAAGATATGATTCACTGGCACTGTATCAAAAATTTGATATACGAATGTCTCCTCTACGTTATGTGCTTCAATAAGAGACAAGGGAGAATCTTCGCAGGTGGACAAATCTCCTTCACCATGAATAACCACTTCTTGCCTGTCATGCTCAAACTTAATCATTTGGTGCAGTGTAGATACAACCGTCTTGGCCTTGTGGATCCGCGGCCTTCCCAACAACAGATTGTAAGAAGAGTCTATATTCAATACTTGAAAATCTATGGCGAACTCAACAGGCCCTATGATCAACATTAGTTCTATTTCGCCAATGGAGTTTGATTTTGCACCATCGAAAGCCCTGACACATACATTGTTGGGCCTGATCCTCTCAGCACCAATATTCAACTTGTGCAAAGTACAAATAGGGCAGATATTTGCACCTAAACCTCCGTCAATCATGACATGAGTGACGTAGAACTCTTCACACTTCACTGTAATGTAAAAGCCCCGGTTATGCCCTGTACCTTCAACAGGCAATTCATCGTCAGAAAAGCTGATCCAATTCACCTCAAAGATTTTTTCAATCATTTTCTCAAGATGATTTACTGTAATCTCCCTGGGAACATATGCTTCATTTAATACCTTCAGTAAAATATCACGATGCTCCTTGGAGTGCAACAAAAAAGATAAGAGGGAAATTTGAGCAGGGATTTTCTTTAACTGGTCTATTATTGAATACTCTGGAAATTTTATCTTTTTCAAAAATTCTTCGACTTCTTCTTCGGTGATAGGATTTTTGATAGATGATGGTCCACTCATAATTGGCTTGGACTTTCTTAAACTTTCAGGCATGAAATATCTTCCTGACCGAGTCAAACCCTCTACCTCATCTACATCTTCCACTACTTCTTTCCCGTGATAGGTCATCACAGTCCGCCCATAATTCCAGGGAACCTTTTTCGTATCAACTATCGGAGGTTGGGTCACCGGTTTGAGGACAATAGGCGCTGCCAGTGCTCCTTTCACCGTCAATATGGGCTTACTCGGAGCTTCTACCACTGTCAACTTAGGTTTATCCTGACTTAAATCAACATACCTTCTGGCATCTTGCACCGTGATGAGGAGTTTCTTTGTTCTTTCTTGGGCTTTATCTTCTCTCATTCATTCCTGGCTCAATGACATTGCTTTCAAAGACTCTGCTACATTCACTGATTTCTCCTCAATGGGTTGTATTATAACAATAGGCTTATAACACCTTGAAGACTCTTTCCCGTCATATATCAATTCTAACATATTGGTTTTAGCATGGGTTGGCAGCAGATTCTGGTTAATGTTTGGACCCTCCGGGGCCTGGACCAGCATCTGATTTATGTCAAATAAATCTTGGAAATCTCTCTTTAAACGCCAGCATTTCTCGATATCATGGCCTGGCATGTCAGAACAGTACGCACACCTTAAAGAATAATCGAGATTCCTCGGCGGTGGATTTGAAAGCCTTCCTTGAATTGGGCTTAAGACCTTCAACTTTCTCAACCTATCAAACAAGCTAGCATATGACTCCCCAAGAGCTGTGAATTGATTTTTAACCGCCTTATCTTTCTTATACTCGGGCCTAGGTTGAAAGCCGGGTCTGGAGGGGTTTCGGTAATTCGGTGGAGCGGATGGGCAATTTTGTGGAGCTTGCATGCACCATTGTGGGTAAGAAGGGGTTTGGGCATATGGTTGAATGCTATATACTGGGTACGGGGGTGGTGTAATAGAATATAAAGGATTTTGTGGAGGGTAGTAATGGTGGGAGGGAATATATGGAGCTTGGGCGTAGACTTGGGCTTGGGATTGGGGATAGGGGCGAGGTGGTCTTTTGGGATAGGAATGGGTTCCAGCTACGACAGTCACCACGTCCTCTTTCTTCTTTTTACCTCTGAATGCGCCAGATCCACCTTGAATCGCTTGTGTGGTGGCTTTCAATGCAGTAAAACTCACTATTCGGCCGGTCTTGATTCCGTCCTCTATCATCTCCCCCATTTTGAGGACTTCAATAAAAGACTTTCCCATTGCCGGAAGTAAATATTGAAAATAGGTCTCATCCTGTGCCTGAATGAAAACCTCTACCAACTTACTTTCTTTCATTGGAGGCTTTACCCTGGCGGCCTATTCACGCCACCTTATCGCGTATTCCCTAAAACCTTCAGTGTTTTTCTTCTTCATGTTGACCAAGGATTTTTTATCCGGAATCAGGTCGATGTTATATTGAAAATGTTGCACAAACTCAGAAGCTAAGTCATCCCAGTTGTTCTACTTGTCGATATCTTGATCGATAAACCATTCTGAAGCCAGATCAGAAAGACTCTCGCCAAAGAAAGTCATGAGCAACTCTTTTCTTCCTCTTACAGCCCTCAATTGGTTGCAATAACGTCTTAAGTGTGCCACGGGATCACCGTGCCCTGCATACTTCTCGAACTTGGGCATTTTAAAACCTAGGGAAAGGTTGATGTCTGGGAACATGCAAAGATCTTTATAGGAAACACTCTTATAACCTCCGATTCCCTGCAAATTCCTAATGGCCTGTTCTAAACTTTTCAACTTTCGTGCTATGACTTCCTGTTCCTCTGTTGCGACAGGTTTCTCCGTATCAAATGGAAATGCAGGTGGCTGAGTGTACCCATATGGTTCATTCATTCTCAAAGTAGGCTCCGGGGCATAATACTGACTATCTGGAACCTTCAATACTGGCTCACTGGCAGACCTAGGAAGCCCCATTGTCGGACACACAACATATATGGGAGCTTCAGGTGGTGGCAGAGCCACGAATATCGGTGTGATCGGAGGCGCCGGCTGAGCAGCGGGTCTTGATTGGGGAGCTGCCAAGGGCACGCCAAAACTGCCAGGATAATAATATCGTGGAGTGAATCCTGGCGCGTGCTCAGGTGACTCAGTAGGAGCAGAGAATTGCGCCTGAGAGAGCGGTGGGCAATTAGAGATATTCCCAAGACCTTCAGGGAGCGGAGGAGGAGGCATTCCGTTGGCCCATGCCCGGTGCAAATCTATCAATTATTGCCTGAGCCTTACTACCTCATCATTGTGTTCTGAACTTTCTTCCCTGTTATCCTGATCCGGGTCAATGAGCGAATTTTCAATCTCCCTGCTAGCCATGGCGAGCTTTTCTTTGGATCTAGTGAAGTATGGGTGACTATCCAGAGTGCTGCAAACCTACCACTGTTATCTGAAAGAACATGCTCATCAAAGATGACAGCCGTTAGGATTAAGGCACACAACAAGCATGGGAATCACATTGGTAAAATTGTCCTAAATTCATGCTCATTTCTACCAGCTTTTGAGGGTAGCGAGGTCATTTTAACATCATCCCGATTTTTATCTACACTTATTTTTATCTACACTTATTATTATTATTATTTTCTTTTTTTTGTTTTTTTTTTGGTTTTCGCCCTCCTTTCCCTCTTTTTTTTTATCATTCTCTGTTCTTTCCTTTTATTGTCTCATCATCCTTTCTTTCTTTTCTTCTCTCGCTATCTACCTTCATTTTATCATTCTTTATGGCTTTTGTTTTTCTTTAAAAGAGGAAAAATAATGAAAAACAACAAAATAAAATGATTAGATCGAACCCAAAAGTAGGTTGCCTACGTATCATGTTGTACATGAATCAGATCTTGCGTAGTTCGGGCTGTATATGCATAAACATCACACAATTGAAGGTTTTTTTTTCCATAAAAAATGAAAACAAGTAAACAAAATAAAGACGTAACATCATAACATTTCGATGAAAGAAACAACAAAACATTACAACGAATTTAGGACCACTTTAAAACCAAACAACAAATACAAAACAACATTCTAAACCCCTAACGACATTCGTGCAATTACTAATAAAGACCCGAATATCAAAAATAACTTGACTCCGACTTAACACAGACACCACCCTACAATAACAGAAACATAAAAGACTCAAAACTACATAAAGATAAGACATGTTGTTTCAAACTGGTGCTCTGTGTGACGTCCCCGGCTGAGATGAACCCATCTGTGAAGTCCCCTCTTTTCCACTCAGACTTTGCAACATATCCTGCAACGACGTTTTGATACCCGGGAACAAATTTCTCGCCCGTATCCCCGCCTCTTGGAGATTACACCCGCAAAGGTTTCTCTGACACCCATCCACAGTTATGATCAAACGTGACAACTGAACTCTCAAAAACTCCACCTTGGCACCCGGATCTTCCTGCTCATCATCCTCTACCATGATTGCTTCCCGTATTCTCCCTCTAAGTTGGGCTGGTAAGGGTCTACTAATGCCACGGGGCAGAGATTGTAGCCAGATTTCATAGTTTTGAGTGCATCCTGGATTTTCCTCGAGAGTATCGACACCTAGCTTTATCGCGTTATTCCAGAATTTCTCATATTTGCTTTCCCCCACAACTTGGTCTTTAAAGTACTCTACATCCTTTAGAAGGTCCATTATTGGGGGGACGTCTTGCATCCTACCCAACTGACGCATCACCCTTCTTAGACTGTAAGGCCTAGTGCAGTTAAGTCCTATCAAAACTAAAAAGAGTTACATTTGAGATCCAATCAAGATTTTCTTAGGACGAAACCACATATAGCACCAAAGAATGTTGTTCGGAGTTCTTGATTCGAGAAATTCGATCCAAAAATTAACTCCCATAAGAAAAGAAAATTTGTCAAAACGCATTCTCTCTTGCATGGCTTGCACTCGATCATTCAGACAGCGGTCTATCACATCTGCTCTAATCAAAGAAGGCATATGCAAGTGTTCCATCATCCACAACTACAATATCAGATTACTCCCCTCAAAAAATTGTACCCCTCCTTTTACTTTAGTTAAAACCTTATATATTTCTGTTAAGATCATTGGTACAATGGTGACCTCATCTTTTTTCTTGAATAAATCTATCACCACTGATTGTAGACGAGTATTGATACACCTCTCATCTAACGGGAACACTAAGATACCCAACAAAGCCAGACAGAAAACCTCAAGACGACGTTGTTCCCAGATTTTTTTGGTAGTACAGAATTCATCCCAAAAGCAGTCAAAACCCTCTAAGAACCCAAATCTAGCAAACAAATAGTCCAAGGAAATCCAAGATTGTTTGAGACATCCCAGATGCTTATTATCTTTTAATCCACAAAGTTGAAGGAATTTCTTACGAGTATGATTGCAGGCTAAAATCATCTGTTGACCCATGTAAGTCGCCCGAAACAAACGAGACACTTCTGCCAAGGTAGGAGTCAATTCACAACTTCCGAACCTAAACACCAAATTATTTGGATCCCAGAAAGTCAACGCAGCTTCTATTAGATCCGGACGAGGCGTGAGATCCATGAGTGCTACAAGATTGCCTAAAACTTTCCTCACTTCGTGCTTTTCAGAGTAATTGAACGTACCCCACCACTTGATCAACTTTTTGGGTACCTTGACAACCATAAGGAATCTAGACTTTGTGGACAGATCCATCCTGTAGTAGTAGATAAGAAATTATCTCAAAAATTTGATAAGAGAAAAAGGTTTCCAACCAATGGGAATTTGATGCGGACATACGTCGATGGGACAGACCGTTTCATGACTCCAAATCGCCAAACAGTAACCCTGAATAAAATCAGCCTACTTGGCTAACAACTCTAGGTTACGGGGTAAAAGACCTAGCCAAAGACTAAGACGAAGGCCAAAATAAAGGTTACCAGACCCACCGAGGGTTGCCTACGTATCTCATCCCGAGGGACGGGAATCAGGTATGCGTAGTTCGTCCATGTTGGATAAATAAAGATTAACTAACAGACTGACCCTAACTTAAGAAACACAACCAAAGACCGATGAATAAAAGAAAAATAGAAAAAAATTGGGTTTTTAATTTGACACCAACAACTATGAAAGAAAAAATCTTTTTGGTATTTTCGTTAAATGAAATGTACAAAACTTCTACCACCTTTTTTTTGAATTTTTCTTTTATAAAAAGCCCCTAAAAAATCTTTTTGGAGTTTTCGAATTGTGAAAGCTTGCTAAAGGAAACAAAAGGAAAATCTTTTTGATTTTTTTTCTTTTTTTGAATTTTTGAACCGTGGAAAACAAAAGCCATAAAGAACTCTAAAAACTACAAAACTCTTTTCGGACTAATTTTTTTTCTCTTTTTTTTCCCATACCTTACTTTCTAACACATGCTTTACCCCCACATCAGTTTGTCAAATGACCACGTTATCCTCAAAGATGCAACATTTAGCACGTAGGAATGCTTTAGAGGTAAGTCTCCTACAAAGGACCAAGTGGAACCGCTAGGTCTCAATATGATGCACATAAGCATGACCTAAAGGCTGACCTATGCTGGGGTTCACTAACAAGGCCGTTCGGGGGAGCATATGGTCGATAGTGGCTACTTAGCTTTCCACCTACTCCATACATCCAACGGCTCCCCCCCTAAAATAAAGGTGACTCAACTAGAGTTCGTGCACACGACGTGCGCTCCGAGACTTGTTGCAGAAAGAATGACTCGGGTTATGCACATGATGTCAGATATAAAAGTGGTAACACATAGGATAAATACTGTAAACAAAGAGCACGAAAATACACAAAAGCGAAATCACGAACAAAAATCACAAGCAATGCTTATACACTCGTAATGCCAAACAAAGCCGATACAACTCCAAAAAAAAGCTCGGATTCTGAAGTTATCCCCAGCAGAGTCGCCAGAGCTGTCACAGCCCTTTTTCACCATCCAAAAAGATTTGATTTTAAGTTCGAAAGGGTTTTATTATTAAGGTGACAAAAATGAAAAATTTGTTTCGAAAGATAAAAAAAGGATTATTTACATTATTATTTTTTCTTATTCAGAGTCGCCATAAATATATAACTAATTGTACTTATCGGCAGCTGAATCAAATTTTATCGTGTAAGGTGACTCTTTGAATTTGGATGGTCGCCTAATCCTTAACTTAGGAATAGGAGTTTGAAGTTCACCGATTAGCAGAGGGATGAACAATGATGCTTTTACTACTGTATACATTCAAACTAGGAAGCAAGTCATCAGGGATTGTGTCTTGTGAATCAGGCAAAACTGTTTCATCCCTTTGTTCATCAGTGGTTAATTCTTGTATTTTAGGAGTTGTCATAATCTGTTCCTCCGTATCAAGATCATCCTCTCCATGCATGTCTGCTTTAGAGCTCGATCCAACGTTCTCTTTGTTTTCCTTCAAAAATGGAAAACAATTTATTTTTTTATGTCAAAAATAATCCACATAATCTCAAATATATTTATAATACATACCTGACAATGATCTTCAACAACAGATTCGGACTTTTTAACATTAAAATGTTCATCGATTTTTTCTTCTTCAGAAGTTGTCAATGGATGTGTTGTGATGCTTTCTCTTTCATATGTATTTTTTTTATATCAAATCATATGTATTTTTTGTATAAACTTCATATGTATTTTTAGCAATATACTGCATATGTATTTTTTCATATACTCTACATATGTATTTTTTACTACTGTGGATATTATATAATAATAAAACTTTTACCTTGCTATGTTCAATTGCTTTGACCATTTTTTTAAACTTTTTCTTCACTAATTGACGAATTCGAGTAAGCTCTTCACGAACTCCTTTAAACTCTTGACGAACCTGTATTCATACAAATTCAGTAAACACATATTTTTAAATGTAAAACAAATATTTGACAAAAAAAATTACCTCTTCGCGGAATGCATCAAAAACTTTCTTAGAAATAAATGTTTCTTTCTCAACATATCTCTCACGTTTTGACACAGCAACTTCCGCTACATGACTATCTGCCTTTGACTATACCTGAGGAAAAATAACCCTAGTTGTTTGCTTACCTTCTTTCTTTTTTAAAGAAGAAGCCTGTTGTGTTGGAATTGGCTTGAATACTGGTGTCTTCATTACAGCAGCCTTGGTAGCACGATGAGGTGGAGTCCTCGTTTGGATATGCGCGTCAACAATATTGACTTGTTTTTTCCCTGAAGGTTTCTTCGCTACTGGGGTTGATGAATCCACCTTTTGTTTCTTCTTTGAACGTTCGTTGATATTCTTTGGTGGTGGATCCTGGAAGTCATCGTCAGAATCAACTGAACGTTCATCTTCAGTTACATCCTTCTGTGGTATTTCAAGCTTTGTCAGTTCCATTTCAGTTGGCACTATGTTCTTAAATACAACCTACGAATATGTTAAATAATATGTTAAAGAATATGTTAAATAATTGAAACAACAACAATTGAAAATGAAAAAGCATATATGTATACAATACAATACATATCAATGCATATATATTTGTTCACAACAAACCTTGTCATTGTCCTTGAACATAGCATTCATCAAAAACTCATACCGTGGACGAGGTGCAATCGTCTTCCAATTTAATAATCAGGGAATCCAATTCTCAACCTTCAATGCAATATTTGGTGTGACATTTGAACAACACTCATATAGCCACACTTGAATATCCAGTGGCATTCCCTGAATCAGATAAAATTTGCCCCCACCTTTCAGCCGGTTGTTCAAATTTCTAGCCAGATCTTCAAAAGATAAAGAACCCCATGGAAAATCCTTATATTTACCACTATCTACCAAATCAAAATGAAGACGGGGTATAACAACATTGTCAATGTTAGACAACACAAATGAATGTAGGAAATACAAAATTGAAAATTTCTCAGCATCCTCATCATTGTTCTCCCCCCATACTTTCTCCGTGAATGCTAGAAATAGTTGTCTTTTTTGTATAATTTCTGCCCCATTAAAATATTTTTCAACCATCCTATTTGGTACACCCTCATCGAAAATAAAGTCATACCTATTGACACACAATTTAATCCAGTTATGATAGCAAATTCCATGGGAGTAAAACTAAGAGAGGTGCCATTAGCACAGATCATAATTCCAGAAGAAGAACTACCCTTCACCTCAACCGTCATAACGCATCTGCACAACTGTGCTTGCACTACACACTGCTTCTTCTTCATAAAATAATCAAAAATATTATTCTCACAAAAGTTTTTAATCTGTTCCTTATTTAAAATTGCGCGTATGCTTACATAAATATCATTGTCACTGTACGAGCACATGTGCGGTGCAAATCTTGGAAGTTTTCTGACAAGAAATATTTCGTCTCGCATCACCTATACAAAGTAAAACTACCACTTCTTAATTTGTAAACAAAATTCAATCAAACAAAAAAAAAATATAACATGCATATATATTTTAGATGATTAAAATACATATGTATATTGATCAAATCATAACTGCAACCAACACTGAAAAATACATATCAAATGTACTAAAAATACATATAGACAATAGACTGTTATGGTAGTTAAACTAAAATAACATGCATATGTATTTTGACCATATATAAAATACAACAAAAAATACAAATACTCAAAAATGCATATCAACTACACTAAAAATACATACAGGTCAAAATTATTCACCTGTACTAAAAATACATATCAACGATACTAAAAATACATATCACCTATACTATAAAAATATATATCCAAATACTATTCATGAATAGTTAATTCAACAATATATTTTCACATAATCCCTAAATATCATCATAACAGAAAATACATAATTACTTGAACACAAAAAAAATAATAAATTTATAAAAAAAAAAAAATACCTCTTCCTCACTTTCTTCTTCAGATTCATCATAAGATTTGTCAACATCGTCTTCAATTTCTTTAGATTTCCTTTTCTTCTCGTACCGTTTTTAAGTTTTTTTCTCCTTTGGAGAAGGAGTTTTCTTCAACCCTTTTTTTTAATTTTCGTCATCTTCACTTCGTCATTGCGAAACTTCGACCTAATCTCTTTCGATCTACCAGATTTCGTCAACTGTAAAGGATTTGAAACAACAGTAACTAAATCTTCTTGAGTTAACCCAAGACTAAAAGATGGTGCATCATACACTAATTTCATATTCCTTGTACCCCTGTTTATAGGTGCTTTTGCAGTGTGTTCATCCATTAAAACACAAAACCCTTGAAAATTAAATTTCCAATGAATTAAAGTAGGAAAAAAAACACTCACATGCAAAATGCGATTTTGCCCATTAATAATTACCTGAAATATGGGAAGCAAATTCTTATCACAGATCGTGAAAGAATCGTACAAAATGCAATAAGATTGAGGAGAGAGTGATAGTTAATGGCGGAAAAATAGAAAAAAGAAATTTAAAATAAGGAAAGATAAAGAAGGAGGAGTGAAAAGGGGAATTTTATCACAGTAAAAAATTTAGGCGGCAAAAAAATAAGGACCACTTAAAATAATGCTACATATGTTATAGAATGTAATTAGAGAAAAGTATTGTTATTTTTTATAATTAAGTACTTAAGTATGTTAACATATGTATTTTTTCCTTTTTTTAATATGGCATACCCTTTACAAAATAATGATAGATAATAGGAAAATTTTATCGTGGGCCTCACATTCCACATAATATGTGTAGGAGACATTTAATTTTCTGCCAAGTAGAATTATTAGGGCCCATTTCTCAAATTTTCATTCCATTCTTTTTATTTTTTGGGCAAATCACATAAATATACAATTTAAGAGTAAATATTACAAAATATATCACTAGTTTCATTTTTACAAAATATACCATTAGAAAATTAACAAGACATATCAAATAAGGTAAAAAGAAGAAAAAAAATAGTTAAAAGTATCTTTCCTATAATTTCTCCTAATATATTTTTCAATTTCATAACCCCCCCCCCCCCCCAGAACAAAATTATTTTGGGAAAAAATTTAAAATCATTACTATAAAATTAACATGCACGAAAGAACATGAAATTTAAACTGTTACTTTTCATTCTACAATTTCTTCTTCCTATTCTTTCCCTTCTATTTTATATTGAATTTATTTTTGTTTTTCTCTTTTCTATTTTTTCTTCTTATTATTAATTATGTACCTTATTTTTATTATTTTTATTTTCTTCGTGCGTTCTTAATTATCACGGGAAGAATATATAGTTATCCATATATAAAAATTGAATTTTTAGGATTTCTTTTAAAGAAAGATCTGGGAAAATATATATAGTTATCCATCTTTACATCAATTTCTATATATTTCAGATACCATAAAATTATTAATACACCTATTTCTATATATTTCAATATAAAATTATTATTATTGATAAACCTATTTCTAAAGAGTTCAAACACTAAAAAATTATTGATACACAATTTTTAAGACACCTTAAAATAAAATTGATGATATACGAACATCTATATAATTCAGACACCATAAAATTATTAATATATTAATTTCTAACTATTTCAAAAATCATAAAATTATTGATACACCATTTTTATACAATTGAGACACCATAAAGTTGTTGATACATCAATTACTATACAATTTAGACACCATAAAACTGGTGATACATCGATTTCTATACAATTCATACACCAATTTCTATACAATTCATACATTATGATACATCAATTTATATATAATTCATGCACCATAAAATCATTGATACACCAATTTTTATACAATTCAGACACCATAAAGTTGTTGATACACCAATTTCTATACAATTCAGACACCTTAAAGCTGGTGGTACACCAATTTTTATACAATTCAAACATCAATTTCTATACAATTCATACATCATGATACACCAATTTCTATACAATTCATGCACCACAAAATCATTGATAACCTTCACTTGCCGATGTCATAAAAAATGCTCAAAACTCCTAAAAAATATTGAAAGATTCAATCTAGTTGGCCTCTTCCTTTCCAACAACGTAGAAGTAGAAGAACAGAAGAACAATCAGTAGTAACAAACATTGACAAAAAATTCAAAACCTCCATCGGAAATCAAATCCACGGCCATCGTTGCCAAAATATTAGATTCCTCCACCGTATTCAAAATAAAAAAATACAAAACATACTGACCGATGAACAAACAGATTATCACCACCATCATCAAGAGTGATAAACCCAAAAACGCTTTGGTCATTCAATTACTTGACGATTTCCTTAGCCCTTTGTACAATTTCTTAAGCCATTTTTTTCTCACAAACAAAAACCTTAAAAATCCTTTTGTGTTCTCCTTGGTATTATCACTGTGGGATATTTGCCTCAATTCTTGTTCTCTTTCTTGGAGTACATTCCGTAGAAGATTTTGAATTCACCATGTTTTCATTCTATCTAAGCTCTGAAAAATATGAGTGAAGAAAATGGTGATGATAATTTTGTCTTAATTTGGGTGGAGAAATTGGTGAGGATTCTTTTTTTTTTTTTTTTGGTTAAGAATGGTGAGGATTTTTTTAGGTTAAGAATGGTAAGGATTTTTTTAATTTTTTGGTTAAGAATGGTGAAGATTCACTACTGAAGTGTAAGTATGAGAAAATTAAAGAATAAGACTCTAGAAGTAAATACATATACTGTAAAATATATAAAATACCATAAAGGATAAACACATATCTCATACCTAAATTAATTCTAAAATATTTTTTTCCTTAAATTTTGGATATGCAATTTTAAAAAAACAATTTTTAATGGATGATTGATTTTGTAAATAAAAACCTCATTGTGCAAATAAGAAAATTACTGGTATATTTTATAATTTTGGCTCTAAATATGCATATTTATGTGATTTTTCCTTATTTTATTTTAATTTCACAAATTATCTTTTGCTCAAATTTTTTGAGCTATTATTTCTTTATTGTTTTTATATCGTTCTTTTTACTATCTTTTTTTATTTTATTTTTTTATTTTGGTATTGTATGTTGAAATAATTTCGGCTTAATTATTTTGGAAATGTCTAAAATAGATTAGTTTTTATCAATTGAATCATCATAATTATTTTTACTTTTTTTTTTATTTATATTGAATTTTTTTTATTTGAAGTTGAATCCAATAGCTTAAGAATAATGATTCATTTATTATATCATCACTGTATTTTAAAGAAAAAAATTATATCAGAGACTCAAAAAAAGAAATACTTTCTTCTTTTGTTTTTACTTGTCATTGTTTCGTTTCTCAAGGTCAATTTGACAAGATTTTAAAGCTAAATTGAAGTAGATTAATTTAATATTTAAAATTTAAAATCTAAATGGTTGAAAACAATATGAAAAATATTATAAATTTTAATTTTTCTCATACTAATGTGATGAAACAATAAATCTTAAAATGTTGATCAAAATTCATGCAGTTTGACCTCGAAAGCAAAATAGGGACAAGTAAAAGTGATCGAAGGGAGTAACTAAGAAGAAGAAATGACCAGAAAAAAGAGAAGGTAGAAAACACTAAGTGAGTATTTGGTCATAATTTTTTTTAAAAAAAGTTACTTTATTTGAAATCTTTAAAGTTGTAGTTGAAGTTAGAATCGTGTTTGATCATACTTTTTGCACTAAATACGTAAAATTTAAATGTATTTCTAAAAAAATATTATATTTAATTTAAGCATGAAATCTAATTTAAATAGTGTTATTTATAAATAAAAAATAAAAAATTTAGAATAAAGTAAAAGTAAAAATAAGATTTTACTCTTGTTTTTAAAAATGGAGAAGGAATATAGTAATAAAAGAAGAAGAAAAAATGAGTTTCCGTGGAACAATACATAATTGTCTAATTGTATTATAAGGTGGGACCCAATAAATCCATTTGTTAAAAAAGTAAATGCCTCTGCACGTATTACGTGGAATGTGAGGCGCAGGTAAAATTTTCCATAGATAATGTGAGTTAACAATATTGCGCCTATTTAATGCCCCTTACTACATTTTTCAAGGCTAACTCAATGCTTAGTGACAGTACTTTCTCCATTTATTTTAGTGGTCTCAAATTTTTTAATTTAATTTATTATTTTTTATTAATCAAAATAAGATAATTTTTTTTTTATTCTTAATATTAATTATTTTTTTCACCAAATTAAAATGTAAACATCATTTAATAAGGATACCATAATAAAGTAGTCATGTTATTAATTGTTTTTTTAATCAATGTACAATGTCAAATTGGGACAAAGGAAGTACTCCCTCCGTCCCATTTTATCCGTCCCAAATTGGCTAAGTTGATGTCCCAGTTTACTTGTCTCATTTTACTTATTAAGATAAGATAAACTTTTCTTTCCATGTTTTACCCTTTGCATTAATTATCTTTTTTTAAAATTAAAATATAAACATCATTTAATAAGGATACTTTGGTAAACTAGCCATGTTATTAATTATTTTTCTTAATTGTTGTATCATCCCAATTTGAGATAAGTAAAATAGGACGGAGAAAGTAATAAATAAAGGGTATAGTAGAAAAAAAAATTCTGTCTCTCATTAATTTATTAAAAATAACAAGTAAAAATAAAAATTAAATTAGAAATATTATGACAGGGAGAAGCCAACGAAGAAAGTAGTATTATCTCACGAAAGAAAACATTAGTTAGTTTTCCTTATGCAACAATTTGGTAAGGAAAGAGGGGGAAGAAAAAGGAAAAGCAAAGAAACCAGGGTTAACATTTTACTGGCGGTAACCATAACTCTTGAGCTAGTTTTAGTTATTATTTTATGTGAAATTTAACATAAATATTATTTTTTTTCAAAGTAATTACATTCTCTCTCACTTTTTTAATTACTTTATTCTCTCTATTAATATACATAACATAGCCGATATATACATATCATTTTGTGTATATGTTGAGACTTTTGTAATATGTTTAAGGAATTGAGATTTTTTATAATATTGAAAACATAAATTGTGTATTTATGTAATTTTTAGTTATTTATTTCTAAATTTCTGGTAACATAATGTGGCCGACAATGGGCATTTAGGTGGTAATATATTTTATAAAAATGGTGATAATCGCTATAAAAATCCTTTGGAAGGCATAATGAGCAGGTAACATACAATATTCTTGTGGTCTGTTCTTGATATATGTGTAAGATTTGTTTCTTTTTGATCTGTAAACCTCTTCATGAATTTACCTTGAACTTATTAAAGAATTAATGGATCTTCTGCCCTACATATTAGAATTGTTAGTTTAACTAATCTTGGCTAATCTAACGTTTTACGAGTTCTTATGTCATGTAGACATGATTTTGTTTCCAATGGTACTTTATATTTGCTTAGAGTGGCACTCTTTGAAGTTTGAAATTTAATTTGATCAAATAAAATTTTAGTACATAAAAGGCACTAGTCCTAAACTTGTCGTAAATGGATGACCAGCTTGGTCTTAAGGCACGACTCTAGCCTAACTAATGGACCAAAGAAATAGGCCAATAAAATGGACCTTTTTAAACGGCTAAATCTCGAGAATAGATTCAAATTGAGGTGACTTTCATATTTTAGTCCCAAATAATTTATTTATTTTTAAATAGCCTTTATCTATTAACTACTTCCTTCATTCCAAATTATCCGTCCCAATTTTCCTAATTTGATTTTCCATTTTACTTGTTTTTTTTCACTAATCAAGAAGAGACAAAAAAAATTTCATGTTTTACCCTTTGCATTAATTACTTTTTCTTCAAATTAAAATGTAAACATCATTTAATAGGGGTACTATGGTAAACTAGACATGTTATTAATTATTTTTCTTAATCAATGTGTCATCTCAATTTGGAACGGATAATTTGGGACGGAGGGAATAATATTTTTTTGAACGAAATTATCCCTGACCAGTAGAGTAAATTACATAAATGATCCTCGTAATGGGTAACAACTCCATATTTATATCTTTCAACTTTTATTTTTTTCTCTTTTTAATTTTATTTTGATTTTTATTTTCTCTTTTTATTTGTGATTTTTCTCAACCCTTACTTTTTCCCTCTCAACTTCTTTTTCCATCTTTTTTATTTTACTTTGATTTTTTATTTTTTCTTTCCTTTTTTTTTGTTCTTTTTATTTTTTCTCAATTCTTACTTTTTTTTTACACCTTTTAACGTCTACTTTTATAAAAAAAAAAATATTTTTCTTTTTAAATTTTTATCGACCTTTATTTTTATTTAATCTTTTTATTTTTATTTTTATCAATTTTTATTTTTTTCCCATTCTCTCTCAACTTCTACATTTTTTTTATTTTTTATTTTTTAATATTTTTCTTCATTTTCTTCTTTTTCCGCAATTTTTATTATTTTTGTTCTTTTCTTCGATTTCTTCCATTCAAGTTACATCTCATGAGCAAGAGTTAACACTATCACATTATAAAGGCAAGACTTATGACTTTCAAACAACTAGTTACGTTTCATAGGTAAGAATTGACATTACCACATTGTAGAGGCAAGACTTATGACTTTCAAGCAACAAGTTATGTTTCATGGGCAAGAGTTGACACTACCACATTATATTTTGATTTATGAGATATTTTATAACTCTTACCTCAGAGGCAAGACTTAGCTCAGGGACTTTCAAACAACAAATTATGTCTCACGGGCAAGAGTTGACTCTACCACGTTATGTTTTCATTTATGAGATGTTCTACAACTATTGTCTTAGAGGCAAGACTTAACTTAAGGAGTTTAAACTACAAATTATGCCCCACGGGAAAGAGTTGACTCTACCACGTTATGTTTTCATTTATGAGATGTTCTTCAACTATTGCCTTAGAGGCAAGACTTAGCTCAAGAACTTTCAAACAACAAATTATGCCCCACGGGCAAGAGTTGTCTCTACCATGTTATGTTTTCATTTATGAGATGTTCTACAACTATTGTCTTAGAGCAAGACTTAGCTTAGGGACTTTCAAACTATAAATTATGTCCCACGGAAAAGAGTTGACTCTACCACGTTATGTTTTCATTTATGAGATGTTGTACAACTATTGGCTTAGAGGCAAGACTTAGCTCTGGACTTTCAAACAACAAATTATGCCCCACGGGCAAGAGTTAACTCTACCACGTTATGTTTTCATTTATTAGATGTTCTACAACTATTGCCTTAGAGACAAGATTTAGCTCAAGGACTTTCAAACTACAAATTATGATCCACGGGCAAGAGTTGACACTACCACGTTATGTCTTCATTTATGAGATGTTCTACAACTCTTATTTTAGAGGCAAAATTTAGCTCAAGGACTTTCAAACTACAAATTATGCTCCACGGACAAGAGTTGATACTACCACATTATGTCTTCATTTATGAGATGTTCTACAACTCTCGCCTTAGAGGCACGACTTATCCTAAGAATTTCAAACAAGTTACATATATTGGGCAAGAGTCAACACTAACACATTATATTTTTTACTTATGAAATAATCTATAACTATTGTCTTAGAGGTAAGACTCAGTCTAAGGACCATCAAACAATAAGTTATGCCCTATGGGCAAGAGTTGACACCACCACATTATGTATTGATTTATGAGATGTTTTATAAATTTTCCCTCAGAGGCAAGACTTAGACCAAAAACTTTTAAGTAACAAGTTGTGCCCCATGGGCAAGAGTTGACATTACCACACTGTGTTTTGATTTATGAGATATTCTATAACTCTTTCCTTAGAGGCAAGACTTAACCCAAAAACTTTCAAATAACAAGTTATGTCCCATGGGTAAGAGTTGACACTATCACATTATATTTTAATTTATGAGATGTTCTATAACTCTTGTTTTAGAGATAAGACTTAGTCCAAAAACTTTTAAACAATAAGTTACGTTCCACAAACAAGATTTGACACTACTACATTGTGTCTTGATTTATGAGAAGTTTTATAAATCAAGGACTTTTAAACAACAAGTTATGCCCCATTAGTAAGAGTTGACACTACCACATTATGTCTTGATTTGTGAAATGCTCTATAACTCTTGCATTAGAGGCTCGAATCAGTCCAAGAACTCTCAAACAATAAGTTACGTCCCATGGGCCATGGGCTAGAGTTGATACTATCACACCATGTCTTAATTTATGAGATATTCTATAACTCTTACCTTAGAGGTAAGACTTAGCCGACAAGTTATGCTCCGTGGACAAGAATTGGAACTATTATATTGTGTCTTGATTTATGTGATGCTCTATTAGTCTTGCCTCTAAGACAAAACTTCGCCCAAGAACCTCCCAAAAGAATAAGTTACGCCCAATGAACAAGTGTTGACACTACCACATTATTTTTTGATTTATAAGATGTTCTATAACTCTTGTCTTAGAAGCAAGACTTAACTCAAGGATTTTCAAACAACAAGTTATGCTCCACAAGCAAGACTTGACACTACCGCATTGTGCCTTAATTTATGAGTTGTTCTACAATTTTTGTCTTAGAGGCAAAACTTATCTCAAGGAACTTCCTAACAACAGTTCATGCCCTTAAATTTGTTTTGATGTCAAAAAAAAAAAAAAAACTTTGCGGATTGTCCAATTTTTTATTTATTAGCAAAATATAATAGAAGTTGAGAGAAAAAAGAAAAAATGATCAAACAAAATAGAGAAATAAAAAAAAGGTTGAGAAAAACAAAGGCAAGAAAAAAAATAAAGATTAAGAAAAAAGTGAAGAATTAAAAAAATTGAGAAAAATAAAAATAAGAGAAAAATAAAAATAAAGTTTTTGAAAAATGAGGAAAAAACAGAGAAATGATAAAAACCAAAAATAAAAAAAAATAAAGGTTGAGACAAATGAATTAAAAAAAGAAAAAAATAAAGAAATAGATAATGTTTGAGAAAAGAAAAAAAGAGAAAAAAAAACAAAGGTTGAAACAAATGAATTATAACATGAAAATGAAATTAAAGAAAAAAATAAAAAAAGTGAAAATAATAAAAATAAAAATAGAATTTGAGAGACAAATGAGTATGAAAAGTTTAAAAATATTTGAGTCCTACTTTACTACTTTATGGGAAAGAAATTGTGGTGGATCGTGTTGGGTCCTTTCCTACTTTACAACAAGCTTATCAGAAGAGTCCTAAGAGCACAGGTAGTGTAATGCAACACCTGACATCTCAAAGGAAGGAGAAAGGCCAACCATCCGTACCTGCTGATAGGGCTAAAGCACCTGACCTGACAGGAGGTACATGATATTTAGCTCATGAAACGTAAGGGGGCTTAATAAGCCCTTTAAATAGAAGGAACTAAGATCCTTATTACAAATAAATAAGGTAGATATCATTAGTTTTTTGGAGACAAAAATACAAGCTACAAATGCAAAAAAAGTTCAGAATTCATTTGGCCAGGAATGGAAGGTGTATGCTGACTATCCAACTATAGAAAATAGAAGAATATGGGTATGTTGGAAACAGGGGAGTGTGGATGTTACAATCTTGGAAACTTCAGCAATTGTGCAGTTCAAGATAAAAACTCCACTTTCACATGCTGGATGACATTTGTGTATGGGTTCAACACACCTGCAGCAAGAAGAACTCTATGGGATCACCTGAGACACATAGGAGCAAATTGCCAAAATCCCTGGGTGGTGCTGGGTGACTTCAATGCTAATTTATCTAGTGATGATAGGATTAATGGTAAAACGGTTACTCCACAGGAATTGGTACACTTTCAGCAATGTATAGATGATGTTGGGATGGGACCTTTTCCTAGTAAGGGCCAAAGATACACTTGGTGTAAGGGATGGGACCTTTTCCTAGTAAGGGCCAAAGATACACTTGGTGTAATAAGAGAGATCACCAAGCAAGAATTTATAGTCGTATTGACTGGGCATTAGGCAACCACTTATGGTTCATACATTATAGCCATGTAGAGGCAGAGTACAAAGACTTTAGGTGCTCGGATCACACACCTATAATCCTCAGTACTGACCTCTCAGTGATGCAGGTGAGAAGACCTTTCAGGTTGTTGAATGTAGTGATGCAACAGGAATATTTTAAAGCCCTGACCAGAGCAATATGACAATAAAAAGTACCAGGCTACAAGATGTATAGTGTATGGAGGAAATTATATAACATAGCTGGACAAGCCAAAGGATTGCAGAAGAAAATGAGTGTAGTGTACAAAAGAGTAGATGAGTACAAAACCAGACTGAACCAAGTGCAGGAAGGGTTAAAGAGTGACTTATTCAACCAGGAACTCATTGGTGAAGAGAGACAAATACTACACAACATAGAGTACTGGGAGACAGTCAACGAGAGGATCCTAAAGTAGAAATCAAGGGCGTTCTAGATCAAGCAAGGAGACAGGAACTCAAAATATTTCTTTGCCTACCTGAAAACAAGACAAGCTAGGAACAGAATATCCTCAATCACCACTGACCAGGGAGTGAAGCTGACAAACCCACAACTCATCTAACAGGAATTTATGATTTTTTTTAAATCATTGCTTGGACAGGAAACAGATACATTACAAGGATTGGACATCACAATAGCCAGAGATAGGGCCTGCTTAACTATTGCACAACAATAAGAACTCCTTATACCTGTAACAGCAACAGATATGACGGAAGTTGTAAAGGATCTACCAGTTGATAAGAGCCCTGGAATTGATGGATTCAATGATGAATTCTTCAAAACACACTGGGAAATAATAGGTACCGAGGTTACAGAAGGTATACTACAATTCTTTAAGAATGGTAAATTATTAAAGGGAGTTAATATAACCACTGTGACACAGGTGACAAAAATTCAGAATGCTACTTATGTCAAAGAATACAGACCAATTGCCTGCTGCACAACATTTTACAAGATGATCTCAAAACTTATTACAAATAAGTTGAAGGATGTGGTGGATTATATTGTGAGCCCTTCACAATCAGCTTTCATTAGTGGTAGGAATATCCTTGATAATGTGATGATTACACATGAGCTAGTCAAAGGATACTCACGAAAAGAGGTATCACCTAGGTGTGCAATTAAGGTGGATATAAGGAAGGCATATGACTCAGTGGAGTGGCCTTTCTTAAAAGATGGTATTACTGGGATTGCCAACTCAGCTGGTTAGCTTGATAATGGAATGTGTGACAAAAATTCAATATACTATGTTGATTAATAGAGGACTGACCACAGTATTCCCAGTAAAGAAAGGGCTAAGACAAGGGGACCCCATATCCCCCTTGTTTTTTGTCTTAGTAATAGAATACTTGCATAGAACCTTGCAGCAGATAAGGCATAATACCCAGTTTAATTACCATCCTAGATGTGATAAGCTGGGTATTATCCACATATGTTTTTCTAATGATCTCCTCATGAGCTGCAGAGCAGATGAAATATCCATAAAACTGATGTTTGAGGCCTTTCATCACTTCTCAGCTGTATCTGGCTTGCAAGAAAATATGGAAAAAAAATCTTTATATATTGCAGGAGTCACTCCAAAATTTAAACAACAAATGTTGAGGGAGTTACAGTTAGCTGCAGGTGACCTTCTTTTAAGGTATTTAGGGGTCCCATTGTCTACTAGAAAACTTACTGTATCTCAGTATATGCCTTTGGTGGAGAGAATGATTGATAGAATCAAGTGTTGGTCTTCAAAGCTGTTAGCTTACAGTGGTAGATTACAACTGGTGAAGAGTATTGTTCGAGATGCAGACATATTGGGCACAAATCTTTCTGTTACTCAAGAAGATCACAAATATGGTCATAACTGTGTGCAGAACATTTCTTTGGACTGGAAGTAATAATTGCTCAAGGAAAGATTTAGTTGCTTGGGAAACTATTTGTCAACCTAAAACTGCAGAAGGGATGAATGTTATAGATGTGACATATTGTAATAGAGCTGCAATTTACAAGATCTTGTGGGAAGTGGAGTAGAAACAAGACAAACTATGGGTTAGATGAATCCATAGTTACTATATTAAAGAACACAGGATGGACACAATGTGCATTCCAAAGCAAGCTAGCTGGATAATGAAGAAAGTTCTTGATGCAAGAAAGTGACTATCAGGTACAACAAGCATCCATCAGAAACTACAACAAATGATTGATCATAAAAGATTCAGTATCAGGAAGGCTTATCACTACATGAGACCACAATATCAGAAGGTTAATTGGCACAAAGTGGCCTTGGTGAAAGGGATGATTCCCAGACACCAATTCATTCTCTGGTTGGCTTTACATAAAAGACTTACAACTGTGGATAGAGTTAGTAAATGGGGTATTCAAGTGAAAAAAGAGTGTGTCCTATGTACAACAACAGAGGAGGAAACATTTGAGAATCTGTTCTTTAAATGCAATTACTCTCAAACTATTTGGAGCTCCATTCTACATTGGCAAAGATATCAGCAGAGCACAGAGGATTGGCAGTATGACATTCAGAACCTAATACGCCTAATGTCCAACAGTAGACCAAGAGCTAGCATACTTGGATTCTGTTTAGCAGCAACAGTGTATCACATATGGGCAGAAAGAAATGCTAGAAAATTTACTACTCAAAAAAAAAGATATCAGAAAAAGAGCCAGAAGCATTGCCATTTAGTTATTTGTAACAGGTCAAACACATAGCAAATGGAAAGTATATTTAGATAGCTTAACAGGTTATCCAATGTAAATTTAGATAACTAGTAGATGGATTAGAAAATAGTTCTATTGTGAGCTGGAACTGAGTCAAAATAGTCCAGCTGGTTTGTAATGTACATTTTTTGATTGAATGGAAAAGTTAACTGTTTACCAAAAAAAAAATATTTGAGGTGTAGGGGACAAAATTGTATTTGTATTATACTAAAAAGGGAAGGAAGACTAATTTTTAAAAAATTTTCTTATTGGGATCAAAAATTCAAAGTCACCACTATTGGGGCTATAAAATATAATTTTCTCTTTTTAAACAAATGGACCAACCAACATAAGTGAAAATTATCACTGACCCTAACCTTAAAAAAAGGAAAAAAATGAAAAAATCGAAATTACCCCTGAATTATGTGTAATGAACCACATATACCCTCTGTTATATAGGACTTATCCCTCCACCTAAGCATGCCAACTAGGATCCCACTAACCCCGACTTAAATTAGACAGTTGCTGGTTTCATTTTTCTTATCGGGATTGCTATGTTCATCTGGAAGTATCGAAAGTTCTAAGAAAATTAAGAAAGCAATCACTATGACAAAATGGGCATCATTCCTTAAGCTTGGATCGAATTTGAAATACTTGATGGCCTAGATCAAGCTAATGTGATTATAAATGGAGCTTTAGGAAGAGTGTATAATGTTGTCCTAAGCAATGGTAAGGCAGAAGTTGTCAAGAAGCTATGGGAGAGAACATTTAAGGCCCATTTGGACATGTGAAATGAAATCAATCATTTTAAATTAGGGTAAAAACATCATTTTCATTGTAAACTATACTCAAAAAGTCGAAGACACACCTAAACTATTGATGTGATCTAATACGCACTTATACTATTTAAAAGTGTATTTATTTATCCCTTAAAATATCACAATCAGATTTTATCCTGAATGTGTATTACACGCGTTGACACGTGTCAATAACATATTTTTTTAACTTTTTTTTTCTTTTTTCATAGATTAATTACCAACTTTAATCTTTTTTTTTAGTTTAAATCTAGGCAAAGTCCATTTATTGATAAAATGAACAAATTTGATCGGGCCAAAGCGATTCGAACCAACATGCAAAATAACTTCAATTCTTTCATTGTTTCACAACCTTCCGACATTTTTTGTGAAATTCATGAAATCCAAACCCAAAATTCAAGCAAATCATAACCCAATTCATATAAAAACACAAAACTCAATTCTTGAAATTCAAGAAACCCACAACCCAGTTCAATAAAATTCAAGTAATTCACAATTCAATTCGTAAATACAAGAAACCCATAATCTAACTTTGTAAAATTCTATAAATTCAGAAGTCAATTCGCAAAATTCAAAAAACTCACAACACAATTCAGTAAAATGCAAGAAATGTAGAACCCAACTCATGAAATTCAAGATACCTATAACCCAATTTTATAAAATTCGAACAACCACAATACAATTTAATTCTCAACTACTTACAAGAAAATACTAAAAAAAAAGTTAAAAGAATAAGTTCGTTTGTGAACTCATGGGTGAATTGATGGTGGTTGAGAGAAGAAATGGAGTTAAGAAATTAGAGATGTAGTTAAGAAAGAGAGGAGGAATGTAATATCCCGTACTTTTTTTAGCTCAGTTCAGCTCCTAGTTGCTTGTATAAGAGGCTTAAAGCCTCAAAATTTTACTAAGTATTGGGGACTTAGTCTTTTTTTTGGCCTCTTAACTTTGAGAATTTTTAAACGAGTCTTCTGAACCCTGATACGTAGGTTTTTGAGTTAATTTATGTTCAGGGGTGTAAGAAGCATGTCTCGGGGAAATTTTAGATTTTTTGGATGAGGATTGAGTCGTGTTTGAATTTCGATTCCAGAACTTCACTGCGACAGTGGCGCGTCGTGGTGGGTATATCGATGAGACATTCATCGCGTCGCGGTAACCCTCTAATCCACGTTCCAGTTACAAATTTAATTCTCTGAGGGGTAATTAAGTCTTTTTCCTTGATCCAATTCGTAAAAAAACACGAATTAAACAGTCAATTAGGGCATTATATGCCTATTTTTTCCTAATTTCCTCTCATAGAACAAACCCTAATCCCTCCCCAAGTTCATCAATTTCATTCTTTCCTTTTCAAGAAAACCAAGAAATCAAGTTACCAAATTCAAGAACAATCAAGGAAGCTTAAAGATTTGTGTTTTCCTTTCAAGATTTAATGTTTAAGGTATGTGTGATATTCATCAATGGGCCCTTTTCACCCATGGAGTCCAAGGATTTTCTTTTTATATCAAATTGTAAGTTTTTACATGTTTATGATAAATTGTCTCCATGAAGTTGTTATTGATTTTGATTATAAGATAGGTTACAAGTGTTTTTCAATGGAATGAGCCTTTATATGATTTGAAATATGAAAATCCTCATGTTAAATCCCTAATTCATGATTTTAGTATTGTACTTATATTTTCAATCACATGTTTTACCCATTCCCGTGCTTAAATTCATAACTCCCATGTGTTTGATGAAATGTCTAAATGTTAGGTTTTGATCAATGATACTTCATTATGTTTTTTAAAGCTTCATATGTCCTTATTGTTATTTTTATTCAGTGTTGGTGGGTTATGAACACCCAATACCTATTTGTCTACATAATTTCAGTTTGTTCAGAATGAATTCAGATATACCATGAGCATTTTCACTCAGTCAGTTATTTATGATCAGTTGTTTGCTCAATTAAGATTAGTTCAGTCCAGTAATCAATGTCTTTCAGCTGGGAGTAAAACTTAGCACGGAGTGAATGTAGGGATGAAGTCTCTCCTGTCAGTTAGGCATGAGTCATTTGTCTCCTCCATCAGTTAGACATGATAAGTTAGTAGCAGTCCCCAAGTTTCATACCTACGGCAACATCGTAGACTTTGAAGGGTCCCCCGTCAGTTAGGCATGACACCCTAGTCCTTCGGGATATCAGATTAGTGGATTTACACAGCCGGCGTTAGTACCCGTGACACGATACTGACACTTTTTCAACTAGGGTTACAAGTTGGACCCCAATAATAGATTTGGGGCATGTCGGTTATAGCTAGCTCCCACAGTCTCAGTTCAGTATTCAGTACAAAACTCAGTTCAGATTTGCTTGACCATAGCATATAGAATCCCAGTTATTTAGTTATTAGATTTCAGTAATTCAATTTATATATTATTTCAAAGACATTATATGCTTGGTCTTGTATTCTCAGTATTTTAGTTTTCATGCATTCATGTTCAGTTATCTCAAGTTATACAGTCAGTCATTATTTCATGCACAGTTAACTTATGTAATTCGGCCTAACCCTATCTCATATACCATTACATTTAAAGTACTGACCGCATACTTTTTTTTTGCTATAATGTTTTATATCATAGGTTCGGACACTCAGTTTCCTGACCGCGCTTAGAGAGTTCAGCTTATCAGCAACAATTGTTGTGGTGAGTCCTTATATGTCGAGGACCTGTTATGTTATTTCAGTATTTTTGCACTTCTTTTTAGTTAGTTCAATTTGGAGTTAGTTGGGGGCCTGTCCCATCAACCCCACAGTCAGTCCGTTAGAGGCTTTTCAGATATTCAGACAGTCAGTTAGTTCATCAGTGTTATTAGTCGAATTTCAGTATTTTCGCAGATGTTTTCAGACTTGCAAATTCAGTTGCATTTTCAGTATTTAAAACCTCATGGCATTATCAGTTATTTCTGCTTATGTATTTATCTATCAGTTTACTCAGTGCTCACAGAAGGTACCAGCTCATGGGTTAACTTGTGGTCATTTGTGACCGTAAGCACCGTTATTACGACTAGGGGGTAGCCTCGGATCGTGACAAAACTGACAAGGAAATATGGAAGAAGTTAAAAATAAAGAAGAAGAAAAGAAGAAAAGGAAAAACATATAAAAAAGTAAAGAAAAAAATAAAAACTATATTAATATAAAAAAAAATTAATTAAATATAATTAGTTGATAAAATCAAATTGAATGATGACATGTGGATATTTTAATAAGCTTTTAATTTTATTTTATTTTTCTTTTCATGTGCGTGTAGGAATGTGCATATCACATTCTTTGCCAGGTCAGTTTTGAGGGGTAAATATATTCATTTTTAAATAACATAGGTGTGTATTAGGTCACTTCAATAGTTTAGGTGTGTCTTCGACTTTTGGATATAGTTTAAGGTGAAAATAATGACTTTTTCCTTTTAAATTATGAGATAAAGTTAAAATTTTATTTGGACATGTAAGTTAAACTTTTTATGTTACATGTTTTCTCATAAACATAAAATTTTTATAGGGAAAATAGTCTGAAGTATACTCAAATTTTGATGAAATTTACTGTAACACGCATGAATTTTGTGGTGGTTCTATGACCCCCTAGACTATTTATTAACATATTATGACCTCCTAAATGAGCATATTTTACTGACATTTACTTGCATTGAACTCTTTAATTAATTAATTTATTCATTAATAAATTTTATCTATTTATTAGCTTATAAACGTCACTAAAATACACTAATAAATAGTCTAGAGGGTCATATGACCCCCGCAAATTTCATGCGTGTTTCATCGAAGTTTGGGTATATTTTGAATCTTTTTCTCAATTCTATAAGTCGCGAAAACTATCAAATATGTCTAATTCTTTATACAATCTTACCAAATAGCAAAAGTTTATAACAAAAGTACAATACACTATCACAAAGATATTTTAAAAAAATAATATTTATTAATCACATTTTAGTTCAAAACAAAATTAAATTGAACATGAGTTCTAGTTTAATACTCTTTAATATAATCCTCCCACATAATACGGAGAATCTTCTCACGTTGAGCTTGCATTTCTCGATCAAAAGATCGAAAAGATGAACCGACATTGTTACTTTGAGCCGTTTGTTGATCAATATCATTAGTAACTAATATCTTCAACCATGAATATTTCATCACTTCTTTGATACTCTCACAAAAAATTATGTACACTACACAAGCTATGACAATTTTTATTTATGTGACAATATTTTTTTTATTAAGCGTTGATCTGAGTGAAGTAGTGATAAATTTGATAAAAAATAATGAATTTGATGAATAATAAATGATAAGGTATGAATTGATTTGAACTAACAATAAATTTTATGTTAGTAAGGGTAATGATTTGAGATATAAATGGTTCAAAGAGTAATAATATGAACTATAAATTTTATATACATATGAAATAAATTATTGGTAGATATAAATGATGAATTTTTCTTTTACAAAATATAAACTTGTGGATCAATTTTTATATTTAAAAAATCACAAATCATGATATAAAATTTCAAATCAAGCATTTTAAAAAATTTGTGATTTCATCTCAAGATATAAAATCATAAGATAAAATATACGTTAAATCGCATGTCCAAACACCAATTTCATCTTCAACCGCCTACTTAAAGATGAAACTCCTTGCGGTGCTCTTGAGTCTGATAAATACAAGTCTGCCAAATAGAAGTTTGGGCGATTTGCTAGTTGACATGCTTAGGTGGAGGGATAAGTTCTATATGGCTTGCCACGTTAATTAAAAACATTAACTTTGAGGTACTTGTGATAAAGGCGAGAGTATTTTTAATACCAAAATGTAATAGAGGATATATGTGGTCCATTTTGCATAGTTCACATTGCTACTATTAAATAAGTTTCTAACTTATAATTCTTATATATTTATTAAATTTTTTTAGTATAAATACAAGAACCGAATAAAAATTTCTGAATTCCAAAAATCTCCACCTACTACTCTGAATCTTCCCCTGCCTCTCTCGCTCACCCCCCTCACCTCCCCCCTTCTCTTCTGTATGTCCATCCTAATTTGAACATTCCATATTGCAAAAAGAATGTGTATTTTTAATATTTGTATCAATTGTATTCTATCAAATTGTGTATCCCGAATGAATACAGGCAATACAAAAGTGAATGAATATAAGTACGCACTCTCTCTCTACCTCTATATATACTTTGTGTCTTAATTATATCCATTTACCATTATATTCAGTTTTTACTACATATTCACTGCGTCAATTTTCTTATATATCCCAACACAAGTTATGCCCGGAGGCATAAAAGTTCAGTGCACAAGTTTATGCCATGGGATACAAGTTCAGTTGCACAAATTATGCCTATTGAAGTTGTGCCCCAAGGCACAAATTATGACGCTAAGCTTATGCCCCAAGGCACAAGTTATGCCTATTGAACTTATGCCCTAAGGCACAAGTTACGTCTGTTGAACCTATGCCCCAATACACAAGTCATGCCTACTGACCTATGCACTACACAAAATTTTCTAAAAGATCTGCCTTGTGATTTTAAATAGTATTGAACTCGTTCCTCAAGGCAAACATTCTCTAAAAAAGTTTGTCTTGCAAAATTAGATCATAGTTAAGGGCACTTTGACCCACGATTTTTTGTTAAATAAAAAGTATGGACAAAAATTAAAGATCACTAGTTTGATGGGCAAAATTTAAAGACCTCGCTGAAATAGGGGCAACCCGTACAAAAACTTGAAAAAACATTAGCAATAGATCTTTAACGTTGGGCTTAGAAATGGAAAAGAAAAATGGGGAAAGAACAAAAATAACACCTAAACTAAAATAATTTCACAAAACTAGCACCTAGATTCTAAACCCTCATAAACAGCCACTAGGGAAACTAATTCCAACCGAATGACAATTGTTTCACAATATATGCTGTGTATTTATTTTTTAAGGATTCCATGTTGAATTTTGTTTTCTTTTGTTTTTTTATCAAGGGAAAATTTCACTTTTCTTTTGTTTTTATGTGAGCACTTGTATTAATGTTTTTTTTTTTTGGCTCCTTTTCTTTTTTAAAGATTCTACTCATTTTTATTCTTTTAAAACAATTGAGTAATTGCTTTTTTTTATTCAAATTATTTTGCATTCACCAACATTATTAAAATAACATACTATTTATTTTATTTAATTTTACTTATTTATACAATAAAATACAATACCATATACTTTTAATATAATACAATTGTTAAAGATATATATATTTATAATAATGATACAATTTTTATATAAATACATATTTTATAAATAATTATAGCATTTTTATACACATTTTATATAATTTTTAACTACAATTATTATTTAGATACATATTTTATACGATTATATATAGTTTCTACATGCATTCTAAAAATGTATCAATCTAGTATAAGAGAGTATCAATTGAGTATATGGACACTGCAAGTGTATCAATGTAGTATAAAAGTATATTAATGTGGTATAAAAGAGTATCAATTGGGTATAGGGACCGCATGTGCTTGCATAAAATATCCTTTCTCATTTTTTTAAAAAGTGTATCAATATAATATAAAAGTGTATCAATTTATTATAAAAGTGTATCAATTGAGTATACAGACTGCATGTGCCCAATTGAACCAAATGACTAAAAAACGGTATTAAATTGGACCGACTGACCTAAGTTATCCACCTTTTCAATTATGGGTCATTTTTTTAAAAAATAGCTAGCCCATGTCCTTTTCCCAAGAAAAATCAGGTTATATACAAAGTACGTCAAACCAGATAAGAAGGGAAAATATGGACTAATTTTAGTAGCATCATTGCCTATAGAGTAACTTTTTCGTATCGAGAAGTTGATATAAATAACCGCTCATCAAAATAATAGCCGATCCATATATAATTTTAGTATATTAATATATGATACATAAAATATATACTTTTGATATAAAATAGTATATATATTTTTATATATTTAACCAACAAATATAATTATTTTTAGGCGATCGTTAACTTGTGATTAATTTAACTCATGTAAAGGAAAACTCAGATATGCTGTTAATGGTCTTGAAAGTAGGGATAAACTTGTTTTCCTGCTTGATATTAAATTAACTGTCTGGTTTCTGAATATTAAACTGGGACTTCAGCAGAGAAAAAGCCTACATTTATTAGTTTTTAAATATTCTGTGTCTATCTACAACATAAAAAGTTTCATTAACTTTAACTAATCAATTATGTTCTAAAATTGGACGTGAATGGGCTGTGGGAAACTCCTTCCTCGACAAAACAAAATTGCACAATCAACGTAATTTAACATCTTACAAGTTTTAATAATTACACAAAAGATATTTTCTATGGGACTTAATCGTTTTGAGCATTTATATGTATTGTCACGATACAAAATTGAACTCTTACTTTTATGAAAAAATAACATGGAGTTTCAATTGCTGAGCTGTTTGCAGGTGAATCTTTTTTGGAATAATACTGTATTTTATTTATTGGATCGCGTTGGTTCACCCGTTTCATTCACCTATTTCATTATTCATCTGCTGCAGCCTCAACATTATTCGATGATGGACTACACTTGGACCTGATTTAATGATGATGATTTTGTCCAACTTCAGCAAATCATTGTACATATTATTTTATGCACATTTTATTATACGGAAAAGGGTCTAATATGTCCTTCAACTATTGAAAATGGTACACAAATACCCTTCTTCCACCTTTAGGCTCAAAAATACCCTTTCATCCATCTATTTGGCTCAAAAATACCCTTAATGTATTAGAAATGGCTCAAAAATGTCTTTTTTCCTCTATTGGTTCAAAAAATACCCCTTCATCCACCTATTTGGATCAAAAATACCCTTAACATTAAATTTAAGTCCAAAAATGTCTCCTCCTTTTAACAAATTCTGATGTGAAATATAATTTTATTTAAATTAAATACATGACATTATTTTTATTGGTCCACATGTAATTAGACTCAAATTCATTCACAATTTAATGGTCCTCTTTTCACTATTTTTTTTAGTTATATATAAAAATTTAAAAAGAATTAATTAATGTTTAAGTGCAAAAATAAAAAAAATTTCCTTAAATAGGACAATTAGCAAAGGGCAAATACTCTCATAGTTAATGATTATCTATGTGTGCTCAAATATTAGAAAACATATTTTAGGTAAAATTTTGAAGACTTTTAGTTCTTTTTAGATTTTGAACTTTTTATATAAAAAAAAAAACTTGAAAGTAATTTAAGTCTTTATTTAATTTAGGTAAGAATGCATAATATTTTACACTTCTATCCTTCTCCAAGATGAAACCATAAAAATAGTAATAATACAAAGAAAAATAGTAATGATATATATATATATATATTAAGATGTAATTAAAAAAAACACCCCTACGTGAAACCAAAAAAATAATAATAACTTTTTAAAAAAAAAACATTCTCCCTTAGAAGACTTTACAATAGATAAAATCATTTAATCTTTTTCCTTATATATATTAAGATGTAATTAAAAAAAACACCCCTACGTGAAACCCAAAAAAATAATAATAACTTTTTTAAAAAAAAAAACATTCTCCCTTAGAAGACTTTACAATAGATAAAATCATTTAATCTTTTTCCTTTAATTTTTATTTTATTGAATAAATATATAGAATGGAATTAAGATTCCTAAAATATATAAATATGAAACCCGAAACATATAGGAAAATTAAGAGTCCTAAAATATATGGAAGAAAATTAAGAGTCCTAAAATAGAAAAAATATATTTCTTGAAAAAATAAAAATTACCATAAATATAGCTATTATGATGTACCATAAATTACTTGATAACTTGGTACCAACCTAAAATTAAAAATATAATAATTAAAAAAACAAACCACCCCTGACGTAAAACCCACAAAAACTATATAATAATATAAAATTATAATTTTAAAAAAAAAGAAATAATATAATAATAAAAAGTTGTAATTAAAAAAACTCTAAAATAATATAATAATAAAATAAATTATAACTAAAAAAATCCCACCACTACGTGAAACCAAAAAAATAATATACTAATTAATGCATATCTATTCCACCAAAAAATATATAATATCATAATTAAAAAATTGTAATTACAAAAAAAATTACCTCTACGTGAAACCAAAAAAAATAATATAATATAAAGGAGGAGACATTTTTGGACTTAAATTTAATGTTAAGGGCATTTTTTATCCAAATAGGTGACTGGAGGGGTATTTTTGAACCAATAGAGGAAGAAGGATATTTTTGAGCCAAATAGATGGATGGAAGGGTATTTTTGAATCTAAAGGTGGAAGGAGGGTATTTGTGTACCCTTTTCAATAGTTGAAGGGTATATTAGACCTTTTTTCGTTTATTTTATTCCTTTTGTACACCCTAGGTAAATCTTTTGTTTCCAATTTTGTTTATAAGTCTTTTATTTTCTACCTTATTTAGAAGATTATCCCCTTAGTTTTCTACCTTGTTTTGAAGTGTATCCCCTTAGTTATTTTGTACCTTATTTAGGAGTCTTCATTTTGATTCTTTACTTGTATATATAGGATATTGTACAAAACAATTAACCATTCAAGAAAACAGAAAAAAATTTCTCCAATTCCTTTTGTCTTTCTTTTTCATAATTATTTTCATTTAATTCTTACATGGTATCAAAGAAAGGTTGATTCCAAACACCTTGTTTCAAATTTTAATCTTCGTTTCTTATTCACCTCGTATCTATTTTAATCTTTCATCATGACCAACACTGCTCAGCACGTTGATGAAACAGTAGAGACAACATCGTCAACGGTGTTGTTCCAACTGCTGAATCTCCTCCAATTAAAATAGTTGATCAAAGTCATCCTTACTATCTCCATGCCTCAGATTACCCAGGGATGAATCTCGTTTCCACTATTTTTGATGGCAAAGATTATGGAGGTTGGAGAAGGTCAATAATAATAGCTCTTTCAGCCAGAAACAAATTGGGATTTGCTGATGGATCGTTGGCTACTCCTTTCCTAGATTCTAATATGCATAGTACTTAGAACAGGTGTAACGACATGGTCCTATCATGGTTGCTAAATTCCCTCACGACGAAAATTGCAGAGAGCGTGCGATATTCAGCAATCCAAAGGATCTATGGAAGGATCTTGAAGAAAGATTTGGTCAGACAAGTTGAGCCAAGATATTTCAACTTCAAAAATAATTAAGTGAAACCACTCAGGTAAACACAAGTGTTTCAACTTATTTCACTAAAATGAAAAGCTTATGGGATGAATTAGATGTCTTGAATGCATTTTCTGTTTTCCCACGTATCTGTGAGTGTGGTGATAAGGAAAAGGAACGAAAGGCACACCAAGATGAAAGATTGTTGCAGTTCTTAATGGGATTGAATGATGCTTTCATAGATGTGAGAAGCAATATATTGATCTCTTCTCCCTTTCCTTCTATTGGGCAGGCTTATTCACTCATAATTTAGGATTAAAAGCAGAAGGAAATTCATGTTCCAACAGTGTACCCAGATGATTTATCATCCTTTCTTGCCTCTAATCAATCTGGAGGAAGAAAATTTAATAATTATAAAACACAGAAGCCTGGTTTTAATTCTAAGAAAAATGATTTAATTTTTAGTTACTGTAAGAAAACAGGTTATACAGTGGACAAATGCTATAGAATTCATGGATTTCCTAGTGATTTTAAGTTCACAAAGCAGAGAAAATATCAAGGTAATGCTCAAGCCAACAACAATTTTGACACTGCTGAGGAACAGGTATGCAATAATGGTTCAACCATCAGGACCTTGACGCAGGAAAATGTGGGACAACTGTTGGAGCTTCTTCAATAAATCAAGACTGCAAAATAAGATGGAAATACTCCTGAAGCTTCTGCCAGTATGAGTTTTATATATAAATCTAAGTTTTTCAATTCTTATTCATACATGGTTAACATTGACAGTGATTCTTGGATAGTAGATAGTGGAGCTACTCAGCATATGACTCACAATAAATCAATTTTGATAAATCTCAAAGCTTTACCTAAAGCTCTCATGGTGAGTCTTCCTAATTCGTACAAAGTCAGAGTGACCCATTCAGGAGCAGTCTATGCACTACTAAATCTAGTGTTACACGATGTTTTATATATACCCTCTTTTAAATTCAATCTTTTATCTATACAAAAATTGTATAAACAACTCAATAATTATGTGTTATTTACTCTTACTTCTTGTTTCATGTTTCAGGGCCTTTCTCTAAGGAGCCCCCTGGAAATTGGTAGAGAAAAAAGAGGGCTCTACATACTCAAATTAAGCTAGTCAGATCTTTTTTCAAATGCCCCAGTCAAGAAAATCACAAGTCCTAGTTTAGATTTCAATTCAGTTTCTAGTAATAGGTTGTTCAATTTTAATTTTCCTTCTAGTTCATGTTTTGCTTTGTTTGATTCCAAAATAAAAGAGAAATTATAGCATTATAGATTGGGGCATATACCATTGAGTAATAAGGGAAATGTTCATTTTCATTCCATTTCTTCTTGTCATAATTTTAATACTTTTTGTGTGATTTATCCAATGGCAAAACAATCTAAAATACCTTTTTCTACTAGTAACATCTCAATAAAAGGTATTTTTGAGTTGATACATATCAATACTTAAGGACTATATAAAGAATCAACACATGATGGGTATAAATTCTTTTTTACCATTGTGGATGATTTTAGTAGAGGAACATGGACCTTTTTGTTAAGTAATAAGTCAAATGCTTTCACAGTCCTCAAATCTTTCTTAACTATGGTCGAAAGACAATTTCAAAACAAGGTCAAAATAGTAAGATCTGACAGTGCTCTTGAGTTAGAAAGTGGAACAACTCAGTCAGAATATTTTATTTCTAAAAGAATTTAGAACTAAACTTCATGTGTATCTACTCTACAACAAAATGGTGTTGTAGAAAGAAAACATAGACATTTGCTAGAAACATCTAGGGCCCTTTTGTTCCAGTCACATCTGCCCATTCAATATTGGGGTAAATGTCTTTTGGCTACAACCTATCTAATCAATAGATTTCCTTCAATAATTCTTAACAATAAAACACCATTTGAGGTACTTTTCAAGACCATACCTAACTATTCTAATCTCAAATGTTTTGGATGCTTATGTTTTGTCTCCACTTTATTTTTTTAAAGGTCTAAATTGGCACCAAGGGCCATTGCATGTGTATTTTTGGGGATATCCACATGGAAAGAAAGGTTACAAAGTTTTAGTTCTTGATACTAAGAAAATCATTGTTTCTAGAGATGTTGTGTTTCATGAAAATGTCTTTCCTTTTGTTTCTTCTAAATCTAATGATCCCTATTTTCCAGTCTATACATCAATCCCAACTACTAATTCTGATGATAATACTTACACTAATTAGAATATCCCATCTCCCTCATCTATTACTTTGACATTACTTCTTGCACCCACTACTGTGGACCAGGTTCAACCTTCTGTTTCTTCTACTGTCATGCATCAGGTACAATGTCATGTTCCTTCTACTGTCATGGAATACATACATCCTCCTATTTCTTCCACAAATAATATTTCCTCACTTAGGAGATCAACTAGAGAACACAAGATTCCTAGTCATCTAGAAGACTATATTTGCAATTCTGTACACGTAGCTAATGTGAGCTCTTCTTGTTTCTCCTTTTCTATCTCCCCAGTTTTTTTTATGTCATAAATATATCTTTTAACTATCAACATATGCTGAATCAATCAACATATATTGAATTCTTTGTCTAATATTCAAGAACCTACAAATTATAATCAAGTTGTGTTGCATAAGGGTTTGAAAAAAGCTATGGACAAAGAACTTCAGGCCCTTGAATAAAACAACACTTGAGATGTGGTCCAACTACCTTTCGAAAAAAATCTTTACCTTGTAAGTGGGTTTACAAAGTCAAAAAACATAGTGATGGTAGAATTAAAAGGTTAAAATCTAGATTAGTAATCAGAGAAGTCATACAAAAGGAAGGTGTTGATTTTAATGAGACCTTTTCTCCGATTGTCAAAATAGCTATTATTCGATCTATTCTAGATACAACTATCAAAATATGTTGGGGGCTCTATCAATTAGATGTTAATAATGCATTTTTACATGGAGGTCTCCATGAAGAAGTCTACATAAAGTTCCCTGATGGGACTATTCAACCATCTTCATCTAATGTTTGCAAGCTTAAGAAGTCAATATATGGACTTTATCAGGTCTCTAGGCAATGGTATTCAAATCTCATGTTTGCCCTTAATTTTAAAGGGTTCACTCATTCTCTTAATGATTATTTTTAATTTGTGAAGAAATCTGACTCATCTATTTCAATAGTGGCAGTATATGTCGATGATATTGTTTTAATAGGAAATGACAATGCAGAATTGCAAGCATTGAAGTTATTTCTACATGAGGAGTTTAGAATAAAATATTTGGGAGATTTATACTTTTCTTGGGCATGGAGGTGTTGAGGGAACCTCATGGTATCATACCTTCACAGCAAAAGTTCCCAATTGATTTCCTAAAGGAATTTGATGTCACACATATGTTACCTGTTTCATATCCTCTTGATCCTACAATAAAACCAAGTTTAAATAATGGAGATGTTATTTTGAATCCCACTGTGTATAGACATCAACTTAATAAGTTGAATTATCTTACTCATACAAGGTTGAATCTTGCCTTCACTGTTCAACATCTTAGCTAATTCATGCAAGATCCTCGTCTACCTCATCTCACTACCGCATTACGTGTTCTTTGTTACTTGTCCAAAGAACCAGGTTTAGGACTTTTTCTCAATGCTTTTTTTTTAGTCGCTTGCCTTTTGTGATTGGGATCGAGGAACATATCCAAATTTAAGAAAATCAGTTAGTGGATTTTATATATCACTTAGGAGATCTCTCATCTCTTAAATGTCAAATAAGAAAACATCTATTTCTCTTAGCTTCATCGAGGCTGAGTATCATTTTATGAGGTGCGTGGTTGTTGAGCTCACATGGTTGGTTCGTCTCTTCTAAGATCTCTCTATTCTAATATCACTACATGTGCCTCTTCATTTGGATAGTCAGGCAGCAATACACATTGCTAAGAACCCCGTGTTTCATGAAAGAACAAAGCATGTTGAGATTGATTGTCATTTCATTCGGCAAAAGTTTTTAGATGGACTTATTTCACTTTCATTTGTTCCATCTTCCTTCCAATTAGATAATCTATTCACAAAATCACTCATTGGTTCTCTTCATCACAGTATTTTAGGCAAGTTGGGTGTTCATTCGTCCCCTCCAACTTGGGGGAGGGGGGTGTTGGAATAATACTGTATTTCATTCATTGGACTGGGTTGGTTTACCCATTTTATTCGCCTATTTCATTATTCGCCTGCTGCAGCCTCAACATTACTTGATGATAAACTACATGGCTTAGGCCTGATTTAATGATGATGATTTCATCCAACTTTAGCAGATCATTGTACATATTATTTTATGCACATATTATTTTATTTTTTTTGTACACCCTAGGTAAATCTTTTTTTTTCGACCTTGTTTAGAAGTCTTTTGTTCAACCTTATTCAGAAGATTATCCCCTTAGTTTCTTGAGAAAATTAAAGGAAAGGTGAAATTTAAGTCTTGAATGTAGGATTGGTTACATTGACCAACTTATAGGGTCAAATATAATTAGGAAACTTGATTAAGTTAATTGTGAACTAGATTAATATTTTCAAAACTTTCTAATATTTTCAAAATACAAATCAACCCATACCCCTCTTCTCTCAAAATCAATCGTCTCTCTCATCTCTCCCTTCTCTCTCGATAATTTCTTTCAACTCTCTCCTAACCAAAAGTTTGGTAAAATTTCTCTCTTCAATCCCCAGCGAATTCAACCTCCAGCGATAAATAATTGGGCGAGTTCCTTTTCGACTTTTAACCATCAATTGACGTGACAGCAGTGCTCTCCGACGACAACAACTTTGAGTTTTTCATCATTCAATTTTTTCTTTCACAGGTAAAAAATTATGACTTTTTAGTTATGAAGAAAAAGAGGACTTGAGTCAACTTCTCTTCTAGTGTTGGTTAATAATTTTAATATTCATTGCTTAAATATGAAATGGAGACTGAAGAAAATCCTAATTTTTGGTATTTATTCTCTTCTCTTTTTAGAGTGAAATATGATTTTTTGTTGTTGGTTGTATTTTTTTAAGTTTGATTTTTGTTGTTTGTGTTTGTACAAACAAAATAATAATGTTGGTGTTGTGCCCGTTGTTGGGTTGATTTGTTTCTGTTCTTGGTAAAAAGGGTGTATTTGATATTAAATAGTGATATTGTTGTTGTTCTATTAAACAAAATTTTGCTAGTGATTTTTTTTTGCAACATATTAACCATTTGATGTAACAAATAAACCATCTGATGCAACAAATTTACCATCTGATGCAATAGATGAACCATCTGATGTAATAGATGAACCATCAGATTGACTATCTGAGGCAACAAATTAACCATCTGATGCAACATATGAACCATTAGATTAACCATCTGATGCAACAAATTAACCTTCTAATGCATCAAATGAACCATCAAATTAACAATCTAATATAATAGATTAACCATCTAATGCAATAGATTTACTATCGGAGTAACCATCTGATGCAATAGATAAACCATCTGTTGGATAAAATCCTATCAACTATTCCAACAAGACGACATATCCAAAACTTAATTTTTTCCAACAGATCATTCATCTGTTGCGACAGACGAACCTTTTGTTAGAAGAAATCTAAACAATATTGATAGTTGGTAATAGTTCCAATAGATCACTCATATGTTGCGACAGATGAATAATCTGTTGCACAAACCAGTCATATATTTCAACAGATGAGTGATCTGTTTTTATTGTTTTTAACAGATTACTCATTTGTTGCAACAGGTTAGTTATATGTTGCAACAGATAACCTACCTGGTGCAGCAGATTTGTGATTTGTTGGAACTATTATTTTACTATTATATATGTTAGATTTACTGTTATTCTTTTTTAAATGATGCATTAATCAATTACAATTTTTTTTATTCTCCTGTTATTTTTATATAATATAGCTCCCAAAAGAAAAGAAACTGAATCAAGTCCAAGTAAAAGAATAAGTGAAGCAGCTAGGCTACATTCACCACTCTATGAGTTTGCTTATCAAATGATATCTCTATCAGAAGCAGAAGATAATGAACATGGGGCTGAGTAATATTTCAAAAGAGATGATCCAAATGCTAATAGCCATTCCACTGAAGAGTTGGTCAAAACTTTCAGCATTGATAGTTATCCTGTGAGAATGCAGTATGATGGTGCCACAAATTTAACTGGTGATTTCGTGGTTAAGTCAGTCATGGAAAAATCTTTCGACGCTTTCTGAAAAATACTTTGAGAATAAAAATTGGATGCTTATTTCATGGACAGCTACTTTGGGCAATATCTTGATTTGCCGGAGGACAACAATACTCTTTTCTAAATAAAAATGGTATATGGTCTTCTCAAGCATATGTTTATGTATGAAAATAAAGATAAGATGGATAAGGTATGGATAAATTATTGTGGCATGCCTGTTTGTTTTGGCCGGAAGGAGTTTGTCATAGTTACTGGACTAAAATGTTATCCTCCTTCTCCTTCTTAAGTTATACCTATTCTAACCCAAAAAAGCAACCCGCACACCCAAAAAAGGCAAAGACAATTCAAGTGATGGTGATGACTTGGTTTTCCTTGTTGGTCCAAGCTTCAAAAATAAAATTTTGATAGAAGCGTTGAAAGGTAAAAGAATTTCAAAGAAGCACAAGCAATCATTATGCTTGGTTTGGTTTGTACGTAATATTCTTTGGGTGAGATACGTTAACAACAATATATCGCTTGGTTTAATAAAGATCTCCGAGGATTTTAAGGCATTTAACATCTATCCTTGGGGTTATAAAAGCTTCAAAATAACTATTAAATATTTGTTGAATCCGTTAACGCTAAAGACAATTTTGGAGGGTGGGCTTGTTGTTGTTCATGGTGGTAGTGGTAGTGGTGCTGATGTTGGGGCTAATGATGCTCCTCTTATAATTTTTGAAACAAAAAACTATAATGATTATGATCATACTGGTTATACAGATTTTTCCCCTCCTAGCGAATGTTTTGCATGCAAATGTCAAGACTGCAAAGCGAAACATAATGGAGTGATTAATGCTATTAATGCATTAACTTCTTTTGTAAATAAATTGACATCTAATAGGGGTGTTATTCCATCAAAGAAGATTTCATATCCATACACTCCATTAGATATTAAGGGGGCTAAGAGGAGAAGGAAAGAAATTTTCAAGGCATCATCAAGCATTGAAAAAAGCAAAATTACAACTACTCTGTCTTTGTCTTGCACCTTTGATTAATGTACAAGGTTCACAGGAGAGCAGCATAAGCTAAAAAAGGTTAATATATATCGTCTGTTCCAACAAACAAACAAACACAAATTTGTTTCAACAGATAACATATCTGCTGAAAATTATCAAACAAATATATACATCTATTGCAACAGTTGACTAACTTGTTGCATCAGATGTATTATTTGTTGCAATATATGTCTCTTCTATTTTATCAAATCAAACAGGTCTTCGAAAAAGTGAAGCCTGACAGTCTGAAAGAATGAAATAATTACTCATTTGAAGGGTTCAACATCTCGGACGAGGCTCTAAGAAAACTAACAAACTTAAATTATTGAGTAGATCTTTATAGCTTGAGTCTGTCAAAGTAATAACCTCATCTCTCCTTAGGAATCGCTGGCAGCAAAACTTAAATTATTGATTTATTTGTTGAGTATATCATTTGTACCCATAATAATTTTTTTACATTTTATTTTGTTTGTTGATTTATTTCTTGTAATTTTGAGAAGCCTTCGATTTATTTTATTTTGTCTATGAATTTTATTTTATCCTTAGATTTGAACTTATTAATTAAAATAAAATACTAAATTTAAATATTACAACAGATAATGTATCTGTTGCAACAGATGACATATCTGTTGGAAATTATCTAACAGATTTAGACATATGTTACAACATGAAGGTCATCTATTGGAAATTATCAAACAGGTCTTCCCACTATTTTGATTTGTTCCAAAAGATGATCTATCTATTGAAATAGATAGACTTAAATATAAACATCTGCATAACACAACAGATGACCAAACTATTGCAAAAGATAAACTATCTGCTAGAAAAGATAGTTTATCTAGCAGATAGTTTATCTGTTACAACAGTTAGACAATGTGTTGCATTATAAAAAATTTAATTTTCATCAAATATAAAAAATTGTCACTACATGTAAAGTAAAGTGACTTGAAATAAAAAATTATTATGGTGTTTGTGTTTCTACATCTTCTTTTTTATACACAACATCCAAGCATCTAGTTAGTACCTTATAAGCCCAGACCTCTTCCATCCTTGTGACAGCGTTGTTGCACAAACAGGTCATTGGCTTGGCTATTTCTGTGTCGGTCAGTAAATATATGATGTGTGAAAGCACGTACGACCTATATGCAGCACCGGTTTTATTTTTTGGAAGATCCTTGTCCTTGTTTCGACCTTCAAAATCCCATGTTTGCTTCATCAATACTTTCATTGGCAAACGATTCATCAGTTTACTTTTGCCTCACCAAGTTGGGGAACAACTCCAACAGTGGCTGCATGTGGTAAAATAATCGACCTCGTCGAAGATACGTAAGTTACAGTCATAAACCTTTATCTTTTCCTCCTCAAGTAGTATCTCAAAAGCCAGAAAATGTTTGACCACCCCATTCATGACTGCAAGAATCCTCTTTGCTTTAGTACAGGATTTGCCATGTGGATATGGCCTCTTCTCTCTAACGTAATTAATCACATCTTCATCTTATTGGAACCCAGAAACTAACGAATCAAATTCTAAGCCATCGGGAGTTGCAGCTTAATGAGCTCAGCGTACCTATTCTTGAAATTATTGTAGAAGTTGAGGTCTATTATCCTATCAGCAACATCATAAGCTTTCGTGTACGCTAATTTCCTGCCCCTCATGAGCAGAGAATTTCATCAACATATTGTGATATAAGAAGATAATTTTTAAATAGGTTAGTAATTAAAAAAAAACAAAGTGGAAATATGCAATGGATGTCTATCTGTTTCACAGGGTTCATGAATCTATTAACAGATTACCCATTTAATGCAACTTATACAACAAATGGGTAATCTATTACAACAGAACCACCACCAGTTGCACCAGAATACCCAGTTGTTGTAACAGATGACACATCTATTATGTAACTTTTTCTTCATGGAGTAGATTAGTAGGCTAGGATAGGAAAAGTAAACTTACTATATCCACATACCACTAATCCATATTTGTCATCTTCTTGAAGTCTTGGGGGGAAAGGTGTGCGTGGTGAAACTTTTTACGCATTGCTTGGAATCTATGGTCCTTCGCAGAACAAACTTCCTTTTGGCGTCAAGTTTCGCATGTATGTTCACCTTCTTTAATGGTATCTGAACTTCAGCAACTTTTGGAGGAGGAGGAGTTGTAATTTTCTTTGGTTTTATAATTGAGAGTGTATGTCTAATGACTTTTATCTTCTTTCTAACCTCCACTGTAGAAGTGTATGTCTCACTCACCTTCTTGGATGGTATGACACCCTTCTTGGATTTCAATTCATGGACAACATTAGCGAGAGAATCTATTTTCTCAAAGATTTTATCCTGTCTATCCATTCACTCTTTGCATTTATGAGAACATGAGGGTGAAGAGGGGTAAGAGAGACCACTGTAAGGGTGAGAGGGACCAGTGTAAGGGGTGATTTCAAATATATATTTTTTTTAGAATCAACATGCTCATCATCATGACTAGCAGAAGCATCAACAACAGTATGACTGCCACCAACATCAATAACTCGACCAGCAACACCCCTCGAAGTAACACCCGAATTTATTGCAGTAGGTTGGTCATGAAGAGACTCAACATTAGGCTGACCTTGCCTAACTACTCTTCTTATGGTTGTTGCTCTATCCAGTTTCTTCTTTATTACCTCCACCATTGGGTTTGCTATTGTATCAACAAGACCTAGAGTAATAAAAAGAAGTCATTTCCAACTCTTGCTCAGTAGGCACGATCTATGGATACACAAATTAAAAAAAAATAGATAACATAGATAACTTATGCAATATATGATCTTTATGTTGCAATAAATAATTCATATGTGGCAACAAATTAACCATTTGTTGCATCAGATTACCCATCTGTTGCATCAGTTATAGTAGATGGGTAATCTGTTAAGTCAGTTTCAAAGAACCAAAGCAATAGATGGGATATCTATTGTGAAAAATGACTCATCGGTTGTAATAGATTACCAATCTATTACACCAGGCGGGTAATCTATTAAGAAATTTCAACAGATGATTCATCTATTACAACATATGAATTATTTATTTCAATATTTTTCTTTTAGTCAAATTATTTTACTTGAAAAAAGACTTACTGCATCATCCATAGGGTTAAAGAGATCAACCTCCTTAATTCTCATGTTGCTCTTTTCAGTCAACCACCAAAGGATTCTTGGATGAGAAACCTCATCTGTGTAATCCTTGACCTACTTTCGGAGGGGAGAAATGAGCCCAAGCCTAAAAAATGTAAACAGGATGCAAACAAAAAACTTCATAAAAATTATTCAATATAATTATAAACTAATTCAAAAGTATGCAAATAGTGATTAAATTTACCATGAAAACCCAAGAAAAGTTGTACAAGGTGATCGTCTTTGGAGATAGCTTTGTCAATAAATATTTGACAGTCAACTTGTAGCTTTCATAGCCCCAGGGATAATTGTTGAATTTCTCAAGATCCTTAGCAAGCTCCAACAAATCATCTTCTATGACTTTGTTGACGTCTCTTGCCAATATAATGAAATGAGAAAACCAAACTACGCACAATTTCTTCTTGTACTTCTTTGGTATGTCTTTATCCTTGAGATCTTCAATATCGTGGATCTGTATCTACGTCCAGTAATATCCAACAACCCATCTATTTTTTTCTTACATTTGTTGGTTTTGGTGGGTAGTGGCTTGGACAATGCCTTTCCTTTATTTGATGGTGGTGGTTTGACTATCCTGTTTGCCTTGGATTTTTCCGAGGTGTTTCTTTGATGAGGAGGTTTTTTGGACGATCGTATCTCAAGCCTATCACTATGGAAAACTCGTTCATGCCAAAATAAACCGGCATGCCACAGTAGCTGATCCAGATTCCATTCGTCTTTTTGCCCCCTCCTTCAAATCTTTATCATCCCTTACCTACATGATTCTGCACTTAAGAAGACCATATACCATGCTTATTTAGCAATGGGAATTGTTGTCCTCAGTCAGATCAAGAAAGCGTCCAATGCAGTTCTTCTTAAAAAATTCATCTAGTTTTACCGTCTTCATAGTATTCCTAAAGTCATCAAAAGGTTTCCCCAACTGAAATTTAAGTACAAAATCACTAGTTAGTTCTGCAGGGTCATCTATCGACATTGCAACTTGAAACCTGTATATACTAATAGTTTTGACAGGATCATGCTGGAATTTTGATCTTAATTCACGCCCCATTGGTGATGCATTATCATCTTTCTCATTTTCTTCTTCCTCCTTTTCTTGTTTATCTTCTTCTTCTTCCTCTTCACTTTTATTTTCCTCACCAGCCTCTACATATCTTTCTCCACCCCCCTCAGCATCATTTTTATATCTTTCTCCAGCTTCACTGTAATACCCCATACTTTTTCCTAGCTTAATTTTGCCCCTAGAATGTCAAGGGTTAGCTTCAAAAATGAATAACCTTTGTTATGTATAGAATTTTCCAGTTCTAGACTCTCCAAAATGTAGAAAATTGAATTAGCTTTCCATCGATACCAAATTCTCCTAAATTTGATACTCGGTTGAGAAGTTATGGTATTTTTAGTAAAGCAGTGTGGCATTTAGACAGTCACCGCATCGCGTTGGATGCCAAAATGGAAATTGTACGATTCTAGTGGACCTTCACAATAAGCCTTCATCGCACTGAAGCCTTATTTCCTAATTTTCAATTTCCAGTGACTCACCGCAATGGTGGTGCGTCGCGGTGATAGCCAAAATGGCATTTCAGTAGCATAGCGCGATAGCTCGCGTCGCAGAGATTTTCCATTTCCCAATGGGCCCTTATCCAGTGAGCCACCGTGATAGTGGCGCATCTTGGTGGCATGCAAAATCGGAATTTTCTCTTTTTCTAGATTTCCAAAGTTGAATTTAAAAGGGCACTTTGGTCAAATCCCAAGCCCCCAATTCGTCATAAACAAGGAATTTAGCCTATTCTAAGCATTTTATGTTTATTTTCATCCATTCTATCTCAAAGAAAAACCCTAGCGCTAAATCTTACTCTCCAAGAAATCAAATTTCTCCATTGTTTCTCAAAGGAAACTCAAAATTGAGGATTCCCAAATTAAGATAATCAAGAGTTCATCTTCAAAAGCACAAATAGAGATTAAAGGTCAAGCTTTCTTAGAAATTTCATCAATTAAGGTATGTGGGGTTTATGAACAAGGATCCTCTTTCATCCTTCTGCCCAAAACCAAGTTTTTTTATTTCAAATTTATATGATTTTGAATGATTATACATGAGTCTTAAATTAGGGTTCATACACATTATTGTCAATTGCAAGATTATGAGATTTCAAGTATTTTAGAAGTTGAATTGCATGACTATTTTCATATTTTCATGCCTATTGCAGTAATTTTCAGATTTTGAGATGAATTATCATTGTTTTCATTATCAAGCATGATTATTATGATTTTTTGATATGAGATTGATGCATGGGTTATTATCCCAAGATTGAATATTATTATTTCAAGAAAGATTATGCTTTAAACATCAAATGATTAGTTTATTTTCAAACTTTTAGTAAAGCCTTGATTTTTCGATCCTCAGATAGATGTGGAATCCACTTTACAAATTTCTCTCAGATTACAGAATTTAGATCAACTTTATTTACAGAATGATTCAGATAAAAGCATAATTGATTTCGTAATAACCCTTATGTTATATTTTAAAGTGGATTTCCAACAGAATAAGCATACAGATTAAAGGGAGTAGTATTTAGCACCGAGTGAGAAGTGTGGGATTAGCGTTTCCTATCTTCCATACAACTATGTAGCCAACGTAGGTACAGATTATGAGATTATTCCCATTCCAATATGGGTGACTGTTACAGATATGATCACTTAGCTTAGGTTATACTCCTTGGCAAGAGTATGACACCTTTCCCCATCATGAGGTTTTCTCCATAGGGGAATGAGACGTTGGACTCCATATTAGCTCATATGATTTATGTTGGTTAGAAGAACCTCCCTAATAGTAAAAGATTTCAGAATAGTTTTACAATATTTCTCTAAATTTTTAAACTCACAGCAAAAGAGTAAAAGAAAAAGCTTTTAGAAAACTAAGTGTAAAGGCTCACAAATTTTACTCAGATTATGCTTTACAGAAAGATATAAGCTTCAGATTTTAGATACAGAAGTGAACTCTTTTTACACTTAGACAGTATGATTTACAGACAGAATCCTAGCACAGCTTTCAAAACTAAATGTTATGACTCACTAGATTTATAAAGTATGATTTGTTTCTTATTATTACAGATTTTAGTATTTTAGATATTTCAGCTTATGTGAGTCATTTACATTTAGCATGTATTATTTTACAAACTATGATGATGATTGATATATTGTTTTTACTTATGCATTTCACCCTCATATACTTAGTACATCCTCAAACTACTGATCCACATATACGTCTATGTGCTACATTGTCTCATAATGTAGGTACAAGTTGTAGTATGTACTTTCAGAATCAAAAAGTTGCAAATTTCAGCCAACAGATGATGAATCCTCCAACTTCAGGGACTTTAGTTAGATGTTATTTATGTACTTTATTTTCTTACTCATATGGATTGATTTGTGGTAGTTGGAGTCGCGTCCCAGCTATCTATAATCAGTATAGTAGAGGCTTCACAGATGTCAGTTGGAGTCAGTCATATAATTTCAGTCCCTCTTTTCAGACTTTATTAGAAAGTACAATTGTATCAGTATTGTATTTTCACAGATTCCATCATTATTATATTTCCATATAGTAAACTCAGTTATTTTATACATGTTTAATTAGTTGCTTAGCAGTATGCCAGTTCATGGGTTAACTTGGGATCACTTGTGGTCCTAAGCACCGTGTGACATCCTGGGACCCATTTTTGGGGCGCTACAAACTTGGTATCTAAGCACAAAGTTCAAGTTTCCTAGGGTATCTATGAAGTCGTTTCTAGTAGATTCTTACGAAATGGTACGGAGACATCTGTACTTTTCTTTGAGAGGCTACAAGACATTTAAGAAAAGTTTCCTTTCTTTCATACTCTAGATCGTGCTGTAAAGTTGTTCCTTCAAAAACTTCTATCGATTCATGTGTTAATCCATACTTCTCCATCTATATTATATTCTTGAGATAACATCATTAGAAAGTTCCAATTCCTCCCAAGATGATGCTCTCAGATTTACTATCAGTACTTTTAGAAGTCATACAAAGGGCTTGAGGGGATCTCTCTAGTGTGTCATAAGTCCCTCAAGTTGAAAGTTATGTCCTAATCCTTATGAGTTATTTAGTTGAGACAGAATTAGATATATATTCAGATTCCTCGACCAGATAGTGCTCATAAAAGGAGATAGTGTGAATCTAGATTGTTAAATAAAGTTTACATTCGAGGGATATTGCAACCTAGAGTGTTATAATTTATAAGTAGTAGATCTTTCTTATAGTTAGAAGTATGGGTATAGAAGTGTAGTGGCAAGAAAGGTGGGAATGAAGATTGATCAAAAGTATATAGATAAGCTTATGTGTGTTATAAAGTTTGTGTTAAGGTGATATGTCCTTGTGTGTTAGTTTAGAGGTCATGAATGTGGTACAAGTCCCTTGGTAGAAGGTAGAGAAAGAGAGATTAGTTAATATGAATTATTGTTTGCTTGTAGTACGAACGGAGTTATTGATGGTACTTATTTTGTTAGAAAAGTATTGGTTATTAATGCAAGTATTTGGTGGTTTAGTGTTGTTAACTTAGGCTTCCCTTGAGGTTACAAAAAGAAGTTTAATTGAAACTTATAGGGCCATGAAAGTAATTTAGATATATATATGGGTAAGTACTAGAGATGTGTGGAAGAGGGGTGTGCTAACGGATTTTAATAAAGTATACCATAGGATTGTGATCGATTATGGTTGTTATGCATACCTAGCACTAGAAACTAAGATTGAACCGTGGATGATCATCAATGTGGATGTAATGGTTGCTTGATTAGTGATGCTAGTTATATGGAAGTGATCTAGTAGCCTCAAATAGTGTACGCAAAAGTTAAAGTTCAGTTATTCATAATAAAGTATGTTGTAGAGGTGAACACAAGGGTGATATAGGGTTGCATTATTTTCTAAGGTTATTATGTGTTATGTATGATTAGTAGTACAAGTGAGTTGATAAGTGGAAATAGGCTAGTGATATAATATAGGGTGTTCATAATAGCTAAGTTAAGGATTTATGATTGATAATGTTGAGCCTTTTGATGTGATCTTGATTCTCATGGTTTAGGAAAAAATATGAGCTTAGAGATACGATATTAGTAGGTTATGACGGAAGTAGTATGGTTTGTTAAAGGTTGAGGATATCCATGTTAAGTGTTAGAATCTAAGTTTGAATCTTTGAGGATTGAGCAAATAGAAATAGGAGTTGAAGCTCTAGATGGTGTGAACTCAGGATATGGTGATACTCATGAAGATTCTAAGTTGGTAAGTATTCAAGTAACTATATGATGACTTTTGGGCTATAGAAAGATAAAGTTGTATCTTAGAAGGAAGTACTAGCTGTGGTTTTTACACTTTCAGGTGTAGTCTTTCAGAGTAAGTTTATTATTTACGTGTATTGTTGTGTTCTAGGCTCTAGAGTGCAATGAGTGTAGTTCATCTTAGAGTTTAGTAAAGGATTCCACAGACTTAGAATGATGGCTTAAAGCTAAGGGGGAGATGATAGAATAAGAAACCAAGCCAGTCTCTCAGATTCTAGTAGTGATACCAGTATGTTATAGCACATTAGAAAGAGAGGATGAGGCTCAACCCATTTTTATTTAAGTAGTGTACTTCAGTTATCCCGATGCCTACTCATGCCTTATATGTCAGTTCCATGATCATAGTTCATGTTCATGCACATAATTGAGAATCATGTACTCTCACAGTTCCTAGTATGAGGAGTTTCAGTTCATTTAGCAGTCGGAATCACATTCCCTAAGTTATGAACTCCAAATTCAGGTCATGCAGCCCATGACTCATATACCCATGCTTTACAGTATGCTCAGTTCCAGTACTCAAGCAACACTTTTAACGATTAGTGAAATTCAGATCTATATCATGTACGTCCTCAGATTAAATCTCTTTAATGAATCCATGTTGTGAATACTCTATTCCTCAGGCCTCAGTAAAGTGTCAAGTTATGTTTAGAATCCGTGTATGCTTCAGGTCCTATTATTCCAACCCTTCAGTGACCTCCCCTTAGGTCAAGATAGTGATGATAATCAATTATATAGATGGGAGAGAGTAAATGTGTTATGTATGGAAAGGTTGTTGTATGCTTGTTTTATGTAATTCTATGAGTCTAAAGAAATATTGAGGTGAAGTTTTGTGTATGATGTGGTTAGTTGAGAATATTTTATGTGTGTCTTCCTAAGAATTGAATAGTGCATAAAAGTTGTTATTGATAGAGGTATTAGAGAATACGAGAAAGATGCTTCTATGGGTGTTTTCTTAGAAGTGCATATGTGGTTATGAAGATAGGCTTGAATGTCATGTTGGTATATAAGGGGATAGATGTGTTATGCACTAATGAATTTCTAGTAAGAAGCTGGACTTAGTTGTCCAAATGGTAAGATGAATTATACTAGAGGTGGATAGTTATGACAACGCTTGGGGTATAGAATTCATGGTTTAGATTTGTATTATGGTGTGGTGTTATGTGTAGCACCTTGTGATTTTGAGTTAGGCTTGACCATGATGAGAGAATTTAGTTCAGTTTAGACTTTAGTAAATGAATTTATCAATGCCATGTGAGGATTATAAGTTGAATCAAGTGATTATGGTATTTAAGGGGAATAGTATAGTTGAGGGAGTATTTGAGAAGTGTTTCTAAGCTTGAAGGTACGAATTTGCATTGCTTAAGGTCTAGAAATTCTATCCTGGCTTATGATTTATAGGTCTATGTCCCATGCTATAGAGTTGTAGGAATGTTGTAATTTCTTATTCAGATGTCTTGTTTAGACCATGCCCAGAGTTCTTTGCTCCTAAATATCATTAGAATTTCTTAGAAGAGTGCTGAAGAAATACTCCTTTTGGGGTAGGAGCATTTAGTATGATTCAGTCCGTATAGCCAGCAGTCCAGTCTAACAGCCAGCCAGACAAATTTCTATGGTTTTTCCATCTTCCAACTTAGTCTAGTCTCACTACCTGAAGTTTCATGAGTATGGCCATTCCAAGAGGTAATTTGTTTGCACCCATGTAAATTGCGAATTTAGCTCAGTATATGCATCAGGCATCAGTTTTTTATTCAGATATTTAGTTATGATTTGTTCCATATGCGTTCAGCGAATGAACTTAGTCTTCCAAGTATTCCAGTTCAGACAGTGTAATACGTATTGTATGATCTTAGCATCGTTGTCTCATGATTCATACCTGCATAATTTATCACTTCGCAGTTCTATATGTATGATTGCACCATGAGCACATCAAGCGAATTCTAAATTCTCAGCATAAATCAGCTCCTTATGATAAGTAAAGGCAAGTCAACTTAGAAATTAGTTTCATGATAGAGGTTTCTGATGTTCCATACTTAGTCATGTGAGTATATTCCCAGATGTGAATGTTCAGTATGTAATCTCAGTTGTCTTAGTCTAGAACTTTCATTTCAATCAGTCTGTTGAGGGTGCTACTTGGGGAGCAAAAGTAGATATGTGAACCAAGTATCCTTATCTCTTCTCCACAAACTCAGATATAGCTGAAGGTAATAGTCTTCTTTCATTCAGCTCTTTTTTCAGTGTCAGATTCATCCGTATAACTATTTTCATGTAAATTCATGCACTCGCAGATCAGTTCAGTAGATCAGTATGATTTGATTCAGTCATACAATTATTTCAGTTGTACATAATAGCTTATAGCCTCAGATTCCTCAGTATTTTCAGCTTAACTAGCTATATTCAAGGATGAATGTTTCCAAGGGGGAGATATTGTAATACCCCGTACTTTTTCCTAGCTTAATTTCGCCCCTAGAATTTCAAGGGTTAACTTCAAAAATGAATAGCCTTTGTTATGTATAGAATTTTCCAGTTCTAGACTCTCTAAGATGTAGAAAATTGAATTAGCTTTCCATCAATACCAAATTCGCTAAAATCCGATACTCGGTAGAGAAGTTATGGTGTTTTTAGTAAAGCAGTGTGGCATTTAGACAGTCACTGCATCGCGTTGGATGCCAAAATGGCAATTGTCCGATTCCAGTGGACCTCCACGATAAGCCCACGTGACGCTGAAGCCTTATTTCCCAATTGGCAATTTCCAGTGACTCATCGTGATGGTGGTGTATCGCGGTGATGGCCAAAATGGCATTTCAGTAGCACACCGCGATAGCTCTGCGTCGCAGATATTTTCCAGTTCCCAATGGTCCCTTATCCAGTGAGCCACTGCAATAGTGGCGCGTCGGTGGCATGCAAAACCAAAATTTTCTCTTTTTCTCGTTTTTTGAAGTTGAATTTAAAAGGGCACTTTGGTCAAATCACAAGCCCCCAATTCGTCATAAACAAAGAATTTAGCCTATTCTAAGCACTTTATGCTTATTTTCATCCATTCTCTCTCAAAGAAAAACCCTAGAGCTCAAAGCTTACTCTCCAAGAAATCAAATTCCTCCATTGTTTCTCCAAGGAAACTCAAAATTGAGAATTCCCAGATCAAGGTAATCAAGAGTTCATCTTCAAAAGCACAAATAGATATTCAAGTTCAAGCTTTCTTAGAAATTTCATCAATTAAGGTATGTGGTGTTTATGAACAAGGATCTTCTTTCATCCTTGTTCCCAAAACCAAATTTTTATTTTAAATTTATATGATTTTGAATATTATATATGAGTCTTAAATTAGGATTCATACCTATTATTGTCAATTGCAAGATTATGAGATTTCAAGTGTTTTAGAAGTTGAATTGCATGACTATTTTCATATTTTCATGCCTATAGCAGTAATTTCCAGCTTTTGAGATGAATTATCATTATTTTCATTATCAAGCATGATTATTATGATGTTTTAACATGAGATTGATGCATGGATTATTATCCCAAGATTGAATATTATTATTTCAAGAAAGATTATGCTTTAAGCATCAGTTGATTAGTTTATTTTCAGATTTTCAGTAAAGCTTTGATCTTTCGATCCTCAAATAAGATGTGGAATCTACTTTACAGATTTATCTCAGATTACAGAAATCAGATCATCTTTATTTACAGAATGACTCCAATAAAAGAATAATTGGTTTCGTAATAACCTTTATGCTAGTTTTTAAAGTGGATTTCCAACAGAATAAGCATACATATTAAAGGGAGTAGTATTTAGCACCGAGCAGGAAGTGTGGGATTAGCGTGCCCTACCTTCCACAGAACTACGTAGCCAACGTAGGTACAAATTATGAGATTTTTCCCATTCTAATATGGATGACAGTTACAAATGTGATCACTTAGCTTAGGTTATACTCCTTGGCAAGAGTATGACACCTCTCCCCATCATGAGGTTTTTCCCATAGGGAAACGAGACGTTGGACTCCATGTTAGCTCACATGATTTATGTTGGTTAGAAGAACCTCCCTAATAGTAAAAGCTTCCAAATAGTTTTACAATATTTCCCTAAAGTATTAAGCTTACAGCATAACAGAAAAAGCTTTTAGAAAACTAAATGTAAATGCTCACAAATTTTACTCAGATTATGCTTTATAGAAAGATATTAGCTTTAGATTTCAGATATAGAAGTGAGCTCTTTTTACACTTAGACAGTATGATTTACAGACAGAATACTAGCACAACTTTCAGAAAGCCATGTTATGACTCACTAGATTTATAAAGTATGATTTATTTCTTATTATTACAGATTTTAGATATTCCAGCTTATGTGACTCGTTTACATTTAGCATGCATTATTTTACAAACAATAATGATGATTGATATACTATTTTTACTTTTGAATTTCACCCCCATATACTCAGTACATCCTCAAAGTACTAATCTGCATATACGTCTATATGCTACATTATCTCATAATGTAGGTACAAGTTGAAGTATTTACAGTCAGAATCAGACAGTTGCAGATTCTAGCCAGTAGATGATGAGTCCTCTTACTTCGGAGACTTTAGTTAGATGTTATTTATGTACTTTATTTTCTTACTCATATGTATTGATTTGTGGTAGTTGGAGTCGCGTCCCAGCTATCTATAGTCAGTATTATAGAGGCTTCACAGATGTCAGTTAGCGTCAGTCATGTAATTTTAGTCCCTCTTTTCAGACTTTATCAGAATGTACAATTGTATTAGTATTGTATTTTCACAGATTCCATCATTATTATATTTCCACTCAGTAAACTCAGTTATTTTATACATGTTTAACCAGTTGCTTAGCAGTATGTCAGTTCATGGGTTAGCTTGGGATCACTTATGGTCCTAAGCACCATGTGATATCCCGGGACCCATTTTTGGGGCGTTGCATTCACTTTTCCCTAACTGCGATTGTTCAGAAAGTTCCTCCGAATTCATCTGTACTCTAGCCTTTTTTGTTAGGTGGTTAGAAGTTGATCCACTTTCAGTTTTTTTTCTTTTAGAAGACATTTTTTAACTACAAACAACAGAAAAATAAAAAATATATTACAATTGATGTTTGCATAAAAGGTAAGACAAATTTCAATAAATTTTTATACGTCACATTACAAAAAAAATATTCCAATAGATAACCCATCAGTTGAAATATATGGAGAATTTGTTTGAAGATTTATTTAATATCTCCCATTAGATGTTCCACCTGTTGCAACAGATGGACCACCAACACCACACACCAGCACCACATATGCCACCACTACCAAACCACCACCAATCCCACCAACACCACCAACACCACTACCAACACCATCGATACCACCACCAATGCCACCAACACCACTACCAATGCCACCAATTCCAACACCCAGACCACCACCACTACCACCAAGACCACTACCACCACCACCACTACCAAGACCAACACCAACACCACCAATGCCACCAATTCCAATACCAACACCACTACCACCTCTAATGCCACCAATATTTCACCACCACCAACACCACCACAAACACCACTGCCAACACCACCACCACTACCAATGCTACCATAAATACTATCCAATAATACCACGATAGTCGATGGATCACTGCAAAAAAACTAGGGTTTTCTCAGGTTCTTCCTTCATTTTTAACATCAAAACTCAAAATTAGTAACCCATTCTTGAATATAATACAACTAAAAGTCTTCTTTTTCATCATTAACTAAAAATTCCTAATTTTTAGAAAAAAGAACAAATGTAGAACTCTTATCAAACTCTGTTACCTATGAAGATAGAGAAAACGATGGATAAAAGCAAGAATGAAGTCGAAAATAACAACTATGTAGTTGGAAATAGAAAAAAATTAATCTGTTGTGAAGGGTTGAACAATATGTTGAGTAGTTGTTATTTGTATTGTTGAGAGAGAAAGAAAAGAGCGAGAACTCGAGATTTAAAATGATGATAAATTTTTCCTGCAAAAGGATGATTTGTATTTTGGAAAAGAATGACAAGTTTTGTAAATGTTAATTTGGTTCGAATTGATCTTAATTAATTTTTTAAAAGAGATAAATTTTAATTGTTTCATTATAATAAATTGTATTAAGTTCAATTGGAACACTGGTGAATTTAATATTATCTTAATAGAAGTTAATATGATCGTTTCAACTAAGATTGATCGATTTAACGATCAGGTCAGGCCAAATGCAATACCAACATCATGTTATTACAACGACTCAATTGAAATTATGGTTGACCCTATGAACTCATACCTAGTTCTAGCTATATCAATTTAGGTATTTCAAATAATGGATTGATATGAATCATTTCAACTAAGATTGATCGATTTGACAACTTAGGTCAGGCCGAACGTAATACCAATATCATGCAATTGCAATGACTCAATCAAAATTATAGTTGACCCTATGAACCCATCCCTAGTTCTAGCTAAATCAATTTACATATTTAAAATAATGGCTTGATATGAATCATTTCAACTAAGATCAATCGATTTGATGACTCAAGTCAGGACGAAGCAATACCAACATTGTAATGACTCAACTAAAATTGTAGTTGACCCTATGAACTCATCCTTAGTTCTAGCTAAATCAATTAAGGTATTTCAAATAATGGCTTCATATGAATCATTTCAACTAAGATTGATCGATTTGATGACTCAGGTCAGGCCGAACGCAATACCAAATCATGCAATTGCAACGACTCAATTAAAATTGTAGTTGCCCTTATGAACTCATCCCTAACTCAAATTGATCAGTTGACGACTCAGGTCAGGTGGAACACAATGTCAACATCATGCAATTGCAACGACTCAATTGAAATTATAGTTGACCCTATAAACTCATCCCTAGTTCTAGATAAATTAGATATTTCAAACAATGGCTTGATATGAATCATTTTAACTAAAGATTGATCGATTTGACGATTCAGGTTAGGCCAAACGCAATACCAACATCATGTAATTACAATGACTCAATTGCAATTATAGTTGACCATATGAACTCATCCTTAATTCTAGGAAAATCAATTTAGGTATTTTAAATAATGGCTTGATATGAATCGTTTCAACTCAAATTGATCCATTGACGACTCGGGTTAAGAGAAACTCAATACCAACATCATGCAATTGCAATGACTCAATTAAAATTGTAGTTGATCTATGAAATCATCCCTAGTTCTAGCTAAATCAATTTAGATATTTTAAACAATGGCTTGATCTGAATTATTTCAACTCAAATTGATCGATTGATGACTCCGGTCAGGAGGAATGCAATACCAACATCATATAATTGCAATGACTCAATTAAAATTGTAGTTGAACCTATGAACTCATCCATAATTCTAGCAAAATTAGTCTTAGGTATTTTAAATAATGGCTTGATATAAATCATTTTAACTTAAATTGATTGACGACTCAGGTCAGGAGGAACACAATACCAACATCATGCAATTACAATGACTCAATTGAAATTATAGTTGAGCCTACGAACTCATCCATACTTCTAGGTAAATCAATTAAAATTGTAGTTGAACCTATGAACCCAATTGAAATTATATTAAAACAAGCGTTCAACTTGTAGCAACAAATGACTTATATGTTGGAAATTATCAAATAGATAAAGAAATATGTTGCAACAGATGACTTGCCTGTTGTAAATTATCAAATAAACATTGCCATCTGTTGTAACAGATGACTGAGCTGTTGAAAATTTTTAAACAGATATTAACATTTGTTGCAATACATGAATTATCTGTTTTAAGATCTTTTTTTATTTTAAAGCTATTTCTGTTCGAAATAAAAAAGATTAAATACTAAGGCTGTAAAAAAAATTCTTGGCTAACTAAAAAATCTCCTCCTTGAGTTGTCTTGTCTTTTCAATGTTACCTCCGCGTGCCCCTCAAAGTTATTAATGAATATTCTTAAACCTATCACTAAAATTATCTCTCCTTCAACCCTAAATTAATTCATCTCTATTATTTCTATTTCTCTCTTCTTTAGGGTAATCACAACCATCTATTTTTCTCTCTCTTTTCTCTCTTTTCTCTTCTTTTTTTATGAGGACCCTTTCGGATCTCAACCGACCTATATCTTTTCTGTGCTAAAATTGGTGTTTTGATCTCTTTGCCTTTGACATTGCAGGCATGGTTCACTATTGGTCTTTCCTTCTCGTCTTTTTATTTTCATGTTATTTAAATAAGTTATTTACATTTATTGTTTTTATTTATTTACCCATTACCCATATCCTATTTATTGAGAAAATTAAAGGAAATGTGACTTTTAAGTCTTGAATGAATGAACCGTTATTTTTATTAAAATATGCAAAAAAACATCATCTATTGGGAGAACTTAAAAAGTCTTGTTGGCAAAATCATTTTATATGTATTTTATTGATGCAAAACTGTTGATGTTGTTGGAACATGTGGTGTTGGTGTTGTTGGTATTGTTGATGGTGTTGGAACATATGATGTTGTTTTTTTATTGTTGATGTTGTTGTTTGTGTTGGTGGTGTTACAATATATTCCCTAATTGTTGCAATTGATGAATCAACTATTGAAATAAATCTAACAACTCTTCCAACAGATGACCCATCTGTTCCAACAGACGGAGCAACTGTTGGAATAAATCAAACCACTTGCAAGGCTGGTTCAATTTATTCCAACAGATGACCCATATGTTGCAACATGTAGGCCATCTATTGCTACAGATGTGCCGTCTATTATAATAGATGGCTCATCTATTGGATAGATAGGGAATCTATTACAACAGATGGGTCATCTATTGGAATACTTGTTGTAATGTGTTGTATTTATTCAATTTTATGTTACCCTTTTTTTTTAAATTATACAGATATCAATTATAATGTTTTTTTGTTCTTTTCTTATTTGAAATCAATTTTTTTCTCTTATTTATAGATGTAAGGAATTAAAAGTTGATCAACTTTTGCCCGACCAATACAAAAGGCTAGAGTAAAGATGGGTTCGGAGGAATAAGTTGCCTGCAGATAGAACCACTTCATATGTAGGAGGTATGTATTACTGATAATGTTATTGTGAAAACACACATAGAGTACACTGATTTTATGAATGCTATTTTTTACCAATTAGGCATTGATCATTCAAATAAAATATCTACAATCTTACAGTTAAGTTTGATAGGTCCTAACTGATAAGGCTGAGGGACCTTGTAGGTGGTATCGATATCCTATTATGGTTTAATGATGGTTTACAAATGTTTATGTGTCAAGTTTGGTGAAAGGATCAAGTTTTGGTGGCATTGTTAAGATATTCAATAGTGATTGGACTTATTTTAAGGGTTCAATGGACTTTTGGAAGGCTTCCTAAGTGTCACACTGCTGCAACTAAGAACAAAAACCAATATAGTTATTGCACTAGCCCAAATTTATATGGTTGGGTTGCTCGGGGTGATGATTATACAACAGAAGGTGCAGTAGGAGAATACCTGTGAGGAAAAAGGGAGTTGATGAAGAATATATCATCTCATACCTTATTAAAGAAGAAACACAGGATACCAAGGAACGTGTAGCAAATCTGGATGATGAAATTGACTTAAAATATGAGAAATCTCAATCAAGTGCAAATATGAAAGTATATCCAAAAATGAAAATCCCGTCAGTCGTATCTCTCAAAGAAAAATAGTTTAGTGGACTGCAATTAACCATTTTGGTAAGGAATTGCGACTAGTTAGCATGGTCGAAATGATCACCTCTAGAAAAAATAGTAGAACACCAAGGAAGCATCTTTACGGACACCGAGGGTTGAAATGTGTACGATAAAGAATGAAACTTGCACCAAGAACTTCTGAAGTTGAAATAAGGAATCAAGCCAAGGCAATAATTTTAGAAGTTACACTTGTATCATAGACCTTCGATTTGTGGCTCTGGTCACGTCAGTAACAGTAAAAATAAAAAGGCTTGGGATTTCTATCCAACTTCATACCTTTTTGTTTCCACTGCTATTGACCTAATCAAAACCACAAACAGAAGGCATAGGATGTTAGTTAAAATTCAGAAATTGTCGCCTTGGCTTGATTCCTTATTTTAACTTCAGAAGTTTTTGACGCGTGTTTCATTCTTTACTATACATCACTTCAACCCTCGGTGCCCGCAAATCTACTTTCTTGGTGTTCTGTTATTTTCTCTAGAGGTGATCATTTCGACCATGCTAACTAGTCGCAGTTCCCTAGCAAAGTGGCCAGCTGTAGTCCACTTTACTATTTTTCTTTGAGAGAGACAACTGAAAGATTTTAATTTTTGGATACACTTTCATATTTGTAGTTGATTCAGATTTCTCATGTTTTAAGTCAATTTCATTGGCTAGATTTGCTAGAAGTTCCTTACTTGCTACCCTATGTTTCCTCTTCAATAAAGTCTCAGATGATATAGTCTTTCATTAACTCCCCTTTCCGTTGTAGTTATTCTCTTACGGCTCCTTCTAGCGTATAATCATTTTCTTAAACAACTCATCCATATAAATTTAGGCCAAGAGAATTTCTATTGGTTTTTTGTTCTTGTTTATTGTAGTGGGAGGCTTAGAAGGCCTTATCAAAGTCCATTGCATCCTTAAAGTCAGTCCAATCGCTATTGGATCTCTGTAATGCCACCAAATATTGATCCCTTCTCAAAACTTAACACGCATACACATGAGCAACAACCGTCATTAAATTGTAACAGGGTATCGGTACCATCTTCATGGTCCTTCGGCCTTATCAATTTGAACCTATCAAACTTAACTGTACAATGCAGGATCTTATTTGAATGATCAATGCCTAATCGATTAAAAACTGCATTCACAAAATCATTGTACTTTATGTGTATTATCACGATGACTTTATCAATAGTACATAACTCCCACACATGAAAGTGGATTCATCCATCTGCACGCACCTTATTTTTTCTACCCCATCTATGCATGAATTTGAATAAATAGATGACTAACTTGTTGCAACAGTTGATACATCTGTTAAAATTATCAAATACTTATAGACATTTGTTACAACAGATGATCAATCTGTTGCAACAAATGACTTATCTGTTGTAAATAATCAAACAGATATATACATCTGTCACAACAGATTGACAAGATATTGTAAATTATCAAACAGATAGAATATATTTTGCAATAGATTACCCATCTGTTGGATTTATTTTAAAGCAATTTTCTTTCTGAAATAAAATAAAAATAAAATGTTGTATTTAGATTCTTTTTTTTAATTTACATAATTGAAAAGTCATCAGTTTTATTTAATTAAAGGATGTAATTATTAAAAAAGAGGTGAAAAGTCGTGGCTTTTTTACTAACCCATTCAAATTCAATTCTCTATAAATAGGTACTTTCTTACTCGTTCGGTCTACTCCGCTTCTAGATATGGCTGATCCTGAAGGGGAAAAGGTGATTTTACGCGACTCTTTGCGGGAACTTGAAAGACAGATTCATGAACTCCGATGGGAGTTGGGTGCTATGAGAGCAAGGCTGAGAAGGGGCCTGCTACTGCCAGATGACGATTGGTCGATTGACAATAATAATAATAATAATAATATTAATAATAATAATAATAATAATAATATTATTATTATTATTAGATTATGTTTTTTCATTTAGCGTATGTATTTTATTTTATTATATTGGATCTACCTAAGGGAGGAACCGCATGTATGTTTTGTTTTTTATTGTATTTTTGTATGTAATGGATTCAAAAATCTATGTTTGGTCGACTTTGGATTTTTAATTCTTATTTAATTTTCATTCGGTCTATTCCTTATTCTCAACATGTCGACGGTTGGAGGTAGAGATTGAACGTTTGTTGTAACGGATGGACCATATGTTGCAACAGATGGTTAATCTGTTGTGATAGATGGATGTAGGAGTTGCAACACTTCAATAAAAACGGTTATATTATTGAAAAGACTTTTCACAATAATCAAAAAGTCATCAGTTAAATTTAATTATGACTTTTTAACAATAATTGAAACGTCACCAGTTAGATTTAATGAAGGAGGTGAACAGTCGTGACTTTTTTTATGCCACATTCAGATTCAATCATCTATAAATAGGTCCCTTCATACTCATTCATTCCACTCCACTTTATTTATTTCTTGCATTTTGTCTTTTGTATTACATCTTCAACCACTTCTCTTCAAAGAGCATATTCCTTTCTCATTGAGGTAAGTTTTTTTTCTTTTTTGGTAAATCTACCAATTCGTACTATACGTTGTATTATATTCAAACTACTTTCTTTACTTTTGTCTTTACGTTTTTTGTTAATTCATGCGTGTTCTAGCTATGACTGATTCTGTTTGGGACATTGCTATTCTATGCGACACCGTGTGAAAACTTCAGAGACAGGTTAATGAACTCCATTGGAAGTTATCCGCCGTGAGAGCAAGGATGTTCCAAGAGATTCGCAGGCTGAGAAGGGCCTTGCTGTTGCCGGTTGACAATTGACCTACTGAGAATAATAATAATAATAATAATAATAATAATAATAATAATAATAATAATTAGGTTATGTTTTTTTAGCGTATGTATTTTTATTTTTCTATATCAGATCTACCTATCTAATGTATTTTATTTTTGTTTAATAAAAATTTTATGTTTGGTCGACTTTGACTTTTTAATTCTTATTTAAATTTTTATTCTGTCTATTTTTTCTTCTCAACAAAAATGTTGACGATTAGAGGTAAGGAACAATTTTGAATCCAGTAGCAATAGCAAGAGTTTTGAGTTCTTTCAACAGATAGACCATTTGTTGAAACAGATTGGTCATCTGTTGGGTTTGTGGCAGGAATTGTATTGTGTTATTCCAACAGATTACCCATCTGTTGCAATAGATTGACCATCTGTTGGAGAAATACATTCCAGTTTGATGAACTATATTTTGTTTTTTTTTAAATGTCCATCTGTTGCAATAGATAGGTAATCTGCTGAAAATAATTCTGTGGTCTATTGTATTTAGTTCCTATTTTACTTCTTTTTATTGATGCACAAGTTAATAAAAAATATATTTTATATAATAAATAACAACAGTTACGTTCACAATAATGGGTTAAAAATATCAAAGTCCATAACAAACAACAATACAAGTTTTGCTATTACAATGATCATGGTGGATTACGATCTGGGCATGTAGTTCTTTTGTGGCCAGTATTCTTACATACGGGGCACTTATTTTTTCTTGATGAAAATGATTGTCCGACTCTACCCGTTCTCTTATATCGCCTTCTTCCTGGTTTGATAGTGTTTGGGTCAATATATGGAGGATATATTAATCTCCCCAAAAGCTCTACAGGAATAACCCAAGATTCTTCGGGGGGCACCATATTAATTTTCTCACTATATGTCATTATATATCTTTCTATCGAATAATATGAAGACGAGCACTCATAAATTTTAGTTCTATATTGGGCTCGAAGCGCTGCCATAGCATGTGGACAGGGTACTTTGTCCAAGTTAAAAACTCTACAAGTACAAGATCTTGTTTGAAGATTGACCGTGGAAACATCACCATGATTGTCGATACTAAACTTATAATCGACTATTGATGGGCAAATAAACTATTCCCCAAACTGACATTCGTTGGCATTTGTTTTTCCGCTTTTAGAATAAATATGGTTCCTGTGTCGTGAACTGCATACGTCTTTCATGAAATAATTTGCCAAACTTCTTATTTATTTCATCAAATAGCACCACGATAGGAAATTCTCTTACAACGCTAAATAATGAATTCGCTAATGCAATAATATTTGACTTCATAATATTATACTTATACAAAAGAATCACTTAGTACGACATTATACTAAACTTGTAACTCAAACAAGATATTAAATTCATAAGAATGTACCTATTTGTCGGACAGAATGCCCGACTCCATCTCTCGAAATCAACACGTACGAGATATTCTGCTTCCTTGGGATGCATATCGATTATTTGATTGAAATCGTCCTTTAGATGCTCTATAAAAAGGGTCACGACCCTTTCATTGTGAAAGTTGTTTCAAGTATTATCTCCAAGATGCCTCATACAACAACCAAAGTGAGCTAAAGTGTAGAAAATTCAACTCATCTTTGAGATACTTGGATACCTATCCGAAACAGAACACAACTCTTCGGTATTTTCGACGCAGCTTCGCATTTGTTCAAAAAAAATTCATACGAGACATCACATTCCTTGTCCGCTACATAAAAGCAATAGGAAAGATGTGAATTTTCGTATCCTGTGCCACCACCGCTAGCAAAACTCCATTATACTTGCTCCTCAAAAAGGTCCCGTAGATGGCTATGACTTTTCTCAAATGTTGAAAACTAAGACTCCAAGCACCATAGGATACAAAAAATTACTTGAACCTTTTGTTTTCATCAACATGCAACGCCATCTTACTTTTGGGATTTGTGGACTCAAGCATGTAACGGTAGACATCGAGGACTGTATACCTGTGCTTGTGTGTCCCCCTAACCAAGTCCTTGGCAATCCCCATGGCCGTATATATCTTTCAATAACTGGTCGTAACACCCAATTCTGTAAGGAGTTAATTGGCCATATCACTTGTAGAAGGGCCTTTGCCATTGGAGAATCTATTTTGAAATATTGACCGAGGACATCTGCCGTGGCGTGAGAATTTTGGCCCATAATGTGCTTTGAATCACATGTGTGATACTTTTGATAAACATTAATAACGAGTCTTTCAGAACTTAAGTATTTTACAACCCCCAACCACCACTTGCAGGTCGAATTTGCACATCTGAAGGAAAAGACTTTGCTTGAATTAATCACCTTCTTTACTCTGAAATCTTTTTTCAAGCAAGCAATAAACAAAGAAGTAGATAGTTCTTTCTTATCCTTGAATGACATTCCTTTGTAAAATCCATTCTCGTCGTCTTGACGATTGCTCGACTGTGTTGATTGAGAAGAACTGCCCATCGTATTGCTCGCAACAACTTTGATCATCATCTAAAATATTTATCTCCAGATCATCTAGCTTATCATCAAAAATGTCTTGTTATTCTTCTTCTTCTACATTCTGGTTCTCATTCTCTCTCAATTTTTTAATCATGTACACCCTTAACACCGGCCTAGCTAGATCACTAAGATAAGCACACAATCGAACCTGATCGGTTATATTAAAAGGTAGTACTCTCTAATTTTCAAAGAAGTTGTGCATGTAGCTGATGATGAGTTTTTCCGATTTACAATTCAGTTTACAAAATCATCATATGAAACATCACTTTGGACTGTCATAGCTATCATCTCTAGAATTTCACCCTCATTCCAACGCCATACATATCGATTGCTTTTCTCGATCCATTCACCATGGCAATCCACCCCTATTGTTATTGATCCCTCCATTAGTGGTACCTAAATAAAGACATTTATTAAAAAAAACTTAATAATGACATCATAATAAAATTAATAGTGATTTTATAGTGTCGTAACATAAACCCCAACAGATGAGTAATCTGTTGCAACATGTGAATAATATATTACAACAACTGAGTTATATGTTGCAATAAATAACTTAACCTGTTGGTAATTCATGTTATAGTACTATAGAACCTGAAGCTAATTCCAACAGATGAGTCATTTGTTGGAACAAGTGACTCATATGTTGCAACAGATTATACATATGTTGCAACAGATGACTCACCTGCTGGGATGTATTATAGAACCTTTGAAGTTGATTCCAATAGATGAGTCACCTGTTGCAGAAGATCACTAACCTGTTGCAACAGATAACGCATCTGTTGAAATCAACTTCAGGTTCTATTGCAACAGGTGAGTAATCTGTGTCAACAAATGACTTCTCTGTTGCAATAGATAACTCATATGTTGCAACAGATGACCCATCTGTTTAATTCATGTCACAGCACTATAGAACCATAAACATGAATCCAACATATGAGTTTTTCGTTGCAACAGATGAATCTTTTGTTGGGTTCATGTTCGGGTTCTATCCGTTGTTTTAAAAACAGCAGTAGTAGTGTACCCAAATGAGAAATTCAACTAAAAATCATAATTTTACTTACCAACGTTGCCTATGAAGTAATGCCAAAGTGATGTTTGAAACTAAATTTGACCTAAAAAATTAATCAAGTAGAAACAGTAGCGGTAACAACAACAGCAATGGTAAACAAGAAGAAGATGATGATTATAATGAAGAAGAAGATGATGATAATAATAATAATAATAATAATAATAATAATAATATAATAATAATAATAATAATAATAATAATAAAGCACAAGATGATGAATAAAGCAGCAACAATAATGAACAACAAAAATGGCGAATAGAGAGAAAACAACAATTAATGAGAAAAGAGAAAAAATGCGGGATTTTTTCCCTCCGTTTCAAGCTATATTAGGGTTTACTTGTATCAAAGTATAAATTGAAAAAAAAAACTTGTAGGCTATTCTCAAACTTTTCCAACTTTCGTAATCACTAATAAAGTAATTGTCACCTACACTCAATTTTTAAAACTTGAGTCGCTTGCACCTCATTTCAAAACTCTTTTGTCACTTTTAGCTAAATTGCCCTATTTTTCTATCTTATTTAGAATTATTATATCCCCTTAGCTATTCTGTACCTTATTTAGAAGTCTTCATTTAATTCTTTACTTGTATATATATATATGATATTGTACAAAGCAATTAATCATTCAAGAAAACGAAAAGAAAATTTTCCCTAGTTCCTTGTCTTTCTTTTCCATAATTATTTTCGTTCAATTCTTACAATCTTTTCTGTGCAAATTTCAGAAAATTATTTATGGAGGATATTTGGTTATGGGATTCTAGACTGCAACACCTGAAAAAAATGAGGCAAAAATGCCTTTCAAGTCTCTAATTAATTAAATAGGACGAGTAAATCTCGCAATATTAATTAAGTTAGAAGGGGTCAATTCCTTCAAACAACCGCACACAATCGTTCGATAACTACATTAATTGTCCCAACAACTATTCAATTGTTCAATAAACACAGTTGTCGAACAACTTCTATAGTTTGAAGTTGTTGAGACAACTTTTGCCGTGGTTGGGGCAAGAGTGTATAAATAAAAGGCTGTAAAAAAATAAGTATAAATAACATAAATACCAATCCTTTTGAAAGTAATTACACTCTCTCCCACCTTTTTAATTACTTTACTCTCTCTCCTTATTAATATACATAACATAGCCGACATATACATAATATTCTGTGTATATGTTGAAATTTTTGTAATATGTTTAGGGAGTTTAAATTTTTTGTAATATTGAAAACATAAGTTTTGTATTTGTGTAATTTTTAGTTATCACTTTTACTCAATTTTTAAAATTTGAAGAACCCATTTTATTGACAAACTCATTTGCCCCTTTAAAAATCATCTCCTACTGTATCTGTGCGGGCTCATTTACATCAATAATATTTTAAGATATATAATGGCATCATGCTGCAGAGGCGAAAATTTTGATGAGATTTTAGGATGAGAATTATTTCAACTTTAATATGCTTATGCAGATGAGTTGAAAAAGTCCTTTTTCAATTGTACAAAGTACAAGTTACCAGCTACCATCTAAGTAGTGAAGCTAAATTACAAAGTGGCCACATATGGAGAAATGGTCCTCTGTTATGGTTGTCTTTCTATACAAATAGGCCGTAGTAACAATATAATCTACACTTGCACATCTCTATTAGTATAAGATCAACTGAAATGGCAAAACTGTATACCAGATGCTTATTCACACTTTAAATCGAAATAGAATGTACATTAATTAGTACTGTAGGAGATCAATCATATTTAGAATCTAAATCCTGAAATTTAGTGCCCATTTTATCACTCTATGTTTTGATACTACCTGTGTCTAGACATTATGGACTTGACCAAGTCCAATATCCGAACATAGTCATAAAATAGAGACGACTCCTTGCCTTCAAGACCGTCCCTGCTCACCCTGTTACTACCTGCAAGGTTGTTGCACGGGCTTCCACCTATCAATAAATCAAATCCGCCGAACGAATCTATCAACTGCTCCAAACGATCTCCATTCAACTGCTGCACATCATCAAAATCTATGAGATTCCCTCTCTGATTAGTTTGCTCCCACCAGCTTCTCACAATGTTCCTGTTGACTTCAGATATTTCCACAGAGACCACATTATTCAGTCGAATCCCGAGACGGTGAAGAGCAACTTCAGCACCGCCAATACCAGAGAAGAGTGATAAGACGTTCATCCCATTTGGAAACATGTCTTTCAACACCGATAAATGGTATGCCACTGTGTCAACCTAATAATAACATCAAACCAAGAATCACGTCAAAAATTATTCTTAAGGAAAAGAAATTGAATAAGTCGAGGGAGAAGTTGCTTTAATTACATTTTTGCAAAACCCAAGTTGTGTGCGGGGAAAGGGGAGAAGAAAACAAGATTTGGATTTACAGCAGCAACAACATACCCAGTGTGCCCACAAGTGGGATCTAGGGAGGTTAAGATGTATGCAGACCTTATGGGACCATTGTGGGGTAGAGAAGTTGTTTCTAATAGATCCTCGGCTCAATATATCAAGGATATGGATAGAAAATCACCAAGAATATATCTTTCCACCAAAAGAAGATATAAAAGAGAAAGTGATCCAGTACAGCCCAAGCAATAAAACTATTTCATAAAGACGATATGACAATGAGATATTGTGGTGTTGACCTAGAAAAAGGAAAGAAAAAGAGATGAGAGGCAGCACCAGAATACCGTATGGGTGGCCATGAGAGAGCAACAGGTTACTATTGCAAAAGAAGCTAATACGATCCATATGAATCAATAAAACAACCTCATTATACAGAGCTAAGCCTCTTTCAAGATCAGCAAAGACAAGCTAACTGGATCAGACAACCTATTCATAATATTACACTTTATTTCACAGTGGAACTTCGTCAAGTTTTTCTTTGCTCGCGGAGGGTAACGACTTCTACTACTATCAGCTTTTTTTAGCACAGCGCGGAGGACCGGTAAAATGTTAGATATTTATAGAAAATATAGGGTCACAGCTTCTATCATCCCTTCTCACTTTACCTACTTCAACATCCCTCTTCACTTCTATGACCAGTTCACCACTACAAGGACCTGTTGCAATTCTCAACGGCTGAAGGAGTTAGAAGTTGAAAGGAAGTTTACAGTTTAGTCCTCTTGGTTTGTTATGTATTAAGTGGCTCAGTTGTAATTAGTACTATGTGTCAGATATGGTGCTTGGCCAAGGCCTATTAATAGTACTAGCCGTTGCAGAAAAGGACATAAATGAAAAATCCTTTAGCTTAATTTATCTCTTTCTCTTAGCCTACAAGTAATTTTCTTCTAGTTTTTCCTTTAGTCTTCATTGTTCCATTGCATTTTTACCTGTTGCAAATTCATTTTTTGCAACATTTGGTATCAGAGACACTATCCTGCGCTCTGTGGGAATCATGTCCGACGAGATGAAGGAGATTAAAGAGATGTTCGATCGAATGACGATGGAGATGGCCAATTTTTCCATAAGGTAGAATCAGATTGAGGAACAGCACGAGAAGGCCATTAACAGCTTGCGCGAGTCCATAAACGCGATCCAAAAAGGAGATCGAGGTAAAGGGAATGCTATCAGTGAGGGAGCCGAGATCTACACTCCCTCTGGCAACCCCATGATATGGGCTACCTCTGTCTCTACCGGGAATCCACCAGGGTTTCAATCTCCAGCTGGCTATCAGGGTGCTCAAAATTCCCAACAATTCCAAACTCCAGTAGGTGAGCACTACCAACAACAAGGTTGCAGCAGAGGTCAACAATTTTTCACTAGCGCAGGCCAAATACCTTCCACAAGTCAAGGTGGAGGAGGATTTCATCATGCTGCAAACCCACCTTCATCTAGCCACCATAATGGATCCATGACCCGTCTAACCTTCGAGTTCCCTCTCTTTGATGGTACTAACCTTCGAACCTGGATGTATAAGGTAGAGTTCCCTCACTTTGATGGTACTAACCTTCGAACCTGGATGTATAAGGCCGACCAGTTCTTTGCATATGATGATACCCCTTAGTGCAGAAGGTTCGAGTACTTGCTCTGCATTTTGATGACATAGCCATAGAATGGCACCTACGTTATCTTAAGAGTAGGTTGCACCTGCCATTGCCATTTCCATTTCCAACCTGGGAGGAGTATATATATGCGTTAATGGGCAGATTCGAGGGTGAATATGAGGATCCCATGGCAGAGTTTAAGTTGGTAAAGCAACATGAACTGTGAAGGAATATATGATAGAATTCGATAGGATTATGACTAGATTAACCATTTTGCTTGAACATGCCATCAGTGGGTTCATCACTGGTTTGAAACTAGACATTGGATTTGCTGTGAAAAGTCGTAGACCATTCACACTACCTCAAGCATATCAGCTGGCCAGAAACATTGAATCCCAGTTGCAAGCTTAGGTGAGAGTATCAAGGAATCACATGACTAGTAGTGAGGGTTCATTTCAAAAAGGGGGTTATAGTGTTGCTCCTGCCAGAATTATGGGGTCAAAGAAGGAACCAGTTGTCAGTTTCAATAGAGAGAGAAGTAGGAAGTTGACTCAGGCTGAAATAAGTGAGAAGAGGCAGAAGGGCTTATGTTTTTTCTGTGATGAAAAGTTCGTACCTGGTCACAAATGTGTGGCATCCAACAGGCTCCATCTATTGGAGATAGATGATGATTATGAGGTGGTGGTGGTGGATGATTGCAAGGAACCAGAACCTGAACCAGGGGAAGAAGTAGAAGCAGAAAAGGAGGTTTGTTAAATATCCTTGCAAGCTCTGCAAGGAGTAACTGGTTACTAAACCATGAGGGTGACAGGTTATTGTGATCATGGTCCACTTAACATCCTCATTAATCCAGGTAGCCCACACAATTTCATGGAAGAAGAGCTAGTCAAGAAATGGGGCATTGTAAGTCAGACTGTTAGCCCACAGTTGATCAATGTGGCTGATGGAGGGATTATGCAAACAGTGGAGGCATGTAAGGGGTTCAGCTGGCCAATGGGGGGTACCTCTTTTGAGGACACTTTTTTCTCATTGTTAGAGTCCCACATCGGTGGGTTAAAAGAGTCTTTGGTCTCCTTATATGGTCTTAGGCAATCCTCCCCTCATGAGCTAGCTTTTGAGGTTGAGTTAGGCCCAAGGTCTATTTCTTTATCATGGTATCAGAGTCAGGCCCACCTAGTTCATTGTTTTTGATGTTGGGCCCCCTGTCTTATATTGTCCACGCTCCACATGTCCAGTCGTGGGCGTGGGCGTGGGGGGTGTTGGAGTCCCACATCGGTGGGTTAAAAGGGTCTTTGGTCTCCTTATATGGTATTGGGCAATCCTCCCCTCATGAGCTAGCTTTTGAGATTGAGTTAGGCCCAAGGTCGATTTCTTTATCACTCATTCCCTTAGGTTCATGTGACATCATTTTGGGGGTGCAATGGCTCAAACCCCTAGGTAACTTGTTCATGAACTTTCAGACTCTTACTATGAAGTTCCAATATCAAGGCTGACAGGTATCAGGGAGAAGACCAAGACTGTTGAGTCCAAGAAATTGGACAAATTTATTGATAATGGAGCTCAGTTATTCATGATAAAGGTCTCACCCAAGATAGAGGAAGTGGTGAATGCCATTGAGACACCAGTGGAGATAAACAAGTTGATTAGGGAGTAAGACCAACTTTTTGCTGATCCAAAAGGACTACTACCAAGGGATCTTTTGATCACAGAGGCCCTACAGGTATTCTCCCAAGCAGAAGGACATAATTGAGAAGCTAGTGCAAGAATTATTGGACCAAGGAATTGTTCAAACAAGCTATAGCCCATATGCATCTCCTGTGGTCTTAGTGGGGAAGAAAGATGGGTCATGAAGATTATGTGTTGATTATAGAGCACTAAACAAGGCTACTGTGAAGGATAAATTTCCAATCCCTATCATCGAAGAGTTGTTAGAAGAGCTTGGAGAGTCTAGCATATATTCTAAAATTGACCCAAGGTCAGGTTATCCTCAAATAAGGATGGCAGCAAGTGATGATGTACCCAAGACTGCATTCAAAACCTATTCTGGTCACTCTGAGTATCTAGTGATGCCTTTTGGACTCACAAATGCCCCCTCTAATTTTCAAAGTTTGATGAACCATATCTTTAAGGATTTCCTTAGCAAGTTTATCTTGGTATTTTTCGATGACATATTAGTGTTCAGCAGCAGCCTGGAAGATCATTTGAGACACTTAAGAATTACCTTTGAGTTGTTACTGCAACTTAACATGGTAGCCAGAAAGAGCAAGTGTATTTTTTAAGCTAGCAAGGTAGAGTACTTGGGCCATTTTATCTCAGCTGATGGAGTGGAGACTAGGGCTGGCAACGGAACCGGAACTTTCCGTTCCGTTCCGATAGTGTCGTTTCCAATTGATTTCCGGTACCGGTAACGACACGGTCCGGTTGGTTCCGGTTTACCGGTACCCAATGGTCCGAAAAACGATACCGGTCCGGACCTACGAAAAATTCCGGTATTTCCGGTTCCGGTTGACCGGTTCCGGTACCGGTTTCCGGTCCGTAACTTTTAAAGATTTAGCCTTCTTTAAAAAAAAAAAAAAAAAAAAAAAAAATTGGTTTGCAACGGCTCTTTTGGCCGTTGCATTTCAACCATTATCCCCCCCCCCCCCCCCACCTTCCAATTACCCCCCACCACCCTTTAAAATTTTTACTATAAATATACTTCATTTCAATTATTTTTTTCACTCAAATATTATCAATTTTCATACTCTCTCTTAATATTCTCTCAAATTCTCTCTAAATATTTCTAGTTTTATTATATTAGTTGAACACTTGAAGTTGAGGATTCATTTATTATATTAGTTGGAGTTGAAGATATTACAAGCTTCAATTATCATCTTTTAATTCCGACATTTGTTATACGTCTGCTTTTACGCAGACGTTCGGTATATTTGTTCCAACTTTAATCTCTTTTTATTTACGTTAATTATCTATATTTTTTTTATTTACGAACATCAATTTGTATTGCTTGTTTTAATATTTTATTTTGAAATATGGATTTTGAAAAAAATAGTAGTGGTAAAAAATCAAATTTTGGTAAGGTCTTTCGTAGAAATAAAAAAAAAGTAAGGCTAGTACTAGTTCATTACCGGGTAGATTTAATGAAACTTCATTATCACAACCTAATGGTTTCGATGTTGGTATCGGTATGGAATTAGATAATGAGACCCTGAATAGGCGTTATAATAATTTTGAGGAAGACTTACCAGAGGAAGATGATATAGAAGAACAAGAATTAGGTGATACCCCTACCCCTACTAGTCCGGTTACGGAATTACCGGAACACGGTGAAGAACTGTCCCCTTTACCGGAATTTACTAGGGCCAAAGGTACCGAACGTACTAAAAGGTCTTTAGTTTGGAAATTTATGGAGCATGATAGGGTAAAAAGTACTGCTGCTTGCAATAAATGCAAGAATGTTTTTAAACATTTGACTGGGGGGAAAAATGGCGGGACAAGATTGCTAACTTCGCATTTGATGAGATGTAATAAAGAATTTATTCGTCTAAAAAACGAGGCTAAGGCAAAAAAAGATGGTACAACATTTGTACATGAATCTGTAGGAGGTAATATGGTTCAAACACGCTTAGACATGTTTAACCCGGCTGAAGCAAGTTCATCCTCGACATATAGTGAAGATGTAGATAGAGAAGAACTAGCGAAAATGGTTGCTGTTATGGGTTTGCCTTTTAGTTTTCCTTCGCATCCCGATTTTATTCAACGAGTATATAATCCCTCTTTTAAAGGTTTTTCACGAAATACAATTAAAAATGATATTTTTAAATTTCAAGCTGAACATTGTCATTTTCTTCGTTGCTTATTTGATAAATTTGATGGTAGAATATCTGTTACTTCTGATATGGGTACTAGTGTTGTCGGTAATGATTATTTTACTCTCACGGCTCATTGGATTGATCACGATTGAAATATGCAAAAAAGAATTATTGCTTATAAATATGTCGATGAGTCTAAAACCGGTATGTATATAGCTAATACAATAGCGGAGAGCATGAAATATTTTAGATTTATTGGTAAACCTATGGCATGCACATTAGATAATGCTTCTAATAATTTGAAAGCTATTGACGAGTTAAAAATTAGATTATGTTTAATGTATCAAGATCATTTTCATGTTAGATGTTCTGCACATATTTTAAATTTGATAGTACATGATGGTATTCATTTGTTTGGAAATGGTTGTCTTAAAGTGCGAATTGCTTGTAGTTCTATGTTTAAAAATAAAAAAAAGGTTGTAATGGATAATTTTAAACGTAAATGTGAACAATGTGGCCTTCCATATAGAAAAATTCCAAAAGAAATTCCTACTAGATGGAATTCTTTGTTTCAAATGTTTGAAGTTGCTGTTATATATCGTAAACCTATACAATTAGTTTATAATTCTTATAATGAGGATGTTAATTTAATGCTAGATGAAGATGATTGGACTGAAGTAGAAGAACTTTGTAAATTTTTGAAAACTTTTTATAAAGCTATGAACACAGTATCTGCTCAATATACTCCAACTATTTGTTCTGTTTTAGTAACTATTACTGTTATTTCTAAAGTACTTGTTGAATATAAAAAAATGGGTTTAATAAATTAGTTGTTAAAAGAATTTGTGGAATTGGAAAATAATATTTTTAAAATTTTTCAATCATAGCTTCAATTGCCTCTTTGTTAGGACATATTTTTTTATATTCAACAAGTACTTTAGAAATAGCAGTAATAGTTACTAAAACAGAACAAATAGTTGGATTATATTGAGCAGATACTGTGTTCGTAGCTTGATAAAAAGTTTTCAAAAATTTACAAAGTTCTTCTACTTCAGTCCAATCATCTTCATCTAGCATTAAATTAACATCCTCATTATAAGAATTATAAACTAATTGTATAGGTTTACGATATATAACAGCAACTTCAAACATTTGAAACAAAGAATTCCATCTAGTAGGAATTTCTTTTGGAATTTTTCTATATGGAAGGCCACATTGTTCACATTTACGTTTAAAATCATCCATTACAGCCTTTTTTTATTTTTAAACATAGAACTACAAGCAATTCGCACTTTAAGACAACCATTTCCAAACAAATGAATATCATCATGTACTATCAAATTTAAAATATGTGCAGAACATCTAACATGAAAATGATCTTGATACATTAAACATAATCTACTTTTTAACTCGTCAATAGCTTTCAAATTATTAGAAGCATTATCTAATGTGCATGCCATAGGTTTACCAATAAATCTAAAATATTTCATGCTCTCCGCTATTGTATTAGCTATATACATACCGGTTTTAGACTCATCGACATATTTATAAGCAATAATTCTTTTTTGCATGTTCCAATCGTGATCAATCCAATGAGCCGTGAGAGTAAAATAATCATTACCGACAACACTAGTACCCATATCAGAAGTAACAGATATTCTACCATCAAATTTATCAAATAAGCAACGAAGAAAATGACAATGTTCAGCTTGAAATTTAAAAATATCATTTTTAATTGTATTTCGTGAAAAACCTTTAAAAGAGGGATTATATACTCGTTGAATATAATGAATAAAACCGGGATGCGAAGGAAAACTAAAAGGCAAACCCATAACAGCAACCATTTTCGCTAGTTCTTCTCTATCTACATCTTCACTATATGTCGAGGATGAACTTGCTTCAGCCGGGTTAAACATGTCTAAGCGTGTTTGAACCATATTACCTCCTACAGATTCATGTACAAATGTTGTACCATCTTTTTTTGCCTTAGCCTCGTTTTTTAGACGAATAAATTCTTTATTACATCTCATCAAATGCGAAGTTAGCAATCCTGTCCCGCCATTTCCCCCCCAGTCAAATGTTTAAAAACATTCTTGCAATTATTGCAAGTAGCAGTACTTTTTACCCTATCATGCTCCATAAATTTCCAAACTAAAGACCTTTTAGTACGTTCGGTACCTTTGGCCCTAGTAAATTCCAGTAAAGGGGACAGTTCTTCACCGTGTTCCGGTAATTCCGTAACCGGACTAGTAGGGGTAGGGGTATCACCTAATTCTTGTTCTTCTATATCATCTTCCTCTGGTAAGTCTTCCTCAAAATTATTATAAAGCCTATTCAGGGTCTCATTATCTAATTCCATACCGATATCAACATCGAAACCATTAGGTTGTGATAATGAAGTTTCATTAAATCTACCCGGTAATGAACTAGTACTAGCCTTACTTTTTTTATTTCTACGAAAGACCTTACCAAAATTTGATTTTTTACCACTACTATTTTTTTCAAAATTCATATTTCAAAATAAAATATTAAAACAAGCAATACAAATACAAATTGATGTTCGTAAATAAAAAAAATATAGATAATTAACGTAAATAAAAAGAGATTAAAGTTGAAATGAATATACCGAACGTCTGCGTAAAAGCAGACGTATAACAAATGTCGGAATTAAAAGATGATAATTGAAGCTTGTAATATCTTCAACTCCAACTAATATAATAAATGAATCCTCAACTTCAAGTGTTCAACTAATATATTAAAACTAGAAATATTTAGAGAGAATTTGAGAGAATATTAAGAGAGAGTATGAAAATTGATAATATTTTAAAGGGTGGTGGGGGTAATTGGAAGGTGTGTGTGTGTGTGGGGGGGGGGGGGGGGGGAGGGGGGGAATAACGGTTGAAATGCAACGGCCAAAAGAGCCGTTGCAAACCAAGTTTTAAAAAAGAAAAAAAAAAAAAAAAAGGCCAAATCTTTAAAAGTTACGGACCGGAAACCGCTCAACCGGTCAACCGGTCAACCGGAAATACCGGAATTTTTCGTAGGTCCGGACCGGTATCGTTTTCCGGACCATTGGGTACTGGTAAACCGGAACCAACCGGACCGTGTCGTTACCGGTACCGGAAATCAATCGGAAACGACACTATCGGAACGGAACGGAAAGTTCCGGTTCCGTTGCCAGCCCTAATCAGAGCCCCAGAAGAGGACGAATTTGGGAAAAAGTATACACCCAAAAAAAACACCTAACCAAGTCATGGTTTTGGTTTTCTCTTTCTCTAGACTTTCTAAAATAGGAGTTCATGTATATGTTAATGCTCAAGAAGGAAAAAGCGAAGTCTTTCTTGAAAGGAGGAAAGCAAAGACTTCATAATGATGTTTATTAGTAATGAATATTCACTCTTGCAGCCCACATTTGAAATGTGGAGGCAGACGCTTGAGGCTAAAGGATTTCGGTTAAGTAGAACCAAAACGGAGTACTTGGAGTGTAAGTTCAGTGATGTGTCGCAGGAGGCTGGAGTGGTTGTGAAGCTAGATTCTCAGGCCATTCAGAAGAGGGAGAGTTTCAAGTATCTGGGGTCTATGATTCAGGGCAATGGTGAGATTGACGAGGACGTCACGCATCGTATTGGGGCAGGATGGTTGAAATGGAAGCTCGCTTCGGGAGTTTTATGTGATAAGAAGGTGCCTCTGAAGCTTAAAGGTAAGTTCTATAGAGTGGCAGTCCGGCCGGCTATGGTGTATGGAGCGGAGTGTTGGCCAGTTAAGAACTCCCACATCCAAAAGTTGAAGGTGGCGGAGATGAGAATGTTGTGATGGATGTGTGGGCATACCAAGAAAGATAGGGTAAGGAATGAGATTATTCGAGAGAAGGTGGCAGTTGCCTCGGTGAAGGACAAGATGCGAGAAGTAAGGTTACGTTGGTTCGGGCACGTGATGAGGAAGGGCTTAGATGCTCCTGTGCAGAGGTGTGAGACACTGGTTATGGATGGTTTTAGGCGGGGTAGAGGTAAACCAAAGAAATATTGGAGGGAGGTGATTAGGCATGATATGGAGCAGTTACAGCTAACGGAGGACATGACCCTTGATAGGAAGGTGTGGAGGAAGCGGATTAGGGTAGAGGGTTAGGGGCGGGAGGGCGTCGGTAATAGTAGGGGTGCACTCCTCGGGGGCTGGAGTTTTTTGTTCGTGGCTAGTGGTGTTAGTTTATTTTGCTTACCGTACTAGTTTATATATGTACTTATCTTTTGTGTTTGGTATTCTGTTAGTTTGTCTTGTGTACCATACTAGTTATATACACTAATATTTGGGTTGGTATATGGGTATCGGTCCTAAGCCGGGGGTCTATCGGAAACAGCCTCTCTACTTCTCCTGAGGTAGTGGTATGGTCTGCGTACACTCTACCCTCCCCTCCCCAAACCCCACTAGGTGGGAATACACTGGGTATGTTGTTGTTGTTGTTGCAGCCCACTTCACCCCAGAAAACAATAACTTAACAGATAAATTACAAAAACACCAAAACGAAAGAGGGACAACTGATTTGCTCATCAGTTCAGCTAATCAAGTTTTACAATACGCCAACTACCACAATTACGGACACATCATCTGTGGGACACAGCTAGTGCAAAACTGATCCTGTTTTTTGTTAGTGCGTAAAAGTAAAAGTTAAAACTGCTCTGGTAACCATCAATTTTTCTACCATAGAGGTCACAATTGCACAATGAGGGGTAACAGGTGTAACACAAGGCCTCTTTCCAACTGTTGTTCTCTATGACGGAGTGTTTTGGTCAATTTAAGGTTGGATTAAACTTCACACTAAGTGTTGCACCTGGGGTAAATACTGAAATTTCCAGACTATCTCACATATGCTTCAACCAATCAGCCATCCTTTGGGGACAAAGCTTCTCTTCATTATAAAGAAGTGGTCAACCATTGTATATGTTTAAAAAATTTAGTTGCATACAATAATTGAAAATCAAAGAAGTCATAGGAAACGTGTCACCTTGATATATCAACCTTTTTGATTACATCATTCCTCCAAGAAACAAAACGGACAACAGGGATTCCAACATAAAAAACAAAGCTAAACTGAGTCAAAATTGGAGTTGTAACCTAGTGGTTGCAACTTCACCTAAAACCCAACTAGTTCATGGTTAAGTCTCACCCATGGGATTCCCTTTCACCCTATTCCAGGCTTCCCCCTCTTCGACCACCCAACCACCTCAAAAAAATAAAAATTCAATGGAAGATTTTTGTTGCTTTTGCTGACGAATTGCCCATTACCCCCCTACACATATGGTTACTTGATACCCAAGGGAAATCCCATTATAGTACTTGTATGCTTCAAAGTCATGAAAGTCCCATAACTCTTATTCTAAGAGCTAGTGATATCCCCTTAACTGCAGATTCAACAGCACCAGTTATGCTCCTTCATTTCATTTTATATTTTATATAGGTTCTCTCTCTCCCTCTTCCTTCCAACAATTCATCCACCTCCCTTTACTCCATAAGAGAAAATTTAGAAAACTAAGATGACACTGATGTTGTAGCCTCGACGAATGTTCTGTTCAAATACCACCAATATCATTCCCCTTCGAAAAAATAGTGTAGCTTTTTAATCAGCTTAAAGTAATATATAATGTTAGTTAAGTCAGCTGATGCATAATCACAGCAGCAAAAAGTGTGGGTAAGAGAAAACAAAAGAAAGACAGGCTTTCAGCAGACTTGGATATACACGTGAAAATCAGAAGAAAAAAAGGTTAGGCTAACCTGGAATGAGTTACCAAGCGATTTGTATCTATCCGTCCTACTTATACCACCTCCCCTGGTATGGTTCTTTGGAAAACCCAATAGCATTTCCACTTCATCTGGCTCCAAAGGAGCGACTTTGTTTCTCCCAACCCACACCAAATTCCACTTCCGACATTGATCAAGAACATACTGTTGCACCCTCATAGGTGGCTCACCATCAAAGGCCTCCACAGCTTTCCTGATCCTATCAGTTAACCTTGCACTCCCAATAGCTGTTTGCAAACAATTTAACTTTGTCCGTGGATCCCAAGATGGCCACCATTTCTTTGTTAAGGGAAGTGCTTCATTAATAGTGCGTGGGGGAAGTGGAAGCAAAGGAAATCTATTTTTAATAGGTAGATTATGAATATAACCCCGTTTCCTTGCAGCAGCACAAAAGTACTTTGAGTCTACAAACTCTGGCTCAATATCATACAGGAATCTGGAAATGGTATCCCACACACCCTTTGGAGCTAGGGCAACATTTTCATAATAAAAAAACGGGGGGCCAAAAGCTTGCTCCGGAAGAGTTCTTTGGACCATTGCAGGAACTGATTCTGTAGGCACTCCAAATCCAATCATAGGTTTGGGCAAACGAATTGTCTCTTCGTCAAAAATTGCCCTTTGCTTTTTGCTTTCGCACAATTGATTGAATATCTTCCTCTTCTTGTAACCAACACTACCATTTGATATATGATTCAGTTTTGGCTGTTGCAATAGAAGTGAGGCATCAATTCTATGAAAAATGATATTGCTATCTACATGCATACAAAGTTGAACAGAATGATAATTCACATGAGACCATTTCAAATAAGGCGGGGGAAAAGAAGACCTTTACATCTTCTGGCAGATAGGGATCTTCTGCTCTTGCCTTTTGAGCAGCATCGATGCAATCTGTCAATACATCAAGTGATGCTTCTGGACCTAGAAAGTTGTAAAGAGGACACTAATTACCTGGAAATGAGATCAACATAGGTGCTGCAATTCTAAAAAGATATTCAGGAATGTTGCAGCGTCAATAAGCAGATTTCTTCCAAATGCAACAACATTGACACAAAGATGAATCAACTTGGTTGCATCTACCATATAACTTGCATGAATAAGATCTCTTCAGCCAGTGATAAAACCTTAGAATACTTAAGACATATCAAAATCAAGCTAAATGTCTAATTCAGATAACATTATTCACGTATAGAACAAAACATAATTTAATATACGTACCACATCTCTCCATTGCTATAGAAACCTCTTCCACTGAGTATCCCATATTTGCCAGGCATAATAATGTCTGCTCTTGTTCAGACAAAGAACTGCTCTCCTCTTTCAAGTAGAACTGCTTAGCAGAATTCTATCACACATTGTAAAAGGGAAATGTTAGAAAAGCTTAACATGTTTGTGCCAAGACAACTCATAACAGAATTCAGGACAAAAGTAATAACTTCTCTGTTCCCCAAAACCCGAATATGTGTAATATATAAAATATATCGTATTTCAACTGGACACACCTCATGACTGTCAAAGATAGTTATTAAAACCACAGATACCTTCAATTTATTTGTATTTCTCCATAAAATTGACAAGGAAATCCATAACGACGTGTTACAGAGATCAAAAAAGCGCCCGAAAAAAAATCACTAAATGTATCATTTGAAGAAAGAGAAACCAGATTGACTCTACGCCACAGTAACACACTGAAAAGAAAAATGGTCAATGGTGTATCATTGAGGATAACGTACTGTACAGTAGTCTGAGTCAGAGGACCAACTATCTTCCTCATAAACATCATCCAGAAAGTTCTCGTTGTATTCAGAAGAGCTATCATCAGAATTAATGCAGGGCTCCAGGTGAGGGCTTGCACTGGGCTGTTCTTCAGGAGAGTCTTCAATGGCCTGCAACATCCAAGACAAACGAAAAGTTTGATTAATAACTAAAATTTATGCAAACAAATATCAGAATTTCTATGAATTTTCAGAGTCCACACATGAATTAGAGCTCATTCACCCTCTCTTTTGAGGTGGCAACACGTGGACAGGAGGGAAAAAAGTCTGGTGCGGGCATCAAGATTAGATAGTTCTTGTTAAAAGCAGATTGGGATTATAGATTCATGAACATCAAACAAAATGTTCTCCCAAGAAATATCCCAAATCACTTCCAGTTGAGTTGCAACGTGGAAATTGGAGGGGAAACAAGCCGTAATTCAAGTCTGAGACAATATGGCTGAGTTCAGAAGGCTTCCTCTAGTTTGCAAAAGGATGGTGGGACTCTTTTCTAGTAAGTGGATTCCCTGACTATGTATTATCCTGCAAGCTGAAGCTACTGAAGCAAAAATTAGAAGAGTGGAATATAGAGGTTCTTTTGGCAGTTTGGAGAAAAGGAAGGATGATGTGTTGAGAAAACTGATGCCTGAATAGAGTAGAGGAATTGACTGGAGATCAGTTAGTTGAGAAGGCAGGAATTTTGTTGGAAATACAAGAGGTGGCAAAGCCAGAAGAGATCTTCTTCAGGAGGCAAGGATCCAGACTATTATGGCTGAAGGCTAGTGATAAGAACATCAGATTTTTCCATAAAATAGCTAATGCTAATAAGAGATGCAACACGTTTGACAAGCCAAAATTCAACAATGAAATAATTGAAGAACAGGAAGGCATCAAAAAGGAGATTGTGAACTTTTATAAAAATATGTACAGACACTGAAAATGGAAGCCATTCAGAGCTGAGTATCCCAGAATCACTTTTGAGAAAACAGAATGGGTGCAAGGACCTTCCACAGACGAAAAAGTCGAAGGGGTATAAAAAGTCGTGAAGGAGAATAGCCTCGTTACCAGATGGTTTCAATATGGCTTTCTATAAACACTGTTGGTCAGTGATAACGAACACGAAATTTCTCCATAAAGTTGCTAATGCTAATAAGAGATACAAAACACGTTTAACAAGCTAAAAATCAATGATGAAATAATTAAAGCATGGGAAGGTGTCAAAAAAGGGATTCTGATTTTTTATAAAAGTCTGTACAAAGAAACTGAAAATTGGAGGCCATCATTCAGAGCTGAGTGTCCAAGAATCACTATTGAGGAAAATGAATGGATGCAAGAACATTTCTCAAAGGAAGATGAAGAAGACGTTATAAAAAGTTGTGAAGGAGAAAAGGCTCCCAGCCCAGATGGTTTCAGTATGGCTTTCTAACAACATTGCTCGTGAAGAATAGAAGTTTAGAGCTATAAAAATTTTCCCAACACAGAAAGGGTAGTAGAGAATTTCAATGCTTCCGTCATTTCTCTTATACCAAAAAATGCAGGCACACAGCCGCTGAAAGACTTCAGGCCAATTACCTTACTGGGTGTAGCTTCTACAAAATAATTTCCCAAGTTGTTGGCAGAAGGGCTGAAAACAATAATGAAGAAGCTGGTGCCCGACAAAGAAATCGCCTTCATTAAAGGAAGAAATTGCAGATGTAGTACTTATTTCAAATGAGTGTTTTGATTAAAGGAAGAGGCAACGAGAAGTTGGTATTTTGTGTAAGCTTGATATACAGAAGACATATGGCCCCGTAAATTGGGCATATTTGAAAAACCTATTGAGGAAGATGGTTTTGGGGAACGGTGGATCAGATTTTGTATATCTGTAAGAATATGAGTCGGAATAGGAATATCATATAGAATCCTACTTGGAAAGGGATTGTAATGTAGTGTCCTATTAGGAAAAGGATTGGAATGTAGTGTGTATAAATAGAGCCTCAATGTAATAATGTAGTTACAACAATTCAATAATATTTTCTCTTATATTTTTACATGGTATTAGAGCCAGTCCCATCCCAAAATCTTGGTTCACCGATGTTGGGCCCCCATATTATATTGTCCACGCTCCAGTTAACGAGGCCTGGGCGTGCGGGGGAGTGTTAAGTATCTCATATTGGAAAAGGGATGGGTAATTGATCTCCTTATATGGACTTGGGCAATCCTCCCCTCATGAGCTAGCTTTTGAGGTTGAGTTAGGCCCAAGATCCATTCTTCTTTACATGTTAAGTATCCCACACCGGAAAAGGAATGGGCAATTGATCTCCTTATATAGACTTGGACAATCCTCCCCTCATGAGCTAGCTTTTGAGGTTGAGTTAGGCCCAAGGTCCATTCTTCTTTACATGGTATCAGAACCTCTACGATCTTGGTAGAGAATCAAAGAGTTGCCACTGCCGGCGGGCGGCTATAGCCCATATATGCTGTCGTCCGGCCAATGATCATGCTAGCAAAAGTTAGGCCACCGCACTTCTTTCCCCTACTTTCTCATATCTAATTTTTGTAGCACCATGCATCTTTCTAGTGACTACTTTCTCATATCGGATTTGTGTAGCACCGTGCATCTCTCCGGACTACTCAGATTTAATTTGCGTAGTATCGTGCATCTTTTTGGACTACTTTCTCATATCTGAGTTGCATAGCACCGTGCGTCTTTCCGGTGACTCCTTAGATCTGATTTGCGTAGTTCCATGCGTCTTTACGGTGACTCCTCAGATCTGATTTGCATAAGGTCGTGCCATCATTCCGACCCTACTCATATAAGATCTCTTTTTCAGTAGGGTCGTGAGGTCATTCCGACCCTAACCATATAATTTTTCTTTTTCAGTAGGGTCGTGTCATCATTCCGACCCTACTATTTTCAATAGGGTCTTATCGTCATTCTGACTCTATCCATATAATTTCTATTTTTCAGTAGGATCGTATCGTCATTCCGACCTATCCATATAATTCTCTTTCTCGGTAGGATCGTGTCATCATTCCGACTCTACCCATATAATTTTTCGCAAATGGTGACCACTTTTCAACCATCAAATCTAATAATCCGGCACGTGAGTATGTTCCGGCCAGTTCTTCAGTGACTATCTTATTCAAGATCTACTCATCTCTTGATTTCGAGATGACCCATATATTTTATACCAATTTTCGGCAATTTTCCAGCGACACATCGACTTTCTGGCGATGTTTACTACTTTTTGAATCACTTTTTCAGTTTGTTCCATTTCAGTTGAGGTCTCCCAGACATCCAAAGCAGTCCTTATCAGTTTTCTTGCAAATATCTTCACCAAGTCCCTCATCGATCCTCGTATTAATTACATCCATAACAAGCTTGGTACACGTCTTCCATGCACCGGCTTGAGGGGGAGTGTTAGAATATGAGTAAGAATAGGAATATCATATAGAATCCTGCCTGAAAAGGGATTGTATTGTGGTGTCCTATTAGGAAAAGGATTGGAATGTAGTGTCTATAAATAGAGCCTCAATGTAATAATGTAGTTACAACAATTCAATAATATTTTCTCTTATATTCTCACAATATCCACGGTTACTATCTCAATCATCATAAATTGGAGCTCCATTAAAAAAATTCCCAACTCAAAGGGTATCAAGGCAAGCGTATCAGCTGTCTCCTTTTCTCTTCATTTTCATTATGGAAGGATTAAGCAGAATGATATGCAAAGCAATGTCTTTAAAATGTATCAGAGATTTTAAGGTGGGGACAGAATGCAAGGAAGGGTGGAAACATCCCACATTTTATATGCTGATGATACTTTATTCTCTGTGGGTCTGAAAAAAAGTCAAATGGGATATTTAAGGATGATACTTTTGAACTTTGACACTGCTTCTGGATTAAAAATAAGTTTGTTAAAGAGCTATTGCCTACTTGTACCCAGTAAACAAGGTACAAGATGCATAAAGTTTGGCTTATAACTTGGGATGTCAGGTAGGTAAGCCCACCACTTACCTGGGAATCCTTTGGGGGCTAAATTCAAGAGAGGCTCAATTCAGGAGAATGTTATTGAAAAGCTTGGAAGGAAACTAGCAGTCTGGAAAAGACAAATACCTAGCGGGATAGAAACTCTAATAAAGCACACAATAGTTTGCTTGATTCATTTACCTACCTATTTGGTGACTGTCTTTTGCAATGCCAGCCAAGGTGAGACAAACTCTGGACAGAATTAGGAGGAACTTCTTGTGGGATGGAAACAAAGAAAGATTTCCACCTTGTAAAATGGGAAACCGTGCTACTGAACAAAGAGGAGGGTGAATTGGATATTAGGAATTTGAAGATGCAAAATGAAAGACTATTGATGAAGTGGTTGTGGAGGTATGAAGGGAGGAAACCGTGTTAGGAAAAGGTGATTTTCCACAAACAAGGGGTCAAATGGAATGGTGCACTAGTTCGATCAACACTCGACATGGTCTGGGACTTCGGATATACATTAAGAGTCTATGGCCATACTTTGAACACGTGGAAATCAAAGGGGGGAGACAGCAGAAGAACAAATTTTTGGCAGGATTCATGGATAGGCACACACCTCTTGGAGTTAAATATGCTAAAAATTTTGTGCAGATGCAGGGATTACAGTATTTGACTGTAGAAAAAATAGGTGTTGGTGCCTTAACTTCAGAAGGAACTCTTTTGACTGGGAAGTGCTAAGGATGGTCACTTTTGCAAGAACTAGAAGAAGTATCAGTTATACCTGAAGAAACAGATTCTCTAATCTGGGTAGAGCAGAAAAGTGTGAAGTTCTCGTAAAGGCGTGCCACATGAGGCTGAATAAGAGAAACAAAAGCAATTTTAACTAGCCAAGGAAAAAGATATGGAAGACAGAAGCACCGTACTAGCTGCTTTCTTTATGTGGGAGGTAGCACATGATGCTTGTTTGACTCGATGCAATCTTTAAAAGAAGAGAATGACGATGTGCACCAGATGTATCCTATTTAAAGAGAAGGACGCGAATGGCAGTCACTTGTTTTTGCATTGGTCATGGGCTAGACGGATTTGGAGTTTGTTCATCTCCATGTTTGGGAGGTCTTCGGTGATGTTGCAGTCAGTTCAAGAATTATTGGCATGTTGGGGTACGTAGGGCAGAAGCAACCAATGAATGAGCTTTGGAACACCATCCCTCCATGCATATGTCGGGTAGTATGGCAGAAAAGAAATTTTAGATGTTTTGAGGGCAAATAAATCCTTGTATAAATAGTGCAACATAGATGTTTATGCCCGCTGGCTCTAAGGAATAATTTCAGGTTGTAGAACGAAGGGTTTATCGGAAACAGTCAGCGTACATCATATCCTCTTCAAACCCCACTAGTGAGACTACGTTGTGTATGTTGGTGTGGTTGTATAGGCTTGCCAAGGCTAGGGAGCTGAGGACTCGTGACCTTGATCAAGTGAAGTGCATCAAGGGGGAGGATGGCAAAGTTTTGGTACAGGACGTCCTTATTAGGAGGAGGTGGCGGTTTTATTTCCATAAACTCTTGAGGCATTGTGCTGAGGAATTGGAGCACCCAGAGAGTTGTCGCAACTACGGTTATTGTAGGCGTATAAAGGTTGAAGAGCTCAAGGATGGTATTTGTAGGATGCGTAGAGGTACGACAACTGGGCCAGACAAGATTCCAGTATATTTGGAAGAGCACTAGAGAAGCAGGTATGGAGTGGTTGATCGAGTTGTTCAACATCATTTTCAAGACGACGAAGATGCTTGCAGTTTGGAGATGGGGTATGATAATTCCTTTGTACAAGAACAAGGCTGGCATTCTGAGTTGCAACAACTCTAGGGGTATCACATTGTTGAGTCACACTATGAAGGTTTGGGAAAGGATGGTAGAGTTACGGTTGAGGAGGATCGTGACTATTTCTGAGAATCAATTCGGATTCATGCCAGGTAGAACTACCGAGGTCATTCATCTCGTGAGGAGATTAGTGGAGCAGTATAGGGAAAGGAAGAGGGAATTTCACATGATGTTTATTTAGCTAGAGAAGGCGTACGACAAGGTCCCCATGAGGTTCTTTAGAGGTACTTGGATGCTAGAGGTGTTCCTGCACTAGGTCGATTAAGGACATGTACGAAGGAGCAAAGACTCGTGAGCGAACGGTGGGAGAAGATTTGGAGCACTTTCCTATTTTGACAGGGTTGCACCAGGGATCAACTCTTAGTCCATTTTTATTTGCCTTCGTGATGGATGCATTGACGAGCATATTCAAAGGGAGGTTCTTTGGTATATGTTATGTTGATGATGTAGTTTTAACCGATGAGACTCGAGGAGGAGTTAATGATAAGTTGGAGGTAAGGAGACAAACCTTAGGGGTCGTTTGGTGTGAGGTATAAGGGATAATAGACCCGAGATAAAAGGAAGAATTATTTTATCTCATGTTTGGTTTGAAGTATTTGTTAGTATTGGGATTACTTATCCCTCCATTTACTCCATAGTGATGGGATAAATTATCCCACATGCAAGGTGGGATAACTAATCCCGGAATTAATTATCTCGGGATAACTCTTTCCCAACCAAACCACCGCTTAGAGTCTAAAGGGTTTAGATTGAGCAGGACTAAAATGGAATATTTGGAGTGCAATTTTAGTACGTTGACTCATGAGACTGACGTGGTAATGAAGCTGAATTCCCAGGTCATTCGGAAGAGAGACAGTTTCAAGTATCTTGGATCTATGATCCAAGGGAATGGAGAGATTGACGAGGATGTTACCCGCCGTATTGGTGCAGAGTGGATGAAATGGAGGCTTGCGTCTGGAGCTTGTGTGATAAAAAGGTGCCTCTTAAACTTAAAAGGCAAGTTCTACAAAGTGGCAGTCCGACTAACCATGTTGTATGAAGTGAAGTATTGGCCAATCAAGAGCTCCCACATCCAAAAGTTGAAGGTGGCGGAGATGAGGATCTTGTGTTGGATGTGTGGACTTACTAGGAGAGATAGGGTTAGAAATGAGACTATTCGAGAAAGGTGGGAGTAGCATCGGTAGAAGATAAGATGCGGAAAGGTTGAGATGGTTCAAACATGTGCTGAGGAGGTGCGCGGATGCCGCAGTTTGGAGGAGTGAGAGGTTGACTATGGATGGTTTCAAGCGGAGTAGAGGTGGGCCGAAAAAATATTGGAGAAAAGTAATTAGACATGACATGGAACATCTACAGCTTACTGAGGACAGAACCCTAGATAGGAAGATGTGGAGAATGCGAATTAGGGTAAAGGGATAGTAGGTAGGAGTGCGTCCTTGCTAGTAGGATGGGATGCTTTGTTTGTAGCCGTTCCAGTAGTCGTAGTGCTACACGTGTGACTTGTAGTTAATTGTTCGTGGTGTTTTGGTGATGTTTGTGATTTTGGATTGACAATTTATAGTACTACTCAGTGGGTTCTTGTTTCTGCTATGATCTATTGGTGTGTCATTCTTATTTATTTTTTGTTTTATGATGTCTTGTATACTATTTTGTCCTAAACCAAAGGTCTACCGAAAACGGCCTTTTTACTTCATTTTGAGGTAGTGGTATGGACTGCGTACACTTAGCCTCTCGGACCCCAGTTTGTGGGACTATACTGGGTATGTTGTTGTTATTGTTGTGTGGTAACACAAATACTAGCTTAGCGCATGGTCATTTTATTTAATAAAACTCTAAAACTTTTTCCAAAAATTAATAGAGACATAATTATAGTATTTTATTTACTCTCTCTTTTTTGGAGATAAAGGGGGTTTGCTAGTATTTGAGGGTCATTACTTCATGAAAAAATGAAACGATAGAAGAAAATCATCAGTACTTCTTACCACAATGCAACCTAGCTACCGGAACTGTGAAGACCAAGTAAAGAACAATTGGCATCGTTTATCATACAATCAACACCTAGAGTTCAGCGTTCACATGGCACAATCTCTTCATGGGTCCTAATAGCCGTCACCAAAAATCTTGACTCATCTAGACTTTGTTCTGAACAGTTAAAAAGTTTCTCTTTCTGGACTATCCTCAGCAAGTGGTGACATATATAGGCATAAAAAAAAGGGAAGGAAGAGAGTTGGAAATGAATTGCACTGCACCATGCTCTCAAGCATGTTTAGGTTTATATAGTGTTTGTGAGTAATCCAAAAAAGGAAGTAAGTCCCGATAATTCTTATTCCTATTTACACAATTTTAGGAATTCTATATCCTTCCTATATACACAAGGAATGAATTCTTGACATATTAATAATTTCCAAGTGCTTTTGCATGAGATTACGAAGGAGAAGTAGATTTTTTCCGAGAAAGAAAATAGTCTTTTTTAGTTGAAACAAAAAAGAACTTTTGGACAAGAGAGAATTTTTTTTTAGCAGAAAAAAACTAGAAGAGGGGGAGAATTTTCAGATTAGGAACTCAAACTCAAACTCTTGGCTATAATAACAGAAATTACAAAGTAGGGACTTGATAAAGAAATGGACCTTGGGCCTAACTCAACCTCAAAAGCTAGCTCATGAGGGGAGGATTGTCCAAGACCATATAAGGAGACCAAGGACCCTTTAATCCACCGATGTGGGACTCCAACACCCCCCGCACGCCCAGGGCTGGACATTTGGAGCGTGGACAATATAAGACGAGGGGCCCAACATCGAAAACAATGAACTGGGTGGGCCTGGCTCTGATACCATGATAAAGAAATGGACCTTGGGCCTAACTCAACCTCAAAAGCTAGCTCATGGGGGAGGATTGTCCAGGACCATATAAAGAGACCAAGGACCCTTTAACCCACCGATGTGCAACAATTCAATAATATTTTTCTATTATATTTCTCACATGGTATCAAAGCTTCCACGATCTTGGTAAAGAATCAAAGAGTTACTGCTGCCGGCGGGCGGTTATAATCCATATATGTCGCCCGTCTGGCCAATGATTATGTTAGCAAAAGTTGGGTCACTGACTCACTGGTGACTATTTTCTCATATCTTTGCGTAGCACCATGCATCTGTCCGATGACTACTTTTTCATATCTATTTTTCTTAGCACCGTACTTCTTTTCGGTGACTATTTTCTCATATCTGATTTGCATAGCACCGTGCATCTTTCCGGACTACTGTCTCATATCTGAGTTGCATAGCACCATGCATCTATTGGTGACTCCTCAGATTTAATTTACATAGTTCCGTACGTCTTTCTGGTCACCTCAGATCTTTTTCAGTAGGGTCGTGCCATCATTCCGACCCTGCCCATATAATTTCTCTTTTTAAGTAGGATCGTGCCGTCATTCCGACCCTACTCATATAATTTCTATTTCTCAATAGGGTCGTGCCGTCATTCCGACCCTACACATATCTCTTTTTCAGTAGGGTCGTGTCATCATTCCGACCCTACCTATATACTTTTTTTTTCCTCAGATTGTAGTCACTTTTCAGCCATCAAATCTAATAATCCGGCATGTGAGCATGTTTTGGCTAAGTTTCCGGTGACTTTCATGTTCAAGATCTACTCGTCTCTTGATTTCGAGATGACCCGTATATTTTATACCAGTTTTCGGCAATTTTCCAGTGACACATCGACTTTACAGCAATATTTACTACTTTTCGGATCATTTTTTCATTTTGTTCCATTTCAATTGAGGTCTCCCAGACGTCCAAAGCAGTTCTTATCAGTTTTCTTGCAGATATCTTCACCAAGTCCCTCACCGATTCTCATATTAGTTACATCCATAACAAGCTTGGTACATATGTCTTCTATGCACCAGCTTGAGGGGGAGTGTTAGAATATGAGTAGGAATAGGAATAACATATAAAATCCTACTTGGAAAAGAATTGTAATGTAGTGTCCTATTAGGAAAAGGATTGGAATGTATTGCCTATAAATAGGGTCTCAATGTAATAATGTAGTTATAACAACAACAATAATATTTTCTCCTATATTTCTCATAGGACTCAAACCCTCAACTTTGATAGAAATTCAATATCAGAGGAGGGTGTCGGTCATGAAAAAGTAGTGGCATTGGAAGCCAAAGGGATAGTGGCACCTAAATGTTTGCCAAACAGATGAACACAGTGCTTGAACGCAGAGAGGAACACCAATTGCTGGAGAGAGAAGTTGTGCTAGACACCAAAAGGAAGAAAAAGAAAGAACAAATGAGTGGCCAGGTAGGCAACACATAATTACCGACACCACTCGCCAGCTACGGAAGCTATTTGAGTCTCTACCAAGATCTTAGAGTCTCCAAGACCATGCGAAGGAAAGAGAAGGAAGAGAATTTGGGGAATGAATTGCTCGATTATTCCCTCAGGCCTCAAGAATGTTGTGATTCATGTAGTGTTTACAAGTAATCTTAAAAGGAAAGGAAAGTAAGTCCTCAGAATTCCAATTCCTATTTACAAAATTACAAGGATTCTAAACTTCTCCCATATACACAAGGAATGGGTTCTTACCATATTAATAATTTTCTAAATCTTAACAATAGATAACTATTAGATGAGCTGGTTGCCAAAGGAGGGATGGATTAAACAAGAATATCTTCATTCTCTTCATATAGTTACCCTTTGTTACAACATCTAAAATGAGTAGCTTACAAACAATGAGGCAGACATTACGCACCTTGAATGTCAAAAGAGCATCCAACACCAAATCTGAATTTTCTCCTGCAGTTCCAAGTCAAATAACATAAATACCACAGTTGTAAACTCGAATTTTAAGTTGTACCAAAATTTGGTAAATTCAAATACCATTTTGCTCTATTGCTTTTGCAATAGACTCTTCAGGAAATCCCATCACTAGGAACTTCTGAATGAACTGGGACTGACCAGGTACCGATGATGAGCTTGCCTTCACACAAGAGAAGACCAAAAGAGACCATAAGTTGAGATGCAATGATACAAATTATTTTCTAAAATGTTTTTTTTTTGTTTCAAAAAGATGTCCTCGACAAGAAATAACAGTAGGGGATCAATATAGGCTAAAAGCATTTACCTCCCCATCACCATTAATAGCATGCTGTCCAGTAGTTCTTAAATCCCTGCATGAGGAAAATGGTGGATCCTGTATTTCTAACTCATCTTCAGTATCCCAATCAATGTTGTCACTATCTTCTTCAGAAAAATTTTTGTCCTGCACGGGATTGAACAAGAAATACAAAGAAAGTATAAATATTTTTCCTCCAATTATCAAACATATGAATAAAGAAGGATCATATACCTTCTTTTCTGATCAGTACAACCAGAAGGAAGTCAAAAAACTGCACACTACTAGAGAACCGAGAAACGAGATAAATTTACCATTTCACAAAGTAAGCCTGAAAAGAACTCTAAATTGTTCAGCACAAAGAATAATTCAGCACCCTACATAACACAAGAAGGTAAACATGAATTACCGCAAGAATTAGCCCATCAAATCTTTTTGAAACTAGTAATATTGTATTCCTTGGCATTGAGGACATGCCGAAGACCTTCAAAAAGATGCAAACAGAAAAAAAAAAAAAAAACTTATAGTGATCCTAATAAATCTAAAAGTCGACCTATCTTCTAAGCTTATCACTTTAAACCAAAATAAAAACATAATACACAATTTCATTTGACTTTTTGAATGGAATTGCATTTGTCTTCAGAACATCTCTCATTTCTTCTTCGCTAAACAGTCCACCAAATGCATTGGGGGTATTATCCTCCACCACTTCTTCGGGCTTTTGCTCCCTCCTCAAAAAGTTAGCCCATCAAATCTCACAAAGAATAATCAAAAACAAAAGTTTCATCTTGACATAAAGGCAAGAGAAGATTGCCGTTATGTTATATCCCTCCATCCCACCCCACCCGGACCTGTCCCGTTTTTTCGATAGAACACTTAAACTTTGCAGGATCCTAAGACTGCCCCTATAATCATTTGAAAAGGTGTAATACCCCTTTTCTGACAAGCACCAGTTTTCAACAATATGTGAAATACACGCACCAATCACGTGATGCCACCTCATTGTCTTTTTTTAATCCTATTTCTAATTTTCTCTTCATTTTTTTATTTTAATGATCTTTCTTTTTTTTTTCGGTTTTGACTTTCTTCTTCTCCATCAGGTTCCCTTCCATGTAGCTACCAACTTCAGTGTAGCCACCACTAGACATCACCTAATCAGCACCAAATTAGAATTTAAAAATTATTAAAGGCAGGCCTATATTGAAAAGAAAATGAAGAGACTTCCGGTAGCGAAATGTCCCAATAAAATTACATGACAATTTCCAAGAAAACATTTAGAAAAGACAACAAAAATAATATTTCCACGCAATAGGGTCACTAAAAGACACGTTAATCTAAACTAGATCAATAGGAGGAACACAGATTTGGTGTAAACTATTCTTTATAACTTTTCAATTACTTATCCTTACAAAATAAGAAAATCTAACCCCATACCTTCAGCAAGAAGGAGAAAAAGCCAATACATTATACATTCACAAACTCGCAATAGTATACATTATACAGTCACAACAGTATAAATTCAATCTTGTATCTTCTTGTTTAACTCTCATCTCCACCCTCCCGCGCTATACATTTTTCTTCGAATATCTATAAATGTTCCTCCTAGCTTATAATTACAAACTCATAATCATAGCTATGGCAGGATATCTTTTTGTGTCTGTTATTCTCATTATATGTAATCAGTTTTGCTGTATTGGGTGTTCTTTTTGTTATATTTTAACAAATAGCCTTTCGTGTATTAGTGGCAAAATAACTTCCTAATTTCAAAACCTTGAGGAGAGTCGCGTTGAAGACCTTCTCTGAGATAAAAATGAGGCTTATTGTTTACACTTTTTTTTTATCAGATAAAGTACATTTATTTAAACCAATCCTGTGAGGAGTACAAAACAGTTTAGTATACAGTTCCTCCCTATTTTCGCATATCATCCAAGAAATCGAATAGGTTTGTCAAATTTCCTACCCGGAAGCCCTTACACCAGAAATAAAATTGTGTAAGCAGCTATGCTTTACATGTGAGATATGAATTGTTTCTCCTCAAAACATATTTAGTTTCGCTGCAGCCAAACAGTCCATAAAATGCATAACGGGATAGTCTTCTACATCATCTTCAGACTTCTGCATACTCTCTATCCCTGCCAGCAGCTCAACAAGCTTTTAACATCCCTTGGCATGACCCAACACACTCCAAAAAGGTTCAGAAACAGAGACCATATTTGCCATACATGGTTGCACTGAGCCAACAGATGACAGGTATTTCAATGGAGCTTTGACAGAAGAAACATCTACTACATAGAGAAAAAACTCTTCTTTGGAGTCTCTCATGAATCAAACAAGCTCTTTAGATGCTATCCATCCAAACAATTGAGACATTCTTGTCAGAGTCTAAATAGACAGATTCCAGCAACTCGAATAGCAGACTGAAATCCTCTATTTCCTGGTCATTGAGATTTCGTCCAAAATGTAGATGTCATCCAGTACTAGAAAAAATTCAGCTTCCCAGTTATTTTTATTTATTTCCAAATTGTGCACATAGGAATTCATTTTTGACCACCCCAACATCCAAGCAATGATCTAACCAAAATCTTACGTCAGTGCCATTACCCACCCAACTTTAGTTCAAGGTCTTGTTAGCATGACAGCACTTTCCTCCCATCTTTACAGAGGAGTATATTTTATCATCTTCAATACTGGTAATAAGCAACTCATACAAGTCTAAATCAAATGACAGATAGAACAGTCAACAAGAATTTTAATGCAAAATTAGTTTTATTTTTGGTTGGAATCAATTTCTGCAATTGGGGGATTAAATTTTGTTTTGTCTATCAATTTTGAATTAAAACTTCAATTGCGCCTAAAACATTACATGTAGACAAAAATTAGGTTTGCGACATTCATTACCGATTACAAGTAAGCAAATGACCAAAAAGTCTTAAAACCATAATACATACCTGAGTCTCTTTGGTGGTCAAGGTTGTCAGGGAACTTTGTGCAATATCAGAAATCTTCTTAATATCCTGCATTACCCCCAAAAAAGGCGAAACAAAAATTACGGGGAAAAACACAGTTTCAGCAAATTCAAAACCAAAAAACAAGTTTTTGTTGTTTACAAAAAAAAAGGAGAAGAAAAATCATGCATAGCTTTGCCAGAAGAGAGAAATCTATGTATAAAAATGAGGGTTATTGTTCAGTACCTTTTTTATCAGAGTGAAATCTATGTATAAAAATGAGGCTTATTGTTTAGTACCTTTTTTATCAGATAACGTAAATGTTATTTAAAACCAATCCTATGAGTACAAAACAGCTTTGGTATTATAGTCCTTTCCCTATGTCCGCTATTTAAAACCAATCCTATGATGAGTACAAAACAGCTTGGTATTATAGTCCTTTCCCTATGTACGCATATCATCCAAGAAATCCAATATCTTTACATGTGAGATAAAAATTGTTTCTGGTCAAAACATCTTAGTTTTGCTGCAGACAAACAGTCCATAAAATGCATAATGGGATAGTCTTCCACATCATCTTCAGGCTTCTGCATACTTTCTGTCCCAGCCAGAAGCTCAACAAGCTTTTAACATCCCTCGACATGACCCAACACACCCCAAAAGGTTCAGAAACAGAGACCATATTTGCCATACATGGTTGCAGTGAGCAAACAGATGACTAGTGTTCCCATGGAGCTGTCACAGTAGAAACATCTACTACATATAGAAAAACCTCTCCTTTGGAGTCTCTCATGAATCAAACAGGCCTCTTTAACTGCTACCCATCCAAAAAATTGAGTCATTCCAGTTAGAGTCTAATTAGACAGATTCTAGCAACTCCAATAGCACACTGAAATCCTCTATTTTCCGGTCATTGATATTTCGTCCAAAATATAGATGTCATCCAGTACTAGAAAAACTATCAGCTACCCTGCTATTTCTATTTACTTCCAGATTGTACACGTAGGGAATTCATTTTTGAGCACCCTAATGTCCAAACAATGATTTAACCACAATCTTATGTTATTGCCATTAACCACCAACCTATAATTCAAGATCTTGTTAGCATAACAGCAGTTTCCTCCCCTCTTTACAGAGGAGTATTTTATAATCTTCCCAAACAATATTGGTAATATGCAACTCGTACAAGTCTAAATAAAATGACAGATAGAACATTCAACAAGAATTTTAATGCAAAATTAGCTTTATTTTTGGTTGGAGTCGACTTCTGCAATTGGGAGATTAGATTTTGTTTTTCCCTATCAATTTTGAATTATAACTTCAATTGTGCCTAAAACATTACATGCTAACAAAAATTAGGTTTGCGACATTCATTACCGATTACAAGTGTGAATCAGAAGAGAAATAGAGAATACGCAGCTTGATTATTCCCTCAAGCTATTAGGGTTTAAATAGCTAAGTTTACATGTCCTAAAGGAAAGGAAATCAATACAAATAAATACCTAATCAATACAAAGCAATACCTAATCAATATCTAATTAATACCTAATTATAATAGGAGTAAATCAAGCTACCTACTACATTTACACATGCTATAGAATATTTATGGGATTCTAATACTCCCCCTCAAGCTGGAGCATACAAATTATATGTACCAAGCTTGTTACATAAGTAACTCGTTCTAGGATAATATGTCCGCAAGCTGATCATTTGACCGCATGAACCTTGTGACGATGTCTCCTCAGAGTAACTTTCTCTCACAAAATGACAATCAATCTCTATGTGTTTGGTTTTCTCGTGAAACACCAGATTCGAAGCAATATGAAGTGCAGCTTCATTATCGCACACGTTCCATTTCTTTAGTATCTCCAAATTTCAACTCCTTCAGTAGTTGCTTGATCCATATGAGTTCACATTGTCATAACCCGATATTCTTCTCTAGCAACCACAATGTGTTTCTTACTTTTTCAAGACACCAAATATCCCCCAACTAGAACACAATATCCGAAAGTGGATCGTTTGTCCGAGGGCGACCTTGCCCAATCTGCATCTGAATATCCAACAATTTTCTCATGTCCTCGGTCCTCGATCTTCGTAAAGTAGTCTTTCCCCAGAGCAGATTTTATGTATCGAAGAATGTGAATAACTGCATTCCATTGATTGTCACAAAGAGAATTCAAGAACTGATTTACAACACTAACCGGGAAGGTAATATCAGGTCGAGTCATTGTAAAATAATTTAATTTCCTACTAGCCTTCTATATCTTCCAGGATCACCAAGAGGCTCTCCTTGACCTGGTAGGAGCTTAATATTTGAACCCATTGGAGAATCAATAGGCCTACAATCTGTTATTCTTGTCTCCTCAAGAATATCAAGTGCATTCTCTCTATGAAATGGCAATTCTTGATTCGAATTGAGCAACCTCAACGCCTAAGAAGTACTACAATCGACCAAGATCATTAGATTGCAAGTGTGGGAAAAGGTAATGTTTCAATTTGGTAATTCCTACCTATGATGACTATGTGATCAACGTACACCACAAAATACAAGCATAAGCATAAACCTGGAGCAGAGTGATAATAAAATACAGAATGAACAGCTTCACCTCACACCATCCCAATCACCTGAATAACCATACTAAACTTCTTAAACCATGCTTAAGGAGACTGCTTCAGGCCATAGAGTGTTCGTTGTAGTTTGCACATCACGTTACAAGACTACCCTTGAGCAACAAAACCAAGCGGTTGCTCCATAAATACCTCATCTTCGATGTCTCCATGAAAAGACATTTTTAATATCCAACTGGTAGACAGTAGCCATGGATAAAAAAGAGAAGAATCTTAGCCACGGGGGAGAATGTATCACCATAGTCAAGACCAAAAATCTATGTATAACCCTTGGCCACTAGTCGAGCCTTTAGGTGATTAAACAGTCCATCGGGGCCAACCTTCACTGTATATACCCAACGACAACCAACTGTAGACTTACCTAGAGGTAGAGGAACAAGATCTCAAGTACCACTAGAGTGCAAGGTAGACATCTCCTCTATCATAGCTTGTTGCCAGCCTGGATGAGAAAGAGCTTCTCCTTTAGTCTTCGGAATAGACACATGTGATAGTTATGATACAAAGGCAGAATGGGTCGGTGACAAACGATGATAGCTCAAACAAGTGTGGATAGAATGAGGGTTACGAGTAGAGCGATTACCTTTTCGAGTGGCAATGGAAGGATTATGTGTAGATAAGTCCTCAGCAGGCAAGGATAGTGGCAGGCGTGAATCATCTAGACGTGGACGACGAAGATAAGGCAATAGTGATGAGGTGCAACCGTGGAAGGGAGTTGTGGAAGGAGAGACTATGGTAGGATCCCCAAAAGGTGAAACTGGTAGAACCTCGAAAATGCCTAACTGTTCAACTGGAGAGGATGTAAAGTAGGGTTGAAGGACCTTCAAAGAAAGTAACATCAGCGGACATAAGATATTGCTGGAGGTGAGGTGAGAAGTATTGATATCCCTTCCCTTGAATAACCGAGAAAGACACATTTTAAAGCACGAGGAGCCAATTTGTCGTTTTCTGGAGTGAGGACATAGACAAAGCATGTGCTTCCAAAGACACGTGGTGGAAAAGAAAGCAGGAGTTTGACTTGGGAAGCTAAACAAAGGTGAAACATACGGTTAATCAGATAACAAAAAGTGAGCACTACATCTCCCCAAAAATGCAATGGAATATTTTCTTATATGAGAAGGGTGCTTGTAGTCTCAACAATACGCCTATTTTTTCTCTCTGTTATCCCATTTTGCAAGGACAAGATGTCTAATGACGATTGCCATGGGAAAACATAAACTGTTGAAATTAAGATGATAAATATACACGTACATTATCACTATGAAAAGTGCGAATAGAAACACCAACCTGATTTTGTATTTCAGACATAACGATCTTTCATTAAGAAAATCCAAGTACACCTTACGTAATCATCAATTAAAGTAACAAAATACTTAAAACCCAACGTAGAACTAACTCTACCAGGACCCAAATATCAGAATGAACGAAATGAAAAAGAGACTCTACACGATTATTAGGACTGCGTGGAAAATTAGCCCAGCTGTGCTTTCCTAATTGACACAACTCACAATCTAACTTAGACAATTTAGACAATATAGGTACCATCTTATTAAGTTTGGATAAATTAGGACATCCCACGCATTTGTGGATTAAATCTAGAGAGTCGGAGACCGAACAAACTGTAGTATACTTGTGGCAATTAAGGTAATAAAACCTATCAAACTTACGCCTTTCGCTGATTGTCCTTCCCGTACTAAGGTCCTATATAACAAAAAAGTCAATAAAGAATGAGATGAAACAATTTAAAAACTTAGCCAAACGACTGATTGACAGAAGGCTAAAGAATAACTAGGGACAAAAAGAACATTATTCAAAATCAATGGAAGTAAGGATTGGCTTGACCAACTCCGATTGCCCTAGTTCGAGAACCATTAGCTAACATAACAGTGGGAAGGGATCAAAAGCAAATGATATTAGTCAATAAAGATTTGTTACCAGAAATGTGGTCAGAAGCGCCTGAGTCCATGACCCAAGGGCCAAGTATGGTGGAGTGTGAGATACAAGCAACAGGATTACCAATCTGAGCAGCGGAAGCTATTGGTGGAGATGTCTGCTTACTCACTTGATACAGAAGAAAGTCATTGTATTCCATTTCAAATACAGAGAATGTTGATTGGTTAGACTACTGGTAAGTTCAATCTGAGCAACATGAGCATTCTTTGGTCTACCAAGGAGAGAGTACCAGACATCACGAGTATGGCCCAATTTGTTACAATACCTACACACCTTGGCCGAGGTTTCACAGAGCGGCTTCCACGTTGATTTCTAGTTTGAGATGCTAGAACAGAAAACTCTGTGGGTGTCACGAGGTGACAAGACGACATAGGTGGTGCATCCAATTGCAACAATCGAGTGAATAGGTCATCTATAGTAGGAATTGTGGGGCTTGTAAAAATTTGATCTCGCACCGAGTCAAGATCAGATGGAAGTCCAGCAAGTGTAACAACTAAAAACATCTTCGCACGGTGCTCCAATTGTTTATCAACACTTGAAGTAGCGGGCATCAACTCAGTGAACTCTTCCATAAGCACCTAAACCTGCCCAAGATACGTAGACATATCTGAATCCTCTTTTTTAGTCGACCAAGAAATAACATTATAAAAACAAGAGATGTCATTTGTGTATAGCCCACTAGCCTTTTCCCAAACCAAGAAGCAAGTTTGGAATGGTCGGAACAACGGCATCAGCTTCGAATCTATAGAATTCCATAATAGACTACACAATTGAGCATCAATCTTCTCCCATTAGTCCTTATCTTTTTCATCAACATCCTTAGCCTGTTTAACGAAGTGGTCCTGAACCCCTTGTCCCTTACACCATAGCTGAATAGAGGAAGACCAAGATAAGTAGTTCGCATTACCTATCAAGGGTTCAGTGGTGATGGAGTGGTTGAGGTTACTTGAAACCACAGATTTAGAACTAAAAATAGATGAAGTGAGGGACGTAATGTAGATGTTACAGAATCTGGAAATTCTGCAATTTGCAGGAAGCTGGAAGCAAATAGTTGCCAGAATCTGGAAGGCAGAAACAGTCGCCGCAAAAATCAGATCTGGCCAGAATCTGGAAAACAAAAACAGTCGCCGGAATCTGGAAATTCTGCTGGAAGCTGAAGGCGAACATTTGGACAAGAATCTGGAAAAAAAAATCAACCGGACAGTTTTGTCTGCTGGAATCTTACAAAAATCAGATCTGTCTACCCGAATTTGACAGCTCCAATCGGTGCGTGGATGGCTGGTGGTGGCAATGCTGACTGGGTTTTGCCGCACCGGTGGTTCGAGTCTCGTGGTGGTGTTGGTTTGATCACAACACCTCTGAAATTAAAGATCTGTGCAGAGCCAAAAAATAGCTTGAAAAAAAAAATGAGTTTGAAAATTTCTCTTCCGATGTTGTTGGCCTCAACCAGGCTTTGATACCATGTGAATCAGAAGAGAAATAGAGAACACTCAATTTGATTATTCCCTCAAGCTATTGGGGTTTAAATAACTAAGTTTACATGTCCTAAAAGGAAAAGAAAATCACTACTTAATCTATATCTAATTATACCTAATTATAACAGAAGTAAATCAAGCTTTCTACTCTATTTAGATATGCTATAGAATATTCATAGGATTCTAACAAGAAGTAACCAAACGACCAAAAAAATTGAAAAACATAAAACTTACCAGAGAATCTTTGGCAATCAAGGTTGTCAAGCAACTTTGTGCAATATCAGAAATCTTCTTAATATCCTGCATTACCAAAAAAAACAGTTAAAAATTATGGGGGGAAACAGAGTTTCAGCAAATTCAAAGCCAAAAATAGAAAAGAAGAGTGTTTTTGTTGTTTACAAAAAAATAAAATTATAAGAGAAAAAATCATACATGGATTTGACAGAAGAGTGAAATCTATGTATAAAAATGAGGCTTACTGTTTACTTTTTAAATCAGATAAAGTAAATTTTATTTAAACCAATCCTGTGAAGAGTACAGAACAGTTTAGTATTACAGTTCCTCCCCAATTTCCGCATATCATCCAAGAAATCCAATAGGCATGTTAAATTTTCTACCGGCAGCCCTTAAACCAAAAAAAGAAAAATTGTGTAAGCAACTATGCTGTGATGCCCCGGAAAAAATTTTCCGTTAAGATCTCGGACGAAAATGTGTTGAATTTTGTTCTTTATCGTGATTAATAATTTTTTTGTGTGGAATTTCTGGATATGCGACCCGTCATCGCGTAGAGCATCGAATAAGCTTTCCAACGATATGTGGATCATCCAAAACGGACACTCGAGCGATGAGTTATGATCATTCCTATCTAATCGTGAATAGTGGTGAACAGTAAATGTGTAGGAAAAAATACTGTGGCCAGGCGAATTTTAGGGTCAACTTCAAACGATCATAACTCCTTATACATAATGATCTGGGTGAGCTACTATATATCAACAGAAAGCTCTGAAAGTCCTCTTTCCAATGAAATTGGTTTCATCCAGTTTGGCCATCGGAGCAAAAAGTAATGGTCGATCTACTTCAGCCTATCAAAACAGTCCACCAAAGGACAGATTTGACATTATTTGATTTTTAAGGGTATTTTGGTCATTCCCACTCCAATCCATCCGGGTAAACCATGGATTTAAGTCCATTAAGAGCATTCAATAGCTCATTTTTCTCCAAAATTTCCTAAGGCTCAAACCCCAACCCTACTACTCCAAATTTCATCCTTCTATGTCTCTTGATTGAACCGTAGAAATTTCAAATTGATTTGGGATTCGAGTTGATCATGTTAAGGGCTTCGAGAAGCACCCTTTATTTTCGTGAATAAAGTTCCGGAGTCGGAAGTTCATATTCATCTTCCATTTTTAGGTATGTGGGGCTTTGAACAAGATTATCCTTTCGATCTTGTGCCCGGTATTTTTGTTGAATTACATTGACATGAGATTTTACATGTTTTACCATGAATTGAAAATATGGTTTTATATCTTATATTATTGTCCATGAGCTATGGGATTATGTCATCCATATGGGTATGATGTTGAGATGGAATTATGTCCAAAAAGTATTTGATTATGAGAGTATGATGATTTAATTTGGTAAGCCTTGATTTATACTATCATTCCACTATTTCCTTATTATGAATTTATAATTGATATTGGAAATTCTATATCCCTACTATGGGTTGATGTCTCAAGTACCTTTAAATGAGAGTTGGATGGCAAATTGAGAAATGTTGATATTGAAGTTGCAATGAGTCTTGGTATTTTCCGGATGGTTTTGATGAGTTAAATTGTTGAAAATATTTTGTATTGAGTCTTCATATCCTTGTCCAAATGTCGAGTCGGTTATGGTTCAATGCATTGATACCTTGTTGATGTTGAGGAAGATTAAAATGTTTTGAGCTAAAATGTGTTGAGTTAGGAATCCACAAATTGATATGATTTGATAAATGAGAAAGAGATTTGATTTGGTCTTTATGATAGACCCTTGTGATGTTGTGGTGGATTTCCTAACGCGTTTTGAGCTTGTCGGGGAGTAGTACTTAGCATCGAGAGGGAAATTTGGTATTTCCCCAAACCTATGTGCCACCGTAGGGTTGTTTGATGATGATATTATTGGCCAGAGAGACCGATTGTGATTATTGCAGTTTTAGGTCGTACTCCCTGGCAAAGAGTATGATGCTCCCGCCAACGGGGGTTTCAAACGTTGGTATTCCACGTAGCTCACGTGGGGTTGTCGGTTATAGGAAACTCCCTTGTCCATAAGAGTCATGTTTATTGAAATACCGAGTCACTCCGAGTTTTGATGTGGTAAGTCAAGTTGCCTATGATGATCTATAATGATTTATGAGGTTTTTCTCTCACATTTCCTATCTAAGATGTTATGAGTTGCATAATTCAATGTCACTCAAGCCAGGTGTGTCATTATGGTCCGTATGTACGTTGTTACAAAATTTATGATATTATTTATATTTTGCATGCGCCCCCACATACTCGGTACGTATCTTGTGCTGACCCACATACTTCTCTATGGGCTACATTCTTACCATGATGTAGGTTCAGGTACTCAGCCGCAGCCGCGACAGTGATATCCGAGTGCCGCATCTACGTTCCTTCAGTGGTGAGTCCTCATGGTTCGAGGACCAAGTTGCTAGTTTTGGTGTTGTTGTTTTGTGATCCCTTTGGTCTGTTGAGTCAGTTGGGGATTTGTCCCAATGGCTCGTTGATTTTGCTGTATAGAGGCTATGTCAGACTAGTGTATTGTTGGGTTGGTTTGTGTATAGACATTCCATATATGTACAGTCTAACGATATTCCGTGTCATGTGCGATGTGATATGATATGTACTTATATATATATCCTTAGCGTAGCGTGTATGTTGTTGTGTTGGAACCCAAGGGTAGTGTTTTGGCTTAAAGGGTTAGCTTGAGGCTACGTGTAGCCTTGGGCACCGTGTGGCATCTCGGGATGATATTTCGAGGCGTTACAAACTTGATATCAGGGCCTAAGGTTGTGAAGAGTCCTAGGGAGTCTGACAAGCCGCGTTACGTAGAGTCTTGAGCATCGGTGTGTAGCGCGCCACACCTATGATCAAGAGGTTGCGGGGCGTTCTAGGAAAAGTCGTTTCTTTCTTTCTACACGAGTCTATCATGCTTACAACTGTTTCCTTCTGCTGTTAATTCGTGCGTTCTTACGATAGAAAATGCCTCCACGTCGAGCTCGCGGAAACAACAACCAACCTCAACCCGTTGATCCGTTACATGAGACGGTATCCCATGCCGAATTTCGGGCAGCTTTTCAGACGCTAGCCCAGGCAGTTACCGCCAATACTCAAGCCAACGCTCCACCTCCGCAGGAAAATAATTCGGCAGCAGCAAGAATTCGTGATTTTATGCGGATGAATCCGCCAGAGTTTCATGGGTCGAGAGCAGGTGAGGACCCGCAGATGTATGTTGATGAAATGAAGAAAATTACACAAATTATGCACGTGACCAAGGAAGAAAGTGTGGAGCTGGCTTCTTATCGGTTGAAGGATGTTGCCTATGACTGGGTGCAGATGTGGAATAAGGGTAGAGAGGAAGATACTGCTCCGGTGACTTGGCAATTGTTCCAAGATGCTTTCTTGGATAGATTATTTCCTCTTGAGTTACGGGAAGCTAAGATAGAGGAGTTTATAAATTTGAGACAAGGCTCCATGTCGGTTAAGGAGTATTGTCTTAAGTTTAATCAGCTATCGAAGTACGCTCCTAATATGATGGCTGACTCGAGGACTAGTATGAGCAAGTTTCTAATTGGGGTGTCGAGTTATGTGGTGAAAGAATGTAGATCTGCTATGATCAACAAGAAGATTGATCTTCCTAGGTTAATGATTCACGCCCAACAGATTGAGTCAGACAAGATAAAGGAAAGAGAAAGAGTAAGAGGGATTAAGAGAGTCAGATCGGAGCAACAGGGGTCTGGTCAGACTAGATTCTCCGGAGAAAGTCGCCCTCAGTTTCAGAGACGTCCATTTATACCGGCGCCTTCCTCAGCTAGTGCTCCCGTATATCGGGGCAGGCAGGAGCTCGGGAATAGGTCGGTACCTTCTAGGTCTAAGGACAGTGTAAGCAACCGGCCTCATCCTCCTTCATGTGCTAAGTGTGGTAAAGACCATTTTGGGGAGTGTTATATGGGGCAGCAGGGCTGTTTTGGTTGTGGCAAGTTGAGCCGCATACTTAGAGACTGCCCGTATGCCAGACAGCGGAGTCGTGATGCCCGTCCCCAGAGTCAGGCTACCAGTGCCCTGCCTCCCGCAGCCCGTCCAGTTCCTCCTCAGGGTGTTTTATCTAGTACTGCTGGCGGTCAACGCCAGAATCGTTTCTATGCTATACCTCCTCGTCAGGAGCAGGAGGACTCTCCCGATGTTGTCACTGGTATGCTCCATGTTTTCTATTTTGATGTCTATGTGTTGATGGACCCCGGTTCGAGCTTTTCTTATATGACACCTCTGGTTGTTGTAAATTTTGAAACGGAACCTGAACTAATTTCTGAGCCTATTTTGGTTTCTACTCCGGTAGGAGGGTCTGTCATTGCTAAGCGGGTGTATAAGAAATGTCCCATTACTGTCTTTCATCGGGTTATGTATGCTGATTTGATTGAGCTAGATATGGTTGACTTTGATATCATTCTGGGTATGGATTGGCTTCGCTCATGCTATGCGTCTATTGATTATTGTGCCCGTGTGGACAAGTTTCAGTTTCCTGATGAACCTATCCTCGAATGGTCCGGGAGTTCTGTGATTCCTAAGGGTCGCTTCATATCCTATCTCAAAGCTAGGAAGTTGATTTCCAAGGGTTGCATCCACCATTTGGTTCGGGTTAAAGACACTAAGTCTGAAACCCCGACCATTCAGTCAATTAATGTTGTTAATGAGTTTCTTGATATCTTTTCGGAAGATCTCCTTGGAATATCTCTTGATAGAGAGATAGAGTTCGGGATTGACCTTCTTCCCGATACTCAACCTATTTCCATTCCTCCGTATCGCATGGCTCCCGCGGAACTTAAAGAGTTGAAGGAGCAATTGAAAGATCTTTTAGACAAAAGCTTTATCAGACCTAGTGTGTCCCCGTGGGGTGCACCTGTCCTGTTTGTGCGTAAGAAAGATGGTTCTTTGCGGATGTGTATTGATTACCGGCAGCTTAATAGGGTTACTATCAAGAATAAATATCTGCTTCCTCAAATTGATGATTTATTTGATCAATTGCAAGGTGCGAGCTACTTTTCGAAGATAGAACTCAGATCCGATTATCACCAACTTAAGGTTAGGGAATGTGATATCCCCAAGACAGCCTTCCGAACCCGTTACGGTCATTTTGAATTTCTAGTGATGTCTTTCGGGTTAACTAATGCTCCAGCGGCTTTCATGGATCTTATGAACCGTGTATTCCGGTCATATCTGGATTTATTTGTAATAGTGTTCCTTGATGATATTCTTATTTACTCCCGAAGTGAGGGTGATCATACGGATCATCTCCGAATCGTGTTGGAAACTCTTCGAACTCATCGGTTGTATGCTAAGTTCAGTAAGTGTGAGTTCTGGCTGAACTCTGTAGCCTTTTTGGGTCATGTTGTTTCTTCCGAAGGTATTAAAGTTGATCCTCAAAAGATAGAGGCTATAAAGAGTTGGCCTAGACCTATTTCTCCTTCTGATATTCGAAGTTTCCTGGGTCTAGCTGGTTATTATAGTCGTTTTGTTGAAGGGTTTTCATCTATTGCGTCTCCTATGACCCGTTTGACCCAAAAGAAAGTGAAGTTCCTGTGGTCTGAATCTTGCGAGAAGAGTTTTCAGGAGTTGAAGACTCGACTCACTTCAGCCCCTGTGTTGACTTTGCCTGACGGTGTTGATGGTTTTGTGGTGTATTGCGATGCTTCCAGAGTCGGTTTGGGTTGTATATTGATGCAAAAGGGCAAGGTTATAGCTTATGCTTCCGGGCAGCTAAAGCCTCACGAGAAGAATTATCCTACCCATGACCTTGAATTAGCTGTCGTGGTTTTTGCTTTGAAAATTTGGAGACATTATTTGTATGGTGTCCATGCCGACGTCTTCACGGACCATAAGAGCTTGCAGTATGTATTCACCCAAAAGGAGTTGAATCTTAGGCAGAGACGATGGTTAGAACTGTTGAAAGATTATGATATGAGCGTGCTATATCATCCGGGCAAGGCCAATGTAGTAGCAGATGCCCTTAGTCGGAAGTCCATGGGTAGCGTAGCACATGTGGAGATTGGTAAGAAGGAGTTGGCCCGTGAGGCACATCGTTTGGCTAGATTGGGGGTTAGGTTGTTTGGTGATGTTGAGGGTAGTATAGGAGTGCAAAGCAATTCCGAATCCTCTTTAGTTTCGGAAGTGAAGGAGAAGCAAGACAGGGATCCTACCTTGGTCAGGTTAAAAGAGTCAGTTAAAGACCAAAAGGTGGAGATTTTCTCCCAAGGGGGAGATGGCGTTTTGAGACTCCGAGAAAGATTGTGTTCCTGATGTTGATAACTTGAAGCAGAGGATTATGGCGGAAGCGCATGGTACGCGATACTCCATCCAGCCTGGTGCTACCAAGATGTACCATGATTTGCGGGAAATCTATTGGTGGAACGGTATGAAGAGGAACATAGCAGAATTTGTGGCGAAGTGTTCCACGTTAACAGGTTAAAATAGAGCATCAAAGGCCCAGTGACGTGATGCAAGAGTTTAGCATTCCTACTTGGAAGTGGGAAGAAGTGACTATGGACTTCATAGTTGGTTAGCCTCCTTCTCGTCGCCATCATGATTCGACTTCGGTTGTCGTAGATCGGCTGACGAAATCAGCTCATTTCTTGCCTGTGCATTCATTGTGCATTCATCGTATACAGTTGAAGATTATGCTAGAATATATATTCGGGAACTCGTCAAACTTCATGGAATCCCTTTGGCTATTATTTTTGACAGAGGTACTCAGTTTTGGAAATGTTTCCAGAAGGGTCTCGGTACCCAAATTCGTTTAAGTTCTGCTTTCCATCCGCAAACAGATGGTCAGGCCGAGCGGACCATTCAGACTTTAGAAGATATGTTGAGGGCTTGTGTGCTTGATTTTAAAGGTAGTTGGGATGAGCACTTAGCATTAATCGAGTTTGCTTACAATAACAGTTTTCATGCTACTATTGAAATCGCCCCGTTTGAAGCTTTGTATGGTAGAAGGTGTAGATCACCCATTGGTTGGTTTGAAGTTGGTGAGGCTGCCGCGACTGGACCGGATGCGATGTTCGAGGCCATGGAGAAGGTTAAGTTAATTCGGGAAAGGTTGAAAACCGCCCAAAGTCGTCAAAAATCATACGCAGATGTAAGGAGAAAAGACCTTGAATTTGATGTTGGTGATTTAGTGTACTTGAAAGTTTCACCCATGAAAGGGGTGAAGAGATTTGGGAAGAAAGGGAAACTAAGTCCCCGTTACATTGGTCCCTATAAGATTGTGGATCGCATTGGGAAGGTAGCGTATAAGGTTGAATTGCCCGCGGAGTTATCTAACGTCCATCCGGTTTTCCATGTTTCTATGCTTAAGAAGTCTATTGGTGATTCTGTTGTGATTGATCCTTCCGAAAGCTCGGGTATTCAAGATAGTCTTTCATATGAAGAGATTCCGGTTGAGGTTTTTGACTTTCAAGTTCGTAGGCTAAGAAACAAGGAAGTTCCTTTGGTTAAAGTGCTTTGGCGAAATCAATCCGGGGAGAGTGCTACTTGGGAAGCCGAAGCGGATGCGCGCGCCAAATATCCCCACCTCTTTCCTACGAATCCTGAGCATGTCAAAGGTATCGTTCTCTTTTGATTTAATCCTTATTGCTATGTTTATCTTGGCTTGTGTGTTTTCTACGATATCCAAAAAAATCTAGAATGGAGTATATGCTTGGGCAAGATGATTTTTCTCTATATACTCATTTTCATAGTATTCTTGACCTACCTATCAACATTCGAGGACGAATGTTTCCAAGGGGGAGATGATGTGATGCCCCGGAAAAAAATTTCCGTTAAGTTCTCAGATGAAAATGTGTTGAATTCTGTTCTTTATCGTGATTAATAATTTTTCTGTGTAGAATTTCTGGATATGCGACCCGTCATCGCGTAGAGCATCGAATAAGCTTCCCAACGATATGTGGATCATCCAAAACGGACACTCGAGCGATGAGTTATGATCATTCCGATCTAACCGTGAATAGTGGTGAACAGTAAATGTGCAGGAAAAAATACTGAGGCCAGGCGAATTTTAGGGTTTCAAACGATCATAACTCCTTGTACATAATGATCTGGGTGAGCTACTATATATTAACAGAAAGCTCTGAAAGTCCTCTTTCCAATGAAATTGGTTTCATCCAATTTGGCCATCGGAGCAAAAAGTTATGGTCGATCTACTTCAGCCTATCAAAACAGCCCACCAAAGGACAGATTTGACATTATTTGATTTTTAAGGGTATTTTGGTCATTCCCACTCCAATCCATCCGGGTAAACCATGGATTTAAGTCCATTAAGAGCATTCAATAGCTCATTTTTCTCCAAAATTTCCTAAGGCTCAAACCCCAACCCTACTACTCCAAATTTCATCCTTCTATGTCTCTTGATTGAACCGTAGAAATTTCAAATTGATTTGGGATTCGAGTTGATCATGTTAAGGGCTTCGAGAAGCACCCTTTATTTTCGTGAATAAAGTTTCGGAGTCGGAAGTTCATATTCATCTTCCATTTTTAGGTATGTGGGGCTTTGAACAAGATTATCCTTTCGATCCTGTGCCCGGTATTTTTGTTGAATTACATTGACATGAGATTTTACATGTTTTACCATGAATTGGAAATATGGTTTTATATCTTATATTATTGTCCATGAGCTATGGGATTATGTCATCCATATGTGTATGATGTTGAGATGGAATTATGTCCAAAAAGTATTTGATTATGAGAGTATGATAATTTAATTTGTTAAGCCTTGATTTATACTATCATTCCACTATTTCCTTATTATGAATTTATAATTGATATTGAAAATTCTATATCCCTACTATGGGTTGATGTCTCAAGTACCTTTAAATGAGAGTTGGATGGCAAATTGAGAAATGTTGATATTGAAGTTGCAATGAGTCTTGGTATTTTCCGGATGGTTTTGATGAGTTAAATTGTTGAAAATATTATGTATCGAGTCTTCATATCCTTGTCCAAATGTCAAGTCGGTTATGGTTCAATGCATTGATACCTTGTTGATGTTGAGGAAGCTTAAAATGTTTTGAGCTAAAATGTGTTGAGTTAGGAATCCACAAATTGATATGATTTGATAAATGAGAAAGAGATTTGATTTGGTCTTTATGATAGACCCTTATGATGCTGTGGTGGATTTCCCAACGCGTTCTGAGCTTGTCGGGGAGTAGTACTTAGCATCGAGAGGGAAATTTGGTATTTCCCCAAACCTATGTGCCACCGTAGGGTTGTTTGATGATGATATTATTGGCCAGAGAGCCCGATTGTGATTATTGCAGTTTTAAGGTCGTACTCCCTGGCAAAGAGTATGATGCTCCCGCCAACGGGGGTTTCAAACGTTGGTATTCCACGTAGCTCACGTGGGGTTGTCGGTTATAGGAAACTCCCCTGTCCATAAGAGTCATGTTTATTGAAATACCGAGTCACTCCGAGTTTTGATATGGTAAGTCAAGTTGCCTATGATGATCTATAATGATTTATGAGGTTTTTCTCCTACATTTCCTATCTAAGATGTTATGAGTTGCATGATTCAATGTCACTCAAGCCAGGTGTGTCATTATGGTCCGTATGTACGTTGTTACAAAATTTATGATATTATTTATAGTTTGCATGCGCCCCCACATACTCAGTACGTATCTTGTGCTGACCCACATACTTCTCTATGGGCTACATTCTTACCATGATGTAGGTTCAGGTACTCAGCCGCAGCCGCGACAGTGATATCCGAGTGCCGCATCTACGTTCCTTCAGTGGTGAGTCCTCATGGTTCGAGGACCAAGTTGCTAGTTTTGGTGGTGTTGTTTTGTGATCCCTTTGGTCTGTTGAGTCAGTTGGGGGTTTGTCCCAATGGCTCGTTGATTTTGCTGTATAGAGGCTATGTCAGACTAGTGTATTGTTGGGTTGTTTTGTGTATAGACATTCCATATATGTACAGTCTAACGATATTCCGTGTCATGTGCGATGTGATATGATATGTACTTATATATATATCCTTAGCGTACCGTGTATGTTGTTGTGTTGGAACCCAAGGGTAGTGTTTTGGCTTAAAGGGTTAGTTTGAGGCTACGTGTAGCCTTGGGCACCGTGTGGCGTCTCGGGATGATATTTCGGGGCGTTACATATGCTTTACATGTGAAATATGAATTGCTTGTCCTCAAAAAATCTTTACTTTTGCTGCGGCCAAACAGTCCATAAAATGCATAATCGGATAGTCTTCTACATATTTTATAATCGGATAGTCTCCTACATCATCTTCAGGCTTCTGCATACTCTCTGCCCAGACAGAAGCTCAACAAGTTTTTAACATTCCTTGGCATGACCCAACACACTCCAAAAAGGTTCAGAAACAGAGACCATATTTCCCTTACTTGGTTGCAGTGAGCAAACAGATGACGGGTGTTTCCATGGAGCTTTCACAGAAGAAACATCTACTACATAGAGAAAAACCTCTCCTTTGGAGTCTCTCGTGAATCAAATAGGTCTCTTTAGCTGCTCTCTCCATCCAAACTATTGAGTCATTCCTGTTAAGAGTCTAAATAGACAGATTCTAGCAACTCCAATAGCAGACTAAAATCCTCTATTTCCAGGTCATTCCACAATCCACATCATCTTTAGACTACTGCATACTCTTAGTCCCTCAGCAGCTCAACAAGCTTTTAACATCCCTTGGCATAACCCAACACACTCCAAAGGGTTCAGAAACAGAGACCATATTTGTCACACTTGGTTGCAGTGAAAAAACAGATGACTGGTGTTTCCATGGAGCTTTCACAGAAGAAACATCTACTACATAGAGAAAAACCTCTCCTTTGGAGCCTCTCGTGAATCATACAAGATCTTAGCTGCTATCTATCCAAACAATTGAGTCATTCCAGTTATAGTCTAATATACTGATTCTAGCAACTCCAATATAGACTGAAATCCTCTATTTTGCAGTCATTGAGATTTCGTCCAAAATGTAGATGTCGTACTAGAAAAGCATTCAGCTATCCTACTGTTTTTATTTACTTCCAGATTGTATACCGCAGGGATTTCATTTTTGAGCACCCTCAACGTCCAACCAATGATCTAACCACAATCTTATGTCTTTGACAACTAAGTTGCACAGACTCTTCACTTTCGATGCTGCACACGTGTCAGATTCTCCAAAATACACTACTTTTGGAGAATCCAACACGCACCTGACATTTTTTTAATAGTCCAAGCAACAACGATTGCCACCCACCTTTAGTTCAAGGTCTTGTTAACATAACAGCAGTTTCCTCGTCTCTTTAGATAAGAGTATTTTGTCATCTTCCCAAATAATGCTGGTACTATGCAACTCATTCAGCAAGAATTTTAATGCAAAATTAGTTTTATTTTTATGCAATTGGGGATTAGGTTTTGTTTTTGCCCAACACTTTTGAATTAAAACGTCAACTGCACCTAAAACACTACATGCAGACAAAAATTAGGTTTGCAACATTTCATTACCGATTACAAGTAAGCAAATGTCAAAAAAAAGGAAAAGAAAATACATAAAACTGACAAAGGAGTCTTTGACAATCAAGGTTGTCAAGCCAATTTATGCTATATCAGAAATCTTCTAAATATGATAACCATTCATACTTTAATCTGAGTCCTACCAAGATAATTTTCATAATATTTGTGTCTTTAATTCCATATTTGATCTCGACTTACGTTGCAACTCATCCAAATTTAAAATAAAGCCCTCTTCGAACAGGTTTTACTGATGCAACAATCAATGACAAGAATCATCTTTTTATCAATTTAGGCCTACAACTCTCGACTGCCCTTTTTTGTAATCAGGTAGACGTATTCTCATTCATAAACATGCCAAAACTGGCCATATACAAGGGGTATACCAAAAGGTAAAGTATCTACAATAATAAATGATTCTCTACAAACTCCACCCAATCTCCTACACAACTTGGAATCCTAAGGGTGCACCAAGAGAAAATAAGGGTCAGGTTGAGAAGCTAGATTCTACCCCCTCAAAAGCTCTCCTATTTCTCTCCCTCCACACCAACCACATCAACGCGAGCGGAATCATGTTCCAAGGCTTGCATCTTCTCCTCCTTCTCCCGCTCTTCCAACTAGTTCTTGGCATTGCCCATGAAGCATCAAACCACTTATACATATTCCACCATAGCCTTATGGTAAAATCACAATGAACAAGTAGATGATCTACATCCTCACCCGTTTTCTTGCATATATTGTTACGACGGAAAGAGGTAAATACGAAAACAAAGAAAGTAAAGAACACCAAATTTAACGTGAAAAACCCTTCAAGTGGAAGGTAACAACCACGGGATCAGAGAGATCCAAATCACTCCACTATAACAATAAGAAGGTTACGATATTCTCCAAATGGCCACACAACAAGAGCCAAACACGGAGAATCAATAGCTACACCAACAAAAGTAAAATCAAGATAAACCACCCGAAATAGAGCTATTGTTCGGGACCCAAAATCGGATGCTGCGAACCTCCAAATTCGATCTTCACAACTCAAATCAAACACCAATATGTTAGGAACACTCGGTCAAAATTCCAGCCTGATCCAACGGTGAACGAGCTGGCAAATGTGATCTGAAGTTGGCTGGTCGAAGAGTAAAAACTGAAGCAACTAAACTCTCTCGGTCAAAATTCCAGCCTGATCCAACTCTCTTTCTCTCATCTCTTTGGTGAAAGCTCTCTCAAATACCTCTCTTATGTGTTAATGTCTCTCAAAGACAAATACCAATGAGCGTGAATAATTTCCTCTCAAATAGTCCTATTTATAGACGATGGGTGGTGCTTTTTCCTAAGGGAAAAAGGATCAAATTTACCCCTCTACTTTGAAAAATTAATTAAATTAAATATACCCTTCATCATACTTTGGGGTCAAATTTACCCTCGATGTCATACTTTGGGGCCAAATTTACCGCTCTACTTTGGAAAATTGGCTAAAAGATACCGTTCGTCATACTTTGGGGCCAAGTTTACCCTCGATGTCATACTTTGAGGTCAAATTTACCCTCGTTGTTAAGAAACTTTTCACATGTACCCTTCCTTTAAAAGAAAAACCCAAATTAACATTAAATGCCCCCCTTTTCATAAATAAAACACAGTCTAATCTAACTCGCCCTACCCAACTAGCGCCACAAAAAGACACAAACAAATATACCCCCCTCAATTCTATTGCTCCAATTTTTCCAACAAAATTAAGCCACTGAATATTTATCAGTGAATAACTCATGAAAATTGGATCTGCATCAGTGTGGTACAAACAAATATAACCCTCTATCAATTCATGGATATGCATCTGCATCAGTACAGACACAAACAAATATAACTCTCCCTCGGTTCATGGATCTGCATCAGTGCAGAGCTCATGAAAATTGGTACTAAGCGGTCAAATACAACAGATTAGGCCCATTGGATATTTCTCTGGATGATAGAGTTAAGATGTCTCCTCATGTGTCAATTGTGACATCTCTTCATTCTTATGTCTTCATATACAATTTGAATACACAAATGTTTCATCATGCCATTTGCTCTGAAAACTCATCCACTAATTCTAGAATCTAGATGCACATAGAATTGCATACCAAATTTTGAAATTTGAACATAACTGGAACAGGAGAAGAGTTTTTAATAGACATTTTCTCTAGTTTCATGCGTCTGCATTATCCCATTCTATTTTACTTTTGTTCATTTGTAAACAACCTACCAGCGTTGCATGTTGAAAGAGAAATATATTTGTTCATCGGAAAAATTTAACCAACAGAACTGTAGGAGGGGTATATTTATTTGTATATTTTTTGTGGGTCGGATCGGGCGAATTAGATTAGGGTGTGTTTTATTTTAGAAATGAGTCATTTAACATTGATTTGGGCTTTTCTGTTAAAGAAAGAGTACATGTGAAAAGCTTCTTAATAACAAGTGTAAATCTGGCCGTAAAGTATGACGAAGGGCATATTTAGCTATGTTTCCAAAAAAGAGGGGTAAATGTGGCCTCAAAGTATGACAGCAAGGGTAAATTTGACCCCAAATTATGACAAAGGTATATTTAGCCAATTTTTCAAAGTAGAGGTGTAAATTTGACCTCTTTCTTTTTCGTAAAGTCAAACCAACTCCAAATAGGAATAGAAATTCGAATCTTTTTTCAAAGAGGATTAGAAACCAAAAGAGAACAGGATAAGGCCATGGGCCTTTGGCTGGAACAGGATCACAGCCCAACACGTATAACACCATCTGATGCAACCAATCTTTCGCTTTCTAAGATATTCCGTCATCAAGATCACCCCTCAAGTAGCTAGCCAAATGAAAAAAAGAGCACCTTCCTCAGTGTTTTTGGTATCCAAACAATGTTACAAGGGAAAACATCCACCTCTCTAACCAAGAGTTTCTTATAATAAGACTTAACTGAGAACATACCATTCTTCCCCACATACCACCACAAAGCATCGGGGTTATATACTGCTATGACTTGTTTATGGAGTATGTCCAACAATCTTTGAAACTCAATCACCTCCCAATCATGGAAATCCCTCCTAAATCTCAAGCCCCAAAGATATCTCCACCCTATGTCCCCCTAATTTGTTGCATTATTAAACCTTTTTAGCAAGAAATTCTATAAAGGCTCGGAAAGTCATCTTTCAATAAATTGTCTCCACACTACCTATGTCCCCAAAATCTTACACTCCTCTCATCCCCTACCTTGAATGAGATATTTACTTTGAAACTATCCCTTCAATATATTCCTCCACAAACCACAGCCAAAAGGCATAGTCACGTCTCTAATTCTCCATTCCCCCTTCCATAATCTCATATTTATCAACTCACGTATTTTCAGAAAGCATTCTCCTCCACCCCAAACCTTCAAAGCCACTTACGCAACAATGCTTTGTTAAACACCTTTAAGTCTTTAATGCCAAGCCCTCCCCATTTCTTATGAGAAGTGACCGTCTCGGTAAGATGAAACTCCTTCCGCCTCCTCTTCCCTAATAGCCTTCTCTAACCACCCCTTCTTGTCCTCCCCTATTTGGTTAAGCTCAAAGCCCCTCTCCAATTTAGGCCTCCAACCACCTCCTCCCTAGAAAACACTTAAAAAAATCATCTCTCGTCTGCTCACCTCCTACTCCATTTGTGGACCGCCCCATTCACCTTTACTGATTCTATAATTCTCCTCCCTTTTTTTGAGATATACTCGATATGACCAATCATATCAAAGAAGATTTCCTTGTTATTACTGGTAATGACATTTATGGAGTGACTATCACAGGTTCAAATTGCTCATATTCGTCCACAATGATCACTCGAGTCACTAGGACTGTATGCAATATTATTAAGTTGGTCTTCATCACTTAAGCTTTCTTCAGAAGAACTATTTTCACTTTCTTTAAGAATAGATGTTATCACACCTTAGTCTCCAGTATAGTTACTGCAATAGTTAATTGCAGTAATTTCTTTGTAGTAGTTAATTGCAGTTTCTTAGTCCAGTAGTAGTTACTTCTTTCTAATACTTTGCAGTTTCTCATTCCAGTAATATTAGAAGGTTATGTCCTAGTTTCCGGGGGTAGTTATCTCATCATAATTGTATTAAAACACTGTTTATTCCATGAAAGGTAAGCAGAAAACTATTAAGTTTTTGAGTACTTCAAACTCAAGAGATTGAAGGTTCTCTCTTAACGAACCAACACCATAGGTCGTAGGAAGAAGACATTTAATTTCATCTCACAGCGTTGCATCCCATAACCAGATCCATGTCCGGGGACTGTACCAACTTGGTATCAAAGTCGGGCGTTATGGAAGACAAAATTCAACATCAACTGGCACAATTGGTAAACTTGATCCAAGAAGAACGCACAACAAATTTAGCCACACAGGAAGCAATAAATGCTCGCTTGGATGCACTCACCAAGGACTTAGCAAATTCGAAGGTTGATTCTAAATCAACTGAATAAACCAGTCAAAATCGAGGTTGAAAGGGTAACATTAGAGCGGCAGGAGGATTAGATCCGATCAGAAGCAGAAGGAAGTTTCATCATTCTTCGACATACAAAGTTTGATTACCCACAATTTAATGGCCAAGAGAAGCCTTTGGGATGGTTGAACAGATGTGAACACTTCTTTCGACACCAGCAAACTCTAGAAGAAGAGAAGGTTGGACTTGTTTCTTTTCATTTGGAGGAGCGCGCACAACTTTGGTTTCTTCAACTAGAGACAGATATGCCTCAACCATCTTGGGAAAAATTCAAACATCATTGCAACCTTTGGTTTGGGCCGCCAATCAGAATTCAGAAGTTGGGATAATTGGCTAAGTTATGCTAAATCGGGTCTGTGGCGGTCTTGCTAATAATATAGCAATTCAGGTTGAGCTGCATAATCCTCTAGATTTGGTCGCGGCGATGAGTTTATCCAGACTTTATGAACGCAAGGAACAACTCATCTGTTGGCAAATATTAGATGTTTGTAGATCAAAGACGGCAGATTTCTCACCTCAACAACATGGCAGATTTTTGAAGAAACTAACCAGATCTAAAATGGAGGAAAGGCGACTTAAAGGACTTTGCTTCAACTGTGATGAACTGTTCACCCGAGGTTATCAATGCAAAAAATTATTCTGGATTGACTCTATAGACGGTGAGGAGGAATTTGCTTAAAAAGAGGGATTATTACAATAGTTAATCGCAGTAATTTCTTTGTAGTAGTTAATTGTAGTTTCATAGTCAGCTTGTAGTTACTTCTTTCTAGTGGGTGTCATTAATTATTTTACAATAACCAAAGACTTGAACGAAGAAATAATATTAGGCACCCCCTTAATAACTCAAATAAAACAATATGTCGCTGAACTAGACGAGCAACCGCACCACTGCGTTAGAAAAAGAGACTACTTTTCCCTATATAAATAGCATGTCAAAAGAAGAGAGTAAATTTATAAAAGATAATACTATCTTTAGAGTAAATCTACTTTCACAACAAATAAATTATTTAAAAGAGGATGTAAAATTTTAGAAAAAAAAAAAAAAAAACTGAATCTTCTGTAAAAATCCCAAAGGCAGAAGCCAAAATTAAAAGCTTACAGGAAGTCATCGAACAAGAAGCTTTTTCAGACTTACCCAAGCCTCATGGAAAAGGAAAAGGCACATTATTGAATTGCCATATATCTAGGTACTCGATTAAAAGGTTATCCCCACTAAGGGAAGACCTATTCAATGAACCGTGAGCTAATAGAATATTGTAAAAAGGAAATTAATGATTTAGTTGATAAAAGAATTATTAGACCTTTCAAATCACCTTGAAGTTGTTTGGCATGGTACAACTTCATGTATCTAAGGCCCAACACTCATTCTTGATTTGTGAAGTATTTAGAAGAAAATGAAACGTGCAATCATCCATAGATGGTTTTAAGAAAAGCGAAGCTCGTTTGGAGGATATAAACAAGTATTGTCCAAACATCTCCAAACTTAGATTGCAAAGTTCTAGGTAGAACAGAGTACTTCTACCTTACTACCTTACAGTATAATATTAAATGGTGTAAACTCTTTATACAACACCTACATACCCAGTGTATTACCACAAAGTGAGGTCTAGGGAGGGTAAAGTGTATGCAGTCAGTACCTTAATATCAAATGGTGTAGATTCTAAAAGGGCAGCCCGGTGCACTAAAGCTCCCGCTATGCGCAGGGGCAAGGGGCCCACCACAAGGAATAAATGGTGTAAATTCTTTATAGCAAAAGAAAATTCGTATATTATTGATTGGTTTTTCAACATTCATGAATTTGAAAAGGTTAATTATTTAAGTAAGATAATCAAAATCAAAGGTTGGGGCCAAAACCCCACGAAGATAAGGAAGTATCAAGTTCTTCATCATAGTAGGATTCTCAACTTTCTAAAAATGAGTTAAAAAGGAGACTCAAAGAAGCGCTATCAAACTTCGATCAGGACACCAAACAAAGACAGATCATGGAACAGTTAAGACACCGCGTCCTCACTGTTAGCATGATAGACAACTCGAAGATCATGAATTAATAGTGAATATTGTATATATTAATATAATTATATATTGTAGTATATTTGTAATTATAAAGATATGATATAGTAATTAAAGAGATAGAATAGTAGATTATAAGGGATACAATAGCAGATTCAAAGGGATAGAATAGCTGATCTTTAGGGATAGGAAAGGTGGATTTTGGGATGTAATCTTTGAATACTTTCTATTTAATGGTAAGACTCTCAACATTAAGAGACATTCATCACAAATTTGACATGGTATTAGAGCCTTCTCTTGGCTGTCTAGTTTCATAGAGTCCATTTTGGTTCATTTCAATTATTTTTTTTTAATTTTGGTTGTGTTGACGGTTTGTCAACATCTTGGACTTTTGATCTTGGTCATTCTGGTTGTTTGTTTTTTTTGAGTCATAGTGTTTCTAATTTTTATAGCTATCTAAGAACATGGCTTTGCATCAATTTGAATCCTTCAATGTTTGCTTCACTGGAAAAAATTATTCTTCCTGGGAATTATAATTTCTATTATTTGTCATCAGAAAAGAACTACGAGGACATATAGATGGAAGCAACCCTACAAAGTTAGGTGAATGGAAGATTGAGGATGCTCGGGTGATGACATGGCTTTTGGGGTCAATTGACCCACTTATTGTTCTTAATCTCAGGCCTTACAAGACTGCTAAGGCCATGTGAGATTATTTACAAAAGATTTACTACCAAGACAATAGCGCAAGACGTTTTCAGTTAGAGTATGAAATTGCTAATTACTCTCAAAGAGATCAATCCGTTCAGGATTATTTTTTTGGATTTCAAATTTATGGACTGAATTTACACATATTGTTTATGCCAAAATACATGTCGAATCTCTTCTAGTAGTTTAGGCAGTTCATGAGCAAAGCAAGCGAGACCAATTTTTTATGAAGTTACGTTCCGAGTTTGAGAGTGTTCTCTCTCACTTGATGAATCGTGACCCGTCTCCCTCCTTGGATGTTTGTTTTAGGGAATTACTCCGTGAAGAGCAGCGTTTTGTCACACAAAATGCTTTCAAGCAAGTTGATGATGTTGTTGTTGCATTTGCTGCCCAAGGTAAAGGAAGGGGTAGGGATATGACTAGGACTCAATGCTACAGTTGCAAGGAATATGGTCATATTGCTAGCAATTGTGCTAAGAAATTTTGTAATTATTGCAAACAACAAGGACACATTATCAAAGAATGTCCCACACGCCCTCAAAACCGTAAGGTCAATGCTTTTCAAGCTCGGATAAATGGTTTCACTACTGAGAACTCATTTTCGGGACAAGTTCTTACTCCTGAAATGGTAAGACAAATGATCATGTCAGCCTTTTCATCTTTGGGGCTACAAGGTAATGATCTTGCATCTAATTTTGGCTTGTTGATTCTGGCGCTTTCAATCATATAACTAACTCAGCTAGTATGCTAAAAAATGTTCGTAAATATCATAGTCCATCACAAATTCAAGTTGTCAATGGTAGTAATTTACCCATTACCAAGGTTGGGGATATTACTAAAACTTTCAACAATGTTTTTATGTCACCAAAGCTCTCCACTAGTCTTATTTCAATTGGACAATTGCCAATGGTTGTCTTGTGCAAGATCAGGTGTCGGGGACGATAATTGCGAGGAAGTTGGACGACTGTTTCCTATACACTTTTCCATTCCTCGTGTTCTATCATTTGCTTGCACTTCTACACCTAGTAAGACTGAGGTATGGCATAGTGCTAAGGACATCCAAATTCTATTGTGTTGTCTCATTTATCAAATTCGGGTTTATTGGGGAGTAAAAATCAATTTTCCATTGCTTTATTTGATTGTTCTACTTGTAAATTCGGCAAAGGTAAAATTCTTCCTTTTCCTAATTTTGGTAGTCGTGCTACAAAATGTTTTGATGTCATTCATAGTGATGTTTGGGGTATTTCACTAATTGTTTCTCATGCTCATTTCAAGTACTTTGTGACATTTTTTTTTATAGTCGATTTACGTGGGTATATTTTCTTCGTTCCAAATCTAAGGTATTTTCCATATTCAAGACATTTTTGGCCTATATTGAGACTCAATTTTCTACTTGCATCAAATTAGTAAGATCTGATTCTGGTGGAGAATATATGTCTTATGAAGTCAAAAATTTTTTGCTTGAAAAAAGAATTGTCTCACAACGCTCTTATCCATATACACCACAACAAAATGGGGTTGATGAACGTAAAAATCGTCATCTTTTAGACGTCACTCGTACTTTATTAATTGAGTCATCTGTTCCATCTAAGTATTGGGTAGAAGCTTTATCTACTGTTGTTTACTTAATTAATAGACTACCAGCTAAAGTGTTAAATCTTGAATCTCCATATTTTCATCTTTATCACAAAAATCCAAGTTATGATAATTTTCATACATTTGGTTGTATTTGTTTTGTGCATCTTCCTCCTTCTCAGCGCAATAAACTTTCTGTTCAGTCTACTAAATGTGTTTTTATGGGTTATAGTACTTCACAAAAAGGTTTTCTCTGTTATGATCCATGTTATAATAAATTTCATGTTTCTAGAAATGTTGTTTTCTTTTGAGAATCAGTATTTTTTTCCTACTCATGTTGAGTCATCTCCTGTTTCTCCTCTTCTTCCTACTTTTGAGGATTTGTCTTCTTCTTCTAAGAGGTTCAAACCTGGATTTGTGTATGAACGTCGGCGGACAACTTTACCCCCTCCCGATATTGATCCACCACCTGAAACTGCTTCACAACTAGAATCTGAGAATTCTTCAAGGCCTGCTCCTCTTGAGCCCACTCGACGATCTACCAAAGTATCACGTACTCCTAATTGGTATGGATTTTCATCTACTTTATCCACCATTTTTGTTCCAACTTGTTACTCACAAACTTCCAAGCATGAATGTTGGTAGAAAGCAATTGAGGAAGAACTTTTGGCTCTTAAAGAAAATGACACATGGGATATTGCTTCATGTCCTTCAAATGTCCATCCAATTAGATGTAAATGGTTTTATTCAATTAAACTTCATTCTGATGGAACTCTTGATCGGTACTAAGCTTGGTTGGTTGTTTTTGGTAACAGACGAGTATGGTGTGAACTATGAGGAAACTTTTGCACCGGTAGCAAAAATGAGTACGATGCGAACTATTATTGCCATTGTTGTTTCTCAAAACTGGACTCTTCATCAAATGGATGTCAAAAATGTTTTTCTTCATAGTGATCTCAAAGAGGATATTTATATGAAACCTCCACTACATTTGTTCTCATCGCCTACATCACATGTATGCAAGTTGAAGAGGTCTTTGTATGGTTTGAAACAAGCCCCCAGAGCTTGGTTTGACAAATTTCAGTCTACTTTACTATAATTCTCTTTTGAGCAGAGCAAATATGACTCATCTTTGTTTCTTCGAAAAACATCTACAGGTTGTATTCTTCTTTTGGTATATGTAGATGACACTATTATTACAGGAACAGATTCTTCACTAATCACTAGCTTGCAACAGCAGCTTAAGGATTCTTTTCATATAAAGACCTTGGTACTCTTACATACTTCTTGGGATTGGAAGTTCATAGGGATTCTTCAGGTGTGTTTCTAAACCAACAGAAATATGCTCAGGATCTGATTTCTTTGGTTGGTCTTCAAGATTCCTCCTCCGTAGATACTCCATTAGAATTGAATGTAAAGTATCGTCGTGAGGAAAACAATCTTCTTCCTGATCCAACTGTGTTTTGGTAATTAGTTGGGAGCTTAAATTGATATCTCTTTTGCAGTTCAACAAGTTAGTCAATTTATGCAAGCTCCCCGTCATCTCCATTTGGTGGTTGTACGTTGCATCATTCGATATCTCCTCGAAACATCTAATCGTGGATTATTCTTTCCTAGTGATTCTCCTATTCGTTTTAATGCTTTTAATGATTCTGACTGGGCAGGATGTACCAATACCCGTCGTTCAGTTACTGATTGATGCATGTTTCTCGAAGATTCCTTGATATCTTAAATGAGTAAGAAACAAGATCGTGTCTCAAAATCTTCAACAGAGGCTGAATATCGATCTATGTCTATTGCTTGCTTCGAGGTTGTATGGCTTTGTGGATTACTTGTTGAGATTGGTTTTCCTCAATCTACTCTGACTCCTCTTCATGCTGATAATACAAGTGCTATTCAGATTGCTACTAATCCGGTTTATCATGAGAGGACCAAACATATTGAAGTAGACTGTCATTATATACGAGAAGTTGTAGATAAAGGACGTATTACTCTTCCACACGTATCCAGTGATCTTCAAATAGCTGATGTGTTTACAAAATCCATGCCACGACAACGTCATCAGTTTCTAGTAGGCAAATTGATGCTTCTTGATCCACCAGCATCAATTTGAGAGGGGATGTTAGCATGATAGACAACTCAAAGATCATGAATTAATAGTGAATATTGGATATATTAATATAATTATATATTGTAGTATAGTTGTAATTATAGAGATATGATATAGTAATTAAAGAGATAGAATAGCAGATTATAAGGGATACAATAGCAGATTCAAAGGGATAGAATAGTTAATCTTTAGTGATAGGAAAGGCAGATTTGGGGATGTAATCTTTGAATACTTTCTATTTAATGGCAAAACTCTCAACATTGAGAGACATTCAGCACAAATTTGACACTCGCATGCGAGTGAAGAACTTGACACATCGAAGAAAATTCATTTTTGAGCACCCCAACGTCCAACCAATAGTCTAACCACAATCTTATGTCCTTGCCACTACCCACCCACCTTTAGTTCAAGGTCTTGTTAGGATAACAGCAGTTTCCTCCCCTCTTTACAGAAAAATATTTTATTATCTCCCAAACAATACTGGTAATATGCAACTCATACAAGTCTAAATCAAATGACAAATAGAACATTCAACAAGAATTTCAATGCAAAATTAGTGGCCTCAGGTTCAATTTCCATCAGAGTAAACACTAGGTGATTTCTTTCCATCTATTGTAGTCTTGGTGGACAGAGACAGAGGTACCTGGTACATGTTGATGGTGGGAGATACCAGGTATCTCTAGGATTTAGTTCGCGCAAACTGGCCCGGACACCACGATTGTAAAAAAGAAACGGCACATGCAGACAAAAATAGGTTTCCAGACATTCATTAACGATTATAATTAAGCAAAAAATAAATAAAAAACGAAAACCATAAAACTTACCTGGGAATCGTCGGCGATCAAGGTTGTCAAGCAGCTTTATATATCAGTAATCTTCTTAATCATGCATTACCCCCCCCCCCCCCAACACACAAAAAAAAAAAAAAAACAGACAAAAGAAAGTCACAAATGACATAGAAAAAACACGGTTTCAGCAAATTCAACAACCAAAAAAAAAAAATTGATTACAAAAAGGAGAAAAGAATCCTACGTAGATTTGAGAGAGGAGCGACGAGTGAAGGAATAAGAGGACTCGCAGAAAGATTTAGAGCCCGTTTGGACAGATTAAAATGAGAAAAATAAGCAACAAGGGTCTGGCAAGTTTCCAATTTAAAAAAGGGGACAAGTGGTGCCACAAACTTATCCCTAAAAAAGATTAAGTCCTTAGACAATTGGAATAGTTGTGGGTCAACTACATTAGTTGTTTGAATAACTTTGTTGAATAACTATGCTTAGTTGTTCAATAACTAAGTGCAGTTGTAATAACTGTGTCTACTTGTTGAACAACTATCAAAGTTATTCTACAACTGGGACAAGTTATTCGAACGGAAAAACTTTTAAAAAAAAACTCAAAAAAAATTGTCTCTCCCACCTAATTTAAAAAATTTGGAGGACTCCTACTTAATTGGACAATGTATTTGTCCTTTTTAATCCAAAGTCCCAATTAAAATGTCAAATCAACTTTTAATTTTGAGAAAAGGGTTAAAAATATCCTTCAACTTTAATTTATTAGCTAGATTTACCCTTAGTCATACTCTAAGGCTAAATATACCTTTATTGTCAATAAACTTAACAAAAATATCTCTATAGTTAACACTCTTCCACGTGACTTAACATTTGGGTCTCTAGGGCTAAATATACCCTTATTGTTAATAAACTTAAGCAAAATAACCCTATAGTTAACACTCTTCCACATGGCTTAACATTTGGGTGAGGTGGATGTCATATGGCATGTCACCTCATCATCTGATTTTTATTTCCTTAATTTTTTTTTTCCTTTTTTTCTTTTCTTTTTATCTATTTACAATGTCTCAAAAATAAAAATAAAAAAATCTTTCTTATTCTTTGTCTTTCTCTCCTCAAATTTCAAGGTGATTTGGAGTAAGAATTTAGAGTGAAAATCAGTCTGGAAAATATTACTGTGACAATATATGTGTGTATGTCAGTGTATATCGCAATTTTTTTCATGAATACGATAAATATACATGATATAAATGAGATACATAGATAATTACATATACACCGTCTTTCAGCTCATCTTGTTTTATGCCTAACTCAAAATGTCAGCTAGCAACTCTTCAAATCAAGCTCAAAATTTAGTAGTATAAGCTTCTTACAAGCGTTATCAACAAGATCTCTGGACACTCACTTTGAATTATAAGACTTTTCGAATTATTATTTGTAGTTGTAAGAGTTGCAAGCTCAACAATGGTGGATTTCAAGGTGATGGCATTACATGGTGGAGAAATGGTTATCTAATTTGAAGAGAGAAACTGGAAAGATAAAGAGAAAGAAAGAATTTTTTTTTTTGTATTTGAAACTTTGTAATTAGATAAAAAGAAAGGAAAAAAAAGAGAAAAAAATTTAAATTGAAAATAAAAAAAGAATATTAAGGAAATAAAAACCAGATAATGAAGTGGCATGCCACATGGCGTCCATCTCACCCAAATGTTAAGTTGTGTGAAAAAATGTTAAGTACAAGGGTATTTTTATTAAGTTTACTAGTGATAGGGGTATATTTATCCCTAAAGTATGACTAAGGGTAAATCTAGCTAATAATTAAAGTAGATAGGTATTTTTGACCATTTTCCCTTTAATTTTATTTTTATTTTTTTAAAGTATTTGGTAAAATTAAAAAGTGGTTAAAAAGGTGCTTAAAAGAATCAAAAAGTGAGAAGTGGGTACACAACTTTTTGCTTTTTAGATTAAAATTCTTTTAGATTTGATCAAAATATTTATCTTTTTATCCCTTATATTTTCCTCCAATTTCAATAATATTCTAAACTTGTAGCCCTTGAATATATACTATTTGTTTTTTCTCTTTTCCGCTACGCTTCATCTCTTCCTCCAATTTCTTCTTCATCTTTCTTTTTTGTTTTCATCAAATCCATTATTACATTGGAGGTTTGCTCAAAAATTTTATTTTAGAATTAAAAATTATAAATAATTCACTTTATTTATGGTATTAACAACTTTAAGAACATTTAAGTTATTTTAACAACAAAAAAATACTTAACATCACTTGTTTATCAAATACATCAACAACTTTTTTTCAGTTTCAGCACTTCTATCCAAACACTTATCTGCTTAATTTATAAGCACTTATTTTAAGTTTTTATAAAGCCCGTTTGGAATTGTTGTTACAAAACTGCTTATTTGAGAAGTACTTTTATAAAATGACTTTTCAGAAAAGTGTTTTTAAAAAAAGCAGTTTGTGTTTGGTAAATTCATTTGAAAAGTGTTTTTGATAATCAAATTGTGTTTGGATAATCTTTTTCAAGAAGTGTTTTTTTGAGACAAATGACCAAAAAGGACATCTATCAATAGACTTTTATTACTAAACTCAATTTATAGAGAAAAAATATTTTAAATATCTATTATAATATTATATTTTTAATATATTTTTACGGTGTCAAAATTTACTACGAATAAGCAGTCATATATATATATATATATATATATATATGTATATATATACACACACACACTATATTTTAACAAATATGTCACTTTTTATTAATTATTTATTTAAAATTAAATATTTGAGAAAAAATTTATATGTGATGTCAAAATACAATCTTGTAACGTGATTCATCTATCAATTGTTATCATTAATAATAGTAAAGTAATTTATATATTCTTTAGTCATCATCATCAATGATATTTTCAAATTTATTTAAAGAAAATAAGTGAAAATAAAATAATAATATATAAATCATAAAGAATTATAATGTAAATATGAAATATAAATTCTTAAAAATTAAATGTTAATCAAACTTGTAAGATATGTTAATTAATTAATAAGGGGTGTGTGTGTATATACATATTATTTGTGTGATATGGATATTTTTGTCATAAAAAAATAATTTTCTGCTTCTGCTTATTTTGAGAAGCAGAAATTTTCTGCTTCTTCCCGGAAGCAGAAATTTTCTGCTTCTTCCCGGAAGCAGAAAAACTGTTTCTGCTTATTTTTAAAAGCATTTTTGCAAGTTTACCAAATACCCTTCTTTTTTAAAAAAATATTTTTTTCTCAAAATAAGTTGGAAGAAGCAGAAAATTTCTGCTTCTCCAAAAAAGTAGAAGCAAAAGCAGAAAATTATTTTTTTATGACAAATATATCCCTATCACACATACACACATATATATACCTTATTAATTAATTAACATATCTTACAAGTTCGATTAACGTTTGATTTTTAAAATTTTACATTTCATATTTACGTCATAATTCTTTAAGATTTATATATTGTTATTTTATTTTCACTCATTTTTTAATAATAAATTTAAAAATATCATTGATGATGATGACTAAAGAATATATAAATTATTTTAGAGTACGTGCTTTTTAATTAAATAAAAAAAAATATTAACATAGATATTTAAAAAAAAAATTCTCTATAAATTGATTTTAGTAATAAAGGCTATTGATAGATGTCCTTTTTGGTCTTTTGTCTCAAAAAACACTTCTTGAAAATGATTATCCAAACATAATTTGATTATCAAAAGCACTTTTCGAATGAATTTACCAAACACAAATTATTATTTTTTTAAAGCACTTTTTTGAAAAGCCATTTTATAATAGTGTTTCTCAAATAAGCAGTTTTGTAACAGCAATCCCAAACGGGCCCTTAATCACTTAAGCTAAAAGGCTATTTTTTAATCCTATCCAAATGGACTCTTAGGAAAAAGATTCTTCAACAACAAAATAGTGAGCGAACTTCGCCTGGACGAACAAAATATCAAGTGTACGCGCCATTTCGAATAATCCACTGTCACTGGCGTACACAATTGGTTTCCTATTTATTTATTTTTTTGACCAACAACCTTATATTAAAAGATTTATTACGCTCTCGTCTCAATTTATGTAAAGCATGGAGTTTAAAAATAAAACAAATAAACAAAGAGAATATGTCATAATTCGTTTAATTAAATTTTTGAACTTAGAATTAAAGATATGTTTAGTCTTAGTTTTTGGAAAACCAAATCCATCGACCAACACCTCAATTTGGCGGGATGTTTCACTTTGACATTTAAAGTTGATGTTGTTCATTTTAAATACCTCAACTAACATCTAACTATGTCATTTTGGCACCTTTTGTACAACTGGTGTGTGTATTACACTTGCCTGAAGGCGAGTGGAAGGTATTTTTCGATTGATGTAGCGTCCAAGTTGGCCCACAAGCAATATATTAACTTACCCCTATTAATTTTATACTTTCTTCTTCATTTTTTCCACCATTTTTATCAATCTTAAACTTATTTAATGATGAAAACTATTGGGGGGAATTTACAAATTTTATACACATTTAGGGGTTTGTCCTCTCTCATACGAATTAGGTTTGCAAATAATATTCAATTTAATTAGTTTAGTTGGGTGTGTTGGGTTACTGGGTCTTTGTCCCTTCTTATGTGGATAAATAAAGCTCAATTTGGACTAACCCACTTTTGTCCATAGACCCATTACTTTGAGGCATATATATTAGGAAATTGCATGCCATAGACCCAAATATGAGTGACTTTAGATATTTGACCCCAATAAGAAATGTCTTTAAAGAATAATCTTCCTTACTTTTTAAGTATAATACAAGTATCATTTTACCCCTCTACACCTCAAATATATTTTTAAAACTTTCCATACTTATTTGTCTCTCAAATTTTATTTTTTATTATTTTACTTTTTATTTTTTTCCTTTAAGTTATTATTCTATTTTTTTTTATTTTCACTTTTTTATTTTTTTCTTTAATTTTATTATTTTCATTTTTTATTTTTTTCCTTTAATTTTATTTTCATGTTTTAATTCATTTGTCTCAAACTTTATTTTTTTTATTTTTTTCTCAAGCATTGTCTATTCCTTTTTTTGTTCTTTTTTTAATTCATTTGTCTTTAACCTTTATTTTTCTTTTATTTTTTGTTTTTATCAGTTCTTTTTTTTTCCTCATTTTTCTCAAACTTTATTTTTATCTTTTTCTCTCATTTTTATTTTCTCAATTTTTTTAATTCTTCGCTTTTTTATTAGTCTTTATTTTTTTCTTGCCTTTTTTTTTTCTCACTATTTTTTTATTTCTCTATTTTGTTTGATCGTTTTTTTCTTTTTTCAGTTCTCTTTTTTTTCCTCATTTTTTTCAAACTTTATTTTTATTTTTCCTCTCATTTTTATTTTTCTCAATTTTTTTAATTCTTCATTTTTTTCTTGATCTTTATGTTTTTCTTTATTTTTTTTCTCAATCTTTTTTTAACTTTTTATTTTGTTTAATCGTTTTTTTCTGTTTTCTCAACTTCTATTATATTTTGCTAATAAATAAAAAATTGGATAATCCACAAAGGAATTTTCTTTTTTTGACATCAAAGCAAATTTAAGAGCATGAATTGTTGTTACGAAGTTTTTTGAAAATTCTTGAGATAAGGTGTGTCTCTAAGACGAGAGTTGTAGAATATCTCATAAATAAAGACATAATGTGGTAGTGTCTACTCTTGCCCGTGGGACATAATTTATTATTTGAAAGTCTTTGAGCAAAGTTTTGCCTCTAAGGCAAGAGTTGAAGAATATTCCATAAATGAAGACATAACGTGGTAGTGTCAACTCTTGTCCGTTGGGCCTAATTTATTATTTGAAAGTCCTTGAACTAAGTCTTGCCTCTAAGGTAAGAGTTGTAGAACATCTCATAAATAAAGACATAACGTGGTAGTGTCAACTCTTGCCTGTGGGACATAATTTGTAGTTTGAAAGTCCTTGAGCTAAGTCTTGCCTCTAAGGCAATAGTTGTAGAACTTCTCATAAATGAAAACATAATGTGGTAGAGTCAACTTTTGCCCGTGGGGCATAATTTATAGTTTGAAAGTCCTTGAACTAATTAAGTCTTGCCTCTAAGGCAATAATTGTAGAACATCTCATAAATGAAAATATAACGTGGTAGATTTAACTCTTGCCTGTGGGGCATAATTTATAGTTTTAAAGTCCTTGAGTCAAGTCTTGCCTCTAAGGCAATAGTTGTAGAACATCTCATAAATAAAAATATAATGCGGTAGAGTTAACTCTTGCCTGTGGGGCATAATTTGTAGTTTGAAAGTCCTTGAGCTAAGTCTTGCCTCTAAGGCAATAGTTGTAGAACATCTCATAAATGAAAATATAACGTGGTAGAGTCAACTCTTGCCCGTGGGGCATAATTTGTTGTTTGAAAGTCCTTGAGCCAAGTCTTGCCTCTAAGGCAATAGTTGTAAAATATCTCATAAATGAAAACATAATGTGGTAGAGTCAACTCTTGCCCGTGGGACATAATTTGTTGCTTGAAAGTCCTTAAGCTAAGTCTTACCTCTAAGACAATAGTTGTAGAACATCTCATAAATCAAAATACAATGTGGTAGTGTCAACTCTTTCCCATGAAACATAACTTGTTGTTTGAAAATCATAAGTCTTGCTTCTACAATGTAGTAGTGTCAAATCTTGTCCATGAAACGTAGCTTATTATTCGAAAGTTGTAAATCTTACCTTTATAATGTGACAGTGTCAACTCTTACTCAGGAGATGTAACTTGAATGGAAGAAATCGAAGAAAAGAACAAAAATAATAAAAATTACGAAAAAAGAAGAAAATAAAGAAAAATATCAAAAAAATAAAAATCAAAGAAAATGTAGAAGTCGAGAGAGAATAGAAAAAAATAAAGGTTGATAAAAAAAATAAAGATTAAATAAAAATAAAAGTCGAGAAAAATTTTAAAAGAAAAAAAATCCAAGAAAAAAAAAGTTTTTTTTATTTTTATAAAAGTAGACGTTGAAAGGTGTAAAGAAAAAAAGTAAGGGTTGAGAAAAACTAAAAAGAACAAAAAAAAGAGGAAAGAAAAAATAAAAAATAAAAAAAAATATAAAAGAAAAAAGAAAAAAAAGAAGTTGAGAGGAAAAAAGTAAAGTTGAGAAAATTAAAAATAAAAAGAGAAAAGAAAAAATAAAAATCAAAGTAAAATTAAAAAGAGAAAAAATAAAAGTTGAAAGATATAAATATGGAGTTGTTATCCATTATGAGGATCATTTATGTAATTTACTCCATTGATCAGGGATAATTTTGTCCAAAAAAATACTAGTTAATAAGTAAAGGCTATTTTAAGGAATCTTTTTTATTTGAGGCTAAAAATTGAAAGTCACCCTAATTTGGGTCTATTTTTTAGGTTCACCCCATATATATAGATCTTTTTAGGTCTTACAGCAGCCAAAGAGAGACAAACAAAGTTGATTTTCGCCTAAAAATTCTAGCCACAGCTATCAACTTCAAATTGTGATTCCCGCTTCGTTTATTGTTCGATTGAGCTAATTTTTTGACTGCTTGTTCCTCTCATCTCAATCTTTGATTAGAAACTGACGGAGTTGAATTTGGTGACTTGTAGCTCCTGTTCTTCATTCCCGAAAAGTAGCTGTGTTTTGGTGTTTTCGCTCTTTTATTTCTCTGGTGTTTGGTCCTGTGGCTTATTTATTGTTGCTCATTGTTTGACACTTGTTTTGTGGCCATTTTGGAGAACAATATTGTAACTCTTGGTGATTATAGTGGAGGTTTTGGTCCCGTGATTTTTTACTCTTCACACCGAAGGATTTTCCATGTAAATTTGATGTCTCTTGTTCTTGGCTTTATTCTTATCTTATTGTATTTGTGTGATTGGTTATTTGATGCCATATTAATTTGATTTGCTTGTCTCCTCTTAGTTCAAATTAAAAGGGAAAGTTTACTTGGGTATTTTTCGCTGCTACCCTGTCGAGCATTTTGTTAGTGTCCTTGACTTTCCCAACATGGTGAATAATAACTAAATTGAATCTAAAATAAAGATTTAACTAGTCATACAATTTATAAAATTGATTTAACTATATAATTTATAAAATTGAATAATAACTAGTCGTCTAATTTTAAAAAATCAACTCATATAAAGAAAGTGATATCATTTATTAATTTGATCTAGTATTGAATGTGGTAAGCTTTTTTCTTCTTCCAGGGGGATAATCTAAAATAAATTGAAACAAAAAACACTACCAAGTAAAAAAAATTTAACCCAAATATTTTATTTTTAAAAAGAATTATGATTACCCCACCCCTACCAAATCTGTCTTTTCTAGCCCACCCATCCACCACCACCACCACCACCCCAAGCCCGCTCCCCCACCCTTAGTCGTCTTCTCCAATGCCCACCATTGTGTCACCTCCTTATCCCACCCACCCACCCCCATAAACCGTCCACAACCGAAATCTTCTCTTCAACTACGAATACACAATCATTTTTTTCAAAAAGAATATATGTTAAGAATTCATTTTTAATAAAATTTGTTAAATTTGTTGAGATGTTACAATTGGAGGAAATTTTCACAATTGAATTGCATTTAATATTATTCATTCTTTCATATTAACTCTAAAATATATCTCAATACTTTTCACCATTGAAGGAGCTTAAAAATTTTCAATGTGATTTCTCTCAAAGTTGCTTGACAAGGATAATATTGTGGCTCTAAATAACAATTAGGAACCAAACGCTACAAGTTTGACAGAAGAGAATTGCGCAATGACTGAAATATTGGGAGAAGATGATTGGATTTGGGGTTTGAGAGTGAGGGGAACGGAGGCGACGTTTGGAGAAGATGATTGTAGTGGCAGGGGCTGGGGAAGGGGGCTGTTGCAACGGGGATTTAAGGGCAGGGGGTAGTGGGTTGGATTGATGATATTTTAGGAAGGGGGTGGGTGGGTGGGGGAAGGGGAAGGGTGGGAGAAGGCAATTTGGATGTGGGAGTAAATGCAGACGATTCAGGGGTGGGATGATTGAGGAAGATTATATGGGGTGGGTGGTGTGGTTGAGGAAGATGATATAGGGTGGTGTGAGGTTATTAACATTTTTTTAATTTCAATTTAACTGTATAAAAATTATTTTGATAAAAAAATGATAAATGTCCTCTTATAATTGATTTCTTTACATGTCATAGCGCGTGTAATATACGCGCAATATATATGTTTGTTGATTGTGCAAAAAGTGTAAAAGTGACACATCGAAATGCTAGTTGAGGTGTCACGAATGAACATCATCTACTTTAGATGTCAACGTGAAAGATCGTGCTAAATTTAAGTGTCTATTGATGAATTTCACCTTTTTAAAATAAAAATTTTAATATATTTTTCAAAAATCTAAAAAAATAAAAATAAAGTACTCTCGTGGCTCGAGGAATCCTTAAATTAATACATTATTGATTTTTTCTATTTAAAATCTTCATACTGGTGAGTGATGTGGAGAGTGGTCTCCACTCTCTTTAGTACGTATGGGGCTAAAAATTGGTCACAGTATTTATGTCACATTTTATATTTATTTTTTTATTTTATTAGTTGTTTTTCTTTTCTTTTTTTCTTTCTTTCTCTCTTGTTTGTTTTATTTATTTTTTCTTCTTTAAATTTCTTAATCTTTTGATAACAACAGTAAATTAATTAAAATTAGCAACATAAAAATATATTAATTAGAGAAAAAACTAACTAAAAATCATGACTGAATTTCATCATAACAGTAAACTTAATTTGAAAACACAACTCAAAAATAATAGTAGTGCTAAAAATTTAACCAAAAAACAACAACAACAACAATTGTATATAAATCGTAAGGCAATTTCATTTGTTGTTTCTTTGTGCTTATTGAAACTAGTATACGTATCCGCGCGATGCGCGGATGAAATATTTGATATCGAATACCTCTTTCTCGTGGTAAAATCATATTTCCTTAAACATTCAGCAAAAATCTTATATAAAAAAAAATCAACTATCATATTATATCTCAATTATATATATATAAAAAAAAAAATACCCCCCCCTCACCTCCATCTCCCCCCCCCCCCTCCCTTTCATCCTTCTCCACCTCTAATCAAATCTATACGAAAAACAACTATATAATTGTAAAAATAATTTTTCACAATTTAAAGATATAGATTCTTAATTATCTTCTTCCTTGATAAATCATATTACCTTAAACATTCAACAACAACTACCATATTATATCTCAATTATTAAAAAAAAAAAATACCCCCTACCCTCACCTCCACCTCCACCCCTCACCCCCCTCTCTTTCATTCCTTCCCCAATCTCTAATAAAATCTATACGAAAAAATATTTATATAATTGTAAAAACTACTTTTATGTTTTATTCTTTTTTAAGAATATTGTTCACAATTTAAAGATATAGATTCTTAATTACTCCCTTCCCTCCCCTCCTCTAATCAAATCTTATATGAGTAAAAATAATATGTAATTGTAAAAAGCTTTTATGTTTCATGTTTTGCTTTATTATATTGTTTATTCACCCCCCCCCCCCCCTTTCATTCCTTCCCCAATCTCTAATAAAATCTATACGAAAAAATATTCATATAATTGTAAAAACTACTTTTATGTTTTATTCCTTTTTAAGAATATTGTTCACAATTTAAAGATATAGATTCTTAATTACTCCCTTCCCTCCCCTCCTCTAATCAAATCTTATATGAGTAAAAATAATATGTAATTGCAAAAAGCTTTTATGTTTCATGTTTTGCTTTATTATATTGTTTATTCACCCCCCCCCAACATCAATCTCTTCTGTTTAAGATTTATAAATAATTTTTTAATTATATTTGTTACTTTTTGAAATATTCATTTCAAACTTTTGTGATGTTTTATTTAATTACCTTGGTAATTATTTTAAAAATATTAGATACGTGATCTTATAGACTCTTTGTCCATGATAGAAATTCTATATAATAAAAAATAACACAAATTATTATAAATAATAATAAAATAATCTAAAATCAAACTTTAAATAATATACAAATTGTGTATAGATATATTAATGTAAGCATATTGCTAATCACGAATGTAGTATAAGCAATAAATGAATTTGATTGAATCATTTCAATATTAAAGAATACGTTGAAAAGAATTTAAAGAAAGAAATGAGAAGTATGATCGAAAATTTAGTTTATATAGAGAGAGTTAATTCAAATTCAACGTTATCTAGTATGAAGTTTGTTTTCAATTCAAGAGCTAAAAGAATCCTAACTTTCATTTGAAATTCAAAATTCAAAAATTTAAGACTGATTCAACAAATTAATTTTCAGCAAATTTATCTTTATCTAAAGACTACTACTTTAAAAAATTTATATCTCTAAAAATAATATTTATCCCTTTATAGTTTCAATTTTAAAATATAAAAAATATTTTAAAAAATTTCAAACTAATTTTTTTTTAGCAAACTTTATCTTAATCTTTAAACTAATTAAAATAAACTTTATATTTTTGTATATGCAATTTAAAACTATAAAAAAAATATAGAATACTCTAAAAAGAAGTCATAGCTCAAAATATGTAGAATTGGTTTATTTTGAATTTTTAATCTTTATTTTTAAATTTAAATAAATAGTATAATAATTTTAAATAAATTTATAGTTAGTTACTTCCAATTTTTTTACTTTTAAATATGTAGATTCTCACGTATATACTACTAAATTTATTACTACAATACGCTATTATTTATTGATTGATTGTTATGATTATGAAATAGTTATAGTTTATTTAAGACTCTTCAATGCTAGAGTAAGATATATAAGAAAAATTTAAAAGTTGAAATTCTATTTCATTTCCAATTCTGTTTAAATTCAAATTTGAATCTCTTATCAAATTGTTTAAAGATTTTGCTTTATTCTTTCTTATCCGTATTTTTTTCAAATACCATACATATTTATCCTATATAATCTAAAATTAAAATTGACAAAAATTTTTGAAATCTATTCAAATATTTAAAATAGTAAATAATAAAATATAAAAGAAGACTAATATTAATATTCTATTTTTTCCCTACGTTTTATTTAATTTTTACCTTTATTTTTTTCTTTCTTTCTTTATTTTTTCGTCATTATGATTAATATTCTATTTTTCCTATGGTTTCATTATTTTTTCCCTCTACTTTCTTTTCTCTCTTTATTTCTTTTATTTGCTTATAAATTATATATATATATATATTTACTAATTTTACCTTTATGTTTTATTTAATTACCTTGATAATTATTTTGAAAAATCTTATATGCATGATCTTATAGCCTCTTTGTCCATGATAGAAATTCTATATAACACAAGTTATTACAAATAATAGTAAAATAATCTAAAATCAAACTTTAAACAATATACAAATTGTGTATAGATCTATTAATGTAGGCACATCTGTTTATCATTTCTAAAAAAAGATAAATGCAATATTAGTTGTAAATAATAAAAAATTAATTAATAAATCAAATCAAGTATAAACAACATACCTTGATAATTATTTTGAAAAATCTTATATGCATGATCTTTAGCCTCCTTGTACATGATAGAAATTCTATATAACAAAAAATAACACGAATTGTTATAAATAATAATAAAATAATCTAAAATCAAACTTTAAATAATATACAAACTGTATATAAATCTATTAATTGAGCATATTGCTAACCACGAATGTGGTATAAGCAATAAATGAATTTGATTGAATCATTTCAATATTAAAGAATAAGTTCAAAAAAAATTAAAGAATGAAATGAGAATTTTGATTGAAAATTTAGTTTATATAGAAATTGTTAATTCAAATTCAACTTTATCTAGTATAGAATTTGTTTTCAATTCAAAAGCTAATAGAATCCTAACATTCATTTGAAATTCAAAATTCAAAAATTTAAGACTAATTCAACAAACTTATCTTTATCTAAAGACTACTACTTCAAATAATTTATATCTCTAAAAATAATATTTGTCATTTTATAGTTTCAATTTTAAAATATAAAAAATATTTCAATATATATATATATATATATATATAAATATATATAAGAAGACTAATTTGTTAGTCTTCTTTATTTTTTAACATTCTGTTTGTTCCCCACGTTTTATTTATTTTTTCCTTTACTTTTTCTTTCTTTCTTTATTTTTCTTCATTATTAGAGTTTAGACTTACTATTAATTATTATTATTATTATTATTATTATTATTTTAATAGTTTTTAATCTTTCCCTAATATATAAATAGATTATATTTAAATATATTTTATAATATTTAAATTTTATAAGAGATAAGTTTGAAATAGTTTATATCAATTAGAACTCCTTAATTATTAGTTTTTATTTTTAAGATAATGAAAATCTTTTTTGTAAAAGGATAATTTATTGAAATTCAAATACTTAATTTTTCAATTCAAAACTTTTATTACAATATTTTAACTTTGTCTTAAAAATTGCCACGTGGCTATTTTAATAGCTTCACACGTGACATCTTGTCTTGCTTATGTTTTGCTTTTATATATATATATATATATATATATATATATATATATATATATAGAGAGAGAGAGAGAGAGAGAGAGAGAGAGAGATTTATTGATTTCTTTTAAATTTTCTTTAGAATTCAATAATCTACGATATATAATTCTATAATCTATAATCTATAATCTATAATCTATAATCTATATCTATAACTATATCTATATCTATATCTATATCTATATCTATATCTATATCTATATCTATATCTATATCTATATCTATATCTATATCTATATCTATATCTATATCTATATCTATATCTATATCTATATCTATATCTATATCTATATCTATATCTATATCTATATCTATATCTATATCTATATCTATATCTATATCTATATCTATATCTATATCTATATCTATATCTATATCTATATCTATATCTATATCTATATCTATAATCTAATATCTATAATCTATAATCTATAATATATTAAAAGTGTGAAGGGACTTAGAAATGTTGTTTGAACTTTTTGTCCTTCATTAAAAATCTTTGCTTTAGACAAAATCGTTTTTTCACTATTTTTTCTAATATTTAAGATTTAAAAATTAATTAAATATATTTATGGTAAAATCTTTCCTTATTAGAAATCATCAGAATTAATGACAACTAGTACTTTTTTCATTAGTTTAAGAATTCTAAATCAACTAAATTTATTTTAAGAAGATTTTGAAAATCTATAAATAAATATAAAAGCGTTAGAATAAGAAAATTTAAGAAGTACCAAGTTTTTAAAAGTTTTAATTACGTAATAAGGATGTAATAAATGATTTTGTAAAGATTTGACTTTTAAAAAAGAAAAGATTTTAAATATAGAAGAAAAATAATCGTACCACAAATATGATTCAGATTGATGCATCTCTCTTAGCCTCTGGCAGCAGGAGAAAGAGGTACTGCATGACAAACGCTAGTGATGATCCATCAACCACTTGGTACTTCTGGTGGTAATATATATATGTGGTTACACTAAAATATATGTTTATATTTACATTATTATATTAAAATGTGAAGGATCTTTGAAAGTAATTTAACTTTTTACACTTTATTAAAAAACTCTGCAATAGATAAAATTATTTATAATTTTAAATAATCAAACGTTACACGTGCAAGACACGAGCGGTTAAACTAGTTCTCTTATAATAGTAGACCTAACTGTAAATTAGGATAAAATTTACTTAATAATAATATTTTTACTGGACATTAAAAATATACTATTGTGTTTTCCACGAGTTATGCGTTTTTAATTACTCTTCCTTCATTTGTTTTTACATGTCATTGTTGGATGATAAAATTTGAGTCAAAAAAATAATAATTGGAACCCAAAAAATATTAACAATTGTTTTATTGATTTCAGTATGTGAGTGTTACAATCTCTATGAATCCTATAATTCGTCTTTTCAAATGTAAATTCAAGGGCGAGCCTGATCTTGAATTTAAACTTGATTTGTGAATTTAATGAATTTGATCTTGACTTTTGCTTGAATTCTTCAAGTGTTTTGGGGCTTATTCTTGAATTTTGTGGTCTTGATCTTAAATCTTGATAAACTTGAATGTTTGATTTGTAGTTTGTAGAGATAATTTGGTGCTTTTGATCTACGAGCTTTCTATTGCTTCTTGTTAGAATTGTTCGTTCTTTTTTTATGAGACCCCTATTTATAGTCGTAGGAAGGAAAGAGTCATGGTGAAGATAGACTTCTTTGACCAATCAGATTTAAGTGACATGACGATATTTGATGGGGTTTTTGATTTGGTTGGGCATGTTGCATCATTTTGACATGTGACATTATCCTATTGACTCTTTCACTTAATTTGGCATGTCACGTCATTCGACATGTGGCACCAAATTGAGCTTTTAAAAAAAATGACATTTTGGGCTTAACAAAGTGGACTCATTATTTGTAGCCCAAATCAATGGATTGACCCGATAAACATTAGACTTAATTTAATCCATATTATTCTGATTTAAATAATCAATCCAATTATATTAATCCACAATATTTATTTGGACTAACATATATAAAATTTATGTGATCACAAATGTCCCCACTTCAAGACTTGTCGAAGTATTTAGATTTTCGTAGACTAAACTTAAAGTATCAACTTGATTTAGTTGAGCTCAATAATAATTCATGTATACTCGAATAGACCAAAAATTAGAAACATTACCCAATGCTATTAATATTGAGTATCTATCAAGAGATAGTGAATATCTATCTAGATATATTGACTATCTATCCAGATATAGAATGCTTATCTTTTGGAGAGAAATTAGAAGAATTTTCCCTTAAATAGAGGGGTTCTCTTCATTGTAAATCACCCCTCATTCTAATTGAGAAATAAAAAAGTCTCCTTTCTTCAATCTATTTATTTTTGTTCATATTTTATGCTTCTCTCCCCTATTCTTGTTGTTCTTATTTTAATATTTCATAACACGTTATCAACACGAGCCTCTAATTTTTTTAATTAAATCTAGATGGTAGTGCCCTTTCTATGATCGAGATTGACGGAGCTAATGTTGCTTTGAGCTAAGTATACCATCTATCCATTATGATAGGTGATTTTGTTAATTAAGGTGACTATAGTGAAAATGCAAATTGTGTGATTCCTCCCCTGCACGTTATTATGGAAGTTGGTTCTTATGTTCAAAGGTATGTCTACCTAAAACTTTACAATATTAGATAGTATTTCACAATTTTTGTATGGAAGGTTAAGAAAATTCTATACCCATTGATTTTTAATGTATATTAGTTGAGGATAATACTTTAGCCTATTATATTATTGATTGAGGGTAAGACGGTGGAATTAAGTTCTGTTGCACCAAAAAAGATAAGACATTAGGGTAGAGTCCTGATGCACCATGATGATAAGATGTTGGGTTTAAGTCCCATCAATTTATGCCTAAGACGCCTTTATATGGATAAGATGTTGGTTTGAATCTTACTGCACCATATTAATGATATAATGATGGCTAAGGCAAAATAATGTGTTTTTGGTGAAAAGGCATGAGGCATGTCATATTGAATTACTTCATTCTCTGAAGTGAATGTGGTAACAGTGTATAATATGTCTGAAAGAATACAAGTGATTGAATGTACGAATATACGCGTGAAGGGACAATATGATAATAATCATCAAAAGTGATAATATTTTCACACGCTTATTATGATTATAAGATATGTTAGAGAAAAATTCTCTACATTTGTACGCCTCGGTTTGCTTATGAAGTAGAAGTAGCAATATCATGAAAGAGGTTATAAATTATCAAAATTTGATAGGCTTAAGGCAAAATTATATTTCACTCTCTGGAAATGAGAATTTCGATTGTTATAAGTACAGATCCTTTCGCTAAGGTGAATGTGATAATATTTATTAAAGCTTATCAATACAACCGTGCACTTGATTGTGATGGTATCACAACTCACCTCCGAAAGAGGTAGAATAATAAAGAAGAAATATTCTGAAATTTACTCCCAAAGTAGTAAATTCAAAAGTTTATTCATATAATAGTAAATCTGAAATTTACTAAAGCAAAAATCACATATCATAGTAAACTTGGAGTTTACAAGTACAAACAAGTTCATAAGTTGACATGAACTATTATGACATCCCAAAGATGTGCATATTGAGTACTGGATATGTAATAAAAAATAGAAGATTCTTCAATAATTATTTATGTTGTTTGTTGTCATGATAAGTTGGTTGGACCAACTAATGTTGGGATTGAATTTCTTAAATCTGGAAAGTATAAAAGATGAATATGTGCCCATTCATCTGTCATGTGATCTATTAAGATGCATCAATGTAAGATGATCACTTGTACATTTATTATCAACTTGCAGTTTGACATTCATAAAGTTAATTGCTCAATATAAATTGATTTAAGAGCATAATTCATCTTGATAATGCTGGTTTGGCATTAAATGCCTTCGATATATAGCTGAACCATTGCTAATCAGAATAAAACTTCATGTGTTGATTTGAAATATGATATATTATATACAAAAGTACTTATATGCATTAAACCAATAAATTACGATTAATATTTCTTCAAAGTTGGTTCTGAGTCAGGAACTGCACATTGTCAATCTAATAATTTTAATAGGCGGTACACGATTAATGGGTATATATGATGCATAAAGATGGATTCCTCAAAGAAGATGGAGGGTGTATGTTAGTTTTTCTAACATAATGGGGGATTATAAGCAACTATGAAATATATTAAGAATTATCATCAGATCATCATTTAAAAGATAACTCAAGTCAAATGCCAAAAGTATCTCATATTTAAGCTGCAAGTGCTCCTATTTTATGCCCCTAAAGGATAAAATTTATGCATGAATAAACCGTGGTAGACCAATCGATTCCAAATAAAAGAATTCTTGAAAAGAATAAGGAGCAAATAATTATTACAAAAAGGCAATGCGCTCTTGAAGAATCTACGACATAACACTTCATAAAATCTTATAAGAGGTTCAGGTACCTGAAAATAATGAAGTGGTGAGATCTCAAAATGTTATGTCGCATTGTGAACTGATACAAAATGATATATCATCAATGATATCTTTGATGCAATATTGACGCAATATTGTAAAAGATTACGAAGATCTGAATTCACATTTATTTAAGCATGCTGACTTAGAAATATTTATCAAGTGACATGGAATGATACATCTTGGTAAATATAATCTTATTTGATTCGTAGTCTAGATAATAGAAGATGTCATACACAAAATGTTAAATATTGTCACTTGATAAAATCTATATGAAAATTCTGAAGGATTCAAAATGACGAAAGCATATAAAAGTTTCTTGGAAATTTGTGTATAATCTTTATAAGGGATGAATTGATTATTTGAATATCATTGAAACACTTTGAGAGTTTTCAATAGAAATAGATTATTTGCTTAAATGAGAAACATGCAGAATTGAATTGGATCCTGAAGTACTATGTCTTATGCAATTGATACATTTACACATCTTGTTGCAACTATGAGCATGGTATAGTTTTGCTTCTATATAGAGATAGTGAAGTAAATCACTTGCATATTGCAATTGAAAGTCCTTGTATTAATGTATTTATACTAATATATTGTCAAATTTTGAATACACATGATATTCATATGATCGACATAATGGTTTGATACATACATATTACCTATTGTCATGAAGGGTAACTGTCATACCATGTATATAGGACATTCATATTATGCTAAGACGATAGCTATTCATAAAGCAAGCCGAGAGTGTATGTAGCTGAGGTCAATGATATATATCTCATTTGAGAAAAATATGATTTGAAATGTGATAAAGTACACATGATTTTGCATGAAAATAATGCAATATGCATAGCACAACTCAAGAAATAATTTATAAAAGGAGATAGAATGAAGCACATTTCGCCAAAGTTTTTCTACATACATGAGCTTCACAAGAATGGTGATATCGATGTACAATAAATTCATTTGAGTGATCATATGAATAATTTATTCATAAAGTTTCTGTCAATTACAACTTTTGAGATGATGATGCACAATAGTGAAATGTGAAAATTCAAGATTCAGAATTGATGTTCTCATCAGGGGAGAAAATATGCATTGTACTTTTTTTTTCTTTCAAGGTTTTGTGCCACTGAGTTTTCCTTGTAAGATTTTTAATGAGGCAGCTGAAATGTGTATTTAAAGATGTGCATTCTTTTTCCTTCACTAGATTTTTTTTCATCGGATTTTTTTAGTAAGGTTTTAACATGGTACATTATTTATAAATTAAACATTCAAAGGGGAGTGTTATAAATGTATTTATATTATAGTGAATGTCTGTCAAGATATAGTGGATATCTATCAAGAGATAGTGAATATCTATCCAGATATATTGAGTATCTATCAAGATATGGAATGTCTATCTTGGAGAAAAATCAGGAAAATTTCTCCTATAAATAGAAGGATTCTCTTCTTTGTAAATCATTCCTCATTCTCATTAAGAAATAAAAAAGTCTCATCTCTTCTCTCTCTGTTTATTCTTGTTCATGTTTTATGCTTCTCTCCCTTATTCTTGTTGTTCTTATTTTGATATTTCAAGCAATTACATGAATTCTTAAAAGATTATATTCATTTGATTGGAGGAAATCCATGCGTCCAAGTGAATCCTACTCCAATATGGACATGGCAGCAACCTTCACAAGCTTAGCAAACCTACTCTTTTTAGGAGTCCAATAATTGCAGTCCCACATAGACTAAAACTTTACAATAATTGCCGCCTTAGGATTTCTTCTAGTTGAACTAGGAACATTCACCCTTTTCTTCTGGAATTATAACACCAAAATAACCTCAATTTAGGAGTGTACCACCCTCATTACCTCTCTATAAATAGGGACATGCTTTCAATTATTTTTCCATCAATTAGAATGTCGTGATCCATGCCAAGAAAGCATAATGGTAGATAATTAATTTCTTCACCTTTTAATTTTCGTCACTTTTTTTCAGCCCATCATATTAGTGGTAGAAAATTCATATCAAATTATAGAAATATCAAAATCATAAACGGTTTAATATTCTAGAAACTAAATTTGAGATCTATAGCATATCCAAAATTTAGACTTAATCCTTCAATATAATTTTAGAAACTTTTTTGAAGTTAGCTTTGAACTTTATCATGCTGAAAATTTTAGATTTGCACATCTTTACTAAAACTTTCAAAACTTGAAGCAGGAATGGCGAAATCGTGGAACGCTTGATTCTTTTGAAACTAGACACAAAAATCTATAATATATTTGAAATTAATAATTTAATACCTTTGGAATATTTTCAGATATTATCCCAAAATCAATATTGAATTTTAATGTACCCGTAATTTCAGACTTGTGTGACGACACCAAAAAAATTATATATCAATGTGAAAGTACCAAAATCATGATTCACTTGATTCTATAGATACCGGAAATATGAAGCTATAATATATCTAAAATTTAGAATTCAACACCTCTCATAGTGTTCTAGATAAATTTTTAAAGTTAACCTTGAATTTTGTCTTTTCATATTTGTGTTGTCTCACTAAATAATTTATATCTTGATAATGAACCATCACCATCAAAAGGTGTTTTAATTGCTGGAAACTAGACTTTGAGGGCTTCATTCTGACCAAAATATCTTGTCTCATGCATATCCAAGTTGGTGATGTATGGCTTTCGAGTTTGAAACGTCCCAACAGGTAACAATCTCTCTTCTTCTTGTTTTTTTGTGTTGTCTCTTTTTTTATTTTGTAGAAATGAAACATATAGCAATATGCAACAATTGGCTTAAGGTGCGAGAGTTTAACTTCGCCTCTGTACACCTTAAGATCAACCAATTTGGCTTCAAGTGTGGTGACTATGCAACAATCGACTTAAGATGCGAGAGTTTAACTTCGCCTTTGTACACCTTAAGACTGATCAATTTGAAAAAAGTTTCGGCAACTTTGCATAATGAATCCATCAAAAGGCCATCTTAAGGAGCAGACAGACATATTTTTTCCACCTTTAGGCATGAAAATTTGAGATTAATTTAAGAATAAATTCACGAAAAAGATCAGCTTTAGGTGCAATGGGACAAATCTTGTTCATCTTAAGGTATGGAAATATTGAGATCTTAAGGATAACTCCATGAAGATACCAGATGAAGGTGCAAAAGGACAAATCTTTTTCACCTTAAGGCATGGAAATTTTGAGATCCTTTTAAGGATAAACCCGTGAAAGGATAACTTAAGGTGCAAAGGGACAAATCTTGTCCACCTTAAGGCATGAAAAATTTGAGACCCTATTAAGGATAAATCCGTGAAGAGGCTAGCTTAGGTACAAAGGGACAAATCTTGTCCACCTTAAGGCATAAAAATTTTGAGATTTTTTTAAGAATAAACCCGTGAGAAGCCAGCTTAAGGTGTAAAAGGACAAATCTTATCCACCTTAAGGAATGGAAATTTTGGAGGCTTTAATTTGAAGACTTAGGAATTTTGACAACTTCAACTTGCAAATTTGTCAATTTTGGAGGTTTAGCTTTTAAATTTGGTGGATTTGGAGACTTCAATTTGCAGACTTGGCAAATTTGACAACATCAACTTGAGACTTTGCAGATTTAAAGACTTCATCTTACAAAAAGATTTGGAGACTTTAGCTTGCAAACTTAATATATTTTTGACTTCAAACTATGGGTTTTTGAATTCAAACTATGGACTTGGTGGACTTGCGCCCTTAGTTGTAGGCTTCAAGAGCTTTAGTATTCTTCTTTTGAAGGGTTGCCCCCATTGAGCTGCGAATATTTGCTACAAGTCCAAGATTTGCGGAGAATACTTGTAGACTTAAATTTTATATGACGGATCAAGAGGGAACATGTTTTTTTCACTCTCATGCAACTGGACTCAGAATAAAATTCTAAGTGCCTACATATCTCGATAAAGAGATCAAGTCACAATGTAGTTCTAGGTGAGTTTTTTTTCTTGAATATAAATATTTTTTTGTGTCCTAAAATTTTTCTAGGTCTCCTCTTTCAAGGTTTTCAACCTAGCGAGATTTTATTTTTGTAAGCCGTACACAATTTAAGCTTTTGCGGGCCAAAAGTGGACATGTAGTTTATGCTCGTGCTTAAGGAGCGTCATCTTATTCAATATAGTACTTCTTCAAGAACTTGGCGTTAATGGACCAATTTTTATGCCATCTGCATCGACAAGATTGTAAGCACCATTTGAATATATTTTTTGCATGATATATGGTCCATCCCATTTTGAGGTAAATTTCCCCCCAGACGTACGAGAAGTAATAATGGGCCTACTTACTGCAAGGACTTGATCTCCAACTTGAAAATATCTTAAGTGAACTCTTTTGTTGAAAGAACGAGATAGACGGGCTTGGTAACATTTAAGATTTTGGTGAGCCTCTAGCCTTTTCTCATCGAGAGCTTTCAACTTCGTATGACACAACTTAACATTTTCTTCTTTAGTGATTCCTTCTAGAATAACAAGTCTTAAAGAAGGAATTTAATGCTTAACTAGTAAAACTGTTTCAACTCTAAAAGCAAGCAAGTATGGGGTTACTTGTGTCAGCGTATGGTAAGTCGTCCTATATGCCCACAAAGCTTCTTCCATTCGTTTATGCCAGTGTCATTTGGATTTGGAGATGACTTTCTTCAATAGGTTGCATAATGTCTTATTGAATGTTTTGACTAGACCACTGGTGGCAACATAACACATAGAAGACTTATGCTGCTTGAAACAAAAGAGATCATAAATCTTGCTCATCAGCATTTTGTCAAATAAATTGTCATTGTCGGTTATTATGTACTGAGAGATTCCGAAGCGATAAATGATATTTACTTGGATGAAGTTCACAATATTCTCTTTCTTCACTTCTTTGAGAGCAACATCTTTGGCCCACTTTGAGAAGTAGTTTGTCGCAGCCAAGATGTACAGGTATCTATCAAAAGACTTTGGTAGTGGTCCAACAACATCCAACCACCATGCATTGACTGGACAAGATACGATGGTCGGATATAGCAACTCGGGAGGCTAATGTATGAAATTCACATAAAATTGACAAGCCTTACATATTTTGGTGCAATCTAAGCAATATTTTATCATCATTGGCCAATAGTATCCTGTCCTTTTAATGTAAAAATGGAGCTTTGGTCCAGACTGATGTGATCCACATAATTCGAGTGTGCTTCTTGCAAAGCTTGAACTGATTCTTCATCTCCTAAATATCACATCAGTACTCCTTCAAATGATCCTCTGTATAGTGTGTTTTTGTAGTAAAGAAAGTGAGAAGCACGACGACGAATGTTAGTCCTTCTCCTTGAATCTTGTGGAAGTATCCCATAACATAATTAGTCAATGACAAGTTGTTACCAATCTTCCTTTACGGCTTCAGATACAATGATGAGGTTCTCAACCTTTTTTTCTACATATTCATCCTCATTTGGTGGTGGTACTAGCTATTCTTGGATGATAGTAACTCATGTCTAATTCATAAGAGTTAGGGTTGAGGCTAAAGCATCCAAGGCATCAACTTGCTTATTTATTTCCTTGGCACGCTCTAAAAGATCACTTCTCCAAGCTATCCCATCAACTTCTAAGCATAGTTATGATATAGGCGTAGCTCAGGCTTTTTAACTTCACAACTTCCATAAAGTGACTTGATTACCAATTGGGAGTCACCAATGACTCGTAATTGTAGTTATTTTATATCGACATCCATCTCAAGTTCGAGTATTAATTCTTGATATTCAACAACATTATTGGAGCAATGGTTTGTCAAGATAAAAGAGTATGGGATAACCTTACATTGTGGAGTAACAAACACCATACCTGCACCAGTTTCACCTCGATGTGCAACACCATCAAAGTACATCTTCTACGGGGATGTAGCTTCAATAACCATTGCATCTTCATTAGGAAGTTCATCGATCAATTCCCAATCATCAGGTATCGGGTGGTCAGCCAAGAAGTATGGCAATACCCTTTACAACCTTTTAGAGAATGTATACAATCTCAAACTGGTAAAATTGAAGATACCACCTTGCAAGTCAATCACTACGGACTGGTTTTGACATCATAAAATTGTTGAGGTTTGCTATAGAGATAAGACGAATGACATAAGCTTAAAAGTAGTATGTCATTTTTTGGATTGAGAATGTCAACATTAAACACAACATTTTGATTGGAGAATAATTCAACTCATTTGGTATCACCATTCTGCTCATATAGTAAAGAGAGTTTTCTTTGTCTTTATTATTTTCCTGGGCCAATAGTGCTCCAACTAACTTTTCTTATGCCGTGATGCAAAGTATTAATGGTTTTCCAGGTAAAGGTGCCTCTAGAATTAGAAGCTTCATCAAGTATGATTTGATACTTTCAAAGACCTTACTACAAGCTTGGTCCCATTCGAAAGGAGCATCCTTCTTCATGAGACGGCTAAATGGTTGATATTTTTTAGATGGGTTTGAGATGAACCTCCTTAAATATGCTAGCCTTAGTTTAAGGCTTTTTAACTCATTAATGTTTCGAGGCTCAAACATCTTCAAAATTACATTGACCTTAGCCTGATCAATTTTAATTCCTTGGTATTGTACAATGAAGCCAAGAAACTTTCCTGAAATAACTTTGAAGGCGCATTTTAATGGGTTCATCCTTGTTGACACCCAATTTTGACCCCTCGATACTCCTTTTAGGCTTCTATTTTATCAAAATTATTTAATTTTTTATCCATTTTTTCTTGCATCAAACATATTTTTGACGTGTCACATTCATGATTTAAAAATAATTTTGTTGACTTTTGGTATCATTTTTACAATTTATTAATTCAGATACAATATTTTACATAATTTTATTAATATTTATTAAATTATTTTTTCACAAATATGCACACTCACAATTTACAAATATATTATCCACTATTATTATTACTATTATCGACATTTTTTAATAATAATTTTATGTAACATTTTTTTTACATACGTAGTTATTTTAATAACGACATCTTATTATTTCTATTATTACATTTATTAAAACAGCAGTGCTAAATCAATTCAATAATTTTCTCAAGTTTATTTAAGTTCTAGCCATTATTTGAATCCAATTAATGACAATTTTAGCCTAATTGAGTCAATTTAGTACAATTCTAGCCAAATTATATCTGATTTGAATCTCAATTTCATTTTTCGTTTAATTTTGACCAAACTACTAATCTTTAAATCTCAGTCGTTGATCAAATTAATCCAACGACTGAGATCAAACTCTTGACCTCTTCCTTTTATACATCCAAAACAAAACCCTAAACCTAATTCATTTTCAAATTAGCCATACTTCATCTCTCTCTCTATCTTCTCTCTATCTTTATCTCTATCCCTTCCTTAATAACCATGGTAATCGCCATCTCTCCGACCAAACGGCTCTATCGGCAAACACCAATAGCTGTCGCCACTCACCCCACTGTCGCCGCCTCAGTCGCGAACCTTAGCCACCTCTGGCCGCCGCCAGAACCGGTGCCTCTCTCTCGCCTCTACGGCGAACCACCACCACCATAACCCCCAAGATGTCGAACCCTTTCGACAAAGCCACCATCCGATCCAGCCGCTACCCCGCTGCCCCGCCGCTGCCTCGCTGCCCTGCCACCTTTATCCTTCTCTCCCATCGACGAGCCTCGCCGGATAAGATTACCAGTGGGCTCTTCGTCTTCAGCGTCGCCGGTCTCCGCTATCCCCACCGTCGAACGAACCAGCTGCCGCTCCTAACGACAACATCGACTCTAGCGAAACCCTACTCTCACCATCACCAACCCTTCTCCTACCACCGCTGCACGACCATGTAACCACGATTCTATTCTATACCGGTGAGGTATTGATTGGTGACCTCTCGGGAAATGTTTGATATCTAGAAATCATCACAGGTTCTCCCTTTTGCTGTTATTAATTTCATATTAGTCTTGTTTGATTCTACTTCTATGATTTGCAATTGAACAACCTTGGCGGATGTTCTTGATTTTGATTTTTTGCGATTTGGGTTCATCAACATATTTAGGTTGTCACATATTCGAAGCCATGATTTTAGTGATGCCTAGTTTTATTCTTAATTTCCGAATAGGTTGCGGATTGATATGCAGTTTGTAAAATCACTGTTCTTGTTTGAAGGTGTGGTATTTTCTTTAACATTGACAGGATTTGATTAATAAGTTTAAATTTTCATTTTTCTAAAAATGGCGACAAAATTGACATTGGGTGTTTCTGGTGAAATGCTTGTTTTTTTCCTTTTTGATTGAATATTAGGTCACATGATTTTGGGTATAATCTTGATAATTTGAATTGGATTTTATGCATAGTTAAAGTTTTGTGATTAAGTAATATCCTTACGTGATTAACTGCCTTTTAATTTTTTTTTCTTTCTCATAATATTTGACATATTCCATATGCCTATTTATGGTAAATTTGCTTCTAATTGATTTAGTTTATTGATTGATGATTTCAATTATTTGCTTTTCCTTCTATTTCTCTGACTGATTTTACCTGATTGATTGAATTACTCATTAATGAAAACAATCCCCTTAATTGATGTACGAAATATTATTCTTTCTTTATTATTGGGATTATTGATAAACCTCCCCACTATATAAATCACCCTTCTTCATTCTCAAGAGGAGACAATTGACAATTCACACTCTCTCACAAAAAATCTTTAAATAAAGAAACAATTTTATTTTATTATTGCTACACATATCTTTGAAGCATTAATCTTGACCTTTTGGTGGCAATTTATTCTTGAATTGCGTGCATCCTTGATTTTCTTTTTATTATTATTGGTTATCGTCAACCGGCCAGTCTTCTGTTGACGTAATTTTCTTTTATACCTTATATGATGATGCTAGTAAACATGCTTATTGAAATCATTCGGTGTTTTCTTGCTATGTCCGTGTCATGTTATATTCCCGCTTGTATTGCTATTACATATTGTCTCACAGGTATAAATAGACAGTCTCGGGTATTTAAAGAGTCGCCGGAAAGTTCGTGGAGGAGGGCTGAACCTTTTCTTTCTTTCTTTGTTTATTTATTTATTTATTTATTTATTTATTTATTTATTTATTTTTTACTCATGGTGTTGTAATAACTTGGTACAAACGTTATTATTATTGCAATAATAAAATTTGGGGACTACTTCGGGGGCGGGGACTTACGTGCTCTATGAATAGTGTAGATAGACACAACTTAGGATTTATGTTTGTTACGTGCTAAGTGGATCATTTAGGCACACAAAATTAGGATTTATTAACACATGAATCGTTTAGACACTTTTATTAATTGATTCGCTTAGAAATCTTGTTTTAAGGCTTTTAATTAACACTCGACATATTAAATTTAGTTTATGCATGCTAATACCTCATTTGACATGTCCACATTGAATTTAAGCATGGTAATATTTTCAGTACGTTGGCCTACTACATTAAATTTCTGCATGTTAAACACTATAATTTATTAACATGTCATTGCATGTTTTGGCGTGTTAACACAATTTAGGCATATTAAAACAAGTTTGAGCATGTTAATGTTGTGAGCATGTCAATAATTATTTTTTGCACATTAACACACTTTAGCATGTTTAGACACTCGGATTAAGTATGCCATTTCGTGTTTTCAACATGTAAACAATATTTAAGCATGATAATACGGTATGCATGTTAACAATTAATTGTATGCATATTAATGAATTCTTCAACATGTTTAAAACTGTCCAAAACTGGAATTAATTATGTCGTCGCATGTTTTATCATGTAAACACAAGTCTAAAACATGCTAATGTTTTTTAGAGCATGTCAACATTAAACTTTTGCACGTTAATACATTTCAGCATACCAAAACAGTATTGTTCATGCATGTTAAAATAATTAAGTTTCGGCATGTTAAAATAGTAAATTTTAGGCATTTTTTAGTATGTTATTGCATTTTCAGCATATTAATATGAAATTTCTGGACCACTGACATTATTTTCTGCATGTTAAGTATTAGGTTTTAGGCATTTTTAGCACGTTATTGCATTTTTCAGCATATTAATCTGAATTTTCTGCACTATTAGCACAATTGCCCGCATGATAAAAAGTAGATTTTTGAGCATTTTCAACATGTTAAACACTAGATTAAGTACATCATTGTGTGCTTATCATGTTAATATTTTGCTAATTTCTTATACTCATTAGTTTATAACACTTGCACAATGAAATTCGTGAGCACAATTACTTGACATATTTACCACACTTTGACATCCTCTTTTATCAACTTGACAACACATTGTTACATACATGAATCACAGTTATCTTTTGTCATATTAAGCACTTGTTCAACATTTCGATATCATGCCTATAGGTTAATGACATCAAAATAAATAATTATTTGTCTTTGCATGTTTATCACATTAATCAACTTTAATTAACCAAGAGGCTAACTTGGGACAATTATGTGCTACGTGACGTCCTACTTGTTACACGTTTCATGTCCTAGGCAACATTGCTTTATTTTGTCTAGACCATAAAATCAAAATAGCTAAGTCCAATGCCTCTTGAACGATAGGCGGGACGATAGGTATTACTAAAGATGCTAGTTTTATCCTTGTCTTAGAACGCCTTTAGAGTTGACAACCAGCCTAGGTGGGGTGGGATGGTTAGTCATTCGGAAGTGATGATCTCCAACAGACATTAAAGGTAAGACATATGACTTGTCTAAGAGTTCGGTTAGATCTGATTTGCGTAGTTCCATGCGTCTTTACGGTGACTCCTCAGATCTGATTTGCATAAGGTCGTGCCATCATTCCGACCCTACTCATATAAGATATCTTTTTCAGTAGGGTCGTGCGGTTATTCTGACCCTAACCATATAATTTTTCTTTTTCAGTAGGGTCGTGTCATCATTCCGACCCTACTATTTTCAATAGGGTCTTATCGTCATTCTGACTCTATCCATATAATTTCTATTTTTCAGTAGGATTGTATCGTCATTCTGACCTATCCATATAATTCTCTTTCTCGGTAGGATCGTGTCATCATTCCGACTCTACCCATATAATTTTTCGCAAATGGTGACCACTTTTCAACCATCAAATCTAATAATCCGGCACGTGAGTATGTTCTGGCCAGTTCTTCTGTGACTATCTTATTCAAGATCTACTCATCTCTTGATTTCGAGATGACCCATATATTTTATACCAATTTTCGGCAATTTTCCAGCGACACATCGACTTTCTTGCGATGTTTACTACTTTTTGAATCACTTTTTCAGTTTGTTCCATTTCAGTTGAGGTCTCCCAGACATCCAAAGCAGTCCTTATCAGTTTTCTTGCAAATATCTTCACCAAGTCCCTCATCGATCCTCGTATTAATTACATCCATAACAAGCTTGGTACACGTCTTCCATGCACCGGCTTGAGGGGGAGTGTTAGAATATGAGTAAGAATAGGAATATCATATAGAATCCTTCCTGAAAAGGGATTGTAATGTGGTGTCCTATTAGGAAAAGGATTGGAATGTAGTGTCTATAAATAGAGCCTCAATGTAATAATGTAGTTACAACAATTCAATAATATTTTCTCTTATATTCTCACAATATCCACGGTTACTATCTCAATCATCATAAATTGGAGCTCCATTAAAAAAATTCCCAGCTCAAAGGGTATCAAGGCAAGCGTATCAGCTGTCTCCCTTTCTCTTCATTTTCATTATGGAAGGATTAAGCAGAATGATATGCAAAGCAATGTCTTTAAAATGTATCAGAGATTTTAAGGTGGGGACAGAATGCAAGGAAGGGTGGAAACATCCCACATTTTATATGCTGATGATACTTTATTCTCTGTGGGTCTGAAAAAAAGTCAAATGGGATATTTAAGGATGATACTTTTGAACTTTGACACTGCTTCTGGATTAAAAATAAGTTTGTTAAAGAGCTATTGCCTACTTGTACCCAGTAAACAAGGTACAAGATGCATAAAGTTTGGCTTATAACTTGGGATGTCAGGTAGGTAAGCCCACCACTTACCTGGGAATCCTTTGGGGGCTAAATTCAAGAGAAGCTCAATTCAGGAGAATGTTATTGAAAAACTTGGAAGGAAACTAGCAGTCTGGAAAAGACAAATACCTAGCAGGATAGAAACTCTAATAAAGCACACAATAGTTTGCTTGATTCATTTACCTACCTATTTGGTGACTGTCTTTTGCAATGCCAGCCAAGGTGAGACAAACTCTGGACAGAATTAGGAGGAATTTCTTGTGGGATGGAAACAAAGAAAGATTTCCACCTTGTAAAATGGGAAACCGTGCTACTGAACAAAGAGGAGGGTGAATTGGATATTAGGAATTTAAAGATGCAAAATAAAAGACTATTGATTAAGTGGTTGTGGAGGTATGAAGGGAGGAAACCGTGTTAGGAAAAGGTGATTTTCCACAAACAAGGGGTCAAATGGAATGGTGCACTAGTTCGATCAATACTCGACATGGTCTGGGACTTTGGATATACATTAAGAGTCTATGGCCATACTTTGAACACGTGGAAATCAAAGGGGGGAGACAACAGAAGAACAAATTTTTGGCAGGATTCATGGATAGGCACACACCTCTTGGAGTTAAATATGCTAAAAATTTTGTGCAGATGCAGGGATTACAGTATTTGACTGTAGAAAAAATAGGTGTTGGTGCCTTAACTTCAGAAGGAACTCTTTTGACTGGGAAGTGCTAAGGATGGTCACTTTTGCAAGAGCTAGAAGAAGTATCAGTTATACCTGAAGAAACAGATTCTCTAATCTGGGTAGAGCAGAAAAGTGTGAAGTTCTCGTAAAGGCGTGCCACATGAGGCTGAATAAGAGAAACAAAAGCAATTTTAACTAGCCAAGGAAAAAGATATGGAAGACAGAAGCAACGTACTAGCTGCTTTCTTTATGTGGGAGGTAGCACATGATGCTTGTTTGACTTGATGCAATCTTTAAAAGAAGAGAATGACGATGTGCACCAGATGTATCCTATTTAAAGAGAAGGACGCGAATGGCAGTCACTTGTTTTTGCATTGGTCATGGGCTAGACGGATTTGGAGTTTGTTCATCTCCATGTTTGGGAGGTCTTCGGTGATGTTGCAGTCAGTTCAAGAATTATTGGCATGTTGGGGTACGTAGGGCAGAAGCAACCAATGAATGGGCTTTGGAACACCATCCCTCCATGCATATGTCGGGTAGTATGGCAGAAAAGAAATTTTAGATGTTTTGAGGGCAAATAAATGCTTGTATAAATAGTGCAACATAGATGTTTATGCCCGCTGGCTCTAAGGAATAATTTCAGGTTGTAGAATGAAGGGTTTATCGGAAACAGTCAGCGTACATCATATCCTCTTCAAACCCCACTAGTGAGACTACGTTGTGTATGTTGGTGTGGTTGTATAGGCTTGCCAAGGCTAGGGAGCTGAGGACTCGTGACCTTGATCAAGTGATGTGCATCAAGGGGGAGGATGGCAAAGTTTTGGTACAGGACGTCCTTATTAGGAGAAGGTGGCGGTTTTATTTCCATAAACTCTTGTCACAGAGGTTAGTCTCCACAATGCAGTCGTGTCACTGAGGCTAGCCTCCACGATAGCCTTCGTGCCACGAAGGCTATGAAATCCTGCTTTTTTATTTAAGGTTCAAGAAGCATTTTGATCTTTTGACCTCTCTCTAAACACCCAACTGACATTTTAATATCTAAGAGGGGAATTATTTTCTCCATTCCTCATCAGTTAACAAAGTAAAATCATTCCCCATTCGCAAAAACACAAAAAATGAAAGTTTCTTCCAAGAATTTACCATTCAAGGTCCCAATTCAATGTTTTCTTCGATGATTCAAGCAATTCAGGTATGCGGGTATTCAGTGAGGTTCTCCTTTTATCTTCATGCCCAAAATTATGATTTTCATTTGTCACACCCCTTTTTTTAACCAAAAAGATATATTTTTAGAGTTTGAACGGATTTTTATTATTAAGTGACAAAAGATAAAATGTATTTAAAAAATAATTCTTTTTCATTTGAATTCAGAGTCGCCACGTGACATAAATCGGGTGTGCCAAGTCACCTTTGGAAATTCTTTTTCAGAATGATTTGACTCTTTAAAAAATTGATCCACGAACATAGAATCTTGTTAAAGAATTCTGTTGACCAAAGGGAAGGTGTTAGGAACCCCTCGGTCCCGTGGTTCTACCTCGATCATTTTGTAGAGTATATCGGCTATTATGACGCTATGAAGTGAATAAACCACATAAAACACAATGCAAACAAAGCAAACAAAGCAAACCGAATTCTGAAAAAATAGTGTCCAGTTCAATTATTACACTCCGAAATAAAAGGTACTGAAATAAACCTACACTAATCTATTATAATCCTACACTATGCTCTACCCGATGCCTTTATCACGATCGGTATTTCGAGTACAAAATATCACGGGGCATTTCCCGATAACAAATACATTTTTTCTCGGGGCATTTCTGGGACAAATGAATACAATTGAGTCAAATGCGATAAGATAAACCATTCAACAAACACTTCAAATCATCCAACAATTCACAATCCTAAATTTGCCTACCCGGCCTACTATTTGTCTATCAATTTCAACTCATCATGATACTATTGCGTTTAACAACATCAATACTTATTCTGAATCAAACAATCATCGATGAATCAAAATAACCAATATTTATCTTTATCAATTTTCAATTCCCGCCCACTTCATTCTCGACCCCATGATTAACCAATTCTTATATAAAATCAACCAATCAAATCAAGACAATTACGAAAGCTCAAAACACATTCAAATATACCACAAAATCACATCTTTAACCCATCCAATTAAGTAAAATGAAGAGAAGGAGTTGAAGAATTAGACCTTAGAAGAATCTTCCAAAATTGATGTTTTATTCTAACTAAATTTGGTAGAATCCGCATCGGAAACCTCAAATCAAGCCTCAATACGAACCCACTAACTCGAATCAAAGCTCAGTAATGTACGAATCTGACCCCAATCCTATTTTATGATTGAACGACATTTCCCGATAGGTTGGACGACGGTGGAGCTTGGTTTTATGATGGATTTATGCTAGAGTCACGGTTTTTATTTAAACGGAGCTACGATGAGCTCGGAAATCCCAAAAATTAGAGAATATGATCGGATTTATGATGATAGCGGTGTTTCCTGGTCAATCTTCGACGGATTTCTGCTGCAACAGTAATAACAAGACCCAGGGAAATATTTCTCGATCGATTTCTGGCGAGAAACTCATCGGAGCTCTGTTTTCTCTACCCTGATTCTCTCACAATGTAAGTTCAATGAGTTCTCGATTTGTGAGTGTATGTGTGAGCATTTTTGGTGACCTCTGTGTGTTTTTGGCGAGCTGTGTGTGAGTGATCAATGAAAATGGAGTCTCTCTCTCTCTTTTTAATTTTTTTATGGTGTTTCCCTTCTCCGGTGTAGTGTGTGTGTATATATATGTAGAGTTATATTACTGTGTATTCAATGGAAAAATCCTCTCTACATGGTGTGAATATGTGATATAGAGCTGAAAGTGTATGTGTATTGAGACGTGTCTGCGTTGCTGTGTATGAAAAAAATAGAGAAAACTCCCTCCCTATTCTATGTGTGTATGTATATCAGTATATTATGTGAGAAGTGAGTATATAGAATATGTGTATGGATTATTGTCGTATTCTGTTAAGGGAAAAGAAATGGAGAAAATGTGAATGGGGTAGGGGTTGGGTAGGGTAGTGAGGTGGTTAATTTTGATTAGTTAGGTGGTTAATTTATTTGGGTGAGGTGTCAAAGTTGTTAGGAATTTTGTTATTTTTTGTGTTTTTGTGAAAGAATTATGGAATGGCGTGAGGGTGCGTGATAAGGTAAATGAGTAAAAATAATATTAGGGAGGGACAAAATTACGTGTCTACATCATGCCCCTCTTTGGATGTAAACACAAAGTGTTTTCATACAAAGAAGTAGATAACGACGTAGAATTTTGACCCGACCATTATTAAAAGAAAGGAACAGAAGGAAGAAGGACAACTGAGTTGGAGAGTCGAGTGAGGTCTCATCGAGGTTCTGGTCAGCGGCTCTGTCATTACATCAAAAATGAAAATTACAAGTTAAAAACATAAATAAAATTACAGAAGTCCAATCTATGCTGCTTTCCTTGACTCTTGACTAGCTATTTCATCATCCTATTCTTCAGGCGGGCTCCTGACTTGCATGTTCTTCACCCTGTTCTCCAGGCGGGCTCCTAACTTGTAATTTCTTTAACTTGTTGCTTGGATTTCAATTTCTTTACCCTGTTCTCCAAGCGGGCTCCTGACTTGCTATTTCTTCAATATGTTGACTTTCAATTTCTTCATCTTATTACTTGACTTTTAACTTCTTCACCTTGTTGCTTGACTTTCCATTTATTCACCCTGTTCTTTAGGCGAGCTCCTGAAATCACATCAAAACTAGAAAGAAAATTATTCTAATCAAAGATTATTATAAAGAGAGATTCCATTTGCCAGAAAAGTAAAGTTTCAAACAACAAGAATTAAATTTTTCCCCAGTTTATCATCAGAGGACTTTTGTGAAAGTCACATCATAACTACTTGAAAAACCCAAACAAGGAAATACATCTTCTATGGGTTACTTGGAATGATTTGACTAGAAAGTGCATTTTCTATGAGTCAAAGGGAATGACTCGACTAAAAAGTACATCTTCTAAGAGTCAAAGGGAATGACTCGACTAGAAGGTACCTCTTCTAGGAGTCAAGGGGAATGACTCGACTAGAAGGTACATCTTCTAGGATTCAAGGGGAATGACTTAACTGGAAGGTACATCTTCTAGGAATCAAGGGGAATGACTCAACTAAGAAGTACATCTTATAAGAGTCAAGTGGAATGACTCGACTAGAAAGTATATCTTCTAGGAATCAAAGGGAATGACTCGACTAAAAGGTACATCTTCTAGGAGTCAAAGTGAATGACTCGACTAGAAGGTACATCTTCTAGGAGTCAAAGGAAATGACTTGACTAGAAGGTACATATTCTAGGAGTCGAGGGGAATAACTCGACTAGAAAGTACATCTTCTAGGAGTCAAGGGGAATGACTCAACTAGAAGTTACATCTTCTAGGAATCAAGGGGAATGACTCAACTAGGAAGTATATCTTCTAGGAGTCAAGGGGAATGACTCGACTAGAAATTATATCTTCTAGGAATCAAGGGGAATGACTCAACTAGAAGGTACATCTTCTAGGAGTCAAAGGGAATGACTCAACTAGAAGGTACATCTTCTTGGAGTCAAGGGGAATGACTCGACTAGAAAGTACATCTTCTAGGAGTCAAGAGGAATGACTCGACTAGAAAGTACATCTTCTAGGAGTCAATGGGAATGACTAAACTAGAAATTACATCATCTAGGAGTCAAGGTGAATGACTCAACTAGAAAGTACATCTTTTATGAGTCTAGGTGAATGACTCAACTATAAGGTACATCTTCTAGAAGTCGAGGGGAATGACTCTACTAGAAGGTACATCTTTTGGGAGTCGAGGGGAATGACTCGACTAGAAGGTATATCTTCTAGGAGTCAAGGGGAATGAATCGATTATAAGGTACATCTTTTATAAGTCAATGGGAATGAATCGCCCAAAAAGTTCATCTTCCAGGAGTCAAAGAGAAATCAAGAAGTGTATCACCTAGCAATTGAAAATTGAAATACCTGGATAAGAAAGTGTCTCCGAGGGATATAGGATGATGAATTTTTACCATGATTTGATTATCAAACTTGTGCAGCAAAATTGCTTTCTGCATTTGTAGAAGTGAGGAATTGGATCCCTTGATATTTGTGCTCTGAAGTCCTTGGTTTGAAGGTAACATGTTTCCTGTTTCATCAAAGAAAATTTGTGAGTTTAAAACATGGTGGCTAGTTTATGGCTTTAGCTTTCGCGACAATCGATCTTGCCCTCATCACATTTAACTTTGTTCCAACCCTTAGCATATGTTATTGACTTGCTGTATCGACCCAAACTTAGATTATTAGAGCTGTGCCATGCTTCTCAGATAAACCCGTTGAACCTTGGTATTTCCATGAGTTCCCAAACTTATCTGTTGGCAAAACTTTCTACATCCCTTATTTCAGTTCACAATTATGTCTCTTTCATGTGCTGACCTTTTTGTTTTGCTTTGTGCAATTAAAGAAGTTGGTAGCAAGTTTTGAAATATTTTATCACTTGTTTTGACATGGACTTGACTCAAAGACACGAGAAAATGACAAAGATTTTTTTATTTGGATAACTGACTCAAGAAAATAAAAATAAAACTATAGAGAAGAAGGAAAATATAATGAATGTCCCCATTAAAAAAGAGAAAAGAAAATTTTATCAGAAAGTGACAGCCAACTCTAATGATTATGACATGCATTTTGGATTAAGCTGCCTGATCTTTCTATCCAATCAATTGTTGTTGAGTTAATGGCCTTGAAATTGAGTTACTTCCTTTGGACAATCGCATTAAGAGACCTCATTCGGCTAGTGACGCCTTGAAGGGTTTTCACCAACAAGCCTCTCTCATTTTCTTTCTCTCAGCTCACCATTGCCCTATGGTTTGCTAATGAGACTCTTATTTTTTATTTCTCTTATCTTAGAATAGTCTTATGGTGCCCGTGAGGATTTTCACCGATAAGACTCTCTCATTTTATCTCTCTCAACTTACTATCACCTTACGGTGCCTGTGAGGGTTTTCACCAATAAGTCTCTCTCAATTTTATTAATCTCCTGATTCCTTTAGCTGAGGAAGACAAGTAGTTTCCAAAATGCATCATCATATACATTGCATGCTTAGCCTTAATATTCTCAAAGATTGATCTAATGGTCTTTCTTTGGTTGTAAATTGGCTTTTGGATAAGGTTAGAAGAAAGGATGGAATGAGGCTCAAATGATGCTTGAAGTGGGGTGGGACTTACAACTTTTGGAATCGACTCAAACAACAAAGATTAACACATGCCCCAATTTCTTTCGACTGGTTAATCTAAATTGTTATTTGGTTGGACCGAGCCCAGAGTAGGGCAACCTACGTATCTCACTCCCGAGAGAGAAGAATCAGGTCATATGTAGTTTCGACAACTTGTTCGTTTTCTTGACTCTGATTTCTCTTCTTTTATTGAATCCTTTTTCTCTTTGGGACCTTTTCTAACTCTATTTTTCTTGACACTCTTCTTATTCTTTCTTTTTGACATACTTTTCTTTTTCTTTACTCTCTTTGTTTGAATTTTTTTGACTTTATTCTTTTACTCGACACTTTTTCTTGAACTTTGTTGACTCTATCTTGATTCCAAAAGAGGGGTATGAAAGAAAATATAACTAAAGCTCAAATGGGGTAAACGAAGGATAACACAATATTTGGATAGCAGAATGAAATATTTGGATAGCAGAATGAAGGATAACACAATACTTGTATTATCAATCTTTAACAATACAAATACACATCATGCATTATGAAGTGAAAGATGAATATCATTTGTGACACTTTAACAACACTAACTTTAACTGAGCATGTGTGTTACTTCTTCTTCTATACTTGTCAAACATATAACTCCACCTTTGTTGTACATCCCTCTCATCGAATGATCCATGCATTCGTGGAGCTGATAATCTTTCTGTTCCTCTTGATATAGGATCACTCATCCACTGTTTGACCTAATTGAGATATGCCTTTCAATTAATGGCCAAGTTATTATTTTGATTTTCAAAATAATTACCTTAATTTTCAAAGAAGGCTTCAGCTTTTCACCAAATGTCTCATCACTCTACCTATTTTCTCAAATATTTTTTTTCTAACTTTAGCCCTCTGATTCAAAGTTCATGCTTAAACTGGATTTTAAGATCTGGCTGAAAATCCGCTAGCATGTCATATCACTAGAATCAACATAAAATGTACTATGTAAAGAAAATGAACAAACAACACATATTTAAAATACAAAGGGAAAGAGACACTTTATTTAGTTGAAATAAAAGATAGAATGGCTTGAACATAAATGACAAAGCGACAAAACAAGATGATCCCAAACTATAACCCTGAAATAATTCGTATAACAGAAAAAAACAAAACAAAAAAAACTACCAAACATCCATCCTAGCAGGGAAAAGAGTGCCTTCCCAATTGATGAGCTTGACATCTTAGCCATTGGTTTGCATATCAGCATGACTATAGCTTTCCTCACTGTCAATGTTCTGCACCATAATTGATCTATATTGAATTATCTTTTCAATTTCTCTTTTCAAATCCCGATAAACTTCAATACTATGACCCTGAACATCAGAATGATACGCACATCTTACATTAGGATAAAAAAAATTCTAGAACACAAATTAGGAGTATGACCAAAGAGAGGAGTGATCATGCCCCATTGTACCAATCTCTGAAATAAATTGGCATACGACTCTCCAATTGGTGTGAAACTATCTCTCAACTTCTGCCTCATTTCATTGTTTGGCTAGGATAAAAAATTTGGCTTAGAAGGGCTTTGGTGTGTTTTTGGAGTTAGAGGATGATACAAGTGAAATGGCCATCTTAACTTTCGATGATATCCTTCAAAGTCACTACATGAAGAATCAAACTTTAGTCGTATGGAGGGAACGGGGTCATGGTTGGAGGGATCATTATGAGCATGCCATTGGACAAACCCGAGTGTGGAAGAATGCTTGGATCCTTGAAGACTTGAGGACTCTTGGGGTGGACCACACTTCGTTGGTTCACGGTTTTGGCTCCCTTCATTAAGGGAATTTTGGTCACTTAGCCTTAAGGGCATTTTGAACAATTCATAGTGTTTTCCAACACACCAAGGCCACCCCTTGGTCATTAAGGGTGTCTTGGTCATTTTGCCATGTAATAAGCTACGCTATATATAGTCTCTTTTTGGTCTTTTCTTACTAGTTTTTGAATGATGAAATATTAAAACATTGAAAGTCCTTCCTTTGAGAGTAGAATACCTTAGTATAGTCTTAGTTAGGGCTTGGAAAAACTATTGTAGTTTAGGGCTTGGAAAATCCAATATTGACATTTGCTTAGAAACGGTGGTTCTTGAGGTGAGTTGATTCCCTTAGCGGTCACCGTAAGAAGATTGGTGTTTGATTATTGTGACTTTGAGGGTCTCTTCGTTCAATACATGTGTTGGTTCTCATTGCTTCGTAAGATCTTATGTCATCTTGCCTATCCCTATCTTATTTCACTTTGTATGTTTGTATCTTATCTTCTTTATCTCGTGTATTTGCGTTGTTACCGTGACTTGTCTCTATCTTGCTCTTGATTTCTCCTTGTGTTGTGGACTATTTTAGCACTTCGTAGATCATTCCCGTATCATTTGGTATCAGAGTAAGAATTGATTTTGTTCCAACAAAATCAATCTTGGGCTTGTTAGTTGAAAAATAAAAAAAAAGTGTTGAAAAACCAAAAATCTCAAAAAAAAAAGAAATATGTCCTGTTTTTGTGTTTGAGCTGAAATTTGAGACTTAGATTTAGGAGATTTTAGTGTGTTTTGTTTGTTTCTAGTGTTAGGTTCTTGTTCCCTAACACTAAGTGAGTCTAGATCTTGGATTTGAGCTTAATCCGGGTGGTTTTGAGATGTTCACCATTGTTGAGTTTAAGGTTGAAGAAACTAGTAAGGTGAAGCTCGAAATTGGAAGGGTTGTTGTTGATATTGTGGCTTTAAAAATGCATGGTTGTGTTATGGAGTTTAACGTGAGCAAAAGTAATCCAAAATCATTCAATTTGGAGTTCATTTGGTTTAGTTTCAATCTTTTGAGTGTTCTTGTTGTTCTTCATGTTCATCATTTATTGTTGAACAAGAACATTCAATAGGTGTGGTTTGATCTTAAAAAGTGGAGAAAAAAGTGTAGTCTTTTGTTAGTCTTGAAACATATCCCAAAGAACATACAAAAAAAGAAAGGGGACAATAGGACTTTCAAAAAGACTCATTACCAAAAGAGAGTAAGGGCACATACCAAGACAAACAAAAGAGGAAAGGAGACAAAGGCTTTCAAAAAGGTGTCTTGCCAAAAAGGTGCAAGGAAAGTCAAAGTCTTTTGAATTTTGAAAAAGGCTCTAAGTCTTGTGCTTTCCCTCCTTTAGCTGATTTTTCACTCTCCCAAATTAAAAATTTGACCAATCCAAATTGCAAACTGCCATGTCACCAAATTTCCATGTCACTAAACTGCCACATCATCTAGTGCCACATCATCAACATTCCAAAAAAAACTTGACGCTCAAATTTCAGATTTTAAAGTTTCTTTTCTTTGTTTTGTTAGTTTCATTTCTTGATTCTGGTACTAATTAGCAACTAGTAATCACCTACTAGATTGTGAATTAGTTTTTGAATTCGTTTTTATCGTGTCTTCGTTATTTGTGTGCTTTTCTCATTTTTAATCCGTCATAACTTTTTGTTTCAAGTTCGTAAGTAAAATTTTCTGTCTTGTGTCTTGAGTCGATCAAACAAGAATCTATTCCGGCCATTAAGTAGAATTGACATCTTATTGACTACCGGAGTATAAGCAACTTTCAATATTCGTCGCTCTAATTGTGAGGATCACAAAAGTGAGTGTCTACGAGTGTTGGTGAAGAGATTTTACTACTAATCTTGTTTGTTTTCTTTTCTTTTTTTTTTTTTTTTTTTTTTTTGGTTAGGTACCATGGCTTCCCTTAATTTCAAGGCCACGTGTGATCGCATCAATAATGATCTTAAAGATATGCAACGGCACATTGAAATTATACGCCAATTGTTACCTAAGATTTTCCCTCAAAATCCAATTCCTCTTATCCAAACAACTTGCGATAAGAGCTTCCCAAAGAAAGTTGCTGCCCAAGTTCTTGAAGGACCTTCACACCAAGGTAAAGATGAACATACTATGAACTTCAAGGTAACATAGCTAACTCTTACACTTTTGTGCATGTGAATGATGATCGTGTGGCCAATAAGCCGTTGAGTGTGAGTAGTAGCTTACCTACATGTAAGTATATTGATTCTTTTCTATTTGTGGATGATGAACATATTGTGCGAGTAGATACACTAGTTAATCCTATTGATGACCGAATTGACTCTTCTTGTAAGTTCGATTTGTGTCCACCTAGTGTTGAAGCTATTATGTTGAATGGAAGTACATCGTCGTGTGAAAATTGTGTTGACCAACTCGTGTGTAAAACTTGCCCACCACTTGAGTTTATATGTGATGTGATTAATGAATCTCAAGTGAGTGAAGAATTTGAAAATATTGGTCAAGGAAATAGGAGTGAACCCGAGAGCTCTTCTTGGGGTAATCTTGTGCTTGAAACCTCCTTGAAACTCGATATTGATCTTTTAGAGAGTGAGGAACTTGCTTGTTCCAAATATGCCCGTGGGTTGGATAATGCTCTCTTTAGGTATAATGTCTTGTTTGAAGATGATATAAATACTCCTACGGAGCCTAGTGGTGAAGATGATGGTATAGATTGCCTTGGAGGATATAGCCTATATACTAACCCACTATGGTGTGACAACCTTCCTCCTAAAGATGGAAATCTCTTCTTGGAAGATGAGAGTAATCTTAAGGGCAAGGAATGCGTGGTCTTGGAAGCTACTCCTTCTTCTACTTTGTGTGACTTTATTATTGAGAGTACTCATGATGATGGTTGGGAAACTAGTAGTGAGTACACACATGAGGGCACCCTAGTAGAAGTCAATTTGAGTGATACCTTTATCTACTCTCTACTTTCTCTGGATTATATGTATGCTATTGTAGAGAGAGTGTCGTTTAGATTGGGTGTAGACCACGGGAAAGGGAAGTATTGTCTAGACCCGTGTCTATGGCCACTCTTCCCGTTTGACCCTGGTGCCAAATATAGAAATGGTAATGTTGGTGCACCCAACTTATTGCTTGGTCTACATGACAAGCAAAACGTAGCTCTTGATGAATCCCATAACAAAATCCTTTGCACATCTTTCATTGAGTTTTTACTATTCCCTTCAAAGGATCCTTGGTTATACTCTAAATATGTGTCGCCTTGGCGTGAAGATGTTTATATTATGCTAATCCTAACCCTCATGCCATGAGGATGTTGTGTTTGTTTGTACTTTTTCTATTTTGCAAGGTACGGATTTGAGGTCGAATCCTTTTCAAGAAGGGGGGGGATGATACAAGTGAAATGGTTGCCTTAGCTTTGGATGATATCCTTCAAAGTCACTACATGAAGAATCAATCTTTGGTCATATGGAGGGAACGGGATCATGCTTGGAGGGGTCATTATGAGCATGCCATTGGACAAACCCGAGTGTGGAAGAATGCTTGGACCCTTGAAGACTTGAGGACTCTTGGAGTGGACCACACTTTGTTGGTTCACGGTTTTAGCTCCCTTCATTAAGGGAATTTTGGTCACTTAGCCTTAAGGGAATTTTGAACAATTCATAGTGTTTTCCAACACACCAAGGCCACCCCTTGGTCATTAAGGGTGTCTTGGTCATTTTTCCATGTAATAAGCTACGCTATATATAGTCTCTTTTTGGTCTTTTCTTACTAGCTTTTGAATGATGAAATATTGAAACATTGAAAGTCCTCCCTTTGAGAGTAGAACACCTTAGTATAGTCTTAGTTAGGGCTTGGAAAAGCTATTGTAGTTTTGGGTTTGGAAAATCCAATATTGACATTTGCTTAGAAACGGTGGTTCTTGAGGTGAGTTGATTCTCTTAGCGGTCACCGTAAGAAGATTGGTGTTTGATTATTGTGACTTTGAGGGTCTCTTCGTTCAATACACGTGTTGGTTCTCATTGCTTCATAAGATCTTATGTCATCTTGCCTATCCCTATCTTATTTCACTTTGTATGTTTGTATCTTATCTTATTTATCTCATGTATTTGCGTTGTTACCGTGACTTGTCTCTATCTTGCTCTCGATTTCTCCTTTTGTTGTGGACTATTTTAGCACTTCGTAGATCATTCCCGTATCATTTGACTCTGAGGAGTTGGTGTGTTCCATTGTGGGTAAGATAGGGGTTGAACATATGGTTGTGCATTATATATTAGATATGGAGATGGGGGAATAAAGTATAATGGATTTTGGGAGTGATTATGTGGAGCTTAGGCATGAACTTGAGCTTGAGCCTGAGAGTAACAACGACGTGGTGTAATACCCCGTATTTTTGGGCTAGTCTTTGAACCATCGTTCCTACATGTATAAGCTATAATCTAAATGATTCCCATTCAAATATGAGTTTCAATATCTTTATCCCCATGTTTGATTTGCTTTTGAGGTGAAAATTTTTCATAAGAATCACTTAGAACAAAGTTGAGCTTAGAGTAGAGCCTTTGATTCGTCCAAAGTTTGGTATTCAATTCTATAAGGGACTACTTTAAATGTGTATAACTTGGTATATACATAGATTTTTGCAGCTCAAGACCCACCACATTGTAGATAATTGAATTAGCTTTCCAACGATACCAATTTCACCTTAATCCGACACCCAATCGAAAAGTTATGGCATTTTTTGTGTTAGGCAGTAAGCCGATGAGATAGCGACGCGTCAGCCACCACGTTACGGAACTGTTTCACAAGTAAATTCTGTTTCTAAAGGGTCTAGGGGCACTTTGGTCACTTCCCCTCACTCAAATCCGCCCATAACACTTAATTTCAGCCCCCAAAAGCATTATACACTCTATTATTCATCTTTTCTCTCAAATTTCAGCCCCCAAAAACATTATACACTTCAACAAATTTTCTTCAAGAAAAGCAAGAACTCAAGTTTCCTAATTCAAGAATGCTTTCAAGATTGTGTTTCTCCTTCAAGATTAAAGCTTTAAGGTGTGTGAGAGTTCAACCATGGGTCCTCTTTCACTCATGGAGCCCAAAAACCCTTTTTAGTTAAATAAAGAATGAATTTTCCATTATTATGGTATTTCGTATGTTCAAGAAAGATTGAATTTCATGTTTTCATGGTGTTTTTAATTTTATTCAGTCCATGTATGATTCCATGCAAGATTTTAAATTCCTCATGCCATGAATTTGAATTTTCCATTCTTTATTCAAGTAAACTCCATGATAGATCCTAAATTCTTGATGTTTAGCAATATTCTTATGTTTTAAATTCACGCCCTCCATATGTTTGATGAATTTCCCATATCATGTTCAAACAATTTCAAGATGAATCCCCAAGTTATGAATTTTGCCATGTAATTCTATTGTTCTCTCATGTTTAAGACATTCTTACGTTCAAGCTATGATCTTTACATGTTTTGATGAAACACCCATGCCCTATTTCAAGCAAATTTCATGTGAATTCCTAAATTTATGATTTTAGTTATGTAATCATGCTATGCTCCCATGTTTAAGATATTCCTATGCCCAAGTTCATGATCCCCATGTATTTGGTGAACTGCCCCATGTTCAAGTGTTAATCTCCATGTGTTTGATGAAATGCCCAAGTGATGGGTTTCTTTAAATAAGACTTACTTATTATGGTCTCAAATGCGCTCATGTGTTCTTATTGTTTGGGCTATCGAATCCTGGGGGTTATGAATTCCCAAAATTTAGCTGTTGTCTAGTTTTCTAGTATCTACAAAATGATTTCAGTTATACTATAGGAAATATCATTCAGTCAATAATATGGTCAGTTGTGAGTCCGATTAAGTTAGCTTAGTCCGGTTTCAGTCCCAGTATCAGTTTATACGTTAATAATTACCTTAGAAGTTGTATGCACTGTTATTTGCAGAATACCATGACCTGAGCTTATCAGTTATCAGTTAACAGTGCATGCACTAGTTAGTATTCCAAGTCAGTTTAGTAGGGAGTAGGATTTAGCACCGAGCAAACCCAGGGATGAAGGCTCACCTGCTAGTTGAGGGTGTGACCTTTAGTAGCAGTCCCCGCATTCCAGAACTACGTAGCCAGCGCAGGTTGAGATATCAACCTGCCAGTTGAGGGTTGATCTCATACGGGTACCTGCCAGTTGAGGGTAACCCTTAGTCCTTCAGGACAACACTAGTTTAGTGGATCCACAATGCCAGTGTTAGTACTCGTGGCACGGTACTGACACCCTTCCAATTGGGGTTACAGGTTGGACCCGATTAGCTCATATTGGGGCATGTCGGTTAAAGGATACCTCCGACAGTCTCAGTTCAGTATTCAATTTAGAACTCAGTTCAATTTCAGGTTTGCTTGACCATAACGTGCAGTTATCAACTATTCAGTTATCAGTATTTTAGTACTTCAGTTTACAGACTATTTCAAAATCATGTTATACGCTTGGTCTTGCATTCTTAGATAATACAGTTTTCTCGCATTCATGCTCAGTTATCTCATGTTGCTCAGTCAGTCCTTACCTCATATGCATAATACTCTACCGTTTTAGTCCAGTTATTCAGACTAAGTACAGTTCAGTCTTACATGACCAATATTCAACTATTAGTCATTCAGTTAATCAGATAGGTTAATATGTTTATGCATTTGTGCTTAGTGTGATTGTATATTCAGATCCTCAATTTATGTCAGTTTCCATCATGTAGTTTCAGACCCAGTATTCATACAGTATCCATGTTTTACCATATCCCAGCTTTAGTTCTACTTATGTTATTAAAGTAATTTTTTACAGAAACTAAGGGTAGAGATTCACCATCTTATTAGAGTATGTTTATCACTCATGCTTTAAGATGTTTTCAACTTTCAGTTTATTCCAGCCTATTGGTGAGTCTACTTACACTTAGCATGTATGTTTTAAGATTACGTATGAAATTAGTTTTACTTATTGCATTCACTCCTGCATAGTCAGTACATTCCAGAAGTACTGGTCCACATATACGTCTGTGTGGCTACATTATTTCATAATGTAGGTACCAGTTGTATCCCGCACATCACGATCAGACAACTGCAGATTCCAGCCAACAGGTGATGAGTTCTCCTACTTCGGGAACTCCAGACAGTTTTAGTTCATGTACAGTTCATTTATTTTCAAGTGTATTGATTAGTGGTAGTTGGAGGCATGTCCCAGCTATCTATAGTCAGTATAGTAGAGGCTTCATAGATGTCAGTCAAAGTCAGTCATGTAATTTTAGTTTTTTTCTCAGTTTTAATCAGATTGTAAACTTTATCGGTATTGTACTTATTCAGATTATGACATGATTATGCTTCCGTATAGTAAGCTCAGTTATTTTATACATTTTAAATTAGTTGCTCAACAACATGCCAGTTCATGGGTTAGCTTGGGATCATTTGTGGTTCCACCGTGTGACGATTAGGGGGTAGTCTCGAGTCGTTACACGTGGTCTTCTTGACTGTGCCCGCTGTCCAACTATATTAGCAGATGCATCTTCCTCATTCTTCTTCCCTCCAACACTTTCTAAACCCTTTTGAATTGCTTGAGTAGTCGCTTTCAATATTGCAAAAGTCACAATGCGACCGGTCTTAATTCCATCTTCTACCATCTCCCCCATTTTAAGGACCTCAATAAACGGTTTGCCTAATGCAGGTAACAAGTGTTGATAATATGCTTCGTCCTGTGCTTGAATAAACACCTCCACTATCTTACTTTCTATCATTGGCGATTTCACCCTAGCAGCTTGTTCACGCCATCTAATCGCATACTCCCTAAAAGTTTTAGTACTCTTCTTCTTCATATTAGTTAGGGATTTCTCATCGGGGATCAACTCTACATTGTATTGGAATTGTTTCACAAATTCATTAGCTAGGTCATCCCAACTATTCCACTTGTCGATGTCTTGATCAACAAACCATTCTGAAGCTAGACTTGAAAGTCTCTCACCGAAATAAGCCATGAGTAATTCTTTCTTCCCTCCAGCGCCCCTTAGTTGGTTACAATAATGCCTCAAATATGTCACTGGGTCCCTATGTCCATCATATTTCTCAAACTTTGGCATTTTAAAACCATGAGGGAGATTAACACCTGGAAACATGCACCGATATTTATACGAGACACTTTTGTAACCCTCGAGTCCTTGGAAGTTCTTCATAGCCAGTTCCAAACTTCTCAATTTTCTAATTATTTCCTTTTGTTTTTTTGTCATAATAGGCTTCTCAATGTTAAAAGGAAATGCAGGCGGTTGAGTGTAGTCATAAAGAACAATCGACTAAAATGTGGGCTTAGGATCATAATATTGATCACAAAAAATATTCAATACATGCTCTCCTGTATAGTGTGGAGGCACAACCGGTGGATGCACATCAAAAGTAGAAGCTTCAGGTGGGGGTGGAGTCGCAAAAATAGGAATTTCAGGTGGAGCGGAGTATGGTAGTTTTGTATTGAGGATCTAGGAGAGAAATATTGGAAATGTTAGGATAGTGTTGCCCTGAAGTAAATCCTGATGGATGTTGATGCGTGTCAATAAAATAGGGTATTGTGCATGTGACACTGGAGGCAAGCTAGAAAGATATTCCAGATTATCAGTTGGAAATGGAGAAGGCGGCAACCCATTAGCCCAAGCTCGATGCATTTCTATCATTTGCTGCCTTGATTTCTGAATCTCTTCATTAGCTACTAAATTCTCATCCCCCGAACTCCCTATCTGATTAGTGACAATAACCTCGGTATTCTTGTTGTCCATAACTTTCTCTTTGACTTGGTGCAATATGGAGGACCATCCAAAATCCCACAAACCAACTACCTTAAACTAACTGAACAGGAGATAACAAATGCATTAGAGTTCAACACTTTTTAATAACCTCTTTTTTATTATTATTATTTTTTTCTAAAAAAGATCACCAAACCTAAGAAGGGCGCCTACGTATCTCTCTCCCGAGAGAAGAGAATCAGGTGTGCATAGTTCGTGAAGTTTTGGCACAACATGACCAATCAAGCTCTCTTTCTTTTTTCTTGAAACTTTAAGAAGAAAAAAAAAAAACAAATTGTCAAAAGAATTGACGAAAATCTTTTTAGATTTCTAGCTTTAATTTTTTTATACAAAATGAAACCTATGATTACCAAAGAAAATCTTTTTGGGTTTTCGATTTTGAATTTCATACGAAAATAAAACTTGAAACTATTAAAGGAAAATCTTTTTTATAGTTTTCTTTTAAAGATGTATATGACACCTACTCTAATAAAGAGTGTAGAAAATCTTTTTGAATTTTTTTAAATAAGATCACCGAACCTAGAAGGGCTGCCTACGTATCTCACTCCCGAACGAGGAGAATCAGGTGTGCGTAGTTCATCCAGATTTGACAGTTAAGGATTAAATAACAAACTGAACCCTGGCTTGAGAACACGACCAATGACAGACGATAAACAACATCAATAAAATGTGTTTTGAGTTTTCAATTTGACACTTCACATAAAACTGACACTAACAACTATGAAAGAAAAATCATTTTGGTATTTTCGTGATAAGAAATGTACAAAACTTTTACCATCTTTTTTGAATTTTCCTTTTGTAACAGCTCCTTTTGAAAAAAATCTTTTTGAAATTTTCGAATTATGAATACTTGCTAAAGTAACAAAAGAAAAATCTTGTTGATGTTTTTTGATTTTTTTTTTGAAAAATGAGTGCAAAAGGTTAAAAAAAATTATTTTTGAATTTTTGAAAACAAAAGCCATAAAAACTCTTAAAACTATGAAACTTTTTTTTTATTTACCTTTCTTTTTTTTTCCTTATTTTTTTTTAAACTTTTCCTTGCCTACACACTTTCTTCTAATTCTAGCACATGCTTTTTCTAAATTAGTCCATCAAATGACCCTATTGTCCTCAAAGATGCAACAATTAGCACTTAAGAATGCTTTAGGGGTGGGTCTTTTACAAAGTACCAAGTGGGTTCCGCTAGCTTTCAATATGATGCATATAAGCATGACCTCTATTGATGCATATAAGCATGACCTATAGACTGACAAAGGCTGTGGTCCATAAACAAAGCTATTCGGGGGAGCGTATAATTAATAGTGATTATGATAACTTTTCACCTACTCCGTACACCAACGACTCTATAATACCCCATAATTTTTCTAGCTTAAACTCATCCCGAAAATGTCAAGGATTATCTCTTAGAATGAATGATGTTTATTTTGTGTGGAATTAATTAGATTTGGACTTTCCATGGCGTAGAAAATTGAATAAACTTTTCAACGATATAAGATTCGCTTAAATCCAATAACCGAGTAAGAAGTTATGGTTATTTTAAGTTCAAATCGTAAAACACCATCATTTGGACCCTTAGCACGTCGCGGAGCAGTGTAAAATCCCAATTGTCATTTTCCAGTGACTCTACGCAATAACACCGCATCGCGAAGATTCCCATTCATCAATTTCCAGTGGCCCGGCGCGATGCTGGCGCGTCGCGCCAATGTCCAAAATGAAAAAACTTCAGGGCATCGCGATGGTGATGCATTGCAGAGTGATCCCGGTTCCCACTTGTCCTTTTCCAATGAGCCACCGCGATAGTGGCGCGTCGCGGTGGCCTAGCAAGTTGGGATTTTAGTCGTTCTTCCAGTTTCGTCTACGAGTTTAAAAAGGGTATTTTGGTAATTTACCCAACCCTCAATCCATCCAAAAATAGAAGATTAAGTATATTTCAAAGCACATTATGCTTTATTCATCATTCCCTCTCAAAGCAAAACCTTAGTTCATCAACTTCCTCCCCAAGAAATCCAAGATTCCTCCATCAATTCTACAAGATAATACAAGATTGAGAATCCCCAATTCAAGAACTCCAAGAATTCATCTCCAAAACATCAATAGAGATCCAAGATTCAAGTTCTAGCATCTAGATCGTCAAATTAAGGTATGTGGGGTTTTGAACAAGGATAATTCTTTCATTCTTGTGCCCAAAACTTTATTTTAATTACAAATTTACTGTAATATTTATGATTTCTTATGAAATTCAAGTTAAGGTTTATACCCATTATCATTATTTGCAAGATTATGAGATTTTCCATGATTTAGAAGTTGAATTACATGATTATGTTTATGTTTCCATGCATATTGCTGAAATTTCCAGATTTTAAGATGATTTATGAATGGTTATGTTACCAAGTATAAATTGTGAGATGTTTCAACATGAGATTGGTACTTGGGTCATTAGACCTTAATTAAAGATTGTTGTTTCAAGATTATTTGTGGTATAAGCACACCATGACTAGATTATTTTGAGATTTTAGATAAATATTTGACCTTTTGATCTCAGAATAAATATGAAATTCACATTTCAGATTCAGACTTACAGATTTAGCTTTACAGATTTACAACTGGTTTTATTATAAACCATTAGATAACTTTAAAGTGGATTTTCTTGAGATTTTGAGCATAGGATTGGGAGCAGTATTTAGCACCGAGCGGGAAGTGTGGGATTAGCGTGCCCTATCTTCCACAGAACTACGTGCCACCATAGGTACAGATTCAGATTATTCCCACTTCTACATGGATGACTCAGATTGTGATCACATAGATTAGATTTTTCTATTCCGATGGCAAGGGTAGAACAACCCTAACCTTACGGGGGCTAGTCGTGGGACACCATGGATGCTCACATGGTGTACATGTCGGTTAGAAGAACCTCCCAAATAGATGTCCCCCCACTCTTAAAATAGTTTTGATTATTTAAAGTCTTGAGATAAAGTATTTACTATGAAAAATAAGTTTCAGACTTCTTTTAATCCATATGATTTGAGAACATGAATAGCATACAAATTTTAGAACTAAGTGTAATGACTCACAAGATTCATACTACATGCTTTACTATTCATGATTTATGATTTTTATATTTCAGATTTACTCAAGCTAAGTGAGTTATTTATATTTAGCATGCATGATTTTATAAATTATGATGATATTGTTTACTTATTGCATTCACCCCCATATACTCAGTACATCCTCAAAGTACTGATCCACATATATGTCTATGTGCTACATTGTTTCATAATATTGGTTCGAGTTGTAGCACACATACCATATTCAGATAGCTTGCAGATTCCAGCCAGTAGATGGCGAGTCCTCCTACTTTGGGGACTTTAGTTAGATGTTATTTCTGTTCTTCACTTTCTCATACTTTGTATTGATTAGTGATAGTTGGGGTCGCATCCTAGCTATCTATAGTCAGTATGGTAGAGGCTTCACAGATGTCAGTTAAGTCAGTTATGTATTTTTAGTCCCCTTTTTTAGACTTTATCAGAATGTAAAAGTTATATTAGTATTGTATTTTCTTAGATTCCTCCATTATTATGTTTCCGTGCTGTAAACTCAGTCATTTTATACATATTATTCAGTTGCTTATGAGTTATTCCAGTAGAAGGGTTGGCTTGGGATACTTGTGGTCCTAAGTACCGTGTGACGTCTGGGGATAGATTTTCGGGGCGTTACAAACTTGGTATCAGAGCACAAGTTTCAAGTATCCTAGGGTGTCTGTGAAGCCGTGTCTAGTAGAGTCTTGCGGAACGGTACAATGACTTCTGTACTTTTCTTTAAGAGGCTACGAGGTATTTAAGAAAAGTTTCTCTCCTTTCATACTCTAGATCATGCAGTAAAGTTGTTCCTTCAGAATCTTCTATCTATTCGTGTGTTACCCTAAAATTCCTCATCTATATATTATTCTTGAGCTAACATAATTAGCAAGTGCCAATTCCTCCCCAAATAATGCTTTCAGATTTGCTAGCAAAAGTCAGAAGTCACACAAAGGGCTTGAGAGATTCTCTCTAGTGTGTCATAAGTTCCTTGAGTTGAAAGTCTATATTCTCACCCTTATGAGTTATTTAGTTGAGACCGAATTAGCTATGCATTCAGGTTTCTCATTATTCCTTCAGTACAGATAGTGCATGTGAGAGGAGATAGTGTGAACCTAGACTGTTAAATATAGTATGCATTCGAGGGATAGTATGAACTTCAGTGTTATGATTTATGAATAGTTGAACCTTATTATAGTTGGAAGTATGGGTATAGAAGATTAGTGACCAGAAAAGCGACAGTGTTGATTGATAGAAAGTATAGAGGTAAACTATGCATGTTATCGAGTTGTGCTAAGGTAATATGTCCTCGTGTGTTAGTTTAGTGGAGGGTGAAGAAGGAGTTATTATTTAAGATGAATTTTTGTTTGCCTAAAGAACGGATGGAGTTATTGATGGTATTTATGGTGTTTGAAAAAATATAGGGTATTAATGAAGTGTTTGGTGGTTTAATGTCGTTAATTTAGGCTTCCCTTGAGATTACAAAAAGGAGTTTAGTTGAAACTTATAGAGCTATGATAGTAATTTAGATGTATAGAAAGGTAAATAGTAATGATGTGTAGAAGGAGGATGTGTTAATGGATTATGAAAAGATAGGCCATATGATTTTGATCGATTATTGGACAAGTGTTTCTTGATGCTTTATTTTATAGCTTCCAAGTGAGGATTATATATGAGGTTGGGTTGTTGAAGTATGTTAGCACTAGACATTAAGTTTGAACAGTGGATGGTCATCAAAGTGGATGAAATGATTTCTTGGTTAGTGATGCGAGGAAGTGATCTAGTAGGCTTGAACAATGTATGCAAGAGTTTGAGTTTAGTTATCTGTAATTAAGTATGATGTTGTATGTATGATGAAGAAGTATGCCTAAGGTGATATGGGGTTGCGCTATTTTCTAAGGATATTACATGTTGTGTGTGATTAGTAGTACCGTTGAGTTGCTAAGTGAAAGGAGATTGGTTATATATATATATGATGTTCTTAATAGCTAAGTTAAGGAGTTATGGGTAAATGATATTGAACCTTTTTGGTATGATCTTGATTTTCATGGTTTATAAATACAAGTTTAGAGATGTGATATTAGTAAGCTATGACAAGAGTAGTTTGGTTTATTAAAGATTGATGATATCCGTCTTAAGTGTTAGAATCTAAGTTTGAATCCTTGAAGTTGAGCAAATAGAAATAAGAGTTGAAGCTCTAGATGGTGTAAACTTAGGATATGGTTATACTTATGAAGATTTTAAGTAGTAAGAGTTCAAGATATTATATGATGAAAAGTGAGGCTATAGAAAGATAGAGTTGTATCTCGGAAGGAAGTATTAGAAGTGGGTTTTACACTTTCAGGTATAGTTTTCTAGAGTAAGTTTATTACTTGCGTGTATTGTAGTGTTCCAGACTCTAGAGTGCAGTGAGTGTAGTTCAGTTTAGAGTTATTCAGAGTTCCACAGACTTAGAGTGACAACTTAAATCTAAGGGGGAGATGATGCCAAAGTCAAACTTCCAGATGCTAGTAGTGATACTAGTATAGTGTAGAACATCAGAAAGTGAGGATGTGGCTCAACCCATTTTTATTTCAGTATTTGTTTTTCAGTCATCCCAACATCTACTTATGCCTTATGTGTCAGTCCCAAGAGATCATGCCCATGCACTTAATAGAGAATCATGTACTCTCCTAGTTCTTAGTAAGAGGAGTTCCAGTTCATCCAACAGTTGGAATCACATTCCATAAGTTATGAACTCCAAATTCAGGTCATGCAACTCATGAATCATGTGCTCAGGCTTTGTAGTATGTTCAGTTCCAGTACTCCTGCAATACTTTTAACAATCAGCGAAATTCAGATTTATATCATGTACGTCCTCAAATTAGATCTCCTTAATAAATCCACATCGTGAATACTCTATTCCTCAGGCCTCATTAAGGTGTCAAGTTATGCTTAGTATCCCTTCATGTTTTGGGCCCTGGTATTCTAACTTTTCAGTGACCTTCCCCTGGTCGAGATAGTGATGATGAGAAATTATTTAGATGGGAGATAGTAAATGTGTTATGTTTGGGAAGATTGTTGTAAGCTGGTTGTATGTAAGTTTATAAGTTTGAAAGAATTTTTGAGGTGAAGTTTATTTTCTTGTGTATGGCCCAGTTAGTTGAGAATATTTCATATGTATCATACTAAGACTTGAATGGTGCATGGAGCTTATTATTGATAGAGGTATTAGAGATTAAGAGAAAGATACTCTTATGAGTAGCTGTTTGGAAGTGCATATGTGGTTATGGAGATAGGCTTCAACATCATGTTGGTGTATTAGAGGATAGGCGAGTAGTGCATTAATGAATTTCCTAGAAAGAGGTTGAATTTGTTATAGAAGTGATAAGAAGAATTACCTTAGAGTGGAGTAGTTACGACAATGCTTAGGGTATTGAATCAATGGTTTAGGCTAGTGTTATGGTGTTATGTACAGTGTCTTGTGAATTTTGAGTTAGGCTTGACCTTGATGAGGGGATTTAGTTTAGTTTAGACTTTAGAAAATGGAGTTATCAATGCCATGTGAGGATTATCAGTTGAATCAAGTGATTATCATATTTAAGGGGATAACATAGTTGAGGAAGTGTTGGAGAAGTGTTGCTAAACTTGAAGATAAGAAGTTACATTGCTTGAGGCCTAGTAATTCTATCCTAGCTTATGAATTATGGGTCTATGTTCCCTGCTATGGAGATGTAGCAATATTGTGATTCCTTATTCAGAGGTTTTGTTCAGATCATGCCCGGAGTCCTTTACTCTCTAATATCATTAGAGTTTTTTAGAAAAGTGTTGAAGAAGTACTCCATCTGGGTATGAGCATCCAGTATGATTCAGTAAGTATATCCAGAAATCCAGTCTAACAGTCAGACAAGAAAATCTCTATAGTTTTTCCATCTTTCGATTTAGACTAGTCTTACTGCCAGAAATTTTGTGAGTATGGCCATTTCAGTATATGCATCATGCATCAGTTTCAGATTCAGATATTAAATCATGATTCAGTTCATAAGTGTCCTGCGTATCATCTCAGTCTTTTCTTAGTATTTCAACCAAATTAATATCATTCGGGGACAAACGATCCCTAGGGGGAGATGTTGTAATGCCCCGAGTTTCATGAAGTTTTCATGTCATAAACTTCTCATTTTTTTTCTCATGAAATCAGATCCAGCCTAAAGTAATGGTTAGTCATAAGTTGACGCTCTCATTTCAATCTCAGCCATATAGCTATTTTCGTGAAAACTCATGCACTCACAGATCAGTTCAGTAGCCCACTATGTTGGGAATCAGTCATACAGTTTATTTTAGTTGTGCATGATAGCTTATAGCCTCATATTTCTCAGAAATTTCAGCCTAATTAGCCACATTCGAGGACGAATGTTCCCAAGGGAGAGATATTGTAATACGCCACGATTTTCCTAGCTTAAACTCATCCCAAAAATGTCAAGGATTAGCTCTTAGAATGAATGATGTTTATTTTGTGTGGAATTCTTTAGATTTGAACTTTCCATGGCGTAGAAAATTGAATAAGCATTTCAACAATATAAGATTCGCTTTAATTCGATAACCGAGTAAGAAGTTATGGCTATTTTAGGTTAAAATAGTAAAATATCGTCATTTGGACCCTTAGCGCATCGCGGAGCAGTGTAAAATACCAATTGTCATTTTCCAGTGACTCTACGTGATAACACCACATTGCGGAGATGGCCAATTTCCCATTTGTCAATTTCCAGTGGCCCGACATGATGTTGGCGCGTCGCGCCATTGTCCTAAATGAAAAAACTTCAAGGCATCGCGATGGTGGCGCATCACGGAGTGAGCCCAGTTCCCACTCATCCTTTTTCAGTGAGCCACCGCGATAGTGGCGTGTCGCGGTGGCCTAGCAAATTGGGATTTTTGGTCGTTCTTTCAGTTTTGTCTACGAGTTTAAAAAAGGTTTTTTGGTAAATTACCCAACCCCCAATCCATCCAAAAACAGAAGATTAAGCATATTTCAAAGCACATTATGCTTTATTCATCATTCCCTCTCAAAGCAAAACCCTAGTTCATCAACTTTCTCCCCAAGAAATCCAAGATTCCTCCATCAATTCTCCAAGATAATACAAGATTGAGAATCCCCAATTCAAGAACTCCAAGAATTCATCTCCAAAACAAAAATAGAGATCCAAGATTCAAGTTCTAGCATCTACATCGTCAAATTAAGGTATGTGGGGTTTTAAACAAGGATAATTCTTTCATCCTTGTGCCCAAAACTTTATTTTAATTACAAATTTACTGTAATTTTTATGATTTCTTATGAAATTCAAGTTAAGGTTTATACCCATTATCATTATTTGCAAGATTATGAGATTTTCCATGATTTAGAAGTTGAATTACATGATTATGTTTATGTTTCCATGCATATTGCTGAAATTTCTAGATTTTAAGATGATTTATGAATGGTTATGTTACTAAGTATAAATTGTGAGATGTTTCAACATGAGATTGATGCTTGGGTCATTAGACCCCAATTAAAGATTGTTGTTTCAAGATTGTTTGTGGTATAAGCACACCATGACTAGATTATTTTGAGATTTTAGATAAAATTTTGACCTTTTGGTCTCAGAATAAATATGAAATTCACATTTTAGATTCAGACTTACAGATTTAGCTTTACAGATTTACAACTGGTTTTATTATAAACCATTAGATAACTTTAAAGTGGATTTTCTTGAGATTTTGAGCATAAGATTGGGAGCAGTATTTAGCACCGAGCGGGAAGTGTGGGATTAGCGTGCCCTATCTTCTACAAAACTACGTGCCACCATAGGTACAGATTCAGATTATTCCCACTTCTACGTGGATGACTCAGATTGTGATCACATAGATTAGATTTTTCTATTCCGATGGCAAGGGTAGAACAACCCTAACCTTACGGGGGCTAGTCGTGGGACACCATGGATGCTCACATGGTGTACATGTCGGTTAGAAGAACCTCCTAAATAGATGTCCCCCCACTCTTAAAATAGTTTTGATTATTTAAAGTCTTGAGATAAAGTATTTACTATGAAAAATAAGTTTCAGACTTCTTTTAGTCCATATGATTTGAGAACAAGAATAGAATACAAATTTTAGAACTAAGTGTAATGACTCACAAGATTCATACTACATGCTTTACTATTTATAATTTATGATTTTTAGATTTCAGATTTACTCAAGCTAAGTGAGTCATTTACATTTAGCATGCATGATTTTATAAATTATGATGATATTGTTTACTTATTGCATTCACCCCCATATACTCAGTACATCCTCAAAGTACTGATCCACATATATGTCTATGTGCTACATTATCTTATAATGTTAGTTCGAGTTGTAGCACGCATACCATATTCAGATAGCTTGCAGATTCCAGCCAGCAGATGACGAGTCCTCCTACTTCGGGGACTTTAGTTAGATGTTATTTCTGTACTTCTCTTTCTCATACTTATGTATTGATTAGTGATAGTTGGGGTCGTGTCCTAGCTATCTATAGTCAGTATGGTAGAGACTTCACAAATGACAATTAAGTTAGTTATGTATTTTTAGTACCTCTTTTAGGACTTTATCAGAATGTAAAAGTTATATCAGTATTGTATTTTCTTAGATTCCTCTATTATTATGTTTCCGCGCTGTAAACTCAGTCATTTTATACATATTATTCTGCTGCTTATGAGTTATGCCAGTAGAAGGGTTGACTTTGGATCACTTGTGGTCCTAAGCACCGTGTGACATCTCGGGATAGATTTTCGGGGCGTTACAGACTCCCCCTCCAAAAATAAGGGTGACTCAACTAGAGGTCGTGTACACATATGTACTATAAACTTATTGCGAAAGAATGACCCGGGGTAATGCACATAATGCTAGATATAAAACGGTAACATATAATAGACAAATTATAAACACGCAACATGTAGGCACTCAACAATGATAAAACAATACAAATGATAACGCAAACAACGTCTATACACCCATAATGTCAAACTAAGCCGATACAACTAAAAAAAAATAAGCTTTAATTCTGAAAAATTCCCAGTAGAGTCGGCAGAGCTGTCACACCCCATTTTTTAACCAAAAAGATTTATTCTTAAAGTTTGAAAGAGTTTTTATTATTAAGTAACAAAAGATGAAATTTATTTCAAAAAGGATTCTTTTTTATTTGAACTTAGAGTCGCCGCTTGGCATAAATCGGGTGTGCCACGTTACCATTGAAAATCCTTTTCAGAATGATTTGACTCTTTAAAAAATTGATCCACGAACAGAGATTCTAGTTAAGAAATTCTGTTGACCGAAGGGAAGGTGTTAGGCACCCCTCGGTCCCGTGGTTCGACCACGGTCGCTTTGTAGAGTATATCAGCTAGTATGATGCTATGAAGTGAATAAACCACATAAAATACAATTCAAACAAAGCAAACAAACCAAACTGAATTCTAAAAAAATTGTGTCCAGGCCAATTATTACAGTTCGAAATAAAAGGTACTAAAATAAACCTATACTAACCTATTCTAATCCTACACTTTGCTCTACCCGATGCCTCAGGCCTTGATCATGATATGTCTTCCGAGTATAAATATTATGGGACATTCCTCGATAACAAATATAATTTTCCTCGAGGCATTCTCCAGCCAAATGAATACAATTGAGTCAAATGCGATAAGACAACTATTCAACAAACACTTCAAATCATCCAACAATTCACAATTCCTAAATTTCCCTACTTGGCCTACTGTTTGACTATCAATTTCAACCCATCATGATAATATTGCATTTAACAACATCAATACTTATTCTGAATTAAACAATCATCGATGAATCAAAATAACTAATATTCATCTTTATCAATTTTCAATTCCCGCCCACTTCATTCTCGACCCCATGATTAACTAATTCTTATATAAAATCAACCAATCAAACCAAGACATTTACAAAAGCTCAAAACACATTCAAACATACCACAAAATCACTTCGTCAACCCATCCAATTAAGTAAAATGAAGAGAAAGAGTTAAAGAATTGAACCTTCAAAGAATCTTTCAAAATTGTTGTATTATTCTGATTAAATCCGGTAGAATCCACATCGGAAACCTCGAATCAAGCCTCAATACGAACTTGCTAACTCGAATCAAACCTCAGTAATGTACAAATCCGACCCCAATCCTATTTTATGACTAAATAACATTTTCCAATGGGTTGGATGATGGTCAAACTCAGTTTTGGGATGGATTTAAACTGGAGTCACGACTTTTGTTTCACCGAAGCTAATGCATGCTCGACAATAAAAAAAAATTAGAGAATATGATTGGATTTATGGTGACAGTGGTGTGTCCCAGTCAATCTCCGATGAATTTCTACCGTAACAGAAACAACAAGACCCAGGTGAATGTTTTTTTGTCGATTTCTGGTGAGAAACTTGCCAGAGATCTATTTTTGCTACTCTGATTCTATCACAATGTACTTTCAGTGAGTTCCTAGTTTGTGAGTGTATGTGTGTGCATTTCCGGTTACCTCTGTGCGTGCATTTTTGACGAGCTGTGTGTGAGTGATCAATGAAAATAGAGTCTCTCTCTTTCTAATTTTCCGATGGTGTTTACCTTCTCTGGTGTAGTGTATGTGTATATATGTGTAGAGTTGTATTGTTGTGTATTCAATAGAAAAATCCTCTCTACATGGTGTGAATGTGTGATATAGAGCTGAAAGTGTATGTGTGTTGAGATGTGTGTGCGTTGCTGTGTATGGAAAAAAATGGAGAGAACTCCCTCCCTATTCTGTACGTGTATGTATATCAGTATATTGTGTGAGAGGTGAGTATATAGAATATGTGTGCATATTATTGTTGTATTCTATTAAGGGAAAAAATGAGAAAAACATGAGTGGGGTAGGGGTTGAGTAGGGTAGTAAGGTGGTTAATTTTGATTGGGTGGGTGGTTAATTTGTTAGGGTGAGGTGTCAAAGTTGTTAGGAATTTTTTTATTTTTTGTATTTTTGTGAAAGAATTATGGAATGGGGTGAGGGTGCGTGATAAGGTAAGGTAAATGAGTAAAAATAATATCGGGAATGGACAAAATTACGTGTCTACATCATTCATGAATTTTATGAATTCCATAAACTAGGGTTCCATGAAAAGCATAAATTCCATGATTCCTCTGTGTAATTCTTGAATTCTACCATGAAACAGTGTTCCCTCATAATTTCAAGTATTATTCCTTTCTTTAATTATGATAATTCGTTATATAGATGAAATCATTGGGTTTTTGAGTTTAAGTCATCAAATTCCTTATCATGTTATTATTTTTAAATTATCGTATTTAGCTATATTTTTCAATGCCGGTGGGTTATGAACACCCGATACCTAGATGGTCATGCATGTTTCAAATTTTCAAGATTTGAAGTTATTCAGACCATGTTTATACCATGAAATTTATAACATTTTATAATGATCACTCACTAGTATTATATCATGCTAAATACATCAGTTAACATGTTCATGATTACTTCAGATTATCCATGCACTGTTATTTTCAGAATACCATATTTGAGCATATCAGTTATTAGTACATGAAATAGTTTATGCCAGTGTCTTTTAGATGGGAGTAACACTTAGCACCAAGTGAACGCAGGGATGCGGCTCCCCCTTCAGTTAGACATGAGTCATTTGTAGCAGTCCCTAAGTTCCAGACCTACACTACCACCGTAGATTATGAGGGGTCCCCCATCAGTAGAGGAATGAAACCCTCGTCCTTGGGGACATCAACCTTGTGGATTCCACATCGTCAGCCATGTGTTGGTACCCTTGACAAGGTACCAACACTTTTCCAGTTGGGGTTACAAGTTGGACTCCGATTAGCTCAAATTAGAGCATGTCGATTGTAGTTAGTTCCTAGAGTCTCAGTTCAGTATTCAGACCATATCAACTCAGGTTTGCATAACCAAGTGTTCAGTTTATCAGTTATTTAGTTATTCAGTTTTATAGATTATTTTAGTACATGTTTTACTTGGTGTTGCATTGCATTCATTTTACATGTTCATGCTTTCATGCTCAGTATTTATAAATGACCTCCAGTATGATTTTTCGGCCTATTAAGATTTAACTTGAGTTTACATATAGTACTCATGTTTTTACCACTTCCTATCTTACATAAATATTTTCAGCTCATGATTTAGAAATTTAACTATGTCTTACATCTTTTACGTACAACCATAGTTTAAATACATGTTTTAGTAAATAGCTTATGCCCTCAGTTTTAAAGCATACATTAAGTATTTCCATGATTTATTGCATGTCTTACATACTCAGTACATTCCAAAGTACTGACAACATATATGTGTTTGTGGTTATATTCCTTCATAACTAGCTAGATGTAGTTCGCACACCAGGGTCAGACAAATTGTAGCTTCCAGCCAACATGCGATGAGATCTCTTATTTTGGGGACTCAAGTCAGTTGCAATTCTTTATTGTATTTTTCTTATACTTATGTATTGATTTGGGATAGTTGGAGGCATGTCCCATCTACCTATAGTCAGTATAATAGAGGCTTCATAAATGGTCAGTCAGAGTCAGTATTTAAAATTTAAGTTTTTCTCTCTCTCAGATTTCATTGTTATAAACTTTGATCAGTTATGTATTGAAACAACTTATCTCATATTGATTATGCTTCTACTCAGTTATTTAGCGTTCATATATATATATATAGTTATATTAAATTAGTTGCTCAAGCAGTATGTCAGTACATGGGTTAGATTGGGATCACTTGTGGTTCTAAGCACCGTTTGACGACTAGAGTTAATCTCGGGTCGCGACAAACTTTGTATCAGAGCCCAGAGTTTAAGTGTCCTAGAGTGTCTATGAAGTTGTGTCTAGTAAAGTCTTACGAAATGGTACGGAGCCGTCTGTACTTTTCTTTGAGAGGCTATGGGGCATTTAAGATATGTTTCTCTTCTTTCATTTCTCAAATCGTGCTTTAGAGATGTTCTCAAAGAAACTTATACAACTTCTTATCTTGCTCCATTCATGCCAACTCTGCCTTATTCTTGAGGTAATAAAAATAGTCAAACTTAAATTCCCATTGATAGAGTTTTCTCAGACAGTCCTGATATTCCGACGTTTGACGAAACATTTTTCATTTTTTTCTTAGGAAAATTGCATGTTTTCAAGCAACCAAGGTTGCATTTAATGCTGGTTTTTAATGTTTCAGGGTAAGGATCTGATTAAAGGAAAAGACTCAGAAAATTAGCAGAAAATATTTTTGAGATCAAAATGGTGGATCGTTAGTTTTGTGACGAACCACAAACTCAATCGTTAGATCGAGGCAGAACCCATGAACTCTGAAAACCCAGCGACGATCCATGTGGTGGACCGTTAGTCCTACGACGGATCACCACTTTGGCCATAAAAAATAAATAGAACTAGGCATTTTGGAAAGCTCAGCGACGGCTAACTTGGTGGACCGTCGATCTTTTGATGGACACCACTCTAGCCATCAGGATTATCCAGAACCTGACTCTCTAGCACCACCAGAGACGGTCAAGATGGTGGACCATCAGTTTTGTGATGGACCACCAAATGGACCGTCAGTATTAACCAGAAAGTGACCATCCAGGATCAGCTGCGATAGACCAAATGGTGGACCGTCAGTCTTACAACGAACCACCACCTTAACCGTCATTTTTGATGCGGATTTTATATTATTTGAATTTTAAATTCTTTTTATAGGGAAACATATGAATACCCAGTTTTAGGTTTTACTAGGGATCTTTTTATCTTTTATTTTTTTCATCAGAGTTTCCATACTTGAAACATATTGTAGTGAATTTTTCTCTGATATTCATTCTAGAATTGTGGATCTAGATTCCATTTTCTTTTTCTCTATTGAAGATTGAAGAACAATAATTGTGAATTTTGTAAGTAAATTCTGAATTAATTTATGAATAACACAATGATTTCTTCTCTTTCTGTGATGGAAATGTGTGGTTAAGCTCCCATAACTAGGGTTATGGGAGCCTTGATGTGAATAGCTGATTGGGGGTTGTGAATCTAGTAGATTCCTATGATTAATTGATATTGCATAAACCCTTCCTCATTTTGATGACTTTTCTTGGTTGCAAACTTGAAAAGTGAGCCCAAGAACAACACTTGTTCGAATAGAAAAGTGTTTGTTGGAATAAAAAGAGTTTACATAAATCTAAGGGCTTTAACCTTTGGATAAAGGGTAGATGCCTTAACCGGATCAACCCATGTGAGAATATATTTGAATAAATAATATGTTCCTTAAGTTTGAAAGAATTAAGGGATAAGCTACTCATTTAGGTTGAGAAACTAATGGGTAAACCCTAGAATTCAATTACTCTTGCAATTAGATTTGTTCATTGGGAATTCAAAATAGTTCACAACCCTAGCTGCTTAAGATCTTGGTAACCATAACTCTAATTTGACTTATCTTATTGAATTACTATTTTCAATACAACCTATAGTTGGATTACTTTATGTGACAAACATTTGAATATAATTGATTAATCAAAATCCCCCTCTATTCTTGAATCTTCGATCAACAGTCTAGTAACAACCACAATACTTAGTGAACACAGTATTCCCTGTGGGATTTGGCATCCAACCTAGTTGGGTTCTATATTTGACAACGACCGCTTACACTCTCTAACGAGAGTTGTAATTTGGCGTATCAAATTTTAAAGCCATTGCCGGGGAATACGGTTGTCAATTAAGTTTGTGTTTGTTAATGTTGGTCAATTTTCTCAAATTTTACTTTTATTTGTTATTTTTGTTCGGTGTAGGATAGTTATTGTGTATGCCAAGTACACGGAGATCGGGTGCCCCATTATTACCAATACATCTGAAATCGCAGTTAATAGGCAGAATGGCAGACCCCCAAGAGGCTGAAAGATTAGCCGCTCTAGCTAGAGCTCACGTAAATCAAAAGAATGATAGACATCAGACACGTCATCCTAATCTTGATGATGATGATTTGGGGGATGACAACTTGTTAGATCCTGTTAACCCAAGGCATGTAGAGAATGTGGCTGCACCAGTGAATCGGAATGTAAATAGAAATTGACCCTTTTGGGCAACGTAAGAGCGTTAACCAGTGCAGTTTGATCTGAACGACGACAAAGATGGAATGGATGGAGTGGGTGCAACTAGATCTATCATTCCTCCACCTCTAGCACCAGGAGCTAAATTTAATATTACCAGTACGATGATTTAACTTTTTCATCTTAAGGGATTGTTTGGTGGTCTTTCGGGAGATGATCAAAACATGCATTTGGTGAATTTTTTCACTATTTTCAAGTTTTTTTATAATTCAGGAGTGGGTCATAATGTTATCCACCTGCGTTTATTTCCGTTGTCTTTGTCTAGGGAGGCGTCACTATGGCTAAATAAACTAACTCCCGACTCTATAACCAACTGGAGGCAGTTGAAAGAGGCTTTCCTAGAAAAGTTCTTTCCATCCTCCAGAAAGGTACAATTGAGTGATCAAATAAGTAACTTCTGACAGCTTCCCAATGAAGCTCTTCATGAGACCTAGGTGAGGTTTAAAAAGAAGCTGATGCAATGCCTGAACCATAACATAATGGATATTTATTTGATGAAGACTCTTTATCGGGCTTTGAACTCTATTACAAAGCCAGTCGTGGATAATGCTGTAGGGGGTTATTTGTTGACCTTACTTTTCCAGAGGCCTCAAATATACTTGATCGGATGACCAAACAGAGTAGAGCTTGGCATACTAGAGATTCTATGGTAGCAAGCCCTACTATGTCTAGTAGTATATTTGTGGCGCAATGCAAGAAGAAAGAAGAACATGACCAGGATATGGCACATTTAAAAACACAGATGGATTTGCTGACTAAGTATCTATTTTCTGGAAAAATAGAGAAGGTAAAAGTTATTGCATCCCAGGGGAGAACTGATTCTGATTTGAAAGAAAAAGCAAACTATATAAATAATCAGGGGGGTTTCTGAGGCAACAACCAAGGAAATCAAGGTCGGAACTATTACGATAAAACTGGTTACAAGGATAGAGATCTAGGTAACTGGAAGAGCAAAAATGATAGGAGTGGAATATATGTAACTCCTGAAAGTAGAGATAATGCTGCAACTATCTCTGGTAAGATGTCCACGGAGGACATGATGGAGAAATTATTAAAGGGAGTTGAGACTACTAACTCTGGGGTGACCACTATGACTAGTGACTTGTCCTCCATGAGTCAGTTGGTAAACTCATACTCTACTTCTATCAAGTATTTGGATCAGCAAATAAGACAACTCTCTACAACATTGAATTATAGGAAGAACGAAACTTTGCCAAGTGACATAGTTCAGAATCCTCGAAATAATGGCTCTTGCATGGCAATTACCACACGGAGTGGTAAGGTATAACCATGCCTATTTGTGGGAAAAGCTGTGATTGCAGAGGATATTACGCATGAAGAAACTTATCCAGTAGAGTCTTAAAAACTGGATGAAGTTATTAATAATACACCATCCAACCATCAGCAGGTTGATGAGTTGGAGAAAAGCAAGAGAAATGAGACTGAAGTGGTGGTTATTGCTCTCCCAAAACCACCTCCTCTATTTCCTCATCGGTTGAAAAAAAAGGCCGACGACATATAGTTTGGAAAATTTATGGCCATGCTTAAGCAGTTGACAATCAACTTGCCATTGGTGGAAGCATTGGAGCAAACGCCCGGATACACAAAGTGTATGAAAGACCTTGTTACGAGGAAGCGGGCGGTTATTTATGAGATAATGGACAATCTCCAGCATTGTGGTGCTATTTCCAAAAGGTCGTTGGTGCAGAAGAAGGCAGACTCGGGAGCATTTACTATCCTGTGCACTATTGGGCCTATTGAGTTCGCAAAAGCTCTTTGTGATTTGGGAGCCTGTATAAACTTGATGCCACTTGCTGTGTATAAGAAGCTGGGTTTGGGGGATCCTACTCCCACAAACATGAGATTAGTTATGGCAGACAGATCTGTAAAATGGTCCGTGAGGATTTTATATGACGTATTAGTAAAGGTGTCCAGTTTCATATTTCCAGTTAATTTTTTCATTCTCGATTGCAAGGTGGACTTTAAGGTGCCCATAATCTTGGGTAGATCTTTCTTCGCAACTGGGAGTGTACTTATTGATCTAAAGGCGAATGAGCTACTATTCAGGCTGAATGATGAAGTAGTTTGATTCAATGTATGCCAGTCCATAAAATAGCATAAATATATAAGCGTATTTTCTATTGTGGATGTTTATTATGAGGAGGAGCAGAAAGTACCTATAGAAGAAAAATTTACTGTGGAGACTTTAGCTGCTGTATTAATGAATTTTGATCAAGATGATATTGAAGATTATGAGGAGATTGTGTGTACCTTGACAGGTATGGGGTCTCATTATTATGCACCAAATAAGCTGGATTTAGACTTGAAAAATTATCCCAGTATACCAGCCAAGCCTTTTATTGAAGAGCCACCCACTTTGAAGCTGAAAGAGTTGCCTGGTCATTTGAAGTATGTGTTCCTGGGCAGCGGGAATACATTACCTGTTATTATTGTGGCTGACTTAGGTGAACAACAGGTGGAAGCCCTCATTTTTGTTCTTAAAAGATATAAGAGGGATATTGGATGGACAATTGCAGACATTATCGACATTTCTACTGGTATATACATACATAAAATTTAGCTAAAGGAGGATTGTGTCCCTACTATTAATCCTCAATGCCATCTTAACCCACCTATGCAAGAGGTGGTAAAGAAAGAAATTATTAAGTGGCTAGATGCAGGAGTGGTGTACCCCATCTCAGATAGTAAGTAGGTAAGTTCTATTCAGTGCGTTCCCAAGAAAGGGGGCATGACAGTGGTGGCTGATAAGAAGAATAAGTTGATTCCACTCAGGCCGGTTATTGGATGGAGGGTGTGTATGGATTACAGAAAACTCAACTCGTGAACATTAAATGATCACTTCTCAATGCCTTTCATGGATCAAATACTTGATTGGCTAGCGGGAAGAGGTTGGTATTATTTTTTAGATGGGTATTCTGGTTACAACCAGATTTTTATTGCTCTTGAAGATCAGGAGAAGACGACATTCACGTGCCCATATGACATATTTTCTTTCAAGAGAATGCCTTTTGGGTTGTGTAATGCACCTGCCACTTTTCAGTGGTGCATGATGTCGATATTCTCTGATATGGTTGAAGACACCTTAGAGGTGTTTATGTATGATTTCTTGGTTGTCGGTGATTCTTTTGAGCTCTGCTTGGTAAATCTGAGTAGGGTCTTGCAGTGGTGTGAGGAGTTTAATCTTGTGCTTAATTGGGAGAAATGCCTCTTCATGGTGAAGGAGGGCATTGTTCTCGGACACAAAATTTCACCAAAGGGGATTGAAGTTGATCGAGCTAAAGTTGAGGTTATAGAGAAGCTTCCGCCTCCTATTTCAGTGAAGGGAGTGCGGAGTTTCCTTGGTCATGCTGGCTTCTATAGGAGGTTTATAAAAGACTTCTCAAAGATTGCAAACCTCTTTTGCAAACTTTTGGAGAAGAAAGTCAAATTCTCTTTTGATGATGATTGCTTGAAGGCTTTTGAATGCCTTAAAGGAAAGCTGGTTGATGCTCCTATTGTTGTTGCGCCGGATTGGTCAAAACCGTTTGAAATAATGTGTGATGCAAGTGGTGTGGCCCTTGGAGATGTTCTGGGACAAAAGAAAGAAAAATTATTTAATCCAATCTATTATGCCAGCAAACCACTGAATGGAGCTCAAAAGAACTACACCATCACAGAACAGGAACTTTTTGCAGTTGTCCATGCCTTTGAAAAGTTTCAGGTGTATTTGCTAGGAACCAAGGTGGTGGTCCACACTGACCATGCAGACTTGAGATATTAGATGGAAAAAAAGGATGTGTAGCCAAGGTTGATTATATGGGTGCTGCTGCTTCAAGAGTTTGACTTTGAAGTCAAAGTTCGGAAGGGTTGCGAAAATCAAGTTGTGGACCACCTGTTTAGGTTTGAAGGGCAACAAGCAGCTAGAGATGAATTTGAGATCAATGATGCATTTCCTGATGAGGAAATCTTGGATGCTGTTATGGAGAAAATACCTTGGTATGCTGATTTCACAAATTATGTGGTGAGCGAGGTGATTCCAGAGAATCCTTCCTTTTATCAAAGAAAAAAGTTTCTCCACGATGTGAACCATTACTTATGGGATGAGCCATATCTTTTTCGGCGATGTGCGGATGGTATTATTAGACAGTGTATCCCAGAAGTAGATAAGTTGAGTATACTAGAAGTGAGTCATGCTTCCCTAGTTGGAGGTCACCATGCAGGTGATCGGACTGCAAGGAAAGTTCTTTAGAGTGGCTACTATTAGCCCTCTTTATTCAGAGATGCCTACGAGTTCATGAAGAGGTGTGACCTATGTCAAAGGCAAGGGTCCATCTCAAAGCACCATGAGATGCCAATGTCAAAAATGCTGGAGGTAGAATTATTTGATGTCTGGGGCATTGATTTTATGGGGCCCTTCGTGAGCTCATTGGGGATGAAGTATATGTTAGTGGCCGTTGATTACGTGTCAAAACAGGTTGAGGCAGTGGCTCTAGTAGATAATGAAGGGAAGAGAGTTGTTCCATTCTTGAGGAAAAACATCTTCTCTCGCTTCGGGGTACCACGTACCATTATCAGTGATAGAGGATCACACTTTTGTGACAAAATATTCAGAGCCACCTTGGCAAAATATGGAGTTAAGTAGCATAAAGTGGCTACACCATATCATCTGCAAACCAGTGGGCAGGTGGAAATCTCTAATCGAGAAATCAAAGATATCCTTTCCAAGACTGCAAATGCTAGAAGGAAGGAATGGTCTAGGAAGCTGGACGATGCCTTATGGGCATATCAAACGGCTTTCAAGACACCTATTGGCATGTCGCCATACCAATTGGTTTATGGCAAGGCATGCCATTTGCCGATTGATCTAGAGCATAAAATATTATGGGCACTGAAGTGGGTTAACTTGAATTGGAATGAGGGAGCAAATATAAGACTGGGGTAGCTAAATAAGATGGACGAGTTTCGTCTCAGAGCTTGTGATCAGGATGATCTATACAAAGAAAGAATGAAGAAGTACCACGACCGCAGGATTGAAAAACGGGATTTCTAGAGAGGTGATTTGGTGCTTCTGTTCAAATCCAGACTGAAACTGTTTCCAGGTAAGCATAAATCCAAATAGTTTGGCCCATTTAAAGTGATTCATGTCTACTCATTTAGAGTAGTGGAACCTGAAAATAAAGACAGAAGTGTCTTCACGGTAAATGGGCCACGTGTGAAACTGTATATCGGTCCAATGGACTCGATAAGGAGTATTGATACTATCTATCTCGATGAAGTCTGAGTAATCAATATATCTGAGTCGTGCCGCGATATAAATCAGGCGTTAGTGGGAGGCAACCCACGATGTGTTGTTATAAAACATCGGTTAAATTATTTTCTTGTTCTAGTGTATTTTTGATATGTTTGTGAAGTGTACAGGATTTTAAATATAATAAAAAAAGGAGAAATACAACTGGAAAAAGGGGGTAAAAATCGGAGCTACTGTGAGTGCCCCTATCACCATAGGGGCCAATGTTGCACAAGGTGAGGACGTAGGATCCTCACCATACTTCATAGACGCCTCAGATGAATAAGAGGCAATACAAGTATACCCATTCCTTTGTACTTTAATTTAATGCTTTGAGGATAATGCATGTATTTTTCTGTGGGGGTGGGGTACTTGTACCATAGGGGGGTTGTGTTGTCGACATTCTGTACCCCTACTATATGCTATCTAGAAGAAGCGGCATGTTTAGGTTTAACTTCAGATTTGCATTTTTCTTGTTTTTAAGTCTTGTTATGTTTCTAAGGTTGGGCCATGAAATAAAAGTGTTGTTTGTGTTAGTGTCTTGTTGTGAATACGAATGATGAATGATGTTGGCATCTAACTATGACTGTTCCCATTTAACTATTTACTTTTGTCTCCTATAATATGTGATCAACTGTTAGTGGATCTGTAATTGGCATTAACATGTAAATCCACATGATATGTGATGCAAATCCTAAGAACAGTAGAATAGGTGTGACTCAGTTGCCACTGTGTGTGTGAGTATTTATATTAGTTCTTACATAGTATAGTACCTAGAACTTGCCTGGTTCAATTGATGCTTTTCAGTAGTTGATGGGATATGAAGTGATAACAGGCCCACCTTGTGCTTTTAGTACATTTAGCCAAAATAATTGACCCCACCAAAAATAAGTTTCCAACCTTTTTTTGAGCCTTTGTTGATTTTTCTTCATCACCAAACATTCTAGTTAACTCTCTTTCAGTTGTTGACTCCTAGTTCTGGCCCTGGCCTAGTAATGGGCAATGTATACCTAAACTTACGCAAAACACCTAAGTTGAAGGTGGCTATTATGGGATTGTTAACTGCCTAGTGGAAAGTTGGTCGAAAATTTAAATTATAGCATTTGGCCCTGGTTTAGTTAAGACAATGTGCACTTTGACTTTTGGCATCAGCCTAAGTTGAGGCTGGTTGATGCTTGTAAAAAAAGAGGGGGTCTATTGTGGTAAAGCATGAATGTATGAGAAATGGGTAAATGAGCTAGCAAAGCAATGGCCTTGGTAAGAAGAATTTGTAGGCAAAGAGAGTTAAAGCGTAGCTTTTAGTCACTTTTGCCTAAAATCCCCTCCTAACCTAGCCTGATACCTCAGAACTAACCTTAAAAAGACCTAGTTGATCTTGGAACTCAACTATAAGAGGACATTGGATGATAAGGGCAAGCCAATGGGTACATGTGCTATGTTTGTATCTTCTTTAATGAGTGAAAGGGTTGTAATTGTATCCACAAAAGATATTTAGTGGTGGGTTTCCTTGACTGTGAGGGCAACTTGAGTCATACTTAATTTGGTTGATCTCTGTAGATACTTGTATCTATGTCGTGTAGATGAATTGAATTTGAAACAATGCCGATTATAGACTCTGACATGTTAAACCATATGATTTGGATGACAAGTGAATTATTGTGTGAGAATTGGTTCAGTGGTAAATGCCCGACATTGGATTGTTCATATTTGCAATTTGATGCTAAGTTGCTTGAGGACAAATAATGATCTTAAGTTGAGGGTGTTGATGTTTCGGCATTTGACGGAATATTTTTCATTTTTTTCTTAGGAAAATTGCATGTTTTCAAGAAACCAAGGCTGCATTTAATGCTGGTTTTTAGTGTGTCAGGGTAAGGAGCTGATTAAAGGAAAAGACTTAAAAAATTAGCAGAAAAATATTTCTGACGGTCAAAATGGTGGACCGTCAGTTTTGCGATGGACCATTAACTCAACCGTCAGATCGAGGATGAACCCATGAACTCTGAAGACCCAGCGACGGTCCATGTGGTCGTCAGAAATAAAAAAACCCAGGCATTTTGGAAGGCTTTGCGATGACCAACTTGGTGGACTGTCGATCTTTCGATGGACCACCACTCCAGCCATCAGGATTATCCAAAACCTGACTCTCCAGCACCACCAGCGATGGTCAAGATGGTGGACCGTCAGTTTTGCGACGGACCACCAAATGGACCGTCAGTATTAACCAGAAAGTGACCATCCAGGATCAGCTGCGACAAACCAAATAGTGGACCATCAGTCTTGCGACGGACCACCACTTTGACCGTCACTTTGGACGCGGATTTTATATTATTTGAATTTTAAATTCTTTTTACGGGGGAACATATAAATACCCAGTTTTAGGTTTTATTAGGGATCTTTTTATCTTTTATTTTTTTAATCAGAGTTTCCATACTTGAAACATATTGTAGGGAGTTTTTATCTGAGATTCATTCTAGAATTGTGGATCTAGATTCCATTTTCTTTTTCTCTATTGAAGATTGAAGAACAATAATTGTGACTTTTGTAAGTAAATTCTGAATTAATTTATGAATAACACAATGATTTCTTCTCTTTCTGTGATGGAAATATGTGGTTAAGCTCCCATAACTAGGGTTATGGGAGCCTTGATGTGAATAGCTGATTGGGGGTTGTGAATCTAGTAGATTCCTATGATTAATTGATATTGCATAAACCCTTCCTCATTTTAATGACTTTTCTTGGTTGCAAACTTGAAAAGTGAGCCCAAGAACAACACTTGTTCGAATAGAAAAGTGTTTGTTGGAATAAAAAGGGTTTACATAAATCTAAGGGCTTTAACCTTTGGATAGAGGGTAGATGCCTTAACCGGATCAACCCATGTGAGAATATAGTTGAATAAATAATATGTTCCTTAAGTTTGAAAGAATTAAGGGATAAGCTACTCATTTAGGTTGAGAAACTAATGGGTAAACCCTAGAATTCAATTACTCTTGCAATTAGATTTGTTCATTGGGAATTCAAAATAGTTCACAACCCTAGCTGCTTAAGCATCTTGGTAACCATAACTCTAATTTGACTTATCTTATTGAATTACTATTTTCAATACAACCTATAGTTGGATTACTTTATGTGACAAACATTTGAATATAATTGATTAATCAAAATCCCCCTCTATTCTTGAACCTTCGATCAACAGTCTATTAATAACCATAATACTTAGTGAACACAGTATTCCCTGTGGGATTCGACACCCAACCCAGTTGGGTTCTATATTTAATAGCGACCGCTTACACTCTCTAATGAGAGTTATAATTTCGGCATATCAAGTCCCCAAAGAATTTTATGGGATTGCATGCAGGCTCAAAAGGATACCATCAGTGACTTGAAAATCCAAAGTTTGAAAGTTTTCATTCTTATTCATGAAAATTGACACTAAGACAAAGTCAGATGCGCCCTCAGATTCCTTCTTAGAATCCTATGACAGCATATTATCTAGAGTTAGAAGCATGAACCTAGAAGTTTAACAACAGTAAAGTGGGGATGGTGTTTATCTATATTTAGTAGATTATGTATCTATAAGGCGAATTGTATGAAAGGTGAACTGATAGGCTTAAAACAGTGTATGCAATAATTTAAGTTTATTAATTCAAAATTAAGTTTGATGATGTGGGTATAATTAAGAGGGGTACCCAAGGTGATATGGGATTGTATTGTATTATTTCTAAGTTTTCTTTAATGTGTGTGTCTTTAGATAGTAACCTTGAGTTGTTAAGTGTGAATGGGGCTAGTAATGTAGTATATGATGTTCTTGCCAGCTAAGTTAAAGGCTATAGGTTGTTGATGTTGGATATTTTAGTGTAATAGTAATTCAATTGGTTTAGGAAAGATGTTGGATATTTCGGTGTAATGGTAATTCTCATGGTTTAGGAAAAAATATAAGTTTAGAGATGTGATATTAGTAGAATATGAAGTAAAAGAGGCAGATTCTTTGTTTAGTGAGGCAAGTATGTTATCGAGAGGGGTGTATGTATGTGATGATGATTTCTAAAGCTAAATAAAGTTAAAGAAAGTATATATTAAGAGAATGTTCAAGAATGAAGTTATCATAGTTCATTAAAAGTTTGGGAATATCCATGTTCAGTTCTAGAATCTAAGTTTGAATCTTAGAGGATTGAGCTAATAGAAAGAAGAGTTAAAATTCTAGATGGTGTGAACTCAAGGTATGGTGATACTCCTGAAAATTCTAAGTTAGTAAGTGTTTAAGTTGGTATATGATGACTATTGGGGTTATAGAAAGTTAAGAGTTCTAGCTCAGAATGAAGTACTAGAAATGGGTTTTACACTTTAAGATATAGCCTTTTAGGGTGAGCTTATTATTTATGTGTTTTGTTAGGTCTCGGATTCTATATTAAAGTGGTTACCTTTCAGTTTAGAGTTTATAAAAGTGGTCCACAAACTTAGAACGATGGCTTAAATCTAAGGGGGAGATAATAGAACAAGGAACCAAGTCAGGCTCTTGGATTCTAGTAGCGATGCTAGCGTGTTGTAGAACGACACTAAAGGAGGAAGATGCCCAACCCATTCTTATCTTAGTAAAAAATTTGATACTTCAGTCATCACGACATCTACTCATGCCTTACAAGTCAGCTCCATGATCATAGATCATATTCATGCACTTTCCATAGAATCATATATGTTCCTAGTTCCTCGTATAAGTAGTTCTAGTTCACTCAGAAGCATTAATCATATTCCATGAATTTATGAGCTCCAAACTCAGGTCATTCAGCTCATGACTCATGTACTCATGCTTTACAGTATGCTCAGTTCCCCGAACTCATGATTTACCCTCAATGACTAGTGAAATTTAGAATATGGCATGGATGCCCTCAGTTTTAATCTCTTTAATGAATCTATGCATTTGATACTCTATTCCTCAGGCCTCAGTTAAGTGTCAAAGATATGCATAGTATCCTTTCATGCTTTAGGTTCTCTTGTTCTAACCTTTCAGTGATCTCTCCTTATGTAAAGATAGTGGTGATGAAAATTAATGAATAAAGGTTTAGATAGGAGAGAGTAAATATTTCTTATTAAGGAAGGATTGTTGTATGCTTGCTTTATATAAGGCTATAAGTGTGAAGGAAGATTGAGACAAAGCTTTGGTATATGTCATAGTTAATTGTTGAAGTGGTAAAGAGTATTATTTTTTAGATGAGAGTTGTGAAAACACATAGGATATTGAATTTGTGGTTTAGACTAGTATTATGGTTTTATGTGTAGTACCTTGTGACTTTTAGTAGGCTTGAACATGGTGATAGAGTTTAATTCATCTCAGACTTTAGTAGATGGAGCTATCAATTCCCATATGAGGATTATTAGTGGCATCAAATAAAGGGTAGTATTTAAGAGGAAAAACATAGTTAAGGGAGTATTTGAGAGGTGTGGCAAAGCTTGAAAGTTAGCAGTTGCATTGGCTAAGGCATAGTAATTCTATCCTAGCTTATGTTTTATAGGACTATATTCCATGTTATAGAGTTGTAGCCATGTTGTGATTCCTTATTTAGATATCTTATTCAGATCATGCCCAAAATTCTTTGCACCCTAATGGTATTAGAACTTCTTAAAAAAGTGTTGAATAAATACTCCAGTTGAGTATAAACTTTCAGTATGAGTTAGTCGATATAGCCAACAATTCAATTTAGCAATTATATAGATAAGCTACTATAGATTTCAATCTTTCCATCTGGTCTTACTATCCAAAGATTCATGAATATGGAAATTCCATGAGATAATTTATTCACATTCATGCAAATTACGAATTCAGATTTAGCCTGAGGTAGTGGTTTCCCTTAAATTGATTCTCTTATTTTTTATCTTAGTTATCCAACCATTCTCATGTCATAACCTGCATTCATGAATCTAGTTCAGTCTATGCATCATATTTCAGATTCAGTTACTTAATCATGATTCAGCTCATAAGTATTTAGTACATGATCTCAGTCTTCTTAGTATCTCATCTTAGACAGTTTCATTTGGGGATGAATAATCCCAAGGGGGAGATATTATATTACACCGTAAGATTCTAGATGAGTTTCCAGCTATTCGTCCAATGTTTAGAAGTCCCAAAGCCATTTAATTTACACTAAGTACAAGTAACATGGCCGTTTTAAGACCCCAATATTTTGAATATTTTATTTTTGGTCTTCACGAATTTGAAACATTGATTTATGAGTTGAAATATGTTCAGGGATGTTAAAATGGTCATTTGGGAGAGTTTCAGAAGGGGTTCGGGGCATTTAAGGACCACGGAGGCAAAATGCCTCCATGATTTTAACATGTCACGAAGACTGATGCTCCGTGATACATGACATGTCATAGAGGCTAATCTCCGTAATACACACCATGTAACGGAGGCTAGCCTCCGCGATAGCTTCCGTGCCACGGAGCCTGTGAAATTCTGCTTCTTTATTTCAGGTTCAAAGGGGTATTTTAGTCTTTTGCCCCTCTCTAAATACCCAATTGACATTTTTAAACCTAAGAGGGGCATTATTTTCCCCATTCTTCATAACAACATAAAATCATTCCCCATTCCCAAGAACACAAAAGATAAAAGTTTCTCCTAAGAATTCACCATTCAAGGTCCCAATTCCAATTTTTCTTCAAGGAATCAAGCAATTCAAGTATGTGGGTATTCAATGTGGTTCTCCTTTCATCCTCATGCCGAAAATTACAATTTTCATTCATGAATTTTATGAATTCCATAAAATAGGATTCCATGAAAAGCATAAATTCCATGATTCCTCTATGTAATTCTTGAATTCTACCATGAAATAGTGTTCCCTCATAATTTTATGTATACTTTCTCTTACGTGTTTGTGTATTTTGCTTTGGGTTCTAATTCTGTTAGTGAGACTCTTGCCATGCCTATTTGTGTATCTGCCCCAGTAGGTGATTCTTTGGTGATGGATTGAGTGTACCATTCTTGTGTTGCGACTTTTGCTAGGCGTGAGAATTTAGTAGATCTGCTTGTGTTTGATATGGTTGATTTTGATGTTATTTTGGGTATGAATTGGTTGGCTCCTTAAATGTTGTCTTAGATTGTTTTGTTATGACTGTGACTTTAGCTTCGCTGGGGGTGCCAAGGATAGCTTGGAAGGGTGTATTTTATTCGGGTTCTAAGAGGGTTATCTCTTATGTTCAAGCTCATAGATTGGATGAGAGGTGATGTTTATCTTATTCTGATCATATTTGTGATACTAATATTATTTCACCTCCTTCCTTGGATTTTGACCGTGTTGTTTGTGAGTTTATGGATGTGTTTCCCACGAATTTGCCTGGTATGTCTTCAGATTGTGATATTGATTTTGCTATTGATGTTGAGATGAGCACCAAGACCAATTCTATTTCTCTTTATAAGATGGACTTGGTCAAGTTAAAGAAATTGAAGGATCAATTACAGGAGTTATCGAATAAGGGATTTATCTGGCCTAGTATATTGCCTTGGGGTGCGCCTGTCTTGTTTGTGAAGAAGAAGGATGGGTCTATGCGTATGTGTATTGATTATCGGAAGTTGAACAAGGTGGCGGTTAAGAATAAGTATCTCCTTCATTGCATTAATGATTTATTTGATCATCTTTAGGTTGTTGTGGTGTTTTTTTTAAGATTTTGATTATCACCACCTTAGGATTAGATATTCGGATATTCCAAACACAACTTTTCAAACTTGATATGGTCATTATGAGTTCTTGGTCATGTCCTTTGGGTTGAAAAATGACCTTGCTGCATCCATGGAGTTGATGAACCGAGTATTTTGATCGTATCTCGACTCCTTTATTATTGTATTTATAGATGACATCTTTGTGTATTCCAAGAGTGAGGCTGAGCATGAGGAGCATTTACAGATTATGCTTCAGAGATTGAGAAATGAGAAGTTGTAAGCTAAGTTCTCCAAGTGTGAGTTTTGGTTGGAGTCTGTTTCTTTCTTGGGTCTTGTAGTGACTAAGAAAGGTATCATGCTATCCATCCAAGGTTGTAGTGGTTTGTGATTGGGCTAGACCTACTTCGCCCACCGAGATTTGGAGTTTTGTTGGCTTTGCAGGTTATTATCGGTGTTTTGTTAAAGGTTTCTCTTCTATTGCAGCTTCTTTAACTAAGTTGACTCAGAAGAAGATTTCTTTTCAATGGTTTGACACTTGTGAGGCGAGCTTCTAAAAGCTCAAGGATTTGTTGACTTCAGCTCCTATTTTGGCTTTGCCCAAGGAGGGCATGGGCATCATCGTGTTTTGTGATGCTTTAGGTGTTGGATTGGGTGTTATGTTGATGCAGGAGGGCAAGGTAATTTCCTATGCTTCTAGTCATTTAAAGCCCCATGAGAGGAATTATCCTATCCATGATTTGAAGTTGTGCGCGGTTATGTTCGCTTTGAAGTTGTGGAGGCACTGCTTGTATGGAGTCCGCTGTGAGATTTTCTTGGATCATGGTATCTTTCAGTACTTTTCACTCAAAGAGATATTAATATGAGGCATCACAATTGACTTGAGTTGCTTAAGGATTATGACTTGACCACTCTCTATCATTCGAGCAAGACTAATGTGGTTGCAGATGCCTTGAGCGGAAAGTCAACTAGCATGGGTAGCTTGACACATCTTTTGACCTAGAAGAGGCCCTTGGACTTAGAGGTTCAGTATTTTGCTAACTAGATGGTTAGGCTTTATATTTTGACACCTGACACGTTTTGGAATTTGTAGAGGCTAGATCTTCTTTGATAGAGCAGATTCGAGTTGATTAGTCTGATGATTTTGGATTGAGTTTGATTTGAGATAAGGTGTTGAGTTAGGATTCTAAGAAAGCATCAATTGAGGAGTTCTGTGAATTGGAAGCTGAGTTTAAATGTCGAGAGTGGGTGACTAGATTAGATTGATCTTAGAGGAGGCCCATTGTTCTAGATATTCCATCAATCCAGGCGTGACTAAGATGTATCATGATTTGAGATAACACTACTGGTGTGGTGGTATGAGGTGAGATGTAGTGGATTTTGTGGCTCGTTGTCTATGTTATCAATAGGTAAAGGCCGAGCATATGAGACCTGGTGGGTTGCTTCAGTGATTACCCTTTCCCGAGTGGAAGTGAGAATGGATCACTATGGACTTTGTGACTGGTTTTCCTTGTACATCTTGTGGTGTTGACAATGTGTGGGTGATCGTGGATCAATTGACCAAGTCAGCTTATTTTATTTTGGTTCAAGTCTCATTTTGTGCTGAGATGTTGACATGTATCTATATTCGTGAGATTGTGTGTATGCATGGTGTGCCGGTGACCATTATTTTGGATTGAGGTTTTGTGTTCACATCTCACTTTTGGAAGACTTTTCAGGATGAGTTGGGTACTCGGGTTGATCTTAGCACGACATTTCACTCTAAATTGATGGTCAGTCAAAGCAGATTATTCAGATTTTGGAGGTATGCTCCGCGCTTGTGTGATGGATTTTGGTGGCCAGTGGGAGCAACATTTGTCTTTAGCAGAGTTTGTATCTAATAATAGCTACCATTCCGGTATTGATATTGTTGACACCTAATTTTTGCCCTCCACAACTAAGTTTAATTTCGAGTTTCTTTGATTTTCAAATAAAATTACAATAATTATTTATCCAAATAGAAAGCTTTTCAAAGTATTTATCTGGATAATTTTTCCATTTTAAGTAAAGATTATATATTATCGTATTCAATTATACGAAATTATATAATTTTGTTACTTAAATATTTATTTTACAAAATATCAAAACTTAATCAAGGGGCTTATCTTGAAAATAAATTCAAATGGTTACAATCTTGATTTAAACGTAATTTGTTCTTGAAAATAATTTATTTGAAAAAATATTTGTTTGATTTTTATTTAATTTGAAAGCTCAATATTAAACAAGGTATTAATTCGTATCGAATTTCAATTGAATTTATTCAATTTATTTAATTTGGCCAATATGAAATCAAATTGGACACAATTGCAATTAGCCAACTGATTTTCAATTTGATCGGGAATTACATAAAATTGATTAACTCCTAAACTAATTGGGGTTATTTTTTAAATAACCCCAAAAAATACATAATCTACCCACTATTAATTCCCCATTCCAATTTAACCCAACACCAACCCAATAATCCTCTTCCTATCAAATAACAATCGGCCCAACAAAAACTATTCTGCCTCAGTCACTGGACACACAAACTCGGTCCACACCATTTCTTTTCAACAAAACACAATGTTCAACAACACTCGATTCCATCAGCTTCAATATGCGAACAAACAACAACATCAGGTTTCAATGCAAAACTGACCTTGAACCCGTCGACCCAGTTCAGGCTCGACAAAAATCGACCTCAAACCGGTCATTTTCTTTTTTTTGTACTCTTCACATAGATCTCACACAGATTTATACGAAGAAGGACGCGAATCTTTTAGAAAAATATGGAGGTGGCAGCCAGGTTGAGGTTCAAGCAAATATTCCACAAAAATACAACTTGAAATCTTTGGAACCGTACTGTGAAGGTACGTAGGTGGTCAATTTCAATTGGTTGGGGGAAAATTCATTTCCCCAATATTCCTAAAATTCCAATTTCCTTAAAAAAAATTCCAAAATCAGTAAAAAATTGAGGGGAAAGTTCCTATCCTCCTTTCAATTTTGAAAAGTTACTCAGTTGACAATTCCTAAAATACCCTTATTCCCTTTTTGTCCCACATCAATTGAGCTCAAAGGGGGAACCCTCAATTTATTTCTATAAAAGGCTCATTGTTGAGCCAAAAATAGGGAGAGAGGTGGGAAGAGAGTGAAAAAGCTATTTTTGGAGCAAACGAGTGGAAATTTTTTTAGTAAAATTTTTTTATAGAAAAAAATCATCAGTAAATCAAGATTCTTGAAGTTTCGAAGCTTCCCGATGGTGGTCGAGACTCCGATGAAGGCTTGAGTTTCGTTTTACTACTCTAAAATAGGTAATACCTCATTCCACTTAGTATTAGTGTTACCTCTTCTTTATCTCCTGGTTCTGTAGTCATATTAATGTTTGATAGTTATATATGCTGGGATTGTTCACTGTAGAGGCCTTGAAGGACATAGGGTTGTCATGATGAAGATAACATTTGGTTATATTGTTATGTTAAGCTAACTCTTGTCTTAGTTATTTAATTCATGTTTTTAGCCTATTTTCCTTGTGTCGGCTTTGTAATTCGTCGTTTAATACCAATATTGCTAGTTAATTTTAAATTACTATTTTATCTTGGGTATTGGTTGGGGTTTGATTCACTGATTTCTCAGCTAAATCCTTTCTTTGGTTTTCACTTTGTTGTTTTGGTTTGTTGTTGCCTTATTTTAATTCTCCGTCACTATTTAGCTTAGTCATCAATAGAAAATCCTCCTGAGTTCTTTGGCTTCTTAAATGCAAAAAGGATGATGAGGATGTATCCAATGGCAAACCAGAAATCTCATGATTCCTCAAGGACCATCTCAACTACTAAAAACTTATTTTTGAGTTTGGCGAAAGAGGATAAGGATGAGAATAGTATCCCCTGTCAACTCCTCTCTTTAGTTTGTTGTTTATGCCTCTTTTTATTATCAAAACTCTAAATTTGATTTCTATTTTTCCTTTGAGTTCGTTTCCAGTATGTGTTCTTGTTAGAAGGGTAAATGTAATAGTGTCTTGTTGAACTGCTGGACACTTGAGCATGTCTGTTTGGAGAGAATATCTCAATTTTTTTTGTCACTACATTATGTTTATAATTTGTGCTTAGACTAAGAATTCCCAGGGATCTTTCTTGGTCAATAAAATCAAGAAAGGAGGGATAGAGTCATATTTATCTTACTCTCAAATCAAGGATAAGAGGTGGGGTAGAGCATTACAACTGTCTACCTCCATCTTCAAGAGCCTACTGCCAAGGTTCTCTTTTGAATATTTGAAATTCTCAAATGCTTTCTCGCCCTTACTTGTTTTGTTTGATTATCATCCAGTAATTACCTTAAGCTCCCTGTAGCTTTACATACCAAAAAGGGTTCAGTAGAGTTCTATTTTGTGGATGTTCTATTTATATTCCAAAGGTTGTTTTTTTGATGAAATACAACCTCCACTATCACAAGGACTTGATTTGATCTTTATGTCATTTCAAGTCCAAGAAAAGAAAGCTATTCGTTAGTAAATACTACTTGATTCTTCCTATAGATGAAGTTTTGATACAGAGAATTCTTTCTCAAAGGTTTCTTTTTGAGTCTCTGATAATGTTCCTTTAGCCATGCTAATCTTTTCTTAAATGTTAATCTAGAAATTAATTTATTTCCTAGTTTCTTTACTGCTTTAGTACCTGCCAGTTTCTGTGTTAATGTTTTGCCCTTATGAGCATGCCTCATTATTTGCTAATTGACTTTTGATCATTAAAGATCCATGGTATGTTGTTTTATTTAATTGATCATGTATTAGTTCCCTTTATATTTTCTTTCTTTATTTGGTTGATCACATATTAACTACTTTTAATTCTCCTACCTTGATTGAGCTTGTTCTTTGAGTTGACATGTATGTCTTATTATTTTCAATCGACAGTTGATTATTAGGATCCCTGTTACTTTGTTTATAACCATGTATTAATTTTCTTCATATTTTCTTTCCTTCTTCAGTTGATAATGTATTAACTACTTTTAGCTTTCCTATTTTGGTTGATCATGTGTTGACCTCCTTTACCCTTTCTTTCTTGCTTTCTTTCTTTTGTCGATCACGTATTAATATGCCTTTTTTCTTTCTTCGCATGGAAATCGCTTGAGTCCTACATGGACTCTTTCCCTTTTGCATATTCATCATGGGCCAATGAGGCCACCTTTGTAAGTTGATTTTGGAGTTTAAGTCAAAAGTCAGTTACGAGGCGAACAAATACAAGAATACATAATAAGGAAAATGGGTCAAAAACCCATTGACAAAGTCGCTAAGAGACTCAAAAGTCTCAATTTTTATTTCTTCATTTAATATTTTATTTATTTATTTATTCATTCATTTGGGGCATTGAAGCCAAAGTTTTAATTTATTACAGGTGGAGCGGATTTTGGACCTCAAAGGTCTAAAATTAGTTTAGGATAGGTTATGGGCCAAAAGCCCAAATATTTAGTTTAGGATAGGAGAAGATGGGCCCAAAACCCAAATTAGCTTAGGACAGGTTTATAGATTTGGGCCTAATAGCCTAAATCTTTTAGTTTCCCCCTTCCCTTTTACATACTAGTTGTTATTGATGTTTCTTAGACTTAGTTGATTTCCCTACTAAGTCGTCAAAAGTTGATTTTGTATAAACCACCAAAAAATGTTTTCTTGATCACTTTCTTTTCAAAAACCAACTTCTTTTCTCAAAGTTACTCAAAGAATCATTTTCAAATAGTCCGAACAACCGCAAGTTAGCGGATATTCTAGGTGCCTTACCTTCTAAGAGTATTGATAGAAACCACTTACTCAGAATTTTTTAACTTAAATAATTTTTCTATTTTGGATCATTTAAGTAATTTGTTGAAGGTTTTCTTGATTCTTCTAAATAAATTAAGTGGCGACTCTATTCTTGAGTTTAAAAAACTTTTTCAAAAGTATTTGAACCTGTGAAAAACTCAAAAGTCATTTCTACGCAAACAGATATGGCTCCTTTTGAGGCGCTGTATGGTAGGTGTTTTCGCTCGCCATTAGGTTGGTTTGATATTTTAGAGGTGAGTCCTCGAGGTACGTACTTACTTTGTGAGTCTTTGAACGGAGTCTAAATTATTCAGGATAGGCTTAGAGCGACTTAGAGTAAGCAGAAGTGCTATGCAAATCGTAGGCTTCGTGCCTTGAGATTTGGTATTGGTGATCGTGTTTTCCTTCGAGTTTCATCCATGAAGGGTGTGATGAGGTTTGGGAAGAGGGGAAGGCTTATCCCCGGGTATATTGGTCCATTTAAGATTCTTTGGACTATTGGTGATGTGGCCTATGAGTTAGATTTTCCTCCAAATCTATCAGATATTTATCTAATTTTTTATGTTTCTATGCTTCGCTGCTATATTCCTGATAAGTTTCATGCCATTCATTGGGAGTTGATTCAGTTAGATCAGCGGTTGTCTTTTATTCAGGAGCCCAACTCCATTTTGTCTAGGGATGTTAGGCAGTTGCGCACTAGATTTATCTTGTGGTTAAGGTTCAGTGGTGATATCCACCTATAGATGAGGCTCCTTGGGAGGTCAAGTCTGATATGCTTAGTTTCTATCCCCAACTCTTCGTTAATTCAGGTATTTCATTGCAATAGTTTGAGGCCGAACTAGATTTTTACTGGTGGATGATGTAACGACCTGAAAATTTAATGAAATATGTTAAATTTGTAATTTTCTTTGATTTGACAATTTTTCCCTTTCTCGTAGTTGCATTGTGGTATTTCTGGGGTATGGGGTGATTGGCATGGTTCTCGGTGCATTTTGGTGCCTTTTTGTGCAATATTGTGGTTTTTGGTGGCTTTGAGAGCCTTATTTTGGACTTTTATTGTTATCTTTTGATCCATACAATGGATGGCTGAACGGACTGTGCCAGTAGATCAGAAATATCGATTTTAGGATGGTAACATGTTTGGTGTGGTTTTATGGCTTTTAAATCTCATTTTGACCCCCGATTTAGAAAATTATGATTTTTGGTTTCAAGGGTCAACTCTGTGAAAATGACATTTTTTCAAAACTCTAATATCGTCATTGAGTCTAGAGCATCGAATTTAGTGTTGTTACATAGTTCATTTGTGTATATCGGATTATGAATGAATTTTGGGTGCCCCATCAAAGTCCGTTTGGGACTTAATAATCTGGTGCACCAGGTTAACTGATGCACAAAGGGTAAATCGCATATTGGAGGTGTGATTTGCCCTTTTGTACCAGGTAACCTGGTGTAGTATAAAATAGCATTTTTTGGCCCATTTTGTACATTCTTTCACTTTGCCTCTTGAGAGTTAAACCCTAAAATAGTATGAGAGCTTCAAAGTGAAGCTTGTGGGAGCTTGGTCACTAGATTAACATCTATTTCTTGATTCTATTATGGATTTAAGGTGAGATTTCATCCTTTTCTAACGCTAATTCCTTGATTAATTTCTCAAAACCCCAAAAATCCTAAGTCTTGATTTTAAACCTCAATTTCACTCGTTTTTACTTGAATAATGTTTTAATCCTATAATTACTATTTTTTTTTATCAATTTGACCTTCAAAACAACTTTGATTCTTGATTTTAACACGGATTTCAAAGATTTTATCCGATAAAGCTTAAAAATAGTTTTTCTTTGATTTGAACCTCGTTTTTTACTTGATTTGACTTGGGTTTTCAACTATAGATTCCTTAAAATATGGGGCACAAGTTTTGAAGTAAAGTTATGATTTTGCCTCTTTTTTTGAATACACATTTCGGGGATCCGTTTTGACCCCAAACCTAAAGTAGGCAATATGGACATTGTTAGCTTTATTTTGACGCATAGATTCTATATTTCTTGGTTTTAGTTTATTTTGGGACCGTTTGTGAGAAGTAGGGGTTTGTGGTTGTAGTGTTGCAGACCGATTTCGGCATTCGAGGTAGGTTATGGCTTAAATCTTTCTGACTGGGCTGCTTTATAAATAATGGTACAAATACATGTTAAGGGTTGGAACTAATCATGAAAAATGACTATCTATGTGTTGTGCCTGTGTGGGAGCCTATATATGATATAATTACTGAAATTGATATATTACATGATATGTATGACCGTGTGGGGTCCTATATGATGTTGATAGACTTGAATACATGTGAATAATTGTATTGAGTTTCTGCAAATGGCTATTGTGGTACCTTTGGTGTATTGTGATATATATTCGTACTTTTCGCATATGAAAACATGTGGAAAATCATGGATGAATGAAAATAATAAATGGATATTGACTCACATGGATATAGAAATATATCATGTGGTTGGTTGTGGAAACACTCATTGTGATTGGTTGTGAGCATTACATCCTCATATCATACTCATTCATGAAATTAATGGTACCACCATGGCAACACCTGAGAAACACTGACACACCTTTGATGAAAGAAAATGTGACATATTATAAAATCCCTCCCAAGAGATGTGCCAGGGAGGAGATATGGATATGAATATATATATATATATATATGGATTGTATATGGGTTGACGAACCCCCCATGGTTACCACGTCGGGAGGCTTGCCTCCTTTAATACCCCGTACATTTCTAAGTTCAGAACAGCTCCTCGTCATAGTATAAAAGGCTTAGCACCTGAAAATTTGCTAAGAAATGGGAACTTATCTTAAGTTTTATCCTCCTAACATTGATAATCCTCGAAAGTGACTTTCCTGACCCCGTGATGTAAATTTATGACTTGGTTCTTGTTCAGGGGTCTAAGTAGCATGTCTCGAATAAGTTTTGGATTTTTTGGACAAGGTTTGGATCGTCTTTGGTTTGGCAAAATAGCAGCTCACCGCGATTAGGACGCATCACGATGAGTATCACGGTGAGGGGGTCAACGCATCGCGATGAAGGGTGAAAAGGAAATTATCATTTTTAGAGAGCCACCACGACGAGGTGTTGTCGTGGTGGATTTTGCGATAAGGGGCTTACTGCGTCGCGGTGATGCCCAAATCAGTATTTGTCAAAAATAAGTAGGTCACCGCGATTCCACCGCGTCGCGGTGGGTATCGCGGTGACACATTCACCGCGTCATGCTGAAGCCTCAATCGAGACTCCAGTTCCTAATTTTAAATTCCCAGGGGCATTTTAGTCCTTTCCCATGGCCCCAAATCATGAAAACACAAGATGTAACAACTGAAGGGGCATATTTTGCTCACATTCTCTAATTTTGTTCAACAAGAAACCCTAAGCTCTTCCATTGTTCATCAAGTTTAACCATTACTTTCTCAAGAAAGCTAAGGAATTTAAGTTTCTCCACCCAAGAACGATCAAGAACTATAATTTTCTTGCAATATTAAAACCCTAAGGTATGTTAAATGTTCATCCATGGGCCCTTTTCACCCATGGAGTTCAAGAACCCAATTTCAAGTTCAAAGATTATGATTTTTATATGTTTCCATGAATTTTACCCATGAATTTCTATGAACCTCGATGTTTATATCATGTTTCCATGAAATTGTTGTTGTTATTAAACCCTAAATGTTTTGAATGGTGTTGTTTGTTGATTTAAGACTTATTTTGGAAATTTAGTATCAAAATCATGCTAGCTATTTGCTTTGAAATAAAACTATTCCCATGTTTAAGCCATGCATTTCAAGTTTTTGATAAAATGCCTCAAGGAATGAGTTTTGAATATTAATTATATGTCATGTTCTCAAAATGTTGATATGATCTTGTTGTCATTGATATCTAGTCTTAGGGGTTATGAATACCCCAAAACTTAGCTGTTTGCTTAGTTTAATTACTTTCAGAAGAGTTTTGAACATATTTGAGTATTATCAGTTCAGTCCAGTAGTTTGAGTCAGTTCAGTTGGGAGTAGGATTTAGCACTGAGCGAATCCAGAGATGGGGGCTCACTTGCCAGTTGAGGTTGCGACCTTTAGTAGCAGTCCCTGCGTTCCAGAACTACATAGCCAGCGTAGGTTAGAGATGTTTATCTATTAGTTGAGGGTTGACACATATCTCATTAGGGCTCTGCCAGTTGAGGATGACCCTTAGTCCTTCAGGACAACACTTTAGTGGATCCATACAACCAATGTTAGTACCCGTGGCACGGTATTGATACCCTTCCAATTGGGTTACAGGTTGGACCCCAATTTATCATATTGGGGCATGTTGGTTAGATGATAGCTCCCACAGTCTCAGTTCAGTATTCAGTATACTTTTGTTCAGGTTTGCATTGACGATAACATACATTTATCAGTAATTAAGTTATCAGATCTTAGTGTTTCAGTTTATAGACTATTTTCAGAACATGTGGTTTGCTTTGTCATGCATTCTCAGTCTTTGCAAATTTCATGTGTTCCATTCAGTTTTTCATGTTATTCATTCAGATGGTTATTACCCATGCACATGAAACCATGCATATTAGCCTAACCCCATTTAGCATACTAGTACATTCAAAGTACTGACCGCATACTCTTTTCTAGCGCTATGATGTTTCATATCATAGGTTCGGATGCCCAGGATCCTGACTGTACCTAGATATCCCCGCACACTAGTAGCAACAGCAGTGGTGAGTCCTCATGTTCCGAGGACCAATTATGCTTATTTCAGTACTTCAGTTTTAGTAGTCAGTTGGAGTTAGTTAGGGACTTGTCCCATCAACTCCTCAATTATTCAGTTAGAGGCTTTCAGACATTTTTAGATAGTGGTTCAGTTTTCAACTGCTATTGTCAGACACTATGTTTTATTCTTCAGTTAGTTAGTTTCAAACTTATAAATTCAAATACGTTGATGTGTTTAAAACCTTATGGCATTCCTAGTAATTTCTGCACATATTCCATGTTATATTATTCAGTGCTCACAACAGGTACCAATATGGGTTAGCTTGTGGTCCTTCGGGTCTATAAGCACCGTGTGATGCCTAAGATGTACTCTCGGGGCGTTACACCTCCGTAGGTGTATACTAGGATTGTGTGATGATTTCGAAGGTTGTACGATGACCTCGTGCATCATCATCATCCTATACATTACACTTTCTTTATTGTGTTTATGTTGTGCTTGTATTTTCATATTGACTTGTCATATATCTATTTGTTCTATATCTTGATTTGTTAATGCCTAATTGTTCTTTCTTCCTTTACTTATACTTGATGATCTTGATTATACACGTCCCTCTTTTGTTCTACTTGTATGTGATATTGTGTATATGTATGTCCTTATCTAGTGTGTTTTTGTATTACATGTAGATATTGAAGAACCGTTAGTTCTAGCGGTGTGAGTTATTGTTGTGGGACATTTTCTGATTGCCGATGACGTGCCCTTAGTATATATTTTTGTATGCTTTATTTACTACTTTTCTTAGTTGGCCTATGATACCTACTGAGTAGGCGTGGATTGTACTCATGCTTATTGCACCTTTTTGGTGCAGGTCCTAGCTCGAGTGCGCCTCAGCTTGCTTGACTCAGGCAATTATTGGAGATTTCAAGGTAGTGGTTGGCCTCCAGACGTCCGAATGTCTTCTATTACCTTTCTTATATACTATGTATTTACTTTTATTTTAGAGACAGTGTTTCTCTCGTATTTGGATATCTTATGTATTTCATTTGGATTTAAGTTGTACTAGATACGTTCTAATACTGTTGACACCAGGTTTTGGGAGTTCTGGCTGCATTGTTGATTATATTCTTTCCGCATTTATTATACTTATGTGGTTTAGCTTCATTCTAAAAGCCCTACCTTGGGGTTATTTCTATTTTTTTCCCCTTTTTGTATTAGTTTGTATGGTAGGCTTACTCATCAATGGAAACGACGAGTGTCATCATGACCCTTAGATTTTGGGTTGTGACACTCTACTTCAGCAGAGAATTTTGAATCAGCAGCCTTGAAGGGAGTCGATTGAGAATTGACCTTCTTTAAAGTCATTTCAGGGTTCATGAACTTTGATGTCTGAAAAGTTGAGATGAGAAGTAGATATGGTCCCATTGGTTGTGTCAGAATTTGTTGGACAGTAAAATTTGAGTCAAAAAAAAAATAATCCAAACAAAAAAAATATTGCAACAATCATTTTATTGAATTCAATATATGAGTGTTACAATCTCTATGAATCCTCTGACTTACCTTTTCAAATATAAATTCAAGGGTTTCGAGTTTGATGTTGAATTTGAACTGTATTTGTAAATTTGATGGATTTGATCTTGACTTGTAATTGAATTCAAGGATTTTTGGGCTCGTTCTTGAATCTTGTGGTCTTGATCTTGAATCTTGATGAACTTAAATGCTTGATTTGTAGCTTGTAGAGAAAATTTGGTGCTTTTTATCCACGAGCTCTATCACGACCCAATTTCTCAGGTCATGATGGTGCCTACCATAACCCACTAGTAGGCAAGCCAACCTGTAGTCCGGAACGACTAATAACAGACTACTCTATAATATAAGTAAAAGAATGCGGAATAAATGAAATAAAGAACAATACATAATAAAATCCCAAAACCTGGTGGTATTAGTACAAGAGCTTCTAATACACTAAGAGTACAAAAGTGAAATATCAAGAGAAATACACTGATACGACTTATCCCTGAATAAAACATAGAGATTAATAATACTCCGAATTTCAGGAGCTCACTCTAAGTCTATGAATCATGGCTGCTCTGTACGATGCACACATCAACAACGATAACCCATACTATGATCTACAGGCTGCAGAAGTGCAGTATTAGTACCAGATGAATGGTACTCATTAGGCAACTTCCAACTGAACTCCAGAGATAAATCAGATATATACAATATATAAACAGAATGAAAACTACACCCACGAGTCTAGAAATCATATAACAAGTCAATGAGATAATAAGGAACAACTATCTTGTTCATGTCTAAGAGTCTAACATAATAAGTCTAAGGAAGTATCAATGGTGAACTATCCTATTCCAGCTACATTCAATAGACATCAATGCTATACCATATATCCCAGGACAATATACGAATAAAGGGTGGAAGAAAGATATATAGCAATATGCAAGGCGAAGAAATGACTATACAATATGAACAAACAAAGGAAGGGATATTTAGTAGTACCATAGCTAAATATATATATATATATATATATATATATATACACACACATATAAACATGAGGTCACCTCAAAGCATAACCTAGATTATCATGTCCTCATTTTAAGACCTTATTATAATACTATAGTACTTAGGGTTCTTAATCCACATGGTTAGACATGAAATAACCGTGCATAATAATACAATCACAATATAGAAGAGCCAAAGACATACCACAAATCTCGATACCAGATCAATGACTAATATTTCATAAGCTAGCCATAATAATGATCATAACAATGATAATAACAATATCAATAACAACGTAAATAACCGGCTACTTCGGACAACCAAATACCTAGCCAAACCTATGCGTACCCCCACCACCCCAAGCTTGGAAGGTTCAATTAACATACAATAACACAAGTCATATTCTTCACCCATATCTATGCAACCGTCCCATACCGACTGATAGACATAGGTACATACTGGTGATAGGAGATGTACATACAGGAATGAATGCAAGGTACACAATCAATAACACAATCTCATTATCATAACTATCTCTATCATAATTTTCATCGTCATGACCATCATCATCGTAATCAACCTCCGACCTTACCGGGTATTAATATCATCATAATAATATCCTTCGGCCTTGGCAAGTATCAATATATCATCACAGTATCCTCTGGCCTTGCCGAGTATCAAAATTATCATAATAATATCATCTCTCCTTGTCGGGTATCAATATATCATCACAGTATCCTCCGGCCTTGCTGGGTATCAATATCATCATAACAATATCCTCCAGCCTTGTCGGGTGTCAATATATTATCACAGTCATTAATACATATATAGAGTTATTTAATAGGTGCACAGACTCAAGCCATGGCTAAAAGAAGGGTAAATCTATAAGCCCGTTGCCCGGAGTGACCTTCGAAACTAAATCATTATGATAGTGTAGAAAGGGGTCGAATTATGGATATGACCTCTAATTATTAGCCTAACCATTTCTTCACATAATCATTATTCACTAACTAACCAATATCCAACTCCTAGTCAAGATTCACCACTAGTCCATAATCGCCAATTAACCAATGTTCATTTCTAACCATCATAATCTTACTAGCCACCATCTAGAAAAAGATCGCTAACCATCATTTAGACACTTATTTATCTATCAACTAACATATCTTATTATATAACATCATTAATACATAAATCCTTGTTTAACAACTTATCGGCAGCATAAACTTAGTCATCAATAGCAACTAATCTTCCCCTACGTTAAACCCATCATCATCATTAGCTACGTATCATCCATAATTGCTAGTTACCATATTTCAACTAACCAATGTTCATTAACTAGTATATTAGATCTCTAGTCATCAACTACTATAGTCACTTAATAGACAACTAGTTACCACATAGCTTAAACCTTATTTAAGAATTACAGTCATAAGATCATTTTTCAGCTAGAATCACATCAATTATCGGTATAATAATCATGAATGTACCAAATCTATGTATGCCATTACCAATATCTAAATTAATAAAGTCGTAAGAACCATACCATATCTTTCTCTGCCACATACCGGAGAGATATGTATATAAACATATATATATATATATATTCATAAACTACAACTGTATTCTTTACAAGGATAGTTACTTCTCGAATGTCCATTCAATAACATAACATGGCCCTTGGCCAAATATTATAATTGGAATAATCACAATTTCATAATCACGGCCTTAGGCCTATATACGAATTCGAAACCCATATCGACAACCATATTTATAAGCCGTAGCGTATCTATGATCATCTCACATATGAGAGGCATCTCACATTTAGGAGGTGTAATATTGATAAGTATATCACATCTATAAGACATCTCTTAGTGTAATAATCTGGGACTACCCTCTAATCATCACACGGTGCTTACAGTCTCGAGAAACCACAAGCTAACCCATGAGCTGGTACCTGCTGTGAGCACTGGATAATATAATCATGAATGCCGAAGAATAACTGAAATGCCATAAGGTTTTATTAACTGGATTCAAAACTGAAATATAAATATGGAAAGAAAACAACTGATTAAATCTGGGAAAAATACTAATAAACTGAATAACTAACTGACTATAGTGTCTGAAAGCCTCTAAACTGTAAGACTGAATGACTGTGAGTTAATGGGACAGGACCCCAGCTAACTCTGCTAACTACTGAAATAAATACATGAAGTAAAATAATCTATCCTTAGATGATGAGGACTCACACTGATACTATACTTGCTGATAATCTAAGAGTCCAAGTGCGATCGAGAACTGAGCGCCAGCACCTATGATATAATACATCATAGCGCAAAAGAAAGGTATGCAATCAGTACGTTGGATATACTGGTATGCAAAATGAGGTAGGCTGATATGCATGGGTTCATGAACAAGAATAATAATAAATAACTGATTACACATGTAAAACATAGAGTTTTCAGTAGAGAACATGAAATCTGTAGGTACTGAAAATGCATGACCAAGCATATAACATGGACTGAGTAAAATCTGTAAATTGATATACTAAAATAACTAATATTTGTATACTTGTTCAAATAACACTAAGACTGAATAACTAAACTGGAATTGTGACTGAGACTGTATCAGAGATTGTGGGAGGTATCATCTAACCGACATTTCCCAGTTTGAGCTAATCGGGGTCCAACCTATAACCCCAGTTAGAAGGGTATTAATACCATGCCACGGGTAGTAACGTTAGCTCAGTGGATCCACTAAACTGATATCATGTCCAAAGGACTAAGGGTGTTAAGCCTGAGTTAACGGGTGACCCCTACGAGATAGTCAAGCTATGGTTTTCGGGAATTCAATACCCCCAAGACTCAAAACAACAATACTGAAAAGACACTAAAGCTTAGGGGACAAAGCATGAAGGATTTTATTAAATCAATCACTCTTGTAGGCATTTTATCAAACACTTGTAGTTCATGGTTCAAACCAATCATAGGAATGTCCTAAAACATATAGAAATAACATGAATCCAACATAATAGAGTTAAATCATAGTTTTGTTCAATAATTAATAATATTAAAATATGGAGGATTGAATAATAACAATAATTTCATGGTAATATGGTATAAAATCATAGTTCATGGAGATTCATGGGTGAAATCACAATTTAAAATATAATAACTTGAAAAGATCACAATTTTATAATTTAAAAGAGTTGCTTGGACTACATGGATGAAAGTGATCCATGGATGAACATCTAACATACCCTAATTAATGAATTTTCTAAAGTTCTTGGTGAGTTCTTGAGGATTGGCCTTGATATTGGAGAGCTAGGGTTCTTGATGTGGGAGAGAAAGCTTCTTGATTTGGGGAAAAATAATAAAAATAATGAGTTTAAAAAAGTTTTTAGGGCTTAAAAGCACACCTGGGTGGATTAGAATTAGAGGAAAGGACTGTTTTACCCTTGGGCAAAACTTTTAATTTTCGTCGAATTTTTTCGAAAAGGGCACCTGGCGCGATGCGGCGCTATCGCACCGTATCACTGGAAATTGACAATTGGGAACTGGGACGACGGCGTGATGTGCCACTATAGCGGTAAGCCTTTGGTTTCCATTTTGGCCACCTCCGCGATGCCTAATATCGCGGAGGCCCACTGGAAATTGACAAATGGGAAATTGGCCTGCTCCGCAATGCGCCATGATCGAGGAGTCACGCTGGAAATTGACAATTGTTATTTGGGCTGCCTACGCAATGCGTTAAGGGTTAAAATGACGATGTTTAACAACTGATACTTTAAATCGCTATAACTTTTTATCCGGTTATCAAATTTAGGCAAATTTTTTATCATTGGAAAACTAGTTCAATTTCCTACGCAAAGGTAGGCTCTAAACCCAAAAATAATGAGTGTTTAAAATTTTTTATATATGAATACTCATGTATTGGGACTAAGATTATTCTAAGGAAATACGGGGTTTTACAATATCTCCCCCTTAGGATCATTCATCCCCGAATGAAACTGGTTAAGCTGAGGAAACTGATGGACTGAGCTTACACACTGAATAAGCATGTCTGATGCATGGAATGCATGACTGAACTGATTCATGAATGCATGAATGACATGAACATGATGTGCGGCTGAAACTGAGCATGATAGAAAAAAATCTTAAGAAGACAGGTACCTTATACTGAATCTAGATTCGCGGAGAAAAGATGAGGGTACTTGGTTCGAATATCTTCTTCTGCTTCCCAAGTAGCTCCCTTAACTGAATGATTCCGCCAAAGAACTTTGACTAGTGGAACTTCTTTGTTCCTTAGTCTACGAACTTAATGATCAAGAATTTTGATTGGAACTTCCTCATAGGTAAGACTGTTCTGAATATGTACACTCTCTAAGGGAACAACAACAGCTGGATCAACAATACACTTATTTAATAACAAGACATGGAACACTAGGTGTACTGAGGCTAGATATGAAGGCAACTCAAGCTTATAAGCTACCTATCCAGAACGACTGAGAATTCTGAAGGGACCAAAATATCGAGGACTGAGTTTCCCCTTCTTGCCGAATCTCTTCACCCCCTTCATGGGAGAGATTTTCAAGTACACAAAATCATTGACCTCAAACTCGAGATACTTTCTCCTCACATCTGCATATGATTTTATCGACTCTGGGTAGCCCTAAGTCTTTCTCTGATTAACTGAACCTTCTCTAACGCATCAAACACCAAGTTAGGCCCTACTATAATGGACTCACCTACTTCAAACCAACCAATTGGAGATCTACATCTCCTACCATAGAGATCCTCAAATGGAGCCGTAAGAATACTAGAACGATAGCTGTTATTGTATGAGAACTCAATCAAAGGCAAGTGGTCATCCCAACTATCTTTAAAATCAACTACGCATGCTCTCAGCATATCCTCAAGAGTCTGAATGTTCCTTTCTGCTTGACCGTCTGTCTGAGGGTAAAAAGTTGTACTGAGGTAGACTTGGGTACTAAGACCCTTTTTGGAATGCTTTCCAAAAGTAAGAGGTAAACTAGGTACCTTTATCTGATATGATAGATAAGAGAACGTCGTGCAACCTAACCAATTATTTGAGATAGAGATTGGCAGTCCTCGATTGAATAAGAGGTATGGAATTGAAAGAAATGAGTTGATTTGGTCATCCTATCTATGATAACCCAAATAGAATCATGCTGGCGGCGGGTACGAGGCAAACTTGTCATAAAGTCCATGTTCACTTTCTCCTATTTTCACATGAAAATACTGAATTCCTGCATAGACCCACTAGGCTTCTGGTGCTTAACCTTAACTTGCTGATATGCAGATCACTTAGCTACAAACTCTGCAATATCTCTCTTCATCCCACTCCACCAATAGATCTCCTGCAAATTGTGGTACATCTTAGTGGCCCGTGGATGAATAGAGTAACGCGTACCATGCGCTTCTGCAAGAATTCATTGCCTCAAATCATCTACACCAGGCACACACAATCTATCCAGACAGTGCAACACACCATCTCCCCCTTGGGAGAAAACCTTCACTTTCTGATCTCAGACTGATTCCTTCAACTTAAACTAAACTGTGATCTCTATCCTGTATTTCCTTCACCTCAGAAACTGAGATGATTCTGAGCTACTCTACACCCACACACTACCCTCTGCTGAGTCGACTAAGCGGACACCTAGACGGGCAAGTTGATGAACTTCCTGAGCTAACTTCTTCTTACCATCCTTAACGTGAGCAACACTACCCATATACAATCTACTGAGAGCATCAGCCACTACATTGGCCTTACCTGGATGATACAGAACACTCATGTCATAATCCTTCAATAACTCTAACTACCTTATCTGACACAAATTTAAATCTTTCTGAGAGAACACATAGTGGAGGCTTTTGTGATCTTTGAACATATCCACATGCACCCCATACAAGTAATGCCTCTAAATCTTTAAGGTGAATACTACTGCTGCTAGCTCAAGATCATGAGTTAGATAATTATTCTCATGAGGCTTAAGCTGTCTGGAGGTATAGGCTATGACCTTACCTCTCTGCATGAGGACACAACCCAAACCTACTCTTGATGCATCACAGTACACAACAAACCCATCGAAACCATCTTGTAGAGTAAGAACTGGGGCTGAGGTGAGTCGAGTCTTCAACTCCTGAAAACTCTTCTCGCAGGAATCTGACCATTGAAACTTAACTTTCTTCTAAGTCAATTTGTACATGGGGGATGCAATAGAATAAAATCCTTGAACAAATCAATGGTAATAGCCATCTAAACCTAAGAAACTCCAGATGTCTGATGGAGAGATGGGCCTAGGCCAGTTTCTCACCGCCTCAGTCTTTTAAGGATCAACTCTAATGTCATTGCCATAAATAATAAGGCCAGGGAAAGATACTGATCTTAGAAAGAATTCACACTTACTGAATTTAGTGAACAACTGATGAGCTCTAAGAGTTTGAAGTACTATTCTGAGGTGGTCTGCATGATCGTTTTCTCTACGGGAGTAAACAAGAATGTCATCAATGAAGACTATGACGAACATGTCCATGTACTGCTTGAACACTCGGTTCATCAGGTCCATAAAGGCTGCTGGGGCATTTGTAAGATTGAAGAACATGACTAGAAATTTGAAGTGACCATACCAGGTTCAGAAAACTATTTTCGGAATGTCACATTCTCTAACTCTGAGTTGATGATAGTCTGATCCGAGGTCTATCTTGGAAAAGTAGCTAGCACCCTGAAGTTGGTCAAATAAGTCATCGATTCTAGCAAGTGGATATTTATTATTGACTGTTACCTTGTTCAACTGACGGTATTCAATACACATTTTGAGAGAACCGTCTTTCTTACGCACGAATAGGACAGGTGCACCCTACGGGGAGACACTGGGTCTGATGAATCCCTTATCTAAGATATCCTTAAATTGTTCTTTCAGTTCTTTGAGTTCAGCTGGAGCCATTCTGTATGGTGGAATAGATATGGGCTGATTATCTGGAAGAAGGTCTATTTCGAAGTCTATCTCCCTTTCGAGAGGAACTCCGGGAAGATTTTCAGGAAATACATCTGAGAATTCATTTACTACTAGGACTGACTCAAGAGTAGGAGTTTCTGATCTAGAGTTTTTGACTCGCACAAGTTGGTAGACACACCCTTGGATATCATCTTTTTGGCTTTAAGGTATTAAATCAGCTGACCCCTAAGAGTTGTAGTACTACCTCTCCATTCAAGAACTGGTTCATTTGGAAACTAGAAATGAACTATTCTATTTCTACAATCAACTGAGGCATAACATGAGTGGAGCCATTCCATGCCGAGAATAACATCAAAATCTGTCATCTCTAACTCCGCGAGATCAACTGAGGTAACTTTTTGAGATTTTGTAACCTGACAGTTTCTGTATACCTACCTGGATATAATGGAAACACCTACTGGGTTAGATACTAAAAAGGGCTCTGTTAGAGTTTCGGGACTGACTCCGAAATTGACGGCTATATATGGAGTTACAAAAGAAAGAGAAGCTCTAGGGTCTAGTAAAGCATAAACAAGTAAGTAAAAGACTTGCAACGTACCAGTAACTACTTCAGGAGAATTTTCCTGATCTTGGCGGGACTGAAGAGCATATAATCTGTTCGGATGTTGACCACTGGTAGCACTGGAAGCGGCACCCTGCAGAGTCGGGTGACCGGATGAAACTGACGACTGATAGGACTGGCCTTGTTGGCGCACATCCCTACCTTTCTGAGAAACTACCCGACACTCTCGAATCCGATGGCCTAGATTTCCACACCCGAAGCACACATCACTACCCGCTCTACACTTACTGATGGTGTTTGCCACATTTTTGACATAAAGGATTGGTACGAGCACTACTAATACTGACCTGGGACTTAGAGCCTGGTGCCCTATCCCTATTGTCATTTCTAAATTTGGGTACTGGGGCACTAGATGAAGAGGGCGCTGGGGCACTAGTTGAAGAGGGCGCTGAGGCTGAAGACCTCTGGTGAAATGGAGGACGGTTACCACCCTTTGATTTTGGCTGACTGAAATTAAAATTACCCGTCCTAGCTCTCTTATTTCCTTTCTCCCTATCCTTTATATTCTGTGACTCTATCTGTTAAGCATGTACCATCAGTCTAGACAAATCCATCTCACTAATTAGCATTGCAGTCCTACATTCCTTGACCACACAATCAGACACGCCAGACATAAACTTACTCAGCTTGGACGTACTGTCAGCTACCACATGAGGAGTATATCTAGATAACTGAGTGAACTTGAGAGAATACTCCCTCACACTCATGTTGCCTTGCCGCAAATTAATAAATTATAACTCCTTGGCCTCCCTCAACTCCAATGGTAAGAATCTGTCCAAGAAAGCCGTGGAAATTCCAATAGATAGCTGGTCGTTCATTTTTTGATGCTACAGAGATCACTAGAGTAGTGAACGCAGTCCTGAATTCTGCGTGAGAGACATATTTGTCCATAGGATCTGCCTGGACGGGCTTGTTGGTTTTTGGTTCTTCTTTCATTCTTCTTGGGAGGCATGCTCTATAAACGAAAGAAAGAAACGGATTAGATAGAGAGTTTAACATGATGCTCAATCGCACGACATAGCTACTGAAAGAAGGGAAACTTTTCCTAAACGCCTTGTAGCCTCTCGTCCATAAGTGTGGCACGTTATACACCCATGCATAAGACTCTACTCGACATGGCTTTTAGACTTCCTAGGACACTTTAAAACTTTAGGCTCTGATACAAAGTTTGTAACGACCTGGGACTACCCCCTAGTCGTCACACGATGCTTACAGTCCTGAGGGACTACAAGATAACCCATGAGCTGGTACCTACTGTGAGAACTGGATAATATAATCATGAATGTGGAAGAATAACTGAAATGCCATAAGGTTTTATTAACTGGATTTAAAACTGAAATATAAACATGTAAAGGAAACAACTGTCTGAATCTGGGAAAAATACTGATAAGCTGAATAACTAACTGATTGTAGTGTCTGAAAGCCTCTAAACTGTAAGACTGAATGACTGTGAGTTGATGGGGCAGGCCCCCAACTAACTCTGCTAACTACTAAAATAAAGACATGAAGTAAAATAATCTATCCTCGGATGAACTACTGTACTTGCTGATAATCTGAGAGTTTAAGTGTGATCCGGGAACTGAGTGTCAGCACCTATGATATAATACATCATAGAGCAAAAGAAAGGTATGCGATCAGTACTTTGAATGTACTGGTATGCTAAATGAGGTAGGCTGATATGCATGGGTTCATGAACAGGAATAGAGAACATGAAATCTGTAGGTACTGAAAATGCATGACCAAGCATATAACATGGACTGAGTAAAATCTGTAAACTGAAATACTGAAATAACTGATATCTGTATGCTTGGTTAAACAATACTAAGACTGAATAACTAAACTAGAACTATGACTGAGACTGTATCAGAGACTGTGGGAGGTGTCATCTAACCGACATTCCCCAATTTGAGCTAATCGGGGTCCAACCTATAACCCCAGTTGGAAGGGTGTTAATACCATGCCACGGGTACTAACACTGGCTGTGTGGATCTACTAAACTGATATCTGTCTAAAGGACTAAGGGTGTCAAGCCTGAACTGACGGGTGACCCCTGCGAGATAGTCAAGCCTAATATGACAGGTGACTACTCATATCCTATGCTGGATACGTAGTTCTAGAGTATAGGGACTGCCACTAATGACTATGCCTATCTAACGGGGAAGTCGTCATCCCTACACTTGCTCGGTGCTAAATCCTACTCCCAACTGAAAGATACTGAGATACTAGACTGTTCTGAGTTTAATGACTGATATCTGACTATTCTGATAATACTCATAGTATAATCTGAAGACTATTCTGTAATATACTGAGACTAGACTAAATAAACAGCTACGGTTTTTGGGTATTCAATACCCTCAGGACTCAAAACAACAATACTGAAAAGATACTAAAGCTTAGGGGACAAAGCATGAAGGTTTTTATTAAATCAATAACTCTTGTAGTCATTTTATCAAACACTTGTAGTTCAAGGTTCAAAACAATCATAAGAATGTCCTAAAACATGTAGAAATAACATGAATCCGATATAATAGAGTTAAATCATGGCTTTATTCAATAATTAATAATATTAAAATATGGAGGATTGAATAATAACAATAATTTCATGGTAACATGGTATAAAATCATAGTTCATGGAGATTCATGGGTGAAATCACAATTTAAAACATAATAACTTGAAAAGATCACAATTTTATAATTTAAAAGGGTTACTTGGACTCCATGGATGAAAGGGGTCCATGGATGAACATCTAACATACCTTAATTGATGAATTTCCTGAAGTTCTTGGTGAGTTCTTGAGGATTGGCCTTGAAATTGGAGAGCAAGGATTCTTTGTGTGGGAGAGAAAGCTTTTTGATTTGGGAAAAAACAATAAAAATAATAATAACCATAACTTCTTACCCGGTTATCAGATTTAGGTGAATTTTATACCATTGGAAAGCTAGTTCAATTTCCTACCCAAAGGTAGGCTCTAAATTGAAAAATAATGAGTGTTTCAAAAATTTAATTTATGAATACTCATGTATTGGGACTTAGATTATGCTAGGGAAATACGAGATGTTACACATATCTATAGGTCATACATCATGACTATGAAGAATATCACCTCTCTAGGACAATTATCATATCTAAGAGGAATATCATCTTTATAGCCAATAATTATAACTAAGAGGAAAATCATCTCTAAGGCCCCACAATCATAACTAAGAGGAAAATCATCTCTAAGTCCCAACAATCTTAACTAAGAGGAAAATCATCTCTATGTGCCAAATAATCATAACTGAGAGGAAAATCATCTCTAAGGCCCCACAATCATAACTAAGAGGAAAATCATCTCTATGGGCCAAATAGTCATAACTAAGAGGAAAATCATCTCGATGGGCCAAATAATCATTACTAAGAGGAAAATCACCTCTATAGGCCTAATAATTAGTACTAAGAGGAAATCATCTCTATAGGCTAAATATCAATTCTAAGAGGAAATGTCTCTAAAGGTCCAATATAATATCTAAGAGGGAATAGTATCTGTAAAGGTTTATTATCATTTCTATAAGGAATAACATAGCGATAAGTCATAAGTCACAATCTAGGGAACATCATTACAATTTACCAAGTTACGAAGTAACCTTACACTAAGGTTTACTAGTCTCAACTATGCTTAACATCCGCAACTAAGTCCACAAGGCTAACATAAGTCTTAGCTTAAGTGCGCCAGACAATCCCACTTCTAATCCTCAATTTCCATATTTAGGCAAACTATGCCCCAAACTAGGCTAAGGTATCTAGTTCAACTTCTAGATGTCAAGTAAGCCATAACCAATCCTAAAATAGGAAATTTGTCTAGAAACATGGGAAATTATGTCAATTCTACCCCAAGATACTATTTATAGGTTAATTATCTATTAGTCATATATCATGACTATGAAGAATATCACCTCTCTAGACAAATTATCATATCTAAGAGGAATATCATCTCTATAGGCCCAATAATCATAACTAGGAGGAAAATCATCTCTAAGGCCCAACAATCATAACTAAGAAGAAAATCATTTCTATGTGCCAAATAATCATAACTAGGAGAAAAATCATCTCTAAGGCCAAATAATCATAACTAAGAGAAAAATCATCTCTATAGGCCAAATAATCATAACTAAGAGGAAAATCATCCCTATAGGACCAATAATTATAACTAAGAGAAAAATCATCTCTATAGGCCAAATATCAAGTCTAAGAGGAAACAACGTCTTTAAAGGTCCAATATAACGTCTAAGAGGTCTCTAAAGGCCCATTATCATTTCTATAAGGAATAACATAGACATAACTCATAAGTCACAATCCAGGGAACATCATTACAATTTACCAAGTTATGAAGTAACCATATACTAAGGTTTACTAGTCTCAACTATTCCTAACATCCGTAACTAAGTCCACAAGGCTAACACAATTCTTAGCTTAAGTGCGCCAGACAATCCCACTTCTAATCCTCAATTTTCATATTTAGGCGAACTATGACCCAAACTAGGATAAGGTATCTAGTTCAACTTCTAGATGTCAAGTAAGCCATAACCAATCCTAAAATAGGAAATTTGTCTAGAAACATGGGAAATTATGTCAATTCTACCCCAAGATACTATTTTAAGATCACTGGACTAGACCAACTAAGGTTAATCACACTAACCATGATGCCAACACTTTAATCACATCCTAAACCTAGCATCATAACATTTCCATACTACAAACTAATTCAATCAAGGGAGAAGGCAATAGGATTCTAGAAGGGGTCATAAACATACTACCTTACGGGTTCAAAACCCTCATCTAATCCCCAAACATCAATAATTAAGTCTAAGATATTTTATTCATAATCAACCTTGACATTCACATTTACATGGAATATATAACACACATAATCTTCGATGAAGAGTAAGTAGAAGCCTACCTCAACGCCGAACCATAAAACCTCCCACCATTCACCAAAAGCTCGTTTTAATTCCACGAGCCCAAAATGCCAACACATTATCAAAATAGTAGTCTACTCATCAATACGAGTCTAATGATATCCATATTACACTATTATACTTCGGGTCCAAAAACGACACCAAAACCCCCAAGTGGGTCCCACTTACGAAAAATGCATTTTCGAGATCAACCCAACACTCATACATGAACAAGGAATCAAAATCCTCAAAAATGGGTGAAAACCAAGCAATCTTTAGACTAAAATCAAGCCCTAACTGGATTTGGGATTTTGGGTCAAGAACAAAGAAATTCACCAATAAAGTGATGAAATCTTACCTTAATTTGAATGATAATCGTGATAATAGAAGTTAAACAAGCTTCCAAGATACCCACAAGACTCAATTTTGAGTTATTAGACTCATTTAGGGTTTCTAGATCCCAAAAAATGAGTCAAAAATGGCCAAAACGCGACCTATAAGGTACTTAAATACCCATACCAACTTTGGAGATGCTGCAATCGCTGTCTAGGGGTCGCTATTGCATTAGCGCGATCTCCATACTATTCACCACGATCGCGGTTGCTCCCTTGGGCACCAGTTGACAGCAAAATCAAAAACTTGATTTTGACCATCGAAACTCATGCGGAACCCAAAATACATGATCCAATAGTGAATTTTGAGTGTAAACCACATTTCAAATGCATTGGAATCATCAAATTTTCATCCAAGATCATTTCGATAAAAAGTAGTTCCATACCTATAGTTCCATTTTTTTTATAAAATCCGCTCAATAGCACAAAATAAGTTCAGGAGGCTTGAGACCCGAACCAAGGGTCCTTCCTAGACTAAAATGAACGTTTCAAATGTGATAGAGAAGTCAGATTTTCAATTCAAGGTCGTTTCGACCAAATATGGGTTACACACTTGTATTTCAATTTTCCAACTTTCCGACTAATAGGTCGAAATGAGCTTGGGTGCATTGGAACCCGAACCAAAGGTCTACTTAGCCTAAATCAATATTCTGAATCTGCTGGCACAGTCAAAATTTGCATCTGTGATCGTTTCATTGAAGTTTCCGCCCAGTGGACATTTAAATTTAGAGAAAACTTTAAAACGGAAAATTGGCTCTAAAAACCAAACGAACTGCTCGGTGATCGAACCGTCGATCCCATCAAGTCATAAATAACTTGGGGCAGCTATGGAGAAGCTCAAATGGTGAAGATAAGCAAATTATAAAAAATGACCGAAAAGGTCATTACAAGTTATTTCTTGTTTCTTGTTAGAATTGATCGTTCTTATGAGAACTTTGTTTATAGTTGGAGGAAGAAAAAAGTCATGGTGAAGATGATCTTCTTTTGACCAATCAGATTTAAGTGACATGGTGACATTTGATTGGACCTTTGATTTGGTTGGCCATGCTGCATCATTTTGACTTGTGGCATGATTCGATTGACTTCTTCAGTTAACTTGTCATGCCACGTCATTCGACACCTGGCACCAAACTGACCCTCTAGAATAAGATGACATTTTAGGCTCAGCAAAGTGGATTCATCATTTGTAGCCCAAATCAATGGACTGGCCCAATAAAAATTAAACTTTAATTAAATTTATATTATTCGAATTTAAATAATCAATTCAATTATATTAATCCATAATATTTATTTGGAATAATATATTTAAAATTTATGTGATCACGGTCATATTTTAATTTGACACACCCATTAAGAAAATAATTATTAACTTAACTATTTTATCATAATATCTTTATTAACTAATGTTTATTATCGTGTCTTAAAATTTATTTGGAGAATAAATAATTAATTCTAAGAGTAAAATAGAATATATATATATATATATATGTGTGTGTGTGTGTGTGTGTGCGTGTCTGTGTGTGTGTGTGTGTGTGTGTTCTTAATATGTCAAAAATAACAAGTGAAAATAGAAATTCAATTGACCAATAAATGACAAGCAAAAACGAATAACTCTATTAGAAGAGAGAGAAAATAAAGATCTGATTTTTGAAACTTAAAGTAAAACATTATTATGTATTTTTTAGTTTACTAGTATCGTGCCCTCGCGTTGTTTGAATTATTTAAAATGTAATTCTACTTGTCCCTTGCAGGCATGTGCTTTGCACAATGACTAATTTGAAATATATTTTTTTCTCCTATCGAAGTACTCCCCTATTCCTTTTTAAGTGCTTTATTTAGGTTGTGTTTGTACTCCATTTTAAGTGTTCTTTTAATTTTTTAAAAATAATTTGATTAAAATCATCCTATTGTTCAAATTATCAAGATCATTAATTGAGAAGGGGTTAGGGGTGTGCCCAACGCAAATTTAATTAGGGGTATATTAGTAAAAGTACTTTAAATTTTATATTAGTAAGAGATTTGTTAATGGGTTTACCCAATCTAAATAGAGCACTTAAAAAGAAATGGATGGATTAATACATACACTTTCTAGAAACAATGATCGTATAACATTGCAGTGCCTCATAATTAACAGGTCCATCTATCCTTCATTTTTCAAGGTAATTACTTCTTCTCACAGCCTTTGGTAGAAATGTAAGGTAAGGCTGCACACAATACATTTTTGTGGTAGGGCCCTTCCTCAGATACTGCACAACAGGAGCTTTAGTTCACCAGACTGCCTTTTTCATGTTGTTGTACACATATGGTGAAACTGCAAATCACTTTTTGCTTTTTCATGTTGTTGTACACATATGGTGAAACTGCAAATCACTTTTTGCTTCTGTCATGTTTTAAATAATCTCGTTGAAGCAAACAACACATGTGACAATATTTTTTATTGTCTTATTAAAACGACAGACTAATAAAGTCTTTTTAGTGTCAATTTTGTCTCCTGTCTAGTGTTGCATTATAGTGTTGCACAACTCATAATAAATACTATCATAATCCTAAAGGAAGGCGGGGGTTTTCTGAAAATTGAAAAAATGAACTCAAATCATAGGCGGGGATCATCAGAAAACTCTACAGACCGTAAAATTCAAGACAAATTAAGCAAATTATTTGCCTTTTGACTTAATTTCTGATCAGTTGATAACTTTGAATAACAAATGTCTAAAAAAAAGAATCTATCTTGCGAAGTTTACCCAAACACTTAGACCGAGTTCTCGATTCTTGGAGAGATTGGAAAAACATAGCAAGAGAGCACGAAATTATTAAGCATTTCAACTTTCGATACACTTGGCCACTCTTTTATGCATGACTCAATTGTGGAGTTGAATTTTGAATTCTCTTTCAATGATAACCACATGCATTTAAGAGGAAAATATATGTGCATCTGCATCCCACACCTCTCGTTCAATTGTTAACTTAAAATAATCTAACAATCAAAAAGTTCGTTTCATCATATCAGTTGAACAAAAATAAATTTATTGTGCATAAAATATTAATTGCATAAAAATAATGTGTGATACATAATAATTAAGCAATGGAATTAAATAGTTTTTAACTTAATCATCATGTTCATAACAAAACACATTCTCAAAAAGAAAACACAAAAGCCAATACACAATAATTAAGCCTTGAAATCGAAGTAACCGGTCTCAATGAAAACATCGTGTTCGCAATAAAATTAGTTCTCGAAAAAAAGAATATAAGAGTTGTCATTTGTCTAATCATCGTCTTCACGTCTCTTGGGCGAAAGTACTTGTGTAATTTTCTCCTTCATAAATACTTTGTTCACCTTAATGCTTGAGAATTGTGTATTGGGATCGTCATTAACTTTTATGACACGTGATTCAACCTTCCTTTACTTTTCTCGGCATGAGTAATCATGTCATTATCAAAATTAGTATAAAGGGTAGTCAACAGCACTAAAGCTCCTACTATGTGCAAGGATCGGAGAAGGGCTATTGTACGCAGTCTTGCCTTGCATTTCTGCAAAAGACTGTTTCCAAGATTTGAACCCGTGACCTCCTTTTTACATGTAGGCAACTTTATCAGTTACTCCAAGGTTTCTCTTTATTATCAAGATTGAAATCCTATGAAATTAAAAAAATTATTCTGAGCAATAAACAACTATAATCAAAATAGTTGTATTTATATTTAGAAAAATGATAGAAAAGGTAACTATGTAATAATCATGACTTTTATATATTCATAAAAACCTATTACAGTCGGTATCTGGATCCTATGAAACAATAATATTATATGTTAGCAACTATACTATATTGAAATTATAATTTAACACCAAACAATAGAAATAATGTGTTACGAGATATGTATAACGCCAAACGGAATGGAAAGTCATCATCACCGGAAGAATAAGAAAACTGCTTGATAACATCTTCATCATCGCAAATCCTAAGAATAGCATTATCCTTATCATGATACTTTAAATAGGGCCCTTTTATCAAGAATGGTATTGAGCTTTAATGGATACGAACCATAATCAGCACCATTAGAAGTCTATAAGCCCAAACACGGAATATTAGATGCAGTAAAAATACTATGAATTTTCTTACGTATAAAAAAAAAAAGATTTTCTTAGGCACAGTAACAGAGTCAAAGTAATTATTTTTCTCTAGAGAATGTAGTAGTTTCAATGTTTGTATTACACGGGAATCATCTCAATATATAGTATTTTTTATAGGCATCTCTGGTTAAGGATCAATCTTGGCCAGAATATATTTTCATTTCATATATATTGAGTAATAATTGCAAATCAAAAATCAATTTTCCATTTGTACAATTTGATTATGTTATGACATTCTTTTTATGGAAAAATCATAATAATAACATGTGAATAATTATTAGTTGTAATACATAAATATTTATTTTTTAACACAATCAAATGATGAATTTTAAAAATAATTTTTTTTTCACATATCCGTTATATAATCATGCTAAGCAAAATATTCATTTACCATCTCTATATAGTTGCTAATCAAATATTCATTTACCATCTGTGTATAACTGCTAATCATGATTACCCGTATTATTCATTTAGCATTATAGTCGTGTGTAAGTTGTAGTTAACGATTAGCTATTTTTTATTTTTCATATATATATTGAGTAATTGGCGATCTTCACCTCAAATGGCTTAAACATACGAACACTACTAATATATTTTCATGATAAATTAGGAGTATTACAATCAAGTAAAATGTATAATCATATTATATAGCAATATTTCCTTGTCAAGCTCAACTGATTTAAAATATTTCAATAATATTATTACAACTAATATTAAATATTGATTTCTCTTCAACCATTACTATTAAATATTAATTTTTTAACATAAAAATCAAGAAGTCTTCTGAATATATTTTATGAAAAAGGAATCAAAATATTATAATTTTCATCTAATAGGAGTCAATTTTAGTTGATTTTTACCATAGTATATATTAAATAATCTTAATATGAAATAATTAAACAATCTTAATATTTCTCATTCAATAGAAGTCAATCTTAATATCTTTTCATCCAATAAAAGTTAAATTTAGTTTTTATTTTATCACAATATAAAATAAATATGAAATAAATGTAAAATAATTAAATAATCTTCAAATAATTTTTTTATTGTAAAATGCTAGTTCTCAAGATGTCACTAGACATAACCTCATGCTAGACTATTCTTCTTTATTATATACTAGTCTAATTGCACGTCATCGCACATGTAACCTTTGATTATTTAAAATTAAATAATTTGGTCTATTGCGAAGATTTTTAGTGAAGTGTAAAAAGTTAAAATCACTTCTCAAAGATCCTTCACACTTTAATATAATAATGTAAACATAACATATACTCCCTCTGTCCCAAATTATGTGTCGCCATTTCCTTTTTGGTCCGTCCCAAAAGAATGTCGCCTTTCCTTATTTGGTAAGTTTTTAAAAACACAATTATAATTTTACTCTTAGTGGTCCCACTTGACTTTAAATACTATTACTCCCTTTTTATTTGTTTTTTCAATTAAAAGTGGTCCCATTTGATTTTAAATACTATTACTCTTTTTTTTAAGAAGGATAATTTTGTAACTTTAACAAAATCAATACTTATTTCTTAAATATCGTGTCCGGTCAAATGATGATACATAATTTGGGACGGAGGGAGTATTTTATTATAAGCACATATATATTTTACTATCAGAAATTTCAAGTGGTCAATGGATCATTGTTTTTGCGTTTGTCATGCAGCCTTGCTGCTAGACGCTAAGAGAGACGCATCATTTTCAACCATATTTGTAGTACAATCTTTTTTATTTTTTTTTATATTTTATCTTTTCTTATTTTTAAAGTCAAATATTTAGAAAATCTTTGATTACTTACTTAAAACTTTTAAAAATTTAGTACTTCTTATATTTTTCTTACTCTAACGTTTTCATAATTATTTCTAGATTTTTCAAATCTTCTTAAAATCAACTTTAGTTGATTTAGAATTCTTAAACAAATGAAAAAGGTATTAGTTTTCATTATTTCTGATGAATTCCAATAAGAAAATATTTTACTACAAATATTTAATTAATTTTAAATTCTTAAATATTAGAAAAATAGTAAAAAAATGATTTGTCTAAAGCAGATACTTTTAATAAAGGGAAAAAAAATTCAAACAATATTTCCAAGGTCATTCACACTTTTAATAAAGTATAGATATAGATATGAAGAACTTGAAATATTAAATAATCTTAATATAAAATAATTAAATAATTTTAATATTTACATTCAATAGGAGTCAATGTTAACATTTTTTCATACAATAGAAGTCAAACTACGTTATTTTTTTACCATAATATGAAATAAATTTAGAGTTAATATAAAATAATTAAATAATTCTACAAAATATTTTTTATTGTACAATGCTAGTTTTAAGATGCCATTAGGCATAACCTCATTCTAAACTATTGTCCTTTATTATATATTCTCCTATATAATAAGTGGGAGTGGAGCATCTCAAGCAGACTTCACTTCATCGACATGTCTGCTTGTCACCTGCCTGCTTGCTCCGTGATTTTACTATATCATTCCTAATTAATTATTATATAACATTTAAATATTAAAAATTTAATAATATTTAATAAAAAATTAAAATAGACATTTATGACAAATCTGCTCCAACTGCTCCAATCGTAATTTTACCATTCTCCTATATAATAAGTGGGAGTGGAGCTGCTCAAGAAGACTCCACTCAACCGACATGTCTGTTTGTCACCTGCCTGCTTACTTCGTGATTTTAGAGCAGACTCCACTCCGTCGACATGTCTGCTTGTCACCTGTCTGCTTGCTCCGTGATTTTACTATATCATCCCTAATTAATTATTATATAACATTTAAGTATTACAAAATTAATAATATTTAATAAAAAAATAAAAGATATTTATGACAAATCTGCTCCAGCTGCTTCAATCGTAATTTTACCATTCTCCTATATAATAAGTGGGAGTAGGGCTGCTCAAAAAGACTCCACTCCGTCGACATGTTTGTTTGTCATCTGCCTGCTTGCTCCGTGATTTTACTATACCATCCCTAATTAATTATTATATAACATTTAAGTATTAAAAAATTAATAATATTTAATAAGAAATTAAAATAGACACTTATGACAAATCTGCTCCAACTGCTTCACTCGTAATTTTACCATATCACCCCTAATTAATTATTAGAGGTCATTTAAATATTATAAAATTAATAATATTTAATAAAAAGGATAAAATAGACATAAAATAACAAATTACCCCAATAATATTTTGAATTAATTTGACATCTTATATAAGGTCTACTTAGACTTTTTTCATGAGTATTTTTATAGCATCACTTCCAATTAGTTATTATGAGTCATTTAAGACATGCCTACTTTGTTGCTTCAATCGTGGTATTTGATTGACATCAAAATTATATCAGTGTCGTTTAAATTGGAATAGAAGAAAAATTATTATAAATCATAATAATTAAAAACTTAAATTATTTTTAAATATAATTAACTATCAATGTCACAAAAATTTAAACAGGGAGAGTATTATAAATTAGCTAAGAACTTAAAATAGTAAATTACAATGTCAAAAAGGTATTATCAATTACAATAGTTAACAACTTAAAATATTTTAAAAATAATAATTAATCTGCTATATATTCAAAAAAAAAAATATTATTTATAAATTACATAAAAAGTACTATAAATTGTCATAGTTAACAACTTAAAATATCTAAAAAAAAATAATAATTTGTTATATATTTCAAAAAAACACGTAAAAAAATATATTAATCACAATAATTAACAATTAAATTTTTTTCAAAATATAAATATTTGATTGACTCTCGAAATCTTATGGGTCTCATATTAACAACTTAAATTATCAACTAAATAAATAAAGGTTTTAATTAAATGCTAAAATTACACATATCATGAAATTTTTAAATATCAAACATTGGGCCCATGCATAACACGGCTAAGCCACCTAGTATAGATTATATAACGTGTAAAAGAGAGCAAGGTCACCCTTTATGCCACTTGACACCTGTAAAGGGTTTAGAACAAAAAAAATGTTATAGTTGAAGGATAATACAATATCTAATATAGTTTGAGTATCAAATTGATTAGACATTAATACTTTCTAAAAAATTTGAGCATTAACTCACTATTAAATATATACTTCCTCCATCCAATAATATCTGCTCATTACTAATTTGGCACGAAATAATAAATGATAGGAATAATTTTATCATATCACTCCTATTAAATATAAGTTTTTCAAATGATTAAGAGTCCGTTTGGATAGAATAAAAGAATAATAGTTTACCTTAAGTGATTTAAAGCTTAAAATAAATGCTTATAAATTAAGCAGATAAGTGTTTGGATAGAAGTGTTGGAACTGAAAAAAAGTTGTTGATGTATTTGTGTAATGACCCTTCAGGTCATTTTCCATACCGTCCGCTTATTTTTACCGTTAGAGCCTTTCCATAGTTGCTTCAAGTCATTTATGACTTGTTGGGACTGATAGTTCGGTTACCAAGCAGTTCATTTGATTTTAGGACCAATTCCCCATTTAGAAGTCTTCGTAGGTTTCGAATGGCTGTCGAGCAAAACTTTAATTAAACGACCTCAAATGCAAATTTCAACTACACAAGCAGCTCCAAAATATCAATTTTATGCTAAAAAGACCCTTGGTTTGGGTCCCAAAACATTCGAGTTCATTTTGATTAATTGGTCGAAAAGTGAGTAAATTGGAAGATATAGGTGTGGGACCCACAAGTAACCTCAACGACCTCTAATGGAAAATCTAAATCCATCAATTCATCTAAAACATCAAATTTAGTGGAGTTACATAGTTCGTTTGTAAAAAACGGAGTCTGAATGAGTCCGAGAGGTCAAAAACCAATTTTGACCTTGCGGACCCCATTTAACCGCGACCAAGGTACACCATTTTCACTCCCCTTTGAGCCCTAGAATCCCTAGAATGATAGATTAACTTCAAATTGATTCTTGCTGGTGAGTTATAAGCTCGATTAACATATATTTTCGTGATTAACAACGGATTAAAGGTATGAATCCTTCCTTTTTCAAGCTTTAATTTCTTGAATTTTGACCAAAACTCCAAATTGCTTGAGGGCTTGATTTTAGCCCAAATATGCTTGATTTTCACCTAATTTTTTAGGGTTATGATTTCTTAGTGGTGTGTGAACATTGGGTTGATCTCAAAAATGTATTTTTCGTATGTGGGACCCATTTGAAGTTTTTGGTGTCGTTTTTGGATCCGAAGCACAATGGTGTAATATGGGTATCGAAATTCTCATAATGATGTGTAGATTGTGTTTTTGATAGCTTGGCACCTTGAATAAGCTTCTCTAAAAGTAAAATCAAAGGTTTAGTGAATCGTGAACTTTTTTTTTTAGGTAGGTTAGACTTACTCCTTGTTAGATGAGCTATGTTTTAATATAATTATGATATCTTGTTAGATTGGGATGGGTTTTAAGTATTGTATCGATGAAATGCAAGACTTGGGTTATTTGGACCAATTAAGCTATATGAATTTTCGAAGTTGGAAAGCTTGACTTGTTTCCCATTATATTAGGTGGAATAGACTCCATTACTCATGTTTAGCATGAGAATGCCTTAGAAAACTCAACCTTAGATATAATTCTCTAGTTGCTCATACTTAGAGTAAATTGGCCTTAGTTGCTTATACTAGGGAAGATTGTCATGGTTCCATTGGACTTAGTAAAGGTGCTTGAGTAGAATATCTACCTTAGGTCTTATGGTGGATTGCCATATATCTAAGAGTTGATTTAGATACCCTAGTATAGTAGTCCAAGGTAGAAATTGACTTAGAATGTATTTTGGAGATTTAGATGTGGGCTTGTTGACCCACCTTAAGACAAGACTTGTGATTAGTTCCCTTGAACTCTTACGCCTAGTAATTGACTAAAAAGTGCCCTTTTAAGGAAATATTGATGATTCTTGGTACTTGTTGGTTATGTGAAATGGAATTGAGAATGATGCCCAAGTAATTATGCCTTTGTATGCCTTGTTGGCTAAAGTTATGTCAAGCTATTAATTATGTTATTACGATTATCTATTGGTTGGTCTAATGAACGTGCTATTAAATGAGCTCTTGTCTATAATATGGCGTAAGTCACAAATGATATTATTGACCACACGATGAATAAATTATGGATCATGTTATGCTTTAGCCATTGTTCTTACTAATGATGAAATATCTTTAAGCCAACAGTAGGCCTACAAATATGCTACTAATGGGTCATTGTTCATGATATTGTTTATGATTATGCCCAAGGTCTAAATGACTAAATTATGGATTTTGTAATGATGAGTCCTTGACTATACTCTTGATTAAGCCATCATTTAGGCTAGTGTTCGGATCGTTAACTATACTATTGCCCAAGTTATGATTATGCTTAATAATTATTCTAATAAATCGTATTGAAAATCTTTCTTATTGTCTATATTAGAAATGATGATGGTAATGGTGTTAGAAGGCATGCTTATTGACTATGCGTAAAAATACTCTATAGATTATGTTGGACTCATGTTATGCTTTGTCTAGTAACCCAACTAGTGATTATGTTAGAAAGTCTTCTTGTTGTTAATATTATGAGTCATGATACTAAGGGTTCTAAAAGATATATTTATTGACTACATGAGAAGTTATGCTACTAACCATGTCGAACTCGTTAATGTTTTGTAATATTCATGTTATATATATATATATATATATATATTCACATATTTATGAATAAATTATTTTCGACGACGAATGATGAGATATAAAGGTATGCTCCTCCTTATTTCTCTTTTACTTTAGCCCTTGTGGAGCTTGCACTTTACTTTATCCCTCGTGGAGCTTGTCATTTACTTTAGACTTAGTGGGGCTTGCACTTTACTTTAGCTCTTGTGGGGCTTGTCATTTACTTTAGCTCTTGTGGGGTTTATTTTTTATTATTTATATTGATTGTCTATTATGATGATATTGTGATGATATTGATACCCGGTTCGAGTCTGTAGGATATGTTGATGATATTGATACCCTATTTGAGTCCAGAGGATATATTAATGATATTGATATCTGATTCAAGTCCGAAGAATATGTTGATGATATTGATACCCGATACGAGTCTGGAGGATATATTAATGATATTGATACCTAATTCAAATCCAGAGAATATTACGATAATATATTAATATTCAGCAAGACCGGAGATATTATGATGATATATTGATGTTCGGTAAGGCTGGAGGATATTATGATGATATTTTGATGTCCGACAAGGCCAAAGAATATTATGGTGATATATTGATACCCGATTCGAGTTCGAAGGATAATATGATGACATGATGATTTCCAGCAAGGCCGGAGGATATGATTATTGTTGTGCCTATATGTGCACCTACCGATTGAATCCGACTAGCCCTATGTATGACAATTATATATTTATTTATGTTCTTGTGTAGTAAAATATAATATTAATATTAAAGGTGTCAGTTATAGTCTTCTAATGAGTTGAGGTATAAAGTGGTATAGTTGTTGATGTAATAATGAAAGATGCTTAGTGATGGATATTACTTAAGTGGCTAATAGTGACTGGTGGATTTGTGAACCTTAGTAGTAAAGAGGACTAGTGGCATTGATTGTTATTAATAGGAATGATTATTTTATTATGATGATTAATGATAATGGAGTTAAAGATGGTGATGATTAGTTGCTATTGATGACTAAGTTTATGATGTTGATTAATAGTTTAATGAGGATTTGTGGATTAATGATGCTAGTCAATAAGAGATGTTAGTTGAGAGATGAATAAGTGTAGTCATGGTGATTAGTGGTCCTTTGTTAAATGGTGACTAGTGGAATTATGTTGGCTAGAAATAAATATTGATTTATTGGAGAATACGATCTAGTGGTGAATCTTGACTATATGCTACTTTTGGCTAGTGAGTAACTAATGGTTAGTCGTTGATCCATGAATAGTGACTAAGTGATGAATAGTGGATGGATAATAATTAGAGGTTATATGATGACTAGTAAGTAATTGGTTTAGTAATAAACATTGGCTAGCTAATAATGCGTGAATAGGGTGTAATGATGAGATAGGTTCCTATATGGTGGTATGGTTATGATGACGATTATATTGGTATATGTTATTCAATTATGATTATTGGTAATGATTATGAATATTGGCAAAATGGTCGTTTGATGAAAATTGTGAAAAATTATGGATAATGATAAAGTTGGTTTTGTGTATAATATATATATATATATATATATTGGCAATTCAATTTTTTATTTTATGCTCTCTTGGGTGTACTCTTCGGTAATATAGGACCCCGTGATGGGTTCTTTACTTTATGAGTTAGTTGGTATATGGGCGCCAACTTTTTACTTATGTTTGCTTGTGATTGCACTTGTGTTTCTTTATGATTTCGAATTATTTATTCCTTATGCTAGACGATATTGGCATGCATTGATACCTTATATTATATTGTTATTTTCGATATTTCATGCTTCTTATGTGCGGCGATATTGGCATGTTTTGATGCTTATGTTATACTGTTATTTTGAATTGCTTACTTATTATAGACAATAATGATAGAGATGATTCAGGTTTGATTCTGTACCTTGACTTAGTAGTTATGACTATCTTGCACTTTATCACTCTTATATCATGATTTAGCTCAGTCGACCGATGATGCCTACTGAGTACCCGTTGTTTTGGTACTCATACTATACTTCTATACCTTTTTGGTGCAGATTCGAGTATTAGATGTCGCCGTTGATCGTGATTCATGCAGTGATTGATTATTGGAGATAGTGTGAGCTCTTAGAGTTCGAGTCACCCGATTTTCCTCCATCTTTTATATTTTGTCTTTAGTATCCAAGACAAATGTATTAACTATTCTAGACTTGGAGTTGTATTAATACTATTAGTTGCTCTTGTAATAGCTCTACCAGGTTTTGGGATTAGTATTTGTATGATTTCTTATTCTATCCAGAACCCTCGGGTTAGCAATTGATGTTCTTTAAATTTCGCCTATGTTGGGCCTTTCTCACCAAATTAACCCATTGCGTTAGCTCCGGATTCTGGTATTGTCTTGCCTACTAGTGGAAATTGATAGGTGCCATCATGACTCGTAAATCGGATCGTGACAATTTGGTAAACAAGATATATTAAGCATTTTTTTATTGTCAAAATGACTTAAATGTTCTTAAAATTGTTAACACCATAAATAAGGTGAATTATTTATAATTTTTAATTCTAAAATAAAAGTTTTGAGCAAAATATCCGATGTACTAATGGATATGTTGAAAATAAAGGAGAAAATTGGAGGAAAGAAATGAAGAGAAGCGGCAAAGAGAAAAAAGAAGAAAAATCATATATTTATGGGCTACAAGTTCATGGTATTATTGGAATTAGAGAATAATATAAGAAATGAAAAGGTAAATGTTTTGGTCAAACCTCAACGAATTTTAATTTAAAAAAGTAAAAAGTTGGGGTACCCAACTTCTCACTTTTTGCTTTTCTTAATCAGTTTTTAGCTTTTTTAAGCACTTTTAACTTTATCAAACACCTAAAAAAGCTAAAAAAGAGATTAAAAGTTGATTTTACTAGATTTTAATCCTATCCAAATGGGCTCTAAGATTATTTAAAGCTTCTTGAACCTTTTAGCCCAAGTTACTACGTTTTCCCTAGAAAAAATATCAGAAAAAAACTAAAACAACACCTTAAGTTTTCAATATTACTTAAAATTTCATCCGACTAAATTAATTACAAAAATTCCTTCGAAATTACTAAACACGCCTCTTTTCAAATTATCCACTACATTACACAACCCACAATTTCTATATTCTCGCTCAAATTCATGATAGAATTTGCACAGATGTTGCAAGTTACCTTATTTGAATCATAATTGTGTTCTCCTCCACTCCATCAACATGGAAGTTTCAACTTCCCCAAACAACCTCCATTAACTTACTTCTTCATAAAATTTTGGAGGTTAGTTTGTTTCCATTTAATTTTTAAGTTTAGTAGTTCAAAATTAAAGCAAACCGTTTTTGAATTTTATGCTCTTTCACCATTTTAGCATCATTAATGGAGAGAGGATCATCTTTTAGTATTGGTCTTACTCAATTGCATGCAACAACTCTAGCTGAAGTTGGTGTTGAGTTTGTGCTTGGTCATTTAGATTATGAAGACATTAATTTTCGTAAAAATAGATCTAAGCATTAAAATGACCCGACAATGATGAAGAAGTTACATAAGGCAGCTAGTAGTAAAGGTAAAAAATCTAGTGTTGTTGTTGAAAAGAGAAAAAGAAAGGAAGTTGTGAAAAGAGATCCATTACCAAAGGTATGATTTTTATATATCTAAGGATAAATTTCACCAATATACATTCTATTTGTATAGTGTAAAATAAAACAAACGAAAATATAAATATTATTTCTGATACATAGATTTATTTCTGACAGAGATATTGCATGCTTTCTGATGCATAGTTCTATTTCTGACAGAGATATTGCATTCTTTCTGATACATAGAAAGATTTGTATATGATATGGGTTCTTTACACCTGCTACATTTAATATATGTTTTTTCTAATATATAGATCTTACAAAATTAAGTTTCAAATTCATTTACTGATACATAGAAATTTATGTATGTGATATGAGTTTTGCACTCCTGATATGGTAAATTTTTTACATAGAAAGATGAATATATGATATGTGATTTGCACTCATGATACATCAAATTATTATATTATATTTAATTTTTTTCTGAACACAGAGAATGAGATATGTTATCAAATTTGTTCCACCTTATCCTCTGAGGTGTGGTAGTTCATGTAACCATAAATTTACTATTGATATTAAGAATTTTATGGGTAAAAAAGTACTCGAGTTGTTCAAGAAGACATGCTTTCGGGTGTTTGTTAATATGCCCAAATCAAAATTTCAAGGACAAATAACTAAGTGCTTATTGATGCTTGAGTTGGCACAAGATAATTCAAATGAATTACATGTATACGTCAAGAAAACTATGCTTAAATTTACGTTTTTTAAATTTTCTCTCATCAACGATTTGAATTGCACCGCCAACATTGAAGACTTTTAGTATCCCAATTCAGATCCCTTTTTGTTAATGGCAAAGTATTTTTCAAAGGTAAAAAATGAAATTTCTCAAAAATCATTGGTTCAATGTTTTCAAATGTAAAATTTCAACAATATTCAGGATGCGCTGTAGATGTCCATATTGTATTTCATTCATACATATTTGTTCTTAGAATCTCCTGATGCCTCTATTAGCTTCTCAGAATTCAAGATGGTCGAGGATGGTCGGTATGAACATTTTTCACTGGGAAAGATTACCTTCAACAAGTTGATGAATTTATTGAGACAAGACTTATTTATTGAAAAGAAATTTTACCGCTTAGAAGACATGCCACACTTACTCAACGTGTGTATCTACGAATGGCTTTCTAAAGTCAAAGAAGGAATTGTGACACATACAACTAATCGTATAGCAAGGATATTCAACTGGTCAGTGGTTGGAACAAAGCCTAAATATGAGAAGTTTATGGTTGAAATATTTAGCAAGGTAATTTTTTGGTTCAATCTTTTGTTATCTTGTGTTTTTTAGATAGAAGTTTCTTTTGTGTCTTTTATGTTCAATCTTTTATGTATTTCTTATTACTATCATCTGATACATTAAAAAAAATTCTGACACATTATATTCGAAGCTTTACTATCTGATACACTACTTATTGTTACTTAAAGGTAACATTGTTGTTGTTGTTGTTTTCATATTGCAATAATTGTTATTTTTTCATATTAATTACAGTATTCATACACCAACCTAAGTCTTACTATTGATGAGCTAAATTATCTCCAATTGTCAAATTCTATGGACCTGGATCTAGATGATCCTATCAAAATGGCTATACCAACAACATTGCGTGCACAACAGAAAACCTTGAACATGAAGCAATGATGACAGTTGTTGCATTACATCCAAATAATTTTGATGATTTTACTACTCCACACCGATCAATATAATTATCAGATCAAAGAATGTTGTTGATACATCACTGACTGTGCAAGAAAAGAATAAAGCTTCATCATCAGTCAACAAAGTACATATATCCCCTCCAGAAATATCAAAATCATTAGTTGACCCTATCATTAAACAAGATGGAGATGCACCATCTTAGATGGATTGTAGGCAACTAACACCACAAGTTGTATCTCATCGATGAGAGGCTACAAATAAAACTGATGTGTCTGAAGGCATGTATCAAGGGCAAAATTTGCTTAAAGTTGATATGAATGCAATAAAATCATATGTCGAGTCATATTACGTGCTATTTATTTTTTATATTTCAAATTAGCTAACTTGACTTATCTAATATCTTTTATATACGTTTGAAGGTTGATAAAAAATTTAATTGCATTGAAGAATTAATGAAAAAATAACATCAAGAGATGATAAATGCTTTGAAAGAAAAGCATGATGCTTCTCAATAGGTAATTATTTTTTAATAAAGTTAAATTTTCTACCCAATTATTAAACAAAGTAATATATGCTATTTCAGGTTATTTATTGCATTGACGGTGCAAATGGAGATAACACCAAAAATGAGAAAGGTGGTGCTGAATTGGATAGTCAAAAAGAACAATCAAAGGATATACCTACAGAGGTAAACATTTTGAAAAATTATTAATGTATGTTGTATGGATTGTTATGTAATGTGATTTTTTGTAACAGAGTGATGGTGGAAATGTTGGCCCTAATAGAGATCAACCACTGGACGAAACTTTTAATGTTGATCACTCACAGAAATCTGATCAGCATGATCTAGTTGTTCTGGCATAGACCATTGGAGTCCAAAATGAACAGAAGGTACACATATCAGACTGATTATACTTTCATATACATAAATGTGTTTGAAGTTTATCTTTTGTGTAAGTAATTGTGTATTTTGTACTGTATATCTCATAATTTTCTATTTTTCAGAATTGAGGTTTTAACTAACTCGGTTCAGGAATCTATAAACACCCTCATGGCTGATTTATCTACTCCAATTCTTGAACTTTTGCTAAATTCTGTTACTTCCCCAGAACCAGCTAATAGTCAGTGGTATATCTGTGACAGTCAGTTTTCACTGGATTATTTAGATGCCCACTTGGTTAAGTAGGATGATAGCATAACACCTACTCCAAGGATCAGGAAGCGAACTAAGATATTCATGTCACCATATTTGATTGAATTTGGTTCGAGTTATAAGTGCAAGGAGACTGCCAAATATGTTTTCCTCATAAGCATTCATTTGATGGTTTCCTTATTTCTAAAGATGGACCGACCAGATTAATCGAGTTGTACTTTGAATGAAGTATCGAAAGATTGTTAAAGTATCATGGTTACAAGTAAGAATCTAATTTGTTTTCTTATTATTTTCTCATAGTAAAATTATATTACATAAAAACTTTTCACAACTACTCTTACAGAAAATCAAAGGAAGACTACTATAAATCTAAATCATCTGGACTTGGATTCAATGAATTAGATTTTGTTATTTCACACCCTGATACAAAGAATTGGTTTTACATAATGTCCCAATTGAACATCTACTAGAATGATGAGGTATTAGTGTAATATTTTTTATAATCATTGCATGCTTTATTCTGATACATAGATATATTATATACTACAATCTAATTCATAAGGTTTTTTAATGTATCAGATAGATATGAATGTTTGCTTTCCTAATAATATAACTGTAACATGTTGGTTATTTGATGTTTACAATTTGGAATACTTAAGTAAAAAATTTTAATTAAGAATAGCAGTCATCAAGAAATAGAGATTATGTAACATTCATACTCTACTACTTTGACAAACTGATTTATTAGGAATCACCAATTTCATATTTTCATGTACAGATTTCATGTTGTTTTTGTATGCATCATATAAATGTTATATTCTACTACCTTCGTAAGAAATCAAAGCAACAAATGAATCAACAGTACAGGTATACCACCATGAATAATTTGTTTAAAACATATATTGATTTGACATATGGTAGGTATTTTCAAGATGCAACAGATATTTCTTTGTCTGCTCAGGAGGATTATGAACGATCGTACATTATTATCCGCAATGAAGAGTCTTTGATCAACATTATCAAAGGATTTAACATACCTGTTGATTTGTCTTGGCATTTGATTGATGATCTATATGTATCAGTAAATAGCGATGAAAATTTTTACTAGGTGTTGACTGTGATTATTCTAAAGAAAAGACGTATCCGACTGTATGACTCAATGTTGTCATCAAGAAAGAGAAAACTCTTAACTGAGATCCATAAGTTGTTTGTGATATTGTCAACCTACTTGTCTGATAGTGACTTCTTAAAAAATACAAAACGTTTGGTATGGTCCAATCTCAAAGCGTATAAGGATAAGATGAGCCAAGGCATCAGTGTTATGAATCAACACCCATTTGATGTTGAATATGTAGAAGGCATTGCACAACAATTCAGTGAAAATTTATAAGAAACGCTTCACAAGTTTATCTATTTACAAAGTGTATAACTGAAATTATTCTTTAATATTTCCTAACTCAAAATAAATTTATGTACAGGGATTGTCAAGTCTTTGTAGCAGGTTTTGCTGAGTTTCTTAGAGATAGAATGTCGGTTCCTTCATCAGATATTGATACAGAATTTCATCAAAATAAATATGCAAAACTTTTATGGAACTATGAAGTCTCAAGGCTAGGAAAGGATATGCTAGCGATAATAAAGATCAGTCAAGACCGCGACCCAACTATGTCCCTCCAGTTGATGAATCTGTTATTGTTGACATAAAGTAGTTACTCAGTTTCTGACATATTTCATGTGCATAGTATTTTGGCTACTATCTTAGCAATGAGTATTATCGTTATTTTGGCTACTAAGTTATATCTAACTATTTTTTTGTTTGGACAATATTATTATCAAATTTTTTAGATTAAGTAAAGTTATGGGATGAAGGGGAGCCTTGGAGTAACTGGTAAAGTGGTTGCCATGTGATCAGGAGATCACGGGTTCATGTCTTAGAAACAGCCTCTAGTAGAAATACAAGGTAAGGCTGCGTACGATACACCCTTGTGGTAAGGCCCTTTTCCGAACACCGCGCATAGCGATAGCTTTAGTGTACCGGACTGCCCTTTTTTAAGTAAAGTTATGGGATGTTTTACTCACCATTCATTTTTCTTTAGCATCACAAATATTTCTATATAACATATATAGAATAAAAATCACTAATATTTCAAAATATTTCATGTCTTAATAGAAATGCAGCAGGTACATTTTTGTTACCCAAAATAAGATATCACAGTGATGTATCATAACTATTTAAATTAAATTAATAATGTATCATTATAAGCTACTAGATTATTCTAGTCATCGTGTGTTTGGAAAACACTTGTTAGATAGATTGAAGATATATAAATAGTAATGTATAATATTAAGTTATTAAATCAAAATGAGATAAAAGTTGACCTGATACATAAATAAAGGTACATTTATGTATCATAAGTAACAATAGAACTGTCTGCAATGTATCAGTTCACACAACACCATTTATCATAAATGTAGCATTGCATTATTTTTTCAAACTTCATAATTTATTCGTATCAATTTGTAATGTATAAGTCAAAATCTTAATATATCAAAATTACATATTTTTTTAAAAGTTATGTATCATTTATTTCTGTAATGAACTAGTAATAACAATGATTTATCATATATGTTACTAGAATATTCTAGTCATGGTGTCTTTTTAAAACACATTTTAGATATACTACAAATATATAAATACTAATGTTTCATAATAAGATATCAAATCAAAATGATATAATAGCTAACCTGGCACATAAATAGATGTATATTTATGTATCATAAATAACAATAGATCTATTAGAAATGTATCATGTCACAAGATACCGTGTATCATAAAAATAGCATTACATAACTTTTTCAAACTTCGTAACTTACACATACCAGTTTTTAACATATCAGTCAAAATCTTAATATATCAAAGTTTACATAGATTTTTTTATAGTTATGTATCTTTTTTTTGTAATGTATTAATAATAAAAATGATGTATCATAATGCCACGTTAACTACATCAAGACATATTAATATTTGTATACTTTTCTGAAATGGTACAAAACTCATTAGTACAACAAACCAACTTATGTAATGTTAATTATAAATATTACTTGAAAAAACATAAAATTTTAAAATGAAATAAACATAAAATAAATTGAAAATAGTAAATCTTAAACTATCACAGACTCTTTCAACTTTAGCATTGTTCAAACATTATTCAACGCTAGGCAAACTAAAATCAAATAAAAAATTTAATTAATCATAATACATGAAACATGCTATGTATTTTGCAATATAAATACCACTTCTCTTTCGGAAAGAAGTCACATGTGCGTCTGTTGTGACTTTTACGGCCATATTTTTACAACAATTTGTGCTTAACGTTAGTGTTTCACTTGATTTCTTATGCCTCCCTTTCTTTGACCTTCTAGGTGGTCTTCTGTATTTTTGTGGTATGACCAATTCGTCCCCAACATATTGTGGCACATGCCAATCCTTCTTATCTGACATAAATATCACTAGAACTTCATATGTCTTCACTAATGTTGCAGGCTTATAGTAATCAGAGCACCATAAATCAAACTTAGTAATATTTTTGTTTTTCAACACTACAATTGTGTGCGCACATGGTATCTCATCAAGATGAAACCTACTGCAATTGCATTTTTTACTATCCAGGTCCACAATGTATCTTCTACCAGATTAATAGACAGAATACACGTACTCTGATGAAGCCTTGATCCAGCAAACAAATAACCAATAATATATAAAAAAAATAAAAAAAATATTTAATTATTTAGTTAAGCAGACTGAATTATTTAATAAAACATACCGTCATTCGTGAAGCTTACACTCCATTAAACATTAGAATTTCCTCGAACCTTTTTTCTAATATTATTTTTGTGTATGGTGCAATTTCATTGTTTTGGCAGTTTCAGGATCCAAATAATGTCACGGTCCGAATCAGGGCCTAGCCATGACGGGCATCCCAAGCCAACCAAGACCGGATATAACCCCCTTAGCCTTACCATAAGAGCATAATAATAATAAAATGTGAAAGTTAAATAATAAAATAAGAGAGATGTAAGAAAAATCAAAAGAGTAAGTTTGAGAGTCTAAAACCAATTCCACAAAGAAATTTCAGACACTGTCCACAAGCCTCTAAATCAAGATATACTAACCAAGTCGGGACATGACCCTGACTACGCCAGAAGAAAATTTAAAAGAAAATACTGAAACCATAAATGACTAAAAGAAATCAGGCCTTCCAAAGGAGGAAGGGCTCATCACTTCAACAGTTGTCTAACAAGAGTAACAAACCACCTAACGCAGCACAGGATTATAAGAAAATTCCTTGAAACCTACATCATGAAATGATGTAGCGTTCGGGGATGGTTAGTAAGTCAAGTACTGGCATGCAACCTAAGAAAAGGGATAAAATATGTAATTTATCAAAAACCATTCATAAAACATATGTACCACAATCATACATGTAATAAAATGTCGGGATAGGGGGTAAGAAATATGAAAAATGGTCATTTAAAAAATTAATCATGAATTGTGTAGCTCATACCGATCTTTAGACACCCACAGGCTATATGGATCCGATTGCCCCTGTCAGAAAATCCCCAATCCATGTTAGCCACATGAATCAAGAAAATTGACTAAAAATACCAAGGCGATAGCCTACCAAAACATACTGCATAAAGCAAATACAGTGGTCATAGACCCCCAACATCGACAAATGCGGTTTGTAATGTTGGTCCTCCCCCGAGACTACAGTTTCTCAGTGAGCTACATAATTTTTTTTGAGCCCAATTAAAATATTTTCACATACAATTAACCATGGAGTCATTTATTAAGACATTCTCAACTTGGTATCGTCATACCAATAGACTTGCAAGTCATTTTAATTATGACATACCATAATTATTTAACCATTTAAACTCTATTTTCATTTAAAAATTCATAACTATAGCCTCAAGGGCATTTTCAAAACCTTTTTACCTTTTATCAATTAATGTTATGCAAATTTTCAATAAAAATTTTAGAAACTATGAAATCCTTGTTTAAAAATTAAATGATGATATGGATTGAGGTTCATGCCATTATCATACAAGACCCAAAAACTTGAGAATCCACATTATCAATTCCACCATGTTTATGCACATATTTCAACTCAAGGATCATCATTCACATATACAAAATCCATTAAAATAAAAGGATATCAACTTCAATCTTTAACCACAAAACTACCTCAAACCTAATTTTAAAATCATAATTAAAGAACAAGTAAAAAACAAGTAAATTTATGTATAATAACAAGAATTAAAATAGGGAGTGTCCAACATGTCTTAATAACGAAAGAATTTTGAGAGGAATTCGAGTTTAGAGCCCAAAAGGTTGAATCCTTGAAAAAATTCGTAGTTTTTTCTCTTAAGAGTTGGAAAGGGGAAGAACAATGATAAAAAAATTGATAACGGATAGATAATATGGACTTAAGAATGTTTAAAGTAGTTTTAAAGGAAAATGGGTCAAAAATCCCCCTTTTAAAAAAAAAAGAAAATTGGGCGATTTGTGCCTAGCAGCGTGGCACACCGCTATCGCGGCACGCGCGTGGCGTGCCACACCCTTATCGCGGTATGCACATACCGTGGCATGCTGCTATCGCGGATCCTCACTTGTTCAGAGTCCTAAAATGACCCCAAATGCTTTTTGAAAATTCCAAAATTCTCCCAAATCATCTCGGTAATATTTCTTATCATGATTCAAGTCAAGAAATTAAAATTAAATATGAAGAAGGGTTCAAATTAGTCAAAATTTATAGGATCTTACAAATAATATTCTTGCCTTTTTCAAAAATCCTAATATTGGCAAATCATGCACCTCCACCAAACACCATTTATACATTCCACAATATTAGATGTCACCATCCTTCCTCTTTTGTTTGGTGCATGAACCCTAGGCCGCTTCTCATAACCTACATTATATAGGTAATTCTTAACTCGATGATCCGCCTTATCCATCTTGGCCATAGGGTACTCAATATCTTCTTTTTTGTAAGCCTTTGCCATGGAATAGTACAGATAACTTAGTCTGTCCTTTCTCCTTCTAAAATTTTTTCAAACATTTCTCCAAATATGTCAAATACATAAAAAAAAAATAAGGAATATTAGGATACACAATGCTTACACTTTTGATTATGATTTCATTGTGATTCGATACAACACTCATGTTCTCACGCTCCCCATACACACTTCTAAACTGTTGAAAAATCATGTCCATGCACAATAGTTCTCAAAATATATAATCCCATAAGCTATTGGCAATATGCAACCTAAAACATAAAAGAACTATCATGCAACTCTTGCAATTTAGTGGTACCAGATACATTAATATGAAACATAATGTTATGCTAAAGTAATAATTAACTCCATTGTACTCATATGATATGGCATACATATGCCATCAAGAGTGCTAGCAAAAACAAAAGTTTTTTTATATGGTCCACTCAAATGAGCATCGTCAACCACAACTATTGGTCTGCAATACGTGAAACCCTGCATCATTGTCTGTAAATCTATGAACAGATACTTGAATTTAATCTATGTTGTCTTAAACATCCTAATGTGTGCTTTTGGATACACGGTGTTTAGCATGTAAATATTAAAATTCAAGAGGAGAGGTAGGGGTGAATTAAAACTTTTACTGAGTCAGCTGGTCAGGCTTGATAGTCAACTCACCTGCAGACAAGTATACTTAAATAAGACAGATTTAAAGTTAAATATGTAAGTAAATAAATAGGTAAATAAATAATGACATAGAGATTTATCCTGATTCGAAACACCAATGCGGTGCCTACTTCCAGTCCCTTTGGGTTTCAAGAGTTTTCTTAGAACTTTAAGTAGAGTTGGAGTACAGATATAGCAAATAAGTTCTGAAGCTTATTCTAATATTCAAATCTTGTGACAAGACCTCAACTGGTATGACTAAGTTGAATCGATCATTTTTGTTGTTACTATTGTAAATAAAGAAGTACAAAGCTTTATTACGAGTAAGATAGAGACACACTAAGAATTTCCTATGAAGTTGCGTAAGGTCTAGGGTCTTCAGTCTTCTTTTTTTATATTCTTCAGTTGATGCTACTGTTTTGCTCCAAAAGGAAACCCAAGGTATTTTTTATCAATAAAGGAATTGATTTAACTCCTAGATTGAGGGTAATACGTCCATATTAGATATGTCTGTATATATAAGGCGCGACATGCCTCTATTCACAACCATTTCTATCCATATCATGTATGTCCGTGAAGAGGATGTGATTTCTTTTCATGCGACACTGCGATCTTGCTGATCTTTCTTGCAATCTCTGGGATTTAATGAGATCCTAGGAGATCTTTTTTGATACTTTCCTAGTCCAGCCGTGATTTCTTTATAATCAGGGATTGCACAAGATGTTTTTCCAATTTATATCTCTAATCAGGGATTGCACAAGATGCTTTTCCAATTTATATCTTCAGGGTCATCTTTATTGACTTAATTATCCTTCTGGGATATATCTTGCAAGTTATCAATCATTAGTTTGTCACTATTAAAACATATTACATTAATATGGGAAGCTAACAATCTCCTCCTTTTTTATAATGACAAACAGTAAGCATCAGTTGACTTCCCTGTCATAGTAGTCAGTTGCTCCCCCTATCTTGCAAACTCTGTGTCTTCCTTGCAGTCAGCTAGCTCCCCCTATCTTGCTGACTCTATTCCTCCTATCTTGTCGCGCCTTCCTTGCAATCGACTGATATTGATCCTTTCCCCCCTTTTGACATAATAAAAAAAGTGTAGAGCACACAAATAGAATAAATAGAGCAATAAAAATGGAAAAATATATAATAGATAATCATGCAAGGTGATGCAAGACAAAACAACAAAAAAATTATGGCAGGATAAGTCAGAAAATATCATTTTACAGGCCCAAAAGATAAAGAAGAGATAGACCCTTTTTGAATGGTAGTTCAAAAGTTCGTAGTTTAGCCAAGAAATATGTGGGGGTGTTAAGCATATTTTGACAGAAGAGTTCATAAAATTTCTCACTATTTTTTGAAAAGCTTGAGTAGGAATTCTGGACAGAGATGGCAAGCTCATTGTTGGAGGAGTTAGTCTCAGGTTTGATGATGGCTACCTTTGCAGGCATCCTGGTAAATAGATTTACACCTTTCTATTTGAGACCATCATGAGATAATCGCACCTTTCCCATATCCGTACTCATGTCCTTACTCAACTACAGCAATGTGGTAGTCGACTCTTGAAGAACCAGCAACCCTTCCTCAATTGCTTTCAATCGATCCTTGAGTTCCTCAATTTTCTTCATCACAGAGAGCACAGGGTTACATATATATTTGCTTACCTTAGGAATATCAAATCGGGCTTTTGCGAAGTCCTTCTTACACCATTTATTCTCAACCTGGACATATCCCATGCTAACAAATGTCTTGGAGTCATATGTGACTGAAACTTCTACCATGGGGTACTTAGAAAGATCTATGAAAAAATGGAGGACAATTCTAGAAATAAGCAGACCATATGGTAGGCTAGTATATGCATGAACATCTACAGCGCTTTCCAACATGTATTCACAAAACCAGGCAGCCCAATTAATTTTATATTTCTTAACCAAGTAGTACAATACTAACACATCCCGACAAGTCACGTTGCTGAGAAAAAAATTTTGAGGATTAAGGTAGTGGTGATAATATGAGACAAAATCTTATACTTAAAGTAGAGAGACAGAGAACCAAAGTTGGATAAACTAAATTTGGAATCAAAATCAGCCTTTTTAGCTTCCTCGAAGCTAACCTTAAAATTATCAGGCAAGAGTCATTCATGTAGGGAATGACCCCAGAAAACTTTGTATCAAAAACCTTTTCAAACAAGAAATCATTTAGAATGACTTTTATTCCAAGTGCCAGAGTTTCCAACTCACCAGTATCTTGAGACAGGCTGAGATTGTCATAAAACATGTGTATGGGATCCTCATATGCCTCAATACCACATAGACAGAAAACCATGGGTAAATCTTGAGCTTTAAAAAAGGGACATACATTGCAGTGAAATTCCTTTAACTGAAAGTGATTTACGATTCTTTAGGGCACAATAAGGTGACTTTCTAAAGTGAAAAACTTCTCTCATTGCGAGTAAGTCCAGAATATATGCATATACTATGGTGAAAGAGAATTCAGAGGAGAGGGATGCCTTTCTTAACAGAGAAGTTAGGTCTGGGAGCAGGTCATTTTTTATTGAGAGTTGACTGATGAGAATGGGAGGAAGTTTCTTTAGAGAACCCAAAAATGAGAACTGGGTCATGGTTATCAAATAGGCAGTCTGAGAGGGATTTAGAAAGATTCATCATTGCTTGAGTTCTGGTCATTGATAAAAGGAATAGGGAGAGAAAGGGATATGAAAAAAAAGAAAGAGGAAGATAAAATAGTGAAAGTTTGAAGAGATGAAGTGAATGAGGTGACTATTGAGATGAAAGGATGGGAGAGTATTGGAAAGTGAAAGGGTACAAGATGGTAATTAATTGGAAAGAGAAAAAGGAGACATAAAAAGAGGGATAAGAAAGGAAAAGATGCAAAGTCAGGGGTAGTAATAAGGTGAGAATTTTGAAAACAGATTTTTTTTGTTACCAAAGGAAAAAGAGGTTTTATGCAATTAAAACTCATTAATGTATGATAGACAGGGTTTTTTCCTTTAAAACAAAATTTCTCTTCTAGTGTAATGACCCTCACAGTCATTTTCGGTATTCAGAGATTTTTTATAACTACCCCAAGTTATTATTGACTTGTTGAGACTGATAGTTAGATTTTCAGGCGGCTCATTTCAGAATTTTAGTAATATCTAATATATTGTGAAATCTTTGATTTAAATTGTCATTTGGTAAAAATATAATTTAGTACCCTTCTAAAATATTTTGATATTGGTAAAATTCTTTTAAGTGATGATATATTTATATTACTTTATAATAATTTTTATAGTGTATTAATATTTTAAGCAGGGATAGTAAATTTAGAAATGTTAAAATATTATTATCATATAATAGAGGTTTTGTTAGAAATAATTTTCTATTAATTATGATATATTCAAAATATTATATTTATTTTATTACGAGCTTATACAATACCCGGATATATATGTAATGAGATAAAATAAATTTATATTGAGGTAATACCTCATGCCCACGTGGGACTATGACATTAAGAGGTGATGATAATACTATAATAATGTGACAACATACTATAAACATTTGTATATGACAACTGTTAGGGATATATATTAGTAACATGCAGTTCTTTTTCCTTGTTAAAAAAATGTGAGTACTCTTATATCCAACCTTCTTTCGTTCAAAGCTAATATTTTCATACAAATTTCCATGGTTCTTTTTACTTTTGACTGCCCAGATTTTTAGTATTATGGCATCAACCTTCATGTTGTCCGTTTCGTCTAATCACTGAATTAATTGCAAGGCATTCACACCACCAAAAACAGAACTCCTTACAAGTTATTCAAACTCGTGTCCAGTAAATCACTATCCTGAGACATTTTTTGCTTGGTGTCCAGGTAGTCTAAGTTTACCCTACTTTTAGATTGAGCTTATATACTGAAATTGTGAACTATTATGCTAGCTTTGGATAAGTGCTTGTAGTTGTGTATCATTTGATATAAATAACATGTATTATTTACCTGAATTAGGACCCCGTTCTAGTAGATTTTGGTATTTTGTCTTTCAATATAATATAGTATCTATCATTTTAGGACGTGGAATTAAATTGCAAAACCTTAAATTTTCCCCTTTAAAATTAAGATATGCATACATTAATTAGACGTATTTTAGCTTCTGTTCAGGTTCAGTATATATTTTATTTCTGTCATTGATTGTGAACTTTTGTACCACGTTGACATTGTTATGGTATGGTATGGATTTTAATATTACAGTTGGGTATGGTTACTATGAGTTCCATTTCGAGTTTGGCATATGATTATTATGGTTACTATGAGTTTCGGTTCGAGTTCGGCATCTGATTGTGATTGTGGTTCCTTTGAGCTCTGGTTCGAGTCCGGCATCTGATGATGAGTTTTGGTGTATATTATATATGTGGCCTATCATTATTACCCACTATGTCCGGTTTAAATCTGGCACGTGTCCTCTTGTTATTATCCATCACTACCGGTTCGAGTCCGGTATCTGGCCTCTTGTTACTACCCATTGGTGCCGGTTCAAGTCCGGTGTACATCTGGATGACTATCATGATTTCCTGGGATTGGCTCAGTAACAGATTATTTATGTTTATTTTATTTAATGGCTACTTGTGTGTCCCACCGGCTTATAGGGGTACGATTGGGTTAATTATCTTCTTCAGTGTGCTTAGCGGGCTTATGGGGGCCCAGTTAGGTTATGGTGTGTGCCTAGCGGGCTTATAGGGGGCCAGTTAGGTTATGTTTGATTTGTATATAATTGCTATGTTATTTATTTTCTATATCGCTTACATTTATTCCTTTATCTCATTGGCGTTGCTTGGCAATTGTTTACCTTTCTATCCCTTTTAATGTTGATTTAGATTAGACTCTCGCATTGTAGTTATACCTTTTTTGTATTGAGCTCAGTTGTCCAATGATGCCTACTGAGTACCCGTTGCTTTGGTACTCATATTACACTTCTGCATCTTTTCCCTGATGCAGATCCGAGTAGTAGCAGCCGACATTGATGTAATTCCCACCTTCCAGTACTGATTCAGAGCAGAGTGAGTTTACTGTTGTCCGAGGCTGATCCTTCTTTATCTACTCTAGTTTAGTCTTTTGTACTCGATACTGCTTGTATATATTGGGTATATTTTGGATTATGTCTAGTACTCTGGGTATATTTTAGTAGTGGCTCTAGTACTGACCTTACCAGGTCTTGGGAGGAATTCCTTTGTGTATTTGGTCCTTCTCCTTCCCTCGTTTTAGTATATGAGATATGTTTACTTTCTGTTTGTTACTTGTTATTACTATTGCTATCATTATAAGCAATCTTTTCTGATTTCATCCTATTAACCCGTTATCTATTATTTCGGGCTATGGTTTGGCTTTCCTACTGGGGATAAGGTAGGCGCCATCACGACTTGAGAAATTGGGTTGTGAGATCTAGTAAGGGTTTTGTAAAAATGTCCGCAAGCTAATTTTCATAATCAACAAATTATAAGGAAAAATCTCCACTTTCTACATGATCACAAATGAAATGATGCTTAATGTCTATGTGTTTGGCCCTAAAATGATGCACAGTGTATTTTGACAAACTAATTGCACTAGTATTGTCACACATAATAGGTACAAATTCAAATGATAAATCAAAATCAAGTAATTGATGCATAATCCATAAAATTTGAGTACCACAATTATCAATGGCTATGTATTCAGCTTCGGTAGTTGATAGAGCAACTGAAGTTTGTTTATTACTGTGCCATAAAATTAAGGCATCACCAAGAATCTGACATGTTCCATTAGTGCTCTTTCTATCATTTTTGTTACTTGTGAAAACAGCATCTGAGTAGCCAACTAATTCAAAGTTTGAGGAGTGGGAGTACCAAAGTCCGACGTCTTATGTCCCAATGAGGTAGTGAATAATTCATTTGACGGCAGTCAAGTGGGACTCTTTGGGGTCCAATTGAAACCTTGCGCATTTATATATGTTGAACATAACGTCTGGTTGACTCGCAGTTAAGTAAAGTAAGGACCCAATCATTCCTCTATACATCTTTTCATTAACATCCTTTCCGGATGTATCGGAATTCAGGCTTGTGGAAGGACTCATTAGAGTTTCAAAAGCCTTTCTTTTTTCCATTTCATATTTTTATGAGCTCCCTGGTGTACTTAGCTTGGCTGATAAAAGTACCCTTAGAGGTTTGTTTTATCTGTAACTCCAAGAAGAATGCAAGTTCTCCCATGAGGCTCATTTCAACTCTCTCTTCATTAGATTTGTAAAGTTCCTGTACAAAGAAATATTAGAGCTCCCAAAAATAATATCATCAACATAGATTTGCAAAATAAGTAAGATAAGAGTCTATTTTTGAGTGAAGAGAGTAGTGTCAATTTTTCATGTTTGAAAGTTATTTTTTAGCATAAAAGTACACAACCTCTCATACCAAGCTTTTGGAGCTTGTTTGAGACCGTAGAGTGCTTTTGAAAGTTTGAAAACATGGTTTGGATAAGATGGATTTTCAAAACTAGAAGATTGTTTAACATAAACCTCTTCATGAATGTAACCATTTAAGAAATCACTTTTTATATCCATTTGATATAGTTTAATGCGTTTGAAAGCAGCAAAAGCAAATAGAATTTGAATCGATTCAACCTTGCTATGGGAGTAAAGGTTTCGTCATAGTTAATACCTTCCTGTTGGTAGTAGCCTTGAGCACGAATCTGGCCTTATTTTGGATAACCTTACCTTCCTCGCTTAGTTTATTTCTGTAGACCCATCTGGTTCTGACAACTGAATAGTTCTTGGGTCTTTCAACTAGACTCCACACTTGATTTTGTACAAACTATTCGAATTCTTTCTTCATGGCCTCAACCTAGGACTCATCTATAATGGCCTCATCAACCTTCTTGGGTTTGATTTGAGATACAAGACGAACATACACCTGATTTCTTAATGAAGCTCTCGTCTGCATCTTATCATCTAGGTTTCTGATGATAAATTCATTTATAAAGCTTGCATTGTGTCTCCGTTCTCTTGGGACACTTGATTTTGTTGTCTCATCAACAGGAGTTGACTCTGGATGGATGGTTGTCGACTCAGTGGATGATAGTTTGAGAGTCATTTCTGCTCTGGATCCTGACTGTGGATCATTTACCTGCTCTTCATCAAAACTCAAGCACATAGAAGAGTGATTAGTTTCATCAAATATAATATGCATAGATTCTTCAACACATAGAGTCCATTTATCATAAGCTCTGTAAGCGCAACTAGTGGGAGAGTACTCAAGAAAAATACTTTCATCACTTCGTGGGTCAAACTTACCCAAGTTATTCTTAACATTATTGTGGATGAAGCATTTGCATTGAAAAGGATAAAAATAACTGATATTAGGCTTTTTTTCCTCTCTACAACTTATAGGAGTTTTCTTTAGAATTGGTCTGATGAGACATCTGTTGAGAATGTGACACGTTATGCTTACTGCCTCTACCCAAAAATGATCTGGTAGATTATGTTCCAAAAGCATGGTTCTTGCGATCTCTTGGAGAGATCTATTTTTTCGTTCCACCACACTATTTTTTTAGGAGATCGGGGAGAGAAAAAGTTCTGTGAGTAGCCATTTTGAGCACAGTACTCTTCGAGAGCCATGTTTTCAAATTCTCCACCATGATCACTATAAACATAGGTAATGAAGTGTCCTACTTCTCTTTGTACTTTTTTACAAAAAATCTCAAAATTTGTGAATGCTTCATGCTTGTGGGAAAGAAACATTACCCAGATAAAATGAGAATAATCATCAACAATAATAAATACGTATCATTTTCCACTAATACTTGCGGTCCTGGTGGGACCAAGCAAATCTCTATGGATTGTTTAGAGAGGTTTGGTGGTGGAGACAATATCTTTGACTTTAAACGATGTCCGAGTCTGTTTACCAAGTTGACAAGTGTAATACCCCGCATATTTCTAATCTAGGAAGTGAATAAGTATTACTACGTATGAAATCTCCTATCCTGTGATTCATACTTGAGTACATGACTTACAATGAATATCCTAGTGATAGGATAGCTTATGATGCATTAAGCATGTTCATATGAGTCACTTAAGGTAATACAAGCTAAGAGTTTTTGAATTCATAAATTTTTAGTATTCGATTTTTCAAGGGTCATCTTTGAACAAGTATAACTCGATGTTAATATGGTATTTTGTCTGATTTAGACCCACCAAATTGTAGATAATCGAATTAGCTTTCCAACGATACCAATTTTGCCTTAATCCAATACCCGAGCGAAAAATTATGCCCATTTTTGTGAGAGACAGTAAGGATAGGCGATTGGTTAGGCGCCGCCCAACCAAACATAGGCGATTGGTTAGGCGCCGCCCAACCTAGCTTGGTCAATTACTTGGGCGCCGCCTAAGTCAGTTTCAGGTGCCAAAAACACTCCGTTTTGAGTTCTTTTAAGGGCAATTAAGTCTTTTAACACTCCTTACACGTCCCTAAACTTAACCCTACGAAATATATAGCTTCTAAACATATTACAACCCTATTATCATCTCAAAGCTCATCATCCAAGAGCACTAAAAGAGAAAAACAACTAGGGTTGCATAACTAAGCTTGAAGATCCAATTTCAAGAAAATTCCTCCATCAATCATCAAGAATCTTCCTTCTAAGGTATGCGTGAGTTGATTCATGGACTCCTTTCGTCCATGAAGCTCAAGAACCATCTTCTAAATTATGTATTATGATGTTTATGTTGTTGGTGGTTGATGTTCATATGGTTGGAGTTTGATGATGCCTAATATGGTATCTTTGTATGTTTTGTGTGAGGATATGGTGGTATTTAACGTATAAACATGTGAAATTGATGGTTGAATATTTGAAATCTTGATGAATCCACCTATGCCTAAGATGTGCATGTAAGGTGTTTGTGAAAATACCTAAGGGAATAGAAATCATGCTTTTATGACATAATAAATCCTAAATGACGATTTCATGTTCTAAGTTTATGTTCAACGTGATCTCCATACTATTGTCTTGAATTGAAGAAGTTGTACGAGATGCTCATGATATTGTTGTGATATGGAATGACCATATTATTGAAGCCATGCAAGTATATACATATTGTGTGCATTCCCGATCATGTGATAGTTTGTTGAGAATCATTCTTATTATGAAATCCTTACTTATGATATTGTGAATTGTGGACTCAAATCTTGTGATCAAGTTATGTCATGTGTGTCAGTTTCCTCCTATCGAGTCCTGGGGGTACTTATACCTGAAAACTATAGCTATGTGCCTAGAGCCATGTCATGTTTCACGATATCCGAACTCAAGTTATGATTCCATAGACTTCAGTCAGTCATGTGACTCAGGAAAACCTCATGATCTTAGTCAGTTGTCAGATATCAGTAATATTCCGCCAGTCAATAGAATTCAGTAAGATTAAGTCATGTACAGTCAGTTATTTATGTCCAGTCCCTCCAAATGGGAGTAGAGGTTAGCACCGAGTGAACCCAAGGATGGGAACTCACCCGCCAGTTCAGGGTGTGATTCTTAGTAGTCATCCTTGTGTTCCAGAACTACGTAGCCAGCGTAGGTTAAGACATCTTAACCCGTCAGATTAGGGTTGATGAGGTGGCTTAACCCATCATTTTAGGGTTCCCACCGTTCTCATTGAGTACCCGCCAGATAAGGATCACTCACAGGTTGTCCTTACCCGTGGCACGATATTGACACCCCTCCAGTCGGGGCAGAGATTGGACCCCAGCTTAGCCATAACAGGTATACATGGGGCATGTCGGTTAAACACTACTTCCTATAATTTTAGTATCATTCTCAGTTAAAGAACTCAAGGCGTTCTTTAGATTTCAGTATATACAGGACTGTCAGATACAGTCGTCCATGTTATCAGTTTCAGTCTCATTCATGACAGTTATCAGTAAACCATGTATTATCTTACTGGTCATGCTATCATGTATTCACGGTCCCAGTTTCTATATATGTGTGTTTGCACTCCTACGTTCATATTAGTCAGTCAGTGTTGTTCATGCATGAAACCCTTTTATATTCAGCCTACCTTCCTCGTATACTCAGTACTCGAGTTGTACTGATGCATTTGCGCTATGGTGCTTTCTTTTCATGTTACACCATAGGTTCCGAGACACGAGCTCCAGCCCAGCAGTAGCGGTAGCATTCCAGTCGCAAAGACACAGTGAGTCCTCATTGATTCGAGGACAATATGATTTGATACATTTATTTATTTCTTTAGTTCAATTTTACGAAGTTAGTTGGAGACATGTTCCTTCAACTCCTTATTCAGATAGTTTAGAGGCTTTCAGATTTATGTTCAGATTTACGTTCAGACTTAGCTTTCAGATTGAGTTGTTTTGGGTATTTTCACCCACATGGTTTTATTCAGTTGAACCTTATGGCCTTACAGTTCTATGTATTCCGCATTATTATATCATGATTTGCAGTATACAGGTACAGATATCAGTCATGGGTTAGTTTGTGGTCCCTCGGGGTCATGAGTACCATGTAGCATTTCGGTTCAGCGAATCGGGGTGTTACAATAAGCATCACAGATGTAATCCTTCTCAAACCTTGACTTTGGCAGACCTTCCACCAGTTCAAGTCTGGAGAATTTTTCAATGGCATGCATGCTGGCATGCCCAAGTTTTCTGTGCCACAACAATGTGTTTTTGGTTTGCACAGTGAGACAAGTCAGAGTAGCAAAATCAGGATTGTTAAGAGTATAAATTACCAATATGTTCACTGATAAGAGAGATGTCTCTTTTTTGTGTTTGATGGAGCAACTCTCAGCATTGAAGGATATTCAGAATCCTGAGTCACATAGTTGACTTATACTCAACAAGTTGTGTTTGAGCCCATCCATGAGGTACACTTCCACGAGTTCACAGGAGGAATTGAGCTTCATTGAGTCGACTCTGATGACGCCACCTTTAGCATTATCTTCAAATTTGACTGATCCTTCTTATTTTTTCTCTAGAGAAAAAATACTTTCTTTCTTTCCAATCATGTATCTGGAATATCCGTTATCGATAACCCACATTTCTTTTCTATAACTTTTGCGGATATGTTCCTGGAAAATAAGAAGATTAATTTTATTTAGGTACCCAAGTGATCTTGGGTCCGTAATAGTTAGAAGTGCTTCCTTTGGGTCGCTAAACCCACACGTCTTTAGACATTTATCTGTAATTATGTGATTTGTTACCCTTTTTGCCACAAGTGTAGCATATTGGTCCTTGATAAGAGAAAGAGGTTTTATCCAACTCAAATGAACTTGATGAGCAACTTGATTTAGTTTTAAAGGAATTTGATCTTACTGAATCGTGACTTGGTGATTTTCTAATGATGTTTAACTACATTTTTACATCATCAAGTTCTTCTTGAAGTAAGTGAGTTTTGATTTAACATACTTCAAGTTCAATTTGCTAGTTCCTTATTTCCTTTTCAAGTTTTTGTTTTAACTGAGCTTTCTAATTTTTCTTTTCTTGAGCAAGTTTATTTTATTCATCAATAACTTTTTAATGCTCGTCAACAATCATATCAAGATTTGTTTGAAGAAGGTTGTAATTATAACAATTGAAGGGTCTTACCTCACTTGGTTCACCTTTAGCCATAAAGTACATGTTGGCTGTTTCTGTTTCTTCTTTAGTTACATCTTCATCACTCCATACCCCAATGTTTTACTTTTTCTTGGATGATCTTCTTCTTAATTCTGGATAATTCTGCTTAATATTTCCCGGTTTACCACAATAGTAACAACGATCATCGTTTCTTGTGAATTTATTATTCTTGTATCCTTGTGGTCTCTGTTGCCGTTGTTTCAAGATCTGTCTTACTTCTTGATTAATGAGAGCTATTCCTTTATTATTGTCTTTATCTAGGATTCCGTCTTCTCTGGTGTTACAACATTGAAGGTCACTGGTTTCTTCTTTTCCTCCTTATTGTACCTGTTAATATGATTTTGTTCATAGGTAATGAGGTTACCTCTTAATTCGTCGTACAACATATTGAGGAGATCCTCATCTTTTAGAATAGAAATTTTAGTTTCTCATACTTTCAAAAGACTTCTTACAAGCTTTTGGACTTGCAGACTGTTTGGATAGATCATTCCCAAGGACTTCAGGTCGCATACAATTTTGCTGAATCGAGCAAACATTGATTCTACATTTTCATTTTCTTCCATTGTAAAGATCTTGTATTTATTGACCAGAGCACTGATTCTCGCCTTTTTGACTTTGGTGGTTACTTCTAATTTGTCCCACATTTCCTTTGCAGTTTCACGGGTTCATATCTTGTGGTATTTGGCTCCGCTAACTGCACAATAGAGTAAACTTATAGCTCTTTCATTTGTTTGAATTACCTCTTGTTGTTCCATGGTGACTTCAAAATTTTCAAAGTCGTCCAATTCAACACTGCTTGATTCCTTCTCTTTTTATTTTTCCTTGATCCCTCGAATGGGCTTTGGTCCCTTTTTTATGACAACCCTGTCTTGAAAGTCATTTGACTAAACAAAGATTTTGAATCTATTCTTCCAATGAGAGTAGTACTGTACATTGAAGTATGATGTTCTTGTGGATAAGTGATCGTCTTGAAAGAGGGCTTCTGAAATCTGATAGTTTGCCATTGGATCTTTGCTCACATGCGGTTAAGAAACACTGTTGTGAGATCTGCTTTGGTACCAATTGAAATTCAAGAGGCTGGGTGAATTAAAACTTTTTCTGAGTCGACTAGTCAGACTTGACAGTCAACTCATCTGCAGACAAGTATACTTGAATAGAACAGATTTGAGGTTAAATATGCAAGTAAATAAATAGGTAAATAAAGTAATGACACGGAGATTTATCCTGGTTCTAATACCAATGTGGTGCCTACTTCCAGTCCCCTTAGATTTCTAGAGTTTTGTTAGAGCTTTCAAAGTAGAGTTGGAGTACAGATGTAGCAAACAAGTTCTGAAGCTTATTCTAATATTAAGATCTTATGGCATAGCCTATACTGGTATGACTAAGTTGACTTGATCTTTTCTTTTTGTAACTATTGTAAACAAAGAAGTACAAAGCTTTATTAAAACTAAGATTGAGACACACTAAGAATTTCGTGTGAAGTTGCATAAGGTCTCGGGTCTTCAGTCTTCTCTTTTTATATTCTTCAGTTAATGTTTTTGTTTTTCTCCGAAAGGAAACCCAAGGGATTTCTTCTCAATCAAGGATTTGATTTGGCTCCTTGATTGAGAGTAATACATCCATATTACATATGTTCGTATATATAAGGTGCAACTTGCCTTTCTTCACAACCATTCATATCTATATCAGATATGTCCATGAAGAGGGTGTGATCTTCTTCCATTCGGTGATGCGATCTTGCTGATCTTCCTTGCAATCTCTGGGATTTTACGTAATCTTAGGAGATCTTTTTTATATTGTTCCTAGTCCAGACGTGATTTCCTTGTAATCAGGGATTGTACAAGATGTTTTTCAATTTATATCTCCAAGGTGATCTTCTTTGCCTTAATTGTCATCCTGGTATATCCTGCAAGTTACTAATCATTAGTTTGTCATTATTAAAACTTATTACATTGATATGAGAAGCTAACAAATATATGTTGGTATTTGTCTATATCCATCAGCAGATCCACCTCTAAGCATTTCTATAGCACGATCCTTAGAACGTCATGCTATCATATAATTAATATCAACACCATAAAAAAAATTCATTTCTTCGATAATGTCTGTTGGAGTGTATTTTCTCTTGTGATTTATTAATTTTGGAGCTGTAAAGTTACTAACAAAGTAAACTATAGCTTGCAGCTGCTTTAGGACCCTGTCACTCATTAAACATGTATGTTCTTCGTTAAATGTATGAATTTTAAAAAGATCCAAATTCTTCTAGAAAGATGCCTTCATAATCCAACTACAATTTTCATTAAGGCATTCCAACATGTTGCTGCATAAATGCATATTTTGTCACCAGATGTTACTAAAAGCTATATGTATCAGAAAAAAAGTTAATATATCAGAATATGATAAATAAAAAAAATTCAACATGTATGTCTCATAAACATGATACATTGTTAAGGAAAACATAATTAGTAATGTATCATACTAACCAACAATACTATTTTAGTCATCGTCTCTTATGAAATTATTTTTCATATACACAAAATATACATAAGCAGTAACGTATCATATTACTACGACAAACAAAACCAATCAATAACTAGCCAGAGACATAGATTACAATACCTCTTTTAGATCTTTTAACTATAAAATTAATACTGTGATCTGAACATACTTCGCCATTACAGATACAAGAACTTTTTTATCCTTATACAACTGCTTGACCTTCACTTCTTTATCGTGGCAATCAATATTGAATTTTTGTAGTTATAATTTTTGGTACGTACAAGGAGTACTCATTGTTTGACTCAACAACAGCAAGTGCTAGTGCATCTGATTCAGTTCCTTCTACACAAACCACAACACCAGTTTCAACATCAACTTCTATCTCTTCAGTTGATTTATCCATTGTTTTTATGCATAACGGATACATTATAAATCCTGTAAATAATTTATTTAACTCGACGTAAATCTTTACACCATTATCGCTCCTAATAACCGTTGGTACGTATTTCCTTCAACAACATATTAGATATCATTTTTTTCTGTGATTCTTTAATGTCAAGCTTTGCTGCTATGGTGGAAATCAACCTTATATATGAAATACTTCCGCTAGCTACAATTCCATCACTTTTGTAACTTTCATAAACAATTTCACGTTTTTAAATTCTGAAATGTCTAAACAAAATTGATATATTCATAATGAACAAGGACTGAATGATTGGAGAAGGAATTAGTTTTGAAAGATTATGATTGATAAAGCTTGATTTGATTATTCAAATTTTAAATAATGAAGCTTTTGTGGATTTTATGTGATTAAACAGACAAAACTTTAAATTGAGTGCATTAATTGCTCAACTGTAGGTGCTTTTACCATTTGTTTTCTTTTTAATCTTCAATTAATTAGCTAGTAATGTATCATAAATTTATGTATCGGGAGATTAGCTATTGTATCATATCTAGATATTATGTAATTATTATAAAAATTGGGGGAGAGAGCAATTACGTAGCAAAGTGTTGGGGTTTATGTTGTTTATACAAAATATTATGAGGCCAAAATTTTCGTAACTTTTCAACCCAATATCTTCACCTTTGAATCTTCGACATTCAGCTTTGAATCTTGAAGTTTTATTCACAATATTTGAGGCTTCAACTTTAACCATATTAGACTTTCAAGTTTTTTTGTTGTTTTTTTTGATAGATTATCAAGTTCTTTTTTGTTTCTCTTTCCATTTTTCTAAAAGTATGCTCACAATATCAATTGACAGTTAAGAGAATTTTTGTTAAGAGAATTTTTCAAGAAATGGAAGCAACATAAGGAGTATACACATAAAGAATAAATGGAGGTAATAGAGGGATGCGCGTGGCAATTTATTACATATTAGAAGTCTAACTTTCACTTATAACTCCAAGGTATTGAAAAATCGGACTGATTAATAACTAAAGGTAAAATAGGTAGAAATAGATAAATTATTTATTGATTTTACAAGACAGAAAAGTATTGTTGGACATCTTAAAATAGTATAGTGGATAAGATTGCAGGATAGAGGGAGTAATATATTTCAAATAGTCAAGTGATGCTACACCAACATAAATCTATCTTGATTGATGTACGCGGTCTATACTACTACCTTAAATGAAGTAGAAAGGTTGTTTTCGATAGGCCCTGACTTGGAATATTTGACAAAGTCTCATATATGTTATTTTAATCGTTAAAGATTTAATAAATGAAAAGGAGAGAATTTTATTTTATCCAATAAGTAAAAGACAGACAAATTTAAAGCAATACAAATTGCAATAAGTAATTCAAATAGTGCCTTGTATTTGTAAAATTTTCTTTTGACAAGTTCCTGGATACTTCAAGAAAGTCATTAATAACTTGAAAAGTATGATATTTTTCAAATCAAGCGAAACTAATGGCTTGAACTTGACTAGTATCTAATACATAGTAGCCATATGTAAGTTGCTCTGGGCAGAAAAGATACATTTTGAATTCAATAGGTTTATATTTTTATATGAAGAAACAAGACATAAACACAATGTAATCACCTATTCAAATTTGTTCGTTGGTCAAAAAAATATTTGATGCAAGAAAGTGGTTACAAGCAAACAACATCAGCGCATAATTTTAACAAATAGTCAAAAATGAGAATTTGACATTGGAAAACTTTATATATCCTTTTTCGCCTCAATATCCAAAAGCATCCTTTTTTGCCTCAGTATCCAAAAGCAGAATGAAAAATGTTGGCAATCATATCCAAGGACGGCTCAATATATATAGTGGCCTAAAGCGAAACTTAAAAATGAAGCCTTAATTTATTTATTTTTGAATTCTATTTCTATAGCTATTTGAGATGCAAAACTATAAATAAAATTATTTTATAACGGACTTCTCCCAATAATTTCTTTTCAATTGATAATATACCTAATTCATTCAATTTCTCATGAGATTTTGTTGATTATAAGATTTTATCAATTTTAGTTTTAGAAAGTTTCGGCTAAGAATTTTTTTATGGGAACTCTATAAGCACTATACACATTTGAAGAAGAATATTGAAATCTTTGTATCTTCTTGAAATATTTCTTACCTTTCTACTCCCTCTGTCCCATTTTAACTGTTATCTGAACTCTTGTCATGTTCATTAGGCAAAATAATAATATAAGGTATATTTTACTAAGTTATCTCTATTTATTAATTTTCTTTTAATAATTGGGCATAATTACGAAAAATGTTCCTTAATGTTAAAGGTAAAGTTAAAAATAATTGTCAATTATAGTCTTGAATTATCAAAGTGATAATTTTTTTGAACTAAAATAATATTAAAATAAATAAAAAATATTAAAAAGTACTCAATATTTTCTAATAAAAAAAATCTACAAAACTATAAACCTATAATTGTTAAAAACGGGACTCTCGAAAATTAGGAGCCTAAGGCTTAGCTTTGGTGACTTCATGCTGAAGCCGACCCTGACCATATTAAAAATAATCGAAGAATCAATTGTTTATTCTATGATTGACTTCTCATCAAAGGTTGGACACTGTGAACACACGGGGAGACAAGGAATACAAGTGCCACAAAATTGTGTGTTATATACTATAGAAAGAGTCGTGAGTTTCGAGCATATATTATTTAACTAGTGAATAGGTCTGCGTTTTGCGTGGTGTGTAAGATCTTGTTGAATTTATATAATTTTTTTATAATAATAAAATTTCAATGAGCGATTTTTTCAAATTAGTATAAATTATTGAGAATAAAGATACTTAACATAAGAGGAAAAAGTAATCGTTTTCACCCTAAACTATACTCAAAAATTATGTCACACCTAAACTATCATAGTGACCTATTACACACCTAAATTATATAAAAGTAAAATTTTTTACCCTTTAAATATGATGTGGAAAATACATAATTATTTAAATAAAAAAGGCGTGTCTAAATTAAAAATTAACGCAAAAAAAATAAAATTAAAATACTCCTCTCCCCAGCCCCAACATCCATCTCCCCTCCCCCGCCCCCAAACCATCATCTTCTTCATCACCCCCCACCCCCAAACTTCAACCCCACCCCAACCAACGTATTTTCTTCATCACCCTCACCCCCAAACTCCAACTCCACCATCAAATAACGTAATTTCTTCACACCCCACCATCCACCCCCACCAATTCGATGCTAATTTCACCTACCACCGTCAATAAAGTAATCCAATCAACTAAAATTATGCAGACTATTTAGAAATTAAGTAATCCAATCGCCAAATAAATGCTGCCATAGTAATCGAAAAAAAAAATTGCAAAATATTACTCCCGTCGAAAACTACGAACAAAAAATAAAAAATAAAAGAGGAATTGATAATAACTATTTGTTCTAGGAAGGTTCTTTTCAGGTCCAAAAGTTCAAACTTTACGGGCACTGATAATTTTTGTCGATCTCTAGCCAATGTCTAGTGTTTAGTGGCTTCTAACTGTAATTAGATTGCTAAAACTAGTGTGTGCTCGATGGAAGACAACAATATCTATTTTTTATTTAGCTCCTCAACCCTTCAATTAAATGCATAGGTGTTAATGTTTTGGGGAAAATGAAGGTTTTGGCTGCATAGTTATGGTAATTTTGTTGGTGGGATAAACCTCCATTGACCTCATAACAAAACCAAATAAAGCTCTTCATTTCTAAATTGACTGCATAGTTATGGTAATTTTGTTGGTGGAATTAAGTTTATGGTGATGAATATGGTGTTCATGACCTCATAATAATGGAGGTTTTGGCATTAACCTCATAACAATGGAGGTTTTGAACATTAAAGAAAAGGAAGAAATTAAATTAAAAAGAAAAAAAATTATGAAAATAATAAATTTATTATCTTTTCGTATTATGATGACGTGGAAGGCGCATGAGAAACATCGCACCACATGCAAGTGTTATAATGCTTTACAAGATGTAAAAAATTTTACTTTTATATAGTTTAGGTGTGTAATAGGTCACTATGATGGTTTAGGTGTGACCTAGACTTTTCGAGTATAGTTTAGGATGGAAACGATGACTTTTTCCTAACATAAGAACTCCAACTTCTCATTCATACTTAAATATTTTTTCATAAATATTACTCAAGTATTATAATAATAATATTCATTAGAAATCATAATTGGAGGTAAATCATATACTTAATTCGAGCTTGTCTTGCCTATCTTATTTATTTGTTATTTCATACATAATGCGTTAATTATATAAATAAGAATATTTGTATTTTTTTGTAGTAACTAATTAATTTTATTAATCACCAAGTAGCAATCAGTACAAAGCAGAACTACATCACAGTTCTACCTATCTTCCTATTGTCATCTTATCCTAAATAAAACTTAACCTATAAATCAAAATGTACATTTCTGTAAGTAATTACTAAGCTTAACGGAAGCTCTAACATTGTAGACATATGCTATCTCCTTTGCAATGCTACAATGATCTCTTCTCTTATTATCAAAAATTCTTGCATTTCTTTCACTCCAAATTACTTGAATCATCTCAGTGAATGCTAAATTTAGGATTTGTGCTTTGATGGATCTGACTTTGGTCTCTGATCTTGGGTGTCTTTATACGCCTAAGCACCATAAATTATCCATATTTTAGCTAAGTTTAGAGAACAAAGTGCCTAGTTTATTATGTTTTTACTCTACTTCTATGTTATTGAGCTAACCGATGTGATTAGCATGATTTCAGGTATTAATGAAGTAGATGAAGACATAATGGGACTATGGAATGTGGATGGCATATGACACAAGAGAGAGTAGCAGTCTGGACCAAATGTGGCGTCTAGAAACTATGTCCAAGACTAGTTTGTCATTTATAATTAGTTCAGGGACTTAGAAGGTAATTATGAGAGAAAAGATTATTAAAAGGCTTAATGCTGAATTTTTATTCATTATTCATTATTCTGTATTATTTTGAGAGAAGAGAAAAGTGGCTTACACCAAGGGAGAAACGCTATTCATCTTCTCCACCAAGATCGTCTTCTAATTTTTGGTATGATGAATATTTCTATTGTGATTTTCGTTTTACCCATGAGTGGCTAAGTTTATTAGTTAGGGTTATGGAATCCTTGTAGCATACAATCTATCACTTTGGGTTTTGAATTCATTATGCATTGATTTGTTTACATCATACTCTCTTCGCATATATTGAATTCTTCTGGTTGCAAACATAGAGGATATGCCTTAAAACGCAAATTGTTCGAAAGAAAGGTTGATGTTCGAAAAAGAGAGTAGTGACAAGAAAATAGGATTCCCAACCCTTATTTCTTATGTTAATACCTTAGCAGGATTAACTACTTGGAGATTTCATATTATTTTTGGTAAATGCTTTTGATCCGAGAGAACTAAAGTTAATTAATCCTTGAAAATTGAGAAACACTAGGATTATGTTATTAAATACAATACATTTCTCTGTAAGCACGATGCATGTATGAATTCATAAACCCCATAGTTAGAAAGTATTGAAAAATACAAGGTGGACATAACCCTAGCTTGCTATTTCTCTAAATTCGAATACTACTACACATATTTCATCTTGTTAAACTAAAACCATTAATTTGTGAACTGAATCAAATCCCCCTATTTATTTTATGGAAACGAACGATTAAAAGTCAACTAATCTGCACACAACTTAATTAGCACCATATTCCCTGTGGGATTCGACCCCAACCTAGTTGGTTTATATATTTGACAACGACCGTTTACGCTTTCGTAAGAAAGTTGTAATTTGGGCGTATCAAATTTTGGCGCTGTTGCCGGGGAATACGATTGTCGATTGAGTTTATGTGTGTTAATTGACTATTAGTCAAGTTTTCTTATTTTACGTTTATTTGTTATTTTTGTTCATTACAGGCTTATTATTGTTTATGCCATGAACCAGAAGTTCAGGGGAACCATTATTACCCTTCAATCCTGAACCTCATCTCATTGAAAGAATGGCTAACCAATAGGAAGCTAAAAGATTAGCCTCTTTGGCTAATGCTCAATTAAATCAACAAAATGCAGATAACCCAGGCCGAGTATCTAATCTAGATGAAGAGGACCTGGGAGATGATGATTTAATTGACCCGGCTAATAGAAGGCATGCAGTAGGGGTAGTTGCACCTGTAAATCAAAATCCTCCATTCAGAGGAAGACTAGACCGCCAAGCTGTACAGTTTGATATTGACAACGATGAGGATGATTTAGATGGAACTGGATCTAAAGGGGTAATCATTCTATCACCACTAGCTCCTGGGTGTAATTCAATATCACCAGCAGTATGATCCAGCTACTGAATCTAAAAGGACTCTTTGGTGGATTACCTGGTGATGATCCAAATCTACATTTGGTGAATTTCATCAGTATTTGTAAGTCATTTGATAATACTGGAATGGGATAAAATATTATTCGTTTAAGATTGTTCCCACTGTCTCTATCTGGAGAGGCGACTATGTGGTTGAATGAGCTGAATCCTGATTCTATGACAAACTGGAGGCACTTGAAAGGAGCTTTCCTAGAAAGGTTCTTTCCGCCCTCCAGAATGTTACAGTTGAGGGATGAGATCATCAACTTTAGGCAATTGGCTAATGAAGCTTTGCATGAGACTTGGGCGAGATTTAAAAAGAAGTTGACTCAATGCCCAAACCATAAGATGACCGATGAACACTTAATGGAAATATTCTACAAAATTTTGAACTCATTTACAAAGCCAATAGTGGATAATGCTGCAGGAGGAGATTTTATGGAGCTCACCTTTATTGAGGCTGCGGACATATTAGAAAGGATAACTAAGACAAGTAAAGCTTGGCATACCAGAGATTCTGTGGTAGCAAGCAATACTGGGTCTAGTGTAATATCAGCAGAGCAGCGTAGGAGAGAAGAGGAGCGTGATCAGGATATGGCTCACATGAAAACCCAGATGGATCTGCTCATGAAATATTTGTTGTCAGGGAATGTAGAAAAGGTAAAAGTTGTGGGGTTCCACAGTAAGGGAGCTGAATCAAACACTGAGGAAGAGGCTAACTATTTGCATAACCAGGGGTTTTTTTGGACCGGTGGTCAAGGAAACCAAGGTTGGAATCATCAAGGAGATTGGAAGAATAAAAGTGATAAGAGTGGATTGTATGTACCTCCTAAAATTCGTGATAATGCTGACACCAGTTCAGGCAAAATATTCATGGAGGAAACGATAGAGAAACTATTAAAGGAAGTTGAGGCGACCAATTCTGGGGTGACTACTATTAAGAGTGACATATCTTCCATGAGTCAACTAATAAACTCGTACTCAATTTCTATTAAACAACTGGAGCAGTAGATGAGCCAATTATCCACAGCATTCAACCAAATATAGAATGGGACTCTACCAAGTGATACAGTTCAAAATCCAAGGAATGATGGATCGTGTATGGCTATTACTACTAGGAGCGGTAAGATATTATCTAGTCCAGCATTGGGAGCATCCTCTCATACTGATGCAGTTGAAATGGATTGGGAGATGGTTGATGAATCTTCAGTGCTGCCTGTGGAGTTGGGAAGTTTGAAAAAAAAGAGTGCGGAAGTGGATCAACCACCTAAGCCAAAGTATGTTAGTGATGTAGAGTAAGGCATAAGAAAGGAGGTAAAAGTTACTCCAACTAAAATCCCAAGGCCACCACCCCCATTTCCACAATGATTAAAGAAGAAAGAATATGATGGCAAGTTTAGCAAATTGATGGATATGTTGAAGCAGTTGATAGTGAATGTGCCCTTAGTTGAAGCACTGGAACAGATGCCTAGATATGCTAAGTTTATGAAAGACCTGTTGACAAAGAAAAGGACTGTGAGCTATGAAACGGTAGACAATCTTCATCATTGTAGTGCTATTGCTACAAGATCTATTGTCCAGAAGAAAGCTGATCCGGGAGCATTTACTGTTCCATGTACGATTAGATTGCTAAAGTTTGAAAAGGCCCTTTGTGATCTTGGGATAAGTATAAATCTTATTCCATTGACGGTTTTCAAGAAACTAGGTTTGGGAGATCTTACGCCCACCAATATGCGGATTCTAATGGCGGATAGATCAGTTAAAAGGCCGATTGGGATTCTACATGATGTACTTGTAAAAGTTGCAGATTTTACATTTCCTGCCGATTTTGTGATTCTTGATTGCGAAGTGGACTTTGAAGTACCCATAATTTTGGGTAGGCCATTCTTAGCAACTGGGAGAGTGTTAGTTGACATGGAGCTGAATGAGCTGAAATTTAGGCTCAATGAGAAAAAAGTTAGTTTTGAAGTATGTCGATCTATAAAACAACAAAAGGAGATGAGTGTCTTCTCAATTATTGATGTATTCTATGAAGATGAGCGAGATGTACCAGTTAAAGATAGGTATGTTGTGGATACCATAGATGGTTTGGTTAAACTTGCAAGCAAGGATGTGAGTGACTTCAAAGTGGTTGGACTAGGAATGGAGCATTTTCGTGATCCAGCAAATGAGGTACAAATGGTATCATCGATGTATCTTGACGAAGTCTGAGTAGTCAAGATAATCGAGTCATGCCGCGACATTAAATCAGGCGCTGCATGGGAGGCAACCCATGATTTTATTTTCATTTTATCATGTTAAACAAAAATGCAAAAATAAGAGTCGAGCCACGATCGAAACTACGGCGCTTGATGGGAGGCAACCCATCCTTCTAATCATTTTTGTTGTTTTTGATTAAGTGTAGATGCATGAAGTACTAAGGAGGATATTAGTACCAAATTTGGTTTCGAATTGAACCATGTCAATGGTGGTAAGTTTAGGAGTGATGGGAACATTACAGGTAAGTTGGAGTGGTCAAATGTGTAAGGCTTAAGTATGATTCGTGTGAGAGTCGTTCCCCGATTTATGTTAATTAAACCCAAAAAGTTTCGTGGTGCAACTTTATTTTATGACTTTCAATAAGGTCAGTGGTGGTAGCGTAGGGATCGGGCCGATAGGCCCAATCCTAAATCCCACCACTAACCTCGATGGAGGTGTGGGGGAGAAGCCCCACGGTATGGACCTTTCTCAATGCTTTATATGAAGAATGGGGTCCATGGCATCGAAATTTGTATAAACCATGGTAAAAGCGTAGCCTTACATTCAGTCTAAGCACATTGCTTCACATAGGCAAAAATAAGTGGCATGATGTGATCTGCACACCTTGATGTAGGTGATAACATATGCGCCGCACACCTAATATTGTGTGATAACATGTGCGCCACCCGAGCCTCCGTACATGCTCACTGCCTCACCTGTGCGATGCCCAGTGCGCCGCACACCTCAATGTGTGCGATAACATGTGTGTCGCACACCATACCGCATAGGCTTACTTTTTTATGTGTGCGATGACCAATGCGGGGCACACTTAAACTTGTGCGATAACCTATGCGCCGCACACCCTTTCAATTCCAACATAAATCCATCTTTGAATTGGGTCAATCCGATCCATATTTTACCCTTTAATAGAATCCACACCCTAAATGCCCAAATTCATCCTTATTTTACCCTTAATCCGTACAATATTGAGCTCCCACCATTATCTTTGTCCTTCACTAATCTTCCATCTTCAAGGTAAGTTTTACTTTCTTAATCCTTAGTTATTGTGACTCTATGTTATAGCTAATTGATTTCTTAAGGATTATGAATTAAATTCTTGCCATGGCGATCTTTTAAAAGTGATGGTGTTTTGTATATTTTGATATGGTTGAAAGTGTAGAGCATGATTCTGTTCAAAAAGTGCTTCATGGAAATAGAATTGGGGGAATTGAAGTGAGTGAATTGTATTGTGACTAATGTTGATGCACCATGTCAAAGTGTATGTCGGCGAAGTCTGAGTACCCAACAACAACACCTAATTAGTTGATACTAACAAATTAAGTGTGGGGTGGTGACTTCACCACCCTTATCTTAATTATAGTTAGTTTTATTATGTGTGGCTGACGTGGATAATATGATGAACACAGGAAAAATGGCTCTGATAATGATCTCACCGCAGGTGGCATGACTCCTAATGTGGATGAGGAGTACTACTAGCCAGGTTCTTTATTTTGTTATTTGCACCGGGGACAGTGCTTAGCCTAAGTGTGGGGTGGTTGGTTACTTAGCTACTTGTTTTATAAGAAAATAGTACCTTCTCCTTAGCATTCTTCTGTGATAGGATTAGTTATTTTGTTTATTTTGTTTCTTGTTAGATGTTTATTCTATTTAGTCATAATTAGGTGTTTTTCTCGATGATGGATGGATGACGACTATCTTAAGAGAAAATTAGTCATTTAATTGCATGTAACGGTTCTTGTGGATCACATGACATTATAACATAAGTATGTGATGGATCATTACGTTTGAAACACCTAGGCTCTAGTTGTGACCCTTGTTGTGATTGTTGGTTTTATTTGAATTCATGTAATTGTTGGGTCGAGAATCTATAATGCTCTAAATTGAGTTGACCATGTGCCATGAGTGTGTAAGACTGTTATATATTCCTTATTGCAACTGATGCTAGAGCTTGCCTAGTGTGTGTGCAAAGCAAAATAAAGATTGTGAGTTTAGGAAATGATTTAGGCATTTCTTTGATAGCCATTGTTCATACCTTCTTTTGACCTACCTTTGTACATTATCTTAGCTAGCCCCGTTAAGCCTTTAGCTTGTTCTTTTGTTAGCCTCATATGTAGCTTATTTCGTTCTTTAATAGATCGTAATTTAATCCAAAAGCTCCTAAGCACTTTAATGTAAAATCAATTTGAGTTTGGAGTTTGACAATTAGAGAAAAAAAGTGAAATTGATGCCCCAAAGTCTAGTTATTGGCATGTGAAATTGATGTGGTTGGGAGCAGCGAAAATTGTTGAAAAAGTTCTAAATTTTATCCCGGACATGTTAAAATAAACCTGTTTTGGCCTTGGTCCTTCTTGAACATTGTACACCTCAACTAAGGCAAATTGCTTAAGTTGAGGGTGGATATTATACGGGTGCATAACATGAAAAGGATGCTAAAAAAAATATTTGAAAGGGTTGCATACTCCCACCATATTGTTATTAATTGAGCTTAACGAGTTGGGGTGAAAAGCAAATCTGTGAAGATAGCAGAAGTGGAAATTAGTTGTTAGAGAATTGGTTTTAATTGCATAATATAGTGAATTAAAGCGCTTAGGGAAGATAGTCACTATTTCTGGCCAAAATAGTTCCTACCCATTCTTTAGCCTGCATTATAACCTATTTGTTTCTTGTACCCATTTTGTTAGAAATTGAATGATTTTGAGTGATTATGGGTACCTTTCTTGTTGTCAGGGCATATGGTTGATGAAGGTTGGGTAATTTCTATAATTTTTTTGCTTAAACGGTACGCATGAAATTGTCAACTTAATGAGTCTATTCTTGAGGGTAGGTTGTCTCTAGTAATGATTCCTGAATCTACTTCTTGTTCATAATTGTTGTGTGAGCCTATTTGAGCATCTTGTTTTCCTTTGTGGGTGCTAAAGCTTGTGTAGTATGCATAAATGGATAATTTGTTCGAGGACAAACAAAGCTTTAAGTGTGGGGTGGTGATCTTGGGTGTCTTTATACGCCTAAGCACCATAACTTATCTATATTTTAGCTAAGTTTAGAGAACAAAGTGCTTAGTTTATTATGTTTTTACTCTACTTCTATGTAATTGAGATAACCAATGTGATTAGCATGATTTCAGGTATTAATGAAGTAGATGAAGACATAATGGGACTATGGAATGTGGATGGCATATGACACAAGAGAGAGTAGCAGTCTGGACTAAATGTGGCGCCTAGAAACTATGTCTAAGACTAGTTTGTCATTTATAATTAGTTCAGAGACTTAGAAGGTAATTATGAGAGAAAAGATTATTAAAAGGTTTAATGCTGAATTTTTATTCATTATTCATTATTATGTATTATTTTGAGAGAAGAGAGAGGCGGCTTACACCAAGGGAGAAATGCTATTCATCTTCTCCACCAATATCGTTTTCTAGTTTTTGGTATGATGAATATTTCTATTGTGATTTCCGTTTTACCCATGAGTGGCTAAGTTTATTAGTTAGGGTTATGGAAGCCTTGTAGCATACAATATATCACTTTGGGTTTTAAATTCATTATGCATTGATTTGTTTACGTCATACTCTCTTCGCTTATCTTGAATTCTCGTGGTTGCAAACATAGAGGATATGCCTTAAAACGCAACTTGTTCGAAAGAAAGGTTGATGTTCAGAAAAGAGAGTAGTGATAAGAAAATAGGATTCCCAAGCCCTATTTCTTATGTTAATGCCTTGGCAGGATTAACTACTTGGAGATTTCATATTATTTTTGGTAAACGCTTTTGATTCGAGAGAACTAAAGTGAATTAGTCCTTTATGGTTGAGAAAAACTGGGATTATGTTATTAAATACAATACGTTTCTCTGTAAGCACGATGTATGTATGAATTCATAAAGCCCATAGTTAGAAAGTATTGAAAACTACAAGGTGGACATAACCCTAGCTTGCTATTTCTCTAAATTCGAATATTACTACACATATTTCATCTTGTTAAACTTAAACCATTAATTTGTGAACTTAATCAAATCCCCCTATTTATTTTATGGAAACGAATGATTAAAAGTCAATTAATCTGCACACAACTAAATTAGCACCATATTCCCTGTGGGATTTGATAACGCTCAATCTACAGCTCTCGTCGGAGTGTAAAGCGGTCGTTTGTCAAATATAGAACCCAACTGGGTTGGGTATCGATCCCACAGGGAATAGCTTGGTCAACAAGTAAGCAAAGATTACTAGACTTTTAGTGCAAGTCTCGTAAAAAGGGGGGAGTTTTGTTGTGCAAGTAATGTAACCAAACTATTAAAGTAAAAACGGAAAATAGCAAAGCAAAAAGAAAGAATGTTTAGTAGGATGTAAAACAATGAGAATTGAGAAGTTGGGGTTCTGTCCACCTTATGAGTTGTACGTCTCTATTGGCTATGAGTTGTGCGGAATTCAGACATGCGTGTGCTTATAGAGAATTATATTCGATGGTAAATCCAAGCGTCTTTCGACCTAAACAAGGACTATTTCACTTTAACTCTTTCGAGCTTAAAGCGTATCTAGCGGTACAAATTCTCCAAGAGGTTAATCCAGTTACGGCACTAACTTTTTAATAGGGGATGGGACCCTATTACCTTGACATTATCTCTTTTCCAGACATATAACCTTTCTTTCGAACAAGTTAATGCTATACTGGCATATTCTATGCGTCTGCAGCCACAAGAATTTGCATTAAGATGAAGAGAATAATGATATAAGCAACACACGTGTCACGAATTCACAAACTTATAGCAATAGATAGTATCTCATAAGGCTTCCATAACCCCAACAGAGAAGTTTAGTTACCCATGAGTGCGAAGGAAATCACAATAAACATTATTATTATTATACCACAATAAAGATCTCGTGTAGTAAGGTGTGGTAGGCGTTAGGCGTGACTTCTTTGCAAAGTAACGTTTCTCTTGTTGCGGAAATTAAGAATTGAATAGATGAATAGAAGAAGAATATAAAGTAGAATGAGAATTGTTAAAATCTCTAGCAAAATAGGGTATTTATAATACCCATATCCTATTCCTACTAAGCTAATGAATTACTTAACTCAATCCTACTAGGTTAAGGTATCATTATCCTAATCCTAATAAGTTACTGCTAGTCCCCAAAGTCTTCAGAATTGTTGTTTTTGTCCGGGACAGATTTTCCATGCGCCACTTTTGGTCCTTGGCGTCCAAGCTTTGCTTTCCTCCTTTCGTGAAGCTTTCATTGGCGTCAAGTTATCCATAAAATGCTGAATTTTGCATCATTTATACCTGAAAACTTGCTAATCATATTCGTTAGCTCACTTACAGGAAAAAGGACTAAAAGTGCATGAATTATATATTTTGTCCTCAAAACATCGCTAAAATATGGGTAAAATATAGCACTTTAGGCGTGTAAATTCGCCTATCATCAACACCCCACACTTGAAGCTTTGTTCGTCCTCGAACAAAATATCATGTCCCTCTCAACATTTACTTAGGGTTTCACAGCAACAACACAAAATATTCGTCAAGACAAGCACAACAATTATCAACAAAGAGTAGTTTTCTGATCATTAGTAGAAACAATTCAGCCTCCAACATAGACTCGTGATGGTGGTTAATTCGTGTTCAAAAGTTGAGGTACAAAAAATCATATACGACTACCCAAAACTCATCAACCATGTGTGTCTCACAGTATATTACCCATAATCTCTCACAAGTATAGTATATTTATCGAAACATGGGTATAAAATTATCCTTGCTCTCACTCTCACAAAGAATTCATATGCTGCAACTGATGACCATAGGCTTGCCCTTAGTGTAGTGCTCCACTAAATATCAGAATGCTAAGCTTAGTATCAAATAGATTTTTTGCTGGTTGTAATGTAGGCTAAGGGACGGGTAGGACTATTTTGGCCAGAAATAGTGACTATGTTCCTAAGCGCTTTAATACATCACATTATATCATTAACACTTTTCTTTCAAACAACCTCTCTACTTTCTTTTAATCTACCACCCTTTTTATCCTCTTTTGTTTTTCAATTTTAAACATAACCAACTTTTTTGTTTTCCTTTTTCTTTTCATAACATACCTCTTATGATAGCACTTCTTTTTCATAATGAATTCAAGCACCCATACATTCTAAAGCATCATATTCACCCAATCTCCTCTTATTTTGTCACATGACTTTACACTTTAAAGCACTTAGGAATTTGGATCAAATTATGGTCTTGAAAAAAATGGATTAGGCTTTCATATAAGGTTGTCAAAGAAAATAGGCTAAAGGCTCAAAAGGGGTTGACTAGGATAATGTCCATGGGTAGGTAAATAATCATAAATTATCTCCTAGACTTGCACTCTTTATTTTCGCTTTACATACATACCAGGCAAGTTCTAGCATCAGCCACAAGCACAGAATATACTATTATCTCACACACACAAGGCACATGGTCGACTTTATTGGGAGTAGTATAGACTCTTGACCCAACAGATGAAGGAATTAAACCAAACAATATCACATAGTGAGTCACAATTAGAGCCTAAACGTCTCAATAGTCATGATTTTAGCACAAACTCTTGTCATAATCTCATGCTGCCTATTAGAATAATTTCATGCGAAGCTAAGTTAAAAAAAATTTTAACTACTGAAAAAAACAATTAACTACTAACAAAACAAACAAACATAAATAAATGCAAATGTGGATAGAGAAGTATAGCATGCAAATACCAGCACCCCACACTTAGACGAGACACACTGTCCTCAGTGGAAAATAAATAAGAAGAACCTGGTTAGTCGGACTCATCCTCTATGTCTGGGGTCATACCCCTTTCGTCGGAATCATCATCAGAGTCGTCATCCTCAGAAGTTCCTCATAAGTATCCCACTTAATTCCAAGAGTGAGTCGAGGTATTTGCAGCGAGGAGGGTTCTCCTTGCTCTTTTCGGCCTCTTTTCTTGCCTTTTTGTGAAGTGGTAGCCTTATCTTTGCCTTGTCTTGCTTTGGGTGCCATTGTACCTGAGACTTAAAACAATGTTCATGTTAGCATCATCTCGATGGATACAATCTATAAACAAGCAGTAGTGGCACCACCTCACACTTAGTTTGTTGGTACAGACTAGTGAAGTGAAAGTGGTCGATTACTCAGACTTCATCGGCATACGTTTTAGGTGCTCTATTCCAACAATAAAATCAGTGCAGTCATACTTCTTGTAATCTTGGCAATACTTACATGTGTGAGATATCAAGACTACTACATAGAGATTAAATCAAGGTATAGTATCTAGAAATAATCACAACCTCCTATGTCGGTAGGCATCTATAATTCTTATCCCGATGAACAAGTCATTCCAACATGTAAGTATTCAAGTGACAAGATTATGCAATTTTGTGACCATATCAATTCCGTAAAAGTAAGACAGTGCATCAAATTCAAGTTGGAAATAAGTTACGATCATCCTTACGTATTCATTCACTCACTTGGTTGTATCATAACAATTCAATCACTTTCAAATCATCAATACTACTTCAATATTTAGCAATTCATAATAGGCGTAGTAATGTAGTACTTACGGAATATAAATGAAGAACAAAGAAGCACTTACTTGATTGATGACTTTGGATGCTGTTTTTGTGAAGTAAGAGAGCAAAATGAAAAATTTTGAGAGGATTTGGGGACTATAGGCGGCGCTTAAGCTAGGTTTCCAATGTGTTTTTGGTTCAATACTAAGTCTCATATTTATAGGAGAAGGTTGGGTCAGGTTTTGACCCATTTAAAATCGGATTTGGAGACAAGAAGTGACCATAGGCGGCGCCTTTTGCTTTGCCTATGCTTGGCATAGGCGGCGCCTTTTGCAAAGCATTGTTTAGCATAGGCGGCGCCTATGCCATGGCATTCCTAGGCATAGGAGGCGCCTTTCACTTAGCATATGAGATTCAAAGACAAAAGGCATTAGCATAGGCGGCGCCTATGCTATGGCATACTTGGGCATGGGCGGCGCCTATGCTATGGCACACTAGATTCCGAGACCTTAGGCCATAGTATAGGCCTTGCCTTGTTAGTGGCCTATTTTTACCTAGGCCTAGCCTTGTTCGATGCCTATATTTTCATGAGCAATGCTCAATCCATATCCTTTTGCTTCTTCATTCCTAACTTACCACCTTTAACATACAATACGTCCAAATCGAAATTTGAAACCAATCTCCTCATTTTACACCTCTTGCACCTACATTTGCTCAAAAATAATAAAAACGATTAGAACGATGGGTTGCCTCCCATCAAAAGCCTTAGTTTTGGTAGTGGCACGACTCTTATTTTTGGTTTTTTATTTATCAAAAGCAAACACGTAATAGAACGAAAGAAAAATGAAAAACGATAAACGATGGGTTGCCTCCCATCTAGCGCTTGATTTATTGTCGCGGCACGACATAGTTACCTCGAGTACTTAGACTTCATCGAGATAGATGGTGGATCATTTTCTGAATGGATTCAGACGATAATGAGGCTTACTTGTAGGCATGCAATCTTCTTCGAGATGACCCTTGTGCATGCCTATCCCAGGAGGGATACCAATTATATCATCAATAGTCCAACCCATAGCTCTCATGTATCTCTTCAGAGAAGAGATGAGAGCCTCTACGTGTTGTTTACTTAAATCATCCGCACTCACCAGAAGTATATTTATACTTTCCAAGAACACATACCTTAGATAATCGGGGAGCTCTTTCGATTCTAGCATTGGTGGCTCTTCAAGGGAAGTCTTCGCTGTTGGTGACGGTTGATTCTTAAGATCACGGTCCGGTTGCTTAGGAGTATGGGAATAGGACTCTATTTCTGATAGAGCACCCATAAGTTCTTCATAATCTTCATCGTCCTCATGCTCAACATTCAGTGGCGCAGCAGACAATGGCTCAACAGTAAGCTGTTTCTCTACAGATAATGCTTTTTTATCCTCATGATGAACATCAGCTACAGAGAACACATTTATATCACTGGGCTGCTTTATTGCTTTTCATATATCAAAGAGGACCACTTCGTCATTCAACCAAAATAAAAGCTCATTAGCTCTCATGTCAATAAGAACACTCCTCGTTGCAAGGAAAGGACGTCCCAAGATTATGGGTACTTCAGAATCCACCTCGCAATCCAAAATCACAAAGTCTGCAGGAAAAATGAAGGTAGACACCTTCACCAACACATCATTCAAGATACCCACAGGTCGTTTTACTGACCTATCTGCCATCACGAGCCGCATATTAGTTGGTGTAGGGTCGCCCAACCCCAACTTTCTGTAGATGGATAGTGGCATCAAATTGATGCTAGCTCCCAAATCACACAATGCTTTGGCAAAATTCATAGATCCAACCGTGCAAGGAATAGTGAAAGCACCGGGGTCGGCCTTTTTCTGAACTAGTGATCGGGTGGCAATAGCACCGCAATGATGAACAGTATCTTTCAACTCATAGCTTGCTGCCCGCTTCTTTGTCAAAAGATCCTTCATAAATTTTGCATACCCAGGCATTTGTTCTAGTGCCTCCACCAACGGAACATTAATGGTCAGCTGCTTTAACATAGTCATGAATTTGCTGAATTTTGTATCATCTGCATGCTTCTTCAATCTTTGAGGAAAAGGTGGTGGTGGATATGGAATTGTTTTATCCACAGATTTCTTCTCCTCTTGCTTCCGAATTTTGGTAGTTTCAGGCTGCAACCTACTAGGGGTGACGTCATGTACGTCTTGGTCAGCTTCCATGGCGTTTTCTTTATTAGCCTTATCATCGTTGTCTGCTACATCGTCGACCACTTGTTTGCCCTTAGATGAAGTTTCCAGCGCCTTACCACTTCGAGTAGTAATAGCCATGCATGATCCATCATTCCTTGGATTTTGCACAGTGTCGCTAGGTAAAGTGCCAGCCTTTCTTTGATTGAGTGCTGCTGAAAGTTGGCTCAATTGCTGCTCTATTTGCTTGATTGAAGTGGAATGTGAATCAACTAATTGCTTCATAGAGGACAAATCATTTATTACCTCCGTTACTCCCGCGCTAGTTGTTTCCACTCCTTTCAATAGTTTAGTCATCATGTCTTCCATACTTCCAGAACTAGATGTGGTGGCGTCACGTCTTCCAGGGGGAACATACAAACCACTACTGTCATTCTTGTTCTTCCAACTACCTTGGTCCATGTTTCCAGATTTACCATGATAGTTCCGACATTGGTTTCCTTGGGCATTGCCTCTTAAACCCCCCTGATTGTTCAAGTAGTTGGCTTCTTCTTTCGAATCAGATTCGTTTCTTTCTTTTGATGCAACAGCTTTGACTTTTTCGGTCTTCCCTGATAATAGATGCTTTGTAAGAAGATCCACTTGTGTTTTTATGTGCGCCATATCTTGATCACGTTCTTCTTCTCGTCTCCTTTGGTTTGCAGTCATGCCAATAGAAAAAGTGGGGCTTGCTACCACAGAATCCCTGGTATGCCAAGCTCTACTTTGCTTAATCATACGATCTAGCATATTGCTTGCCTGACCAAAGGTGAGATCCATAAAAGATCCTCCGACCGCATTATCCACCACTGGTTTAGTTATTGAATTCAAGGCTTTATATAGTATCTCCATTAGGTGAACATTAGTCATGTGATGGTTTGGGCACCTCATTAGCTTCGTATTGAACCTCTCCCATGTTTCATGAAGGGCTTCAGTTGGAAGCTGACGAAAGTTGTTGATTTCATCTCTCAATTGTACTTTTTTGGATGGCGGAAAGAATCTTTCTAGGAAAGCGTCTCTCAATTGCCTCCAATTTGTAATAGAATCAGGAGTCAACCCATTCAACCATAGAGTTGCCTCCCCAGACAGAGACAATGGAAATAAGCGTAATCGAATTGCATTCTGACCAACACCAGGATTGTCAAACGACTTGCATGTAGAAATAAAGTTGATGAGATGCATATTCGGATCATCGCCTGCTAGTCCACCAAATAATCCCTTGAGTTGCAATAACTGAATCATGGTGCTTGTGATGTTGAACTTGGCTCCGGGTGCCAATGGTGGAGGAATAATGGCTCCTGTGGCTCCGGCTCCATCAAGATCATCATCATCATCGTCGAACAGTATTTGCACAGCTCGGCGTTCGGGACTTCTCTCCTCTACATGGGTGCCGCCATCTCAGCAGTATGTCGTGGGTTTAGTAGCTCTTCATCGCCCAGGTCCTCATCATCAGGATTTGTTGCACGCCCTGGGTTATCAATATTCTGCTGATGCGCTTGAGCAGCCATCCTTTCAATTTCACGTTGTGCATCCATTGATGCACTGAACAAACCTGAATAAAACAAAAACAACAACTAAAAGTAAAAGTACGAGAATCTTTGACCAAAGGGTCTAGTAACTATCACAAACTTAGTTGACAACTGTATTCCCCGGCAACGGCGCCAATTTTTGATAACGCTCAATCTATAGCTCTCTTCAGAGTGTAAAGCGGTCGTTTGTCAAATATAGAACCCAAATGGGTTGGGTATCGATCCCACAGGGAATAGCTTGGTCAACAAGTAAGCAAAGATTACTAGACTTTTAGTGCAAGTCTCGTAAAAAGGGGAGAGTTTTGTTGTGCAAGTAATGTAACCAAACTATTAAAGTAAAAATGGAAAATAGCAAAGCAAAAAGAAAGAATGTTTAGTAGGATGTAAAACAATGAGAATTGAGAAGTTGGGGTTATGTCCACCTTATGAGTTGTACGTCTCTATTGGCTATGAGTTGTGCGGAATTCAGACATGCGTGTGCTTATAGAGAATTGTATTCGATGGTAAATCCAAGCGTCTTTCGACCTAAACAAGGACTATTTCACTTTAACTCTTTCGAGCTTAAAGCGTATCTAGCGGTACAAATTCTCCAAGAGGTTAATCCAGTTATGGCACTAACTTTTTAATAGGGGATGGGACCCTATTACCTTGACATTATCTCTTTTCCAGACATATAACCTTTCTTTCGAACAAGTTAATGCTATACTGGCGTATTCTATGTGTCTGCAGCCACAAGAATTTGCATTAAGATGAAGAGAATAATGATATAAGCAACACACGTGTCACGAATTCACAAACTCATAGCAATAGATAGTATCTCATAAGGCTTCCATAACCCCAACAGAGAAGTTTAGTTACCCATGAGTGCGAAGGAAATCAAAATAAACATTATTATTATACCACAATAAAGATCTCGTGTAGTAAGGTGTGGTAGGCGTTAGGCGTGACTTCTTTGCAAAGTAACGTTTCTCATGTTGCGGAAATTAAGAATTGAATAGATGAATAGAAGAAGAATAAAAAGTAGAATTATTAGAATGGTTGGAAGAGTAGAGGAATCAATAATAGAAGAATGAATTAAAAGTAGAATGAGAATTGTTAAAATCTCTAGCAAAATAGGGTATTTATAATACCCATATCCTATTCCTACTAAGCTAATGAATTACTTAACCCAATCCTACTAGGTTAAGATATCATTATCCTAATCCTAATAAGTTACTGCTAGTCCCCAAAGTCTTCAGAATTGCTGTTTTTGTCCGGGACAGATTTTCCATGCGCCACTTTTGGTCCTTGGCGTCCAAGCTTTGCTTTCCTCCTTTCGTGAAGCTTTCTTTGGCATCAAGTTATCCATAAAATGCTGAATTCTGCATCATTTATACCTGAAAACTTGCTAATCATATTCGTTAGCTCACTTACAGAAAAAAGGACAAAAAGTGCATGAATTATATATTTTGTCCTCAAAACATCGCTAAAATATGGGTAAAATATAGCACTTTAGGCGTGTAAATTCGCCTATCATCAGGATTCGACCCCAACCTAGTTGGGTTATATATTTGTCAACGACCGCTTACGCTTTCGTAAGAAAGTTGTAATTTAGGCGTATCAGTCTCCTTGATGATCCATTGTTGCATCTCATGGCTATACAGATTGAGAGGACTTGGCCATTTTAGCCGGTCCAATATCTTTTCCCGAAGCTGCTTTGTAAAAGAATATTCAGTAAATAGATGGTCTTTAGTTTCATCTGCAGCTGCACACATCACATATGTAGGATCTAGGTATGCTCTCCACCTTCTCAATCTAACAATAGTATTGTGATGACCATTCCAATAAATCCATAAAGTAAATATAGATTTAGGTCTAGCTTCATTCTTGCATATTAAGTGTTTCCGAGCAACTTTAGGATGATCACCCAGGAGCTGAAAATAGAAGTGTTGGATCATACTCTTACTTTTATTAATAGGAGCCTGTAGTTACCTAACCATTGCACCTGCTTTCAGTATTTTCTGCACCGTCTAGCTAGCATGTTTAGGTTGAGGATCTAGTTGGAGTTGTCTACCTTTGAGATAAATGGTATGAAGCCCCTTTGTCCAGAGCCCATCCTATTTATGCATAAGATCCCAGCCTAACTTAAGTATTACTGCTTTGTTCCACTGCTTGATGTGAAATATGTGTGTGCCCCCCGCAGATTTTGGTAAGTAAGTGGTACTCCATGCTATAAGGGCTCTCTTGGTAATGTTGTTAGACCCTGACCACAGATAACTCTAGCAATAGGCTTCAATAACCTTTATGACTTTTGGTAGGATGATAAACAGTTGGGACCAATATGATTGGATTCCAAACACTACTGATTTGATCAATTATAGTCTGCTAGTATATGATAATATCTTTGTTTTCCATGAGGTTATCCTTGCCACTATTTTCTGGATGAGAGGCTGCCATTGAGTGATTGAGAGTTTCTTAGTGGCTAACGGTACTCCCAGTTAATTGAATGGAAGAGATCCTTCTTTAATACCCAATAGATGAGTGATTTTTTCTCTAATTGGACCTGCTACACCACCCCTGCTTTTATGCAGATTTTCTTGTAAGCATAATTGTAACGCCCCAAGACTGCACCCTAGGTGTCACACGGTGCGTACAATCTCAAAGGACCACAAGCTAACCCATGACTGGTACCTGCTATGAGCACTGAATAATAATAATACTGAAAATATATTTGGAAGTTAGGCTGAAATTGTCATAAGGTTCATAAACTGAAAACAAATATTGAATACTAATAATAATACTGAAAACTGAACATCTGTTTGAAATAGACTAGTCTGAAAGCCTCTAACTGTGTGAATATGGAGATGATGGGATAAGTTCCCAACTAACTCTGACTACTGAACATATTGAACTACTAGAATGCTGAAATAAATAACTCTGTCCTTGAAATATGAGGACTTACCACTATAACTGTTGTTGATAACCTGAGCTGCTAAGTACGGTCAAGAGCCCGTGCGTCTGAACCTATGATATGAGACATCATAGCGCAAAAGAAAAAGTATGTATAAATATTTTGAATGTACTGATATGCTACGTGAGGTAGGCTGATATACATGGGTTCATATGCATTAGATGATATCTGACTGAAAAAACATCGTGAAATAACTGAATAAGAGTATATGCAAAATTGTAACTACTGATCATGCTGACTATGCAATACTGTTCATATAACCTTTGTCTAAATTAGACTCAAACTGAAGTACTGAGTTCTGGTAACTGAATACTGATAACTGAGGTTTAGACTGATACTGAAGTACTGAATTATAATGGCTAAGTAACTTATAACTGATAGTCATGGTTCTGTAGACCTATCTGAGTTCTTTAGTAAATTCTGAGATTGAATTTTGATTACTGAGTACTGAATACTGAAACTGTAACTGTGGGAGTGTTCATTTAATCGACATACCCCGATTATAAATTGAGTTAGGGTCCAACGTGTGACCCTAGTTGGAAGGGTGTTAGCACCTTGCCAAAGGATACTAACAACGTTATGTCAACCCTAATCTGGCAGGAAGACTTATGAAATGTATATATAATTGCGTCAACACTAATCTGGCAGGAAGACTTATGAAATGTATATATGATTGCGTCAACCCTAATCTGGCAGGAGGATGACTTACCCTATACTGGCTATGTAGTTCTGTAACGCAGGGACTGCAACTAAGGGTCAAACCCTCTGCTGGAAGGAATGCCCCTATCCCTAGGTTCGCTCAGTGCTGAATCCTACTCCCATCTGAATAGACACTGAACTAATCACTAGACTGTACTAGGCTTGACTGGACTATTACTGATCGTGTTGACTGATTGAACTGGAATGAGTTCACTGAGTTCTGTAACTAACTGAGTACTACAGTTCGTGATGTTACTGAGACTATTATGTAGCTATTGTAATTCTAGGTAAATAGTTAGATTGTCGGGTATTGAATACCCCCAGGACTCGGTAGCATCAATAGTAAAACATGGAAAAATCTTGAAGGAATTACATTAGTTACTTGACCACCATACATTCATTTAGATATTTTGTCAAACACTTGTGAGGCATGAACTTGTACATGAAGGGGACCACATGATAACATGTCATGAATTCACTACTCAATTTACATAGGCATTCTATCAAATACTTGGGGAGCATAATTAATGCACATAGAAATCATCAAAATAGAAACATCGTGGCTACCACCATCAACTTGCAAATTTAAGAGTTTTAACATGAGGATCACATAATTCTACAGACGTGCTAATTAATTCACTTTAAACTTGTAATGAATCTTGATTTGAAACAACAATAAATATATGATCACAATTCAATTCAAGCATGTAAATCATGAAATCTCAAATTTTGTATCTTGACAAAAAGGGTTCTTGAACTCCAAGGGTGAAAGGAAGCCCAAGGATGAACACTTAACATACCTTGATTGTTGATTTCTTGAGAATTGTGGGGAATTTCTTGGAACTTGATCTTGAATTTGATGGACTAGGGTTTTTTCTTGAGAGAATTTTGAGAATAAAGAATGAATTTTGCCCATTTTAGGGCTTAATCTCGTGTTTTAGCTGAATTGGGTGAGGGAAAAATGACTCAATTACCCTTGGAAAGTCAGAATTAAATGAGAAAAAATGTGCCCAGTGATGCGTTTGGCGACGCACCGCATCGATGGCATTGACGCGATGCGTCGTGATCCCGTTAGCTCACTGGAAATTGCACTGAAGTCCTTGCCCAGCGACGCTGTTGTCGACGCGCTGCGTCGATGATGACATGATGACGCTTGACTCAAGTGACAATCCTGTCAATGCGATGGCCGACGCAACATGTCGTGATCACATTGAATCACTACCTGGGACATCCAAACAAGCTTCTAATGACGTCCAAAAAATTCAAAACTCACCCAAGGTGACCTATTGACATTTCTGACCGTGAATAGACTTAAAAACCGACATTTTAAGGTCGTAAGGATCGAAAATAAGATCGTCTAATTTCAAAGGTTAAAAATGCTTCTAAGTCTTAACACTTTGCTGAATTTTTTTTCTAAGTTTGGGACCCCTTTATTACAAGCTACAAGGGATCAAAATGACTAGGATTTGCGGGGTCTTACGATATCTCCCCCTTGAGAATACTCATACTCGAATGAGATTGACTGAACTGAGAAAACTGATAGATAAAGTTTACATGATGAACATGCACAACTGAAGCATGATTACTTGACTGAAACTGCTAATAAACTGAGTTTTCATACTGAACATGCATAACTGAAGCATGATTACATAACTGAAATGATTTATGAATGCATGATTGTCATGAGAATGATATGCAACGGTAATTGATACCAAGTTTGTAAAGGTAATCTGAGCATAGAACTAGGTAAATCTAAGAAAGACTATTACCTAAGGCTGAGAATACTGAAGGATCTGAGATCATTTACTGGACATACACGAATGGGAATATGAGATCCCTAATGGGTCTGAAACATGATATATGAACTGAATATCATGGACTGAACTGATTTCTTGAACACATACAGTGACATGAGAATGGTTATAAGGCTGAGATAGGAACGAGAGAGTCAACCTATGAGTAACCACTAACTTCTATTGGATCTAGTTTCATGAAGAAAATATGATAGCTTTAGCATATAAAATGCTTGGGGGTGTTACATTTTGTAACGCCCCGAGTCTGTACCCCGGACGCTACATGGTGCTTACGACCCCGAAGAACCACAAGTCAACCCATGACTGATACCAACTGTGAGTATTGAATAATATACTAAATAAATATGGAATAATAGGTTGAACTTCCATAAGGTTCAAATATCTGAAATACTGCTGAAAATATCAAACTGTAATAATAATCTGTAAAACTGAATACTATCTGAAAAACTAGTCTGAAAAGCCTCTAAACTAAACTGTCTTAAAGTAGAGTTAATGGGAAAATCTCCCAACTAGCTCCATCTACTGAAATACTGAGTCTACTGAAATAATGAAATAAAAAATATCCTCGAATGATGAGGACTCATGCTAATCTACTATTGCTGGCTGAATCTGAATCTATCTATGCACGGTCGGGAACCTGAGTGTTCGAACCTATGATATGAGACATCATAGCACAAAGAAAGAGTATGCATCAGTACGTGGAATATACTGGTATGCTAGATGAGGTAAGGCTAAACGCAAGGGTTCATATGCATGAACAATAACTGACGGAATGATATCAAGTAACTGAACATGAGAGAACATGGATAACTGGTACTACTGTAAATACTGAGGTGCATATAAATAAATACTATGACTAAGCTTGTCTGAAGCTAAGTCTTGAATTTTGAAACTGAGTTACTGATACTAGTTGACTGTATCTGAAAGTCCTGATTCTATAGAAATGAACTGAGTTCTATTCTGAAGACTGAGACTGAGACTATGGGAGGTAATCATCTAACAAACATGCCCCAAATAAGATAACTGAGTTGGGTTCAACCTGTGACCCCAGTTGGAAGGGTGTCAGTACCGTGCCACGGGTAAAGATACTGAAGAGTTACCTTTATCTGGTAGGTACTTTAATGAGAACGGTGGAACCCTCATCTATCAGGTTAAAAACACCTCATCAACTCTCAACTGGCAGGTTTGATGTCTCAACCTATGCTGGCTACATAGTTCTGGAACGTAAAGATTGTTTCTAGATATCACACCCTCTACTGGCAGGTGAGCCCCCATCCTTGGGTTCACTCGATGCTGAATCCTACTCCCAACTGAAAGACACTGAACTGAGTATACTAAACTGGACTGAACTGATACTGATCTTACTGAGTTTTCCTGAGTTTGGTAACTGACTGAATTCTACTGAGTTCTGTAACTGACTAAGAGTACTACTGATCGTGACATGACTGAGATTCTATAACTGACACTGGCTCTAGGCACACAGCTAAATTGTCGGGTAATAAATACCCTAAGGACTCGATAGCATAAAAAATAAAGCATAGCATAATCTTGAGATACACAACAATGTACACTTGTCCATAGTTCACTCATAAGGGCATTTCATCAAACACTTGTAAGGCATAAGCTTATAAATGATTGGGACCACATAATGGCATGTCAAGATTCCACTATCTACTTCACATAAGCATTTTAGAAAACACTTGGGGAGCATGGAATATTTCACATGATGATGGTCAACACATGTAATCATGAATACAACAATCAATTTCAAGCATGGAAATCATAAATCTTGAAGTTTTAAAAATGGATTCTTGGACTCTATGGGTGAAAGGGACCCATATATGAACACCTAACATACCTTGGGTTATTAGTTCTTGAAGGTGCTTGAAGAAATTATTGAGTTTTGACCTTGATTCTTGAAGCTAAGGTTTTGTATTTTAGAAAGAAAGCTTTTATTTCTTGAGATAAGTGAGAAAATAATGGGATAATAGGCTATTTAGGGCTTTAGTTCCGTGTTTGGGCTGACTGGAATGAGGGAAAAGACCTAAAAGCACTTGGAAATTAAATCTCAAAATTAACTGAAATGTCCCAATTTTCACCCTTGGCGCGACGCAGCACTATCGCGCCGTGTCACTGGAATTCGACAATTGGGAACTGGACTGTTGGCGCAATGTGGTGGTATAGCGTTGCCACTTTGGTTGGGACCAGGAAGTTTACTGCGACGCGGTGGGATCGCGTTGATACATTGGAAATTGATAAACGTGAAAATGAACCTTGTGCAACACGCAAATATCATGAAGCAACACTGGAAACTAACAATTGCCATTTTGGCATACTCCGCGATGTGCTACTGGACTGAATGACGTGGTTTAATGACTGAAAATTAAAAATCCATAACTTCTTACCCGTTTATAGAATTTAGGAAAATTTTATATCGTTGAAAAGCTAATTTAATTTTCTACGCAATGGAAGAATCTAAACTGAAAAATACTGAGCATTTCAAAAATTTTATATTGAATAACTCATAAACTAAGAGTTAAGTTAAGCTTGAGAAATACGGGGTATTACATATTTTCCCCTTGAGATAGTTCATCCCTCAGATGATACTGACTTGGATGGAATACTAAGAAAAACTGAGATGATGCACCGGACTCTTATGAACTTAGTCATGGCCGAATATCTGGAGTCAAAACTATTGCATGATGCGTGAACTGAGCTGAATTCGCAAATTTACATGGATACAATTATCTAAAGAAGAAGTCGCAACATGGCTAGAATTCTGTAGCATAGAACATAGGCCTACAAATATGCCTTAGACTATGTAACTGCAACTACTAACTTGTAATCTTAGCCACACTTCTCCACTACTCCCTCAACCACACTTTCCACTTCAACATCGTACCTCACTTGAGGCTACTGAAAATATTCACATAGGCACTGATAACTCTACCTACTAAGGTCTGATCTGGTCTGAATCCTCCTACTATGTTCAAGCCTACTTGAATCTACAAAATGCACACATCACACTGTAAGACTAGTTTAAATCCTGAATTCGACACACCCTGCATTCTTCACAACTCCTCATCTCATGATTAATTATAATTACCCCCTCAATAACTACATATGAACTTTTAACCAACCAACCATCAAATCCTAAGGAGAGGTCACTAAAAGGTTGACACATGAGGACCTGAAGCATGAATGAACGTTATACATAACTTAATACTTAACTGAGGTCTGAGGAATAGATTACCAACATTATGGATTCATCAAGCGGTCTGAACTGAGAAGATGCATGGCATGAATCTAGATTTCACAGATCATTAAGGGTGTATCATAAGTACTGGAGTTGACTATACTGTAAAACATGAATACATGAGTCATGAGTTGCATGATCTGAGTTCGAATTTCTTGAGTTCGTGGAACCTGGTTCTTACTACTGAGCAAACTAGAACTCCCTATACTAGGTACTGAAAGCATACATGATTCTTTATGATATGCATGAACATGAGCTTTGATTATGGAACTGACATGCAAGGCATGAGTAGATAACGTGATGATTGAGAAACCTTGCACTGGGGTAAGAATGGATTAGGCATCACCCTCTCCTATTACTTTTTTACACATTCTGGCATCACTACTAAGATCTGAGAGCTTGACCTAGTTACTTGTTCTATCATCTCCCCCTTAGCTTAAAGCCATTATTCTAGGTTTGGGAACTACTCAATCAATATCTCTAAATTAAACTGCCGCCACCTTACTCTAGAACCTGGGGATAGTAATATGCAAAAACTTGATGAACTCACCTTGAAAGACCACACCTGATAATATAAAACTTGTTATTGGCTCTAGATCATAGGTGGGGTAATTCTTTTCATGGGGCTCAAGCAGTCTAGAGGCATAGGCCACAATCTTAACCTTTTGCATCAACACACCACAAACTAACTCTAGGAGCATCACAATGAAGAACATACCCATCTGAATCATCGGGCAAAGTTAAAACTGGGGTTGTAGTGAGTCGAGTCTTCAACTCCAGAAACTCTTCTTACAAGAATCTGACCATTGGAATTTGACTTTCTTCTGAGTCAATCTGTACATTGGGGCCGCAATAGATAAAAATTCTTTAATAAACCATCGGTAATAGCCAGCCAAACCCTAGAAACTTCTGATGTCTGATGAAGAGATAGGTCTGGGCCAGTTTCTCACAGCTTCAATCTTTTGAGGATCAACTCTAATTCCATCACCGAAAACTATACAACTAAGGAATGCTACTGATCTTAGCCAAAACTCGCACTTACTAAATTTGATGAACAACTAATGAGCTCTGAGGGTCTGTAATACTATTCTAAGATGGTCTGCGTAATTATTTTTACTGCGGGAGTAAACAAGAATGTCATTAATGAAGACTATGATGAACATGTCCAAGTGTTGCTTGAACACTCGGTTCATCAAGTCCATGAAAGTTGTTGGGCCATTGGTAAGACCAAATGACATGACTAGAAATTTGAAGTGACCATACCGAGTTCTGAAAGCTATTTTCAAAATGTCACATTCTCAGACTCTAAGTTGATGATAGCCTGATCTGTGGTCAATCTTAGAAAAATAACTAGCACCCTGAAGTTGGTCAAACAAGTCATCGATTCTGGGAAGTGGATACTTGGTCTTGACTGTGATTTTGTTTAACTGATGGTAGTCAATACATATTCTGAGAGAATCATCTTTCTTACGCATGAATAGAACTGGTGCGCCCCATGGGAAAATACTGGGCCTGATGAACCCCTTTATCTAGTAGATCCTTCAACTGTTCTTTCAATTTTTGAGCTCTGCTAGAGCCATTTTATATGGCGGAATAGAGATAGGTTGAGTATCTGGAAGAAGGTCTATTTCAAAGTCAATTTCCCTCTTAGGAAGAGCTCTGGGAAAATCTTCGGGGAACACATCTAGAAATTCACATACTACTGAAACTGACTCAATATTAGGGGTCTTGGAACTAGATTCTTTAACTCAAACGTGATGATAGACACACCCCTTAGATATTATTTTTCTCGCCCTAAGGTAGGAAATAAGTTGACCCCTAAGTGTTGTAGTACTACCCCTCCATTCTAGGATAGGTTCATTCGGGAATTGAAAATAGACAACTCTATTTCTACAGTCAACTGAAGTAGAGCATGAATGAAGCCAATCCATGCCGAGAATGATGTCAAATTCTGTCATCTCTAACTCTACTAAGTCTGCTGAAGTAACTTTCTGAGATACCATAACCGAAAAGTTCCTGTAAACCCACCGGGCTATGATAGACTTACCTACTGGGGTAAAGACTGATAAGGTCTTTGCTAGAATTTCAGGACTGACTCCAAAGTCAATAGCTATATAAGGAGTTACAAAGGACAAAGAAGCTCCTGGATCTAGAAAGGCATAAATATATAAATGATAAACTTGTAACGTACCAGTGACCACATCAGGAGAACTTTCCTGATCTTGTTGGGACTAAAATGCATAGAGTCTATTTGGGCGCTGCCGACTGGTGGTACTCGAAGTGGCACCCTGCTGATTCGAGCGACTGGACTGAGCTGGGGGACGGTTGGACCGACCCTGTTGACCACTCTTTGGAAAATCTCTAACTCTGTGGCCTGGCTTTCCATATCCAAAACACACATCACTGTCGGCCCTACACACATCCTTATGATTCTTACCACATTCTCCGTAAAGTGGATTAGCACGAACACTCTTCCCACTACCTCGTGACTTAGAGCCTGATGCCCTATCTCGATTGTCATTCTAAAGCTTAGAAATTAGCACCCTGACAGAAGGCGGAACTGGGGATGAGAATTTCTAATGGAACTGGGAGCGATTACTACCCCCTGATCTTGGCTTAACACTACTTGTTCTGGCCCTCTTATTATTTCTGTCCTTCTTTCTACGCTCTCTTCCCTCACTCTGCTAAGCATGAATCAAAAGGCTAGATAGGATAATAGCGTGAGTGACATACTCATCCGAGGGATCGTTCTGAACAGGCGAAGGTACCGGCTGGTTTCCGATTCTTCTTCTGTTAGCCTTTCAGGGAGGAATATTCTATAAACAAAAGGAAAAAGATAAATTAGATAGAGAGTTTATCTTGAGCTCGTGCTCAATCGCACGACATGAATACTAAAAGAAGGGAACTTTTCCTAAAAATGCATCATAGCCTCTTGTCCATAAGTGTGGCGCGATACACACCCATACACAAGACTCTACTTGACGCAGCTTTCAACCTTCCTAGGACTCTGTTGAACCTTAGGCTCTGATAGAAAGTTTTTAACGCCCTGAGACTGCACCGTGAGCGTCATACGGTGCTTACAATCTCGGAGAACCACAAGCTAACCCATGACTGGTACCTGCTGTGAGTACTAAATATTAATAATACTGAAAATATACGCAAAAGTTAGGCTGAAATTGTCATAAGGTTCATAAACTGAAAACAAATACTGAATACTGATGATAATCATAATACTGAAAACTAAACATCTGTCTGAAATAGTCTAGTCTGAAAGCCTCTAACTGTCTGAATATGGAGTTGATGGGACAAGTCCCCAACTAACTCTGACTACTGAACATACTGAACTATAAGAATGCTAAAATAAATAACTATGTCCTCGAAATATAAGAACTCACCACTATAACAGCTACTGATAACCTGAGCTGCTAAGTATGGTCAGGAGCTCGTGCGTCTGAACCTATGATATGAGACATCATAGCGCAAAAGAAAGAGTATGCATCAGTACTTTGAATATAATGGTATGTTATGTGAGGTAGGCTGATATACATAGGTTCATATGCATGAGATGATATCTGACTGAATGAACATCGTAAAATAATTGAATAAGAGTACATGCAAAACTGTAACTACTGATCATGTTGACTATGCAATGTTGTGCATATAACCTTTGTCTGAATTAGACTCAAACTGAAGTACTGAGTTCTGGTAACTGAATACTGATAACTATGGTTTAGACTGATACTAAAGTACTGAATTCTAATGGCTAAGTAACTTATAACTGATAGCCATGGTTTTGTAGAACTATCTGAGTTCTTTACTGAATTCTGAGACTGAATTTTGATTACTGAGTACCGAATACTGAAACTGTAATTGTGGAAGTGTTAATCTAACAAACATACCCCGATTATAAACTAAGTTGGGATCCAACGTGTGACCCTAGTTGTAAGGGTGTTAGTACTTTGCCAAGGAATACTAACAATGTTATGTCAACCCTAATCTGGCAGGAAGACTCATAAAATAAATATATGATTGCGTCAACCCTAATCTAGTAGGAGGACGACTTACCCTATGCTGGCTACGTAGTTCTGTAATGCAGGGACTGCTACTAAGGATCAAACCCTCTGTTGGCAGGAATGCCCCCATCCCTGGGTTCGCTCGGTGCTAAATCCTACTCCCAACTAAATAGACACTGAAATGATCACTAGACTGTACTAGGATTGACTGAACTTTTACTGATCGTGTTGACTGATTGAACTGGAATGAGTTTACTGAGTTCTGTAACTGACTAAGTACTACAGTTCGTGATGTTACTGAGACTATTTTGTAGCTACTGTAATTCTAGGTAAATAGTTAGATTGTCGTGTATTGCATAACCCCAGGACTCGGTAGCATCAATAGTTAAATATGGCAAAATCTTGAAGGAATTACATTAGTTACTTGGCCACCATGCATTCATTTAGCCACTTTGTCAAACACTTGTGAGGCATGAACTTGTATATTAAGGGGACCACATGATAACATGTCATGAATTTACTACTCAATTTACATAGGCATTCTATCAAACACTTGGGGAGTATAATTAATGCACATGGGAATCATCAAAATAGAAACATCATGGCTACCACCATCAACTTGCAAATTCAAGGGTTTTAACATGAGGATCACATAATTCTACATACGTGCTAATTAATTCACTTGAAACTTGTAATGAATCTTTATTTAAAAACCCAACAACAATACATATATGATCACAATCTAATTCAAACATGTAAATCACAAATTCTCAAATTTTGTATCTTGAAAAAAAGGGTTCTTGAACTCCAAGGGTGAAAGGATGCCCAAGGATGAACACCTAATATACCTTGATTGTTGATTTCTTGAGAATTGTGGGGAATTTCTTGGAACTTGATCTTGAATTTGATGGACTAGGATTTGTTCTTGAGAGAATTTTGAGAATAAAGAATGAATTTTGCCTTTTGGGGGGTTTATTCTCGTGTTTTAGCTGAATTGGGCGAGGGAAAAATGACTCAATTACCCTTGAAAATTCAGAATTAAATGAGCAAAAATGTGCCCAGTGACGCATTTGGCGATGGGGTTGACGCGAAGGTCAACACGACGCGCCGTGATCGCGTTGGCTCACTGAAAATTGCACTGAAGGCCTTGCCCAGAGACGCTGCCGCCAACGCACTGCGTCGATGGTGACATGATGAAGCTTGACTCTAGTGATGATCTTGTCAATGCAATGGCCGACGTGATGCATCGTGATTGCGTCGACTCACTGCCTGGGATATCCAAACAAGTTTTTAACAACGTTCGAAAAATCCAAAACTCACCCAAGGTGACCTATTGACATCTCTGGTCGTGAATCGACATTTTAAGGTCATAAGGATCAAAAATAAGATCATCCAATTTTGAAGGCTTAAAATGCTTCTAAGTCTTAACACTTAGCTGAAATTTTTTTTTCTATGTCTGGGACCTCTTTATTACAAGTTACAAGGGATCAAAATGACTAGGATTTATGGGGTCATAAAATATCTCCTCCTTGGGAACACTCATCATCGAATTAGACTGACTAAACTGAGAATATTGATAGATAAATTTTACATGATGAACATGCACAACTGAAGCATGATTACATGACTGAAACTGCTGATAAACTGAGTTTTCATACTGAACATACATAACTGAAGCATGATTATATGACTGAACTGATTTATGAATGCATGACTGTCATGAGGATGATATGAAACGGCAATTAATACCAAGTTTGTAAAGGTAATCTGAGCATGGAACTAAGTAAATCTAAGGAAAACTATTACCTTAGGCTGAGAATACTGAAGGATCTGAGATCATTTACTGGACATGCACGAATGTGAACATGATATCCCAACTGGGTCTGAAACATGATATATGAACCGAATATCATGGACTGAACTAATTTCTTGAACACATGCAGTGACGTGAGAATGGTTATAAGGTTGAGATAGGAATGGGGGAGTCAACCTATGAGTAACCACTACCTTCTACTGGATCTGGTTTCATGAAGAAAAGATGATATATTTAGCACATGAAAGGCTCGGGGGTGTTACATTTCCCCCTTGAGATAGTTCGTCCCTCGGATGATACTGACTTGGCTGGAATACTAAGGAAAACTAAGATGATGCACGGGACTCTTATGAACTGAGTCATGGCCGAATATCTGGAGTCGAAACTGTTGCATGATACGTGAACTGAGCTGAATTAGCAAATTTACATGGATACAATTATCTGAAGAAGAAGTCGCAACATGGCTAGAATTTTGTAACATGAAACATAGGCCTACAAATATGCCTTAGACCATGTAACTGCAACTACTAACTTGTAATCTTAGCCACACTTCTCCACTACTCCTTCAACCACACTTTCCACTTCAACATCGTACCTCACTTGAGGCTACTGAAAACATTCACATAGGTACTGATAACTCTACCTACTGAGGTCTGAGCTGGTATGAATCCTCCCACTATGTTCAAGCCTACTTGAATCTACAAAATGCACACATCACACTATAAGACTAGTTTGAATCCTGAATTAGACACACTCTGCATTCTTCACAACTTCCCATCTCACGATTAATTATAATTACCTCCTCAACAACTACATATGAACATCTAACCAACCACCCATTAACTCCATAAGGAGAGGTCACTAAAAGGTTGACACATGAGGACCTGAAGCATCTTGATGCTTAACTGAGGTCTAAGGAATAGATTACCAACATTATAGATTCATCAAGAGGTCTAAACTAAGAACATGCATGGCATGAATCTAGATTGAACTGATCATTAAGGGTGTATCATAAGTACTGGAGCTGAGTATACTGTAAAACATAAATACATGAGTCATAAGATGCATGATCTGAGTTCGAATTTTCTGAGTTCGTGGAACCTGGTTCTTACTACTGAGCAAACTAGAACTCCCTATACTAGGTACTGGAAGCGTGCATGATTCTTTATGATATGCATGGACATGAGCTTTAATTATGGAACTGACATGTAAGGCATGAGTAGATAACGTGATGACTGAGAAACCTTGCACTAAGCTAAGAACGGATTGGGCATCACCCTCTCCTATTACTTTTTTACACATTCTGGCATCACTACTAAGATCTGAGAGCTTGACCTAGTTACTTGTTCTATCATCTCCCCCTTAGCTTAAAAACATCATTCTAGGTCTGGGAACTACTCAATCAGTATCTCTAAACTGAACTGCCGCCACCTTACTCTCGAACCTGAGGATAGTAATATGCAAAAATTGAGAAACTCACCTTGACAGACCACACCTGATAATATAAAACTTGTTGTTGGCTCTAGGTCATGGGCGGGGTAATTCTTTTCATGGGGCTCAAGTTGTGTAGAGGCATAGGCCACAACCTTACCCTTTTGTATCAACACACCCCAAACCAACTCTAAGAGCATCACAATGAAGAACAAACCCATCCAAACCGTCGAGCAAAGTCAAAACTGGGGTTGTAATGAGTCGAGTCTTCAACTCCTGAAAACTCCTCTCACAAGAATTTGACCACTGGAATTTCATTTTTTTCTGAGTCAATTTGGACATGGGGGATGCAATAGATGAAAATCCTTCAACAAACCGTCGGTAATAGCCAGCCAAATCCAAGAAACTCTTGATGCCTAACGAAGAGATGGGTCTGAGCCAATTTCTCACTGCTTTGGTCTTTTAAGGATCCACTGTAATGTCATCACCGAAAACTATATGACTAAGGAATGCTACTGACCTTAGCCAAAACTTGCACTTACTGAATTTGGCGAACAACGGATGAGCTCTGAAGGTCTGTAATACTATTCTAAGATGGTCTGTGTGATCATTTTAACTGTTGGATTAGACAAGAATTTCATCAATGGAGACTATGACGAATATGTCCAAGTGTTGCTTGAACACTCGGTTCATCAAGTCCATGAAAGTTGTTGGGGTATTGGTAAGACCAAATGACATGACTAAAAATTCAAAGTGACCATATCGAGTTCTAAAAGTTGTTTTTGAAATGTCACATTCTCTGACTCTGAGCTGATGATAACCTAATTAGAGGTCTATCTTAGAAAAATAACTGGCACGCTGAAGTTGGCCAAACAAGTCATCGATTCTGGGAAGTGGATACTAGGTCTTGACTATGACTTTATTTAACTGACGGTAGTCAATACACACTCTGAGAGAATCATCTTTCTTACACATGAATAGAACTGGTGCGCCCCACGGGAAAACACTGGGACTGATGAACCCCTTATCTAGTAGATCCTTCAACTGTTCTTCCAATTTTTTGAGTTCTATTGGAGCCATTTTTTATGGCGGAATAGAGATAGGCTGAGTATCTGGAAGAAGGTCTATTTCAAAGGCAATTTCCCTCTCGGGGGGAACTCCGGGAAGATCCTCGGGGAACACATCAGGAAATTTACATACTACTGAAATTGACTCAATATTAGGGGTCTCAGAACTAGTCTTTAACTCAAACGTGATGATAGACACATCCCTTAGATATCATTTTGCTCACCCTAAGGTAGGAAACAAGTTGACTCCTAAGTACGAAAGTACTACCCCTCCATTCTAGGATAGGTTCATTTGGGACTGAAAATAGACAACTCTATTTCTACAGTCAACTGAAGAGTATGAATGAAGCCAATCCTGCCGAGAATAACGTTAAAATCTGTCATCTCTAACTCTACTAAGTCTGTTGAAGTAACTTTCTGAGATACCATAATCGGACAGTTCCTGTATACCCACCGGGCTATGATAGACTTACCCACTGGGGTAAAGACTGGGAAGGGCTTTGCTAGAATTTCGGGACTGACTCCGAAGTCAACAGCTATATAAGGAGTTACAAAGGACAAGAAAGCTCCTGGATCTAGCAAGGCATAAACATGTAAATGATAAACTTGTAACGTACCAGTGACCACATCAGGAGAACTTTCCTGATCTTATCGGGACTGAAATGCATAAAGTCTGTTTGGGCGCTGCCCACTGGTGGCACTGGAAGTGGCACCGGAAGTGGCACCCTGCTGATTTGGGAAACTGAACTGAGCTGAGGGACGGTTGGACCGACCCTGTTAACCACTCTTTGGACAATCTCTAACACTGTGGCCTGGCTTTCCATATCTAAAACACACATTACTGTCGGACCTACACACATCCTTATGATTCTTACCACATTCTCCGCAAAGTGGATTAGTACGGACACTCTTCCCACTACCTCGTGACTTAAAGCCTGGTGCCCCATCTCGACTGTCATTCCTAAGCTTAGGTACTGGCACCCTGACTGAAGGCGAAACTGGGGTTGAGAATCTCTGACGGAACTGGGAGCGGTTACTACCCCCTAATCTTGGCTTAACACTACTTGTTCTGGCCCTCTTATTATTTCTGTCCTTCTTCCTACGCTCCCCTCCCTCACTCTGCTAAGCATGAATTAAAAGGCTAGCTAGGACAACAGCCTGCAAATTTTTCTGAGCAACTACTAAATACGCTAGGGTAGTGAATGCAGCTCTAAATTTGGCATGAGTGACATACTCATCCGGGGGATCTTTCTGAACCAGCGGAGGTACCGACTGGTTTCCGATTCTTCTTCCGTTAGCCTTTCTGGGAGGAATGTTCTATAAACAAAAGGAAAAAGATAAATTTGACAGAGAGTTTAGCTTGAGCTCAAGCTCAATTGCACTACATGCATACTAAAAGAAGGGAACTTTTCCTAAAAACTCCTCACAGCCTCTTGTCCATAAGTGTGGCGCGCTATACACTCATGCACAAGACTTTACTTGACGTGGCTTTCAGAATCCCTAGGACTCTGTTGAACCTTAGGCTCTGATACCAAGTTTCTAACGCCCCGAGACTGTACCGTGGGCGTCACACGATGCTTACAATCTCGGAGAACCATAAGCTAACCATGACTGGTATCTGCTGTGAGCACTGAATAATAATAATACTGAAAATATACGCGAAAGTTAGGCTGAAATTGTCATAAGGTTCATAAACTGAAAACAAATACTGAATACTAATAATAATATTACTGAAAATTAAATATCTGTCTGAAATAGTCTAGTTCGAAAGCCTCTAACTGTCTGAATATGGAGTTGATGGGACAAGTCCCCAACTAACTCTGACTACTGAACATACTAAACTACAGGAATACTGAAATAAATAACTCTGTCCTCGAAATATGAGGACTCACCACTATTATTGCTGCTGATAACCTGAGTTGCTAAGTACGGTCAGGAGCTCGTGCGTCTGAACCTATGATATGAGACATTATAGCATAAAAGAAAGAGTACGTGTCACTAGTTTAAATGTACTGGTATGCTACGTGAGGTAGGCTGATATACATGGGTTCATATGCATAAGATGATATCTGACTGAATGAACATCGTGAAATAATTGAATAAGAGTACATGCAAAACTGTAACTACTGATTATGTTGACTTGCAATGTTGTGCATATAACCTTTGTTTGAATTAGACTCAAACTGAAGTACTGAGTTCTGGTAACTGAATACTGATAATTGTGGTTTAGACTGATACTGAAGTACTGAATTCTAATGGCTAAGTAACTTATAACTGATAGCCATGGTTCTGTAGAACTATCTGAGTTCTTTACTGAATTCTGAGACTAAATTTTGATTACTGAGTACTAAATACTGAAACTGTAACTGTGGGAGTGTTCATCTAACCGACATACCCCGATTATAAACTGAGTTGGGGTCCAACGTGTGACCCTAGTTGGAAGGGTATTAACACCTTACCAAGGGCTACTAACAATGTTGTGTCAACCCTAATCTGGCAGGAAGACTCATGAAATGTATATATGATTGCGTCAACCCTAATCTGACAGGAGGACGACTTACCCTATGCTGGCTACGCAGGAAATGCTACTAATGGTCAAACCCTCTACTGGCAGAAATGCCCCCATCCCTAGGTTCGCTCGATGCTGAATCCTACTCCCAACTGAATAGACACTGAACTGATCATTAGACTATACTAGGCTTGACTGAACTGTTACTGATCGTGTTGACTGATTGAACTGGACTGAGTTCACTGGGTTCTGTAACTGACTGAGTACTACTGTTCGTGATGTTACTGAGACTATTCTGTAGCTACTGTAATTCTAGGTAAATAGTTAGATTGTCGGGTATTGAATACCCCAGGACTCGGTAGCATCAATAGTAAAACATGGCAAAATCTTGAAGGAATTACATTAGTTATTTGACCACCATGCATTTATTTAGATATTTGATGGACTAGGTTTTGGTCTTGAGAGGATTTTGAGAATAAATTTTGCTCTTTTTGGGGCTTAATCTCGTGTTTTAGCTGAATTGGGCGAGGGTAAAATAACTCAATTACCCCTGAAAAGTCGAAATTAACTGAGCAAAAATATGCCCAGTGATGCATTTGGTGACGCGCCGCGTCGATGGGGTCGACACGGTGGCCAATGCATCGTGATCGCCTTGGCTCATTGGAAATTACACTAAGGCATTACCCAGCGATGCTACAGCCGACGCATCGCGTCGATGTGATGGCCGACGCATGCGATGCGTCGATGGTGACATGATGATGCTTGACACTAGTGATGATCCTGTTGATGCGATGGCCGACGCGACGCATCATGATCGCGTCGACTCACTGCCTGGGACATCCAAACAAGCTTCTAACGACGTCCAAAAAATCCAAAACTCACCCAAGGTGACCTATTGACATCCCTGATCGTGAATCGACTTAAAATTTAACATTTTAAGGTCGTAAGGATCATAAATAAGATCATCGAATTTTGAAGGCTAAAAATGCTTCGAAGTCTTAACACTTAGCTGAATTTTTTTTCTAAGTCTGGGACCCCTTTATTACAAACTATAAAGGATCAAAATGACTAGGATTTGTGGGCCTTACACTGATGCTCTTGAGAATTTAGTAAATTGTTTGAACAGAGCCTTCATAGACTGCTCATCTCCTTTGGGAAAAAGAAGTCATTTGCAAAAGAAAGATGTGTTAGTTTAAGTTGGCGGCACATGGGGTAAAAATTGTACTGCTTGTTCTCTGTTAAGGTTCTAAGGCTCCTGCTCAAATACTCCATGGCAATTACAAAGAGATAGGGTGATATGGGGTCGCTCTGTCTCAATCTTTTTGCAGCATTAAAAGGTTTTGTTGCTTCACCATTCATAGTGATGGAGTAGCTCACTGCCTCACTGTTTTAATGCAAATCATTATCCAAGTGATGAACTTTGTAGGAAATCCCAGGCCTATTAAAATTTGCTCTATGTTGACCCACTCTACTGAATCATATGTTTTTTGCAAATCCACCTTCAACATACACCTTGGAGATAAATGCTTTCGATTATAGTGTTTAATCAAAACATGTGCCAAAATGGTGGTGTCTGCTATCCTCCTTCCTGGAATGAACCCTGCTTGATTTTCACTAATGGAGTATTGCATGATACTCTTCATCCGGGCAGCTAAAATTTTAGCTATGGTCTTATAAAGGACAGTGCAACAAGCTATTGGCCTATATTCCTTAATAGTGCTAGGGTTAGGAACCTTTGGCAACAAGGTAATAGAGGTATAGTTGATAGTTATACATCCTATTATGATTGAAAAGATCTTGTACTGCCTCACACACCTCACTCTTTATCACTTTCCATGCTTTCTTAAAAAAAGTAGCATTATATCCATCGATACTTGGGGATTTGTCATCTCCAATTGATGTTAGGGCATCCCAGACATCCTGGTATGTAACCTCTGTACACAACATCATTTGTTGTTGATGGTTTAGAATAAGACCTCTTTTCAATATTTGCATGTCTACTGCTGGTAAGCATGTGGCTGCTGATCCCATCAGAGATTGATAGAATTGAGTAATTTCCTGCTTGAGTGCATTTGAGTCACATAACTGCTGGCCTGACAGTGCTGTAAGTTTAGAGATTCATTTGTGCTGTTTTTTCTCCTTCATTAATGCTGAGCAGTATGCACTATTAGAATCTCCCAGCTTAATCCAATTAACTCTTGCCTTTTGCCTCAAAATACTCTCCTCTATAAGGGCCCATTTTTCTAGTTGATCCAACTTCTCCTTCTCTTTATTGGCAAGAGATATGGAGTAGTTTTGTTGGAGCTGTTCTTTAATACCAGAGAGTGCTTCTCTGATTTTTTCAAGCTAAACTGTTATTCCTTTAAACTCAGCAGCATTCAGCTTTTTGAATTGGCCTTTCAGCAACGTTAATTTATCCCAGACATTCTTCATTTTCCAGCTTGTTAAGTGTTTCTTCCACCCCTCTTCTACTAATGGTAAGAACATTTCATGGCTTGCCCAAGCATTGAAAAACTTGAAAGAGACTTTGGGCTGATACAATTGAGTGGCAAAAGAGAACATCATTGGTGAGTGATCGGATATGGATGGTTCTCCATATTCTGTGATTATGTAACCGTATTGTAGCATCCATTGAGTATTGCCTAAAGCCCAGTCAATTCTACTTTGCACTCTAGTTCCAGCATGTTGCTTATTCGACCAGCTAAAATAGCTTCCTCTCCAAGGTAATTCTATAAATGTCATACCATGTACCCAATCAGCAAAATCCTTTACATCAGTTATTGTGACTGGAGTTCCGTTGATTCTATCAGTCAGATTCATAATTGCATTAAAGTCCCCACTCACTAGCCAAGGAATTGGGGTAGTGAGTTTGGAGAGGTGATCCCATAACTCTTTCCTCCGTTCCACTGTATTCCATCCATAAACTACTGTGAGATTGCATTTCACACCTCCTTGTCTAGCTTTAATGTGACAATGCAAAAACTGGGCTGCTTCTTCTTGTATCGTAACCTCATAATGCCTTTCATCCCATATAACCTAAATTCTTCCATTAGAAGCATTGTTGTAGTTGAGTACTAATTTTCAACCAGGAGCAATTTTAGTAGCTATCTGTAATGCATTCTGAGCCTTTACTCTAGTTTCAATCAGTCCTACCAAAGTGATCTGTTTATTCACTAAATACTTCTTTAGTTCCCTGTGCTTGTAGCACTTATTCAACCCTCGCAAGTTCCATATTAGCCAATTCATGAGGGTGTTGTGGATGTGCCACCACCTTTATCTGTGGTCGTGACTGGATTTAGCACATACTCCCCAATTTGCAGTGGAAGAAACCCATTCTTTATTATCAGCCCAGGGTCTTGAGTGGTACCGCGACTTCCATCTGATTCTCTCCTCTGCTTTTGGACCTGTTGGTAGATGTTTGCCATTCATTTATCTTAACTGGAGCTTGCACCTCCGTTACTTCAGGTTCAACTAATAGCTTCTTACCCTGGGTATCTTGTTCTCCTAATTGATGGTTGTTAACGACAGGTTTGGCAAACCATTTCTGAATAATCTGTGCCCTCCTTCGTCTCCTTAGTTGATTGTGTTCCTGAGGCGGATCAGATTGTTTAGGTGCACAGCGTGCCCAATAACCATACAAGATTGACAATATTGCGGCTTCCATTCGTAGATTACACCTTGCGTGAATTTTTTGCCATAAGGATCTGGTACCTCAATCTCAGTTGGTAACACTTGAGTCACATTAACCTCTATTAAAATCCTCGCATAAGATATGTATTTCTGCTTTGCAGTACATTCGTCCGCGAAGAGGGGTTTTCCGATCATACTAGCCACCATCCTACTCAGTGAATTTTGCCCCCAATAGTACATCGGCAAATTTGGAAAAGTTACGGAGAAGGGGATTTCAGTTAGAAATTCAGCATTAATATCAAAATTCGGTGTCCATGGTTTGATGATCAATGGTCTATTATTAATAGAATATGGCCCTGCACATATCACCTCATGCATATCATCAAGAGAAGCAAATTTTACCACGTAATATCCTTCTTCATGGTAGTATATCTCTGGAGCAGCTACTGTCGACCAAGTCTTAGCAACGTATTTAGTCATGTAATTGTATCCCGGTAGATCCCCAATTACATAAACTATGAAAGCTATCTTCCACTTCTTAGTCTCTTTCTCTACTTCCGCTTTATCAAGCTTCACCATTGGCTTCCCTTCCACCAGATCTGGGACAATATACGACAGAAAGAGCCTATTTTCAGATGCCCTGTTACTTTTGAACAGTTTTGCCCAATCCAATTTCTATTCCTCTTCCGCAATTTTAGGAAGTGAGTCCTTATTCTGAGTATCAGCTGGAGTTGTATTCTCCTTCGATGCTCCGAGCTGGCCACTGTAGTAATTAATTGCACGGTTTGCTCCTCCCGTAGATGGTTCACTATGTTCTGCAATGTTTTTACCCTTCTCCAAGTTTTGTTTACTCAGATCCAAACCAGGGGTTACTCTACTAGCTGGTGTAGCCCCAATTCGCGTCTGTGAAACCTGCTCTACAAAAGATTTAGGTGTATTAACTCTTCGCTCATATTCAAGAGTTTCAGCAATTATACTAGTGCTTACTGAGCTGCCGAAGGTGATCGTCGGTTCCCTGTGTGGTCGTCCTCGTTTTTTAGCCATAGATACCCGTATCGGCGCAGGTTAGCCTAACCTACGCCGAGAGCATGGCTGCTTTTTATTTAATTGCTTTTCATCCATTTCTATTTTACATTTTTCTCCTTTTTTTTTTTTGTATTTTTCCCTACTCTATTCTATCAATTTACCTTATATTAAATTAAATATTAAAAACCTCTTAATTTCCTCCATAATTATTTATACTACTCCGTTAAACTGAACAACTAATATTCATTAATGATTAATTTTTCCATCTTCTTTTCTTTTCTATCGATTTCGCAAATTCTTTTTATTCATTCATGTGTCAGTAACTATTTTATCCTCCGATTAAATTAAATAATTAATACATAATTTAAATTGATTGGTAAAGGATGAAAAAAAAAGATATATCACAAATTAAAATGTACTTTAATGCTCATAATTTTATAGTTCATATTTGTTCCGTTACTAAGGTCTTTTCCTCTTTCCTAACACTTATGATAGAAATAATGGAATACATTTAAAATCTTAACACAAGAGTAATAATTTAGTGTGAAAAAATTTAAACATGAAATAAATAAGAAAAAATAAAGAAAAGGATAAGAAATTTGAGTAGTCATAATTGAGATTATTGTATGCTTTACTATAAAGTCAAATAGGCTCAACATGAACTAACTCAATTTTAATTGAATTTTTTATTATTAATGATAAGAATTACATGACTGACTGAGACAAATTACTATTTGAGATTGAATTTATTGCAAAGGAATATTTATTTATTAGGGTTTTGTTAATTTATTTAACTAATAATAGATTATTTAAAGAAATACAAAAAAGGTTTTTTAAAAAAAAAAAAAAACAGAAAAAAATTAATTGCATCTTGGCCTAAGAGAGGTACCACACTATTTTTTTTACCTACTTTTATATTATATATAGATAAATTTAAAAGAGAAAACGATGTCTTTCATGATTAAATAAAGGATCGTTACGTTCATATACTAAACAACCCAAACAATTATAGGAGAAGGGGGAAAGAAAGAAAAACAATACATAAAAGATGAAAATTACTTACAAGCGAACAAAATTTTTAATGGGACTCAAATCACAATATATGACGATAAAAAAATTAAGAAAACAAAATTACATTTTAATTATTAGCCAATTAACCCATCATGGCATATAATAAAGCAAGCTTATTTAAGATCAACCAAATTATAACTAAATATATTTGTTATTTTTAATTTGAACTATTCATACAATTGAATAATTTAATTAATCATCATTATTAGACATCAAAAGAAAAGCTAAAACGTCTTACAAAGCTTGAAATTGCATGATAAAAATGTAATCAATAACGTAATGCAAATTGTAATAGGTAGAAGGAGAAGGGAGGGTTACACATAGTAGATTGTGTGTTAAAGATGAACATATTCTTAAAAAGAGAGATATTATAGCACTCTTCTTTTGCTTTCATCTTGATGAGCTTGTACCAAAATCTAATCATCTCTTGTTGATGAATTCTCTATACAACCATCAAATTCATTTTTTTTCATGTTGATGAACTTGTGTTTAGCTATAACAATACAACACGAAATTCTAAAGAATACATATTTGTTCTTCATCAATGTGGTGACCACATTATCATGCCATCTTTTGTATATAATCTCTTTTAATTATTAAGCACATGATTTATGAAAAGAAAATTAAGGAAAGAAATTAAATCAAAGAAGAAGAAGAAGAAGAAGTCATAACTGTTATTTATAGATTGATTAGACCATAAAGAAGGGAGATAAAGAGACATGTTATTTAAGTAAAGAATGTAAATGGATGGAGGTTTTTTGTAACCTATGAATATAATTAGATATAATAATTATGATAGATTTTTTAAAATTATTAAAGTAAACAATGAAGGAAAAAATGTCAAAAAAGAGAAAAAAGTTAAATCTAAATGGAGATCAAAGAGAAATTGTACTCTATTAACTATTCAATTTAACTATAGATAAAAATAAATATGGAGAAATTATACTTTTTATATTTTATTGTGGGAAAAAAAGAAAAAAAAAGAAAAATGTCTAAAATAAAAAATTGAGAAAAAAAATGTCATTCTTGGAATATAAATAATTTTTTGTAACTTATGATATGTAATTTGATATAATAAATATGATACACTTTTTAATTATTAAATAAATTAGAATGAGGAAAAAAATATAAAATAAAAAGATAGATAGAAATGGATGTCATACAGAGTGCCACATCACCTATATATATGTGTGTGTATATATATATATATTATTTAATTGGCAAAGACTTTTCTAATTATTTTTTTGGTCATAAATAAAGAATTTGAGTGAATGCAGCAATAAAAACTATTATATTAGTATGTGGACATTGTGAATTTAAATCAATGAATAAGTTCATGAATGATAATAATAATAATAATAATAATAATAATAATAAATTCATTTATTGTTATCATACTAGAAGACATTAAATAAAAATAGGATATAAAACAAAAAACAAAAAAGTAGAAAAAAAAACTAAAAAAAAAGAGAAAAAAGATAAATATAAATGAAGGTCATAGAGAGGTGCCACATCACCTTGTCTATGACCTTCCTTTATATTATATATAGATTGTTAATATATTAGGATCATCCGTCACACTTTACTTAGATAATTGAACTTACAAAGAAATATCTTAAATTGAAATGGGGAGATCAACAAGTCAAGTATTGAAATGAAAATTTACTGTCATGATATTTTTCTCTTACTAGGAGTGATATGGCCCGTGTTAGTACGGGACCAATGTGAAGAATATTTTTAGATTAGTTATTGTGATTTATAATAATCTTTGCATCATTTTTTAAATAATTTTGCCTAAGTACGGGTATTTTTGGCACATTTTTCCCGTATCATTTTATGTCTATATTACTTTTTTTATTAAATATTATTAATTTTTAATACTGAATGACTTATAATAATTAATTAAGGGAGATATTTCATAAAAAGTGATATAGCGAAATTACTAAAAAATATTTGTGAAAAAAAATTTAAGTGAGCCCCATATAAGACGTCAAGTTATATTAAAATATCAAGAGCTAATTTATTATTTTTTGTCTATATTACTTTTTTATTAGATATTATTAATTTTTTAATACTTAGATGACTTATAATAATTAATTTGGAGTGATATTTAGTAAAAAGTGATATAATAAAGTTATTACAAAAAAATATTTGTGAAAAAAATTTAAGTGAGTCTTATATAAAGCGTCAAGTTAATTTAAAACACCAATAGTTAATTTATCATTTTATATCTATTTTATCTTTTTAATTAAAAATTATTACTTTTTAATATTTAGATAATTTATAATAATTAATTAGTGGTGATATTTAGCAAAATTATGATTGAAACCGCTGAAGCAGACATGTCATAAATGTTTATTTTACTTTTTGTATTAAATATTATTAATATTATTATTTTGTTAAATATATAAATAATTTATAATAATTAATTAGGGGTGATATAGTAAAATCACGGAGCAAGCAGCCTGCTCAATTAAACATCAAAAGCTAATTTATTATTTTATGTCTATATTAATTTTTAAATTAAATATTATTATTTTTTAATATTTAAATGACTTATAATAATTAATTTGGGGAGATATTTAGTAAAAAGTGATATAACAAAGTTGCTATAAAAAATATTTGTGAAAAAAATTTAAGTGAGTCTCACATAAGAGGTCAAGTTAATTTAAAACATCAAGAGTTAATTTATCATTTTATATCTATTTAAATTTTTTATTAAATATTATTATTTTTTAATATTTAGATGACTTATAATACTCCCTCCGTTTAAAAAAGAATGACCTACTTTTCTTTTTAGTCCGTTTAAAAAAGAATGATCCTTTTTCTTTTTTAGCAACTTTTAAATTTTAACTTTTCACGTGGCATGTTTAAGACCACGAGATTGAAGGACATTTTGGTACATTTGACATATCTTTAATTTAAGACCACAAGATTTAAAAGTCTTCTTTATTTACTTAAATTTCGTGCCAAGTCAACCTAAGTCATTTTTTTTTAAACGAAGGGAGTAATTAATTAATGGTAATATTTAGTAAAATTATGATTGAAGCAGCTGAAACAGACATGTCCTAAATGCCTATTTTACTGTTTATATTAAATAATCTAATTTTTTTAATATATAAATAATTTATAATAATTAATTAGGGGTGATATAGTAAAATTACGGAGCAAGCAGCCTGTTGAAGCAGACATGTTGAAACTATTGCTCATTTCTACTATAGTAGTAATTAGGGGTGATATAGTAAAATTACAGAGCAAACAGCCTGCTGAAGCAGGCATATTAAAACTATTGCTCATTTCTAATATAGTAGTAATATAGAAGAGGGGGTTTCGACATGTCTGCTTCAGTAGACTGCTTACTCCATGATTTTATTATATCACCCCTAATTAATTATAAGTTATTTATATATTAAAAATTAATAATATTTAATTAAAAATTCCTATTATATAGAAGAAAGGGTTTCGACATGGCTGCTTCAGCAGGCTGCTTGCTCCGTAATTTTACTATATCACCCCTAATTAATTACTATAAGTTATTTACATATTAAAAATTAATAGTATTTAATTAAAAAAGTAAAATAGACGTTTATGGCATGTCTGCTTCAGCTGCTTCAAACATGATTTGACTATATCGCCCTAATTAATTATTATAAGTCATTTATGTATTGAAAAATTAATAATATCCAATCCGTAATTTTACTATAGCGCTCATAATTAATTATTATAACTCATTACGTATTAAAAATTAATAATATTTAATTAGAAAAAAAGATAAAATAAACATTTATGATATGTCTGCTTCAGTTGCTTCAACCGTGATTTTACTATATCACTCCTAATTAATTATTATAAGTCATTTATGTATTAAAAAATTAATAATATTTAATTAAAAAAATAAAGTAGATATTTATGACATGTTTGTTTCAGCTGCTTCAACCATAGTTTTACTTAATATCACCCCTAATTAATTATTATAAGCCACTTGAGTATTAGGAAATTAATAAAATTTAATAAAAAAAGTAAAATAGATATACAAATGATAAATTAACTCTTAATATTTTAAATTAACTTGACGTCTTATATAAGGTTCACTTTAAAAAAATTCACAAGTATTTTTTATAGTAATTTTATTTTGTCACTTCTAATTAGTTGTTGTAAGTCATTTAAGACATTTATGTTTCGCTGCTTCAATCGTGATTTTACTATATCACCCCTAATTAATTATTATGGTCATCTAAGCATTGTGTCACTTAAATTGAAATAGAAAAATATTATAAATCACAATAATTAAAAAATTAAGTTATTTAAAAAATATGATTGACTATCGACGATACAGAACTCTGGACAGGGAGAGTAACATATATTATTCAAAAATTACATAAAAAATATTATAAATTACAATAGTTAACAACTTAAAATATATAAAAATAATTCAATCTGTTATATATCTAAAAAAAATACATAAAAAATACTATAAACTACAATAATTAACAACTTAAAAAATTTAAAAGATATAAAATTTTGGTTGACTCTCGAAATTATATTAGTGTCACTTAAATTGAAATAGAAGAAAAATATTATAAATCATAATAATTAAAAACTTAAATTATTTTAAAAATATAATTCACTATCAATGCCACAAAAGCTTGGATAAGAAAATCAACATATATTATTTGAAAGTTACATTAAAAATATTGTAAATTACAATAGTTAACAACTTAAATTATCTAAACACGTATTAAAAATATGATTGATTATCTAAATTCTATACGTGTCACATAAATTGAGATAAAAAATAACATATATTGAACTTGTGCTAGATCTCGGATGAATCTTAGAATGTATATGCAATCCTTTAAAAAATAAATTGTTTAGATATATCAAGATTGAAAAGACAGATTCTAATACAACACACCAAACAATGTATAAGAAATAATGATAGCATAAATAACACTAATATTACTAATTCAAACATTATTAATGCAAGCATTACTGATACGTTCTATTCAAAATTATTTTAATACACTCTAACAAACGACTCCTACGTTTCAATGAAAGAAACATATACAAAAGTAAAGTTCGATAAAACATTTACATAAGTATATTTTATCGTGTTCTCAAAGTCAAATAACTTAAATTGATATGACGGATGGTGACTTATAAATTTTTTTGATATAACTTTTGAAACACTTAAAATTTAAATTTAATTTAACTTCAAAGAACAAGTTGACAAATAAAAGAGAAGGAAAAATGAAAACAAAGGATGTTTATGTCGGCTTAGTAGGAGAATACGATGTAATTTTGGATTATTAATGGCAACCCACATGTGATGTAATATTCAATGACTAGATAACCCTTTGTATTTTTCAACAATTATTTTCTATTTTATACAACAAGTGTCAAGTCCTATGTATTAATTTTAAGTTCATATTTTATACTTAATGTAGCAAATCTCAATCATCTAAACTTTAAAATGCATCAATTTTTTTTTATTTATATGAATAAGTTATACATAATTACCTTGCAAGATAATTTGACTCCTTGCAGCAAACATATCCATAGAATTAAGCATTGTTAGGAAATATGATAAAAGAATAGTGAAGTGTATGCTGGATCTTCTCATTTTATTTTCTTGCATTTTCCTCCCTATAAGAAAAAAAATCTATTGCAACATCAGTCCTGGAAGTGATGATTGTTGCAGAATTCTCATATCGTTTACCAGTAACATTTCCTTCTGCTAAATTTTAATGTGATTTTCTTCTGAATTCTGATTACTAGTACATTTAGAAAGGTGCGGAGGACGTGGATTAGGGTAGAGGGTTGGGGGGGTGGGAGTGCGTCGGTAACAGTAGGGGAGCGTTCTTTTGTGTCTGAAGTTTCTTGTTCGTGGTGTTGTGGTTGTAGTATTATCTTCTGGCTAGCGATGTTAGTTTATTTTTGCATATCGTACTAGTTTATATGCATAGTTTATTTTTGCATATCGTACTAGTTTATATGCACTTATCTTTTGTGTTTGTTATACTGTTATCGATCCTAAGCCGGGGGTCTATCGGAAACAGACTCTCTACTTCACCTGAGGTAGTGGTATGGTCTGCGTACATTCTACCCTCCCCAGACCCCACGATGTGGGAATATACTGGGTATGTTGTTGTTGTAATTTTTTATAATTCATAATTCGAATTAACATCAATCTACTTATTATACATAATCAAAATATCTTAATATTGGGCCCGTGCTGACACAGGCCATGTTCCTCTTGTACCAAATCTAAAAGGAAAGGAATCAAAAGCATATTTTAGCAACCAAAACATGTGGCAACAAAAATATGATGAAAGCTACTAACTCAAAAAGATTAGTCTTCAACTGCATATGAAAGAACAGAAACATACCAAATGAGGCATACTCTTAGCTCTTTGAACAATTTTCCTAGCTAGAGCTATATAATTCATAGAGTTAAAATTTCATAATTAGGGGTCATTTGGTAGAGTGTATTGTAAAATGTGTACTATCAGTACCTTGTTTGGTACGACTTTTTGTCTATGTATAATTAATACAAGCATTAGTTGTACACCCTATTCTGTATTGAAGTGTGTATTAGTAATACACTTTATTTTCTATGTATTAGTAATACAAATACTTTAAACACATGCATTAACTTATTAAATGACCTTAATACCCCTCAATTCCCTCTCGAAATATTTCACAATTCATTTTCCCACCATTTTAATTTGCAACAGTGAATCTTCTCAAAACATTTCACAATTCCTTTTCCCAGCATTTTAATCTACAACAATGAATAGTTGATTTAAATTACTGCAATATATTTATGCCTTGCTTCGAAGGTCTTTAAAAAGATTAAAAAAAAAATCTTGAGACTATTCCTTAATTTTACATCTTGTATTTTATTTTTATTCCGACTATGTTAATCCGTCAGCGTAACATTTCATGCACAAAAACGAAGGTCTTGTAATGAAGCCTAAACCTCTATATACTAGTTCAACAATACTAATTATGTTTGAGATGACAAAAAAACTTTTCTGCAAAGAAAATATACAAATTCAAAGAAGAGTATTTTTGTAAACAAACATTTCTTTTATACAAATTATGTAAGATTATTATTTCTTATACATCAAACCAAACAATGTATAAGAAATAATACATGCATTACCAATACAAGCATTACTAATACACAGGGGTCGTTTGATTAATTAGTAATGCTTGTATTAGTTATGCTTATATTAGTTATGCATGTATTATTTCTTATACATTGTTTGGTTCGATGTATAAGAAATAATATATCTTCCATAATTTATGTAAAAGAAGTGTTTGTTTACAAAAATACCCTTCTTTGACTTTGTACATTTTTTTTTGCAACAAAGTTCTTTTGTCATCTCAAACATAATTAATATTGTTGAACTAGTATATAGAGATTTTGGATTAATTGCAAGACATTCGTCTTTGCGCATGAAATGTTACGCCGACCAATTAACATAGTCGAAACAAAAATAAAATACAAGATGTGAAATTATAGAATAGTCTCAAGAATTTTTTTTAATCTTTTAAAGACCATCGTAGCAAAGCAAAAATATGTTGTGGTTATTTAAATCAACTATTCTCTATTGTAAATTAAAATGGTAGGAAAAGAAATTGTGAAATATTTTGAGAAGATTCACTGTTGAAAATTAAAATGGCGAGAAAATAAATTGTGAAATATTTTGAGAGGGAAATTGAGGGGGTATTAAGGTCATTTAATAAGTTAATACACGTGTTAAAAGTCTTTGTATTACTAATACATATGAAATGATGTGTATTACTGATACACACTTCAATACACAATAGAGTATATAAGTTATACATAGGCAAAAAGACGTACCAAACAAGATACTAATAGTACACATTAATTAATGCATGCATTATATTTTTCAATACACTCTACCAAACGACCCCTATATTCTACATTGTTCTTATATACTCTACCAAACCACCCCTTATTGTTTTAGTTTAAGAAATCAGTTTGAGAGTTCAAAGGATTTCTTTTTTTTAAATGGGTAACAAGAGTACAAAAAGCTACTCCCTCCGTTTAAAAAAGAATGATTTACTTTTTTTTTAATTCGTTTAAAAAAGAATGATCTCTTTCCTTTTTTGACAACTTTTAAATTTTAACTTTTCACGTATTATGTTTAAGACCACAAGATTGAAAAATATTTTGATACATTTGACATATCTTTAATTTAGAACCATAAGATTCAAAAGTCTTATTTATTTTTTAAACTGCGTGCCAAGTCAAATTAGGCTATTCTTTTTGAAACGGAGGTAGTACTAATTAGGAGTACAAAATATTTATACGTAGACCAAAAAAGGAAATGACAATAGGGAGGCATTTTTAGGGACTTTCGATTAAAAATGACAAAGAAGTTATCCAATTAAGTGGGAGTCCTTCAAGTTTTTTAAATTAGGTGGGAGGGATAATTTTTTTTTTGAGTTTTTTTTTAAAAGTTTTTTCATCCCAACAACTTGTTCTAGTTGTAGAACAACTTTGGTAGTTGTTCGACAACTTTGTAAAATTATTCAATAATTATCAAAATTGTTCAATAACTGCACAAATTATTCAACAAATGCACGCAAAATTTTGCAGACAACTAATATAATTATTTAATAACTATCCCAGTTATTCAAAAAGATTTCGTTCTTTTTTTAAAAAATTTGTGTGACTCACTTGTTCCCTTTTCTTTATTGGAAACTTGGAAGGGTTTTTGACTCATTTTTCTCGGCAATTTTTGATAATTTTTTATCACACCTTAATATATTACTCTACCGCACAGCTTACCCTCCTATTCAGCTACTCCTCTTACCACCATCGGACTCTTCAGCTGCCTCACTACCCCATTTCCACCATTTTCCATACCGCCGCTGTCATTTTTCCACCTGAAACTTGCAATATCAGTCATCCATTTTCAGCACTCATGGGTGAACAAACCCAAGTACAAACATTAACCGAAGCCCAAGCTCAACCCCCACCCCCGCCACAACCCCAATCTCTACCCAATTCTGATTCCACGATTGATGTCCCCCCAAATCCGTCTAACCCTTCCAAAATCCCAATTCGACCCCAAAAAATCCGAAAACTCTCTTCCACCCCCGCCCCAAATGGAAAACCCCCACAGACCACCGCCGTACCATCCCCATCCACAGCAACCACCGTAGCGATTACCACCACAACCACCAAGAATCGTCGTAAGAGTACACCGAAATCATCAAGGTTTTTTCCCCAAATCATTAAACCCTTATCAGCTGATGGAGAAATCGACAATGCAATCCGGCACCTCCGTTCTGTGGACCCCCTTCTTGTTTCCTTAATAGATACACTTCCTCCCCCACAATTTGAGTTGCACCATTCTGCTTTTTTAGCCCTTAGCAAGAGCATTCTCTATCAGCAACTAGCTTATAAAGCAGGCACTTCAATATACACTCGCTTTGTGTCCCTTTGTGGAGGAGAGGACGCTGTTTGCCCTGACATTGTTCTCGCCCTCTCTGCTCAACAGCTTAAGCAAGTTGGTATCTCGGGGCGAAAGGCTAGTTATCTTTATGACTTAGCAAACAAGTTTAGAAGTGGGATTTTGTCTGATGAAACTCTTGTAAAGATGGATGATAGGTCATTGTTTACAATGCTTTCGATGGTGAAGGGTATTGGTTCTTGGTCAGTGCACATGTTCATGATATTTTCCCTTCATAGACCAGATGTTTTGCCTGTTAGTGACTTGGGAGTCAGGAAAGGTGTGCAAATGCTACATGGTTTGGAGGAATTGCCAAGACCGGCGCAGATGGAGCAATTATGTGACAAATGGAAGCCTTATAGATCTGCAGGGGCGTGGTATATGTGGCGGTTAGTGGAAGGGAAAGGGACTCCAACTACTGCAGCAGCACCAATTGAAGGTGATAATGTGCACACACTGCAGCAAATTCAGACACAGCAGGAAGCGCGGCAACATCAACTGCAGCTTCTGGAACCAATTAATGGCATTGAAAATCTTGGGTATTTGACTTTTCTATATATGAGCTAATTGTAGTTGTTTCTGCATTATATTCTGGAGTAGCATGGTTGTTAATCTTTTCATTATGCTTCAGTTGCCTTCCTGTTGTTTTTAAATTTGATTTCTCTTGCAGTCTATCAAATGTTCATTACATGTTTGTTGGAAAGAGGAAGCTGGAAGAGGATTCTAAACAACTCTATCGAGCCGAACAGCAAAAAGAGAAAGATAGAATACCTCTCTTAGCTAGCCTAACATGCTATTTATTAATGCACTCTCTTTTTCAATGATGCCAAAGAATATAAATAACTACTTTCCTACCAGAATAAAAATGTTGAACTTAGTCATGACCCTCCTTAAATGGAATAGAGCAAGAATTTATCCACACTGGAGGTTGTTTGGTTTGCAAACAATTTATACGTGAATTATATTGTGGGGATTATCATATGTGAATTAGATAATGACGGACAAGCTCTTTCAAGTACAATCTGGAATATTGTGGCGCTGTGTCCGTCGTCTCTACCACCAAGAAATGTGCCAACTTGGTAAGTTGGTCTACAATCACCCAAATAGAGTTGTACTTTAGACGGGTGGGGGGTAATCCAAACCACACCTGCAAATGTTTAGATTCGAGGAATAGAGCAGAAAGGCTATGAGCTGATACATATAGTTGACCTCGACTAATTTAGATTTGAAGAATAGTTGATTAACATATAGCTAATATGCAGCCGATTTGATAGGTTAGTTTATGTGGCTACTCATGTTGAATAATGATGTATGTGACTTCTATTACTCTGATGTTTCTCCTACACAAGTACCTGTGTATGGGGCGGGGTAACGCTGGGCCTTGGCATTCTAGCAGTAATGTGTGGGGTTGGGAGGAGGGGGGAAAACGGTAGATTTCAGTCGGCTAAATCATACAAGTTAGAGAACACTCGTGCAAGAATTACAATGAATCAGTAATGAAGGGATTTAGTCCATGTTCATAAGGCAAAAAACTTGGGGTCTATGATTCTAAAGGGTGTAACCATTTGCCAATGAGGCAAAAATCCTGGGACGAGGATCCTAAATGTTTTTCTAGCAGCCTGTCAGGAGATAAGTGACAGATAAATTGTAAATTTTTGAGAGACCTTGCTTTTAGCCTTATGTATCAATGGTTTCACTATTGTTTATTTGCGACAAGTCCTTGTCCACTAGAATTCGCCTAATTTATATAACACCATTAACTAAAGGAAAAGGACGGGTGAAAGGATTTAAAGCTTCTAATGGGGAGGGTGACGAAGTTGAAATCACTCATCTCCTCAATGCAGGCGACTCATTTGTCTTTTGTGATGCTAAAGCAAATCAACCTAAACACGCAAGGCTTATTCAAATCATCTTTGAAGCTGTTTCTGAGCTTCATGTTAACTGGAGAAAGAATATGCTATTCCCAGTCAAAGAGATTGTTAATATATAGGTTCTAGCAGCAAATTTGAGCTGTGAGGTGGGGTCTCTACCAACTACTTATTCAGGGATGTCCTTGCGCTACAAAAGTAAAGTTCATGAAATCTGGAATAAGGTACTTAAAAGATGTGAAAAGAGATTAGCAATCTGGAAGAGCCAGTATTTTTCTATGGGAGGGAGAGTGATATTAGTGAAGTGTGTACTTGATGCACTTCCTACCTATGTCATGTCTTTGTTCCCTTTATCTTGCAACGTGAGGAAAATAATTGATGTATAAAGGAGGAACTTCATATGGCAAGGAAACGAAGACAATAAAGCTATCCATTTGGTTAGCTGAAACACACTTATCAAAAGTAAATCAAAGGAAGTTTGTGCATCAAGAATCGCAAAGGTACAGAACCAAAGCTTACTTATGAAATTGCTATGTTATTGCCTTGTGGAGAAGGGTCATTTGTGACAAGTATGATTGAGATGGATATTGGTGCTTGCATTGCCAACAGTCCTTATGGGTTGGGGTTTGGACTCTAGCAGACTACTGGAATTCCGTGGCTGCTAATACCACTATAAAAGGGTGGGTTTTGGGGGGTGGGTAGGTGGATGGGGGAATGGAAGGAAAAAGTTCTTGGAGCGATAACTGTTCAAGACATGGTTCTCTTAAAGATCTGTTTCCAGATCTTTTTAGTATTGCATCACTACCTGAGGCAAAACCTGAAGCAGTTTGGGGATATCAAGGATGGAATATTATTTTCTGAAGATTCTTGAATGATTAGGAACTTGAGAGAGCTTTTGACTTTGTCAAGACTTTGGAAACATTTTTAACGTCTCAAAGATGCTGAGTAGATTTTCATTATTAAATCTTCTTACCTCCTGATACATCTCTGCCTAGCGCTCACGATGTGGAACCCTGACAACATGATATCAAGGTAAAGGAGCCTCTATAAGAGGTCAAGTATGATGGTCAACTTTACAAACAATCAAAGCCTATTTGGCCATTTTTGTAATAATCATTAGTAGCTGCTATAAATAGCATAGTTTACGGTTAATGACTTAGTTCAGCATAGTCTATATTTTGATGAATGAGTATGATACTCCTGTTGCTGAGTGTACAGGGAATATCCCTTTTATATCTTTGATGACCCCAATTTGGATTTCTCTTGTTATGGATCCAATTATGAGTTCAATCTCTTCTCCCTTGGGATTGAATATCCTTTCTTTCTGTTAATTTTTGTGTATCCTGATCTAATTTCTTGTATACTATCCTTTATGCTATCTTGTTTGTAATTGTTTGTTCCATTTTATTCCTTTCGTGTTTGAGTTCATATCATCTTGGTACCAGTGTTTGTGACACTGTCTAAGTAAATGAATTTTATCAAAAATCAAAGAAGTTCCAAAAAATAGAGATCTGTATCTTTTCTTTTCGGTTCATGTTGCACGCCACTGCTAGAGTTTAAAACAAATATTATTATATGTATATCGAAATTCGAAACTCATCTTGTTCTTCACTATTTTTCTTTGTGCTTCACCACTGATACCTGAGGTTTGCTAATCTGAGATAGTTTGGGTGATTCAAAAACCCAAATCTGAATTTAATTACTGTTTCTGAAATCTGCAATTCACTATTGATGTGTTTCCACAGCTTTTCAATTCTGAAAGTTCTTTGAAGATATTGGTCCAATTCGAATGGGTGTTGTCTAGCGCGATTGAAAATTGATTTTCAAGTTTGAATTTGATGCTTGGAGTCGATTGAAGCTTGTTTAAACTGGGTTCGATCGAAAATATCTACAACTAACTTGGCAAAGAAGATGAGCTAGGTTTGATTGATTTTATCAAGGTTTGATCAAATTTCTTGCCTCCTGGGCTTAGTTCCTACGTTTGTGAGGAGTTCCTGATTCACATATGAATTTGGATTAGGCTTGAGTGAAAATTGAATTCACCAGTGTTGGCCGAGAGAGCTTTGTACTGAAGCTTTTGAGTTCGAAATTTTGTATGCTGATTTGAGTTAGGAAACTGATTGTATCGTGTTTGGAAGCTCGAAACACTAGCTGAAATTTGGAAATAATTGTGGTAAAACACGTGGAACTCCGGTGAAGATTGAAGGTGAAATTTTGAATTGCTTTAATCGAGGTTTGTTGTTGTTCCCGTAGGATTGAATATTGGGGTTTGTTCCTGATATTATTGTGGATTAATTCCTCGGACATGACATTTAAGGATAAAAAGGGCAACACAATAAATTGAATTAGGGAGGAACATAAATTAACAAAAAAGTGGGATAATCAATCCAAGGAAAAGAGATTGAACTAATAATTGGCTCCATGACAAGGGAAATCCAAAATGGGTTCATTAAAGAGATAAAAAGGATACTAGATCAAGTACATTATGTAAGGCGAACTCTGAAAAGAGGAAGAAGCCGAGCTGCAAGAAAAATTCCCGCTGCTACTAACATGTATAAAACCCGAAAGAGAATTAGGCCCCTCCATGGCATACAAGTAGCCATACATGAAGGGGATTGGACAAATTTAGCAACTGCACCGACAAATAAGAGAACAACACATAAAGTAACACAAAAAAAACTAGCCTCATTATTATAAATCAAGTTATTTAATATTTCAAATAAATCCCTAAATTCAAAACTTCCCATTGTCCAATAAAAACCTAAAATTCCTAATAATAAACCAAAATCCCCTAAACGATTAGTTACAAAAACTTTTTTGACTAGCATTTTCCACAACAAGTCATGTAAACCAAAATCCTATTAATAGTTTCCCTATTAGTGTTATTAAAATCGAGCGAGCGCAACAAGGTGCAGGTTTGTTGCTTTTTAAGACTGAAGCGCACTTGAGCCCAAATGGTGGATTCAATAAGTTCTTGCCAATAACCACATCCACTGACTAAGAACATTAAACTAAAAGCCTAGATAAAATGAGCACAAAGTGAAAAGCAAGCGCTTCTCAATTGAAAGCGAGAAGTGCTTGAAGTGTACAAGTTGTGTACACTTTGTTTTTAATTTTAAAATGCTGAACTCCTTTTAGAAGAAAAAAACACTATCTAGGACAACTAGCATGGGTAAAGCTACAATGTCTCGAGGGTGGGCAAACGCCCTTCGCGGGAAAATTATACTACGTATGTGAGTAAAATGCTACTTGATATGGTTATATATTAAGATTTGTGCACCCTAAACACTTGTATCTCAGCGGTGGAAGGCGTCCAAGAAAAGCCTAGGTGCATGCAGGTTCTATTCCTTGTAGCTGCATTGGTTCCACTTTTATTTTTAAAGAAGCAATGCCAACCTCACCCCTTAATATACTACTCCCTCTGTTTAAAAAAGAATGACCTACTTTCCTTTTTAGTCCGTTTAAAAAAGAATGACCCTTTTCCCTTTTTGACAAAACTTTAATTTCAACTTTCCACATGACATGTTTAGGACCACAAGATTAAAGTGCATTTTGGTACATTTAACACAGCTTTAATTTAAGGCCACAAGATTCAAAAGTCTTCTTTATTTTCTTAAACTTTGTGCCAAGTCAAAGTAGGTCATTCTTTTTGAAACGGAGGGAGTAATAATTATTACTTTCTGTATTTGTTAATTAAGTAATTTTGTGCTATAATAGTTAATAATTTGTTATTTATTAAATAATTCTTAATTAGTGACCAACAATGTAAAATTCTATATAAAAAGAATAAAAGTATCAATAGCCAATTGGATTCCCAAACAATGTATCTTTGACTTTCTTTTGCTTTTCATTATTTTTTTGAATAAAACTTAAAAGTAATTCTACAACTTCGCCAAAATCGAAAGCAAAAATGCTCCGCAAAGAAAGTAAAAGATCTCGTCGATTCTGCTCTTTGTTCTTCATGTCTCACTTCTATCGCTGTCCTTGCCAGAGGCCCATGAAAGCTTAAAACATGAAAGTAGTTTTGTCTAGATTGAACCCTCTTCTCTCCCTCTTACTTTTTTGGGCTCCGTCCTTTCACTTCATATTAATTAAATTAAATATGAATTTATTAGAGCTAAATATTACACACTTTGATTTTAAACTTTTTGTTGGATCCATTCATTAGAAAAAAGTCAATTGCTAATATTGCAAAACAAATTTTGGTGCATCCATTTTTTCGAAACTATTTTCTTATCCAACCTTGAACATCCTTCATGAAATTCTGTCCCCACTGACGACTAGGCTTTTTCCTGCTTTGTGCACTCTTCCTATGACATCATCTGACCCAACTGGGACATATGGGGAAAAAAGTTGGTCCGATGGATAAGAGCTCAGTTATATGAATTCTTATGCACTCCTTTGCCTTGATATAATCTTGTAAGGGTTCCACATTTTGAGTGCTAGGCCGGGATAATATATCATCTCCTTTTTATCTAACTCTGATCAAGATATAGATGAATGGCCAATGAGGTATATTTGGAAATTCAAGGTCCCTTTAGGGTGGTTTACTAAGATTTATTTCTGCTTGCGTAGGAAAACTCCATCAGTAGTAGGGCTAGATAGAAGAGACCCACTGGAATAAATCAGGGATCTTTTCCTTTCACATACTTGGGGTGTCCAGTTTTCTATGAAAAAAAATTAAGTCCCATTTTGAAGAATAACTGTGGAAGGTTTCAAGGAGGTGATATCTTGGCAGAATAGATTCCTATCATTTGGAGGGGTGATATATCCTAATTTTCCATGTGTTATGGTGCTTTTCATGTTTAGTGGCAAGAGAATCTTGTCTTAACTCTAGAAACCCTGAGAAGTATGGGATTTCTACTATGTTCTCTAAGTTCCTTGCATGTAATATTGGAAAGCTACAATCATTTGTTCCTACATTCCCTTCTTACGGATTAGTTATGGCAACTTTTTATCAACATTGTGTGACTTAGATGGACTATGCTAACAACCATTTCAAATATTTCGGTTATGTTGGCATTACAATAGCATTTAGTGCTGCAGAAGAATAGCGTTATCGAAGGATTGATATAGAGAAAAAATTCCTATATTTCTTATCTAAGCCCACCTGCCTTGGGATGAGCAGTAATCGGAAGTTTGAAACTGATTTTAATGAGCAACACTTCCTCGTAGGGTCATCAAAGTAGGTTCCTTTAGCCCCCTTCTGTTGTTAGAGCTCACTTCACACCAACAGGATCGTAGGCTTTTTTCTCTGCTTCAGCTTGAGAGCTCCTTTGTACATCAAGCTTTGGCCTGCCGTTGACTCTGGCTATGGTGTGCTTCTTGGCATAGGTACACCACAGTAGCTAAGGCAACCTCATTCCAGCTCGCATTGTATTTGAAGTGGAGGATTTCTCTTGCATATGCTGCACAATGGAAGAGAGATATGCTAGTGTGATTGAAGACAATACAATTCGTTGGAGAAAATAGCACAAGAGTGAAGGATGATGACTGATTTCAGGATGAACTGTATGTTTTGTTTCGTTTTTGGTGTAAAGAAAGCTATGTGGTGGAAGGAAGAATCTCTAGTAGACATGCTTCATGTAAATGCGGCCCTGCATTGCCTAGGTTCACAGTGAAGTTAGGTTGATATAGCATGGTTTATGCTTCTTGTAAATATGCCTCTGCATTGCCTTAGTGTTGTTTTGTTGAAATATATTTTACCCTTCTCAAAAAATACAACATCATTAACATATGCCTGATTGTTCCTACTTCTAAACCTTTTTAAATATCATCTGAGGTGAAAAATAGATCTTAAGGGGAAAATACGACCCTTTATACTTTACTTAAATTTTTATTAACTAGGCCATTATGGTATGTTTGGTTCGTTCCTAGCCGCTCTCTCGAATAAACTTTTGGTTTATTTATAGATATTTTCGTTCCTAGCCGCTCTCTCAAATAAACTTTCGGTTAGTTTTTCAATATTTTCTTTCATGCAAAAGGGTGCAAAGCTATGTTGCTTGGCCCTCCATAAAAGCTGCTGCACCCATGTTGTATCTTCCAAAAATGCATAGCTTTTGAAGGATCCGACACACTCAACCCGGCGATCTTGTTGAAGAGTTCAAACAACATAGGTGCAAATGCACTATTGGAGCCAAAAGATCCTTTAACCTTAAACCCTAAACTAACATTAGTTTCCCCTACTTTTGGAGCTCTATTTATTTATGGGAAAAAAAACTACTTTATGAAGTAATATTATTAACCAAATTGAAGTAAATAGTAATAAACATCAATCTTCCATTTTGTAGAAAGATTTAATTTCTCTCTTTCTTGTAGAAGGATTTAGTTGAATAAGTAGGGATCAGCTCATCATCATAGTCACACTGAGGCACTCTAAATGGACAGTATGGAATTGTGAGTGTTTGCCGAGAAAACAGAGGAGTGTTATCCTCTTTGAGACACAAATCCTTTGGCATTGGATTCTCTGTCCAAATATTACACCTGTTTGCATAGCTCTTGGATGTTCCTATCCCACATGAATGAGCATGTGGACAGTTAAATCCCTGTTGGGTCTAAATATTTCTTTTGATTTGTGCCTCCTTTTTTTACTTTTTATAATTTGCCTAGGTTTGTGCTACTTTTGGTAGTTGGTGTATCTGCGATGTATTTTGTGCTGCTTTTCCTCGTTTTTCAATGTTACACACTGATTCATTATTTTTCCATAAAGAGCTTATTTGGTTGAAGAAAAGGTGGCCCAAAATGAGGGGAAAGAATAGTCTTATTGATACAGCATCTGCAATTTAGTGTGAGAATGAGATGTAGTTGATTGATAGAAGTTTCTTCCTTGCTCTTTATCTGCTTGTTTAGTGTTCATTGCTGTTTATGTTTTAGGTTTTGGGGCGACATACCAGCATATTTGATCTTTGCATCGTTTAACATTTTGGTTTCAGGGCTTGCATTTGGAGCCAATGATAGCAGTGTTCAGATATTGATTAAGCTATTTTCCAAGGCTGGCTGGAGAAGAATTCAAACCGAGAAGTGGCTCCCTAAGATCCTGTGCACCAAGATTCTCTAGCATGTGTTTGTACTGAGCTTATGTTGCAGAGATTGTGAAGTTGTAATAGCAAGCAATTATGCTTCTTCGGTTAGAAGGCAGACCCTCATTTGTTAGATTGATGTAGGGAACTGCAGTTTCTGGGTAAGGAGGTACACTATGCTCACAATTACTATTATTTAAATCCCCCCTCAATTTTCATGCTTCCTTTGAATGTAAAAAGCACTGGAGTAAGCCAGCTTCTAACTGTGTTATGATTTTTAGCAATGTGATGTACCATAAATAAATGTTAGTACTATAATCGTGTTACAGCCAGCGTATTTGTTTCTCTCCTTTTTACTCTTGCTTTTGCGGTGTTTGAGATCCATCTGGTTGATCATACGCTGGTTTCAAATGGTGAGACTCGTATGTTGAGCATATAATAAAGCCAGTTCTTAGTTGTTTTTCCAACAAGGTAATAAGTAATAACTTCCGTCTTGTCTTTTGCTTCTTCAACCAAATAGGATATACTAGTGGGACTTGCACTATGGGGCTTAATTCTACGTTTGTACATTTTGGTTATTTCGCTGGCTTGTAGGTGTTTGGCCATGAAAATCATAATTTTTTGGAGTTTGTGTTGGAATTGGAGTTGTATTTGACCATGAATATAAATTGGAGTTATTTTTAAATTTTTGGGAGAGAAGTGGGAGTGAAGAAAGTGAAAACAACTCCAACTTGTTTTCACTTTTCGGGACAAGTGAACAAAATTTTCGAAAAAAAGTAAAAAATTCTCATGGTGAAACGGTTAATGTGCATCAAAGAGGACATAGTATCAATACGTAACTATGTATTTCTCAGCTGTCGTTAATTTTATGGGTGGTAAACAACACTACTGGCTCAACGCTAGTGGGTGTGAGTCTATTGGTTGATAAGCTGCTTTCGTGAATATCAAACTGGCTCAACACTTGTGCTACAAGTACGTGGGTCAGATAAAATATGGGCAGACTCAAAATGAATGAGGGAAAAATGAAGTGCTCAACTTACTCATTTATGGATAAAAATAAATTGAATGACTGATTATTATCCTCGTCTTCTTGAATTTTAGATTGTGATGATCATACTAGTACGAGTCCAATGTTGAGATATTTTTGCAAGCTACACGCATATATATTATTTACAAATAGACAATATATGGTTGTCAATCATATATTTACATTATATTTGTGATTGCATTATTTACATTGCATATCTACACGCTACACTATTTACATGGAGCTGCATTTTGTCTTCCTTTGTAGCATTTGACAAAGGTACCTGGGAAAAAGAGGAGAAATGAATTCAGATTCAATCTAGCCATCTAGGAGCATTAGATAGTACTCTGAATTCTATATGTAGTCGTTTATGTTGAATCAATAATCTGGTAACTAAGAAAGTTTCAGCTTTGTGCATGTGTGAAGTATAAACAGTTCTATTTTGTACATATATTAATAGGATGGAATCAATATTTATGGAAAGATTGGTATCAGTTCCATTGATGGGCTTTCAGGTCTATATATCACCAGTTTAGGAGCAATGTCAAAACAAATTAAAGAAGCTGTGTAGTGAGGGTATCTTCTTACAAACAAATTGTACATGTATGAATTACAAAGTGGAAAAAGAGTATTGTTTCAGCAACTACTTATAACAACAACGCCAATTACGCCTCAATTCCAAGATTAGGATATTTCCACGAAATGAATTAGAGAATATGCTGAACACAACATACTCAAGTTCTTTGCTGTTGGTTCAATGAATCAAATATGCATAGGGAGTTCTAACAGATGGTTAAAAGAGTAAAACCTACATCCTTAAAGAGTAACTGAGGTTCATACAAGTTCAGTTTTACAGTAAAATTGTTAAAGTAGTCTATTGAAGGAACCTGTAACTAAAAGTGCATCTTTAGTTTATTTAGGAATCTGAAAATACAATTAACAAGAGAAGGGCTTGCAATTGCTAGTAGCGACAATTAAAAGGAAAGAGTATATCGCAAGATGAAATCGATATAGAGGATGTATATATATTGTAACATTAATAAGAGGAAATATGATGGTCATAAGTAAATCTTTATTGATTGAATCATGTGTTCTCGAGAAAAATAACAAAGTGATCTGTATCTGTGATCTCCCCAAGTTCTGCAGCAAATTCAACCATTTGTATTTCTTAATACTGCTCAAGTAAATAATCATGCACATTCTACACGATAAAAAATACATGAAACATATAGAGAATTGAGAGCTCGGCAGAAAGATAGGCAGGAGGCAGTCACTTTCGGGCATGTTCTTTAACTAGATCAGTAATGCATATATGAACCAACTACATTGTCTTCTTCGCTTTCATTGACTTGTGAGTTGTGGCTTTTCACAAACTTCAAATTCACACAATCCAAATGAATTTTAGAGACAATCTTGTAGTGTATTCGTTTGTAGTGAGTAGGGCTTTTTCTCGTTGATCAGTTCGCCCCCGCTCTATTGAAAAGTAGAAATTCAATCATCATAAGAGACAAATATTGCGATTTTGTGACATTTATTACACGTAAACACACCCTTTTAAATATAATAATAACATAGACTACACTATTGTCTACAATTTTCACTTTCATGAATTTCACACTTTTCTCAACTCAAATTTCATACTCTACAGTGTGAAGGTCCTAGTGTAACAAATAGCTCTCGGTCGAGGGTACACAAGAGACTGACGTTTTATCAAAGAAATGTGTAAGCCCCAGCTCAACAAATGGCACCGCATTATCAATTAAAAAGAATATTTTTTTAAAGGAAATGTGCAGCTATAAGAACAAAACTCTAGATTAGTTGGAATCGATAGCTTATCGAAATTAACATGTGCTCATAAGCAAAGAACCTTGCTGCTTATCATCGTAAACAATTTTTTTTTTGCGTAGTGGGACAAAAAAGAGATTGAACGTGTATATGCATCAAGCATACTCAATAATAAGGCTCCTAAAACCTTGCAGCGTTACCAACAGGTATCCAAATCTAAATCCCTCACCTTCGCGCATTTAAAGCAATTAAATCATTTTTACATGAATCAAGACAACATCAATGACTTATAACAATAATCCTCACAGCAAAAGGTAAGATCTGAAGAAATGGAGAAGAAAAAGGGCTAACTAATCATGCTGAACTAATCATTCAAGAATATAAAAATGAAAATCCAATAGCATTTTCAGAAAATAAATCACACCTTGCTAGAGTTTTTTGATAAGGGGCCTTAAACAACAAATGAAAAAACTTTACCAACTGATTTATCCACAAGAATATCATAAAGGTTCTCAAATGTCTTCCTCAAAAGATTGCTTTACAACATAAGTCAAACTCATAATAGGCGAGCAATCATGTGCCCACGGTTTAATGATTTACTGTGCTCTGTGGCCATATTCTTCTCTAAGACGCGATGCTTCAGCTGTTTTAGCTTAGTAGGACTTCTTTCACACAACAGGGCCAAGTGTTCATTTGTAGAACTTTAATTGTACATGACATTTATATAGACTTGGTCTTTTATCGCACTCTGTTGGGGCACCATGTGGACCTATGTGTATAAGCTTGGACTTTCTTAAAACAACTTATTTGACGACTCAATACATGAATGTCACAAATTACTGGAATAGAGTATGAAATATTTCCTGCAAAAGTGGATGTTGTAGGCATTTAAAGCAGTCCAACAATATAGTAGCAAAAGGAGCTTCAACGTAAGCAACAACAGAAGACTGGTGTCAGCCATGCTAAAACAGTAGCAGCTGTCAATTGATGAATTGCCTCCCCCCCCCCCATAATGTCAAAGCCCATCAAAAATTACTTTCCAAAAATTATGTTTTACTGTTTTACTCTATTTGTTGCCTATTAGTGGAGCAAGTAAACTAACGTGGTTCACTTATGTAAAGTAAATAAGAAGACAGTATTTTTACGTAAAAAACACCCGACTCAAGAAAGGTGTCAAAAACCACGATCTGTACCTCTACAGGATTTAACCCCAACTTCACTAAACTCTTGAGCCTCAACAATCACCAAATTACAAGACACTTGTAAACTAGGAATTAAATTGTAACTCCTATTTCTACAATAACACAAATCTTCTCAAGATAAGTGTTCCCAAGTCTTCGAGTTCCCTAACTTGAAGACACTAATCCTAACTCAGTTCATACTTCACTAAGACTAGAATTATAGTTCATTATAACTCTAGAGCCAATCTATTATAAAAATTCTACGACTCTCTAAGTAAGGAACAGGTTCTACTTAAGACTTCTTCAAGCTATTGAACTAATTTGCTGATTGATGTTTTTCTTTTTTAGTGCTTGAGTGAAACTCTTTGAAACTATTTCTTCTATTTAAGCCAACTCTGATGATGTCCTTCAGAGGATGTAATCTTCTTTCTTCAATAGGACTCTATTAGTTAGTTACACTCCTTGTTGTATTGTGTCTCCTTGTCTAGGTAGAATTCCTTTATCAGCTCAATCTTCAAGAGTTGTGTTTATCTTCTTTCCAACTTCTTTTCTGCATGTGATAAATGTTTAAGTATATCTGAATTTTCTTGCTTATCCACTTCTGACTTCAACCATTATTTTATCATTAGCCTTGCTCATCACTTTCACCTGTGTGGACTAGCATGACTAACATGTTCCATTCATACGTCAATCATCAAAACTTTATTCCTTTAACAAATTCTCCCTTTTTGATGATGACAAACCAGTACAACATCACAACATTCTTCTTAAATTCCTGACATACTCAATAAAGGATTTAAGCACAAGGATACTAGAATAAAATAGGTTAGACATATGAGTTATAAACATTGCACAATCTATTCTTTCCCCTTTTGACATCATCGAAAAGCAAGGCCCAAATAAGTAAAAGAATGTTAAATAATCCAAGGCCACTGGGGCTATCACTAAAATAATCAAACGTCAGAGAAAATAAACATTATGCATTAAATTAAACAAGAGCAAAACACAATAAGCAATTAAGTCCAGTTCATTTAGGAGCAAGCTATAATTAATCAGTACCAAAAAACTTAAAAAGTTGAAACAACCTAGCCACAAAGATAAAAGAAGTCCTAAGGTGTTAAGAAGAGAGCTAAATTTTAGAAAGAGAAAGCAGAGGGAATGAGGCAGTCAATTTTTGCACAATTTCAGCATTTGAGGATCTTTCCCTCTCGAGAGCAGCTTGAAGGAAAGCAATTTGAGAAAGAAGTTACAGTCTTTTAGCTTGAGCAGCCTCCAACTCAACAGTTTTAGCAGCGAGAGCATTCCTTAATCATTGCATAGGATTATCAACACTCCTCATTGAAACAGGAAGTTTCATATTGTTTACTGTCCCTATAACATCTTTGGTGATCTGCAGAGACCACACTTGAACAGGCACCCTAAACTCTTCAAATATAGGAGTGAGCTAGAATTCATATAGTAGAGCATGTACATTTACATCTTTGAGAAGTACCCTTTGCATGTGCTGTAGAATAAGACTAGGCAGATCAATCTGCACTTCAGTGTCAAGTAGCTCCATGAGAGTGAGATCAAGAAAGTTAGCCACAGTCCTTCATTTCTTTCTAGGAGTGATCATCTTGTGAACAACATCAAAGTAAAGTCAATGAAGAGGAGACATCTCTGTCTTAAGAACCTTATGATGATTGACAAGCTGAGGATTACCAGAAAACTTTTGATAAATATCAAGGGCAGATGCAATGTTGTCAAGCGAAGGCCAAGTAACCTTGACATAGTGACCCCAACCCCCATAGGAATGTTTAGAATTCTAGCAACATTAGCAGCATAAAGATCTATAGTGACCACTCTGACAGTGGTAGAAAATATCTCTCCAATAGCAACCCTATTTGTGTAGAATTCATAGATCTCAGATTTTGCAAACTTTTTTTGTGAGTATCCTTGAAGAAACAAGTGTGACCACCCCTTGGCCTCTAATTTTGTCAATAAAACTTCCATGTCAGCACCCCCAAAACTACTAACAACACGTCCTTTAGTCAACTTGTGCTTCTAAAAGTGCAGAAGATGATCTGCAGGAGAGTCAAGATTTGTAGGTGATTCATCAAGCTCAAAGTCTGGATCTAACTTAGCAGGAGCATCAGGAAGTGATTCAGCCTCAAAGGAATCAGAAGAAACAGGTATGTTAACCTGTTTCTTTGAACGTGTGGAGGATTTTTGTGGAGTGGACTTGGAGGATGACGAAGTTTTTAAAACAGGAGTGGACTTTGGCTTGATCGAAGGAGTACGAAAGGCAGAGGGTTTTGGAATAATTTGTTTCACTATTTTGCCTTTGCATATAAAATGAAGCAACACATTTCAAGAAGAAGATGGAGGAGGATGAATAGGTGTATCACACGTTTCCTCTTGCTGGATTGATGAACTTCAGCAAGAGATGTATCTTTCTGTTGTTTTTTCTGCCGAGTGTGAGGAGTTCTAGGAGTGGGCACAAAAGGACGAGGATCAACAAAATCATGGTCCTAAAAAACAATGGTAGAGGGAGAATGTTTTCTTTTTAGTTGGGATCTTGTGTTTTCTTTTTAGTTGGGATCTTGACTTTCTGGGAATCAAGTTGGAAATAGAAATATCATCGAGGTTGATAATTTAGAGAGGAACAGGAGTTGGTGGAGTGGGATTGGGTGAAAACTGAGGACTGGAGAAAAATTGAGCAAAAGGGTTTTTAAAATTTTTCTAAGCTGAAATCGGATAATTTGATTAGAATGGTAGGTGGGATGAGAGGTGTTGTATTGGCAGTGGGATGAAAAATTATAGCTATAGAAGAAGAGGTAGAGGAGTCAGATGATGGAGAAGAGGAAGAAGATGCCACGGTGAAGAAGAAACACAAAGTTGTTCTTGCTTGTGAGATGGTGAATGAATGAGGTGAGAGGGAGAAGAAATGAATATAAGAAGGGGAGAAAAAGTTAAAACATAAAGGGAAATGATTTGATGGGTAGCAGTGATAATGATGAAGAGTTACAGTGGTGATGGGACTGTTGTGGCAGCTTTTTTTGAAAAATTAGACTCTTGGGATTTGGCGATTTAGAAAAATTAAAAGACCAGAAGGCAGACCTGTTTCTCCTTAGACATTTTAAAGTAAGATGATAATCATACCTGAACTCTTGAAAATTATCAACAAAATTGCTTAAGTGTTTCAGCATCACTGTAAAAATTAAATACATGAAAGTTAGATCACTCAAAATTTAGGAATTAGGACACACAATTAAATGTGCAAGGTTGGATTAATCAACCAAAACTCAAGAACACATCAACTTTTCTAGTCAATCATTGAGGGAGATTTATGCAATCTTAATCATCCCCAAGGCTAACCTATTCTTTTCAAAGTGTTCCCTGATTAATGCCTTAGTGAATATATCAGCAATTTGTTCTTCAATAGAACAAAACATGATTGATATAAGACCTTTTTTCAACATTATCTCTAAGAAAGTGATGTCTAATATCAATATGTTTAGTTCTTTTATGTTGGGCAGGATTCTTTGCAATATTAATGTCACTTATATTGTCACAAAAAAATAGGAACACATCCAACATCCAAACCAAAATCCATAAGTCGTTGTTTAATCCACAATAACTGAGCACGATAAGATCCAACAACAACATACTCAGCCTCAGCAGTAGATAGAGCTACTGAGTTTTGTTTCTTAGTGAATCAGGTAATGAGACATGATCCACAGAAGTGTGCCATGCCTGTGGTGCAGTTTCTGTCAACCAAATAACCTGCATATCAACATCAGAATAACCCGGCAAGTTTAAATTACTACCTTTAGGATACCATAGGCCAAGATCACTTGTTCCTTTGAGATATCGAAAGATTCTCTTCATAGACTTCAAATGAGATTCTTTAGGATTTTCTTGGAACCTTGCACATAGTCCCACATTGAACATAATATCAGGTCTACTTGCTGTGAGATACAGTAATAATCCTTTGCTGTGAGATACAGTAATAATCCTATCATACCTCTACATAGTTTTTGCTCCACATCAGGACTTGTTTATCCATATCTAGTTTTATGGCAGTGGCTATTAGAGTGCTGATATCTTTTGCTTCTTCCATGGAAAATCTTTTAAGAAGCTCCTTGACATACTTTTATTGATGGAGCATGGTTCCAGAGGCTGTTTGTTTGATTTGCAATTCTAATTTTTTTTTTTACCCATCATACTCATCTCAAATTCACAACTCATGAGTTTTGCAAAGTCATGTGTCATGTTCATGTTTGTGGAGAAAAATATAGTATCATCAACATACACCTGCACAACCAACAAATCTTTTTCATTAGTTTTCAAGAAAAGAGTATTGTCAATTTTACCTCTAGTATGATCAAGCTCCAAAAGGAATTTTGATAATCTTTCATACCAAGCTCTGAGAGCTTATTTTAGTCCATACAAGGCCTTGTCAAGCCTGTATACATAATCAGGGAATTCCTTACTTTCAAAACCTGGTGATTGTTTGACATACATCTTTTCCTTAAGAATTCCATTCAAAAAGGCACTCTTAACATCCATTTGATAGAGAATGAATTCCATATAAGCAAAAAAAGCTACAAGAAGCCTTATTGCTTTAATTCTAGCAACAGTATGTATTCTTGGACCACCAATCTTGCCTTGTTCCTTGTAACTATTCCATGTTCATCAACCTTGTTTCTATACACCAACTTAGTTCCAATCACTGTTCTGGCTTTTAGAGGAGGAACTAAGTGCCACACCTTGCTTCTTTTAAACTGATTTAACTCTTCTTGCATGGGTATGATCTAATCAGCATCAAGAAGTGCCTTATTTGCCTTTTTTGGTTTAATTTTTGACAGAAATGCTTTGAAAGCACACATGCTCCTCAAACCAGACCTTGTAGAGATCCAAAAAATGAGAGCAATGAGCACGTGTTCAATAGGATGGGATCCTTGATACTTGTATCCTTTTGGGATCAGTTCTTGTGAGCTACTGGTATTACTGGTATTGTTCTAAGCAGGGGTAGTTGGTGATTCAATTCCCCCTATCAGTGTGCCTCCAGAATCAGTTCCCCCTATCGAGGTGCCTCCATGTTTGGTACCTTCAATTGATGGACCATGTTGAGCAACCTATTCCTTAGAATCACTTTCTTCCTGTAGGTTACCACAAGATTCATCAAATACTACATGCACACTTTCTTCAACATAATTTGTTCTATTGTTTAGAATCCTATATGCCTTACTATGATGTGAATATCCTAAGAAGATTCCCTCATCACTCTTAGCATCAAATTTTCCCAATTGATCTTTCCCATTATTATGAATGAAGCATTTACAAACAAAAGTTCTAAAATGAGAAATATTTGGTTTTCTTCCTTTTAGTAATTCATAGGGAGTCTTCTCTAGAATAGATCTGATCATGCATCTATTTATGATATATGCAGTAGTACTAATTGACTCAGCCCAAAGATTTTTAGCAAGATTTCCTGCAAGCATTATTGTTCTAGCCATATCTTCTAAAGTCTTATTTTTCCTTTCTACTACTCCATTTTGTTGAGGTGTTCTGGGAGCAGAGAAATTGTGATTTATACCATTTGCAGAATAGAATTCTAAAAACTTGACATTTTCAAATTCTGTACCATGGTCAGATCTTATGGAAATTAGGGAAGTGCCTAGTTTTTTTTCAATTTTCTTGATGAAAATAGTAAAGACATCAAAGACATCTTTTTTGGAAGCTAGAAACAATGTCCATGTATATCCGGAATAATCATCAGCAATCACAAAAACATACCTCTTTTCACCTCTGCTTTATAGTCTCATTGGCCCACACAAATTCATATGGATCAATTCAAGGCACTTATTAGTACTGACATGATTCTTTAATTTGAAAGAAGATTTTACCTACTTCCCCCTTACACAGGCACTGCAAACCTTTTCTTCCTTGAACTTGATTTTGGGCAAACCCAGTACCATATCTTTGGAAGAAAGTTTGTTTAATTGTTTCAGACTTGCATGTCCAAGTCTTCTTTGCCAATGGAGGGGATCATTTTCTATAATACTTAAACAGGTCAACTTTGTTCCTGGTATTGTCATTATGTCAGCTTTGTACACATTCCTACATCTTTTTGCAGTGAGCACAACCTCCTTGGTGTCCATCCTTTTTACTTTGACTTCTGCAGAAGTAAAAATAACTTTGTTACCTTTATCACACAGTTGTGATACGCTAAGAAGGTTGTGCTTCAATACCTACACAAGGTAGACATCCTCCGATGCCCTTGAATCAGATGTTTCAATTTTTTCAACTCCAGTAATGATTCCCTTTTCGACATCACCAAATGAAACTCCACCCCTACTTATTTTGGAGAGTGAAAGGAATTTTTTTCTTATCACTAGTCATGTATATTGAGCATGCACTGTCCAGGTACTAATGCTTTTTTCTTTCTTTCACTCTCATCTGCAAAATCAAACTAACGGTTAGATTTAGGTAGGGGTGGGCGTTCGGTATTCGATTCGGTATTTTTAAATTTCAGGTTCAGTAATTTGGTAATCAATATTTAAACATAGATACCACATACCATACTTATAAATATCAGTTCGGTAATTGATAAATTAAACTTTGGTTCGATACGGTACGGTATTTGGTAATACCATATTAAAGTTGGAGATGTGCAAATGTACGTTTAACCTTCAAAGAGTATATTTAAAGAAACCGTTTTTAGTATTCTTTTTGTTGCTTTTTACGAATATATTACCAAGGTCCAAGAGATTCTTTGGGATGACTAATACTATTGTCTATTGTCTATTGGGATGACTAATATTGTAAGACCCCGCAAAATTCTAATCTTAATTCAGTCCTTTAAAGCTTGTTGAGGGGTCCCAAACTTAGAAAAATTTAGCTAAGTATTCATACTTAAAGTTATTTTAGCCTTCATAGTTGGCGATCTTGTTTCGCGACCTTACGACCATTAAATGTCGATCTTTAAGTTGTTCCATGATCAAGAATGTCAGTAGGTATTCTCGGATGAGTTTTGGATATTTCGAACATCGTTTGAAGCACGTTTGAGAGTCCAAACCAGTGTATCGACGCAATCTCAATGCACCACGTTGCCTATCGCGTCAATGAATATTTTTCTCCAGCTCCCAGTGCAATTTCTAGTGAACCGACGTGGACTCGACATGGCACATAGGCCATCGCATCGATTCCATCAGCACAATATGTCGATCTACGCATCGCTAGGCTAGTTTTCAGTCATTGAAAAGCCGCACCCTTAGGGGTATTTGGGTTATTTTCCCACGTCTATCAGCCCCCAAAACATGAGATTTAGCCACTTTAGAGGCAAAATCCATTCACTATTCTCAAAATTACTCAAGAACAAAACCCTTGGGCTTCTAATTCAAGGTTCAAGATTCAAGAACTCACCATCAACCTTCATTAATTCAAGTACTCAAGTATGTGAAGTGTTCATCCAAGGGTTCCTTTCACCCTTGGAGTCCAAGAAACTCTTTTAAACTTCAAGTAGATTGATTTCACGATTTCCATGATTGGATTTAAGTGTATTCATGATTATAATATTAATTGGGTTTCTAATCCATGATTTATTACAAGATTCATGTGGAATTGATTATCATGTGTGTAGTATCATGTGAATTCATATTAAAGCCATTGAATTTGTGAATTTGTGAATTTATATTATGATGCCTACATGTTGTTTTAGTATTAGGTGCAAAGTTGTGTTCCCTAAGTGTTTGTTAAAGTACTCATGTGAATTAAATGGGGAAAAATCATGACATACTAGTAGTTGTGTAAACTTATGCCTTACAAGTGTTTGATAAAATGTCCCTATGGATGAGTTATGAACAAGTGCATAGTGTTATACTTTTCAAGTTTACTCCATGCTTTACTTTTTATGCTATCGAGTCCTGGGGGTATTCAATACCCGAAAACTTAGCTGTTTACCTAGAGCTACAATAGTTACAGAATAGTCTCAGTAGTGTTACGAATAATAGTACTCAGTAATCAGTCATAGTCTCAGTTCAATATGCAGTTCAGAATTCAGTGAACTCAGTTAGTTAACCAGATTCAGTACTACTCCATCAATTAGCGAAACCCAGTGAACTCAGTTTAGTTCAGTTAGACAATACGATCAGTAACAGTTCAGTCAAGCCTAGTATATATTAGAAATCAGTTCAGTGTCTATTCAGTTAGGAGTAGGATTCAGCACCGAGCAAACCCATGGATGGGGGCATTCCTGCCAGTATAGGGTTTGATTCTTAATAGTAATCTCTGCATTATAGAACTATGTAGCCAGCGTAGGTTGAGATATCTTCCTGCCAGACTAGGGTTGATACATCTCATGTGAGTTTTCCTGCCAGCGAGGGTTGACGAAAGAGCTTCCTGTCAGAGAGGGTTAACTCACATCTTGTCTTTACTCATGGAACAGTAATGCCACCCTTCCAACTAGGGTTACAGGTTGGACCCCAATCCATTCAGAGAGGGGCATGCCGGTTAGATGATTACCTCCCACAATTTCAGTTTCAGTTTTAGTCTCAGTATAGAACTCAGTTCAGTTTTACAAAATCAGGACTGCCAGAAATAGTCACCCAGTTATCAATCAGGACTGTCAGCAATAGTCACTCAATTATCAGTATTACAGTATCAGTAAACTCAGATATTAGTTAATCAGTAATTAGAACTCAGTAACCAGTGTTAACATGATCTCAGTTATAGTTTATGTATTCATGCATGTTCTCTCATTCAGTTATGTTCATATTACTCAATCAGTTATTGTTCATGCATATGAACCCATGCATATCGGCCTACCTCACTTAGCATACCAGTACATTCAAAGTACATACGCATACTTTTCTTTTGCACTATGATGTCTTATATCATAGGTTCAGATGCACGAGCTCCTGACCGTACTTAGCATCCCAGCCTATTAGTAGCAGACTTAGAGGTGACTGGTGGGTCCTCATAGTTTGAGGACAGAGTATTATTTCAGTATTTCAGTATAGTTTTTAGTAGTCAGAGTTAGTTGGGGGCTTGTCCCATCAACTCCATAATTCAGATAGTTAGAGTCTTTCAGACTAGAGTATTTCAGATGGATGTTTCAGTTTTTAATATTCAGTATTGGTCTTTCAGTTCTGAACCTTATGGAATTTTTAGCCTAACTTTCGCACTTATTTCAGTTATATTATTATTATAGTGTTATTATTATTCAGTGCTCACAGCAGGTTCCAGTCATGGGTTAGTTGGTGGTCCTTCGGGGTCGCTAGCATCGTGTAGCATCCGGGGTACAAACTCGGGGCGTTACAAATATATATTACTACTACTTTAGAAATGAGTTGAATTTCAACATGTCTGATTGACATCTTTTAATTCAAATCTGAGGGTTTTACGACTTTTCACATGCTTACTATAACTTACGTGTCTCACCTCATTATTTATGTATAATCAAGATCCATCTGTCACCGCTCTCGATCTTTTGGTTAAAATCATAATTTGTTAAATTTTAGCACTGAATTCTATCTTTTGAAAGAGGCTATGGTGATATTGCTAACTGTAGGCTGAGAATTGATCCATTGAGTAAACCTTACTGATTCACTATGCAACTACAGAATTTTCATCTTCTCTTTGCCCCATTTTATATGGATCTGAGCCTTGAATTCAAATGGGTCTTTGTGGATTCTTCGAGATCCAGACCTATAAGCTCTTTTAATGGAAACCTAGTTTATTTTCAACTCATAAGGCTGATGCGATCATGGAAAAATAGGAATTTTGTAGGGTGGTTGACCATCTCTTGTATGTCAATGATTTATTCTTCACTTTAACCAACAATCTTGAGTTTTATTTGGAAAGTTATAATGGTACTATTTAAATAATAGAAATTGAATTCCTATGATGCTAAATTGTTATTGTAATTTTAGGACATATGATCCCATTGTCGATTAATGATGTTAATGTTGTTGTTCATATGGTGAAAGATAAGTTGGGAACTGAGGGGCAAAAAAAGAAAACAAAGGTAGAAGCAACAAAGAAAAAGGCGCAGCGGTGGAGAAAAAGGTTAAAGAGGAAAAGGTTCCCGTTGCTGCTGTAAAGGACGACGTTAGAGAATCAAAAGGGAAAAAAGTTAAGGAGGCTAAGGAAAAGGATGACAAGAAGGGTTCTTGAGGTAACGTTATTAGTTTTCATTAAATTTTTAAAGTTATTATGGTACACTAGATGAGTTTTATTTAATCAAAATGCGAATCAATGGGTATTAAATTTAAACCATATGACAGTTATATGATGCTACATTGGTTAAATCTGTTGGATAGTTGTGCTCTTGCATGTGATTATTGCAATTCTGAATCTATTGTTCCTGATACAGAGCACTTTTAGATAGCAAAGAGATAGTATTTTAGTATAGTTGACTAAAATTGATGCAGGATTGGTATGTAGATAATGAACTTCTCCATGGAAGAGTTTGTAAGTTATTCTTCATCAACAGGTATTTTGTTTATCCTTTTACCTGTTTAGGTTATTCCACATATTAGGATTCCATTATGATTGTTTTTTCTATTGTACTTTATGTTGAATGGTATATTCTTACATACGCATATAGGTGCAATGCATAAATAAGATCTGAACTTAGGAATAGCCTGCTTTTTTGTAGCTACGTGGATGTTGCCAGAGACAAATATTTTATAAAAAAAAGTTGCAAAGGGATCTCTTGATAGATGTATGTCTTACATCTAGACGTTAACCAGTTTTGGCGTCACCTTTAACATGAGATAAGACTATAGGGTTGTGCTTAATTTGATGACTAATGACAGCTGATGATTTGCTTGAGAGAACTTAAAGTTGAACAATTCTAGGAATTGAGAACTTCTCTGAATATCTTGATGGTGGATCTCGAAAAAGTGATTTGCTATTCTTATTATTCCTGCTTAATCGTTAAGTTTTGTCAATAACCGTTTTTACGCCTGGGGGAATGTCTAGAGATTTCTATCTCAATTTTACGATTGTAAAAATTTATTCGCTTTAGGTGGTAACTGTATGGACTTTGCCTCTTGACCTCCTGTCTTGGGTTGAGAGAGTCATGGATTGCTCCCAGTAAGGAACTTTCTCTCTTAAAGAAGGTCGTTGGGTACATACCTTATAGTATTCATACTTACCTCCTTAGTTTTTAGCAAAATATCTGTCTACCTAGGGATATGCTTACGAACCCTATTTCAAGAACCAATTCTCCTAGCTTTGTCTAGTACAAAAAAGGGCAGTTTAATTTTCTGGATACGGATATTGATGTTCTTTGTATTCGTATTTTAGGTGTACAACATTATTTCCGCTTTATGTAGTTGGAGGATTCTTCAGGGCCCCCTCAATTGGAGTGATGTGGCTGATCTAAATTTCCTAATTCCCTAAACTTCTCTCATCAATAATGATTTTTTTTGGGGGTTGGGGTTGGGGGTTGGGGTTTCTTTAATATTGTTTCCAATTATTGAAAATAGAATCCTTTTTCAGTGTCCTGTTATGTAGTGCATATATTGTGTGGATGTCTTGATTAACAACTTTTGGAATAAATATGGAGAATTATGAGGCCTTGGGTTCAAATTCCAGCACAGACAAAAACATACTAGGTGACTTTTTTCTATCTATTCTAGCTTTGGTATAGAGCTACATGTACCTGATGCTGGTGGTAGATGAGAGGTATCCTATAGAATTAGTCATCAAGCTAGCCCTAACACCACGTTTATCAAATATATATGCGTATGGAGTATCTGGAACTGAATAGCCATCAGGTTTAGAGTGGCAGAGCCCCTAGATGTCTTCTTTTCTTAAAGTAGTATTCTTTAGTATATAAAAAGGAACTACTATAAAGAATTCATTTAGCCAACTCCAACTTGTTTGGGATTAAGACATGGAAAGTGCCTCTACATCATTAATTAGAGGTGCCAACTTCAAGGAATCCCATGAATACAGAGTTGATTTTCATTTTTAGGGAGTTCTTTGTCCCTCAACGTAGGACTTTCTAGCGCGAGTTTAAATTTACTTGAACTCTGATAGGGGTCAAAACAAAAAAAAGATGTATTCGGGTGATTGACCCATAATGCATAAATTGAGTTCATGGCTAGGTCTTGACCCAAACCTTAGTTTTACATTCTGGTAGTAGCAACGTGCGCGGAATAGTAATAATGATGGTTGGAATAGAGAAGTGTTAGTGGAGTATTATCTGACAGAGGAAAGTAAGTTCTATAGAAGAATTATAAAGCCATCAATGTGATGTTAGAGTGAATGTTGGACTTTAGTAGCCCAACATTCACTCTAATATGCAGTCATATGAGTTAGGTAAGAATAAAGTGACCACATTTTTTCAAAGGTACAAATAGCACATACCGAAGAGAAAATAAGAAGATCATTTGAGATAGTTTAATCATATCCTGCTTTGACCTTTAGCGTCCTGGTATGTGGGTGTGGAAACATGGTATGTGAAAGTGTTAAAAAGATATAAAATCGACCTAAACTCACATGTAAGGAAGCTTCTCATTGACTCTCTCGACGTGTTACAACCAAAGGAGAATTTGATGTGTTAGATGCATTTATTATCTGGAAAAACTCAACCTATCTTTTTCTAAACACTTCTAAATATTTCTACACCTTATTTCATTTCTTTTGGTCCTATTCGAGTTGTTTTCTTTAATGCAATTATACGATTAATGTTGGTTCTTCCATCTCCCATCGCATCTTTGTTTAAATGCAGGTACATCTTTAATTTTGATTGTTCTTTTATTTTTTTCTATAGATTTGAATTTCAGCTGCTTCAATATTGATTTTGTTTATTTTGTTTATTTGATCTTGGTTAATGGTGGTGTGGTAAATAGTAGTTAGAGGTGATCATGGCTAATAGTAATGGTTGATGATGATGACAAATAATAATTGTGGCAGGTGGTTGTGATAACTAATGATGATATTAAATGATAAGAGGTTGCTTTGAAGTGATAGTAATAGTTAACAGTGATGATTATGGTAATGATTAAGAATGATGTTGGTTAATTGTAATGTTCGTGGTAGTAGTGAATGATATCTAATAATAGTGGTTGACAGTGATAGTTACTATGACAGTTAAAAGTTGTAATTGATAATTGTAATAGCTACTTGTAATATTGAAAGATCAGAATACTTGAATATACATAGAAATGACTAATGATAATTATTTTGATTAGTGAATGATAGGTGTTGTGGTAAGGTGTTTAGTGGTGATAATTGTACATCGTGATGACTTATTGTAATGATTGGGGTCGATATAGTTGTGGATAGTGAATAATGACTTAGCTGGATGGAATTGGTCATATCTCAGATATTAACAATAGCTTTATTTCTCATTTTTCTTTAGATATTGCTCTTTCACAGATTGAAAATGAAAAAAAGTCTTCTTTCATCAAGGCATAGGAAGATAGCCAAAAAAGAAGCAAAGTGAACAAGAAATAGGTATTTCAACTTTCTCTCTTTGTGTGTGTATTATGTTTTTTCATGTCATTGCACAATTGCCCTATTTTTTGCCTGTGTGTTAACTTAGGTAAATGGTAGTAACCAATACTTCTTTTCACTATACTGGAGGTCTCATTGTTCTTAATTAAATTTTTAAAGGTCCAAATTATTTTTATAGTAAGACACAGGGTATTCTTTGTAACTGCAAAACTCTCTCCAACTTGGTGCATTAAATAATTTCTTTTAATTTGCCTGCATCCCTTTAGGTTGAAATATTAATACTTCCATTTAGATTATATATAATGTGAACAACCAACGCATGAGTGTTTCTAACCTTATTTTTATTATTGAATATGGCCCAAAGAAGCTCTCTGAAGTTGCAACATGGGAGAAGACCCAAAGAACAAAGCTTGAAGTTAAACTGAAGAAAGTTGAGGTAACCATGCTCCGAATAGAGGTGCATCTTCAATGATGCAGTGATGTACAGGGAAAAATATCTCAATGTCTTACTGAACCACTCTGCACTTTTAGCTGCAGATCAAATTGTGTCTCTCTTAATAGGTCAATTGAAGAAACCTTTTTCTAGCAGCAGGGATAACATGAGAAGTTAGTACTGATTTTTGTTGTCTGGTGTTGCCCAAAATTTTGGTAAATGAGTCGTATGTAGAAGTCCAAGTGGTCCATTTTATGATAGGAATCAAAATACTTTTGAATTGTGTTGCCCAGGATCTTTAAAAATATTGTTGAGGGTGTCCGATCATGAGAGATGTATTTTTGGAGATCCAACACGGGTGTGGCAATATTTTTGAAAGGCGTAATCAACATATATTCTGACCATTTAGGTTTTTTGATATATTGATTATTGGACTAGATCTCCTATCTATATTGATAAGCTGGTGGAAATTGCAGAATCAACTATATGCAGAGAATAGAAAAAATAAAGTAACATTAATTCATAAGGAGTCAGATGAGGAGAGTCATGGTTGACATAAGACCAAGGCAAGAACTTTTGAAAACTATAAATGACAATTTCCATTTGCCAACCATACAATACCTATGTGCAAATTGTAAGTGTTTAGCTCGCAAAAATCTTCCAATGTTGAGCCCGTACTCGCACGGGCCATCGCTACCTAGTATGTATATATATATAGATACACACATATATATATATATATTTTGTCTATTATTTATATATATATATTCGATATTCGATATTCGGTAAATATCGAATACCAAACGGTATTAATATCTTGTACTGAACCCAATCCCGAATATTAAAATATTAAAATTTTACTCTCAAATACCATACCAAATACCAAATTACCGAATACCAATTATCAATTTTTTCTGTTCGGTTTGGTAATTTGGTTTACGATATTTTATGCCCATCCCTAGATTTAGGAACCCAGACAAGATTGGGCCCTTTTTTATGAGTAAATGGATGAATCAAATTTCTTCTAGTCCATGCAGGAAACAAGTTGTACAACCTGTTTCTTTGCACAATTTTGGTTTTTCTTTTATTGTTTTGAGCTGGTTTATTTGCCAAATTTATACTCCTAGACCTGTTTTTTGTAACAACAGGACATTCAGTAGTTGGATGACCAGAGTCACCACAAATGTAACATAAATCTTGAGTAGTATCAAGGCTTTTGTAAAAACCCAGTCCAGCCTTTTCATTGTGACTTCTCTTACTCAGTTTGTGAACAATTCTTAAAGAATTTGTCCTCCTGCTTGCTCTTTCAAGATCAAGCTTTAGTTAGTAATTTCATGGTTCAAATTGTTCATCATTTCTTTTGCATCACTGCACTCTTGTTTGTACTTGATTAACTCAAGTTCAACACTTTCCTGTTCCTTGCTTTTACCCCTTTTCCCTTTTTCAATAAGTGTCAGTTTTAGGACTTCAGTTTTGAGTGTAGCATTTGTAGAATCAAGTTGTACAACCTGTTCCTTAAGAGTGTCGTTTTTTTTTTCAACAGTGTTATTACAAGATTTTAAATCAATGAAATCAAATTTGAGGCTTTCAAAACTGTTAAACAACTCATCCCTATCAGAAGTTAATTCTTTGAAATCATTAATTAGAGCACTCATCAAGGACACAAGTTTAGTTTTAGAAAATAAGTGCAATTTTTCTTTAAGTTAAGAATGCTTACCTCAGAAGTACTATTTTTTTCTTCCAAGTCTAAATCTCCAATGGCCATGAGTGCAGTTTCATCGATTTCTTCATCATCCTACTTATCTGAATCAGATCCTCAAGTGGTTATCATAGCATAATCTTCCTTTTTTTGGCTTTTTCTTTTAATTCTTTTCATTTTTTTTCTTTCTCCATTCTATTTCCCAGACGGGACAGTCCCTGATCTGATGATCAGTCTTACCACACTTGTAGCATCAATTAGGATTTTTATTGGAACGTTTCTTGCTACCTGTTCCTCTTTTCTTTTTAAAAAACTTGCTGAAGTTCTTATTTATAAAGGCAACTTGTTCTTCATCAAGTCAACTTCTTCATCACTGCCTGATGCCTTCAACGCCAAAGTTCTTTCAGGATCTACCACTTCTTTCTTGATTCCATCAATTTGCATCTCATAAGTCTTAAGATTACCTACCAGTTCATCTAGTGTTATTTGGGTGAGATCCTTTGCCTCCCTAATGACAGTGACCTTAACATCCCATTAAGACTTAGGCAACACCCTTAACATCGTTTCAACTTGTTCCTCCACAAGAATATATTTTCCCAAGGAGGTCAATTCATTTGTTAAGACAATAATTCTGGTCATCATTTCATGAAGTGACTCATTTTCCTTCATCTTAAACGCTTCATACTCAGTAAAGAGAAGAGCACTTCTGAACTTCCTTACCTGAGAGGTTCCCTCATGTGCATTGACCAGGGCATCCCAGATTTTCTTAGCAGTGGTATAGTTTGACACCCTGTTGTACTTAGCTGACCCTAATCCACAGACCAAGATGTTCTTAGCTTTAACATTCTTTTTCAATGTTACCAAGTCGTCAACAGTAAATTCACTTCTTACTTTCTTTACTTGTTTACCATCAACTAGCTTCATTGGAATAGTAGGGCCATCAATGATCCTGTCCCATAGCTCATAGTCTTCCCCTTGAATAAATATTTCCATCCTAGATTTTCACTAGATGAAGTGAGAACCGTCAAAGAGTGGAGGTATTGTGGTTGATTATCCTTCACTGTGACCAGTAGGAGGTGCAAAATTCATCATAGTGATCTTTTTCTTAGGTTCTAACCTCATTTAAGATAACCTCGCTCTGATACCACTTGTTAGAGTGCATACCTACTGATTTTACTATTTTACTCTATTTATTGCCTATTAGTGGAACAAGTAAACTAACGTGGTTCACTTATGTAGAGTAAATAAGAAGACAGTATTTTTACGTGAAAAACACCCGGCTCAAGAAAGGTGTAAAAAACCACGACCTGTACCTCTACAGAATTTAACCCCAACTTCACTAAACTCTTGAACCTCAACAATCAACAAATTACAAGACACTTGTAAACTAGGAATTAAACTCTAACTCCTATTTCTACAATAACATAAATCTTTCCAAGATAAGTGTTCCCAAGTCTTCGAGTTCCCTAACTTGAAGACACTAATCCTAACTTAGTTTATACTTCACTGAGACTAGAATTATAGTTCATTACAACTCTAGAACCAATCTATTACAAAAAGTCTACGACTCTCTAAGTAAGGAACAAGTTCTACTTAAGACTTCTTCAAGCTATTGAACTAATTTGTTGATTGATGCTTTTCTTTTTCAGTGCTTGAGTGAAACTCTTTGAAGCCGTTTCTTCTATTTAAGCCAACTCTGATGATGTCCTTCGGATGATGTAATCTTCTTTCTTCAATAGCACTCTATCAGTTAGTTACACTCCTTGTTGTATTGTGTCTCCTTGTCTAGGTAAAATTCCTTTATCAGCTCAATCTTCAAGTGTTGTGTTTATCTTCTTTCCAATTTCTTTTTTGCACGTGATAAATTTTTAAGCATATCTGAATTTACTTGCTTATCCACTTCTGACTTCAATCATTATTTTATCATCAGCCTTGCTCATTATTTTCACCTGTGTGGACCAACCTGTGTGGACCAGCATGACTAACATATTCCATTCATACGTCAATCATCAAAACTTTATTCCACTAACAAATTAGTTGTTTTGAGCTAGAAAACAAGACTGCTCTATTTTTTTCTTTTTCAAGATCTAATATCTTTAAAATTTGAGCTTAAATAAATTAATCAACTCTTATATAAAGGTTAGTCATATTTTTCTTTAAAAAATAAACACAGAAACGAAGTAATTTACTTAAAAGCGAAAAAATTGCTATATATTTATTGGAAGTTACCAGTATCCTATTACGAAATATAAACAAAAATAAATTTATAGTTCTTTGTTATATATACAACAAACTAACCAAAATAAAATAGCATAGTAGTTCACAGTACGCATTGGGAATGACACACTTCTTACAACTACAAGTTCATTGGATATGAATGAATTGGTTCGTCATTTCATACCATAATGTGTTGGTGTAATATACCACAATAATTGAATTACAGTTGAAAATATAAAGAGTGTGAAGAAAATAAAATAATATTATTTTTAGATGAGGCGTGGATATCTCGCTTTTTTTAAGGAGATTCAAGCCCACTGCGGCATAATCTACACTGATCCAACAGTATATCTCTTGACTTGTCCCCTCCAGGATGCAACATTCCATCAACGATGTATAACTCAAGCAATTCCAGATTAGTTGAAGAGTCCAAATCTCCACCATAAGAATACCTTCCTTCAACATATTAAAACTCTTTTTGTATAGTGAATATAGTTGTAGATTTAGAATATTTTTTTTTTGTCTCAACTCTCCCTTTCACTATTATTGTTACTCTTTTTTTTATAGTGAATATAATTAGAGACTTAGAATATTTTATTTGTCTTAACCCTCTATTTCACTACTATATTTACTCTTATTATCTTTTTCTTATTCCACATATACTACAACATCTCTTTTCATTTATATTGGTGTAACATCTAGTAAATGAGAAAGTAGTGAATATTAAATGAGGAAGATGAATTAATGTTTTAAATGTTTCATATGTTATATAAGTTAAAATACATAAAGAGGTAGAATAATGCTAGAAGTTACAAGAAATTTATGACCACATTCTTACCACGAACTCATAAGATTAAAGACACAAAATAATGTGGTAGATAATAGACAAATAAAGTGTTAGAAGTTACAAGAGTTATCAAAATATAATGACATTACTTTCTTCACTTTATGTCCATCAACTATCATGCAATTTAATTTTAATATGAAAATGTATAATAACGCCAACACAATGCAGTGAACAAATTTGTTAAATTCATCGCCGTGTCTGAAACCTTCAAAAACATTTACAATAAAGCTAAAAATAAAATAAAATTGTTATAAATGTATTTACATTATAGTGAATGACTATCAAGATCTACTTTGATATCTATTAGGATTTGAAGCATCCGTCTTTTACTCAGACTAGGAGTAAATTTTTCCTATAAATAGAGGGGTTTTGTTCATTGTATTTACAATCTTATGATCTCTCATCCCTCAAGAGAAGAAATAAGAATCACTCTCTTTATTCTCTCTACTCTTCTTCTTTATTCTTTCTTATTTTATAACACGTTATCAGCACGAGACACTGCCAAATAAGGCGAGATTATAAATCTGAAGGATTTCAAGGTTAGTAATTCTTTATGTTATCTTTCTTTTGCTGATACTAATATAATTATTATTGGATTTGAGGAAAAATATTTGGTTTGGAACCATTTATATTTTAAATTTATTCCCCAAGAACAATATTATAAAAAAAGATGATAATATGTTGGGTTCAAGTCCCATCGATTCATGCCTAAGACGCCTTTATATGGATCTAATATTGAGTTTGAATCTCAATACACCATATTGATGATATTGTGATGGCTAAGGAAAAATAATGGGTGTTTGATGAAAAGTTTAAAATCCGACCCATTGAATATGCTCCATTCCATGAAGTGAATGTGGTAGCAATATATGATAAGTCTGAAATATGACAACTTCATTCTTGAGGTGTATGTGGCAACAGTGCATAATATGTCTGAAAGAAGACAAGTGATTGAATGCATGAATATACACGTGGAGGGACAATATGATAATGATCATCAAAAGTTATGATATTTTCACACGCTTATATGATTATGAGATATGCTAGAGAAAAATTCTCTACATTATATGTATGCCTTGATTTACTTCTGAAGTAGTAAAATCTTAAAAAAAGTTATAAGCAATCAAAATTTGATAGACTTAAGGCACGATTATATTCCATTCCCGGGGAATGTCAAAATTATTAATGCAAACATGCACTTGATTGTGATTGTATCACAACTCACCTCCGAAAGAGGTTGAATAATTTTGAAATCTACTTCTAAAGTAGTAAATCTGAAATTTATTCATGTAATAGTAAATCTGAAATTTACTAAAGAAAAAGTACATGTCATGGTAAACTTGGAGTTTACTAGAATAAAAGTTCATAAATTGATATGAACGATTGCGATATCTCAAAGATGTGCATGTATTGAAGAACTAGAAGATTCTTCAAAAATTATTTATGTCGTTTGTTCTCATGACAAGTTGGCTGGACCAACTAATATTGGGATTGAATCCCTTCAAATTTGAAAATTATAAAAGGTGAATAAGGGCCCGTTCACCTATCATGTGATATGTTGAAAAGATGCATCAATAAGATGATCACATGTAAATTCATTGTCAACTTGCAGTTTGACATTTATAAAGTTGCTTGCTCAATAAAATTGAGTTAAGAACATAATTTTCAAATTGTGCAATCAAGAAAGTTATCTTGATGATGATGGTTTAGCATTGAATTCCTTTGATAAATAGCTAAACCATCGCTAATGAGAATAAAGCTTCATGTGTTGGTCTGAAATATGATATATTACAATAGAATTTGTATGCATTAGACCAATATATTATGATTATTTCTTCCCTCTCAATTGGTTCAAGGTCGCGGACCAATTATTCCATCTAATAATTTTGATGTGCGGTATACGATTAATTAATATACCATAATACACAATGATGGATTCCTCAAAGAAGTAGAGGATGTATGTTAGTTTTCCTAACATAAAGGGGAGATTATAAGCGCTATGAAATATGTTAGGAATTATCACCATATCCTCATCCAAAAGATAATTCAAGTCAAATGCTGAAAGCATCTCATATTAAGCGCAAGTGCTCTTATTTTGTGTTCCTAAAGGACAAAGTCTATGCATGCGTGAAGCATGGTAGACTGATCGGTTCCAAATGAAATAGTCCTTAAAAAATAAGGAGCAAATAATCATAATAAGAAGGCAATGAGCTCTTGAAGAGCCTACGACATACCACTTCATGAAACCTTATGAGAGATTCATGTACCTAAAAATAATGAAGTGATGAGATCTCAAAATGTTATGTCGCATTGTGAACCGATACAAAATGATATATCATCAATATCTTTGACATAATATTGGTGCAATATTGTGAAAGATTACGAGGATCTGAATTCTATATTTTTTTTAAGCATGCTGACGTAGAAACATTTATCAAGTGACATGAAAGGATGCATTTTGGTAAGCGTAAAACTTATTTGATTTGTAGTCCAGGCACTTGAAGATGTCACTCATGAAATATTGAATATTGTCACTTGACAAAACTTATGTGAAAACTTTTAAAGATTCAAACTGCTTGAAGCATATAAAAGTTTCTGAAAAACTTATTTATAATCCTTATATTGTATAAGATTATTGCTTGAACATCATTGGAACTCTTGGAGAGTTTTCAAAGCAATAGATTATTTACTGAAATTCGAAATATATCGAATTGGATTGGTTATGATGTACCATATCTTAGTGTAATTGATGCACTCATGTACCTTGCAAATACTACAAGGCCTATAGCCTTTTCAGTTAATTTGTTTGCAAGGTATATTTCTGCTCCTACCATGAGACATCAAAATGGGATAAAACACATGAGCTTGTTTTATTCTAAAGATTGCAATCCCAATCTTATTGGTCATGCTGATGTTGGGTACTTATCTGACCTGCATAAAGCTCGGTCTCAAATAGGCTATGTGTTCATATGTGGTGGTACTGCCATATCTTGGAGATATACAAAACAGTCTATCGTATCCACTTCATCGAATCATGCTGAGATAATAACTATTTATGAAGCAAGCCGAGAATATGTATGGTTGAGGTCCATGATACATCTCATTCGAGAAAAATATGGTGTGAAATATGACAATCTACCTACAATTTTATACAAAGATAATTCAACATACATAGCACATCTTAAGGGAGGATTCATAAATGGAGATAGAACGAAGCACATTTTGCCAAAGCTTTTCTACATACATGAGTTACAAAAGAATGATGATATTAACGTGCAAAAGATTCGTTCAACTGACAATGTGACTGATTTATTCACCAAATCTTCTCCAATTGCAACTTTCAAGAAGATGCTGCACAAGATCGTGATGCAAAGGTCAAGGATGTTCTCATTAGGGGGAGTTAATATGAGTTGTACTCTTTTTCTCTTACGAGGTTTTGTCCCACTGGGTTTTCCTTGTAATGTTTTTAATGAGGCAGCCAAAATGCGTATTATTAGAGATGTGTACTCTTTTTCCTTCACTAGATTTTTTTTTCTACTGGTTTTTTTCTAGTAAGGTTTTAACGAGGCACATTATCTACCAATTAGACATTAAAGGGAGAGTGTTATAAATGTATTTACATTATAGTGAATGTCTATCAATATCTACTTTGATATCTATTAGGATTTGAAACATCCATCTTTTACTCAGACTAGGAGTAAATTTCCCCTATAAATAGAGGGGTTTTGTTCATTGTATTTACAATCTTATGATCTCTCATCCCTCAAGAGAAGAAATAAGAATAACTCTCTTTATTCTCTCTACTTTTATTCTTTATTCTTTCTTGTTTTATAACAAAAATAAAGTACTAGTAGTTTGTAATATGCACTGTGAACCAATAAACCTTCAAATTTTTTTACAATAAAACTAAAACTAAAATAAAGTACTAGTAGTTTGTAATATGCACTGTGAACCAATATTAAATAAAAATAAAGAACACAGTACGTTCGTACTACCTAGTGCGAACTGTAATTATTTTTTAAAAATATTTCCAAATTCAACTCCTGCAAAGTTTTTTTTATAAAAAAATGAAAGAACGGAAGAAATATTAGTTGTAGCGATAGGTGATGCACAACTACTACAAAAAGGAAATTAAAATGAGAAAATGACCGAAATATTAATTGTAATTCGTAATAAGTGTTGTGAACTACCACAAAAAAAAAGAAATTAGAATGAGCAAACGGTCCTGCGAAATCCGTCAAGAAAAATGGTAGTCCGCAACATATGGTGCAAACAACCCCTTTTCTCCTTTCTTTATCCGATCCGGCTTGAAAGGGGGCCATGTTAAGATCCTTAGTTAGTTGAAAATATTATGCACAATGAAAGCATTTTAGAAACCTACTATTTACATGAATAATAGATTAACACATACGTTTATGCTAGAACACATACGTTCATGCTAGAACACATAAATTTGATAAAATTTAATTTAATAAATACCTCTTAAAACATGAAGACGTATAATCAAGCAAGTCTTTGTGAGCGTGTATCATCAAGCAAGCCCGACTCCGATTCTGCCGTCTTCTGCAGTGGTCCCAAATTAACAACCGAACTCTCTCAATACTTGGGTGGACAAGTATCGAATAGAAAACTAAGTTTCTTTTTAGGTTAGGAGAATCTCTACTTATAAATATATAATCCAAAAAGAAGAACAAAAGACCGTTTGTCTTCTAACAAGAAAACAAACACCGATTTTTTTTTCTTTTCACCAGAAAATAGAATTTTGAGTTCTAGTTAAATATGAGCACTGCAGGGATCACAAAATTAATTATGAGACTCCTTATTATGAAAATAATTCAAAACTTTGATTTGAATTATTCTTACCATAATAAATTTCAAATCATTCTACTAGAAATTTTTAATTGCACTCCTCTATTTATATTATGAAATTTTTAATTAAACACTTATGTAATTCTCCATGTTAAGATTACAGATAATAATCAATAAATTAAGTTATTAAAGAATTCAATCTAATGATTAATTTCCTTTAAAACACTGCTTAACTTATTTCATGTATTCGATTCATAAAATTCACTTGCAAGATTTGACACAATAAAATTTTATAAGCTTCTCAAAAAGGTATATCACCAATCTCTACATCGAGACATGAATTCTATCAACTAACTTATTATTTCACCAATATATATTATAATCATCCAATCTATCAGCCATATTGACCCATTTCAGGATCTTACCTTTTAATAAATCAAAATCATAATTAATATATACAGCTCATAATAGTTATATCAAGATTGAGAATATAAGTAAATTTAATAGTTTAGAGAATATATTTTTGCGAGCCAGTCTAAAACATCTATCTCTGCTCGGTCCCATTCAATACATACAAAATGCACTAACATGAGAAGTCGGAACTACACCTTTCCCATGATCAAGATAAATTACATTTAAACTTGTGCTACAATCATACCTGTGGCTTATCCAATTTTCATCCTAGATTGTGAACAAAAATCTTTATACTTATAAGAACCGATGATTTAATTCTCTATGTATAAGCTAAAATTTTATACACTAAAACATTTACTATTTAAGTAAACGAACACATAAACAAATATATGATCTATTAAATTTTTTATTTAAATTAATTTAACAATTATTTTATAATAAATCCTATATCTAAACACATAAATTAATAGTATACATACGATGGTTATAATCTATAATCTATTATATATTAAAAGTGTGAAGACCCTTAGAAAAGTGAATCGAACTTTTTGTCCTTTATTAAAAGTCTTTGTTTTAGACAAAATCGTCTTTTTACATTTTTTTAGTATTTCTATGATATTAAATATTAACTATAATAAATATATTAAAAATTAAATAGAAAAGGTTTTCTTATTATGGTTAAATTTCTAAGTTTATGGTTAAAAGATTATGTGTTTAATATGTCAAAAATAAATAAATATAAACAACCTTTTTCAAATCAAAGAGGTTTTGTTCACTTTTTCTTACAAAAAAAAAACATGAGAAAAGGGGTATAAGACATTAAAATTCAACTAAAATTTAATTTTACTTGTTAAATCTTTAATTAATTCAATTAATTGAGCATACCAGCATACATTCTTTTGAAGTAGTATTTGTATCCTAATGAACAACTAAAAAAATTATGAACTTTTTGAAGAATAATTTTTTTTATATATATCTATATCTATAATCTATATCTATAATCTATAATATATTAAAAGTGTGAAAAGTAAATTGAAGGAAAGGTGTCATTTAAATCTTGAATGAAGGATTGATGACATTGACCAACTTAAAGGGTCAAACATAATTAAGAAACTTGATTAGGTTAATTGTGGACTTGATTAATATTTTCCAAATATTTTAATCTTTTCAAAAATAAAAATCAATCCACACCCACAAAACTTCCCTCTCTCCACAAATCAATCTCTCTTCTCTGTTTCTCTCGATAACTTCTCCCAAGCAACAACTTTCCAAATTTCTCCCTTCAATCTTGTGCTACTTCAACCTCTGGCGACAAATAGTTTTGAGTTCTTGCCCGTTCCTTTTTTACTTTCAACCATCAGTCGAAGTGACAATATTCTCCGGCGACAACAACTTTGAGTTCTTCATTACTTCTTTTCGATTTTCACAGGTAAAAAATTAGGACTTTTTAGTTATGAAAAAACGAGGAACTTGATTTGTTGGTGTTTGTTATTTTTTTAATATTTTTTTTGTTATTTTTTGTGTTTGTTATTTTTAGTTGAATTTGTCTTATAGATGTATCTGCTACTGCTATTTTTTAACAATGGACAAAACATGTAACGTGAATCTAACCGATGAGTAATCTGTTGCAACATATATGACTAATCTGTTGCACAAATAAGTAATCTGTTGCAACATATATGACTAATCTGTTGCACAGATGAGTAATCTATTACAACATATATAACTAATCTGTTGCAATAGATGAGTAATCTGTTGCAACATATATGACTAATCTGTTGCAATAGATGAGTAATCTGTTGCAACAGATGAGTAATCTGTTGCAACAGATGAGTAATCTGTTGCAACATATATGACTAATCTGTTGCAACGGATGAGTAATCTGTTGCAACATATATGACTAATCTATTACAACAGATGAGTCATATATTGCAACAACATATGGATAATCTATTACAACAGATGCGTCATATATTGCAACAGATTACTCATCTGTTACAATAGATTACTCATTATTGGATTTGTATATAGTGTTGTAACATGAACCCAACATATGGGTCATATGTTGCAACAGATTAGTCATATGTTGCAACAGATTAGTCATATGTTGCAACAGATTAGTCATATGTTGCAACAAATTACTCACTTGTTGTAACAGATGACTCATATGTTGGATTCGTGTTGCAGGTTTTATCCATTGTAGCAGTAGCAGATACACCAAATAAGAAATTCAACAAAAAACATAATTTTACTTATAAAACCACCTATGAAGTAATGTCCAAGTGATAGACGAACAGAATTTGACCTAAAAAAATTCTAAAAATTTCAACAAGGGCATAACGAATAAGTAAAACACATGAAATTTTTTATGAAACAAGTAAAAAAGACAAAAATAGTATATCATACATCAAATGCAAAAGGATCAAGGAGACAAACGTTTGATTTCCCCTAAAATAGTTTAAGTTTTCTAGTATTTTAATTGCTTTCTAATAGATGAACCATCTGTTACAATCGATTTTCTATCTGTTTGATAATTTCAAACAGATGAATCATATTATGCAATTTGTAAGTCATCTGTGGATTCAAATTAAGAAATTATTAGTAATAACTAAATTGATTTAGCTAAAATTAAAGACATCTTTAAGACAACGGGATAAACATTTGAGTTCTCCTAGAAATGTTTGAGTTCCCTAGTATTTTAATTATTTTCCAATAGATGACCTATTTGTTGCAACAAGTTAGTCATCTGTTGCAACAGATGTTTATAACAGGTTAGTCATTTGTTGATTCAAATTAAACAATTATTAATAATAACTAAATTAATTTAATTAAAATTGAAGACAAGTCTTTAATACAAGACCTTAGACAAGGGGACAAATGTTTGAGTTCTCCTAAAAATATTTGAGCTTTAGTATTTTAAATTATTTTTCAACATATATCTTGTCTATTTAATAATTTCCAACAGATGGGTCATATATTGCAATAATTTAGTCATTTGTTGCAACAGATGTTTATATTTATTTGATAATTTTTAATAGATGAGTTAGTTATTGCAATAGGTTAGTCATCTGTTGCAATAGATGTCTATATCTATTTGGTCATTTCTAACAGATGTCTTTAACTGTTTGGTCATTTTCAACAGATTACTCATCTATTGCAATATGTTAGTCATCTACTGATTCAAATTAAGCCATTATTAGTAATAACTAAATTGATTTAACTAAAATAAAATATGAATTAATAAGTTCAATTATAGTTTCAATTAATCTAATGGTAATTACACAATTAGCTAAGTATGTTCGTCCTGAGTAGAGTAATCAATTGACCAATTCTATTTGAAATGAGTCAAACTAAGCCATCATTAGAAATAACTATATTGATTTAACTAAAATTAAAGATGAATTATTAAGTTCAACAATGATTTCAATTAATCTCATGGTAAAAATGGTGTATTGATAATTGATGATTTGTTATTGTTTCTATTGAATAAATCTTGCTATTGATTTATTTTTTCAACAAATGAACAATCTGTTGCAACAAATGAACAATTTGTTGCAATAGATGAACCATATGTTGCAAAAATGAATTAGTTACTCCAACAGATGAGTCATATGTTGTAACAGAAGGGCCATTTATTGTAATAGATGGATCATATATTGCAAAAAATAGATCATCTGTTGGAAGAACTCAAGGGTCATGACTTTTCGGCCATTTAAGTAAAAAATGATACGTAAATAAATAATATGAAAAAATATGATAAACACTGTAGACACGTAATTTTCTCCCTCCTCGAAAGCATTTTTACCGTTTTTACCCCCGTCTTACGATGTGCCCTCACCCATGTGATTATATCCCATAAAAATACAAAAATAACAACCCTTAACAAATTTTATTTTGTTTTAATCCTATCCTAACAACCTCTCAAATGAAAAATGGACACCTCACCATCCCACACCCCTATACCCATGCGTCACCCTCCTTACATTTTTGGGATTCCTTTTAACTAAATCACAATAAAATAGAGAGGGGACCCACTGAATTTGCCTTTGACAATATATATACACATACTGCCATCAGAAAAGGAGGGTATTCACTGAGATTGGGGAAGAAGAAAATACAGGGGAATTTCCATTTTTTCTCTAAGGGAACAATTCACCATCACACACCACAAAAACACATACTCGATTCTCACTTTTCTTCATCATAAACACACACACACACTCCTTACTGATTGGGAAAATTCACTCACATACAAGACAACAAATAGAGGGGGGGGGACATCCTCTTCTCCATTCATACACCTTCACAAGAATATACACCATGGGAGAGTGAGAGATTCGAAAGAGAGGGAGAAAAGAATACATACATAGAAACCCAACTCTCTTCTTCTTCTATACGAGATTGACACACTCCATTGAAACACAACCCACAATTCATATACACACAATTGGAAAGGGGGGAATCATACATACACATGTAAGAAAGATGGGGAACTGAGAATCGAGTGAATGGTGAGATAGATTGGAGAAAGATAGAGTGAAAATAAGGAGAGAGAGAAAGAGAGGACTGGTGGTGGTAGAATGTTATGGTGATTCACCACTGGAAAAAGCGTCATCGCTGCTCCGAATTTGATCTGATTTTCTAGTTCTATTCCTTCTGACCTCGTCGGAGTTCATCAGCTCTGTCCCATTTTGGGTCACACTGAAACGGACGACCCATCTCCTAAATCCCCAAATTTCTCCATTTTTTGGTGGTTTCTAGGCTAACCCGGTCGAAAAACACTAAAAGTCACCGGAATTAGCCTTGCTCATTGATATTCGTGACTATTCGAGTTCACCGAAGCTCCGGGCATGTAGTTTTCTTGTGATTCTCAATTTTTGGGTTCACTGATCGTCGTAGTTTTGGGGTTTTGAATTGAATTTTGAAGACTATCGTGTTGGAGTTGGATATAGTCGAGATTGTGGTATTCTTCGAGGCTCTGGAATGGCTCTTATTTCTCTTCTTAAGTCAATCAAAATATTTTGAGGTCCAATTCTACTCTTTTCTTCTTCTATTTCATTGTTTACTATGTTTGGTGTGTTGGATTGAATATCGTGTGTTGGTTTGATTCCTGTTGATGATGAATGCGTGTTTGTTTTGATTCATGGTTGGTCCCTTGATTATGGTTTGTATGGTGAAATGGTATCTTGTTTGAGAAATAAAATTTGTTGTTTGGGGCGGAATTGAAATTGATAACGTGAATTCGTATTAATTTTGAATCTTTGATTATATTGAATTTGTTGGAATTGTGAAAAATCGAATCTTGTAGGCAAATGCTAAGTTGGGTAGACAAATTTTAGGAATGATATTTTGTTGAATGTGTGAATACGCGTGTGAATATTTTTTTCTACTTTATCGCACAAGATTCAAGTGTATTCATTTGGCTGGGGAATGCCCCGAGGTTTCATGTACTGACTCATCGGGGAATGGCCCGATGTATTATGTCTTCGAATAAGGTTCATGATCAAGGCCCGAGACATCGGGTAAACCACGGGAGCATAGTTCGGGATTAGTGTAGTTAGATAGGATTTATTTTTGCATTTTTATTTATTTTGGACTATATAATTGGACTGAACACTATATTTTGGATTTATTTTGTTTCGTGTGTTTGAATACTTGTTTATGTGTTTTATGTGGTTTATATGTTCTTAGTGCCAAAATTAGGTGATACGCTTCATCAAGCGACCATGGTCAAACCATGGGACCGAGGGGTGCCTAACACCTTCCCCTTGGTCAATAGAATTCCTTAGTCAGAATCTCTGTTCGCAGATCAGTTTTACAGAGTCAAAATCATTTTGAAAATGATTTTCCAAAGGTGACTTGGCACACACGATTATGCCAAGTGGTGACTCTGAATAAAAAATGTAAATAATTTTTTTTCGAAATAAATTTTTAATCTTTTGCCACTTTAATAATAAAAACCCTTAAAAAATATTTTTTTTTTGGAGTTAAAAAAAGAGGCGTGACAGCTCTGGCGACTCTGCTGGGGATTTTTCAGAATTCGAGCTTATTTTTTGGAGTTGTATTTGCTTAGTTTTGCATTAGGCGTGTATAAACATTATTTGTGTTATCGTTTGTGTTTGTTTTATCACTGTTGAGTGCCTACGTGCTCTTCATTTTACAGTTTTATCTTATGTGTTACCGCTTTATATCTGGAATCATGTGCATAACCCGAGTCATTCTTTCTACAACAATTCATAGTACACGTGTTGTACACGACCTCAAGTTGAGTCACCATTATTTTAGGGGGGGAGCCGTCGGTATTATGGAGCAGGTGGAAAGCAAAGCAGCCACTATCGATCATACGCTCCCCCGAACAGCCTTGTTAGTGAACCCCAACTTAGGTCAGCCTTTAGGTCATGCTTATGTGCATCATATTGAAACCTAGCGAGGTCTATTTGGTCCTTTGTAGGAGACTCACCTCTAAAGCATCCTTACATGTTAAATGTTGCATCTCTGATGATAACGTGGTTATTTGACAGACTGATTTTGTGGAAAACATATGCTAGAATTAAAGAAAGGTGTGTAGGCATGGAAAATAAGAATGATGAAAGAAAAAGAGTTTCGTAGTCTTTTTAGATTTCTTTATGGCTTTTATTTTTCACAATCCAAGAATTCAAAAAGATTTTCTTACCTTTTTCACGCATTTACTCAAAAACAAAAACCTCAAAAAGATTTTCCCTTTATCTCCTTTAGCATGCATTCATAATTTAAAGAATTCCAAAAAAATATTTTTTTTAGGAACTTTTTATAAAAGGAAAATTCAAAAAAGACGATAGAAGTTTTGTACATTTCATATAATGAAAATACCAAAAATATTTTTCTTTCATATCTGTTGGTGTCATTTTTTAGGCTTAGGTATCAAATTGAAAACTAAAAAAAAAACGATTTTATTGTTGTTTTTCATTTTCTGTTTGTGGTCGCATCTCTCAAGTCAAGGTTCAGTCGGTTATTTAATCCTTAATTGTCCAATCTGGATGAACTACGCACCCCTGATTCTCCTCTCTCGGGAGTGAGATACGTAGACAACCTATTATTGGTTCGGGGATCTTATTTGAAAAATTCAAAAAAAAGAGATTTTCTTCACTCTTTATTAGAGTAGGTGTTTCATATACATCTTTAAAAGAAAACTACAAAAAAGATTTTTCCTTTAATAGGTTCAAGTTTCACTTTCATATGAAATTCAAAATCGAAAACCCAAAAAGATTTTTCTTTGGTAATCATAGGTATCATTTTGTATAGGGAGTTTAAACTTAAAAAATGCAAAAAAAAATAAAAATAAAATTCGTCAATTCTTTTGACAATTTGTTATTTCCTTTTCTTTTTAAAGTTTCAAGAAAAAGAAAAAAGAAAAAAAGAAAAAAGGGTTCTGAAAAAAAAGTGTTGAATTCTAACGCATTTGCTATCTCTTGTTCAGTTAGTTTAAGGTGGTTGGTTTGTGGCATTTTGGCTAGTTCTCCATATTGCACCAAGTCACAGAGAAAGTTATGGCCAACAAGGATATCGAGTTTTTTGTCAATGATCAGATAGGGAGTTCGGGCAATGAGAATTTAGGAGCTAATGAAGAGATTAAAAAATTAAGGCAACAAATGATAGAAATGCATCGAGCTTGGGCTAATGGGTTGCCACCTCCTCCATTTTCCACTGATAATCTGGAATATCTTTCTAGATTGCCTCCAGTGTTACATGCACAATTTCCTATTTTTGTTGACACACCACAACATGCATCAGAACCTGCTCCGGGGCAACACTATCCAAACGCTTCCAATATTCATTTCCTCACTCCTCAACACAAAGCTACCACATTCTCGGTTCCACCCACTGTTTATGTTTTTGCACCCCTTCCCCCACCTGAAGCTCCTAATTTTGAGGTTTATCCACATGTTGTGCCTTTTCACTCTGCGAGAGAGCCTGTATTGAATGTTTTTTCTAATCAACATCATGCTATTGAGCCCATATTTAAGTCGACTAATCCTTATGGCTATTCTTACCCGCCTGAATTTCCTCTTAACACTGAGAAACCTGTTATAACAGAAGAACAAGAGGAAATTACCAGAAAATTGAGAAGTTTGGAACTAGCTATGAAAGACCTCCAGGGACTTGGGGGTACAAAAGTGTCTCATATAAAGATCTATGCATGTTTCCAGGGGTTCATTTTTTTTTTTGGTTTTAAAATGCCGAAGTTTGAGAAGTATGATGGACATGGCGATCCTATAGAACATTTGAGACGTTATTACAACCAACTAAGGGGTGCTGGGGGGAAGAAAGAATTACTCATGACAGATTTTGGTGAGGGTCTTTCAGGCTTAGCTTCGGAATGGTTTGTTGACCAAGACATCGACAAGTGGATTAGTTGGGATGACCTAGCTAATGAATTTGTGCAACAATTCCAATACAATGTGGAGTTGATTTCTGATGAGAAATCCCTATCTAACATGAAGAAAAAGAGTACTAAAACTTTTAGAGAGTATGCAATTAGATGACGTAAACAAGCTGCTAGGGTGAAACCGCCAATGAAAAAAAGTAAGATAGTGGAGGTGTTTATTCAAACGCAGGATGAAACATATTATCAACACTTGTTACCTGCATTAGGTAAGCCATTTATTGAGGTCCTCAAAATGGGAGAGATGGTAGAAGATACAATTAAGACCGATCGCATTGTGAGTTTTACAATATTGAAAGCGACTACTCAAGCAATTCAAAAAGGTTCGGGAAGTGTCAGAGGGAAGAAGTATGAGGAATATGCATCTTCCATTGTAGTTGGATAACAAGCATGGGAAATAGGACCACACTATCGTGACCCACAGGTTCAAACCCAAGTTTATGCCTAAGCTCCACAGAATCTTTCCCAAAATCCCCCAATTCCATATCCAATAAATAATGCACAACCCTATGGTCAATTCCCTTCTTACCCATAATGGCGTGCACCAATTCCTCAGAGTCATCCTCAAACTCCACAAATATATCAAAGCCCTTTTAGGCTATATTTTCGGTCCAAACCAAATAATGAAACGGGGCAGAAGTCGAGGGATAGTTTCACACCAATTGGAGAGTAATATGCCAGTTTATTCCAGAGAGTGGCACAGTGGGGCATGATCACTCCTCTCCTTGGGTATACTCTTGACCTGCATTCAAGAAGTTTTGATCCTAATGTACGATGTGCCTATCATTCTGATGTTCAGGGTCATAGTATTGAAGATTGTCGTGCTTTGAAAAGAGAAATTGAAAAGATAATTCAAGATAAATCAATTATGGTGCAGAACATTGACAGTGAGGAAAGCTCTAGTCATGCTGATATGCAAACCAGTGGCTAAGATGTCAGGCTGAGCAATTGAAAAGTCACCCCTCTCCCTACTAGAAAGAGGTCTGGTAGCTTATTTTATTTTATTTTCTGTTGTCTGAATTATTTCAGGGTTGTAGTTCGGGATCTATCTTATTTTGTCCTTTTGTCGTTTATGTTCAAACCCTTCTATCTTTTGTTTCAACTAAATAAAGTGTCCCATTTTTCTTTCTGATTTAAATATATGTTTTTTTTACATAGTACATTTTATGTTGACTTTAGTGATATGACATGCTAGTGAAATTTTCAGCCAGATCTTAAAATCCAGTTTAAGCATGAACATTGAATCAGAGGGTTAAAGTTAGAAAAGAGAGCATATGAGAAAATAAGTAGAGTGCTGAGACATTTGCTGACAAGTTCAAGCCTTCTTTGAAAATTAAGGTAAATTTTTTTAGAATCACAAGAATAACTTGGTCATCAATTGAAAAACATAGCTCAATTAGGTCAAATAGAGAATGTGTGATTCCAAGAAACAAAAAAATCAGCTCCACGAAAGCATGGGTCAGTCGATGTGAGGGATCTATAACACAAATGGAGTTGTATGCTAGAAAAACGCAGAAGAAGTAGTGACGCACATGCTCAGTTAAAGTTAGTATTGTGAAAGTGTCACAAATGATCTTCATCTTTCACTTTCATATTGCATGATGTGTGCTGACATTTTCAAGGATTAATATGACGAAGGCATTTCATTCTGCTATCCATACATAGTGTCATTCTTTGTGTACCCCATTTGAGCCTTAGTGTTATTTTATTTCATACACCTCTTTTGGAATCAAGATAGAGTCAACAAAGCTAAAAAAAGTGTCGAGCAAAAAATAGTGTCAGAAAAAAAAGAAGAGAAAAATGTGTACAAAAAAGAAAGAAAAGATAAGAATGTCAAGAAAAATAGAGTCAGAAAGAAGAGAGAAAGAGTCAATAAAAGAGAAAAACAAAGAAATCAGAATCAATCAAAAGAACAAGCTGCCAGAACTACACGTGACCTGATTCTCCTCTTTTGGGGGTGAGATACATAGGCTGCCCTATTCTGAACTCGGTCCAACCAAATAAACAATTTAGAATTGTCCAGTCAAAAGAAACTGGGGCATGAGTTAATCTTCATTATTTGAGTCAATTCCAAAAGTTATAAGTCCCACCCCACTTCAAGTGTCGTTTTGGCCTCATGTCATCCCTTCTTTCTAACCTTGTCCAAAAGCCAAGTTACAACCAAAGAAAGACCTTCAGATCAATCTCTGAGAACGTTAAGGCTTAAGCATGCAATGGATATGATGATGCATTTTGGGTACTACTTATCTCTCTCAGCGTAAAAAAAATATGAGAGAAATAAAAATAAGACAGTCTTATTGGTGAAAACCCTTTCGGGCACCGTAAGACGATGGTAAGTTGAGAGAAATAAAAATGAGTGAGCCTTATCGGTAAAAACCCTCACAGGCACCATCAGGAGATGTTGATCTGAGAGAAAGAGAATGAGAAAGGCTTTTTGGCAAAAACCCTCCAGGGCACTACTAGCCGAATGAGGTCTCCAAATGCAATTGGCCCAAGAAAGCAACTTTAGTTTAGGGTCATTAACTCAATAACAATTTGTGAGAGTTTTGGATGGAAAGATCAGGCAGTTTAATCCGATATGCATGACATAATCATTGGAGTTGACTGTCATTTAATGATAAATTTTTCATTTCTTTATTTCAAATGGGGACATTCGTTGTCTTTTCTTTCTTCTCTTTATTTTTATTTTGTTTTTTTAGTCCGTTGTCCAAATAAAAATCATTTTCATTTTTCTCTTGTCTTTGAGTCAAGTCCATGTCAAAACAAGTGAGAAAAGATTTCAAAACTGGTTACCATCTTTTTCAATTGCACAAAGCAAGACAAAAGGCTAACACATGAAATAGACATGATTGTGAGCCGAAATAAGGCATGCAGAAAGTTTTGTCAACCGAAAAGTCTGGGAACTCATGGAAATACCAAGGTTCAAAGGGTTTATCTGAGAAGCATGACAAAGCAGAGATACTGTATCTGTTTCAGAGTCACTCTTAATAATCTGAGATCGGGCCAATGATGCAGGAAGTTAGTGACACATACCGATGGTTAAAAGCAAGATTAAATATGACAGGGGCAAGAGCAATTTCCACGAAAGCCAAATCCACAAACCAGCCACCATGTTTTAAAACTAATAAGTTTTCTTTGTATGAAACAGGAACACATGCTACCTTCAAATCAAGGATTTCAAAGCCTAAGCATCAAAGGCTGTAATATTCTCACTTCTACAAATGCAAGAGGCAATGTTGCTGCACAGATTTGGTATTCAAAACCATGGTAAAACTCATAATCCAATATCTCTAGGAGACACACTTTCTTATTTGGGTAATTCAAGCAACATTTGTAAGGAGACGCACTTCCTTATTTGAGTAATTCAAGCAACATTTGTAAGGGGACACACTTTCTTGTTTGGGTAATTCAAGCAACATTTGTAAGGGGGCGAACTTCCTTGTTTAGATAATTCAAGAAACATTTGTAAGGAGACACACTTCCTTATTTTGGTAATTCAAGCGACATTTGTAAGGAGATGCACTTCCTTGTTTAGGTAATTCAAGTGATATTTGTAAGAAGATGCACTTCCCTGTTTGGGCAATTCAAGTGACATTTATGAGGAGACGCTCTTCCTTGTTTGTTTAATTCAAGCGGTATTGATAAGGAGACACACTTCCTTGTTCATGTAATTCAAGTGACATTTGTGAGAAGACGCACTTCCTTGTTTGGGTAATTCAAGTGGCATTTATGAGGAGATGCACTTCCTTGTTTGTTTAATTCAAGCGGTATTGATAAGGAGACGTATTTCCTTGTTTGGGTAATTCAAGAGACATTTTTTAGGAGACACACTTTCTTGTTTTGGTAATTCAGGAGGCATTGGTAAGGAGGTGCACTTCCTTGTTTGGTAATTCAAGCAACATTTATAAGGAGATGCACTTCCTTATCTGGGTAATTCAAGTAACATTGGTAAGGAGACACACTTTCTTGTTTGGTAATTCAAGCGGTATTTGTAAGGAGATGCACTTCCTTGTTTGGGTAATTCAAACATTTGTAAGGAGACGTATTTCCTTGGGTAATTCAAGTGGTATTTGTTGGGATACGCACTTCCTTGTCATTTTTCATTTTTTAGGAGCCCGCCTAAAAAATAGGGCAAATAAATGAAAATCAAGCAACATGGTGAAGAAGTTGAAAGTCAAACAACAAGGTGAAGAAGTTGAATGTCAAACAACAAGGTGGAGAAATTGAAAGTCAAGCTGTAAGTCGGGAGCTCGCCCGGAAAATAGAGTGATAAAATTGCAAGTCAGGAGCCCGCCTAAAGAATAGGGTGAAGAAATTGAAAGCCAAGCAACAAGTTGAAGAAGTTGCAAGTCAGGAGCCAGCCTGAAGAATAGGGTGATGAAACTCAAGTCAAGAGTCCACAAGAAGCTGCATAGATAGGATTTTGTAATTTTATTTATGTTTTTAGCTTATAATTTTCATTTTTGATGTAATGACAGAGCCGCGGACTGGAACCTCGACGGGACCTCACTCGACTCTCCAGCTCGGTTGTCCTTCTTCCTTTTGTTTCTTCCTTTGAATAATGGTCGGGTTAAAATTCTGTCTCATTGTCTACTTCTTTGTATGAAAATACTTCGTGTTTACATGCAAAGAGGGGCATGATGTAGACATGTAATTTTTTCCCTCCCTGAAAGCATTTTTACCATTTTTACCCCCGTTTTACGGCGTGCCCTCATCCATGTGATTATATCCCACAAAAATACAAAAATAACAACCCTTAACAAATTTTATTTTGTTTTAATCCTATCCTAACAACCTCTCCAATAAAAAATAGACACCTCATCACCCCACACCCCTATACCCATGCGTCACCACCCTCCTTATGTTCTTGGGATTCTTTTTAACTAAATCATAACAAAATAGAGAGGGGACCCACTGAATTTGCCTTTGACAATATATATACACATACTACCATCAGAAAAAAGGGGTATTCACTGAGATTGGGGAAGAAGACAATACAAGGGAATTTCCATTTTTTTTCTAAGGGAACAATTCACCATCACACACCACAAAAACATATACTCAATTCTCCCTTTTCTTCATCATAAACACACACATACACTCCTTACTGATTGGGAAAATTCACACCTATACAAGTCAACAAATAGAGGGGGGACAACATCATCTTCTCTATTCATACACCTTCATGAGAACATACACCATGGGAGAGTGAGAGATTCGAAAGAGAGGGAGAAAAGAATACCTACTCAGAGACCCGACTCTCCTCTTCTTCTCCACGAGATTGACACACTCCATTGAAGTACAACCCACAGTTCATACGTACACCATCGGAAAGGGGGAGAATCACATATACACCTGTGAGAAAGATGGGGAACTGAGAATTGAGTGAAGGGCGAGACAGATCAGACAGAGAGAGATTGAAAATAAGAAGAGAGAGAGAACTGGTGGTGGTAGACTGTTCCAGCGATTCACCACTAGAAAAAGCGTCATCACTGCTCCGAATTTGTTCTAATTTTCTAGTTCTATTCCTTCTGACCTCGTTGGATTTCATCAGCTCCATCCCATTTTGGGTAACGCTGAAACGGACGACCCAACTCCTAAATCCTTAAATTTCTCCATTTTTCAGTGGTTTCTAGGCTAACCCGGCTGGAAAACACTAAAATCACCGAAATCAGCCTTGCTCGTTGATATTCACGACTGTCCGAGTTTATTGGAGCTCCGGGCATGTAGTTTTCTTGTGATTCTCAAGTTTTGGGTTCACTGATCGTCGTGGTTTTGAGGTTTCGAATTGGATTTTGAAGACTATCGTGTTGGAGTTGGATCATAGTCGAGATTGTGGTATTCTTTGAGGCTCTAGAACGGCTCTTATTTATCTTCTTAAGTCAATCAAAATATTTTGAGGTTCAATTCTACTCTTTTCTTCTTCCATTTCATTGTTTACTATATTTGGTGTGTTGGATTGAATATCGTGTGTTGGTTTGATTCCTGTTGATGATGAATGCGTGTTATTTTTGATTCGTGGTTGGTCCCTTGATTATGGTTTGTATGGTGAAATGGTATCTCATTTGAGAAATAAAATTTGTTGTTTGGGGCGAAATTGAAATTGATAAAGTGAATTTATATTAATTTTGAATCTGTGATTATATTGAATTTGTTGGAATTGTGATAAATCAAATCTAGTAGGCAAATGCTAAGTTGGGTAGACAAATTTTAGGAATGATGTTTTGTTGAATGTGTGAATGTGAGTGTGAATATTTCTTTCTACTTTATCGCACAAGATTCAAGTGTATTCATTTGGCCGGGGAATGCCCTGAGGTTTCATGTACTGACTCATCGGGGAATGCCCCGACGTATTATGTCTTTGAAGAAGGTTTGTGATCAAGGCCCGAGACATCGGGTAAACCACGGGATCATAGTTCGGGATTAGTGTAGGTTAGATAGGATTTATTTTTACATTTTTATTTATTTTAGACTGTATAATTGGATTGAACACTATATTTTGAATTTATTTTGTTTCGTGTGTTTGGATGCTTGTTTATATGTTTTATACGTTCTTGTGCTAAAATTAGCCGATACGCTTCATCAAGCGACCGTGGTCAAACCACGGGACCGAGGGGTGCCTAACACCTTTCCCTCAGTCAACTGAATTCCTTAGTCAGAATCTCTGTTCGCGGATCAGTTTTACAGAGTCAAAATCATTTTGAAAAGGATTTTCCAAAGGTGACTTGGCACACACGATTATGCCAAGTGGCGACTCTGAATAAAAAATATAAATAATTCTTTTTCGAATTTTTTTTTCAATCTTTTGTCACTTTAATAATAAAAACCCTTAAAAAATCTTTTTTTTTTGGAGTTATAAAAGGGGTGTGACAAACACAATTTTGTAGCTATTTAATTTAAATAACTAAAATACTAAAAAGGTTAAAAGTTATGACTTTTCACCTTTTTTGTATTTAAGTCTATTTTTTTAATTTAAATAATCAAAAAGTCACCAAGTTTGATTTAATTAAGAGATATAATTATTAAAAAAGAGGTGAACGGTCTTGATTTTTTTCTAACACACTGCACTACTCACTCATTCAATCTTTTATAAATAGGTCTCCTCAGCTCTATCTCTTGCATCTTGTCTTGCATAAAATCGTCATTATGTCTTCAATCACTTCTCTTTCAAAAGTAAATTTATTGTTCGTCCGTTGACCTATGTTTTATTTTCTTGTTCTAATATGAAAATTATTAACATGCATCTATTTTCTAGTTAAGTTTCACATTTTTTTGTTAAACTACCAGTTGGTAGTATATGTGGTTTAGTGTTTTACGTTATTTGTTCATGCATGTTCTAGATATGACTGATCTGATTTGGTACATAACGATTCTGCTTGACACCGTGTAGGAACTTGAAAGGCTGGTTCATGAACTCAAGTGAGAGTTGGGCGCCGCGAGAGCAAGGGTGCTTCGTGGGATTCGAAGGCTGAGGGGTCTGCTGCCCAATAGATTTCCGATTGACAATAATAATAATAATAATAATTAGGTTATATATTTTTTTATCATATGTAATTTATTTTATCGTATCTACCTAATGTTGTAAATATTTTTTATGTAATGAATGAGAAAATCTATATTTGATTGACTGAGTTTATTCTTATTTTTTTCATCCTGCCTATATTTTTTAAGATATTGAGAGGTGTAGTTTTTTAGCATTCGTGAGTGGAAAGAATCAATTACAAGAAAGAATGTGTTTGGTTGAGAGCAAGGTCATAGACTAAAATTAAATAACAACACAAGATTATTTACTATTACAAAAAATTAAAGATAGATTGATAACAGATGACCCTTATGTTGCAACAGATGAGTAATCTATTGGAAATGACCAAGTAGATAAAGACATCTATTGCAAAAGATTGATCGTCTGTCGCAACAAATTAGTAATATGTTGAAAATGACCAAACAGATAAAGACATCTGTTGCAACAGATTAGTCATCTGTTGCAACAGATTAGTCATCTGTTGCAACAGATTAGTAATCTGCTAGAAATGACAAACATATAAAGTCATATGTTACAACAGATTGGTCATCTATTGGAAATGACCAACAGATAAAGACATTTGTTAAAACAGATGACCAATCTGTTGCAGCATATGTGTATATCTGTTTGATAATTTTCAATAGATGACTCATCTGTTGCAACAGGTTAAATCTGTTGCAATAGGTTATACACTTAACTGATCATGTAATTACTATGAGATTAATTGAAATTATAATTAGTAAATCAATTTAGCTATTACTAATAATGGCTTAATTTGAATTATTTCAAATAAAATTAGTCAATTGATCACTCTACTCAGAACGAATACACTACGATGATCATGTAATTAATATGAAAATAATTGAAATCTTAATTGAACTTATCAATTCATCTTTAATTTTAGTTAAATCAATGTAGTTATTACCGATAATGTCTTAATTTGAACCATTTCAAATAAAATTGGTCAATTAACACTTTACTGAAGACGAATACACTTAGATGATTATGTAATTACTATGAGATTAATTGAAATCATAATTAAAATTATCAATTCATCTTTAATTTTAGTTAAATCAATTTAGTTATTACTAATAATTGCTTAATTTTAATTATTTCAAATAAAATTAGTTAATTGATTATTCTACTTAAGACGAAACACTTAGTTGATCATGTAATTACTATAAAATTAATTGAAATTGTAAGTGAACTTACTAATTCATCTTTAATTTTAGTTAAATCAATATAGTTATTTCTAATTATGGATTGGTTTGAATCATTTCAAATAAAAATGGTTAATTGATCACTCTACTTAGGACGAACACACTTAGTTGATCATGTAATTACCATGAGATTAATTGAAACTGTAATTGAACTTATTAATTCATGTTTAATTCTAGTTAAATCAATTTAGTTATTACTAATATAATGGCTTAATATGAATCAATAGATGACTAACATGTTGCAAAAAATGAGTAATCTATTGAAAATGACCAAACAGATAAAGACATCTGTTGCAACAAACTAGTTGAAATGACCAACATATAAAGAAATTTGTTACAACAGATGACCAATCTGTTGCAACATATGTGTATATCTGTTTGATAATTTTCAACAGATGACTCATCTGTTGCAACAGGTTTAATCTATTGCAATAGGTTATACACTTAAATGATCATGTAATTAAAATAAGAATAATTGAAATCGTAATTGAACCTATCAATTCATCTTTAATTTTAGTTAAATCAATGTAGTTATTACTAATAAAGTCTTAATTTGAACGATTTCAAATAAAATTGGTCAACTAACACTTTACTCAAGACGAATACACTTAGATGATCATGTAATTACTATGAGATTAATTGAAATCGTAATTAAAATTATCAATTCATCTGTAATTTTAGTTACATTAATTTAATTATTACTAAGAATTGCTTAATTTTAATTATTTCGAATAAAATTGGTCAATTGATCATTCTACTTAAGACGAAACACTTAGTTGATCATGTAATTACTATAAAATTAATTAAAATTGTAAGTGAACTTACTAATTCATCTTTAATTTTAGTTAAATCAATATAGTTATTTCTAATTATGGCTTGGTTTGAATCATTTCAAATAAAATTGGTCAATTGATCACTCTACTCAAGACGAACACACTTAGTTGATTATGTAATTAGCATGAGATTAATTAAAACTGTAATTGATATTATTAATTCATATTTAATTCTAGTTAAATCAATTTAATTATTACTAATATAATGAATTAATATGAATCAATATATGACTAGCATGTTGCAAAAGATGAGTAATCTGTTGAAAATGACCAAACAGATAAAGAAATATGTTGGAAATGACCAAACAGATAAAGACATTTATTGAAAATGACCAAAGAAATATAGACATATGTTGCAACAGATGACTAACCTGTTGTAATAAATAACTCATCTATTAAAAATTATCAAACAAATATAGACATCTGTTGCAACAGATGGCTAAGTTGTTGCAACATATGACTCATCTGTTGAATATTATCAAACATATAGGATATATGTTGAAAAATAATTTAAAATACTAAAGCTCAGATGTTTTTAAGAGAACTCAAATGTTTGCCCCCTTGTCTAAGGTCTTGTCTTTAATTTTAGTTAAATCAATTTAGTTATTACTAATAATTTCTTAATTTGAATCATTTCAAATAAAATTTATCAATTGATCATTCTATTAAAGACGAATACATTAATTGAAATTGTAAGTGGACTTATCAATTCATCTTTAATTTAGTTAAAATCAATTTAGTTATTACTAATAATGACTTAATTTGAGTCATTTCAAATAAAATTGGTCGATTGATCGCTCTCCTCGAGACGAATACACATAATTGATTATGTAATTACTATGAGATTAATTGAAATTGTAAGTGAGCATATCAATTCATCTTTAATTTTAGTTATATCAATTTAGTTAATACGAATAATGGCCTAATTTGATTCATTTCAAAGAAAATTGGTCAATTGATCACTCTACTCATGACGAATACACTTAGTTGATCATTTAATTACTATGAGATTAATTGAATTGTAAGTTTATCTTTAATTTTAGTTAAATCAATTTAGTTATTACTAATAATAACTTAATTTGAATCATTTCAAATAAAATTGGTCGATTGATCACTCTACTCGGGACGAATACACATAGTTAATCATGTAATTACTATGAGATTAATTGAAATTTGTAAGTGAACTCATCAATTCATGTTTAATTTTAGTTAAATCAACATAGTTATTACTAATAATGGCTTAATTTGAATCATTTCAAATAAAATTGGTCAATTAATTATTCTACTAAAGATGAAACACGTAATTGATCATGTAATTACTATGAGATTAATTGAAATCGTAATTGAACTTACTAATTCATCTTTAATCGTAGTTAAATCAATATAGTTATTTCTAATAATGGTTTAATTTGAATTATTTCAAAGAAAATTGACCAATTAACCATTCTACTCAGTACGAAACACTTAATTGATCATGTAATTACTATGAGATTAATTGAAATCGTAATTTAAATTACTAATTCATCTTTAATTTTAGTTAAATTAATATAGTTATTTCTAATGATGACTTAGTTTGAATCATTTCAAATAAAATTGGTTAATTGATCACTCTACTCAGGACGAACATACTTAGTTAATCGTGTAATTACCATGAGATTAATTGAAACTGTAATTGATCTTATTAATTCATATTTTATTTTAGTAATCAATTTAGTTATTACTAATAATGGCTTAATTTGAATCAATAGATAACTAACATGTTACAACAGATGAGTAATCTGTTAGAAATGGTCAAACAGATATAGACATCTTTGCAACAGATGACTCACTTGTTGCAACAACTAATTCATCTATTAAAAATTATCAAACAGATATAGACACCTGTTGCAATAGATGACTAAGTTGTTTCAACATATGACTCATTTGTTGAAAATTATTAAATAGACAAAATATGTGTTGAAAAACAATTTAAAATACTAAAGCTCAAACGTTTTTTAGGAGAACTCAAACGTTTTTCCTCTTGTCTAATGTCTTGTCTTCAATTTTAATTAAATCAATTTAATTATTAATAATAATTGCTTAATTTGAATCAACAAATGACTAATTTGTTATAAGTATTTGTTGCAACAGATGACTAACTTGTTGCAACAGATAGGTCATCTGTTGGAAAATAATTAAAATACTAGGAAACTCAAATATTTTTAGGAGAACTCAAATGTTTGTCCCGTTGTCTTAAAGACTTGTCTTTAATTTTAAGTAAATCAATTTAGTTATTACTAATAATTGCTTAATTTGAATCAATAGATAACTAACATATTGCAACAGATGATTTATCTGTTAGAAATTATCAAACAAATAGAAAATCTGTTATAACAGATGGGTCATCTATTAGAAAGCAATTAAAATACTAGGGAACTTAAACATTTTGAGGAGAACTCAAACGTTTGTCCTCTTGATCCTTTTGCATTTGATGTATGATTTACTGTTTTGTCCTTTTTACCTGTTTCATGAAATTTTTCATGTGTTTCACTTATTCGTTGTGCCCCTGTTGAAATTTTTGGAATTTTTTTTAGGATAAATTTTGTTTGTATATCACTTGAACATTACTTCATAGGTGAATTTGTAAGTATAATTATGATTTTTGTTGAATTTTTAATTTGGTATATTTGCTACTGCTACAATGGATAGAATCTGCAACATGAATTCAACATATGAGTCATTTGTTGCAACAAGTGAGCAATCTGTTGCAACAGATGACCCATATGTTGGATTCATGTTACAACACTATAATACAAATCCAACAGATGGGTAATCTGTTGCAACAGATTAGTCATATATGTTGCAACAGATTACTCATCTGTTATAACAGATTAATCATATATGTTGCAACAGATTACTCATCTGTGCAACAAATCAGTCATATATGTTGCAACAAATTACTCATCTGTTGCAACAAATTAGTCATATATGTTGCGACAGATTACTCATCTGTTGGATTCACGCTACATGTTTTATCCATTGTTGAAAAAACAGCATTTGCAGATACACTCAGATGAAAAATTCAACTAAAAATTATAATTTTACTTACTAAAATCACCTATAAGTAATGCCCAAGTGATAAACGAATAAAATTTGACCTAAAAAAATTTGATCAAGTAGCAACAGTAGAGGTAACAACAATAATGTTCAACAACAAGAAGATGATGATGATGAATAAGAAAAGATGATAATGAAGAACAAGATGATAGTAATGAAGAAGATGATGAATAAAGCAACAACAACAATGAACAACAAAAATGGCGAAGAGAGAGAAAACTCCAATAAATGAGAAGAGAGAGAAATGTTTCTTTTTCTCCACCGTTTCTAGTTATATTAGGTTTTACATTGGATCAAAGTGTAAATTATAAAACTTGTGGGTTATTTTCAAAATTTTTTTACTTTCTTAATCCTTAATAAAGTAATTGTCACCTACACTCAATTATTAAAACTTGAGTCATCTACACTTCATTTTAAAACTCTTTTGTCACTTTTAGCTGAAAGCCCCAAGTGTGAAGACCCTTAGAAAAGTGATTTGAACTTTTCGCCCTCATTAAAAGTCTCTGCTTTAGATAAAATTGCCTTTTCACTTTTTAAAATTATTTTAATGATATTAAAAATTAAATAGGGAAGGTTTTTTTTTTTATAATTAAATTCATAAATAGGTAAAAGAAAAAACTTTTCCAACTACTTGACCCTAAAAATAGACAAAAAGCTATAGAAAATCAAAAATAAAATATCATGGCAAACCTGCAAAAAAAAAAAAGGCAAAAAAGTATTTTCTAACTAAAATAAACTTGGTCCCAAAAAAAAGGTAAAAATCGCCTTTTTCAAATAGGCTTGACCCCTAAAAAATGGCAAAAATCCATAACAAACTTCTTAAAAAAAAACTTGAATAAAAAAATAGGCCAAAACCTATATCAAACGTGCTAAAAGAATTTAAAAATATTTTTTCATTAAAATAGACTTGGTCCATAACTTTTCTTAACTTCTATAAAAGTAATGTTAATTTTATATTTTTCTTTGTCTATAATTTTAAATTGTTGTTTAACTTTTTACTCTTCATTAAAATAATTTTTAATACACAAAATAGTTTTTTTTTTTTTTTACTTTTTTCCTCACATTAATTTTTCTTCAAAAAAAATTACTGATTTTTTTTTTTGTTATCGTGACTTTCCACGTTTCCTAAAATAATGAGCATCTATATGGTAAAAGAAAAAGAAGCCCAATTTACAAGGACTAATTCATTCATTAATTTTTCTCCCAAAAAAATTACTCCTACTGAAATTCTTTTTTGTTATGGTAACTTTCCACTTTTCCTAAAATATTGGGCATATATATGATAAAAGAAAAAGAAATTCAATTTACTAGGACTAATTCGTTTGAAAAATACTACTTGATTATTCAGTAAGGAATTTTTTTTTCGTTAAAAAGACAAACCAAAAAAGTTTTACAAGAAATGGCACAATTCAAAGAAAAGTCAACAATTTATGTCTTTTAAAAACAGGCATAAAAAAAGAGGAAAGAAAAAGTATACTGCTTTTGCTTTTACAAAAAATCTGTCTTTCAGAAACTATATATGGGTGTATTGAAGAGGTATATCGGTGATAACAAATGTGATCCTATTGTAGTGTTATGTTCTTTTTAATTTGATGTTCTTCGCATTCGTTAGATTAATTTAATTATATTATTATAAAGAAGAGTCATGGTGGTTCGTGTGTGCTTCATTATTGTACTATAAAGAAGATAGAGTCATGGTGGTTCGTGCATGCTTTAGCCTCAAATACGTATAGTTGTATGCAATATACAATCGTCCGCATCTTTTGCTTAATTAAATTTAAACTTCTCAAATATTTTATCTCAACTATCGTGGATATTAGAGATCGTTTCAATTTCAAAGACCATCACACGCTTTGAGGGACATCTTTTACCATACGTAAGATTTTATTGTTTCTATTCTTTAATAAGGCTTTGTTGTAAGCACATAATGTTAGCTTTATATATGTGTCTATCTGAATCAATAATACATTATGTGATATTATATCTATTTATCTTTTTCCTTTTATATTAATCATTCAATTCAATTTTTTCAAAAATAAGAGATTGTGATTATTACTATTTTAGGTTATTATGTTGTTTTCAACGTGGATTTATATGAACTTGACAATCTTTTATTTAAATTTAAAAAGATGCAAAAAAAACATGGTGCTTTATTTTAATGACTTAAATAAGTAATAGATTGAACAATAGTAGTTTTGCTATAAACCAAAATTTAAGTACAAACATGGTGCTTTATTTTAATGACTTAAATAAGTAATAGATTGAACAATAGTAGTTTTGCTGTAAACCAAAATTTAAGTACAATCATGCTATGAATCAACTTAGCTTTTCTTATAGATTATTCAATATCAAATAATATTTATTTGATAAATAATTTAATTTTTAGGATATAAATTTCTTAATCTATTATTTACGTAATATTTAAAATTTTAAATTAACTAAATAAATGATTATGAAATTTTAATTTTAAAATAATTGAATGCTACACATGCGAGGTCCGTGCGCAATAGACAAAATATCTTTTCACTATTTTTCATAAACTATAATTATATATAAACACTAATAATAAATATTTTTTAAAACTAAAACTCACCTAATTTATTTTCAAAATATTGTTCATTGCAGAATGTGTAGGGATCTGATACATGGCATTTTATGAAAGATTTTACTACTTATCAGTTCTAAATTTCTTAATTTTATGTAAGTTAGCAAATCTGTGGTGCCTTTAGGTTTTCACCTTGAGAAATATTCTAAGGAATTCATTTATGTTTATAGTATTACTTTTAGATATAACTTTTGTCAATCAAGCTGCACATGAACTATCAAAACATATAAATTCATTAAAATGTAGTTATCAAACAATTCCTTATTTGAATTAAGTATCTAGAATTTAGGACTATAAAACAATTAAACTTTTTACCTCATATAAATCATTTAAAAAATCAATTAATTGGCATGTCTGTGGCTAACAATTTTGTTGCTAATTATTAGTTTTTGCTTTTGGTAATCAAAAAACTACTAATTTGATCTATTTTTCTATAATTTATTCTCTTTTTGATTGGCGACTTGACATGAAGTACACGTGCAACACACGTGCACTAAACTAATAATAATATATATCCCAATAAATTCCATATCCCTCGTTAGAAAAAGTACCCTCCGAACTCCATCAGGAAGAATTAACTTCTTTTTTTTCAGATTCGCGCTTATTTACATATTCCAAAGTAATTTCTAAAATTACTTTAATTTTCTATAATATGATTAAATAAGGTTAGTTTAGTCAAAATATTTTTTTCTTGGAGTTTAGTTTTTCTTTTAAGGTGAGCTAAAGACCAAGTGGATGAATATATAAGAATAAGTTTAAAAGATATAATCTAAAGGATGAATATGGCAAATGGACACCAAAACAAATAGTTAATAAAAATTATAACTTTTTAGACTTAGATTGTGTAATAGATACAGAAAAAATAATACAATTATGGATAGAACATATGACAAAATAATTATTAGATAATAATATAAATGTAACAGATGCACCAGAATATATAGAAAGAACACTAATAGGAACAGTGAAATTATGGTTTTCAAATCTAACTGAAAATAGTAAAAGGGTATTAAGAACTGACAAACCTACAGAAGAAACATCATCAACAACTACAACTAAATTAACACCTATAGAATTATTAAAAAAATATGAAATAGCTATAAAAGACGAATTTAGCAGAATGACAACAACAGAAGAAAAACAAAATGAAGAGAAATATACAAATATGAATTTAATGTTAAAATTAGCAAAATGTAATATGTGTTACATAGATGAATATACTTACGCATTTAAAGAATATTATTATAAAGGAACATATAATACAGAAGAAAGTAAAGAAATAAGAAAATTATATTTTAGTAAATTACCTGAACCATTTAGTTAAAAAATAATAGAAAGTTGGGATGAAGCAAAAACAGTAGATACTCTAGGAGCAAGAATAAATTTTTTACAATAATGGTATAGAAATCTATGTGAAAAATATAGAGAAAAAATAAAAATGAAAAAAACATTAATAAGAAATTTAGCATGTTGCAAAGATAAAATAACACCTCAATTTGGATGCGAAGAAAGATATTATAAGAAAAGAAAAAGACATAAGAAATATAAGAAATACAAAAAATCAAAATATAAATATAAGAAACCAAGAAAAAGATATTATGTAAAAAATTATAAACATTAAAGACCATATAGGAAAAAAAAATCTATAAAAGAATGTACTTGTTATAATTACGAAAAATTAGGACATTTAGCTAGAGATTATAAATTACCTAAAAATCCAAAAAATAAACAAATATCAGAAATAAAAATAGAAAATACAGAATATATGCAGATAGATTATATAGATTACGAATTAGAAAGTGAAGATAGTATATATGAAATTTCAGAGAATGAAACAGATAATGGAAATAGATAGTGAATTATATGAATTAAATGACTGAAGAAGATATAAGAATAAACCAAATAACTGAAGAGGATATAAAAATAATAACAAAGGAAGAATATTTAAATGAAGAAGGAACAAATCAAAAAATAATATTTGATAGTCATATATTTGATGAAATAAAAGGAAAAGAATTAGATTTAAGTGTAGAAAAAATATTTAAAATACCAACAATAAAAAATATATTTAGTAGAAGAAAAGAAGAATACTACGTAGTAAGCCAAAAAGAACATGTAATAGGTTGTAGATATGTAAAAGGAAGAGCTAGTATACCACTAGTAACAAAAAGAATAATTAATAAAGAAATAAACGATATAAAAAGTAAGGACCCAATAAAATATGTACACCTTGGAGGAACAGAAATATTGATAAAAACATGTTTTAGAGAAGGAATAGATACACCAATAGAATTATACCTAGTAGATGACAAGATTATAAAACCTATAGAAAAAAGTATAATAACTCCCATAAAAGGAAATTTAATATACCAAAAATTTAAATTTATAATAAGTGCGAATTAGGGAAAGGTCAGTCCCCGATATGTCGGTCCCTTCAAGATTCTCAGTCGTTTCTGCAAGGTAGCTTATGAGCTCGAATTGCCTTCAGATCTAGACTCAGTTCATCCAGTCTTCCATGTCTCTTTGCTCAAGAAGTGTATAGGTGAACCACCAGTTGTAGTCCCTATTCAGAGCATTGATGTTCAAAACAGTCTCTCTGATGAAGAGATTCTAGTCGAAATCTTAGACTCTCAAACTCTTAGATTAAGGAACAAAGAAGTCCCTCTAGTTAAAGTTCTTTGGCGAAATCAGTCTGTCGAGGGAGCTACTTAGGAAGCAGAAGTAGAAATGCATACCAAGTAACCTCACTTCTTCTCCGCCAACTCAGGTCAAGCTCAAGGTAACACTTTTCCTTAAGCTTACTCAGATTCATGATCAGTTTTCATCACGAACTTGGTATTCAGTTTCATGTTCATGTTCTCAGTATAAACTTGGTATCAAGTACCATTGCATATTCAGTCATGCATTCATGTATCAGCTCAGTTATATAATTATGCATAAAAAATGAATTCTCTTTGTGAGAAACTTAGTTCTCGGAACATTCAGTCATGCATTCATGAATCAGTTTCATATGCATCAGATATGCATGTTCAGTATGTTATGTTCATCTTGTCAGTCATGAGATTAGGTTCCAGTTATTCATGTTTATTTCATGTTCAGCTTATTGTATCCCCTCTCAGTCAATCTCATTTGAGGACGAATGTTCTCAAGGGGGAGATATTGTAATACCCCAAAGATTTTTAGCAAATTTTATCCCAATAATGCCTAGTATTATCTTGTAAAGTGAATGATAATTATTCCATGAGTAATTTTTAAGATTTTCAATTTTTGTCATGTGAAAAATTCAATAAGCTTTCCATCGATATATGATTCACTTAAATACGATAACCGGGTCAGAAGTTATGACTATTTCAAGTTCCCATAGTAAAACAGTGCCATATTAGTCAATGGCGCGCCGCGCCACAAGAGGAAATAGAATTTGGAAATTTCCAGTAGATGTCTATAATTATGGCACATCGTGCCAGTACTCAAATTCAAAATTTGTCCTTTTCCAGTGTCTCAACGCGAATTCCCCCACGTGGTGCCAAAGTTCCAGGTCACGAAGAAAGGGGCAACATGATGGCTCCACAACGCGCCATCCCTCAATTTCCCAATTGTTAATTCCAGTGACACAACACGATAACGTCGCGTCGCTCCAGGGGACTAGTGCGGGAAAAATTTACTGAAATTAAATGGCGTATCCAAGGTTAAAAGGTTCAATTTCCTACCTCTATTTAAACCCAATAACACGTGATTTAGCTATTCTTCACCCAAAATATACTATTTTTTTCAAGTTTCTCTCAAGAACAAGCTAGGATTTCTATTGGGGATTCAAATTCAAAAAGGTTTCACCATCAATCTTCACGAAATCACGAACTAAGGTATGCATAGTATTCATTCATGAACTCCTTTCGTCCATAAAGCCCAAGAATCCCTTTTCTAAATTCAAGTTATAGATTTTCTTATGAATTTCATGATTGGGCTGCTTTTGTTCATGTTGATAATGAGTAATTGAATTGTAATCCATGAATGAGTGTTAAATTCCATATGGGTTGATTTGTATCTGTATAGATTCATGAAACCCTAGGACTAAACCCTTGAATGATTAAATCAGAATTGAATCATGACAGTTAATTGTTGTATGATGTTGTTTACACATTATATGCCTACTATGTGTTTGGTTGAATGCCTAGATGAAGGGAAAGTGTGTAATTAGCATGATATCATGAAATTCCCATGTACGTACAAGCTTATGCCTATCACATGTTTGATGAAATACTTCAGTAAATGTATTATGATGATTATTATGTATTCAAGTAAGTCATGCTTTGTCATTTTCCTTCCATCGAGTCCTGGGGGTACTTGTACCCAAAATATTTGTTGTGTACCTAGATAAATGTCAATTTTTTATGATACTCTCAGTCAAGTTATGAATCCTTAGACTTCAGATGGTCTTATGACTCTGGAAAAATCTCCACGATATCATGACTCAGTCAGTTGTCAGATATCACTAGTATTTCGTCAGTCAACGAAACTTAGTAACTCAGCTCATGTTCAGTTCAGTAAGTCATGTTCAGTGTCCATTCAGATAGGAGTAGAAATTAGCACCGAGTGAATCTAAGGATAGGGACATACACTATCAGATGAGGGTGTGATCCTTAGAAGTCATCCTTGCATTCCAGAACTATGTAGCCAGCATAGGTTGAGACATCAATATTGTCCGATGAGGGTTGATGAAGTAGATAAAAACTGTCAGATAAGGGCCTCACCATTCTCTTTTGGGGACACTATCAGATAAGGGTCACCCATAGCTTGTCCTTACCAGTGGCGTGGTATTGACACCCTTCTAATTGTGGTTACAGATTGGACCCCAACTCAGCCATAATAGCGTATCAGAGGTATGTCGGTTAAATACTACCTCCCACAGTTTCAGTACCAGTCTCAGTAAAAGAACTCAGATAGTTCTTCAGATTCAAGACTGCCAGATACAGTCGACTCAGATACAGTAAGGAATTCAGATAGTTCCACCAGATTCAGGACAGTCAGATACAGTCACCCATGTTATCAGTTACATTAAGATACAACTATTTATTCTATTAGTTATATCAGTTATTAGTATGTCATGTCATCAGTATTCAGATTCATAAATCACAATATCATAGTGTCAGTTACAGTTATGATTTTATGTATTCATTTTTGCATTCATGTTAGATAGTCAGCTAGCATTATTCATGCATGTTAACCCTTTCATTATCCTACCTCACATATATACTCAGTACATTCCATTGTACTGATGCATTTGCGCTATGGTGCTTTCTTCTTATGTTACACCATAGGTTCAGAGATACGAGTTCCAGATCAACAGCAGATTCCAGTCTCAGCAGTCAGAGTAGAAGTTAGTCCTCATCCTTTGAGGACATGATTATTTCTCCACTATTTAATTAATTAGTTATTAGTTGGAGTTAGTTGAGGACATGTCCCATCAACTCCTTATTCAGATTATTCAGACAGTAGAGGCTTTCAGACTAGATACAGACTATTATGTTTCAAACTTCAGTGTTTACAGTTTTTTTTGCGTTTTGTATTACCCCACAGATGCTATCTCATCCATGTTATGTTCATTATTGAACCTTATGGCCTTTCAGTGCATGTTTCCATATTATTCAGTATTTTATGCAGTATATAGGTACAAATATCAGTCATGGGTTAGCTTGTGGTCCTTCGGGGTCATGAGCTCCGTGTAGCATTCTGGTTCAGCAAATTGGGGTGTTACAAACTTGGTATCATAGCCTAAGGTTCAATAGAATCCTAGTAACTCTGAAAGCCACATCTCGTAAAGTCTTGTACATGGGTGTGTTGCACACCATATTTATGTGCAAGAGGCTATGAGATATTTAGGAACAATTTCCCTTCTTTTAGTATTCAAGTCATGCCAGTGAGCATAATCACAAGTCAATCTCTCAGTCTAATCCGCTTCTTCTTTTTATTTCAGAATATGCCTCTTAAGAGAAGAAATCAGTCAGCCTCTCAACCCAAAGAACCTTTGGGCGATCATGTTTCTCATGCAGAGTTCAGGACCACATTTACCACTCTTGCTCAGTCAGTAGTTGCCCATAATGAGCGACTAGCTGTCATTTCGGCCAACCCAGTGGCCAACTCATCTACAACTAGGATTCAGGACTTCACCCGAATGAATTCTCCGTCCTTCAAAGGGTCTAAAGTAGATGAAGACCCTCAGGAATTCATTGATTAAGTTCATAAAGTGACAGACATCATAGGGGTAACTACTGTTGAGAGTGCTGAGTTAGCTGCATACTAGTTGTAGGATATGGCTCATACTTGGTTCAAACAGTGGAAGTCAGAAATCTCAGATGATGCAGGTCCAATAGAGTGGGAGGAGTTTGTCACTGCATTCTTAGACAGATTCTTTCCCCAAGATCTTAGAGAGGCTAAGGTGCTAGAATTCATCAATCTCAGGTAGGGTAATATGACGGTGAAAGGGTATTCTCTAAAGTTTACTCAATTAGCAAGATATGCCCCTCATGTGGTTCCAGATGGAAGAGCCAAGATGAGTAAGTTCGCTTCAGGGGTAAATAATAACGTGGTTAATGAGTGCAGATCTGGCATGCTAAAGAGTAACATGACTTTAGCCAAACTTATGACCCATTCTCAGCAGATAGAGGAGAAGAAGATTAAGCAGAGGGAAAAGCAGAATAAGAAAGCTAGGATAGGTAGCTTCAATTTTAGTCAGCCTAAATCAGAAGGAGAAAACCGTTCTCAATTTTGTCCTAAGTCATCAGTTCCATCTCTTTCTTCAGCCTGTGCTCTAGCTCCTAAGTTCAGAGATAAAGTGCCAAGCTCTAAGTCTCAGGGCAGTGTTAGCAATGCCTGAATTAATCCCCTTTGTCAGACTTGTGGTAAGAACTACAATGGTGCTTGCAGAGCTGGTAGCGATGTCTGTTTCGGTTGTGGCAAACCAGGCTACAGAGTTAAAAACTATCCTCAGTCAGGTTATCAGAGTCATCTCCGTAACTCAGCTCAGTCCGGTCGCCCAAATCAGCAGGGTGCCACCACCAGTGCTACTAGCGGACAACGCCCAAATAGACTATATGCTCTTCAGACCCGACAAGATCAGGAAAATTCTCCTGATGTAGTTACTAGTACATTATAGATCTTTCATGTGCATGTTTATGCTTTGCTAGATCCAGGAACTTATTTGTCTTTTGTTACTCCCTATATAGCAGTTGATTTTGGAATTAGTCCTGAAATTCTAGCAGAGCCATTCTCAGGCTCTACCACAGTGGACAAAACCATCATAGCCCAGCGGGTGTACAGGAATTGCCCGGTTAAGATATTTTAGAAAGTCACTTCAGCAGACTTAGTCGAATTAGAGATGACTGATTTTGATGTTATTCTCGGCATGGATTGGCTTCATTCCTACTATGCCACAGTCGACTGCAGAAATAGAATAGTCTAATTTTAGTTTCCAAATAAACCCGTCCTTGAGTGGAAGGGTAGTGTATCCGCTTTCAAGGGTCAGCTTGTTTCCTACGTTCGGGAAGGGAAAATGATATCTAAAGGATGTGTCTATCATATTGTTCGAGTTAAGAACACTAGTTACGAAACTCCCAACCTTGAATCAGTCCCAGTAGTGAGTGAATATTCAGATGTCTTTCCCAAAGATCTTCCAGGAATTTCTCCCGAAAGAGAAATAGACTTTGGCATTGATCTTCTTCCAGATACTCATCCTATCTCTAATCTGCCATACAGAATGGCACCAGTAGAACTCAGAGTATTGAAAGAAAATTTGAAGGATCTCTTAGATAAGGGTTTAATCAGACCTAGAATTTCCCCGTGGGGCGCACCAGTCTTATTCGTGTGCAAGAAAGACGGTTCTCTCAGAATGTACGTTGATTATCGTCAACTCAATAAGGTCATGGTCAAAAACAAATATCCTCTTCCCAGAATTGATGACTTATTTGACAAACTTCAGAGTGCCAGCTATTTCTTTAAAATAGACCTCAGATTCAGCTATCATCAACTCAGAGTTAGAGAAAGTGACGTTCCAAAAATAGCTTTTCATAATCGGTATGGTCACTTTGAATTCTTAGTCATATCACTTGGTCTTACCAATGCCCCAGCAGCATTCATGGACTTGATGAAACGCGTGTTCAAGAAGTACTTGGATATGTTCATCATAGTCTTCATTGATGATATTCTGGTCTATTCCCGCACTGAGCGCGATCATACAGACCATTGCAGAACAGTACTTTAGACTCTCAGAGATCATCAGCTACTCACCAAATTTAGTAAGTGCAAATTTTGGCTAAGGTAAGTAGAATTCCTTGGTCATATCGTTTCTGGTGATGGCATTAGAGTTGATCCTCAAAAGACCGAAGCAGTAAGAAACTGGACAAGACCTGTCTCTCTATCAGATATCAGGACTTTCTTGGGTTTTCCTGGCTATTACAGATGGTTTGTTAAAGGATTTTCATCTATTGCATCCCCTATGTCCAGATTGACTCAGAAAAAAGTCAAGTTTCAGTGGTCAGACCCTTGCGAGAAGAGTTTTTAGGAGTTGAAGACTCAACTTACCTCAGCCCCAGTCTTAGCTCTTCCAGATGGTTCAGTTGGGTTTGTGGTGTATTGTGATGCATCCAGAGTAGGTTTGGGTTGTGTCCTCATGCAGCATGGTAAGGTCATAGCCTACGCCTCTAGACGGCTTAAAACCCATAAGAGGAATTATCCTACTTATGATCTTGAGTTAGTAGCCGTAGTCTTTGCCTTGAAGATTTGGATGCATTATCTCTACGGAGTTCATGTAGATGTCTTCACAAATCACAAGAGTCTTCAGTATGTCTTTTCTCAAAAAGATCTCAATCTTCATCAGAGAAGATGGTTATAGCTCTTAAAAGACTACAACATGAGTGTCCTCTATCATCCGGGTAAGGCCAACGTAGTGGCCAACACTCTTAGTAGGCTATCCATGGGTAGTATTTCTCATGTGGAGGATATTAAGAAGAAGTTATCTCAAGAAGTCCATCAGCTTACCATACTAGGCGTTCGCTTAGTCGATTCTTCAGAGGGTGGTGTATGTGTTCAGAGTAGTTCAAAATTATTTCTAGTTTCTTAGTTGAAATAAAAGCAAGATAGATATCCTAGACTCATCAAGTTGAAAGAGTCAGTTCAGGATCAAAAAGTAAAGGTTTTCTCCCAAGGGGGAGATGGTGTTTTGCGTTGTCAGGGTTGTCTTTGTGTTCTAGGTATAGATGACTTAAGGTAGCGAATTCTTGTAGAAGTGCATGGTGCGTGCTACTTTATTCATCAAGGGGCCATAAAGATGTACCGTGACTTGTGGAAAATCTATTGGTGGAGTGGGATGAAGAGAGACATTGCAGAGTTTGTGGCTAAGTGCTCTACATATCAGCAAGTTAAGATAGAGCATCAGAATCTTAGTGGGTCTATGCAGTAGATCAGTATTCCTACTTAGAAGTGGGAAGTTGTGAACAAGGACTTCGTAATGGTTTTGCCTCGAACTCGTCATCAGCATGATTCAGTCTGGGTCATTATAGACAGAATGACCAAATTATCTCATTTCCTTCCAGTTCATACCCCTTATTCAACTGAGGATTACGCCAAACTCTATATAAAGGAGTTGGTTAAGTTGCACAGTGTTCCATTGTCCATTATTTTAGACAGAGGTACTTAGCCATAATGGCGTATCAAGGACATGTCGGTTAAATACTACCTCCCACAGTTTCAGTACCAGTCTCAGTAAAAGAACTCAGATAGTTCTTCAAATTCAAGACTATCAGATACAGTCGACTCAGATACAGTAGGGAACTCAGATAGTTTCATCAAATTTAAGACTGTCAGATATAGTCACCCATGTTACCATTTACATTCAGATACATCTATTTATGCTATCAGTTATATCAGTTATTAGTATGTTATGTCATCAGTATTTAGATTCAGTAATCACGATATCACAGTGTCAGTTATAGTTACGTATTTATGTATGCATTCTCGCATTCATGTTAGACAGTTAGCTAGTATTATTCATGCATGTTAACCCTTGAATTAGCCTACCTCACATAGTGAGATTGTGTGCTTCAAATATAAGCTATATGAGAATCTCTATCATGCATGGGAGAGGTTTAAAGTTCTTTTTCAGGATTTCCCAAATCATCAGCAGTCCAATGAGGTATTAGCTCACACTTTTCTTAAGTTAATTGATCACAACATATAAATTTTTCTAGATTCAGCTGCAGGTGGTCAAGCATTGGAATTAATGTATGATGAGCTTTATACCTTGTTACCCAAATTTCACAAGGAAATCCTGAGTGGTATACTGACTAAAGAAATGCTACAAAGAAAGTTGCAGCTTTGTTGGAGGTTGACCAATTTACTGCTATATCCGCTCAGACTGTTGTACTACAAGTTAACTACATAATTCAGTAGTATTAAGTTGGGGGTCACACAGCCTGCAATAACAATTAATGCAATTCAAAAGACAAAACTTGGTGGATGGTTTGTGGAAATAGTGGTCTTTTCTGTAGATATGTGTGGTACAAATCCTGAGTCTGTGATATTCAAAGGCAATGTTCAAAGAAAGAATTATGGAAACTCCTACAATATAAAGTGGCAGACTTAGACACCAAATCCATCATGGAATGGGAAACAATAGTAGTTTCAGGAGTAGAATCAGGGCATAACTCAAACTAGCAATATAGAAGAGATGTTGGAGCAAATAATGGCTGCTCAAGCATAATTAAAAGTAGATATAAATAATCAACAGACAAATATATGGAATCAACTGCTAATTAAAAAGAATTTAGAGCTTCAAATAGGTCCAATTACGTAGGAACAAAATGCCAGGCCTTAAGGTAGTTTTCCAAGTGATACTTATAGTATTAAAAAGTAATGGCAATCACTTTGAGGAGTGGTGAAGAGCTTAATAAAAAACTCCCAAAGAAAACTAAAGAGGTAGATGCAAAGTTGATTCACCCACAGGTATCTGATAAAGCTGTTGAAATGTCGACGATGTTTAAGTACTCAAAAAATAAAGTTGTTCAACAGGTAAAGCAGAGTCTACCACCACCTTTCTCTTAGAGGCTTAGAAAGGAAAAGGAGGATGCATGCTTCAAATTTTTTTTGACACGTTCAGAGATGCACATAAACTTAACTCTTTTAGAGGTTTAGTAGGGAATGCCCACATACTCTATGTACTTGAAGGATGTGGTCACTAACAATATCAGGCTGTGGGATGTTCAGATGGTAGCACTCACTAAGGAGTGTAGCTCTATAGTGATACAGAAGATGCCTAAACAACTCAAAGATCCTGAGAGATTCACTCTTCCCATTCAAAATTGTAATACTTAGGTGGTCCATGAACTAAGTGATTTAGGGAAAAGTATCAACTTCATGCCTCTATCCTTGTTTACCACCTTCAGTTGGGGGAAGCCGAGATCGAGCTCTGTGATACTCCAATTGGCAAACCATACCCTAGCCCATCCCGAGGGAATTATTGAGGATGTTCTAATCAAGATTAGTAAGTTTATTATTCCTACTTACTTTATTGTTTTAGATTTTAAGGCAGATGAAAGAGTGTCAGTCATCTTGGTACATCCATTCTTAGCGACATAAGAAGCTTTGATAGATGTGAAAGAGGGCACGCTCATCATGAGGCTTGATGATGAAGTGGAAATTTTCAAAGTGTACAAACCTCTCAACACACTATTCCATTATAAATATTTATGCATGATTACTGTGATTAAAGGAGATAAGTATGTGGTGGTGGAGTCTATTCCATAAAAGACCTTTTCAGACTTCCTCAATGAGCATCCCAAGACACAACCACATCAACCCAAAATGATGTAGATTGATGAGACTGAAGAGGATGTTGTTGAGAGATATGTTGACCTTGATAGTTCATACTCAAGAGGTACAAAAATAATAAGAAGATGGAATCTGATTATAAGGAAAAGGTTAAAGGAAAATAGATAAGTCAATGATCGGTTCGTACCTCGACACTAAATTAGGTGCTTCTTGAGAGGAAACCTAAGTTTAGGTATGCTTTATTTTTAGTATTTATAGTTTTTACTTGACTGGTTTTTTATTTTTGCTGAGTAACAGGTTGATGGGAAATTTGAGTACCACAAAAGCTGAGCTAATGAGCATAACAAAGACTGAGTATGGGGTCCTTAGACCCTCTTGATGTATAAAGATGCTACTAGCTAGTCCTGGAGGCCTCAGAAGGTATTTCTATCTCTACTTTTAAGTATACTTTGGGGACAAAGTAGATTTTGATGTATGGGGTGGGAAATTCCCAATTTTAGGAGTAATTTTAAAAATTTTTGTGTTAGAAATAAGTGAGAAGTTCTAGTTGGTGCGATATTTGATTGCATGATGCAAGTGGTTTTATTGTAAATGGCGTATTGATTGTATGAATTACTACTTTTGAGACACCTATGATCATGATTATGACTATTGTACTTGTTGGATTAATGATAGAATTCATGTGATTGTTTGGTTTAAAATCTATAAGGATCCTACTTGAGTTGAGCATATGTCATGTGTGTGTGAGGTGTTTGTATATTCCTTGCTGCATTTGATACTAGAACTTGTCTGGTGTATTTGCTAAGTGAGATAAAGAGTGTAGGTTAAGGAGATGATATAGGCATTTCCTTTATGGCCTTGTTTATACCTTATTTTACCTACCCCTGTGCATAATCCTAGTTAAACACCATTGAATCTTTAACCTAGTTTCTTTGGCAGTTTCATATTTAGCCTAATCCTATTTTTTTATTGACCTTAGTTTGATCAAAAGTTCCTAAGAGCCTTAGTGTAAAATTAATTAAGTTAAGGAGTTGGAAATCCAAGTAGGAGAAAGGTAAAATTGAATCCCCAAAGTGATAGTTACTGGTGTGTGATATTGTTATGTGTTGTAGTGGAGAGTTGACTTATGAAAAGAATAAATATTTGTTCAAATTAAATAAGTTGTGTATAGAAAACACTCCCGCCATAGTGTATGTGTATGAGCTTAATGAGATGGGGAAAAACAAAAGATGTGGCTAGATAGAATAGGTGAAAAGTTGGTTGTTAAAGGTGGATTGAATAAACCGTGTGATGTATTAAGGAGATTAGGGAAGATAGTCACTATTCTTGATCAAAATAGTTCCTACCCGTCCCTTTGCCTACATTAACAACACATGAATACCAAATTTATCCTGAGCTTTACAACTCTGATATTTAGTGGAGTACTACACTAAGGGAAAACTTATTGTTCATCTTGTGCAACTTGTGAATTTCTTGTGAAAGTGAGCGTAATTTGATTCTTATACCCATTCTGTTACAAATTCTATTTATGTGAGCGATTATGGGTAACTATCTTATTGTGGGGGCATATGTTAGATAGCTGGGTGATTTGTAAGATGTCTTTGATTGAACAATATGTATGAGTTTTCCAACGAAGTGAGTCAATTCTTGAGGCTAGGATGTTTTTGAGTAGTATTCTTGAACTTTCAATTATGTATAACATGCTTAGTCTAGTAAATTGCATTCGATATACTCATTGTATTACTAGCCTAAGTGTCTTACTTATAGTCAAATTGTTGATTAAACTCATCTTAAGGTACTTAAAGTAAAGATTTGTTTGAGGATGAACAAGGATTTAAGTATGCGGTGAAGATCTGAGGTGATTTTATGCACTTCAGTGTTGTTATCCTAGCTTATTTAGCCTTGTTTTGAGGAAAACTTGTGTTTTTAATGTGTTAACAATGATTTAATTGAGCATCTAAGTTTTTAAGTATGTGATTATAATGTGGAAGGTGTCTTTCAAACAAGTTTTCTCTTAATTGGGTCACTTAGAGTTCAAACGAGAAAATTAGTGTTACTAGCTTGAGCTAGGTGTTGTTCTAGTTAATCGCTATGGATTCCAATGTGTGTGATGAGTTCCTACAGGTTTGATTGTGTAATTATGTGTATAAAAACTTTTTCATAATTTTCAAAGTGCAATTGAATCAAACAAATATCCAAAACTAAGTAAAGACCAAAGTAGACGAACACCAGTCTTAGCTCGAGTTTCTAGTGCACCGTTATAACTATTGTATTGTTTTGAGCTCTAATACGTGGTGTATGATGATGTAGGATTCTTGGTATGTTTATTATGGTGACATATGAAGGATATTCAATCTGTAAATCAAAGTTAAGTGACACCACAAGTCTTAGGATTGAAGGGAAAGTGCACAAATAAGTTAGACATCAAGTTGTGACTATCTATTGAGGCCTCGCATTAGGAGTGCGACGCGACCCCTATTCTACCTTGAAAATCCGCACAATGCTCCACTTATTTTTCCATATAAATCCTATCATCACTAACTTCACTCCCATGTACCATCCATTGCATCGCGAGTCCAAGTGCATACGGCCAATTCGTCCCACTATAAATACAACACCTGCATTTTATGTTAAACACTTTTGATGTCTTAGAGATTTGCACTTTAATTATGGTTTATTTCTCATTTATTTATATTTGTAATGGATTATTCATGTATTAAATAATCTTGATTATGGTTATGTCTATTGGTGTCTAAATGCCCCCTTTCCAGGGTTAAGGCAAAGAACATGTTTATTTTCGCTTTGAATTGAGTTTGTTTTGATTGCTTATAATAGTTGGTTGTTTATTTATCCTGTTTATATCTATTTTAAGGATTCTCGGCCCTTAGAATACATATATTATTGACCTTGTGATCTAAGGAAGGTAGAACGTGGGGATAAATATAGCGAGGTTCTTATTCTTTTAGAAAATAGGGGATTTGAATTAGCATCTAGGATAGGGATATACCTCAAAGCCTTGTTCGATTCAATTGCAGGATTTCTATGAAATATTAATGCATCTAATGGGATTATCACCTCCCCACTCAATAATGTAGTTGTGATGTCCAGGTAGGTAGAAGTTTTGAGGTCGAGAGACCATGATCATATGATAAACCCTGCGAATCAACAACCAAGATAAGTAATCTAATGAATGAAGTTCAATAGAAAAGTATGATAGTTTGAAGTTATTTAACCATGGTCTTTCATCCATTGCTGGTCCAAAGTCTTTACTTTTTCGCATTTGTTTAGTTTACTTTTAGTTTTTAAAATATCAAAACTCTTTTGGATATGTTACACTGATTAATCTCAACAATTAAACTAGAATTTGATAGTTGTTTAACACAAGTCTATGAGGGATCGATATTCGGCTTTATTTAAGGTCATTGTATAACTTGGTGAGACCACATACACTTGCATGTGTGCTTGGGCGCAAACAAGTTTTAGGCACTATTGCGGGGGGGACTCGTAAATTGAAAACTATTTTAGTTTTAGTTTTACTTTTTAGAATTCTTTGGTGCTTTACTTTTGGTCTTGGGATTGATTTTGTAGGAAATAAGTCTACAGGCTAGTAAGATGGCACGGGATAGGGAATTGATTGAACCAAGCCCCGAACCCAAGCAACTCTTTCACCCATTTAGGAGTGAAGCAATCCTTCTCCCCCATATTCCTTAAATTTAGGAGAAATAAAACAATCCTACTCTCATGGGTAAAGATCAACCAACCCGCAGGACAGTTAGTAAAGTGGTAATCTCCCTTTAGACAAATTTGACCTCCCCTTTTTAGAAATCGGCTTCTAGAGGTAACTTGAAGCTTAATTAGAACATCGTGCAACTTTTAATTATCAGCGGACAATTTAAGGGGCTTTCACATGAAGATCCAAAAGAACATTTGTAAAAGTTTCTGGAGATCAGTGATACATTCATCCCTATGGGTGTGTCAAATGATTATGTTAGTCTAACAAAATTCCCCTTTTCACTATTGGGGAAGCAAAGAAGTGGTTGAATGCTGAGCCAACAATTTCAATCCCAACTTTGGATGACTTGGCCTAAAAATTACTCATTTGATTCTTTCCATCTGGAAAGACTGCGAGACTGCACAATGAGATTATGTTCTTCAAACAGAAGCCAGATAAGAACCTCTATTATGTAGTGGTGAGGTTCAAAGATCTTTATCGAGACTGCCTGCATCATTAGAAGTACAATGAGGTATTAGCTCACACTTATGTTGAGGCACTTGATCACAACACAAAACTTTTGCTAAATTCAGTTGAAGGTAGTCAAGCATTGGAATTGACATATGATGAGCTTTATACCTTTTTGAATTGGATCGCACAAGGAAATCATGAGTGGTATTCTGACTTAAGAAATGCTACAAAGAAGGTTGTAGGCGTGTTGGAGATGGACCAATTTATTTCTATATCTGCTCATATTTCTACACTGCAAAATCAATTAACTACGTAATTCAACAATATAAAGTTGGGGGTCCCACAACGTATAACAACAGTTAATCCAATTCAGCAGATAAGCACTTGGTTCATAGCTTATGGTAGTTGTTGTCATTCTGCAAATATATGTGGTGCATATCCTGAGTCTGTGATGTTCATGGGTAATGATCAAAGGTGGAATTATGGTAACTCCTACAATCTAAAGTGGTAGACTCAGCCACTAAATCCATCATAGAACGGACAACAACACTAGTTTCAGCAGCAGAATCAGGCCACGGCTCAGACTAGCAATATGGAAGAGATGATAATGGAAATTATGGTTGCTCAAGCACAATTGGTAGAATATATAAAGAATCAATAGGCATATACACTGGATCAAAAATTGATTATAAAGAATCTGGAGTTGTAAATAGGTCAGATTACGTAGGCACAAAATTCCAGGCTTCAAGGTAGTTTGCTAAGTGATACTAAAAATCCTAAACAAGTAATGACAATCACTTTGAGGAGTCATAAGCAGCTCAATGAAGAACCTCCAAAGAAAAATAAGGAGGTACATGCAGAGTTAATTCCCCCACGGGTATCTGATAAAGTTGCTAAAAAGTCGAGGAAGTCAGAGTACTCTAAAAATAATATTGTTGAACTGGTGAAGTAGAAACTACCACTACCATTCCCACAGATGATTATATAATAAAAGGAGGATGCATGCTTTAAGAAGTTCTTTGTCATATTCAGAGATCTACACATAAACTTACCTCTTTTAGATGTTTTGTAGGTAATGCCTAGGTACACTAAGTACTTGAATGATATGGTCACTAACAAATTTAGGCTGTAGGATGTTGATATGGTAGCACTCACTAGGGAGTGTATCTTTTTAGTGATGCAGAAGATGACTATGAACCTTAAAGATCCTAGGAGATTTACTCTGCTAATTCAAATTGGCAATAGTGAGGTGGTCCACGCACTATGTGATTTAGGGCTAAGTATCAACTTTATGCCTCTATCCCTTTTTAACACCTTGGGTTTGGGGAAGCCAAGACCGAGCTATGTGGTACTCTACTTGGCAAACCAGACCCTAGCCCTTGTTGAGGAATCATTGAGGATATTCTAATCAGGATTGGTAAGTTTATTATTCTTGTAGACTTTATTATTTTAGATTTTAAGGCAGATGAAAGAGTGTCAGTCATCTTGGAATGTCCATTCTTAGTGATGGGAGAAGCTTTGCTAGATGTAAGAGAGGGCACGCTCACAATGAGATTGGATAATAAAGAGACGATTTTTAAAGTGTACAAACCACTCAACACACTATCCCACTATAAAGATTTGTGCATGATTACTGTGATTGAAGGGGATAAGTGTGGAGTGGTGGACTCTATTACATAAAAAACCACTACAGACTTCCTTATTGAGAAGCCCAAGATACAACCACATAAGACAGAAATGATGCATATTGATGAGCTTGAAAAGGATTTTGTTGAGAGAGTTGTTGACCTTTAGAGTTCATACTCGAGAGGCAAGAAAAGAATAAGAAGATGGTGTCCAAGTGTGAGAAAGAGGTTGAAGGAAAATAGATAAGTCAAATATTAAGTCGTGCTGCAACAATAAATCAGGTGCCGCTTGGGAGGCAACTCAAGTTAAGGTATGTTTTATTCTTAGTATTTCTAGTTCTTACATCACTGGTTTTTTGTTTTTGTTGAGTCATAGGTTGATGGAAAGTCTGAGTACCAGAAAACCCGAGCTAAGGTGCATAGTAAAGACTGGGTGTGGGGTCTCTTGACCCCCTTGATGTATAAGGATGCTACTAGCTAGGCCTAATGGCCTCAGGAAGTATTTCTATCTCTATTTTTAAGTATACTTTAGGGACAAAGTAGATTTTGAAGTGTGGGATGGGAAATTACCTATTTTAGAAGTAATTTTTAAATTTTTAGTGTTAGAAATAAGTGGGATGTTCTAGTTGGTGATATATTTGATTGCATAATGCATGTGTTTTTGTTGTAAAGAGCATGTTATTTTATGAATTACTACTTTTAAGACTCCTAGGCTCATGATTATGACACTTATACTTGTTGACTTAATGATTAAATTCATGTGGTTGTTTGGTTGAGAGTCTATAAGGATCCTACTTGAGTTGAGCATGTGCTATGTGCGTGTGAGGTGTTTGTATATTCCTTATTGCATTTGATGCTAGAACTTTCCTTATGTATGTGCAAAGCAAAATAAAGAGTGGGGTTTAGGAGATGATATAGGCATTTATTTAATAGCCTTCTTTATACCTTATTTTTACCTACCCTTGTGAATAATCCTTAAACCCAATTGAACCTTTATCTGATTTTCTTTGGTACCCTCATATTTAGCCTAATCCCGCTCTTTGATTAACCATAATTTGATCCAAAGCTCCTAAGCGCTTTAGTGTTAAATTAATTAAGTGAAAGAGTTGGAAATTCAAATAGGAGAAAGGTGAAATTGAAGCCCCAAAGTAATAGTTACTGGTGTGTACAATTGTTATGAGTTGTGGTTGAGAGTTAAGTTATGAAAAGAATAAAAAAATTCAAATTGAATAAGTTTTGTATAGAAAACACTCCCACCATAGTGTATGTAAATGAGCTTAGGAAGATGGGGTAAAACAACAGATATAGGTAGATAGACAAGGTGAAAAGTTTGTTTCTAAATGTGGAATGAATGAACTATGTGTTGTATTAAAGCGCTTTGGGAAGATAGTCACTATTCCTGATAAAAATAGTTCCTACCCATTCCTTAGACTACATTACAACCCATGAAATCCTACTTGATCCTGAGCTTTGCCACTCTTTTATTTAGTGGAGTGCTACACTAAGGTAAAACCTATGGTTCATCTTGTGAAACTTGTGAATTCTTTGTGAGAGTGAGTGTAATTTTATTCTTGTACCCATTCTGTTATAAATTGAATTTATGTGAGAGATTATGGGTAACTCTCTTGTTGTGAGGGAACATGTTTGATGATAGTTGGGTGATTTTTATGATGTCTTTGATTGAACAATTTTTATGAGTTTTCCAATGAGGTGAATCAATTTTTGAGTCTAGGATGTTTTGGAGTAGTATTCTTGAACTTTCAATTGTGTATAACATGCTTAGTGTAGTAACTTGCATTCTATGTAGTCATTGTAGTACTTGCATTAGTGTCTTACTTGTAGTCGAAGTGTGGATTCACCTCAGCTTATGATTCTTATCGTAGAGAGTTGTTCAAGGACAAATAAGGCTTTAAGTGTGGGGTGATGATCTGGGGTGGTTTTATGTACTTTAGTGTTGTTATCCTAGCTTATTTAGCCTTGTTTTGAGGACAACTTGTGTGTTTAATGTTCTAACAATGATATAATTTACTATCTAAGTGTTTAAGTATGTGCTTACAATGTTTAAGGTGTCTTTCAAACAAGTTTCTACTTAATTGGGTCACTTAGAGTTCAAATGAGAAAACTACTGTTACTAGCTTGAGCTAGGTGTTTTTCTAGTTAATCGCTATGGATTCCAATATGCGTGCTGAGTGCCTAAGGGTTTTATTGTGTGATTATGTGTGTAATAAATTTTTAATAATTTTCAAAGTGCAATTGAACAAAATCAAGATCTAAAATTAAGTAAAGACCAAAGTGGATGAAGACTTGCCTTAGGTTAAGTTTCCATTTCACCATTATGAATGTTTTGTTGTTTTGATCTTTAATCCATGGTGTATGATGATATATGATGCTTGATGAGTTGATTATGGTGATATATGGATGATATTCAAGCTTGAAATCAAAGGTAAATGACACCACAATGCTTAGGATTGAAGGGAAAGTGCACAAATAAGTTGGACATCAAGTTGAGACTTTCCAGTGAGGCCTCGCATAAGGGGTGTGATGCGACCCCTATTCTATATTTCCAAGACTCGTGATGAACCACCTATTTCACCATTCCAAGACTCTCATCGCAACTTTCACTCTCATGGACCATCCATCGCATCACGAGCCCAATTACACACACGGGCAATTCAGCCCACTATAAATACAACACTTGCACTTTGTGTTAAACACTTTTGACGTCTTAGAGATTTTGAGAGGGGATGATACTCACTTTCATTAGGTTTTATTTCTATTTACTTTATATTTTTAATAGATTATATCATGTATTCAAAAATCTTGATTACGGTTATATCTATTAGTGGCTAAACGCCCCCTTTCCGGGGTTAAGGACAAGAGAATGTTTACTTTCAACCGTTGGTCATCCTATGGCTCGGACGACGAGTCTTAGCATCACCTAAACACTAGTTGTCCATGTAAAGACTTCAGCTCTTGGAGATTTTTCTTCTTATTTTACTCTACTCACTTCCAACCCTATTTTCCTGCAAAATAAACACTAAAACACATCATATCTAATGAAATTGCCTAAGTACTTGCATACTTTCATAGTTTTAAGCATCGAAAATGCAATGAAACCATGGCACATCAATAGGATATCATTTACCCCAATAGTTTATATGGGTACTACCAAATAAAAATCTCCAATGCACCTCCTTAGCATCGATATGTGGATAACCGGATGGATAGTGGCTAATTTTGAGAAAAGGTCTAACTCGTAAGCATCTTCTCTAATGCACTTTACTATTTCATAATGTTAAATATATCAGGGACTAAGCTTTCCTTTCTTTACAAATCTCAATATTCCCTTTATTGAAAAGACCATCAAAAACACCCAATCACCTACTTACAACTTTACTTCACTTCTCCTCATATCTATTTATGATTTTTGACGACTTTGAGCAAATTTCAACCTTTAACAAATCAGCTATACTTTCTCCATAAATTTGAGAATAGAATCCAACCCATCCAAGGACACTTTTCCAACCTCGAACTGACCTACAGGTGATCATATCTACATTCGTAAAATACTTTGAATGGAGCCATCTGGATACTAGCATAATAACTGTTGTTTTAGGCAAACTCAATTAAGGGTAAATAATCATCTCAGTTTTTCTTTGAAGTCCATCACACAAGATCTCAACTTATATTCCAATGTTTGAATCTACGCTCAGCCTTACCATTTATATGCAGATGAAAAGTTGTACTAAGCTTCACATTTGTACCAAGACCCTTCTTAAATGATTTCCAAAATTGGGAAGTTAATTATGTACCTCGGTCTAAAATAATGGACAAAGGAATCCCATGGAGCCTTACTAATTTTTGAATATACATTTTAGCATAATCTTCCACAATGTTTGGGGCCTTAACTGGTAAGAAATAGTCTAATTTTGTCATTCGATCAGCAATGACCAAAATTGAATCATACTGACGTCTGGTGTGAGGAAGTCCAATAATGGAATATATATTAATGACCTCCTACTTCCAAGTAGGAAGACCAATATTCTGCAATGTAACTTAAGGACTTCAATGCTTAATTTTTACTTGCTGAGAATTGGGACACTTGGCCACATATTCTGCTAAGTCCCTTTTTATACTATTCCATCAATAAATTCCCACAGGTCGCGGTACATCTTAGAAGCCCTAGGATGAATTTAATACTTAGAATTGTGGGCTTCTACTAATATCCTTTCTCTCAATCCATCAACATTGGGAACACATAGAGACCTTGATATAGAAGGACACCATCGACCCCTTGGGAGAAAACCTAAACCTTCTATAGTTGAATTGCATCCAATATCTGGATAAGTATGGGATCAATACGTTGCTTCTATTTCACTTCCAACACTAAGGATGATTTTGAACTATTCTAAACAACTACACCCCATCATCCATATTAAGCAAAAGTACATCCAATCGGGCTAATTTTTGCACTTTCTTGGCCAGCTCCTGCTCTACCTTTCTCACATAGGCCACACTACCCATAGATAGTCTACTCAATATGTCTTTCACCATATTATCCTTACCCGAATGGTAGAGCACATTCATGTCATAATATTTTAATAACCCCATCCACCTTCTTTGACAAAACTTCTACTCCTTTTGTGTAAATACATACTGAAGAATCCTATGATAGGTGAATATATCAACATGTTCACCATACAAATAGTGTCTCTAAATCTTCAGGGAAAACACAATAGACGCTAACTCTAAATCCTGAGTTGGATAATTTTTCTCATGGTCTTTAAGTTCCCTAGAGGTGTAAGCTAATACATTTCCATTCTACATCAAAATAGAACCTGACCTAACTCTGGAGGCATCACAATACCCCATAAATACTTCTAAACCATCTAGCATAACTAACACTGATACAGAACTCAAACTATCCTTCAACTCTTGAAAGCTCCTCTTGCATTTATCTAACTGTATAAACTTCACTTTATTTTGTGTCAACTTGGTCAATGGTGTAGATATTAAGAAAAATCCCCCAATAAATCTCCAATAATAATCGGCTAAACCCAAAAGGCTTCAAATAATGGATAGAGTAATGGGCCTAGGCTAGTGCTTCACTTTATTAGTTTTCTGGGGGTCTATTTGAATACTTGCACCCAAAATCACATGTCCCGAAAAGGTAACAAACTTCAAACAAAATTCAGACTTACTAAACTTTGCATAAAGCTAACGATCCATGAGGGTCTACAACACCATTCATAAATAGTCTGCATGGTCCTCCCCACTCTAAGAATAAACAAACATATCCAAGTACTGCTTGAAGACCTTGTCCATTAAATCCATAAAAGTTGCATAAGCATTAATTATCCCATAATACATAACCACAAATAAAAAGTTACCATATTATATTATGGAAGCAGTCTTCAAAATGTCACGCTCCTTAACCTTCAGTTGGTGATACCCTGACCTGATATCAATCTTTGAAAACCCATAGTTAACCTGAAGCTGGTCAAATAAATCATCAATTTAGGGGATGGGGTACTTATTCTTAATGATGACCTTGATTAACTGTCTGTAATCTATACACATGTTGAGAGTACCATCCTTCTTGTGCACGAATAAGGATAGAGCACTCTATGAGGAAATGCTAGGCCTGATGAAACTGTAATTTAAGAGGTCCTTGAGCTACTCTTTCAAAATTTTAAGCTCAGTTAGGGCCATACGATAAGGAGGAATAAATATAGTCTAGGTATCTATAAGAAGATCAATTACAAGCATTATTTCTCTATTAGGAAGCACCCCAAATAAACACTCTAGAAGGACTGCACGAAACTCATTAACTACATAAACTGATTAAATGATTGGAATTTCAAACTTAGTTTCTTTAACTTGAACTAAATAGTAGATACACCCTTTTGATATTAACTTTCTATCTTTCAGATAAGGGATGAAACATCCTTTAGGAGAGACTGAACTACCCTTCCACTTGAGGATGAAGTCATAAGGAACTAAAACTTCACCACTTAGGTGTGACAATTGATCGATGCATAGAATGAATGGAGCTAATAATGCCCATAATAACATCAAAATTGATCATCTCTAGCTCTATTAAATTTTCTAAAGTGACCCTTTTGAGGACATTAATAGGGCACTTTTTGTATACCCGTCTAGCAATAATTGACTCAACCACTGTGATGGAACTAAGAAAGATTCAAAAAACTCTTGGTACGTACACCAAAATTCACAGCAATAAGTGGGGTCACAAAAGAGAGGGTTGATCCTATATTTAATAATACATAAGCATCAAGGTGAAAGACACAAAGCATACCAGTGACTACATATGTAGAGCTCTCCTACTCCTGGTAGAAAGGTATAGAAAAAAATGAGTTATAACATTAACCATCACTAATACTAGAATATTCTCCGTACTGTGGAGTTGGGTAGCCTAACTGAGTTGCTAAGTAGCGGACTGAGCCTAAGGGCAAACATCCCTATTTCTCGCTTAACTAAAGGGGTTGTCCCTTAACCTATAATCTATTTTTCCATAGCTATAGCAATTTTTTTTATCGACAAACACTCACCTTATGATTTCTACCATATCATATACAGGTTGGATAATTGGATCCCCCAAAAACACTACCCTAGGATCTAGAAGTCGATGTTCTTCCCCACTTTTCTTACTTTGTTATAGGTATAGGGGAACTACCTGAGGATGATGCAGGCACATATGAATAACCCTAATACTGAGAATGATTTCCCCCCCGTGACTTCTGCTGACTGTATTTAAATTATCTAATTTTAATCCTATTGTTTTCCATCTCTCTTCTTTTTAGTTATCAATCTCAATATGCAAAGCATGAGTCATCAATTGAGCAATAGACATATCTCCAATCAACATGGCAGTCCTACACTCTTTGACTTCCATGTCAGATAAACTAGTAACGAACTTACTCATATGAGCTCCAAAATCCGACAATAATTATGGTGCAAACTTAGCTAGCTAAGTGAAATTGAGGCACTATTCTTTCACCGACATTAAGACCTATCTAGCTTCATAAACTTCTCTACCTTATCCTGTCTTATCTCCCTAGGAAAGAACCTATTCAGAAAAATCACATGAAATACCTCCCAACTCATAGGAGTTGCATTCTCACCCCTGCCTTCTTTTAAAATAATAATCCAGACATAAGCAATATCCTTCAATTAATAAAAATCTAATTCCACACTTTCTTATTTACTAATATGCATAATAAGAGTAATTTTCTTCACCTTACTAATGAAACACTGAGGATCCTCATTCACTTATGAACCAAAGAACTCATGTGGGATCTTCCTTATAATATATTGAACTCGAGCTATAGCTAAGTTACCATTCTACTGAAGTAGGACTACTGTTGGCTGATTTCCCTTATCTTTTGTATTCACAACTTAACTTAACACTTGGAATGCAACCCAAAACTCAACATGAGAGACATTCTCATTTAGAGGGTCTGCAGGTAGTGACGTGCAACAACCCAAATTCTTTATCTTTTATAATTTTGGAAATTTTATCCTCACTGTCAATCTATAACTACTTCTTACGAGTCAAAATGAGTCTTGATGAGTTATAGGACCCTAATCATAGACTAACCAGTATGTGTGACTAAGTTTCTTATCGTGATTACTAGTGGCTTTTATCAAGTCATAAAGACTCCATGAGTTTCATGGTATAAATTATGGGGTGACCAATGTGAGGCCCAAATGGTTCTATCTTGAATATGACGTGGACCCTACAAGTCGTAAAGTCATAATACAAGTCGTATGATAGGAGTTGTAGAGTCAGAATTATGTGTTCCTAATGATACTATCTTGACTTTGACTCGTGGTAACGAGTCGTAAGGTCTCTTAACGAGTTGTTATGAGACCTGTAACGACTGACGATAATTTTTTAACTTCTAAGTTAAGGTCACTTTGGACATTTCCCTCTTTACCTGCTTAATACTCACAACCATAAAACACTCTAGGGGTGTTATTTTCAATTCTTTAGAACTCAAGGTACTCTCTCAAACTCTTTAAATTCTCCAAGGTTAAGATACTTAAGGTTTCCATAAAGTAAGTCATCCAAGAGATCAAGAGTTGATTTCTCTCCATAAATCTTGGTGTTTCAGGTATGCTACTCTTTCCCAATTATTACTTTATAAAAATCATGTATTTAAATGGTTAAATTGGATGGTTTCGACTGTGGCCTTTGATGTGGTTGAGGGTTTTGATATGGTTGATTCATAAATTGTTATCCCATGATTTATTATGCATTGTTTATGCTTTATTATTGGTTTTAAATTTGTGGGGTGCATAGAAATGGTGAATAAACTTAGGGGCCATGGTTTTCCTTAAATTAAAGTTTAGAAATTAGAATTGATTATGAAAAGTTGTGTTCCCTCTACCAATTTGTGCTAATGGCTTTGAATTGTGAACTTGTCACTTAGATGGACTTACTCAGTTATGTTATTGTATTTCATAAATGAGTAAGCAATGAACATGGATTTTGAAAGCCTTGTTGGCTATGATTTAATTTAATGAACGAAGGGTTTGAGGCATTCCCCTAATTTAAATTTATAAAATAAAGATTGTCGAGGCATTCCCCCAAGTTAAAGTGATTGTTACGGTATAGAGATAAACTTGCAATTATTACGGTATGACGATACCCATGGTGTGCCTTAATGATTGCTCATTGGTTAATAAATAGGTTATGTGAAACTTATTTTAAATTAAGCTTAATGGGGGTTATGTAGCGAAGCTGTGAGGGTGTGGGTCCTTGATGACTTGTACTAAAAACTCATGTTTACCGACATGAGAGTTGGTCTTGATGACCAGTGTGAATAGTTCACACTATTGATATATTTGTATCTTCGATTGATGTGGGGTCGAGGCATTCCCTGGTCTTCCTTAATACTTTTTTATTTATAATGGTTGAGCTACATAGTCCAGGATAATATTTTACTTCATGCTAAGCCTTGTTCCCTTTCCCAGCATATAATTATGCATGTATATAATAATGTTCACATGCTTTTAAATTGGATTTGATTTTGCGTTATTTTATTCCTATCCTTGTGTTACATGCCATTACTCAACCCACTAACCATCTTCAAACTCTATATTCCCATATGATGCAAGCATCGGAGATACATATATTTTTCCTACACAATTTAGATGGATCTGCTTGATTCGTTGGTCATTGGTGGTAAAGTGGTGAGCTTCTATTCTCTGGAAGATTTTGATATTTAATCAGTTTAATTTCACAGACTAGAGTTGAGAGTTTCTATTATTATTCACATTATCATTATCATTGTCATTGTCAGGGTAGGGGGTATGTCCCAACTTAGATTAGTTTTTGGTTTTATTAGAGGCTTTGTTGATATTGCTGTTGACTTGGGTGCTTATGGTTATTGGTTGTTGGATATTATGTTATCTTAGATTACTTTGAACATTGATATCTTACTTATCTTATTATATGTTTGGAATTCAGCCTCTATTGGGCATTGTGTTTAGTTTGACTAGGCAATAGGGGTATTCTCTGGTCCTCGGTGGACTTGAGATACCCATCCCATCTAGCCCCTTATTTGGGTCATGACAAAGTTGGTATCGGGGCCTAGGTTTGGTGTCATTAGGTGTCCATAAATTTATGTCAACTAGAGTCTCTTTTATAGATGTGTAGCGCTCTAGACTTATAAGGGATAGGCTATGAGGCATTTAGGAATATTTCCCTTTACTATGATCTACTATTGGGCTATAAAGTCTAAGGTCTTGAAATCTTCTCTAATTACTGTTTGTTTGCTTTTTAGATCATGCCTCTGATGTTTGTGGAAATTTCTCTGTCCCACTTGAGGACAATATGGATGGGGCTCATCCTACTCAGAGAGTTCAGACTTGGTATTGGATTACTGCTTTTGATTGCCCTAGTAAAGTTCCATCGGTCCCCACTAATTTTTCTCTCACTAGTAAAACTTCTATTTGGTCACCATAAAGAGATATTACCAATATTGTGTTCCACCATTCCATTCGTCTGTTGACCTAGTTAATGACATCTCAGTTATGTCAGTCGGGTGTTGTTGGTGCTTTTGTGAGCTCATTTGAGGCCACTAAGGTTGTCCTATTAATGAGGTTGAATCCTTTGATCTTTACTAGCTCAAAGGTTGAAAAAGATCCACAAGGGTTCATATATGAGATGGAGAAGATTCTCTATGTAATGCATGTTTCTGACTCTACAGGCATGGAATTTGTTGTATACCGCCTAAAGGATTTGGTGTATCAATGGTATGAGTGCGATCAGTCTAGGCGAGATAATGTGGAGTTAGCATTGTGGGAGGATTTCTCTATCGTATTTCTTAACTATTTTTTTCTTAGGATTTGAGTAAGGCAAAGGCTAAGGAGATCCTAAATTTAAAGCAAAGAAAGATGACTGTGAAGGAGTATTCCTTGAAGTTTTATCAGTTGTCCCATTATGCTCCTAAGCTAGTATCTAATATGAGGGAAAAGATGAGGAAATTTTCTTTGGGTTTGTCTCCAAACTTATTGTTAGAATGTAAGGCCTCCTTATTAAACAGTGACATGGATATATCTAGGCCTGTGGAGTATATGTAACAAGTGAAATATGAAAAAATATAAACAAGCCAAAATAAGGGAGAGGCAAAGTAAAAGATCTAGGTTTTCTGAGCAAGGTGGTGGATAGCAGAATAGTGGAAAAGATGGCAGGCAATGGTCTAAAAAGAAGTGGTGAACTTATGGTTCATATTCTATGACTAATTCTCTATATCCTAAGACATCTAGTGATCACCATTTTTAGAAAAACAGTGGATTTAAGGCACAGGGTGCCCACTCTTAGGCCAGTAGGGCTCAGTCGGTGCCATCTTATCCCTCTTGTTATTTTTATGGATAGGTACATTATGGCTTTTGTTATGAGTGAAGGGATAAATATTTCAGATGTGGTCAGCCTGTCCACATTCAGAGGAACTTTCCTTCAAGCAATTTTTCTATAGGAGAAAATAAGGTTCCTATGGCTACCTTTTTTGCTTCCACAACAAAAGGTTCTACTTCTGGCTTTGGCACTAGTTAAAATTGTTTGTATGCTGTTTCCACTTGTCATGATTCTAAGGTATCTATTAATGTTGTTACTAGTATGTTAGAACTCTTTTCTCATTATGTATAATATCTACTTGATCCCAGGTCTACTCTATCATATGTGGCCCCTTACATGGCTATTCATTTTGGTTTTGATCTCGAATATAATTCTGATCCTTTTTTTGTGTCTACCTAGGTGGGCGACTCTATTATGCCTAGGGGAGCTTATAAATATTGTGTAGTATCAATTTATGATAGGGAGACATTAGTGGATCTAATAGAGTTAGACATGATAGATTTTGGGGATGGATTGGTTGCACTCGTGCTTTACATCTCTTGATTGTCGGACCTAAAGGGTCATTTTTTAATTTCCAAATAAACTGATGGTTGAGTGGAAATGTAGTTTCTTAATCCCTATGGAAAGGTTCATTTCGTATCTTAGATCCTGGAAGTTTATTTCAAAGGGGTATCTACCATTTAGTGGATGTTAAGAATTCTAGATCCAAAGGTCCTTCATTGTAGTTTTCCTTGTGGTCTGTGAATTTCCAGAGGTATTTCCTGATGATCTTTCTGGTGTTCCTCTAGATAAGAAAATTGATTTTTGTATTGATTTTTTTCCGGACACTTGTCCTATCTCCATCCCTCTGAATAGAATGGATTTGGATGAGTTGAAGGAACTTAAGGAGCCATTGAAACATCTTCTAGATCAGGGTTTTATCTGTGCTATTATTTCTCCTTGGGGTGCTCTGGTTCTCTTCATGCATAAGAAGGATGGGTTCCTTCGGATGTGTATCATCAGTTATCATCAGTTGAAGATCAGGGAAATAGATATCCCTAAGAAAGCCTTTCGAACCTGGTATAGTTATTTTAAGTGTTTGGTGGTGTCCTTTGGTTTGAAAAATGCCCTAGTGTTATTCGTGGATCTTATGAACTAGATCTTTTGTCGGTTCTTGGATTTATTTGTGATTGTATTTACTGATGATATTTTGGAATATTCCAAGAGTGAAGTGAATCATGTCGATCACCTTAGTATAGTATTGTAGACCCTTAAGGAACAGTGACTATATGCAAAATTCTCTAAGTATGAGTTCTAGTTGAATGCCATGGCTTTTTTTGGTCATGTTGTTACTAGTGAAGGGATCATGGTGGATCTACAAAAAGTTGTGGTGGTTAAGAAGTTGCCTAGACCCATGACTCCAATTGATATTTGAAGTTTCTAGGATTTAGCCCGTTAATATAAGAGGTTTGCGGAAAGTTTCTTTTCTACTGCTGCCCCATTGACTAAGTTGACTCAGAAGACGGTGAAGTCTATTTTGTCCAGATGCTTGTAAGGGTAGTTTCAAGAAGCTGAAAGATAAGTTAACTTTAGCTCCAGTTTTGACCATATTCGAGGGTACCGATGGCTTTACTGTTTATTATGTTGCATCTAGGGTGGGAGTAGGTTGTGTGATAATGCATCATGGTAAGATGGTTGCATATGCTTCTAGGCAGTTAAAGGTGCGTGAGAAGAATTATCTGATCCATGATTTGGAATTGCTGGTTGTGGTTTTTGCTTTGAAGATTTGGCATCACTATTTGTATGGGTTTCATGTTGACATCTTCTTTGACCATAAGAGTTTGTAGTATATGTTCAATCACAAGGATTTAAATCTTAGATAGAGGTGATGGCTTGAGTTGCTCAAGGATTATGATATGAGTATTTACTACCATCCAGGTAAAGCTAACGTGGTTGTTGATGCTCTTAGAAGGTTGTCCATAGGAAGGTTATCTCACGTTGATGAGGAGAAGTGAGGATTGGTAAATGATATTCACCATTTGGCTAATCTTGAAGTTTATCTCTTGGACTCTAAGGATGGTGGTGAATTTATGTACGAGGTAGGGAAGTCATCCCTTGGTGCTATGGTAAAGAAGAAATAGGTCTTTGACCCTATCTTGATGTAGATCAAAGATGGTGTAGGTCACCAGAAGGTGATGGCTTTTGAGATTGGTGGTGATGGTATCTTGAGGTACCAAGGTAGATTATGAGTTTGTGATATTGATGGGCTGCGAGAGAGGATCTTGGGTGAGGCTCATGGGTCGAGGTATACTATTTATCCTAGTTCTACAAAGATGTATCATGACAAGAGAAATTTATTGATGGAATAACATGAACAGGCATGTGGACAACTTTTTGGCTAAGTGCTTGGTTTGTCAGCAAGTAAAGATGGAGTACTTGAGTCTTGGTGGGTTGTTTCAAGATATAGAATTGCACATGTGGAAATAAGAAGTGATTAATATGGTTTTTGTTACTGGTGTTCCTCGGTCTCACCATCAATTTGATTCTATTTGGGTTATCCTAGATAGGATGACTAAGTCTGCTCACTTTTTGTAGTGAAGACTAACTATTCGGTAAAAAATTATTCTAAGATCTTCATTGAGGAGATAGTGAAGTTTCATGGTGCTGTAATTTCCATCATATCTGATCGAGATACTTAGTTCTCATCTCACTTTTAGTGTTCCTTTCAGAGAGGTTTGGGGACTAAGGTGAACCTTAGCATCAGTTTCTACCCTCAGACGAATGGACAGGAGAAGAGGATGATATAGACTTTGAAAGATATGTTAAGGTCTTCTATGATCGATTTTGGTGGTTGTTGGTCAACCATTTACCTCTCATCGAGTTGAAGTATAAGAATAGCTATCATTCTAGTTTTGGGATGGCTCCGTTTGAGGATTTGAATGGTAGGAGATGTAGGTTTCCTATTGGTTAGTTTGAGGTCAGCGAGAATAGGTTGTATAGTCCTAACTTGGTTCACCAATCTATAAAGTAGGTGATGGAGATTCAGGATATTCTTAAGGCCACCCAAAGTTACCAAAAGTACTATGCAAATATAAGGAGAAGGGGCCTGGAGTTTGATGAAGATGATTTGGTGTTCTTGTAGATGTCTCCCATAAATAGTGTGATGTGGTTTAGAAAGAAGGGGAAACTCAATCCTAGTTATATTAGTCCATACTGTATTTTGAAACAAGTAGAAAATACGACTTATTCTAGTCTTCCATGTTTCGATGTTGAAGAAGTGTGTGGGTGATCCATCCTTGGTTGTTCCTTTGGAAAGTGTTGGAGTCTCTGATTCTTTTTCTTATGAAGAGGTCCTGATTGAGATTTTGGATTGGCAAGTCCGCCGCTTGTGAGCAAAGGACGTGGCTTTGGTAAAAGTTTTATGGAGGAACTAAAAGTGTGAAGAAGCTACTAGGAAATCCGAGGAGGACATGAAGACCAAATACCTATTCTTTTTTACCGCTTCGGATAATCATGCTTGAGGTATGTGTATACCTTAACATCTTTCTTTTCTAACCTTTTTAAGGGGAATTGTGATTTCATTTATATCCTTGTTTTTTATCTTTTTTAAGGGAAAGTCCGATAGTGTTTGGAGTCAAATCATAATAATGAATATCTTGTCCTGTCATTCGAGAATGAATAATATTAAGTGGGGGAGAATGAAACACCTCAGATTCTTGCTCGTTGAAAATTTCTTAAATTTTATCCTCACTGTCCAGACTATGACTCCTTCTTGCGAGTTGCAGGGAGTCTTGACGAGTCACAGGACCCTAATCATAGCCTGAAAAGTGTGTGTGGATAATTTTTATGTCCTGATTATGAGTGTCTTCTAATGAGTTGTAAAGACTCTATACGAGTGGAATGGTACAAATCATAGGGTGACATGTGTGAGGACCAAATGGTTTTGTCTTTGATTCGTCTTAGACCCTACGAGTCATAGGGTCACGATACGAGTCTTATGATGGGAGTCAAAGGGTCCATAGTATGTGTGCCTAATGACACTTTGTTGACTACAACTCATGGTAACGAGTCGTAAAGCGTCTCAATGAGTCATTACGAGACCCATAACGACGATGACAATTTTTTCAGCTTTTAAGTTGAGGGCACTTTGAAAATTTCCCTCTTTACCCACGACAATAAAACAACCTTGGGACGTTATTTTAAACACTTTCACACTCAGAGCACTCTCTAAAACTCTCTAAATTCTCCTAGGTCATGATACTTAAGTTTTCTAAGTAGTAGGTCATCCAAGGACTCAAGGGTTGATTTCTGTATATAAATCTTGGTGTTTTAGGCATGTTACTCTTCCCCAATTATTACTTTATGAAAAACATGTCTTTAAATGGTTTAATTGGATGGTTTCAAATGTGGACTTTGATGTGGTTGAGGGTTTTGACATGGTTGATTCTTAAATTGTTATCCCATGATTATTTATGCATTGTTTATGCTTTATTATTGGTTTTGAACTTGTGGGGTGCATGGGAATGGTGAATAAACTTAGGGGACATGGTTTTCCCCAAATTGAAGTTTGGAAATTAGAATTGGTTAAGAAAAAATGTGTTCCTCAACTCATTTGTGCTAATGGCTTTGAATTGTGAACTTGTAACTTGGTTTGACTTAATCACCTATGTTATTGCATTGCATAAATGATTAAACAATGAACATATATTTTCAAAGCCTTGTTGGCTGTGATTTAATTTAATAAACAAAGGTGTCGAGGCATTCCCCTAATTTTCATTGATAAAATAAAGGGGGTCGAGGCATTTCCCTAAGTTAATATGATTGTTATGGCATAGAGGTAAGCTTACAAGTGTAAGGGTATGATGATGCCCATGGTGTTCCTTAACGGTTGGTTCATTAATTAATAAATGGGTTATGTGAACCTTGTTTTAAATTGGGCTTAATGGGGGTTATGTTGAGAAGCTATGGAGGTGTGGGTCTTGGATGACTTGTACAAGAAACTCATATTTTCTGATATGAGGGTTTGTCTTAATGACCTATGTGCATAGTTCATGCAATTGATATATTTGTATCTTGGATTGACGTGGGTTTGAAGAATTCCCTGGTCTTCCATGATACCTTTGGTTCATGCGGCTAATACGCATTAGGGCCCTTTCAGCAAGGTGAGCTGAAGCCATATAGCCCGTGCATGCCTTTTTATTACGGTTGAGCTACATAGTCCAGGATAATGTTTTACTTCATGATAATCCTTGTTCCCTATCCCGGCATATAATTTGTGTATGTATATGATGATGTTTACATGCTTATAAATTGGATTTGATTTGGCATTATTTTATCCTCTATCCTTGAATTACATGCTAGTACTCAACCAACTAACCATCTTTGGTCGCTGTATCCCCACATGATGCCGGACACGAAGATACATATACTTTTCTTACATAGTATGAGGTGGATCTGCTTAGTTCATCGTGGTTGGTAGTGAAATGGTGAGATTTCATTCTCTGAAAGACTTAGTCATATCATCAGTTTTCTTTTGTAGACGGGAGTTGAGAGTTCCTATTATTATTTACATTATCATTCTCACTGTCATTGTCATGGTCGAGGGCATGTCCCAACTTTGATTGGTTTTCGATTTTGTTAGAGGCTTTGTGGAAATTGTTGTGGACTTGGGTGGTTTTGATTATTATTGGTTGGATATTTAGTTATATTAAATTCCTTTACACTTTTATATCTTACTTATCTTTTTATATTTTCATAATTTAACCTCTTTTGGCATTGTGTTTGAGTTTACCGGGAAATAGGGGTGTTCTTTGGTCCTCGATGGACTTGAGATACTAGTCCCGGCTAGGCCCTAGTTCGTATTGTGAAAAAGTTGGTAATAGAGTTTAGGTTTTGTGTCATTGGGTGTCCATAAATCTGAGTCAAGTAGAGTCTCTTTTATGAGTGTGTAGTGTGCCACACTTACAAGGGAGGGGCTATGAGGCATTTAGGACTGTTTCCCTTTCTTGTGATCTACTATCGGGCAATAGAGTCTAAAGTTTTGAAATCTACTCTAATTCCCATTTGTTCGCTTTTCAGATCATGCCTCCCAAAAGTTTTGATGTTCATTGAAAATCCTTTGTCCCGATTGAGTACAATATTGTAACGCCCTGAGTCTGTACCCCGGACGCTATACGGTGCTCATAATCCTGAAGGACCACAAGCTAACCCATGACTGGTACTTGCTGCAATAACTGAACAATAATACTGAATAATATATGGAATTAGGTGGAAATCATGCCATAAGGTTCAATCTATAAATAATACTGAAAAAGTTATCACAAATACCCAAAACTGAAAGACAAAACTGAAATCTAAATAACTATCTGAAATACTTTAGTCAGGGAAGCCTTTAACTGTCTAATCTGTGGAGTTGATGGGACAAGTCCCCAGCTAAGTCCGTCTACTGACATAAACTAAAATACTGTAAATAGTAATCATGTCCTTGAACTATTAAGACTCACCACTATGTTGAATGCTGAAAGTCTAGTCTACTGAGGGAGCTCTGGAGCCCGTGCATTGGAATATATGATATAAGACATCATAGAACAAAAAGCATGCGTCAGTACTTTAAATGTGTTGGTATGCTCAGTAAGGTAGGCTAATATGCATGGGTTCATATGCATGTATACGTATACTGTAACTGAAATCATGATAACACTGAACACTGAGTCTGAATATTGATCAACTGATTAACTGGAGGACTGATACTGTACTACAGATAACTGGATGACTGTACTGACAGTCCTGAATTCTGAGAAACTATACTAAGTACTGTACTGAGCTGAGTTGGGTGACTATATTTGATAGTCCTGAATCTGTAGAACTGAACTGAGTTCTATTCTGAGACTGAGACTGAAACTGAGACTGTGGGAATTAATCATCTAACTAATATGCCCCTTCTCTAACTGATTTGGTGTCCAACCTGTAACCCTAGTTGGAATGGTGTCAATACCATGCCATGGGTAAGGACAAACAATGAGTTAACCCTCTCTAATAGGAAGCTCTTTTGTCAACCCTTGCTGGCAGGATAACTCAGGTAAGAAGTATCAACCCTCATAATATCTAGCAGGAAGATATCTCAACCTACGCTGGCTACATAGTTCTATAATGCAGGGATTGCTTCTAGGGGTCAAACCCTCTGTTGGCAGGAATAACCCCATCCCTGGGTTAACTTAGTGCTGAATCCTACTCCCAACTGAAAGGAAACTGAACTGAATTCTAGTGAACTAGGTTGGATTGGACTGTTGCTGAGATCATTATTTAGCCATACTGAATTGAGTTTATTGAATTCCATTGACTGATGGAATACGACTGAATTCTGTTAGCTGACAGAGTTTATTGAGGTCTGAGCTGAATACTGAATTAGACTGGACTCATACTGAATCTACTAAGTTTCCCTGAGTTCTTTAACTGAATGAGAATACTACTGATCGTGACGTGACTGATACTATTCTATAACTGACCATGTCTCTAGACAAGCAGCTAAATTGTTGGGTACAAGTACCCCCAGGACTCGATAGCATAAATTAAAAGACATGGCATAAACATGAAATATGTAAACTATGAACTTGATCATTATTCATTCATTGGGGCATTTTAACAAGCACTTGCAAGATATATCTTGCAAATAGGCTATCTTGACATGAATACTTGCTCTTATTAGTTCACATAAACAATTCATCAAAAACTTGGAAGGCATAGAATATGCACATAACACTAATCAACATGTGAGCAAACAAATTCAAATATCAAATTCACAATTTGAAGACATTAACATGGTCTCACATGATAAGACTTATAAATCAATAAACCCCACATAAAACTTAGCATAAAACATGGATTTGAAACTCAAATAATTATTATAAACATGAATTTTATCAAACCCATCATGGTATTCATAAAATCCATATAATTGAAGTTTAAAAACTGATTCTTCGACTCCAAGGGTGGAAGAGACCCTTGGATAAACACTTCACATACCTTTGTTGAAGAATTTCTGAAAGTTTATGGTTGAATCTTTAGTTCTTGATTGTAAATTGGATCTTCTAGGGTTTTGTTCTTCAGCAAATTTGAGAAAGAAAGACTATATTTTCTCTATAGGGAGTTTAATTTTGTGTTTTGGAGGCTGAGGGTTGAGTTAAAAAGACCTAAATACCCCCAAGAACGCAGTCTTTTAATGACTAAAAATTGGGCTACCGATGCGTAGGTCGATGCGGTGCATCGATGGAATCGACGCGATAGCAAATGCATCGAGCCATATTCGCATCGATTTATTGGAATTAAATTCTAGTAGCTGGGGAAAATATCAATCAATGCGATAGTCGACGCGGCGAGCCAAGATCGTATTGATCCACTATTTTAAGATTATAAGGGGCTTCAAACGAAGTTCAAAAAATCCAAAACTTGTTCGGAAACACCTATGGACATTCTTGATCATGAATCAACCTAAACATCAATATTTAATGGACTTAAAGTTCGCAAAATAAGATTTCCAACCTTCGTAGGCTAAAATAACACTAAGTCTGAGTACTTAGTTAAAATATTCTAAGTCTGGGACCCCTTGACAAGCCTAAAGAACTGAATTAAGCTTAGGATTTGGCGGGGTCTTACATTATCTCCCCCTTGGGAACATTCATCCTTGAATGAGACTGCTGAGACTGAGAATACTTAAAGACTAACTTACTTACTGGACGTGAACATCTGGAACACGACTATATGACTGATATTACTGGTATTCTGAATTATCATACTGAACATGCATATCTGATGCATGAGTATAGATGAACATGATTCATGAATGCGTGACTGGTATTACTGATAAATTGACTCTATATACTGAACATGCATATTTGATGCATGGATACGTAATTGAACTGGCTCATGAATGCATAACTGTACATGCAATAGTAATTAATACTAAGTTTGTAACTAAAATCTGAATATTGAACTGAATAAACTTAAGGAAAACTATTACCTTGAGCTGAGTCTGGATTAGCGGAGAATAGATGAGGATACTTTGTTTGCATGTCTGCTTCTTCTTCCCAAGTAGCTCCCTCAACGGACTGATTTCGCCAAAGAACTTTGACTAGAGGAACTTCTTTGTTCTTCAGTCTGCATACCTGATAGTCAAGGATTTTGATAGGGATCTCTTCATAAGAGAGGTTGTTCTAAATATCTATGATCTCTATAGGGAATACGACTGTTGGGTCATCTACGCATTTCTTTAGCAAGGGGACGTGGAACACTGGATGAACTGAAGATAGATCTGAAGGCAACTCAATCTAGTAAGCTGCCTTTCCAAAACGGCTGAGAATCTGGTAAGGATTGACATATCAAGGAGTAAGTTTCCCCTTCTTGCCAAACTTCTTCACTCCTTTCATAGGAGAGATTTTCAGATACACAAAATCACTATTCTCTAACTCGAGATCATTTACTGTACACACATGAACGGGAACATGAGAACATACTGAGCCTGAAATATATACATGGGTTGAGTATCTTGGGCCGAACTAAGCCCCTAAATACGTGGCTTACGGCTGAGATTGGAACTTGAGGGTCAACCTATGAGTACCCACTATTCCAATTGAATTTGTTACGTGTAGAGAAACTGGAAAGTTTAGGGAATGAAAGATTGTGGGTTATAGTACATCTCCCCCTTGGGAAATTATGTCCCTTGAAGAATACTGACTTAGCTAAGATACTGAGAAAAAAGATGGGACGATGCACTGGGCACCTATGAACTGAGTCATGACTGAGTATCTGGGATCCAAAATTGAGACATGATACATGAACTGAGCTGATCACACAACTACCTAGTTTCCCCATCTTGGAACAGTTACATTCATGAGACTTCAGATAGTGTGACTAGTGGGGAAAGTTGGGAGATAAAGCCATACGAATTCGTCCACCCGACTGCAAAACTAAATTTCTGGCTTTACGAACTAACTTGTGCTGAAAACTCATGCTTGACTGGAGCATTTCCTTGACACTCTTTCTATAGAGTTTCTAGTGACTTTAGGGAGTAAAAAATCTTTTCCTAGGATGAATAAAATGTTTGAATAAGAAGTCACATTCTAGCTAAATCTCTGTAATATGTGGTAAGGACTACGAAACCTCATTAAGATAGAGTGACTAAGCCTCATGCACTGCTACTAAGATTTTTAAAATTAGACATATCCCTTGGATAACCTCTGAACTATACTTTCTACCTTAGCACGATGCTCCACCTAAGACTACTAAAAATAGTCACATGGGCGTTGAGCACGAATGCATGAACATACTGTCTTATCTGATTAACTGGATGGCTGATAGCTGAATACTGGTCATGCAAGATCGAACTATTCTTAGTCTAAATAACTGGGCTAAAATTGTAGAGTATTAAGCATATGAGGTAAGGACTGACTGAGTAACATAAGACAACTGAGCATGAATTTATGGAGGACTATATTATTTGAAAGTGCAAGACCAAACGTATAACATGGTTTCAAAATAGTCTGTAAACTAAGGTAATGAAATATTGATATCTGAATAACTGATAACTGTACACTATGGTCAAGCAAACCTAAAACTAAACTGAGTTACTGATTTGATTACTAGACTTGGGTTGGATTGTGATTGTAACTAAGATGGTAACTGAAACTGTGATTGAGACTATAACTAGGACTCTTACTAAAACTGAATACTGAGTTCTGATAATTGGATACTGGTAACTGAGGTTTAGACTAATACTGAAGTACTGGATTCTGATGGCTTAGCAACTGATAACTGATAGCCATGGTCCTGTAGAACTTTCTTAGTTCTTTGTTGAATTCTGAGGCTTAATACGTATTACTGAGTACTGAATACTATAACAGACTCGACACTTAACTGAGGCCTGAGAAATAGAATATCAGCATCTTGAGTGGATCTACCAAAAGATCTAGGCTGAGGATATACATGTCATCATCTAAATTTAGCCGATTCGTTAGGAGGGTAGCATGAGTCATGGGTACTGAGCCCACTGTAAAGCATGGCATGCATACATAAGTCAGGAGATACATGACCTAAGTCTGGAGTTTATGTGTTCATGGAACGCGATTCGTAACACTGAGTAAACTAGAACTCCTATACGGGGAACTGTAAGCGTAGAGTTGACAGGAGCTATGATCATAGGGCTGACATGTAAGACATGAATAGATACCCTAATAACTGATAGACTTTGAGAGTCTAAAGTATGATTAAGAGATAATTTGCATGATCATTTTTGCTATGAGAATAGAAAAGAATGTCATCAATAAAGACTATGAAAAACATGTCCAAGTACTGCTTGAACTCATGGTTTATCAAGTCCATGAAAGCTTCTGGGGCATTGGTAAGACCAAAAGACATGACTAAGAATTAAAAGTGACCATACCAAGTTCTGAAGGTTGTTTTTGAGATGTTACATTCCCTGACTCTGAGCTGATGATAGCCTGATCTGAGGTCTATCTTCGAGAAATAACTGGCACCCTGAAGTTGGTCAAACAAGTCATCAATTCTGGGAAGTGGATACTTGTTCTTGATCGTTACTTTATTTAGCTGACGGTAATCTATACACATTCTAAGAGTATCGTCTTTCTAATGCACGAATAAGACTAGTGCGCCCTACGAGGACATACTGGGTCTGATGAATCCTTTATCTAAGAGATCCATTAACTGTTTCTTTAATTCTCTGGGTTCTATTGGAGCCTTTCTATATGGCGGAATAGAGATGGGCTGAGTATCTGGGAGAAGATCAATTGCAAAATCAATTTCCCTTTTCAGAGGAACTCCGGGAAGATATTTGGGAAACATATCTGTGAACTCACATACTATTAATATTGATTCAAGAGTAGGGGTTTCTGAGCTAGAGTCTTGGACTCAAACGAGATGGTAGACACATCCCTTATATATCATCTTTCTAGCCCAAAGGTAAGAAATAAGTTGACCCTAAGTGCTGAAGTACAACCTTTCCACTCTAGGACGGGTTTATTCGGAAACTGAAACTGGACAATTTTATTTCTGCAGTCGACTGAGGTATAGGAAGAATGAAGAAAATCCATGCCGAGAATGACATCAAAATCAGTCATCTCTAATTCGACTAAATCTGCTGAAGTGACTTTCTGAGATATCATAACCGGACAGTTCCTATATACCCGTCGGTCTATGATAGACTTACCCACTGGGATAGAAAATGATAAGGGCTCTGCTATAATTTTGGGACCGACTCCGAAATCAACTGCTATATATGGAGTAACAAAAGACAAAGAAGTTTCTGGATCTAGCAAAGCGTAAACATGTAAATGAAAAACTTGTAACGTACCAGTAACCATATCAGGAGAACTTTCCTGATCATATCGGGACTAAAGAGCATAGAGTCTATTTGGGCGCTGCCCACTGGGGGCATTGGATGAGGCACCCTGCTGATTTAGGAGATCAGACTGTGCTGGGGAGTTATGCTAACTTTGTGAACCCACCTGAGGACACTGTCTAACTCTATGGACTAACTTGCCACATCCGAAACACATATTTCTTCTAGCTATGCAGATACCATGGTGGTTTCTATCACACTGCTGGCAAAGAGGATTTGTTCAGCCAAATTTTGGCCTAGATATTTTGGAACTATTATTCTTTCTCCCTTCTTTATTATGCCTTTTCTCCCCACTCTGTAGATCATGATCCATAAGCCTTGATAGGATAATGTCCAGCTGATTGTTCTGAGCAACTACTGAATAAGCTAAGGCGGTGAAAGCAACTCTAAATTCAGAGTGGGAGGCATGCTCATTCAGGGGATCTGTCTAAATGGGTGGAGGGGCTGACTGATCCTTATTACTTCTCTTATTAGCTTCTCTGGAAGGCATGTTCTGGAAGCATAAGAAAGAGAGGAATTAAACTAAGAGTTTAAGTTAAGCTTGTTCTCACTTGTACGATATGAATACTGAAAAAAGGAAAACTTTTCCTAAAACATCTCGTAGCCTCCTGTTCATAAGTGTGGCACACAACACACCCATGAAAAAGACTCAAATATATGCGGCTTTAAGACTTCATAGGATACTGTTGAACCTTAGGCTCTGATACTAAGTTTGTAATGCCCCGAGTCTGTACCTCGGAAGCTACACGGTGCTCATAATCCCAAAGGAGCATAAGCTAACCCATGATTGGTACTTTTTGTAATAACTGAACAATAATACTGAATAATATGTGGAATTAGGCAGAAATTATGCCATGAGGTTCAATCTGTAAATAATACAAAAAGAGTTATCACAAATACCCAAAACTAAAAGACAAAAATTGAAATCTGATTAACTATCTGAAGTACTCTAGTCTGGGAAGCCTCTAACTATCTGAACTATGGAGTTGATAGGACAAGTCCCCAACTAACTCTATACTAACATAAACTAAAATACTGTAAATAGAAATTATGTCCTCGAACTATAAGGACTCACCACTATGCTGAATGCTGAAAGTCTGGACTACTGAGGATGCTTTGGAGCCCGTGCATCAGAACTTATGATATAAGACATCATAGTGCAAAAATTATGCATCAGTACTTTAAATGTATGGGAATGCTCAGTGAGGTAGGCTGATATGCATGGGTTCATATGCATGAATACGTATATTTTAACTAAAATCGTGATAATACTGAACACTGAGTCTGAATACTAATCAATTGATTAACTGGATGATTGATACTGTACTACAGATAACTAGATAACTGTATCTGTCAGTGTTGAATTCTGAGGAACTATACTGACTTCTGTACTGAGCTGAGTTGGGTGATTATATCTGATAGTCCTGTATCTGTAGAACTGAACTGAGTTCTCTACTGAGACTATTGGAGGTAATCATCTAACCAATATGCCCCTTCTCTAACTGATTTGGGGTTCAACTTGTAACCCAGTTGGAAGGGTGTCAATACTGTGCCACAGGTAAGGACAAACTATGAGTTAACCCTCTCTGACAGGAATCTCTTCCGTCAACCCTCGCTGGAAGGAAAACTCGAGTGAGAAGTATCAACCTCATAATATCTGCCAGGAAGATATCACAACCTACACTGTCTGCGTAGTTCTGTACCACACGGATTTCTACTAGGGGTCAAACCCTCGGCTGGCAGAAATGTCCTTATCCCTTAGTTAACTCGATGTTGAATCCTACTCCCAACTGAAAGGACACTGAACTGAATTCTAGTCTAAACTAGACTGGATTGGATTGTTAATAAGATCATTATTTAGCTGTAATAAACTAATTTTACTGAATTCTGTTTACTGACGAAATACTACTGAATTCTGTTAGCTGACTGAGTTTACTGAGGTTTGAGATGAATACTGAATTAAACTGGACTCATGCTGAATGTACTGAGTTTCCCTGAGTTTTATAACTGACTGAGAGTACTAATGATCATGACGTGACTCATACTGTTCTATAACTGACCATGGCTCTAGAAAAATAGCTAAATTCTCGGGTACAAGTACCCCCAGGACTCGATAGCATAAATTAAGAGACATGGCATAAACTTGAAACATGTAAACTATGAACTTGAGATCATTCATTCATTGGAGAATTTTAACAAATACTTGCATGATATATCTTGCAAATAGGCTATCTTGACATGAAAACTTACTCTTATTAGTTCATATGAACAATTTATCAAACACTTGGAAGGCATAGAATATGCGCATAACACTAATCAACATGTGAGCACACAAATTCAAATATCAAATTCACAATTTAAAGGCTTTAACATGGTCTCACATGATAAGACATATAAATCAATAAACCCCACATGAAACTTAGCATAAAACATGGATTTGAAACTCAAATAATCTCTATAAACATGAATATTATCAAACCCATCATGATATTCATGAAATCCATATACTTGAAGTTTAAAAACTGATTCTTGGAATCCAAGGGTGGAAGAGACCCTTGATAACGCTCAATCTACAGCTCTCATTTGAGTGTAAAGCGGTCGTTAGCAAATATAGAACCCAACCTGGGTTGGGTGTCGATCCCACAGGGAATAGCTTGGCCAACAAGTAAGTAAAATTACTAAACTTTTGGTGCAAGTCTCGTAAGAAGGGGGGATTCTTGTTTTGCAAGTAATGTAAACAAAAGCTGAAAATAATAAAGTAAAAAGAGAGAGATTGTTACGTTGGTTGTAAACAATGAGAATTGAAGCGTTGGGGTTATGTCCACCTTCTGAGGTATACGTCTCTATTGGCTATGAGTGTGTAGAATTTTGACATGCAATTGCTTATAGAGGATTGTAGTCGATGGTAAATCCAAGCGTCTCTCGACCTAAACAAGGACTATTTCACTTTAACTCTCTCGAGCTTAAAGCGTGTCTAACGGTACGAATTCTCCAAGAGGTTAGTCCAGTTACGGCACTAGCTTTTTAATAGGAAAGGGTGTCCTACTACCTTGACATTATCTCTTTTCCAGACAAATAACTTTTCTCTCAAACAAGTTAAATGTTAGACTGGCGTATTCTTGCATTTGCAACCGCAAAGAATGTAGATTAAGATGAAGAGAATAATGATATAAGCAATATACGTGCCTCGAACTCACAAACTCACAGCAATAGATAGTATCTCATACGGCTTCCATAACCCCAACAGAAAAGTTTAGTTACCCATGAATGCGAAGGAAATCTCGATTGACATTGTTATTATATCACGATATTGAGTAATGGCGTGTAGATCAAGTGATAGGCGTGAGGCGTGATTCCTTAGCAAGTAACGATTCTCTTGTTGTGGAATTTAAGAATAGAAGAGTAGAAGAAGGAAAATAGAATTGAATTGTAAGACGAGAAGTTAAGAAGATTAGAAGTTATAAGAAGATGATAGAAGATGAGAGGGATGGAAGGAAGTATTGTGTTCTCCCTCCTTCCTCCCTCCTTATTCTCTAAAATCTCTAGCATGATAGGGTATTTATAATACCCATATCCTAATCCTACTAAGCTAATGAAATAAATAACCAAATCCTACTAGACTAATGAAATCCTTAACCCAAATGTACTAGGTTAAGGTAACATTATCATAATCCACATAAAATAATGAAATACATAACCTAATTGTACTAGGTTAATGTATCATTGTCAAAATCCAGCTTTGTGTCTGTAAGTCCCCAAAGTCTTCAGAATTGTTGTTTTAGCCCGAGACAGATTTTCCATGCAGCAGTTTTGGTCCTTAGGCGTGTAAACTCCCTTTCCTTCCTTCGCGAGCTTTCTTTTGCGTCAAGTAAGCCATAAAATGCTGAATTCTGCATCATTTATACCTGAAACTTTACTAATCATGTTCGTTAGCTCATTTACAGGAAAAAGGACTAAAAGTGCATGAAATATATAATTTGTTCTCAAAACTAGGCTAAAATATGGGCAAAATATAGTGCTATAGGCGTGTAAATTCGCCTATCATCAACCCTTGGATGAACACTTCACATACCTTTGTTGAAGAATTTCTAAAAGTTTATGGTTGAATCTTGAGTTATTGATTTGAAATTGGATATTCTAGGGCTTTGTTCTTGAGAAAATTTGAGAAATAATGACTATATTTTCTCTATAGGGAGTTTAATTTCATGTTTTGGGGGATGAGGGTCGAGGAAAAAAACCTAAATACCCCCAAGAATGTTGTCTTTTAATGACTGAAAACTAGGTTGGCGACTCGCAGGTCAACGTGGTGCGTCGATGGCATCGATGCGATAGCCAATGTGTCACACCATGTTCACATTAATTCACTGAAATTGGACGCTGGTAGCTGGGGAAAATATCAATCAATGTGATAATCGATGTGGCGCGCCAAGATCGCGTTGATCCACTATTTTAAGATTCCAAAAGGGCATCAAACGAAGTCCGAAAAATTCAAAACTTGTTCGGAAATACCTACGAACATTTCTGATCATGAATCAACCTAAGAATCAACATTTAATGGATGTAAAGGTCGTGAAATAATATTTCCAACCTTCGTAGGCTAAAATGGCACTAAGTCTGAGTACTTAGCTAAAATATTCTAAGTCTGTGACCCCTTGATAAGCCTAAAGGACTGAATTAAGCTTAGGATTTTGCAGGGTCTTACAAAAATAGACAGGGCTCATCCTTCTTAGGGAGTTTAAACCCGGTCTAGAGTTGCTACTTCTGATTTTCCTAGTGTAGTTCCACCGATCCCCACTGTTTTTTCTCTCACTGGTAACACTTCTGCTCAGTCACCTCCAGGAGATGTTACTAATACTAAGTTTCGTTGTTCCATTCATAGGTTGACCTAGTTGGTGACATCTCACTTGCATTAGGTGGGTCCTACTGGTGGTGCTGTTATGAGTTCTTCTTAGGCCACTAGGGTTGGCCTATTTATGAGGTTGAATCCTCTAACCTTTATAGGCTCTAAGGTTGAGGAAAATTTTCATGGATTCATAGATGAAATAGAGAAGATTCTCTATGTGATGCATGCTTCTGACTCAAAGTGTATGGAATCTATTGTATGCCAGCTGAAGGATATAGTGTATTAGTTCTATAAGGAATAGAATCAAACAAGGAAAGATGATGTGGAGTTGGCATTATGGGAGGATTTCTCTAACGCATTTCTTGACTACTTCATTTATTAGGAATTGAGGGAGGCAAAGGTTGAGGTGTTCATGAATCTGAAGTAAGGCAAGATAATTGTGAAGAAGTATGCTTTAAAGTTTCATCAGTTGTCCCATTATGCTCCAGAGCTAGTATCTAATATGGGGGATAAGATGAGAAAATTTTCTTTGGGTTTGTCTATAGACATAGTGTAGGAGTGTAAATCTACCTTATTGAATAGTGACATGGATAGCTATAGTCTTGTGGTATATATGAAGCAGGTGAAATATGAAAAGAAGAAAAAAGTTGGAATAAAAGAGAGGCAAAATAAGAGATCCTAATTTTTTTTAGTAGGGTGGTAGCCAGCAAAATAGTGGCAAGGATGGCAGGCATTGGTCTAACAAGAAGTCGGGGACCTCTAGTTCTTATTCTACGACTAGTGCTTCATATCCTAAATTTTGGTGAACACCATTTTCAGAGCAATAGTAGATTTAAGGCATAGGGTGCCCACTCTTAAGCGAGTGGGGCTCAGTCGGGTCCATCTTATCCCCTTTGTCATTTTTGTGGATAGGTGCATCATGGATTTTTTTATCAGGGGAAGGATAAGTGCTTCAGATGTGGTCAACCTGGCCACATTCAAAGGAACTATCTTGTAGGTAAAGTTTCAATGGGGGAAAATAAGGTTCCCATTGCTACCTTTTTTGTTCTCGAACCAATGGTTGCTACTTCTTCATCACTAGTTGGAACCATCGTTATGCTCTTACCACTCGTTATAATTTTGAGGCATCTCATAATGCTATTATTGGTATGTTAAAACTCTTCTCTCATGATGTATACTATCTACTTGATCCCGGGTCTACTCTCTCCTATTTACCCCATACATGGCTATTCATTTTATTTTTTATCCTGAGTGTATTTCTGATCCCTTTTTGTGTCTACCCCGGTGGGTGACTCTACTATGTCTAGGACAGTCTATAGAGGTTGTGTGGTATCACTTTATGGTAGGGAGACATTTTGATGTGATTTTTGGGATGGATAAGTTGCACCCAGGCTATACGTGTCTTAATTGTTAGACCTAAAGGGTCAGTTTTCAATTTCCAAATGAGCCAGTGATTGAGTGGGAAGGTAGTTCCTTAGTGCCTAAGGGAAGGTTCATTTCGTATCTTAGATCCTAAAAGTTAATTTCCAATGGTTGTCTCTACCATGTAATGCATGTTAATAATTCTTGATCTGAAGGTACTTCGTTACAATCTGTCCCTATAGTATGTGGGTTTCTCGAGGTATTTATTGATGATTTTCCTAGTGTTCCTCCTATTACAAAAATTGATTTTCAGATTGATCTTTATTTAGACACTCGTCCAATATCCATCCCTCCCTAAAGAATTGCTCTGATTGAGTTGAAGGGACTTAAAGAGCAGTTGAAAGATCTTCTAGATAAGGATCTTATATGCCCTAGTGTTTTGCCTGAAGTGCTCCCGTTCTCTTCATACATAAGAAGGACGGGTCCCTTTAGATGTGTATAGATTACCATTAGTTGAATAGGGTGATCGTGAAGAATAAGTATCCGCTACCTAGGATTGATGACTTATTTAACCAGTTTGAGGGTTCTAAGTACTTTTCTAAGATTTATCTTTTTTTGGGTTACAATCAGTTGAATATTAGGAAAATGGATATCCCTAAGACTACCTTCCTAACCCGGTATGGTCATTTTGAGTATATGGTGATGTTCTTTGGTTTGACTAATGCCCCGATGTCATTCATGGATCTTTTGAACTTGAACTTCTGTCAGTTCATGAATTTATTCGTGATTGTGTTTATTGATGATATTTTGATGTATTCCTATAGAGAGGCAAATCATGCTAATAACCTCCATATAATGTTGTAGACCCTTATAGAATAGAAACTGTATGCGAGATTCTCTAAGCATGAGTTTTGGTTGAATGTTGTGACTTATTTGGGTCATGTTATTTCTAGTGAAGGGATCATGGTGGATTTACAAAAAGTTGTGGTGGTTAAAAAGTAGCCTAGACCCACAACTCCAACCGATATTTGGAGCTTCTTGGGTTATTATGGGAGGTTTATGAAAAGTTTATCTTCTATTTCTACCCCATTGACTAAGTTGACTAATAAGAAAGTGAAGTTTATATGGTCGGATACTTGAGAGGGTAGTTTCAAGAAGATGAAAGATAAGTTAACTTCGGCTCTAATTTTGACATTACCCAAGGATACCGATGGCTTTGTGGTTTATTGTGATGTGTCCCGGGTGGAACTAGGTTGTGAGCTCATGCAACATAATAAGGTGGTTGCATATTCTACTAGGCAGTTGAAGGTGTATAAGAAGAACTATTTGATACATGATTTGGAACTGTTTTATGTGGTCTCTACTTTTAATAATTGGCGTCACTATTTGTGAGGGTTTCATGTAGACATCTTCTTAAACCATAAGAGTTTGCAGTATATGTTCTGCCATATGGAGTTAAATCTCAAGTAGAGGAGACGACTTGAGTTGCTTAAGGACTATGATATAAGTCTTCACTATCACCAAGGTAAAGCTAACGTGGTTTCTAATGCTCTTAATATGTTGTCCATCAGAAGCATATCTCATGTTAATGAGGAGAAGGGAGGATTGGTGAAGGATATTCACTATTTGTTTAATCTTGGAGTTTATTTCTTAGACTCTGAGAATAGTGGTTTATTTGTGCAAGAGGTGGGGAAATCATCCCTTGGTGCTGAGGTAAAAGAGAAACGGGTCTTGGGCCCTATCACGATGTAGATCAAGGATGGTGTGGGTCACCAGAAGGTGATGGCTTTTGAGATTACCGGTGTTGGTTTCTTGAGGTACCAAGGTAGATTATATGTTCTTGAAATTGATGGGACGTCAGTTAGGATCTTGGATGAGGCTCATGAGTCGAGGTACACCGTTCATCCTGATTCTGTTAGGATGTATCATAACCTAAGAGAAATTTATTGATGGAATAACATGAAGAGGGATGTGGCTAACTTTGTGCCTAAGTACTTGGTTTGTCAGAAAGTGAAAGTGGGGCATTTGAGGCCTGGTGGGTTGTCTCAAGAGATTTAGTTGTTTGCGTGGAAATTGGAAGTGATTAATATTGATTTAATTATTGGTCTTCTGCGGTCTCACCATCAGTTTGATTCCATTTGGGTCATCATGGATAGGATGAATAAGTATGCTTACTTTAAGTTAGTGAAGACTAACTATTCGACAAAAGATTATGCTAAGCTCTTCATTGAAGAGATCATGAAGTTGCATGGTGCTCTAGTTTCCATCATTTCTGATTGAGATGCTCCGTTCTCATCTCACTTTTGGCATTTCTTTTAGAGAAGTTCAAGGACTTAGGTGAACCTTTGCACCGCTTTCCACCTTAAGTCTAATGAACAAGTGGAGAGGATGATACAAACTTTGAAGAATATGCTAAGGTCTTGTGTGACCGATTTTGGTGGTGGTTAGGTGTAAACACCTAATTTTTGACCAAACCTAAGTATTTTTTTTGCCATTTTAGTGTTTAATTTTTTTTTAGGGTTTAAATTAGGTATTTTAAGTTTATCTTATTTTTACTAAATTTATTTTAAAAATTTTAAAAACTACAAAAATAGAGTTACATTTTAAATAAGCTTTTATTTTCATTATTTATTTATTTATTTACTAAGAAAAAAAAAGGAAAAATTTTAAATCATATTTTTTTTCTTCTTTTAATTTTTAATAAATAATCTAGTGATATTAATATTCCGTAATCATGTTTTAAGACTAATTATTTAACTTACTTATAGTTTATTAGTCTTAAATAAATTTTATTTTTTTCATTTTCTTTTCTTTTGCTTTTATTATTTTTATTTAAAACATTAATTTAAAAAATAAAAAGAAGAAGCCCTAAACTATCCCATCACCCTTTTCCCACTAACCTAAAACCACTCCCCCATTATTTTCCAATTTCCCACTTCCTCCACACCAACACACGACACACATATACGTACACTATTATAAAATACTCAGACACACACCATTATAGAGGACAACACTTAGAGAGACTAGGAAGGGGAACATTACAAAGGAGAGAAAAATCAGAAAAAGAAAAACAAAAAAAAGGAGAAAGAAACAACAACAGAGAGGAAAAAGAGAAGGAAAAGAGTGTCGAGTTTGAGTTGAGTTTTGGGACTTCATTCGAGCTTCACAGCACCGGCTTTCTATTTTCCGAATTTGATTCAGTTTATCGACAGGTTCTTATTCAACCCAGTTGCATCATCTTTTTGTAAGTTTTATTGAGAATCGAAGCATGAATAACATTGTTTAAATAGTTTCATGCAGAGTTTGTGTATCGTATCTAGTTTGCTCAAAATTTATATGTGTGTACGTGACATGGCCGGGGTGATTTCAAGATATTGATGTCTTAGGAATGTATGGATTTCATCTACATGTATACATATTGATACTTATTTTTATTTTCTTTCTTTTTCTAAAATTTAAAATGGACACTATCTTATATTCATCCGAGAAGATGAAATAACTCCTTTTTAAAGGTTAATACAACTTCTTTAGTCTTAGAATTACTAATCAGTCGTTGTAGAATCAGAATGAAACGTATCATGCTCGTCAACTGGATCCCATTGAATGAAATTTCTGTTCATTTATCTTTTAATGCATGATAACTTCATATATTCGAGAGCTATATGTATCAATTTGCTTAAGAAGATTCAATAAAATTTTGTATAAGTATTATTTAGATTAGAAAATGATGAGTAGCGGTTAGATGTTGACCGTTTTTGTCGTAAGCCTTGTTTGTTGCTTCACTAGATATAAAAAAATGATGAACAACTTTATTAGTCTTAGGATGATAATTTGGTATATTAAGCTCTCGCTCTACGTAGACCTTGAAAGTAAGCAGAGAAAAGGGTGGTTTACTAACATTTGTGTCTTCCTTTGTTTCTAGTGTAGAAATATTCAGATCTAAACCGTTAAGTCGATAGAGTGAAATCTTGTAAGTAAGGGTACCAAGTAATTAACAACACTAAAATAATCGAGCATTTTTTTTTGCATAAGAAGTTAATCATTTTCTTTTTAAGTCAAACTTTATCCTCTACTAATCAAGCTTCAGTATAATACTAGCAAATAGTGGTTTTAGTGATTTAGAATTTTATTCATGCAACTTATAATGTTTGGCCCTGAAGGAAAATAAAACCATTCATGTATAAATAATAGAACTGGAAGCATGCAAAAGGTTTAAATCAAGCATATTGGTATATGACATTAGATTTGTATGCATGGTGCTCATGTGATATGAGTATTGACTCTTATTTTGCATGAATTGTTGTTTCATTTATGAGAAAATTTTGTAAATTTGATTGGAGTCAAATGGATAAAATTTGATGATATTAGTTTGTTTTTTTTAGTTCGAAATTGAGTATTTGATAATTATTCAATATAATGAGTACAAGTTATCAATTGCCGATGTGAATCAGATCAATTAGGCATTAGGCTAATGGCTAATTCTAAACAAATTTCTTCAAGGTCATGACAGTAAATTTCAAGACTTTCGAAATCCGAGTGGATTTACCAGAATAACAAGAGTGATGTGGGTTACATATTCGCCTTAAACCCCGCAATAATAATAGAGAGGAAAAACTCATTTGCGAGGGAGCGAACTTGAAGAATTGTTTTAGGTCTTCAATCCTTAGAAAATTAATAATTTAACATATAAGAGAAGGTTAGCGATGAAGTAGGAAAGCCCTGCTACCGACCATTCGTTACAATAAAATCTAATATACCATTTGAAGTCGCTTGAACTGGGTTGGGTAGATTTTAAACCTACTAGGTGCTTATTTAGACTAGGAAAATGGGGACGACTCATAAATGCCTCAAAGGCACGAGAAATGTATCAATACTTGTGGTATGACCGGAAAGTACTACTACTGGCAAGCCACGCATTAATATAATTAAATAATTTAAAATAAATTCAAAGTAGGATGTAAGTAACTTTTAGGCTAACAAATATTATGTATCCAAGAGATTAATTTAAGCCAGACGTAAGTCATTAATGCGACCGTGCTAGAACCACGGGACTCGAGGGGTGCCTAACACCTTCCCCTCGGTCAACAGAATTCCTTATCCGGATTTCTAGTTCGCAGACCATAAAATAAAGAGTCATTTCCTTTTGAATAGGGATTCAATAAGGTGGCTTGGAACACCCAAACTCAATTCCAAGTGGCGACTCTGTAAATAAAATAATCCCTGTTCAAAACGTCACTTAAATTGGAAAAACTCATTTTTCTCTAAAACCAATTCCCTAGCGGGGTCGGATGCGGTAAAAAATAGGGGTGTGACAGATGGCGACTCTGCTGGGGACATAACCAGAATTCGAGCTTTTATATTGATTTGTTTGGCTTTATTTAATTTTGATATTGTATATTGATGACCTAAATATGTTCTTTGCCTACATGTTTATCGCTTTGATATTATTTGAATTGCAATATAAACTGTCTTCTTTCGCGCACCCATCTGAGTCTTCTGAGATAATGTATATTTAGAGATGCAGTATACGCTCCCGAGCTTGAGATACCAGAGATGCGGAAACGCTCCTGGGAAGGATTCTGTAGTCACCCATGATTTAGGACGGAAAGGGACCAACAATGAGGCTGGAAAGCCCTGCTACCGGTAAAGCTATCTCTTGCCGACTCGAGTTGTCCGCTCGTTTTACAGCCAGTCTAGTACCTAACTCCACCAGGTTGAACCTAGCATAACTGGAACTTAGACATGGCTATCCCTAATAGACTGCGTTTTATTGGTATCACGTGCATTTTTGACTTAGTGGGGCTCAACACGGGGGTCGGGTCCGTCTAGGATAGGTGTCACCTTTTGAGACCATCATGTATATTTTATGTGCTACTTGTTGCATTATAGGAAATTCCATATTGAAAGTTGACCGACTTTTAAGTGAATTAATTTATCTGAAAAAGGGGTTAAATAAAATTTTTTAAGGATTTATTTTAGAAAATATATAATATTTTACATAGAACTTTTCTGTAAAGATTAAGTCATTTTAATGTCGTGGTCTCGTTATGTCCATTTTCTTTGATTTTAAAATCTCTCTTAGGAATACCATAGAGCCCATTTTTGTCAAACACAGTTAAAATTTTGTCAAACAATTCGGTCCACTATTTTGTTTTAATAATTTAATTATTTCTAATGTGTCTAGTCCAAAGGTCATCAAATTATTCTCTCCACTCTAGGATGTTTTAGAAGATACTTCCTATTGTGTTGGTTGCTACTTTCTCATGCTCATTTTGAAATCTTATTCCGTGCCATTCCGTCAACTTCTTTCAAAAATTATTTTTGTCTTGTTTTAGGATGCCTAAAATAGAATTCTTATTTGCTATCATTATCCTATAGGGCAATATGAACTCATTCGAAAGGAGTGACAAGAGGCCGAGGGATGATGAAGTACCCCATTTCATGGTGTTGGATAAATTTCCAAAGCTATTGCGGATATGGTATAACAATATGACTGACTATGGACAGGGAGAAGTATATAAACACTTGGGATTTTTAAGGAGTCTGTTGAGTATTGAACCACGAAGAGACGTGATAGAATCTTTGGTACAGTTTTGGGATCCTTCAAACAACGTATTCCGATTGTCTGACTTTGAGCTCTCTCCCACACTAGAGGAAATAGGAGCATTTATTGGAAAGGGAAAGAACCTTCATCGAGGAGAACCATGATACCGAAGCATGTCACTTCCGAAAGATTTTTCGAGCTATTGTACATAAAAGAGAAGAACATAGAAGGCTGCCTAGAAAATGAATGGGTTCGTCTAGAATTTTTGTACGAAAGATATGGTCAAGAAAGGGGATTCAATTTGTTTAGATTAGAACTTAACAACGGAGGGTGCTACCGAACTTGGGAAAAACACAGTTCTGAAGCATTCATAGTGGCTTTTTTGGGAATCATGGTATTTCCGAAGAGAGGAGGAAAAATCAACACCAATCTGGCTGCGTTTATTACCGCTTTCGAGAAAAATCCTAAGGTCACCCTCGTGCCCATGATTTTGGCAGACATTTATCGGGCCCTGACGATGTGCAAAAATGGGGCGGACTATTTTGAAGGATGTAACATTCTATTGCAGTTATGGATGCTCGAGCATGTTCGTTATCATTTATTTGTTGTGGATTTTTGAGTTGAATGGAATGATTATATCAATGGCCATGAGAAGAGGATGGAGGACCAAAACTTTCCCGAAGGAATAAGAGCTTGGAAGGAGTACTTGGAGGGGTTGACGGCGGACAAGATAGTGAGGAATTATCATTGGTTCCCTTCAAAAGAGGTGATATATATATTTCTACTTTCCGACCCTTCATCTTCTTAATGGGTCTCCGAGGTGTTCAGCCCTACGTGCCACTAAGAGTCATGCGATAATTCGGTTAACGTCAGCTGATAACGCTCAATATAGATCTCTCATAAGAGTGTAAAGCGGTCGTTGTCAAATATATAACCCAACTGGGTTGGGTATCGATCCCACAGGGAGTATCCGATCAATGAGTAAGCAAAGATTACTAGACTTTTAGAGCAAGTCTCGTAAAAGGGGGGATTGTAACATGCAATAAAGTAACAAAGTGAAAACGGAAAATAGAAAAGTAAAAAGAAAGAATGTTTAGTAAGATTCTAATCAATGAGAATTGAGAAGTTGGGGTTATGTCCACCTTATGATTTGTACGTCTCTATTGGCTATGAGTTGTGCGGAATTCAGACATGCATGTGCTTATAGAGAATTGTATTCGATGGTAAATCCAGGCGTCTTTCGACCTTAACCAGGACTATTTCACTTTAACTCTTTCGAGCTTAAAACGTATCTAACAGTACGAATTCTCCAAGAGGTTAATCCAGTTACGACACTAACTTTTTAACAGGGGTTGGTGCCCTATTACCTTGACATTATCTCTTTTCCAGACATATAACTTTTCTTTCGAACAAGTTAATGCTATACTGGCGTATTCTATGTGTTTGCAACCACAAAGAATTTAGATTAAGATAAAGAGAATAATGATATAAGCAGCATACGTGTCACGAATTCACAAACTCATAGAAATAGATAGTATCTCATATGGCTTCCATAACCCCAACAGAGAAGTTTAGTTACCCATGAGTGCGAAGGAAATCACAATAGACATTATTAATATACCACAATAAAAATCTCGTGTAGTAAGGTGTGGTGTGGCATTTTTGGGCGTGAACTCCCTTGTAGAGTAACATTTTCTTGTTGTGGAAATTAAGAATTGAATAGATGAATAAAAAGTAGAATTAAAAGTAGAAGAATTGTTTTCAGAGTTAAAAGTAATGGAAGAATGATAAAAATCTCTAGCAGAATAGGGTATTTATAATACTCCTATCCTATTCCTACTAAGCTACTGCATTACTTAACCCAATCCTACTGGGTTACTGCATCATTATCCTAATCCTAATAAATTACTGCATTATTACCCTAATCCTAATAAGTTACTGTTAGTCCCCAAAGTCTTTAGAATTTCTATTTTTGCCCGGGACAGATTTTCCATGCGCCACTTTTGGTCCTTGGCGTCTAAGCTTTGCTTTCCTCCTTTCGTGAAGCTTTCTTTGGCGTCAAGTTATCCATAAAATGCTGAATTCTGCATCATTTATACCTGAAAACTTGCTAATCATGTTCGTTATCTCCCTTACAGGAAAAAGGACTAAAAGTGCATGAATTATATAATTTGTCCTCAAAACTTAGCTAAAATATGGGCAAAATATAGCACTATAGGCGTGTAAATTCGCCTATCATCAACACCCCACACTTAAAGCTTTGTTCTTCCTCGAACAAAATATCATGTCCATCTAAACATCTACTTAGGGTTTCACAGTAACATCACAAAATATTCATTAAGACAGGCACGTCAATCATTAACAAAGAGTAGTTTTCTGATCATTACTAGAAACAATTCAGCCTCCAACATGGACTCGTGATGATGGTTAATTCGTATCCACAAATTAAGGCACAAAGAATCATACAAGACTACCCAAAACTCATCAATCATGTGTGTCTCACATAAGATATTACCCATAATCACTCACAAGTATTGCATTTTTCAGAACATGGGTATAAGATTATCCTTGCTCTCACTCTCACAAAGAATTCATATGTTGCAACTGATGACCATAGGCTTGCCCTTAATGTAATGCTCTACTAATATCAGAATGTTAAGCTTAGGATCAATTAGGTCTTTTACAGGTTGTAATGTAGGCTAAGGGACGGGTAGGACTATTTTGGCCAGAAATAGTGACTATGTTCCTAAGCGCTTTAATACATCACATTATGCCATTAACACTCTCTTTTAATCAACCCTGCTACCTTTCTTTCATCTATCACCCCTTTTCACCTATTTTGCCATTCAAGCATAATTATCTTTTTATTTAACCATAAACACAATTTATCTTTTTGTTTTTCTATTTCTTTTTCTTTTCTCTTTTTTTATTTTATAACACACCTCCATGATAGCCACTCTTTTTCATAACAAATTCAAGTACCAATACACTCTAAGGCATCACTCTCACCCAATTTCCTCTTATTTTGTCACATGACTTTACAATTTAAAGCACTTAGGAATTTGGATCAAATTATGGTCTTGAAAAAAAAATGGATTAGGCTTACATATGAGGCTGTCGAAGAAAATGGCTTAAAGGCTCAAAGGGGTTGACTAGGATAATGTCCACGGGTAGGTAAAATGAAGGTAAACAAGTATCGGTTGCCAAAGAAATGCCTAAATCATCTCCTAAACTCACACTCTTTATTTCACTTTACACACACACCAGGCAAGTTCTAGCATCAGTCACAAGCACAGAATATACTATCATCTCACACACACAAGGCACATGGTTAACTTTATTGGGAGCAGTATAGACTCTTCACCCAACAGATGAATGAATTAAACCACATAATTATCACACAGTGAGTCACACTTAGAGCCTAAGTGTCTCAATAGTAATGATTCTAGCACAAACTCTTGTCATAACACCATGCCGCCTATCAGAACAATTTCATGCATCAAAATAAAAAAAAATCTACGACTACTAACTAAATCAAACAACCAAACATAAATAACATAAATAAATGCAAATGCAGATAAAGAAATATAGCATGCAAATACCAACACCCCACACTTAGACGGGACACACTGCCCTCAGTGAAAAATAAATAAGAAGAACCTGATTAGTCGGAATCATCCTCTATGTCTGGGGTCATACCCCCTACATCGGAATCGTCATCAGAGTCGTCGTCATAAGAGTTCTCTTCCACGTTGGAGTCTAGCATTCGTCGATCATCATCGGTTGGCATGTCGTCAACAAGAGGTTCCTCAAAATATACACCTTCTCCACACATCGCCCTTGCATGCTCATTCATTGGGTAGTCATAATCCAACTGTTGGAGCTCTGCAGCAGTTGGAACACGACCCCCGCTCATCATGGTAAACTTCATCATGCCATATAAATGACGGGAGAATCTTTCATCGCGAGCATGCCTTTCTGAAGTGGTAAGGTTGACTCCATGAGTGGTTTCAACATCTTTAACCTTCGTGAGGTCAACCTTCTTTGTGTTGTGTGGGAGTTTGTGATCATCCGGTTCCTCTTCGATGTCTTCTTTCCTTAGTATTGTAGTCAACAGGTTGCCAAAACTGAAGTGGGACCTCTTGTGTAGCCTAGCTTTCCATATTGTGGAACGAATAATTTCCCCAACGTTGATAGGGACATTCGTCATCAATGCGTATACCAAGCACACTCTATATCTTGCTATCCTAGTGTACTGAGTCCCTGGAATTAGGCAAGACTTGACTATGCGCAACCATATCCTTGCTTCCCTATTCAAAGGAGCATATGGGAAGGTGTTGTGTCGACCAATGTCCTTATGTCTACTCCAGCGTGCCATGGATCTTGTTCCACAGAGTGTATGTCGAATATCTCTATATGGATGTCTCCTGTACAGCTCCTTGAATGGTGATGGATCGACTGAAGGCAAGCCAAGAAAGGAGTTGAAGAAATCCGCATTGAGTTGTAAAACTTGGCCCCGAATCTTGACCTCGCTTCCTGTGGTTTTCGGTGACTAGTTGGCATAGAATTCTCTTGTTAAATCGAGATTGCATTCTCCCATGTCTCGGAAGATGAAATCCAGATGTAATGCCATGATCTTGGCCAACATGCGCGGTTCTTTCTTTGCTAGGCTTTCCTTGTTTATCAAGTCCACATGAACATATTTTCTTTCTTTGTTGTTCCTATACCATTCCTTTGCTTCCTCCTCAAGAACCCATTTTATTCCGAACATGCGGCGTGGTAATTGCATCGAGGATGATTCTCCTTGCTCTTTTCGACCTCTTTTCTTGCCTTTTTATGAAGTGGTAGCCTTATCTTTGCCTTATCTTGCTTTGGGTGCCATTGTACCTGAGACTAAAATAATGTTCATGTTAGCATCATCTCGATAGATACAATCTATAAACGAGCAGTAGGGGCACCACCCCACACTTAGTTTGTTGGTACAGACTAGTGAAGTGAAAGTGGTCGACTAGTCAGACTTCATCGACATACGTTTTAGGTGCTATATTCCAAAAATAAAATCAGAGCAGTCATACTTATTGTAATCTTGGCAATACTTTCATGTTTGATATATCATGACTACTACATAGAGATTGAATCAAGGTATAGTATCTAAATAATCACAACCTCCTAGGTCGGTAGACAACTATAATTCTTATCCCGATGAACAAGTCATTCCAATATGTAAGTATTCAAGTGACAAGATTATGCAATTTTTGTGACCCTATTAATTCCGCAAAAGTAGTGCATCAAAATCAAATACAAGTTGGGAACAAGTTAAGATCATTCTTACGTATACGTTCACTCACTTGGTTGTATCACAACAATTCAATCACTTTCAAATCACCAATACTACTTCAAGATTTAGCAATTCATAATAGGCATAGTAGTGTAGTACTTACGGAATATAAATGAAGAACAAAGTAGCACTTACTTGATTGATGACTTTGGATGATGTTCTTGTGAAGAAGAAGAGCAAAAGAATTTTTTTTGAGAAGATTTGGAGATTATAGGCGGAGCTTATGCTAGGTTTCCAATGTGTTTTTGGTTCAAGACTAAGTCTCATATTTATAGGAGAAGGTTGGGTCGGGTTTTGACCCATTTAAAATTGGATTTGGAGACAAGAAATGAACATAGGCGACGCCTTTTGCTTTGCCTATGCTTGGCATAAGCGGCGCCTTTTGCATAGCATTGTTGAGCATAGGAAGAGCCTATGCCATGGAATTCTTGGGCATAGGCGGCGCCTATGCCATAGCATATGAGATTCAGAGACAAAAGGCATTGGCATAGGCGGCGCCTATGCTATGGCACACTTGGGCATGGGCGGCGCCTATGCTATGGCACACTGGATTTCGAGATCTTAGGCCATAGTATAGGCCTTTCCTTGTTCGTGGCCTAGTTTTATATAGGCCTAGCCTTGTTCATTGCCTATATTTTCATAAGCAATGCCCAAGCCATAGCCTTTTTCTTCTTGATCACTAACTTACCACCTTTTACATGCAATACGTCCAAATCAGAATTTGAAACCAATCTCCTCGCTTACGCCTCTTGCACCTACACTTGCTCAAAGACAACAAAAACGATTAGAACGATGGGTTTCCTCCCATCTAGCGCCTTAGTTTTGGTCGTGGCACGACTCTTATTTTTGGATTTTTATTTATCAAAAGCAAACACGTAAACAAAAAAAAAAGAACGATAAACAATGGGTTGCCTCCCATCTAGTGCTTGATTTATTGTCGCGGCACGACATAGTTACCTCGAGTACTTAGACTTCGTCGAGATAGATGGTGGCCATATAGTTTATCGAGTCAAGAGGACCGATATATGGTTTTACTCGTTGGCCATTCACCTTGAAGACAACACCATTATCGTCTTCTAGCTCAACTACTCCAGTCGAGTAGACTTGGGTAACTTTGTACGGACCAGACCATTTGGACTTTAACTTACCTGGGAATAGCTTCAGTCTGAAATTGAAAAGAAGTACCATATCATCCTTTTGAAAGTTTCGTTGAACAATCCGCTGATCATGATACTTTTTCATCCGTTCCTTGTAGAGGTCTTATCTTTCATATGCATGTAGACGAAATTCATCCATCTCATTCAGCTACTCCAATCTCAGATTCATGGCATCATCCCAATTCAAATTAAGTTGCTTTAACGCCCACAATGCTTTATGCTCGAGCTCAATGGGCAAGTGACAAGCCTTTCCATAAACTAGTTGGTACGGAGACATGCCAATTGGTGTTTTGAATGCAGTCCTATAAGCCCATAGTGCATCGTCCAGCTTCCGAGACCAATCCTTCCTATTAGCATTTACAGTCTTAGCAAGGATTTGCTTGATCTCTTGATTGGAAACCTCTACCTGTCCACTAGTTTGTGGGTGATACGGTGTGGCTACCTTATGTTGATTGACACCATATTTGGCCAATACGGATTTGAACAGCTTGTTGCAAAAGTGAGATCCTCTATCGCTTATGATAGTACGTGGTACTCCAAAGCGAGAGAAGATATTTCTCTTCAAGAATGCTACAACACGCTTTCCTTCATTGTCGGCCAATGCTACTGCTTCGACCCATTTTGAAACATAATCTACAGCGACTAGGATGTATTTCATTCCAAACGAATTTACGAATGGGCCCATGAAATCAATACCCCATACATCAAATAGCTCAACTTCAAGAATTTTCGTCATGGGCATCTCATGGTGTTTCAAAATTGCGCCTTGTCTCTGACATTGGTCGCATCTTCTCACAAATTCGTAGGCATCTCTAAATATCGAAGGCCAATAGTATCCACTTTGCAATACCTTCCTTGCTGTCCGATTACCTGCGTGATGTCCCCCAACTTGGGAAGTGTGACATGCTTCCAATATATTCGGCACCTCTACATGGGATATGCATCGCCTGATAACACCATCCGCGCATCGCCGAAACAAATATGGCTCATCCCAAAAGTAGTGTTTTACATCATGCATGAACTTCCTCTTTTGATGGAAAGATAGATTTGCAGGCATCACATTACTCACCACAAAATTCGCAAAGTCTGCATACCATGGTAATTCTTCCATTATTGTGGCTAAGATCTCTTCGTCAGGGAATGCATCATCAATCTCAAGATCAGGCTGCGCTATATGCTCGTTCTCGAGTCTAGATAGATGATCAGCCACTTGGTTCTCGCAACCTCTTCTATCTTTTACCTCGAAATCAAATTCTTGCAGCAACAACACCCATCGAATTAGCCTTGGTTTCGCATCCTTCTTTGTCATTAGATATCTCAGAGCTGCATGATCAGTATGAACTACCACTTTGGTTCCCAGCAAATAAGCACGGAACTTTTCAAAAGCATACACAACCGCTAGAAACTCTTGTTCTGTGACAGTGTAGTTCTTCTGGGCTTCGTTCAGGACCTTGCTCGCATAGTAGATAGGATGGAATAATTTCTCCCTTCTCTGGCCAAGTACAACGCCTAATGCTACCCCACTGGCGTCACACATGACTTCAAATGGTAAAGACCAATCTGGTGCTACCATGATAGGAGCTTCAATTAGTTTTCCTTTGAGGCATTCGAATGCCTTCAAACAATCTTCATTGAAGTCAAATTTTGCATATTTCTCCAAGAGTTTGCACAATGGACTAGCAATTTTGGAGAAGTCTTTGATAAACCATCGATAGAAACCTGCATGACCGAGGAAACTACGGACTCCCTTTACTGAAATTGGGGGTGGTAGCTTCTCAATAACTTCAATTTTTGCTCGATCAACCTCAATTCCTTTTTCAGAGATTTTATGCCCAAGGATGATACCTTCTTTAACCATGAAGTGGCACTTCTCCCAGTTCAGCACTAGGTTTAATTCAACACATCTTTGTAACTCCATACTTAGGTTTTCCAAGCATGATTCAAACGACTCATCCACAACTGAAAAATCGTCCATGAATACCTCCAAGGTGTCTTCAACCAATATCAGAAAAAATGGACATCATACAACGCTGAAAAGTGGCTGGTGCGTTACATAACCCGAATGGCATGCGTTTGAAGGCAAACGTACCATATTGGCATGTGAACGTTGTCTTCTCTTGGTCTTCGGGGGCAATACAAATCTGATTATAGTCGGAATAACCGTCTAAGAAACAAAACCATCCTTTCCCCGCTAATCGATCTAGCATTTGGTCCATAAATGACATTGGAAAGTGATCTTTGAGCGTCCATGAATTTAGCTTTTGGTAGTCCATGCATACTCTCCATCCGGTGACGGGTCTGAGTGGAATAAGCTCATTCTTTTCATTCGCGACCACCGTTATGCCTCCTTTCTTGGGAACACATTGTACCGGGCTTACCCATGTACTGTCAGAGATTGGATACACAACTCCTGCATCTAACCACTTAATAATATCTTTCTTTACCACTTCTTGCATAGGTGGATTGAGACGCCTTTGATGCTCAATGGTGGGCGTGCAATTTTCTTCAAGCTGAATCTTGTGTGTACAAATCCCAGGTGGAATACCAATAATATCTACGATGGTCCATCCGATGTCTCTAATGTACTTCCGTAAAATAGCAATGAGAGCTGCAACTTGTTGCTCACCCAAATTTGCCGCCACAATGACTGGAAGTGTGTTTTCGCTTCCTAAGAATGCATACTTTAAATGACTAGGCAGCTCCTTTAATTCTAACGTGGGTGGCTCTTCAATAGATGGTTTAGCTGGTGGTGTGGGTCAAATTTTGAGATCAAGGTCCAGCTTCTTGGGAGCATGAGGATATGACCCAAATCCTGTTAGAGCATCAATAGTTTCTTCATAGTTTTCAGCATCTTTACTCTCTCCATTCATGAGCACAACCGCTAATGGGTCATCAATAGTTTGCTCTTCTTCAAGTAATTCTTTCTCATCATCAACATAAACATCCGCTACCGAAAATACGTTCAGATCTTTGGGTTGCTTCATTGATTTGCACACGTCAAAGCGAACTACTTCGTCATTTATTCAGAATGAAAGCTCATTAGCTCTCAAATCGATAAGCACACTTCCCGTAGCAAGGAAATGGCGCCCCAAGATTATATGAACTTCTGAGTCTGCCTCACAATCCAAAATAACGAAGTCCGCTGGAAAGATGAATAAAGAAACCTTTACCAATACATCACATAGAATACCAACAAGTCATTTTACCGACCTATCCGCCATTACGAGCCTCATATTGGTTGGAGTAGGATCACCCAACCCCAACTTTTTGTAAATGGATAGTGGCATCAAATTGATGCTGGCTCCTAAATCGCATAATGCCTTGGCAAAATTCAAAGATCCAACGGTGCAAGGAATAGTGAAAGCACCGGGGTCAGCCTTCTTCTGAACTAGTGATCGGGTAGCGATTGGGCTGCAGTGATGAACATTATCTTTCAATTCATAGCTTGCTGCCCGCTTCTTTGTCAAAAGATCCTTCATAAATTTTGCATACCCAGACATTTGTTCAAGTGCCTCCACCAATGGAACATTAATGGTCAGCTGCTTTAACATAGTCATGAATTTGCTGAACTTTGTATCGTCTGCCACCTTCTTCAATCTTTGAGGAAAAGGTGGTGGTGGATATGGAATTGTTTTCTCCACGGATTTCTTCTCCTCTTGCCTTCGTTTTTCAGCCTTTTCAGGCTGTAACATGCTCGGTGTACCATCATGGACGTCGTGGGTGGATTCTACGACAACTTCTTCTTTTTCTTTGTCATCAATGTCTGCTACTTCGTCAACCACTTGCTTGCCTTTTGATGAAGTTTCCAGCACCTTACTGCTTCGGGTATTCATGGCCATGCATGACCCATCATTCCTTGGGTTTTGCACAGTGTCGCTAGGTAAGGTGCCAGTCTTTCTTTGATTGAGAGCTGCTGAAAGTTGGCTCAATTGCTGCTCTATTTGCTTGATCGAAGTGGAATGTGAATCAACCAATTGCTTCATTGAGGACAAATCATTTATTACCTCCATTACTCCCGCGCTAGTTGCTTCCACTCCTTTCAACAGTTTAGCCATCATCTATTCCATATTTCCAGAACTAGATGTGGTGGTGTCACGTCTTCCTGGGGGAACATATAACCCACTATTGTCATTCCTGTTCTTCCAACTACCTTGGTCCTTGTTTCCAGATTTATCATAATAGTTCCGACCTTGGTTTCCTTGGGTATTACCTCGGAAACCCCCCTGATTGTTCAAGTAGTTGGCCTCTTCATCCGAATCAGATTCATCTCTTCCTTTTGACGCAATGGCTTTGACTTTTTCGGTCTTTCCCGATAATAGATGCTTTGTAAGAAGATCCACTTGTGTCTTCATGTGCGCCATATCTTGATCACGTTCTTCTTCTCTTCTCCTTTGGTCTGTAGTCATGCCTATAGATAAAGTGGGGCTTGCTACCTCAGAATCCCTGGTATGCTAAGCTCTACTTTGCTTCGTCATCCGGTCTAGCATATTGCTTGCCTGACCAAAGGTGAGATCCATGAATGATCCTCCAGCCGCATTATCCACAACTAGTTTAGTTATTGAATTCAAGGCTCTGTAAAGTATCTCCATTAGGTGAACATTATTCATGTGATGGTTTGGGCACCTCATTAGCTTCGTCTTGAACCTCTCCCGTGTTTCATGAAGGGCTTCAGTTGGAAGCTGACGAAAGTTGCTGATTTTATCTCTCATTTGTGCTCTTTTGGATGACGAAAAGAATCTTTCTAGGAAAGCATCTCTCAATTGCCTCCAATTTGTAATAGAATCAGGAGTCAGCCCATTCAACCATAGAGTTGCCTCCCCAGATAGAGACAATGGAAATAGACGTAATCGAATTACGTTCTGACCAACACCAGGATTGTCAAACGACTTGCATGTAGAAATAAAGTTGATGAGATGCATATGTGGATCATCGCCTGCTAGTCCACCAAATAATCCCTTGAGTTGCAATAACTGAATTATGGTGCTTGTGATGTTGAACTTGGCTCCAGGTGCCAATGGTGGAGGAATAATGGCTCCTGTGGCTCCGGCTCCATCAAGATCATCATCATCATCATCAAAAGATGGTTGCATAGCTTGGCGTTCAGGCCTAAACCTAGCTTGACGATCTCTTCTATTGGCAGGTGTTGCGATCTCAGCGGCATGCCTAGGGTTTAGTAGCTCGTCATCACCTAGATCCTCATCGTCAGGATTTGTTGCTCGCCCAGGGTTATCAATATTCTGTTAATGCACTTGAGCGGCGGCTAGCGCAGCTAGTCTCGCCTGTTCCTGTTGAGCAGCCATCCTTTCAATTACGTGTTGTGCCTCCATTCTGCCAATACGTTGTGGTTCTAGATTGATAGGTAATAACGGTTGACCAGAACTTCGGGTATGGGGCATGCACTGAATAAAAAAACCTGCAGTAAACAAAAACAAAAACTAAAAGTAAAAGTACGAGAATCTTTGACCAAAGGGTCTAGTAATTATTACGAACATAATTGACAACCGTATTCCCCGACAGCGGCGCCAATTTTTGATAACGCTCAATCTACAACTCTCATAAGAGTGTAAAACGGTCGTTGTCAAATATATAACCCAACTGGGTTGGGTATCGATCCCACAGGGAATATCCGGTCAATGAGTAAGCAAAGATTACTAGACTTTTGGAGCAAGTCTCGTAAAAGGGGGGATTGTAATGTGCAATAAAGTAACAAAGTGAAGATGGAAAATAGAAAAGTAAAAAGAAAGAATGTTTAGTAAGATTCTAATCAATGAGAATTGAGAAGTTGGGGTTATGTCCACCTTATGAGTTGTACGTCTCTATTGGCTATGAGTTATGCGGAATTCAGACATGCATGTGCTTATAGAGAATTGTATTCGATGGTAAATCCAGGCGTCTTTCGACCTTAACCAGGACTATTTCACTTTAACTCTTTCGAGCTTAAAGCGTATCTAACAGTACGAATTCTCCAAGAGGTTAATCCAGTTACGACACTAACCTTTTATCAGGGGTTGGTGCCCTATTACCTTGACATTATCTCTTTTCCAGACATATAACTTTTCTTTCGAACAAGTTAATGCTATACTGGCGTATTCTATGCGTTTGCAACCACAAAGAATTTAGATTAAGATGAAGAGAATAATGATATAAGCAGCATACGTGTCACGAATTCACAAACTCATAGCAATAGATAGTATCTCATATGGCTTCCATAACCCCAACAGAGAAGTTCAGTTACCCATGAGTGCGAAGGAAATCACAATAGACATTATTAATATACCACAATAAAAATCTCGTGTAGTAAGGTGTGGTGTGGCATTTTTGGGCGTGAACTCCCTTGCAGAGTAACGTTTCTCTTATTGTGGAAATTAAGAATTGAATAGATGAATAAAAAGTAGAATTAAAAGTAGAAGAATTGTTTTCAGAGTTAAAAGTAATGGAAGAATGATAAAAATCTCTAGCAGAATAGGGTATTTATAATACTCCTATCCTATTCCTACTAAGCTACTGCATTACTTAACCCAATCCTACTAGGTTACTGCATCATTATCCTAATCCTAATAAATTACTGCATTATTATCCTAATCCTAATAAGTTACTGCTAGTCCCCAAAGTCTTTAGAATTGCTGTTTTTGCCCGGGACAGATTTTCCATGCGCCACTTTTGGTCCTTGGCATCCAAGCTTTGGTTTCCTCCTTTCGTGAAGCTTTCTTTGGCGTCAAGTTATCCATAAAATGCTGAATTCTGCATCATTTATACCTGAAAACTTGCTAATCATGTTCGTTAGCTCCCTTACAGGAAAAAGGACTAAAAGTGCATAAATTATATAATTTGTCCTCAAAACTTAGCTAAAATATGGGCAAAATATAACACTATAGGCGTGTAAATTCGCCTATCATCAGTTAGAATATACCACCATTCGAGGATATGAAAGAGTTCATATACGAATTCCTCCCTGACATCCCTCTAAGGAAGACTGAGATACTTAAGATTTGGGGAGGATGTGTACTTTTAGGTTTCGATCACATGGTGGAAGACCGCGATAAGGGCGAGGTAGACTATTGGTATCTGCCATGGTTTCATGACCAGCCTCCTCCTAAAGCTATGCCAGAAAGGTCAGCCAGAGAGCCAGTGGATCGAGAAGCGGAGATTGAAGTCAGAATTAAGCAGGCTCGACGAGAGGTGGAAGAGAACTATCGGTCTACTCTGCACGTCTTAAATAATGATCTGGAAAGTTGATAACGCTCAATCTACAGCTCTCGTAAGAGTGTAAAACGGTCGTTTGTCAAATATAGAACCCAACTGGGTTGGGTATCGATCCCACAAGGAATAGCTTGGTCAGCAAGTAAGCGAAGATTACTAGACTTTTAGTGAAAGTCTCGAAAAAAGGGGGGAGTCTTGTTGTGCAAGTAATGTAATCAAATAGTAGAGAAAAAAATGGAAATAGCAAAGTAAAATGAAAGAATGTTTAGTAAGATGTAAACGATGAGAATTGAGAAGTTGGGGTTATGTCCACCTTATGAGTTGTACGTCTCTATTGGCTATGAGTTATGCGGAGTTTAGACATGCATGTGCTTATAGAGAATTGTATTCGATGGTAAATCCAAGCGTCTTTCGACCTAAACAAGGACTATTTCACTTTAACTCTTTCGAGCTTAAAGCGTATCTAACGGTACAAATTCTCCAAGAGGTTAATCCAGTTACGACACTAACTTTTTAATAGGGGATGGGACCCTATTACCTTGACATTATCTCTTTTCCAGACATATAACCTTTCTTTCGAACAAGTTAATGCTATACTGGCGTATTCTATGCGTTTGCAACCACAAAGAATTTAGATTGAGATGAAGAGAATAATGATATAAGCAATATACGTGTCACGAATTCACAAACTCATAGCAATAGATAGTATCTCATATGGATTCCATAACCCCAACAGAGAAGTTTAGTTACCCATGAGTGCGAAGGAAATCACCATAGACATTGTTATTATACCACAATAAATATTTCGTGTAGCAAGGTGTGGTAGGCATTAGGCGTGACTTCTTTGCAAAGTAACGTTTCTCTTGTTGCGGAAATTAAGAATTGAATAGATGAATAGAAGAGGAATAAAAACTAGAATTAATAGAAAAGGTCTTGCGGAAGTAGAATAAGAATTGAAAAGTAGAATTAGAATTGTAATTCGAAGTAGTAAAATCTCTAGCAAAATAGGGTATTTATAATACCCATATCCTATTCCTACTAAGCTAATGAATTACTTAACCCATCCTACTAGGTTAAGGTATCATTATCCTAATCCTAATAAGTTACTGCTAGTCCCCAAAGTCTTCAAAATTGCTGTTTTTGCCTGGGACAGATTTTTCTGCGCCACTTTTGGTCCTTGGCGTCCAAGATTTGGTTTCCTCCTTTCGTGAAGCTTTATTTGGCGTCAAGTTATCCATAAAATGCTGAATTCTGCATCATTTATACCTGAAAACTTGCTAATCATGTTCGTTAGCTCACTTACAGGAAAAATGACTAAAAGTGCATGAATTATATAATTTGTCCTCAAAACATGGCTAAAATATGGGTAAAATATAGCACTATAGGCGTGTAAATTTGCCTATCATCAAAAGTGCTAGAGAAGAATTGGTTCACCATGAGGCGAGATTTGAGGCCAAAATTAGGTCGGCTCGTAAGGAGATTGAGAGAGAGAACCGTGTTGCCATGCATGCCCTACAAGAAGACCTGGATATTTCAACCGGTGCTATGGAGCAGCAATCGAGTGATTTTGAGAAAGAGAAGGCCTTGCTGACAAGTACACAGTCAAAGCTTCGGGCTCAGCTAAAAGCTTTCATGGAATGGGAAAGAGAAATAGCGAGGCGCTTCACGACTTTTCAGAAGGAAGTTGAAATTGAGAAAAACCAGTGGATGACTGAACGACAGGCGCTTCACTATCAGATCGATGACCTTCATGAACAAGAAGGAGACCTAAAGCATACCGTTCGCACTACGCAGCATTGGGTGCGAAACTGCCATGAGAGTATGATCGAGGCCAGGGGAGAAGTACTTCAGCTCAGTGAAACCTTGATTAATGTTTATGCTAAGTATCTTCACCGAGGTGATGAAAATTTGGGCCGTTAGGCACGTGCTCTCGCTCCACATCTTCCAAAAGCATTATCTAGGATCAACTCAAGTCTGAGGGAGGATTAAGTTGCAAGACATCTTTGGAAGGCATCTTGATGATAATTATTAAAGTCCTTGTTTTCTTAGAGTTCGTTTCTTTATAGGGTTTTTAGTATTTCGCCAGTATTCCGAGTCTGTTCTAGTTTTAGATAATTTTAGTTTCCTTTCATTAAAGCTTTGTTTTAAGAACAGTTGGAAATGTATGGAAAATTTCGCATTTGTTTCAAGTTTTTATTCTCTTTATCTTTGAATATATATATTTACTATATCCATGAACTACGTGATGATCTGATTCATGTAAAACATGATACGTAGGCAACCTTCGGCGGGTGCGATCAAATATTTTTTCAAGTTTCAAGTAATAATTTTAAGATGTTGGTGTTAAATAATGAGGGTAAAAAAATTAATTCACCAAAGCCGGGATGAAACAAGAGGGTTTTCCTAAGTCCATTTCAGGAAGGAAATTACTTAGGTGCATGACATTTGAGTTTGTTATGAATATATCAATATTTTTAAAGCCCTAAATCCTAACATATTTGTTTTTGTTTCATAAGAGAGAGAGAGAGTAAGGTGGTTGGTTGTGGTTAAGCTCGCCTCTCACCCGTACAACACAAGGTATAAAGGAAAAAGGAAGATGACTCGAAAAGATGGAACATAATCTGATAATGAAGAAGGTCGAGATCAGTTAGTTCCACAAGAGTTCGCATCTTTGGAGGAGAATAGGTTATTGAAGCAACAAATTGAGGAAATGTATCAGGCCTGGGCGAATGGACAAGCCCCGCCTTCCTCGATTCCTGGTCTTTCAGATGCAAATCATCCCAGTTCCACTCAATCCCAAGTCGACGATCCACTTTATCCGCCTGGATTTGGTCCATACGCTAATGTGTCTAGCGCTGCTGGCATATCCACCATGCGTCCTCCAAATCCATCATTCACGAACAACCCACTTTTTATTCCGGCCGTGACAACTAATATAAATCCTCCATCAATGATACAGAAGCCTATCAATGAGCTAAATCATGATCAAGTCTATCCTCCTGAATTGGCAATCAAACTCGTAAATTCATATCAGCCCACTCATCAGCCTGAGTCTCATATCGTGATTGAGAAGGCTATTATGAATGAAGAACGAGAAGATATAGCTAGAAAAGTGAGGAGTCTGGAGAAGAATATGAGAAACATACAAGGATTGGGAGGACACAAAAGTGTCTCTTTCAAAGACCTGTGTATGTTCCCTAATGTCCATTTGCTAATAGGGTTCAAGACCCCAAAATTCGACAAATATAGTGGTCATGGTGACCCAGTGGCCCACTTAAAAAGGTATTGCAATCAACTTAGAGGAGCAGGAGGGAAAGAGGAGCTGCTTATGGCCTATTTCGGAGAAAGTCTGATGGGAATAGCCTCCGAATGGTTTATCGATCAAGACATCTCCCATTGGCACGTTTGGGATGATATGGCTCAAGATTTTGTACAACAATTTCAATGCAATCTCGACATTGTCCCTGACCGTACTTCTCTCGCTAATATGAAGAAAAATCCATCTAAAAGTTTTCGAGAGTTTGCCATAAAATGGAGAGAATAGGCATCTAGTGTCAAACCGCCACTGAAGGACCAGGAATTGATTGACGTTTTTCTCCAAACTCAAGTGTCCAATTATTTTCATCATTTACTAGCCGCGGTTGGTAAACCTTTCGCCGAAGCAATAAAAATTGGGGAAATGGTGGAGAATGGCATCAAATCAGGAAAAATCATGAGCCAAACCGCCCTCAAGGCCACTACACAAGCCATTCAGAGTGGATCAGGTGGTTTCGGAAATCGAAAAAAGAAGGAGGAAGGATCCATGATGGCATCAGGACCGGGCAATGCCCAAAGGGGATGGAACTCCCCTTACGTTCATGTCCAACAGGGGGAACCCAGCCCTCCTCAACATTATTATACACCTCAACCTGCTATTCTTAATGCTCAAGCGTACGCCCGACCTCCTCAGCGTCCATAATGGAGGGCAACTGCGCCACAAAGTTTTCATCTGCGGCAGCCAAATTTCCAAGCCCCTCGTAATCCGTATGTTCAGGCAGACTATACAAGAGAACAGAGGCCAAGGGAAAACTTTACCCCAATTGGAGAATCATATACGAGCCTGTTGCGGAGATTGGTCAAATTAGGATGGATTGAACCTGATTTGCCCTTCAAAGTGGATCCGAATGCAAGTTGGTTTGATCCTAATGTAAGGTGTGAGTACCATTCAAATGTCCAAGGTCACAGTACCGAAAATTGTTGGAATCTGAAGAGAGCCATTGAAAAGTTAATCAAAAGCAAGGTAATCGTAATACAAAAAGAAGAAACACCGAATATCACCGACAATCCACTTCCCAGTGACAGTAACACACACGTCGTAGGGATGATTTTTGACAATAGAGACTACAGGCCAACAAGCCAAGCAGTGATGGAAATAGGTACCTTGAAGGAGAACCCGGGTAAAGCCCTGAAGTATATGCAAAGAGAACCACTGCTCGTGAAAGGAGTGAGTTCCATTATAAGACCCCGAGATTCATAAAAGATGGTATTGTATGTTCCCGCAAAGCTAAAGGGAATAGTGCAAGATGGGCCAAAACTATATGTTTCGAGTGCTCCCGCATGGTTCGACCAACAGCGCAACAACATGAGAAAGATAACAGAGCCAATTGTCATAAGACACGCAACACAGCTCCCAGTGACAAGCTTGAAAACCATCCCATGGAACTACAACAAAACCACAGTGATGTACAAAGGAAAAAAGGTCATGGAAGAAACAAATGAAAGCGGGGGTTTGACTCGATCAGGAAGATGCTATGCTCCAGAAGAATTAAGGAGACCAAAACAGTTTAAAGATAGTCAAGGGCCAATGAAAAAACCTGTCACAGACGAAGAGGCTGAGGAATTTCTGAAGAAAATGAAAACCCAAGACTATTCCATTGTCGATCAATTGAGAAAACCCCCGGCTCAAATCTCATTATTATCCCTACTGCTACATTCTAAAGAACATTATCAGACATTGATTAAGTTGTTGAATGAAGCATACGTCCCGAAGGAAACTATGGTCTGTCAAATATAAAGGATGGTTCGTAAAATATTTGAAGCAAATAGAATCACTTTCACTGATGATGAGTTACCCACAGAAGGTTCTGGTCACAATAAAGCTTTGCATCTGACTATCAAATGCGAAGGATATTACATAAAAGGGGTAATGATCGATGGAGGTTCAGGAGTAGATATCTGTCCTCTCTCTACTTTGCAAAAATTAAAAATCAGCCCAGATAGGATTCGATCCAATAATGTATGTGTTCGGGCTTTTGATGGTGCAAAACAAGACACCATTGGCGAGATAGATCTTGCTTTGGTTATTGAACCAGTTGAGTTTGTGATCACCTTTCAAGTAATAGACATGGATACTTCCTACAACCTACTTTTAGGAAGACCATGGATCCATATGGCCAGAGCCATACCTTCTACCTTGCATCAAGTAGTTAAGTTTGAACACGACAATTAGGAAATTATTGTACATGGAGAGGATGACCTTCCCATACATCGAGATCCTTCTGTACCCTGTATCGAAGCAAAAGGGGGTTGTGAATCTTCCATTTATCAAGCCTTTGAAATTGTGACAGCTGATCAAGTCGTGGAAGGCACGCCGATTCCAGGGCCTCATCTCTCATCTACTTTAATCATGGTGGCTAGCAAATGCTACAAAATGGTTATGAAGCGGGAAAAAGATTAGGGGTTTCGCTGCAAGGAATTATAAACCCTGTAGATCCATGTGGTATCCACAACACCTTTGGATTAGGATTTAAGCCTACCGCAACAGATAGAAAATGGGCAAAAGAGAAGAAGAAGAAGGCTTGGAAATTGACAAGTCCGGTTCCACACATTAGCCAATCTTTCACGAAAGCTCAAAAGGAAGAAAATCAAGACCCGTATGCTAACAAAGATGTGGATGAAATATGTCAAGGTCTCAAGGAAATATTTTATGAAATAAACATGATTCAGATGGGTGAAGTTCCTAGCCATGCAGATGTGCAGTTCGTCGGGCCAAATATCAAGCTCACTAACTGGGAAGCCACTCCTCTACCCACAAGGAAAGAGTCTTGGTGGTTTATTTTGTTGTTTCATTTTTCTTTCTTTTGAATTTTGGACTATTCTCAGGGTTGTAGTCCACATAGTTTAGTTGCTCTCCTTTCATGTTAACCCTCCTATCCTTTTCGATTTAATGAAATGAAATTCAAGTTTTCTAGTAAATTTATCTTTTCTTCCCTCTTTTAATTTTCATTTTTATCTTATTTCAGTTATGTTAATACTGGCTCTGATAACATGGCATGCACACAGAGTTCACATTTAGATCCTAAAATTTTTTCTAATCTCGAATCAACAAACCAAACGGTAGATGAATATGATGAATATGAAGCTGATAAGGAAGTCAAAGTAGGATTGGATCAATTTGAGGATAAGCCCAAACCCAATTTAAATGACACTGAGATAATAAATTTGGGAATTGGTGAGGAGGTTAGAGAAATAAAAATAAGTATTCATGCGGATTAGAATATCAGGAATAATATTGTTCAGATTTTGTTCGAGTATAAGGATGTTTTTGCTTGGTCTTATGATGATACGCCGGGTCTAAGCACTGATTTGGTAGTCCATAAACTGCCTACATACCCTAATTTTTCACCGATCCAGCAAAAGCAAAGAAAGTTTAAAACTGACGTGAGCGATTAAATCAAAGAGGAAATCATGAAGCAATTGAATGCGAACGTGATTAGGGTCGCTCAGTACACTACATGGTTGGCTAATGTGGTGCCCGTACTGAAGAAAGATAGAAAAATCAGAGTTTGTGTTGATTATAGGGATTTGAACAAAGCAAGCCCGAAAGATAACTTTACGATACCCAATATTCATATCCTTGTTGATAATTGTGCTAAACATGAGATCCAATATTTCGTGGATTGTTATGCCGGATATCACCAGATCTTGATGGATGACACAGATGCAGAAAAGACTGCTTTCACCACCCCGTGGGGTACTTATTGCTACAGGGTCATGCCATTTGGTTTAAAGAATGCGGGAGCTACGTACATGAGAGCTATAACTACTATTTTTCATGACATGATGCACAAGGAAGTAGAAGTATATGTTGATGATGTCATTATCAAGTCCAAGACACAAGTCGATCATGTATATGACTTGAGGAAATTCTTTGAAAGATTGCGAAAGTATAATCTTAAGCTCAATCCAGCCAAGTGTGCATTTGGAGTTCCATCCGAAAAACTTTTGGGTTTCATAGTTAGCCGTAGAGGCATTGAATTGGACCCCTCCAAGGTAAAATCCATTCGAGAATTGCCGCCTCCGAAGAATAAAACTGAGGTCATGAGTTTTCTTGGAAGGATGAATTATATAAGCAGATTCATCGCTCAGCTCAGCACTACATATGAACCGATATTTAAGTTGCTGAAAAAGGATGTTGCTATCCAATGGACAGACAAATGTCAAGAGTCATTTGATAAGATTAAAGAATATTTGGTAAATCCTCCAGTACTGGTCCCACCAGAACCTGGTAGGCCTTTATTTCTATATCTATCAGTGATGGACAATTCTTTTGGTTGTGTTTTAGGACAGCATGACATTACAGGTAAAAAGGAACAAGCAATCTATTATTTGAGCAAAAAGTTCACGAGTTATGAGGTAAAATATACTCTTTTAGAAAAGACATGTTGCGCCCTAACTTGGATTGCTCAGAAGTTGAAGCACTATCTTTCGTCCTACACAACCTACCTCATATCTTGAATGGATCCTTTAAAGTATATTTTTCAAAAACCTATGCCCACAGGCAGATTAGCAAAGTGGCAGATTTTACTTACAAAATTCTACATTGTGTATGTTACTCGTACCACTATGAAAGCACAAGCATTGGCCGATCATTTGGAAGAGAACCCAGTTCACAATGATTATGAGCCTTTGCGAACTTACTTTCCTGATGAAGAGATTAATTCAATTGAGGAAGAAGTTCAAGATGATATGTATGCGTGGAAATTATATTTTGATGGGGCAGTTAATGTCAAAGGAGTAGGAATTGGGGTGGTTCTTGTCTCACTGACCGGGCGTCATCATCCCGCCACAACACGACTTCATTTCTTTTGTACTAATAACACAAAAGAATATGAAGCTTGCATCATGGGTTTAAATATGGCAATAAATCTGGAGGTACGCGAGCTAGTGGTGTTGGGAGATTCCGAATTGCTCATTCGACAAATTCAAGGAGAATGGGAAACGAGATATATCAAGCTCATTCCATACAAACAATGCTTAGAGGACCTTAGCAAAAGGTTCAAGTCTATCGAGTTTAGATATATTCCCAGATCCCACAATGAGCTGGCTGATGCCCTGGCTACCCTAGCTTCCATGCTCCCATACCCAGGAAATATGCATATCGACCCATTAGAGATACAAATACGAGATCAACATGGTTATTGCAACATAATTAATGCAGAACCAGATAATGAACCCTGGTACTATGATATCAAATGCTTCCTAAAGTCAAAAGAATATCCAATACACGCCAATGCAGATAAAAAAAAGACTATTAGGCGACTTGCTAATGGTTTCTTCTTAAGTGGGGAGATTTTGTACAAACGAACCCCAGATTTGAACCTGTTGAGATGTGTTAATATTCAGGAAACTAAAAGAATCATGAATGAGGTCTATTCGGGATTATGTGGTTCGCATATGAATGGCTATGTTTTAGCGAAGAAGATTATGCGGGCAGGATATTATTGGTTGACTATGGAGCGAGATTGCTTTCTCTTTGTTCGCAAGTGTCATCAGTGCCAAATTCACGGTGATTTGATTCACTCGCCACCTTCAGAGCTGCATCCTATGTCTGCTCCTTGGCCATTCGTTGCTTGGGGCATGGACGTAATCGGTCCAATAGAACCAAAAGCTTCTAATGGGCATCGATTCATACTGGTCGCTATTGACTATTTCACCAAATGGGTAGAAGCTGCTACTTTTAAATCAGTCACGAAGAAAATAGTAGTGGATTTTGTTCATTCGAACATCATATGTCATTTTGGTATACCAAAGTCCATTATCACAGACAATGCAACCAATCTCAATAGTCATATAATGAAGGAGGTTTGTGAGCAATTCAAGATCGTGCATCATCATTCTATCCCTTACCGTCCCAAAGCAAATGGAGCCATTGAAGCAACGAACAAGAATATTAAAAAGATTCTTAGGAAAATGGTCCAAGGATCTCGACAGTGGCATGAGAAATTACCATTTGCTCTTTTAGGATATCGTACAACTATCCGTACATCGACTGGTGCAACTCCTTATTTACTAGTCTATGGGACTGAAGCTGTGATACCCGCAGAAGTCGAAATTCCCTCGCTTTGAATCATTGTTGAAGCCGAGATTGACGATACTGAATGGGTCAAGTCTAGACTAGAACAATTATCATTAATAGATGAAAAAAGGTTGACGGCAGTTTACTTTGGCCAATTATACCAGCAGAGGATGGCGCGAGCTTACAATAAGAAGGTACATCCTAAAAAATTCGAGGTCGGCCAACTTGTTGTAAAATTCATCCTTCCACATCAAGAAGAGGCTAAAGGAAAGTTTGCTCCAAACTGGCAAGGTCCATACATAGTTAAACAAGTATTATCAAATGGAACTTTGCAACTTGTGAATCTGGACGAAAAAATGGCAGAAAAAGCTATCAATGCCGATTCAGTCAAAAGATATTATATTTGACACACTTGTGCTTAACATTCTCAAGTTGAGATGACGAAAGGCCATCATTCTACTTAATTAAATGTCGTTAATCCCTTGTCAGCCCTTCGAGCTTTATTTACCTTTCCTTTCTTACCCTCTTTGGAGCCGGAAAAAAAAACTTGTGGGTGAAACCCATGGAGGCACCCATAAAATGATTCAAAAAAAAAGAATAATGCATATAGGATTGAACTATGTTCGACCTGATTCCTAAATGGATACGTAGGCAGCCCTATTTTGGGGTTCGGTCCGACCCCAAAAAATAAAAATAAAAATAAATAAAAAATTCTTGGTATTAAAAGAAACCAAGACATATATCCTACTATCACTTTTATATGGCTCCTAAGTTGTAATTTATCCTAAAAATCCTTTTCCCTTTGCCCATTAAAGACCTTCCGATCAATTTTCGAGAATGTCGAGCCTTGTGTGCCTAAAAAAATAAAAAAATAAAATAAAAAAAAAATAATAAAAAAAATCTTATAGGTGAAAACCTTCAGGGGCGCCATAAGACAATGATGAACGAGACAACCAAAATTATAGAGGTCAATTGTGAAGATCCTTAAAGGATAACTTTAGTCAAACAAAGTTTATCATGAAAGGGCAAAGATCAAGAAGGATGATTTGATTTGATTGAAAGGTGCAGCCTAATTCGAGATTAGACAGTTTTGAAGGGTCAAATGTCTACTCCAAATTGTGTGTCATGCTTCATTCAAGTTAATATATACCTCCAAATAAGCTTCCTTCCTTTACTGTTAAAAATACCTTCTATTTTAACATAATTCTTTTATTTCTTCTTTCAAATTTTCCTTATTTCATTTTTACACATTTTGTTTTTATGCATAAGTCTTGCATCAAATGCAAAATAAAGAAAGACGCGCAAAATTGACCATGGCTCCCAGTGAAATTAAGCAGAGATTATTGGGCGTTCATTACCTTGACAAGGATAGGGAGCCAGTTAAGATAAGTGTTACGAGTGAAGTATTTGAAAATGAAGAACAGAATCATACTGAAATAAACAGAGATGCAACAGAATTTGAAAGACGAAGATTCAAGCTCGCCAACCAATTAGTTTAATCAACCGTATCAAGTTGGGGCTAGGATAAGTCAAACCTCCAAGGGATTCAAGGCCACAAACCAACTACCAATTTTAAAACTCACAATTTTTTTTGGCTTGAACAGGGGCAAAGCAATCTTGTGAAGTTTAGTGAAAAAAAAACAAGTATAGCAAAGTTAAGTTTTCTTAAATTTTTTCTTTTTGTTATACTTCTATAATTCTAAGTTTGTATCAATATAATTATAATAATAATAATAATAAAACCCCTCATATTCAAAACTGGGGCATTTTTTTTTCTTTTCTAACAAAAAAATAAAAAATAAAAAATTCTAATCTTATTCGTCTTCATAGGGTGCCATCCCCTAGTTGACATATTAGGAAACACCATTTCCTAATTTTCTTATTTCGTCTTCATAGGGCGCCATCCCCTAGTTGATATCTTATTTTGTCTTCATAGGGTGTCATCCCCTAGTTGACATCTTTTTTCGTCTTCATAGGACGCCATCCCCTAGTTGACATCTTATTCATCTTTATAGGGCTCCATCCTCTAGTTGACGTCTTAGGAAACATCATTTCTTAATTCTTATCTCGTCTTCATAGGGCGCCATCCCCTAGTTGACATCTTATTCATTTTTATAGGGCTCCATCCCCTAGTTGAAGTCTTAGGAAACACCATTTCCTAATTTTTATTATTCTTCTTCATAGGGCGCCATCCCCTAGTTGATATCTTATCTCGTCTTCAAGGGCGCTATCCCCTAGTTGATATCTTATCTCGTCTTCATAGGGCGCTATCCCCTAGTTGACATCTTATCTCGCCTTCATAGGGCGCCATCCTCTAGTTGATATCTTTTTCGTCTTCATAGGGCGCCATCCCCTAGTTGACATCTTATCTCGTCTTCATAGGGCGCCATCCCCTAGTTGACATCTTATCTCGTCTTCATAGGGCGCCATCCCCTAGTGGACATCTTATTCATCTTCATAGAGCGCTATCTCCTAGTTGACATTTTAGGAAATAAACCTTCCTATTTTTCTTCTTTATGTCTTCATAGGGTATGACAATCCCTAGTCGCATTTTTAGAAGCAAAATTCCTAATTCTTTTTCATGCATTCGCAAGGCATAACATCATTTAGTTGCATTATTGAGAACATGAATCTTATTTTATTTCATACCTAGCTTTGATTTCTATCATTTTTATTTATTTATTTTTAAATTATTGTGTAATTTTTCTAATAACTCACAAAATTTTTCTAGTGCAAACTATGGCAAAAAAATAATAATTTTTTTTGTTTGTTTTGTTTTGTTTTCTTTGATGGCTTGCAGGTTTTTCTGCAAAGCACAGGTTTATCCAGGAATGAAATTTCATCTCCGGTTAGAATATAGAAGAATGATCAGTTTGAAGATAGTTAGAGTCAGTTTTGCATCCGTAGCGGCCCAATATCTCAAGAGACATCTTTTTAGTTTCTGATCAGGAGAACAAGCATCTAAAGTATTCTATGAACTATTCTTTGGTAGAGTATCAATGACTCAATCCAAGTTTCAAGTTCAAGTCTTAAATTCTAACTTCAAGATCAAATTTTGAGATCAAGGTACCCACCAGAAGAAAGTGAGGCGATAACTGGAGATCCAGGAGTAAGATCTGCAGCAAGAGAATCAAGACAATTAGAATAGATAGGATCTTGTATCTTTCATTTTTAATTTTTTTTTCCTGATGTAATAAAAGGAGACACGATCCGGAAACTCAATGGGACCTCACCTCAACTCTCCAACTCATCCATTCATTCCAACACCTATTTGAACTACACGTGACCTGATTCTCTTATAACCCGAGATATGTAGGATGCCCAAAGCCAGGGTTCGATCACACCTCTTTTCCACTTATTTACGTATTAATTTTGAATAAATGGTTGGGCCAAAAATTAGTCATGTTTAATTCTTTGCTTGAAAATTCTCCATATTTCCAAGCAAAGAGGGGCATTCTGTAAACACCTAATTTTTGACCAAACCTAAGTGTTTTTTTTGCCATTTTAGTGTTTAATTTTTTTTTAGGGTTTAAATTAGGTATTTTAAGTTTATCTTATTTTTACTAAATTTATTTTAAAAATTTTAAAAACTACAAAAATAGAGTTACATTTTAAATAAGCTTTTATTTTCATTATTTATTTACTAAGAAAAAAAAAGGAAAAATTTTAAATCATATTTGTTTTCTTCTTTTAATTTTTAATAAATAATCTAGTGATATTAATATTCTGTAATCATGTTTTAAGACTAATTATTTAACTTACTTATAGTTTATTAGTCTTAAATAAATTTTATTTTTTTCTTTTTCTTTTCTTTTGCTTTTATTATTTTTATTTAAAACATTAATTTTAAAAAAAAAGAAGAAGCCCTAAACTACCCTATCACCCTTTTCCCACTAACCTAAAACCACTCCCCCATTATTTTCCAATTTCCCACTTCCTCCACACCAACACACGACACACATATACGTACACTATTATAAAATACTCAAACACACACCATTATAGAGGACAATACTTAGAGAGACTAGGAAGGGGAACATTACAAAGGAGAGAAAGATCAGAAAAAGAAAAACAAAAAAAAGGAGAAAGAAACAACAATAGAGAGGAAAAAGAGAAGGAAAAGAGTGTCGAGTTTGAGTTGAGTTTTGGGGCTTCATTCGAGCTTCACAGCACCATCTTTCTATTTTCCGAATTCGATTCAGTTTATCGACAGGTTCTTATTCAACCCATTTGCATCATCTTTTTGTAAGTTTTATTGAGAATCAAAGCATGAATAACATTGTTTAAATAGTTTCATGCAGAGTTTGTGTATCGTATCTAGTTTGCTCAAAATTTATATGTGTGTACGTGACATGGCCGGGGTGATTTCAAGATATTGATGTCTTAGGAATGTATGGATTTCATCTACATGTATACATATTAATACTTATTTTTCTTTTCTTTCTTTTTCTAAAATTTAAAATGGACACTATCTTATATTCGTCCGAGAAGATGAAATAACTCCTTTTTTAAGGTTAATACAACTTCTTTAGTCTTAGAATTACTAATCAGTCGTTGTAGAATCAGAATGAAACGTATTATGCTCGTCAACTGGATCCCATTGAATGAAATTTCTGTTCATTTATCTTTTAATGCATGATAACTTCATATATTCGAGAACTATATGTATCAATTTGCTTAAGAAGATTCAATAAAATTTTGTATAAGTATTATTTAGATTAGAAAATGATGAGTAACGGTTAGATGTTGACCGTTTTTGTCGTAAGCCTTGTTTGTTGCTTCACTATATATATAAAAAAATGATGAACAACTTTATTAGTCTTAGGATGATAATTTGGTATATTAAGCTCTCACTCTACGTAGACCTTGAAAGTAAGGAGAGAAAAGGGTGGTTTACTAAGATCTGTGTCTTCCTTTGTTTCTAGTGTAGAAATATTTAGATCTAAACCGTTAAGTCGATAGAGTGAAATCTTGTAAGTAAGGGTACCAAGTAATTAACAACACTAAAATAATCGAGCATTTTTATTTGCATAAGAAGTTAATCATTTTCTTTTTAAGTCAAACTTTACCCTCTACTAGTCAAGCTTCAATATAATACTAGCAAATAGTGGTTTTAGTGATTTAGAATTTTATTCATGCAACTTATAATGTTTGGCCCTGAAGGAAAATAAAACCATTCATGTATAAATAATGGAACTGGAAGCATGCAAAAGGTTTAAATCAAGCATATTGGTATCTGACATTAGATTTGTATGCATGGTGCTCATGTGATATGAGTACTGACTCTTATTTTGCATGAATTATTGTTTCATTTATGAGAAAATTTTGTAAATTTGATTGGAGTCAAATGGATAAAATTTGATGATATTAGTTTATTTTTTTTAGTTCTAAATTGAGTATTTGATAATTATTCAATATAATGAGTACAAGTTATCAATTGCCGATGTGAATCAGATCAATTAGGCATTAGGCTAACGACTAATTCTAAACAAATTTCTTCAAGGTCATGACAGTAAATTTCAAGACATTCGAAATCCGAGTGGATTTACCAGAATAACAAGAGTGATATAGGGTACATATTCGCCTTAAACCCCGCAATAATAATAGAGAGAAAAAACTCATTTGCGAGGGAGCGAACTCAAAGAATTGTTTTAGGTATTCAATCCTTAGAAAATTAATAATTTAACATATAAGAGAAGGTTAGCGATGAAGTAGGAAAGCCCTGCTACCGACCATTCGTTACAATAAAATCTAATATACCATTTGAAGTCGCTTGAATTGGGTTGGGTAGATTTTAAACCTACTAGGTGCTTATTTAGACTATGAAAATGGGGACGACTCATAAATGCCTCAAAGGCACTAGAAATGTATCAAAACTTGTGGTATGACCGGAAAGTACTACTACTGGCAAGCCATGCATTAATATAATTAAATAATTTAAAATAAATTCAAAGTAGGATGTAAGTAACTTTTAGGCTAACAAATATTATGTATCCAAGAGATTAATTTAATCCAAACATAAGTCATTAATGCGACCGTGCTAGAACCACGGGACTCGAGGGGTGCCTAACACCTTTCCCTCGGTCAACAGAATTCCTTATCCGGATTTCTAGTTCGCAGACCATAAAATAAAGAGTCATTTCCTTTTGAATAGGGATTCAATAAGGTGGCTTGGAACACCCAAACTCAATTCCAAGTGGCGACTCTGTAAATAAAATAATCCCTGTTCAAAACGTTACTTAAATTGGAAAAACCCATTTTTCTCTAAAACCAATTCCCTAGCGGGGTCGGATGCGGTAAAAAATAGGGGTGTGACATTAGGTTGACCATTTTCCTCTTATTGAGTTTGCAGATAATAATAACTACTATTTTAGTACTGGGATGGCTTCATTCGAGGCTTTGTATAGTAGGATATATAGGTCTCCTATTTGGTGGTTTGAGGTTGGTGAGAATAGGTTGTATGGCCCCTACATGGTTCACCAAGATATGTAGAAGGTGAAGGTTATTTAGGATAGGCTTAAGGCTACCCAAAGTCGCCGAAAGTCCTATGCGGATGTAAAACGAAGGGACTTGGAGTTTGATGTTGATGATTTTGGTGCTCTTGAAGGTGTCACCCAAGAAGGGAGTGATAAAATTTGGAAAGAAGGGGAAGCTCAGTCCTCGTTATGTTGGTCCCTATTATATTTTGAGGCAAGAAGGCAATGTGGCTTATGAGTGGAGTTGCCTTGGAGTTTGAGTTCTAGCCATCCGGTCTTCCATATTTTGATGTTGAAGAAGCATTTTGGTGATCCTTCCTTGGTTGTTCGTTTGTAAAGTGTGGGTGTCTCAGATTCCTTGTCTTATGAAGAGGTCTTGGTTGAGATTTTGGATCATCAAGTCCGTCGGTTGCGAGCAAAGGACGTGGCTTTGGTAAAGGTTTTATGAACGAATTAAAAGTTTTAAGAAGCTACTTGGGATTCCGAGGAGTACATGAAGTGCAAATACCTATTCTTATTTCCCACTTTGAATAATTGTGCTTGAGGTATATGTATTCCTTAACATCTTTGTTTCCTGACCTTGTTAAAAGGAATTGTGATTTCCTTGATATCTTTCTTTTCTGTCTTTGTTAAAGGTAAGTGTGATTTTTTTTAGAGTCAAATCATGCTAATAAATGTCTTGTCCTGTCATTCGAGGACGAATGATCCTATGTTGCAGATTATGCAACACCCCAGATTCTTGGTCCTTTAAAATTTCTGAAATTTTACCCTCATTGTCTAGACTACGACTCCTCCTTACGGGCTGTAGGTAGTCTTGAGGAGTCGTAAGAACCTAATCATATCCTGACTAATGTGTGAGGCTAAGTTTCTTGTCATAATTGCGAGTGGCTTCTAAGGAGTCATAAAGACTCTATACGAATCGCATGGTGAAAATCATAGGGTGACTAGTATGAGGCCCAAATTATTTTTTCTTTGATATAAGTTGGGCCCTATGAGTCGTAGGGTCATGATACGAGTCATATGATGGGAGCGGTAGGGTCAGCAGTACGAGTGTTTATGACACTATCTTGACTATGACTTGTGGTAACGAGTTGTAAAGTGTCTTAACGAGTCGTTACGAGACCCGTAATGACTAGCAATAATTTTTCATCTTTTAAGTTGAGGGAAATTTGGATATTTCCCTCTTTACCCACTTAATGTCCACTACCATAAAACACCCTTGGGGCGTTATTTTCAACACTTTAGCACTCAGACCACTCTATCAAACTCTCTAAATTCTCCAAGGTCAAGATACTTAGGGTTTCCAAGAAGTAGGTCATCCAAGGGCTCAAGGGTTGATTTCTTTCCATAAAACTTGGTGCTTAAGATATGTTACTCTTTCCCAATTATTACTTTATGAAAAGCATGTACTTAAATAGTTTATTTGGATGGTTTTGAATGTGGGCTTTGATGTGGTTTAGGGTTTTGACATGGTTGATTCTTAACTTGTTATCCAATGATTTATTATTAATTGTTGATGCTTTATTGATAGTTTTGAACTTGTGGGGTGCATAGGAGTGGTGAATAAACTTAGGGGCCATGGTTTTCCCCAAATTGAAGTTTTGAAATTAGAATTGGTTATGAAAAATTATGTTCCTTCAACCCATTTGTGCTAATGGCTTTGAATTGTAAACTTGTCACTTGGTTTGACTTACTCACCTATGTTATTGCATTGCATAAAGTACTAAACAATAAACATGGATCTTGAAAGCCTTGTTGGCTATGATTCTATTTAATGAACAAAGAGGGTCGAGGCATTCCCCCAATTTGAATTTATAAATTAAAGGGGGTCGAGTCATTCCACCAAGTTAACACAATTGTTATGGAATAGAGATAAGCTTGCAAGTGTAAGTGTATCACGATACCCATGGTGTGACTTTACGTTAGTTTATTGGTTAATAAATGGGTTATGTGAAACTTGTTTAAATTGGGCTTAGTGGGGTTTATGTAGCGAAGCCGTAAAGGTGTGGGTCTTGGACGACTTGTACTAGAAACTCATGTTTGCCGACATGAGGGTTGGTCTTGTGACTTGTGTGAATAGTTTGTGCTATTGATATATTTGTATCTTGGATTGACGTGGGTCAGGTAATCCCTGGTCTTCCTTGATACCTCCAATTTGTACGTCTAACACACACTGGGCCTCTCAGCAGGGGAAGCTAAAGCCATATAGCCAATGGGTACCTTTTTATTACGGTTGAGCTACATAGTCTAGGATAATGTTTTACTTCATGCTAAGACTTTTTCCCTATCTCAGTATATTATTTATCTATGTATATGATGATGTTCGCATGCATTTAAACTGGATTTCATTTGGCATTATTTTATCCCCTATCCTTTAGTTACATGCTAGTGCTCAACTCACTAACCGTCTCCAGGCGTTGTATCCCCATGCTATACAGGCACCGAAGATACATCTACTTTTCCTATATAGTTTTAGGTTGATTGGATTGGTTTGTAGTTCATTGGTGGTGAAGTGGTGAGCTTCCATTCTCTGGAAGACTTGGTCATTTCATCAGTTTTCTTTTATACATTAGTGTTAAGAGTCACTATTATAATTTACGTTATCATTGTAATTGTCATTGTCAGGGTCGGGGTCATGTTCCTACTTAAATTGGTTTTCGGTTTTGTTAGAGGCTTTATGGATATTGTTGTGAACTTTGGTGGTTTTTATTATTGGTTGTTGGATATTTAGCTATCTTAGATTCTTTTGAAATTTTTTATCTTACTTATCATTTTATATGTTTAGAATTCAGCCTCTATTGGGCACTGCATTCGGTTTGACTACGCAACGGGGGTGTTCTTTGGTACACAATGGACTTGAGATATCCGTCACAGCCAGACCCTGGTTTGGGTCATGACATGGCGGCATTTGCTGGTCCTCATTTTTATGGGCGTAAGCTCTTAGAGAAGGCATTTTCTATCATGAGAAAGCATGAATTAAAACAGCTAGAGATAACTTCAAATCACGATAGAGATCTAAAAGAAGGGATGGTTCCTAATTCGCTTTGTAGCCTCTCTCTCATAAATATGGTCAGCTTCACACCCATGATCAAATATCTATGTAACATGGCTAGTCAAACTCCCTAGGACTCTTTAAAAACTTAGGCTCTGATACCAAGTTTGTACCTACCCAAAAATACCCTTGGACGTCACATAGTGCTTAGGACTACGAATAACCCCAAGCAACCCATAATATCTATTCAGTAGTGAACTCAATGTAAACTTAAAACATGAGTGGAAAATGAAGAAACTTACAAGTTGTACTCAAATAGAAGAACGAACTCAATAAGTATTGTGACACAGTAACATTCAAATCTTTGAAAAACTAAAAGAATATATTATCTAACTAGTCTTAACAAACCTCTAATTATGAAACTGAAAAGCCACTGGGACAGACCCATGTTAACCTAGACTGAAATCATAATAGATGAAATAGTAGCAATAAACATCTTGAGCCAACCAAAGTGTAATATCCCATAAAAGTCATAGCTCATTTCAGCTCTCAGTTGCATATTTAAGGGGTCCAAGACTTGAAAATTTCACTAAGTGTTGGGATTTAGTAATTTTCATGACCTTTAAACTTTGATGACTTTATTTTTGACCTTTCTGACCTCTGGACGTCAATTTTTATGCTGATTCATGATCGAGGTAGTTAAAAGTACATCTCGGGTGCATTTTGGAATTTTTGAATGAGCGTAAGGGCATCTTTTGAGAACCAAGGCAGTAGCACCATTGGGATTAACATACACTACGCCACCCAGTGCACCACTCCAAAGCCCTCACCACGAAACCTAGTGCACCGCTCCTGAACCCACGCCACCTGCTCCAGAGTCCGCGTTGCCCCCTTTTTTTTGTCTAACTTTTAGTCCTCATCATTTAAGGGCATTTGGGTCATCTCCCCTTCACCCAAATCATCCAAAACACAAAATTTAGGTCCCCAAGGAGCATTATTTGCACCTTTATTCATAAAATCTCTCAAGAAAACCATCTTCCACTTCAAGAACAAACCCTAACCCATTCTCAAGGAATCAAGGAATTCAAGATTCAAACCTCAAGAAATTCTCAAGAATATTCACGAATTCATCCTGTGAGGTATGTGTGATGTTCATCCATGGTTCCTTTCACCCATGGAGTCCAATAACCCTTTTTGTAATTTAATTTATGAGCTTTAAATGTCCAATAACCCTCTTGTTAATTCAATTACAAGTTATGGTTACAAGTATTTTCAAATAGAATGAACCGTATCTTGTTTGAGTATTGGAATTTCCATGTCATGTTTAATTGGTTTCAGTATAAATCCTCAAGTTACGAGTTTAGCCATAAAATCCTATTGTTTCCTCATGTTTAAGATATACTTTTGTTTAAGTGTATAATTTTCACATGTTTTGATGGGATGTCATGTTTAAGTCTTTGAACCATAACCACGTATTACTGTATTTTAAGTTTGATATCATATTATCATGTTCATTTAGTGTTGGTGGGTTATGAACACCTGATACCTATGTGTTTTACATGAATTCAACTTTTCAAGTACTCATACAATTAATCTATGACTCTAATCAGTATATTTACATATTTATGATCATGATAAGAACAATCAGTTATGTAATAATGTTCTTTCTAGTTCAGTCCATTCTAGTATCAGTTTTAGTTCAGTTGGGAGTAGGATTTAGCACCTAGCGAACTCAGGGATGAGGACTCACCTGACAGTAAAGGGTATGACCCTCATTAGCAATCCCCAAGTTAGAGAGCTAGTTAGCCAGCATAGGTTATAGATGTCTACCTGCCAGTTGAGGTTTGACTAAGTGTCTACCTGCTACTTAAGGGTGACATATATCTCAGTAGAGCACCTACCAGTTGAAGGTGACTCCTTAGTCCTTCGGGACACCGGTTTAGTGGATACACATAGCCAGTGCTTATACCCGTGGCACGGTACTAACATCTTTCCAACTGAGGTTACAAGTTAAACCCCGATTAGCTCAAATTAAGGCATGTCAGTTAGATGATACCTACCATAACCTCAGTACAGTATTCAGTATTGTTTTAGAACAAATTTGCCTAACCAAAGCATACAGATTCTTAGTTATTCAGTTATAAAATTTCAATCTTTCAGTTTATAGATTATTTTAGATATAAGTTTATGGTTGGTCTTGCATTCTTAAATGTTATAGTTTTCAGGCATTCATGTTTAGTTATCTCATGTTATTTAGTTAGTCCTTATTTCATAGACACAATACCCCATGAATATTAGTCTGACCTTATCTTATATACTAGTACATTCGAAGTATGGATCAGATACTCTTTTTTGTGCTATGATGTCTTATATCATAGGTTCGGACACACAGTTTCTCGACTGCAGTTAGAGAGTTCAGCATAATCCAGTATTCATAGTGGTGAGTCCTAATCCATCAAGGACATGTTATGATTATTCAGTTATTTTAGTATTTCATTTTATTCATTCAGTCAGAGTTAGTTGGGAGTCTATCCAATTAACTACTCCATCAGTTTAGAGGCTTTCAGATATTCAGACAACCAGTTGACAGTCAGTCAATTACTTTAAGTTTTTATCAGATGTTTCAAACTTATGATTGTTTTGGTATTTTAGTATTCAGATTTATATTTTCCTTCTTAGTTTATATTTGTCATAGGTATTATATTCATATTTATTCAGTGCTCACAATAGGTACCGGCTCATAGGTTAGCATATGGTCACTTTTGACCATAAGCACCGTTGTTGAGACTAGGGGTAGTCTTAGGTTGTGACAAAACTTCTTATCAGAGCTAGAGTTTTAAAGTGTCCTAGGGAGTCTGAAAGTTGCGTTAAGTAGAGTCTTATGTATTGGTGTGAAGAGTGCCACACTTATGGACTAGCGGCTATAAGACATTTAAGGAAAATTTTTCCTTCTTTTAGTATTTATGTCGTGCAAAAAAGCAAGATCTCTACTTAAACTTTCTTTCTAACTCATCCTTCATTATGTTTATAGACAATACCACCTAAAAGAAATAACTGAAGAAGGAACGGAAATCAACCTACACCACCACCTGTTCAAGAAGATCCCCTGAATGAACATGTCTCTCACACCGAGTTTAGAGTTTTTTTAATACCTTAGCTCATTCAGTAGCTGTTTTGAACAATCATCGAGTTGTTGCCTTATCTAATCCAGTGTAAAATACAGTTGTGGTTAGGATTTGGGATATTATGTGGATAAATCCCCCTTTGTTTTTAGGATCCAATTCTGAATAGGACTGGCAGGAGTTCCTTGATATGGTTCAGAAGGTGACTAATGTCATGGGCATCACCTCGAGTAAGAGTTCAGAGTTAGATGTATATCAGTTGTAGGATGTGGCTCACACCTAGTTTAAGCAGTGAAAGGAGGACCGTGGTAATGATGCAGGGCCTGTTGAGTGGGAGCAATTTTCCACTACTTTTCTAGATAGGTTCTTCCTGTTAGAGTTGAGTGAGGCTAAAATTCAGTAATTTATTAACTTGAAGTAGTATAATATGAGTATAAAGGAGTACTCACTTAAGATTACTCAATTGGCAAGGTATGATCCTAATGTGTTGGCTGGCAATAGGTCTAGGATGAGTAAGTTTGTATTTGGGGTAGCTGATAGTATTTTCAAGGAGTATAGGATCATAGTTTTGATTAAGGATATAGACTTATCTAGACTTATGGTTCATACTCAACAGATTGAGGAATAAAATCTTAAAGAGAAAGAAAGAGAGAAAAAGAGGGCCATAATAGATAGTTTTAACTTTTCTCAACCCAAGTCTGAAAGTGGTAATCATTCTCAGTTTTTTCAGAAGTCCTCATCCCTAACCCCATCTTCATCTAGTGCACAAGTGCAAAAGTTCAAGCAAGATAGTAACCATTGAGCGCCAAGCTCCAAGTCCCATTATAGTGTGAACAGTGTTCGTACTAATCCACTTTATGGGAAGTATGGTAGGCATAATCAGGTTGAGTGTAGAGCTGCTAGTGATATGTGTTTTGGATATGGAAAGCCAGTCTACAGAGTCAGATATTTCCTAAAGGCCAGCCACAGAGTCATAGATTGCCCAAAGGCTGGCTAGTAGGGTCAATCTAATTGTCCTCTAGTTACAGCTAGTCGCCTGACTCAGTAGGGTGCCGTTTCCAGTGCAACCAGTGGGCAGCATCAGAACAGGTTATATGCCCTATAGACTCGACAGGATTAGGAGAGTTCTCCTGACGTAGTTATGGGTATGTCACAAGTATTTCATCTTTATGTTTATGCTTTATTAGACCCCAAAACTTCACTTTCTTTTGTGATTCCTTATATAGACATCAATTTTGGCGCTAGTCCTAAAACATTAGAAGAACCCTTTTCAGTGTCTACTCTATTAGGTGTCTCTGTTGCAGCAAGGCAGGTATACAAGAACTGCCCGATTGTAGTATCCCAAAAAGTCACCTCAGTTGACCTCGTGGAGATAGAGATCACTGATTTTGGTATCATTATCGACATGTATTTCCTCCACTTATGTTATGTCTCAGTTGATTGTAGAAATAGAGTTATTCAGTTTTAGTTTCCTAATGAACTAGGTATTGAATGGAGGGGTAGTACCTCAGTGTTTAGGGGCCAGTTTGTTTCATATCTTAGAACGAGAAAGATGATATCTAAGGAGTGTGTTTACCATCTTGTTCAAATCAAGGACTCTAGTTTTAAAACTCTAAGTCTCGATTCAGTTTCAGTAGTAAGGAATTTCTAAATATGTTCCCTTTATATCTTCCCGGAGTTCCTCTCGAGAGGGATATTGACTTCTGAATATATCTCCTTCCAGATACCTAGCCCATATCTATTCCACCCTACAGAATGGCTCCAGTTGAGATTAAGGAGTTGAAAGAGTAGTTGAAATATCTCTTATATAAAGATTTCATCAGGACCAGTGTTTCCCCATGGAGTACTCCAATCTTGTCCATCCATAAGAAAGACAGTTCACTCAGAATGTGCATTGATTATCATCAGTTGAACAAAGTCACAATCAAGAATAAGTATCCAGTCCTCAGAATGGATGACTTGTTCGACTAACTTCAGGGTGCCAGTTATTTCTCTAAGATAAACCTCAGATCCGACTATCATCTTCTTAGAGTCAGAGAATGTGACATTCCGAAGAAAACCTTCAGAACTTGGTATAGTAACTTTGAATTCTTAGTTATGTACTTTGGACTAACGAATTCCCCTATAGCTTTCATGGACTTGATGAATAGAGTGTTCAAGTAGTATTTGGACATGTTTGTCATAATCTTCATTGATAATATTCTTGTTTATTCCTGTAGTGAGAATGATCATGAAGACCATCTAAGAATTGTGTTGTAGACTCTTAGAGCTCATCAATTGTTTGCCGAATTCAATAAGTGCAAATTTTGGCTCAGATCAATAGATTTTCTTAGCCATATTATTTATGGTGATGGCATTAAAGTTGACCCTCAAAAGACCATAGCAGTGAGGAACTGGCCAAGACCTATCTCTTCATCAGATAGCAAGAGTTTCTTGGGTTTGGCTACCTATAACAGATGATTGGTTGAAGATTTTTCTTCAATTACATCCTCTATGTCTCGATTGACTAAGAATAAAGTCAAGTTTTAGTGGTCAGATTCTTGCAAGAAGAGTTTTCAAGAGTTGAAGACTCGACTTACTCTAGCCCAAGTTTAGACTTTGCCAGGTAGTTCTGATGGACTTGTGGTTTACTCTGATTCCTCTAGAGTTGGCCTTGGTTGTGTGTTGATGCAGATTGGTAAGGTCATAGCCTATGCCTATAGATAGCTTAATCCTTATGAAAAGAATTATCCTACCCATGATCTTGAGATGGTGTAAGACCCCGCAAAATCCCAAGCTTAATTCAGTCCTTTAGGCTTGTCAAGGGGTCCCAAACTTAGAATATTTTAGCTAAGTACTCAAACTTGGTGCCATTTTAGCCTAAAAAAGTTGAAAATCTTATTTCACGACCTTCACGTCCTCCAAATGTTGATATTTGAGTTAATTCATGATCAGGAAATTTTGTAGGTGTTTTCGGACAAGTTTTGGATTTTTCAAAATTCATTTGAAGCTCCTTTGGAATCTTAAAATAGTGGATTAATGCGATATTGGCATGCCGCATCGACTATCGCATTGATTAATATTTTTCCCATCTACCAGCATCTAATTCCAGTGAATCAATGCGAACATGCCTCGACGCGTCGATTATCGCATCGATGCCATCGATGCGCTGCGTCAACCTGCGCATCGGCAACCCATTTTTCAGTCATTAAAAGTTTGCGTTCTTGGGAGTAGTTAGGTATTTTTCTCTTGACCTTCAGCCCCCCAAACACGAAATTAAACTCCCTATAGAGAAAATATAGGTATTCTTTTTCAATTTTTCTCAAGAACAAAACCTTAGAAGATCCAATTTCAAATCAAGAACTCAAGATTCAACCATAAACTTTCAGAAATTCTTCAACAAAGGTATGTGAAGTGTTCATCCAAGGGTATCTTCCACCTTTGGATTCCAAGAATCAGTTTTTAAACTTCAATTATATGGATTTCATGAATACCATGATGGGTTTGATAGTATTCATGTTTATAATGATAATTTGAGTTTTAAATCCATGTGTTATACTAAATTTCATGTGGAGTTTATTGATTTATATGTCATATCATGTGAGATCATGTTAAAGCCTTCAAATTGTGAATTTGATGATTGAATTTGTGTGCTCACATGTTTATTGGTGTTATGTGCATGTTCTATGCCTTCCAAGTGTTTGATAAATTGGTTCATGTGAACTAATAAGAGCAAGAATTCATGTCAAGTTTCCCTATGTGAAAGATATATCATGCAAATGTTTGTTAAAATGCCCCAATGAATGAATAAAGATCAAGTTCATAGTTTACATGTTTCATGTTTATGCTATGTCTCTTAATTTATGCTATCGAGTCGTGAGGGTACTTGTACCCAACAATTTAGCTGCTTGTATAGAGCCATAGTCAGTCATAGAATAGTATCAGTCATGGCACGATCAGTAGTACTCTCAGTCAGTTGCAAAACTTAGAAAAACTTAGTAGAGTCAGTAATAGTTCAGTCTAACTCAGTATTAATGTTTAGACATCAGTAAACTCTATCAGTTAACAGAATTCATTAGTCTTCCATCAGTCAATGAAAACTCAGTGAACTCAGTTCAATTTTACTAAACAGTAAACTCAGTAATAGTCAGTCCATCCTAGTACAGACTAGAAATCAGTTTAGTGTCTATTCAGTTAGGAGTAGGATTCTGCACCAAGCAAACCCAGGGATGGGGGCATTCTTGTCAGCAGAGAGTTTGAACCCTAGTAGCAATCCCTTTGTTACAGAAATATGTAGCTACCGTAGGTTGAGATATCTTTCATCCAGATATTATGAGGGTTGATATATCTAATTCGACTTAACTTGCCAGCGAGGGTTGACAAAAGAGCTTCCTGTTAGAGAGGGTTAACTCGTAGCTTGTCTCTACCCGTGGCATGGTATTGACACCCTTCCAACTTGGGTTATAGGTTAGAACCTAATCGGTTCAGAGAGAGGAATGTCGGTTAAATGATTACCTCCCACAGTCTCAGTTTCAGTCTCAGTCACAGAATAAAACTCAATTCAGTTCTACAGATTCAGGATTATCTGATATAGTCACTCAGCTTAGTACAGAACTCAATATAGTTCCACAAAAATTAGGACTGTCAGATGCATTCATTCAGTTATCATAAATACAACATTAGTAAACTGAAACCTCAGTTAAACAGTATTCAGATTCAGTATCCAGTATTATCACAAATCAGTTACAGTATACGTATTCATGCATGTACTCTTATTCAGTCCTACTTATGTTATTCAGTTATTATTATTCATTCATATGAACCCATGTATATCAGCCTACCTCACTGAGCATACAAGTACATTCAAAGTACTGATGCATGCTTTGTTTTGCGCTATGATATCTTATATCATAGGTTCCGACACACGGGTTCCCAAGCATCCTTAGTAGATAAGACTTTCAGCATTCAGAGTTGTGGTGAGTCCTCATAGTTCGAGGACATGCTTATTATTTATAGTATTTCAGTTTTAGTATCAGTAGTCGGAGTTAGTTAGAGGCTTGTCCCATCAACTCCACAGTTCAGATAGTTTTAGAGGCTTTTCGGACTCGAGTATTTTTAGATAGTTATTCAGACTTTATTACTTATATTCAATTTTTGTATGGCTATACCCTATCAGTAATTTTTACAGATTGAATCTTATGGCATGTTTTTCCCTAATTCTACATATCATTTAGTATTATTGTTTAGTTATTGCAACAGGTACCAGCCATAGGTTAGCTTGTGGTCCCTCAAGATTATGAGCATCGTGTAGCGCCTGGGGTACAAACTCAGGGTGTTACAAACTTGTTATTAGAGCCTAAGGTTCAACAGTATCCTAGGAAGTCTGAAAGCCGCATCTAGTAGAGTGTTGTGCATGGGTGTGTTGCTCGCCATACTTATGAACAAGAGGCTACAAGATGTTTTAGGAAAAGTTTCCCTTCTTTCAGTATTCATGTCGTGCGAGTGAGAACAAGCTCAAGTTAAACTCTCTGTATAATTCCTCTCTTCCTTATCCTTCTAGAACATGCCTTCCAGAGAAGCTAACGAGAGAAGTAATGAAAATCTGTCAGCCCCTCCGCCCGTTCAGGCAGATCACCCGAATAAGCATGTCTCCCACTCTGAATTTAGAGCTGCTTTAATCGCCTTAGCTTATTCAGTAGTTTCTCAGAACAATCAGCTGGCCATTATCCTATCAAGGTTTATGGATCATGCTCCACAAAGTGGGGAGAAGATATGTAGGAAAGAAAGGAGAAAGTCTAAGAGTGCTAGAATGTCTAGGCTAAAAAGTGGGCGAATAAATCCTTTCTACCAATAGTGTGACAGAAACCACTAGGGTATCTACAAAGCTGGAAGCGATGTGTGTTTTGGATATGGTAGGCCAGGCCATAGAGCCAGACAGTGTCCTCAGGTGGGTTCGCAGAGTTAGCATACCCGTCCCCCAGCTCAGTCCGGTCGCCCGAACCAGCAAGGTGCCTCTTCCAGTGCCACCAGTGGGCAACACCTAAATAGACTCTATGATCTTCAGTCCCAAAAAGATCAACAAAGTTCTCCTGATGTGGTCACTGGTATGTTACAAGTTTATCATTTGCACGTTTACGCTTTGCTAGATCCAGGAGCTTCCTTGTCCTTTGTTACTCCATATATAACAGTTGATTTTTGAGTTAGTCCCAAAATTCTTGTAGAACCTTTCTCAGTCTCTACCCCAGTGGGTAAATCCATCATAGACAGATGGGTATGCAGGAAATGTCCACTTATGATATCTCAGAAAGTCACTTCCGCAGACTTAGTCAAATTAGAGATGACTAATTTTGATGTTATTCTCAGCATAGATTGGCTTCATTCCTGCTATGCCTCAGTCGACTATAAAAATAGAATTGTCCAATTTCAGTTCCCAAATGAACCCAACCTAGAGTGGAGGGGTAGTACTTCAGCACTTAGAGGCCAGCTTATTTCTTACCTTCGGGCAAGAAAAACGATACCTAAGGGGATGTGTCTACCATCTTTTTCGAGTACAGGACTCTAGTTCAGAAACCCCTACGCTTGAATCAGTGTCAGTGGCATGTGGATTCTCAGATGTGTTTCTCGAAGACCGTCTCGGAATTTCTCCCGAAAGGGGGAATCGACTTCGGAATTGATCTTCTCCCAATTACTCAGCCCATCTCTATTCTGCCATACAGAATGGCTCCAGCAGAACTTAGAGAATAAAAAAAGAAGTTAAAATATCTCCTAGACAAGGGATTCATCAGGCCCAGTGTGTCCCCGAAGGGCACACTAGTCTTATTCGTACGTAAGAAAGATGGTTCTCTCAAAATATGTATAGACTACCGTCCGCTAAATAAAGTCACAGTCAAGAACAAGTATCTACTTCCCAGAATTGTTGACTTGTTTGACCAACTTCAAGGTGCCAGTTATTTCACTAAGATAGACCTCAAATCAGACTATCATCATATCAGAGTCAGGGAATGTGACATCCTAAAAATAGGCTTCAGAACTCAGTATGGTCACTTCGAATTCTCAATCATGTCCTTTGGGCTTACCAATGCCCCATCAACTTTCATGGACTTGATAAACCGTGTGATCAAGCAGTACTTGGACATGTTCTTCATAGTCTTTATCGATGACATTTTTGTCTATTTTCGTAGCAAAAATAATCACGCAGATTATCTCAAAATCGTACTGCAGACTCTTGAAGCATATCAGTTATCATGATATCTATCTATGTCGTACATGTCAGCCCTATGATCATAGCTCATGTCAGCTCTACGCTTACAGTTCCCCATATAGGAGTTCCAGTTTACTAAGTCTTATGAATTGTGTTCCATGAACTTAGAAACTCCAGACTCAGTTCATGCAGCTCCTGACTCATGTATGTATGCCATTCTTTACAGTGGGCTCAGTGCCCATGACTCATGCTACCCTCCTGACGAATAGACTAAATTTAGATCATGACATGTATATCCTCAGCCTAGATCTTTTGGTAGATCCACCCAAGATGTTGATATTCTATTCATTAGGACTCAGTTAAGTCTTGAGTCTGATATAGTATTCACTACTCAGTAATCAGTATTTAGCCTCAGAATTCAGTAAAGAACTCGTATAGTTCTACAAAACCATGGCTATCAGTTATCAGTTGCGTAGCCATCAGAATCCAGTACGTCAGTATTAGTCTAAACCTCAGTTACCAGTATCCAGTTATCATAACTCAGTATTCAGTTCTAGTATGAGTCTTAGTTACATCCCCAGTTATATTTTCAATTACAGTCTCAGTTACTATCTTAGTTACAGTCTCAGTCTAGTAATCAGATCAGTAACTCAGTTCAGTTTCAGGTTTGCTTACCCATAGAGTACAGTTATCGATTATTCAGTTATCAGTATTTCAGTACCTCAACTTACAGACTATTTCAGAATCATGTTATACGTTTGGTCTTGCATTCTCAGATAATGCAGTCTTCATGAATTCATGATCAGTTATCTCATGTTACTAAGTCAGTCTTTTTCTCATATGCATAATACTCTATAGTTTCAGTCCAGTTATCCAGACTAAGTACAGTTCAATCTTACGCGACCAGTATTCAACTATCAGCCATTCAGTCAATCAGATAAGTTAGTATGCTTTTGCATTTGGGCTCATCGCCCATGTGAAAATTCTCATTAGTCTCAGGTAGAGTGCCACACTAAGATGGAGAGTATAGTTGAGAGAATATTCAGGAAATATGTCTATTCTTGAAAATTAGAGTTGAAGTGCATATATCTTAGTCACTCTATCTTAGATGATGTTTCATAGGCCTCACCTTATATTACGAAATTTTAGCAAGGATGTAATTTCTTATTCAGCCCATGCCAAGATTCCTTGCTCCCTAAAGTCACTAGAAACATTATAGAAAGAGTGTCGAAGAATTCTTCAGTCGAGTATAGGTCTCGACAAGAGGTAGTACGTAAATCCAGTAACTCAGTTTAGCAGTCAGATGAACAAGTACGCATAGTTTGGGTTCCCATTCTTTCTATCTAGTCACACTATCCAAAGTCTCGTAAATATGACTATATCACTATGAAGCATATGGGTAGTTACAAGTCCAGCTCAGTTCCTGTGTCATATCTCAATTTCAGGCATCAGATATTCAGTCACAATTCAGTTCATAGGTGCCTTGTGCATCGCCCCAGTTTTCCTCAGTATCTCAGCCAAGTTAGTATTCCTTGGGGGACATAATGTCCTAAGGAGGATATGCATTATAACCCCGAGCTTTTATGTCCTAAACCTCCCAGTTCTCTTTACATAACAAATCTAGTTGGAGTAGTGGGTACTCATAAGTTGACCCTCAAGTTCCAAACTCAACCGTAAGCCACGTATTCAAGGGGCTCAGTTCAGTGTACGATATTCAGTTCATATACCACGTTGCAGTCTCAGCCATGTTCTCATGTTTCCATTCATGCATACTATGAAAATGATCTTGAGTTCATTAGTATTTTTTAGTAATAGTTTTTTTCATGAACCTACTCAGTTTTATGTTCAGATTTCAGTTACAAACTTGGTATTAATTACCATTGCATGTTCAGTTATACGTTCATGATCCAGTTCAGTTATGTATCCATGCATCAAATATGTATGTTCAGTAAATAGATTCAGTTTATCAGTAATCCTAGTCATGCATTCATGAATCATGTTCAGGTATACTTATGCATCAGATATGCATATACAGTATGATAATTCAGAATACCAGTAATATCAGTCATATAGTCATGTTCCAGATGTTCCAGTAAGTAAGTTAGTCTCTCAGTATTCTCAGTCTCAGCAGTCTTATTTGAGGATGAATGTTCCCAACGGGGAGATAATGTAAGACCCCACAAAATCCTTAGCTTAATTCAATCCTTGAGGCTTGTCAAGGGGGTCCCAGACATAGAATATTTTAGGTAAGTACTCAAACTTGGTGCCATTTTAGCCTAAAAAGGTTGGTAATCTTATTTTATGACTGTCACGTCCTTCAAATATTAATATTTGAGTTAGTTCATGATCAGTAATATCTGTAGGTACGGACAAGTTTCGGATTTTTTGAACTTCGTTTAAAGCTACTTTGGAATTTTAAAATAGTGGATCAATGCGATCTTGGCGCACCACGTCAACTATCGTGTTGATTAATATTTTTCCCAGCTACCAGCATCCAATTCTAGTGAGTCGATGCGAACATGGCACGACGCATCGACTGTCGCATCGATGCCATCGACGCACCGCATCGACCTGTGCGTCGGTAACCCAGTTTTTAGTCATTAAAATACCACATTCTTGGGGGTATTTACGTCTTTTCCCTTGACCCTCAGCCCCCAAAACACAAAATTAAACTCCCTATAAAGCAAATATAGTCATTCTTTCTCAAATTTGCTCAAGAACAAAACCCTAGAAGATCCAATTTCAAATCAAGAACTCAAGATTCAACCATAAACTTTTAGAAATTCTTCAACAAAGGTATGTGAAGTGTTCATCCAAGGGTCTCTTCCACCCCTGGATTCCAAGAATCAATTTTTAAACTTCAAGTATATGGATTTCATGAATACCATGATGGGTTTGATAATATTCATGTTTATAATGATAATTTGAGTTTCAAATCCAAGTGTTATGCTAAGTTTCATGTGGAGTTTATTGATTTATATATCTTATCATGTGAGATCATGTTAAAGCTTTCAAATTGTGAATTTGATGATTGAATTTGTGTGCTCACATGTTGATTAGTGTGATGCGCATGTTCTATTCCATCCAAGTGTTTGATAAATTGGTTTATGTGAACTAATAAGAGTAAGAATTCATGTCAAGTTGCCCTATGTGCAAGATATATCATGCAAGTGTTTGTTAAAATGCCCCAATGAATGAATAATGATCAAGTTCATGGTTTACATGCTTCATGTTTCTACTATGTCTCTTAATTTATGCTATCGAGTCATGGGGGTACTTGTACCCATCAATTTAGCTGCTTGTACAAAGCCATGGTTAGTCATAGAACAGTATCAGTCATGGCACAATAAGTAGTACTCTCACTTAGTTACAGAACTCAGGAAAACTCAGTAGTGTCTGTAATAGTTTTGTCTAACTCAATATTCAGTTCCGACCTCAGTAAACTCTATAAGTTAACAGAATTCAGCAATATTCCATCAGTCAATGTAAACTCAGTGAACTCAGTTCAGTTCAACTAAATAGTAAACTCAGTAATAGTCAGTCCAGCCTAGTACAGACTAGAAATTATTTCAGTGTTTATTCAGTTGGGAGTAGGATTCAACACCGAGCGACCCCAGGGATGGGGGCATTCCTGTCAGCTGAGGATTTGACTCCTAGTAGCAATCCCTGCATTACAGAACTACATAGACAGTGTAGGTTGAGATATCTTTCTTCCAGATATTATGAGGGTTGATACATCTCATTCGAGTTATCCTGCCAGTGAGGGTTGATGAAAGAGCTTTATGTTAGAGAGGGTTAAGTCACAGCTTGTCTCTACCCATAGCACGGTATTGACACCCTTCCAAATGGGGTTACAAGTTAGACCCCAATCGATTCATAGAGGGGTATTTCATTTAGATGATTACCTCCCACAATTTAAGTTTAAGTCTCAGTCACAGAATAGAACTCAGTTCAGTTCTACAAATTCAGGATTATCAGATATAGTCACTTAGCTCTGTACAAAGCTCAGTATAGTTCCACAAAAATTAGGACTGTCACATACAATCATTCAGTTATAAAAAATACAAAATCAATAAACTCATACCTTAGTTAAATAGTATTCAGATTCAGTATCCAGTATTATCACAAATCAATTACAGTATATGTATTCATACATGTACTCTTATTCAATCATATACATATTATTCAGTTATTATTGCTCATACATATGAACCCATGCATCTCATCCTACCTCACTGAGCATACCAGTATATTCAAAGTACTTAAGGCTTTCTTTTGCACTATGATGTTTTATATCATAGGTTCTGACGCACGAGCTTCCGATTATCCTTATTATATAAGACTTTCAGCAGTCAGAGTAGTGGTGAGTCCTCGTAGTTTGAGGACATGCTTATTATTTATAGTATTTCAGTTTCAATATCAGTAGTTGGAGTTAGTTGGGGGCTTGTCCCATCAACTCTACAGTTCAGATGGTTTTAGAGGCTTTTCAGACTAGAGTATTTTCAGACAGTTGTTCAGACTTCAGTACTTATATTTAGTTTTTGTATGGTTATAACCTATCAGTATTATTTATAGATTGAAACTTATGGCATGTTTCCACCTAATTCTGTATATTATTCAGTATTAGTGTTCAGTTATTGCAGCAGGTACCAGTCATAGGTTAGCTTGTGGTCCCTCAGGATTTTGAGCACCGTGTAGTGTCCGGGGTACAGACTCGGGGTGTTACAGATAGTAGATATTATGTTTTATTTGAAGATATGGAGACATTACCTTTATGGATTTCATGTTGATGTGTTCACGGATCACAAAAGCTTGCAGTATTTGTTCTCGCAGTAAGATTTGAATGTTTATTAGAGAAGATGGCTTAAGTTGTTAAAAGATTATGACATGAGTGTGTTGTATTATCCAGGCAAGGCCGATGTAGTGGCGGATGCCCTTAGTAGATTGTCTATGGGTAGTGTTGCCAATGTTGAGGGGGATAATAAGAAGTTAGTCAGGAAGGTTCACTAGCTTGCTAGATTAGGTGTTTGGTTAGTTTATTCAGCTGAAGGTAGTGTATGGGTTCAGAATGGTTAAGAATCTTCTTTGGTTACTGAAGTGAAAGAAAGGCAAGACAAAGATCCTAGTTTGGTTATGTTGAAGGAGATGTTTAGAGATCAAAATATGGAGGTTTTCTCCCAAGGGGAGATGGTGTACATCGTTGTCAGGGTATATTATGTGTTTTGTGTGTTGATGACTTGAGATAGCGAATACTTGCAGAAGCACATAGTGCGCGATACACTATCCATCCATGAGCCAATGATGGAAGGATTTTCAAAAGGGTCTTGGTTCCCAAGTTCATCTCAGTACATCTTTTCATTATCAGACAAATGGTTAGGCAAAGAGGAATATTTAGACATTAGAGGATATGTTGAGAGAATGTGTTATTGATTTTAAAGGTAGTCGGGATGACCACTTACCTTTGATTGAGTTTGACTATAACAATAATTATTACTCTAGTATCCGGATGGCTCCGTTTGAGGCTCTCAATGGAAGGAGATGTAGATATCCTTTTGTTGATTTGAGGTAGGTAAAGCTACTTTGATGGGGACATATTAAGTATTTGATGCAATAGAGAAAGTTTAATTGATTCAGAAGAGGTAGAAGATAGCGCAAAGTCGTTAAAAATCTTACGCAAATGTGAGAAGAAGAGATCTTGAGTTTGAGGTTGGTGACTTAGTATATTTGAAAATCTTGACCTTGAAGGGAGTGAAGAGATTTGGCGGGAAGGGGAAACTCAATCCCCGATATGTTGGCTAGTTTAGAATTTTGAGCCATATTAGAAAGGTGGCTTTTGAGCTTGAGTTGCCTGCAGATTTAGCATCAGCGCATCCAGTGTTTCATGTTTCTCCGTTGAAGACATGTATTGGTGATTTAGTTGTTGTTATCCCATTATAAAGCATAGATGTTTAGGATAACATTTCTTATGAAGAAGTCCAAGTTGAGATCCTTTATCATCAGGTTCATAGACTAAGGAACAAAGAAGTTTCCTTGGTTAAAGTTCTTTGGCGAAATCAGTTTGTTGAGGAAGACACTTTGGAAGCAGAAGAAGATATGCAAACGAAGTACCCTTACCTTTTCTCAATGAACTTATATTTAACTTAAGGTAACAATTTTCTTTAGATTGACTCCCTTCCATTCTCAGTTTCAGCTATGTAATTCATTTTATGGCATTGCATATATTCAGTTCAGTTCATGTATCATGTTTCAGACTTAGTTATGTAATCATGTTTCTAGTCATTCATATTCAGTATATGATCTTAGTTACGTTAGTGCTCTCAGCTATACCAGTCTCATTCGATGGTGAATGTTCCCAAGGGGGAGATATTGTAATACCCTACAAAAGTGTTAGCTTATTTAATCTCTCAATTGCATATTTAAGGGATCCAAGACTTGAAAATTTCACTAAGTGTTAGGACTTAGTCATTTCCAAGACCCCTAAACTTTGATGATTTTATTTTTGACCTTCCCAACTTCAGGACGTCGATTTTTAAGTTGATTCATGATTGGGGTAGTTAAAAGTACATCTTGGGTGAGTTTTCGAATTTTTAGATGAGCATAAGGGCATGTTTGGAGAACCAAGGCAGTAGCACCACCAGGATTAGCCCGCGATGCGCCCCCAGTGCACCGCCACAGAGCCCGCACCACCCATTCCAGTCCGATGCTCCAGAGCCCGCGTCGCCCCTACCCTTTTTGTCCAGCTCTTGTTCCTCATCATTTAAGGGCATTTGTGTCATTTCCCCTTTACCCAACTCATCCATAACACAAAATTTAGGTCCCTAAGGAGATTTATTTACCCTTTATTCATACAATCTCTCAAGAAAACCATCTTCTACCTCAATTATAAACCCTAACCCATTCTCAAGGAATCATGGAATTCAAGCTTCAAACCTTAAGAAATTCTCAAGAATCTTCACGAATTCATCCAGTGAGGTATGTGTGATGTTCATCCATGGGTTCCTTTCACCCATGGAGTCCAAAAATCCTTTTTGGTATTTTAAATTATGAGTTTTAAATGTTTAAGTTAAACAACTTCCATGAATCTCTTGTTAATTCAATTACATGTTATGTTGACAAGTATTTTCAAGTATAATGAACTGTATCTCGTTTGAGTATTGAAATTTCTATGTCATGTTCAATTGGTTTCAGGAAAAATCCTCAAGTAATGAGTTTAGCCATAAAGTCCTATTATTTCCTCATTTTTAAGATATACTCATGTTTAAGTGTATGATTTTCACCCCACTATGTGGGAATACACTAGGTTTGCTGTTGAAGTGCATGATTTTCACATGTTTTGATGGGATGTCATGTTTGGGTCTTTGAACCATTGCCACGTATTATTGTATTTTATGTTTGATATTGTATACTCATGTTCATTCAGTGCTAGTGGGTTATGAACACCCGATACCTATGTGTTTTGCATGAATTCAGCTTTTCAAGTACTCAGACGGTTAATATATGACTCTTATCAGTATATTTTCATGTTTATGATCATGATGAGCATTATCAGTTAGGTAATAATGTTCATTCTAGTTCAGTCTATTCCAGTATCAGTATCAGTTCAGTTGGGAGTAGGATTTAGCACGGAGAAAACTTAGGGATAAGGGCTCACCTGACAGTAGAGGGTGTGACCCTTAGTAGCAATCCCCGAGTTACAAAACTATGTAGCCAGCATAGGTTAGAGATGTCTACCTACCAATTGAGGGTTGACTATGTGTCTACCTGCCAGTTGAGGGTGACATATATCTCATTAGAAAACCTTCCAATTGAGGGTGACTCCTTAGTCCTTTGGGACACCGATTTAGTTTATCCACACAGCTAGTGTTAGTACCTATGGCACAATATTAATACCCTTCAAACTAGGGTTACAAGTTGGATTTCGATTAGCTCAAATTAGGGCATGTCGGTTAGATGATACCTCCCACAGTCTTAGTATAGTATTTAGTATTATTTCATTTCAGGTTTACCTGACCAAAGCATACAAATTCTTAGATATTAATTACCCGATTTCAGTCTTTAGTTTATAGATTATTTAAGATATATGTTTATGGTTGGACTTTCATTCTTGGATGTTATAGTTTTTATTCATTCATGTTCAGTTATCTCATGCTATTCAGTTAGACCTTATTTCATCTACACAATACCCCATGTATATCAATCTGACCTTATCGCATATACCAGTACATTTAAAGTACTGACCGCATACTCTTCTTTTAGATATGATGTCTTATATCATAGGTTCGGACGCACAGTTTCCCAACCGCAGTTTAACTGTTTAGCGTAATCCAATAGTCATAGTGGTGAGTCATCATTCGTCAAGGACATGTTATGATTATTCAGTTATATTAGTATTTCATTCTATTCAGTCTTTCGGAGTTAGTTGGGGGTTTATCCCATCAACTTCTCAGTCAGTTTAGAGGCTTTCAGACATTCATACAGCTAGTTAGACAGACAGTCAGTTACTCTCAGTTTTTATCACATGTTTTAGACTAATGATTGGTTTGGTATTTCAGTAGTCAGATTTATATTTTCCTACTCAGTTTATATTCCGCACTAGTGTTATATTCATATTTATTCAGTGATCACAGCAGGTACCAGCTTATGGGTTAGCTTATGGTCACTTGTGACCATAAGCACCATTTTTGCGACTAGGGGGTAGCCTCAGGTTGTGACAAAATGCTTGACCCTCAAACTATGAGGACTTACGAACTGACTAGATGTAGGAAGTGGTGCTCGAGATTAGTCGTGTTGTTGGGAACAAATACCAAAACCTACATTATGAAATAATGTAGCCACACAAACATATATTTGGTCAGTATTTTTGGAATGTACTGAGTATGTGGGGGTGAATGCAATAAGTAAAACCAAAATTAAACATAATTACAACTCATGCAAGTGTAAGAGGACTCACCTTGGTCATAACTAATACAGAAAGCTGAAAATTCATAAATAATAAATCATAAGACAATATTTGAGCAACAATTACAAGTCATTACACTTAGCTTTTGAAATCCTCTTTTCTGTGGTAGAGTCTCATAACCTACATAAATCATATGAGCAACATGGAGTCGATGTCTAAAACCCTCATCGAAAGGGCCCAATATACTTTTCCAAGGTATAAAGGATAACTATAGTGATCACCTAAACATGTCTAATTGAACATGCTGAAAAATATATATGACATGTCCGTAAGGACAAGCTACATGGTCATTTAGACAAAATGAATATAACCTACAGTGGCACATAGTTTCTGGGAAATAAGATGCGCTAAACCCACTTTTCCCTCTCAATGCTAGATACTATTCGCAAGAAGTTATAATATTGCTTGTAGTATATCTATGAAGTTCACCTTAAAATAGGCATATAAGTTGATATGTCTAAAAACATAATATGTCACTATTTCTATCTCAAATTCTTGGTTTCTTATGTGAGCTTCATAGCTTGTCTAAACTCTTATACAAAAATTAAAATTATTATCATACCGTAATACTCATGAATCTCAAACTAGTAAGCATATAGGCCACTATTCAAATATAGCATCTACATGTTTAAAAAATAAAATGATACCCATATTGGCCATATTCGAGTTGGGTCCAAAACAAACTTGAAAATGAGTTAAAAAATGAATAGGGTAAAACTTAATGTTTGTTTCAAAATGACATTCCCCAAGGTTATAGGTGTCCACAGGTGTAAACCGTACGAAAATAGGTTAAAAAATTGAGGTCCAAGATGAAAAACACCCCTTTTAAACTTTACTAGTTAAACCCCCAATTTTCCACTTTGAAAACATCATTTAAAGGTATTTTTGAAGATAAAATCAATTGAAAATAACGGTATTATGAGTTTAGAAGTTACCCGCACAAAAATTAATGATGAAAATCTCAAAGATTTCCTTTCCCAAAGGTTAGAGGTCCAAGAATAGAGTAGAATCCCAAAAATGGACCTTATATAGTGTTTAAAGAACAGTAACTCGTGATTGCGGATCCCACCATGATATCGCAAGGGTCAAAGTTTGACCGGCCAAATTATTAGCCTTCGCATTTGTGTCCAAGGCTTTGCATTCATGAAGATCTAAAAATTCTAACCTTCACATTCGGAATGGCCTTGTCGCATTTGTGAAGCAGACTTGACCCGACCTGGACCTTTTAACCCTTGCAATGAGGAAAAACTTCCTCCTTTGCATTTATGGCTAGAGGCCCACATTTACGAAGGAGTATTTGGTTTGCACCAGCTATCAACATTTTGCTGATTTTTCAAAGTTTTTAAATACTCCTAACAGACCCTCAGGATTTGTTTGGGACCTGAGAGAAATAAACTATATATTTTACTAGGCTAATTTTGGCATTCTTGACTCAGTCAAAACGTCGGATTTTCTAAAAAAGGTCGTTTTCACAAAATTAACACCCGAGACCCTATTTTACTATTTTCCAAATGAAAGGTTAAATGAGATATAAAAGCCCTAAAGTCAAACCAACCCCACTAATAATCCAAATTCAATATTTTGGATCTACTAGCATTGTTCATTTTTTCATCTGAAACTCTGAACCACAAATAATTATTGAAGTTAACTATATGGCTTCTCAAGCCTTTGAAAACCCACAAACTCACACAACTCATACCAGATTGCATTGAAAATCGGGTCAACCATATCCAAACCTCAAAATCAACATATAGAAACTACGGGGAAGGAAAAAATGACAAAACATATAAAAATGACACATTCATAAATTCAAGTCATTACAAGATCCACCACTTAGACTCTAGTTCTTCCTTGAACTAATGGTAAAAAAAATACCTAAATCATTAAAAATATGAGGGTACCTGCTATGCATATCGAACACAGCCTGCCACATAACCTCCTCAATAAGATGGTGTCTTCACTAAACCTTAACCACATGAATATCTCTAACATGCAATCATCTGACATCCCTGTCTATAGTGTCGAAGCATATATACATGAAAAACTAGATAAATGGCTACGAAGTCTGGCGGTAAGGCCAACTCATAAGCGACCTCTCAAACTATCTGAAGAATTTCAAAAGGTCCAATACACTTTTATCTAAGCTTGCTCCTCTTCCCAAACCTCATCACTCCTTTTATGGGAGACATACGAAGGAAGACACTACCACCAATCCCAAACTTCAACACATGAAGCCTGCAGTATGCATAACTCTTTTGCCTACTCTGGGCTGCCTAGAGCCTATACCAAACCACCAAACTCTATCCAAATACTTGTGAAGAAAGTCATTACCATGGTTTTTAACCTTTGAAGTTTCAAAACAACCAATAGATGATTGACAATGCCTACCATATAATGCCTTGAAATGAGTCATCTCGATACTCGAATGTTAGTTATTATTATAATCAAACTATGTCAAGGCCTAATATTGCTCTAAATGACCGCCCCAAAATCTATAACATATGCGAGGATCATATCCTCCAAATCATGAATAACCCACTCCGTCTGACCATCAGTCTGGGGGTGGAAAGTTATACTAAGGTCAACCCGAGTGCCCAACACCTCCTAAAAAGTTCATCAAAAGCTAGAAGTGAATACCGAGCCTCTGTCTAAAATAATATACATTGGTATTCCAATAAAGATGAACTATCTCACAGACATAAATACAGGTCAACCTCTCAGCACTTAAGTAAATCTAAATAGGGATGAAATGGGATGATTTGGTAAATTGATCCATGATGACCCAAATATTGTCAGAACCATAACAAGTATGTGGCAACCCAACCAAAAAAGTATATAGTGATATACTCCCACTTCCACTCAGGAATGGGTAATCTCTTAAGCAAACCACCTAGTCTCTAATGCTTGGCCTTTACTTGTTGACAACAGAAGCAATGAGCAATAAAGTATACCACAACCTTCTTCATATCACCCACCAGTAAAGCTGTTTCAAATCATAATACATCTTGGTCACACCTGGATGGACAAAATATCTTGAGTAAGGAGCCTCCTCTAAAATCAATCTCACACAATATTCAACTCTCGGTACATAAACTCGACCACCAATTCTCAATAAACAATCAGAATTAAGGGAGGCCTTCATGGCCTTTCCATTTAACACTTTATCTTGAATCACACTCAAACTATTATTATCAAACTAATTAGATCAAATTTGATCCATCAAGGTTGATCAGGTATAAACAAAGGCTAAAGCATGCTTGAGTGTCGAAATATAAAGCCTAACCATCTAGTTAGCTAAAGACTAAACCTCCAAGGCTAAAGTTCACTCCTGGATCAAGAGATGAGCTAAACTCCCCATACTAGTTGACTTCCAGCTCAAGGCATCTACAACCATATTTTCTTTGCCCGAATGGTATAAAATAGTGATGTCATAATTCTTAAGAAACTCAAGTCAATACCTCTGCCTCATATTAAGATCTTGCAGTCTGAAGAAGTACTGAAGGCTACAATGGCACGATAAAATCTCATAAGGTACTCCATACATGTAAGAATGCCATAACTCCAACACAAACACTAAGGCTACCAACTCTAAATCATGGATAGGGTAATTTCTCTCATGAGTCTTCAACTAATGAGAGGCATACGCAATCACCTTATCTTTCTAAATCAACACCGCACCTAAACAAACACCTAAAGCATCATAAAAACATGGTAAAATCCACATACTCCTGGACAATGTCAAGATAGGAGCAGAAGTCAACAACTCCTTTAGTTTTTAAAAGATCTTCTCACATACATCTGACCACTGAAAGATCACTTTTATCTAAGTCAACATGGTCATAGGAGCTATAATAGATGAGAAACCCTCTACAAAATACCGATAATAACCCACCAAACTAATAAAACTCTAAATCTCAATAGGAGAAGTAGGTCTATTCCAATCATGAATCATTTTAATCTTGGTCGGATCAACTATAATGCCATCCTTAGTCACCACATGACCTAAGAAAGAGATAGAATCCAACCAAAACTCACTTTTAGAATTATTAGCATACAACTTCTCATCATCCAACCTCTGAAGCAAAATCGTAAATGCTTCACATAATTAGCCTCACTCTTGGAAAAAACAAGATATCATCTATAAATACAATCACAAAGGAGTTGAGATATGATTGAAATACCCGATTCATAGACTTCATAAATGCAACAAGGGCATTGGTTGACCCAAATGACATAACCATGAACTCATAATGACACTATCGAGTCTGAAAAGCTATCTTCAAAACATCCAAAACTCTAATCTTCAACAAATGATACCTAGATCTCAAATCAATCTTGGAAAACACCAAAGAACTTAAAGCTGGTATAAAAGATCATCAATGTGGCTGAGTTGAAGGAGCAGTTAAAATATTAATAGTTACCTCATTCAACTACCTATAATAAATACACATAGCATAGAATCGTCTTTCTTGTTTACTAACAAGACAATCTCACCCCAAGGTGATAAACTAGGTCTAAGAAACCACTTACGCAAAAAAATCTTGCAACTACTTTTAACTCAATCGGGGATATCCTATAAGGATAAATAGAAGTGGGCTTGGTGCTCAGCACCATATAATAGCAAAAACGATATCATGGTCCATAGGCATACCAGGAAAATCCATAGAAAAACATATCCATGAACTTATGATCAACTTGAATAGAGTCCATAGAAGGTGGTGAGGTAGCATTAGTATAACAAATATGAGCTTAATAAGATAGACACCCTCTCTCTATTATGTAGAGAGCATACAAAAATGATATAACACCCTTCAGACCCAAATTAAGCATACCTATCCAAGCATACCTTGGCACTCCTACATAACTAGGGTCATAATTATGGAATAACAGTCTAAAATATCATGATAAGGATCTAACCAATCCACCACTAATAAATCTTCTAAGGGGTTAAACACATGAAAAGGCATATCAAAAGGCTCACACATAATATCAAAATCAGATGCAAAATATGTAGACACATAAGAGAAAGCCAACCCAGGGTCAAATAATACGAAAGCAAATTTGAAGAAAATCAGGGTGATAACTGTAATTACAACATCAAAGGCCTCTTCCTCAAGCCTAAAAGGTATTGCATAACATTAACCACATCTTTTCTCAGATTGAGTAACTCCTTGACCACCTTCGTGAGCACCTTTACCTCTACCTCGAGCACCTCTAACTGCACCCCTACCATCTTGTAAACCACTTCTTATTGCCAAAATAGGAGTAGGTCCAAAGACACATCAAGGATAATTCTTGTCCATATGGCCAAACTCATCACATACAAAATATCCTCTATGAGCTGACTCAATTTGAGAAGGTGTGTTTAATCTAGAACGACCATTGTGACCCGATGTATGACTACCCAAATTCATAAACTTAAAGACCTGCCACCTAATCTCTATAGAGTGGCCTGAACTGGTCTAACATGATAACCACGAGAATCTCTAATAGAAAAGTATCTACCTCGAGAGGTTTGTATATTAAACTTAATATGATGATGCACCTTCTTGGTGCCTCCCGAAGTAGCCTGGATAATTGACTCAATCAACTTTGTATGCTCAATAATACTCTAAAAAAACCTTGAGACTACTATTTAAGTTGTAGCAAACTGATAAATAACACCCAATCCCATCATGAACTTCTAAATCTGCTCGAAGTCGATGGAGATGCTAGCAGAAAAATACCTGGATAAACTGTGAAAATAAGCCTCATACTCAACAATAGTCATGGATCACTGCTCCAAATAATTAAAATCTTCACTCATCTAGTCCCTAAAACTATATCATAGAAACCTCCCTAAGAAACCCTCAAAAAACCGAGTCCAAGTCACGGCAAGAGAACCTAAAATTCTATAACTCTCATACGACCTCCTTTAATCCCTAGCCATAATCGTCAACTGATAGGTTTTATAAAAAACTCTATAAGACTCAAGGAATCTAAGATTATGTAACTTCTTTTGGTAATCAACAAAAAACTCATAGGCATCATCGCCAATAGCACCACTGAACTTGGCGGACCAAGTGAATAATCCTCTAAAACCTCTTTTGATTATTCGAAGAAATAATTGTATCATAAGCAACCGACAGAATAGAAAGTTTGTCAAGCTGAGAATCCATACATAAAGGTACCATAGGTGAAGGTTATACCCCTGAACTAGGAATACCATGATCAAATATTGGCACAGAAGGTGGAACACCACTTAAAGTTTGAGGAATATCATAGGCAAAGTTGGTACAGATGGTGAAACTACACTTTGGATCACAAGAATACCATAAGCAGATTCTAGTACTAATGGTAGTGTCATACTGAAAACTGGAGGAACACTAGGTGTAATCAAGGGAACACCATTCTAACGAGCCCATAACGGAATCAACAGACCATCTAGAATTAGTAAAGGAACTGAACCTTGTAGAACCTAAGCTAGTACTGCATCTCCTGCACACTCAATTTTAGGCTCAAGTAGATCTCCCTAGAACTACCTTTGACAAGGGCAACTCTTCGTGCTCGTCCTCTACCTTTGGGCCATCCACATCCTTGCTTTGCACTCTAGTCTAGGCTCTATCTTTAGCTGATGGCTCAATATCCCTAACCTCTCGAGATCTATTCCTTACCATCTATGCATAAAAGAGTGGAATACAACTTAAAACATAGAGTATGAATAACCTATTAGAAAAGGAATCAAAATATAAAAGTTTTTCCTAAAGGAATCTTATAGACTCTCAAAGATAGATACGAACATCTATGTACCAATTCTCAAAACTCTACTAGATATCTTTCTTTTATACGTATGAGACTGGTGAACCTGGCTTCTTTGATACCAATTTGTCATGACCCAAAAACTAGGTCATGATGGCACTTATCACGGCCTATCCTTGAAAAGTAAGTTGATCACCTAAACTGGTAAGATAATGTAGATAACAACAACAAGAAGACTAAAACGAGACTTCTCAAAGGGAGTTAGACCAATACAAGTATAATAATAGCTAAAAACTAAAATAAATGGCATAATAAACCCAAGAAGTGGTGTCATAAGTGAAGAGCATCTAATAACACCTAGAAAAGTGTTGAAAATACATTTGTCTCCTAAAAAAGTAAAGATATAAAGAAAATAAGATGAGGTCCAAAAGTCATCCCAAAACTCTGGAGCACATCGATACCTCAAAGATCCACCCAATCTCGTAGGAATTTAAATGTCGTGTCATACTAAGACTTGGATCTGCACCAAAAGGGCATAGTAGGGATGAGTATGGGTCAACCAATACTCAGTAGGTATCATAGGCCGACTGAGAAAAGTAGGAAATAAGATAAATAAAATATACTATGAGCACATCATCTACATGGAAAAATGTTCCAAATGATAGCTCACACCATCTCCAATAAACTCTCTAATATATAAATACACAAATTAGTAACAACGTTGATATACATGTGAAAGAAGAAAGAAAATAAGAATAAGTTAAGTAAATAAAGAAAAAACAAGAAAGATGTGCAATGCAATCCAATGAAATATGGATGGGATGAATGAATGATGAAAGTAATTGCACGACTTTATGTATACACCCACCAAGATCGCAACTACTAGGTAGGACCCATGAGGAGTTCGCAACCCATATACTATATCCTATATCTCAATTTCAACTTTTCTTTCTGGAAATTTTTCACCAAGATAGTTTTCACAAAGTGTCTCATTTTTTTTAAAAGAGTATTTCCCAGTAGTACCAATATCTCATGAATGTATATGTACAGAATAAGGATGTAATTCTTATAATCAACCCAAGATGAGGATATACAATCCAATCAACATGTAAATATATATAAATGAGCCCAAAAATCATCTCAATATATCCATAATTCGTGATTATTAACTTAATATTTGGCACCATCAAAATAAATATGCATGAAAAACATCATTATATCATATCAACCCCTAACTCACGTATAACTATCATGATAAAGCCAACCAAAGATCAAATAAGGGCTATATTATCAAATTAAGCCCCTGCATGGGCATTATATCTAGAATACTATAAAAATAAGGGATATGATACCAAATACAGCTCCCACATGGGCAATAGACAATATTAGATACCATAAGTCAACAACAATAGAATATAAGCCCCCACACTATCACACAATAGTAAAATAATATCAAATTATGAACCCCATAGTTACTTTCCCCAATCCATAGCATGTTTTACTTAAATATTAACTACCCAGCTCAATCTAAAAGAAGTTAAGTCCTAACCTACCTCAAAATGACAAAAACTCGATCCAAAGTTCTTCAACATAAGAGTCTTCCCTTTATGAATGAGATTATAATCAACTATAACATTCAAATATAGAATCTACGTATTAAAAGAAAGTCAACAATACCCATATTATTCATATTTGGGTCGGATCCAAAACAGATTTGAAAAACGAGTTTAAAAATAAAAGAGTATAACTGGAATATTATTTCAATAACACATTATCCAAGGTCATACGAGTTCACGTGTGAAAATCCACATAAAATGGGTTAAAATCGAGGTCCAAGATGAAGAAAAATCATTTTTAAACTTTACATGAAAAGACCCAATTTAACACTTTGAAAACATGATTTAAAGGTGTTTTTGAAGATAAAATCAATGAAAATAGTGGTATTCTGAGTGTAGAAGTTATCCTCACAAAAATCAATGTTGAAACCCTTAAAAATTACCTTTTTTGAAGCTTAGAGGTTAAAAAATAAAGTAAACTGCAAAAATGGACCTTATATATTATTTAGTGAACAGTACTTCATGATTGTGGACCCCACCTCACAATTGTGAAGGCCAAAGTTTGATCAACCAAATTATTGGCCTTTGTAATCGTGGCCAAGGCTTTGCGTTCGCAAAGGACTACGAATTTGTATCTTTGCATTAGCGATAGCATTGTCGCATTTGCAAAATAATCTCAATCCAATTTGAACCCCCTAATACTTCGCTATTGTGGTGCCCTCCTCACAATCATGATGAAAAAAATTTCCTCCTTCTCATTCATGGAAAGAGGCCTACGTTCGCAAATGAGTATCTGTTTTGCACTAGATATTAATATTTTGCTATTTTTTTAAAGTTTTCAAATACAAGAACCCTCGAGATTCATTCGGGACCTGACAAAAATAAATCATATATTCTATTAGACTAATTTTGATGTTTCCAACTCAATGAAAATATTAGATTCTCAAAAAAAAAATTCACTTTTACAAAATTATATCCCAAGACCCTAGTTCATTATTTTTCAAATAAAGGATCAAAATGATACACCAAAGTCCCAAAATTGAACCAACTCAGCTATTAATCCAAAGTTGACATTCTGAATCTACTAGCATAATCCATTTTTCACCTGACAATCAGAACCATAATTGTTGACTGAAGTCAACTAAATAGCTTATCAAGCCTCAAAAACACATAAATTCTCATAGTTATTTCTCAATTATATTGAGAATTATGGAAACCATCCCCAAACATTAAAATCAATATGTAACAATTGCAGGGATGGGCCAAATTCAAAGAACATAGAAATAAAAAATTCACAAATTTAAGTCATTCCATCCTCGAAGAAAAATAAATGTGTGCTCGAAAGTTGAGCATAAATTGGGGCTTAAATAAGCCCCCAAAGACCAAAGAATCTAGACCTAAAACCAAGGATTAAATAGATTTTGAACTGAAATAAAACAAGAATAAAAAGGAGAAAAGGCCAAGGAACGATGGCTTAACATACCTGAGCATAATGGGATGAAAATCACAATAATTTTCAAATTTCAAAAGCCTCCAATAGTGGAATAAATATTTGAAAATGAAGGAAAACTATGGGAAAATAGGTATTATAAGCTCGCATAATTGAATGCTAAAGCAAACGGATGATCGTTAAAGCGTGAATTGATCACTTAAGCGACAATATTTGCCTTAGCAGGGTGTCCTTCACTAAAGTAATTGCGTGGTCGCTAAAGAGGCCATGCCTTGACTGGTCAGCATAGCTAAAGTTACAGTCATACCGTTTAAGTGGTCATTTGGCCACTTAAGCGACTGCACCAATAACTTGAGGCATCATATTTTTCTAAGTCTAAGTACACTATGATCGGGTTCTCAGGATTTATTTGGAACCCTATGCGCACAAATGAACTATGATACCATAACAAATTTGACATTTCAGTCTCAATTGAACCATCAAAACTTTTATCCGAGATTTTTTTGATTAAATGTGAATCCCCCACCTATAGTTTCATTTTTATATTAAATCTATCCAATCGCCCAAAATGGGTCCAAAAGCCTCGAACCTAATCAAGGGTCCACCTAGCTTAAAATTAAAATTCTAGAGTTGATGGAGCTATCAAAATTTTCATCTGATGTCATTTACTAGAATATTTGATCCGAGATCAATTCCTTAATAGCAAACACTCCAAAATAGGAAAATGACTCTAATATCCAAATTAACTGTTCAATAACCAAATTAACAATTTTGGCAAGTCATAAATGACCTGTAGCACTGTGGGAAGACTCAAAATACTAAAAATGCACGAAAATTAAGAAAATAACCTAGAGGGTCATAACAATGCCCCACATAATATATGAATTTGGTTGGAATCCATATTTGTGGACCTTAAGAGGTACTTAACATCTTTATTTTGAAGTAAATTGAATCCTTATTCAAATTTTGGTAACATAAGCTAATAATTAAATAATTCACAATTATTAGTTTAGAATTGTACCCTAATGCACCTTATTCATTAGGCGACGACTCTTCTCGTTTTAATATCCTAAAAAAGTTATCACATCAAATTCCTCTTTTCATGAGAGGGATAAGGGGTAAAAGTAATCATTGAGGCAGAAGGTTCCTCAGAATATCGACCAATATTCTCTTGGCATAATAAATTGATTTTATTGTTGTGGTAATGATTCCTTCCAGAATATTTGATTGTAACTTTTTTGCCATATAAAAAGATTTTCCCTTTGGAATTAAATTTCCTTCTTCTAATTCCATACTCTATTTAATAGGAGAGCCCAAGGAATTTGTAGTATCATCAAGACTAATTTTGGATACTTAGATGACGTTATATATTCGTACCAAATAGGTCCATTCCTTCTTTGTTTACTCATGCTGAATATCTTCCTTCCTTCTATGATGTGGCTACTAGATTGATTCTGTGATCACTGACTTGAGGCTTTTCCTTTTTTCTTGAGCACTAGGCTGGTTACTTCCTTCATTGTCCTGCACATAATTAGGAGTTAATATTGTCATTATTAAAACTTTATTAGGGGCTAACAGTTCTAAGCGTATGAATATATGGGGCTTCTATTTTTCTAATAACGACTTATGACATGGTTTAGGCGAAAATGTGGCATTTTTCAAATAAGATGTGTGTACTTGGTGCTTTCAGTCAAGAATTTGATCCAATATGTGTGCCAGATATATGATCATTATGTCATGACTAGAATAAATACTAGATGCATTAAAGAACCACATTTGTTTATCCACCTTGCCCCATGCTTAAATTATTTGATCTTATGTGCAAAGTTTTCTCTTGTGATCATCATTACTATGTCACTGATAGGATGATTTTTGCTTTCACCTAGGCTTGAAATAGAATCACAGGAGGTGTTTTTTTTCTTGTGATCTAAGAAGAATTCTAATCTTAAGGGACTTAAGTAGCGCACATGTTTAAGATGTTGCTTAATATAAGAAGACTTGTTACAGTTCATTTTGTGCTTTACAACCAATATGTGTATATGAAGTTACACATTTAGGTATGTATTTTTACATGCCTCGTTTAATAGTTGTTTACATTTTCTAATACTTTTTTTTTATTTTCTTGTGCAATCGAAGTGTTGGAATTCCAAAATAAAACTTATTTTGACCCATAGCATTGGCAAACAACTATTAGAATCGCAGCACTTCGGAGTCTCACAAATTAGAAGCTCAAATCCTTTTGGAATCTAGTATTCCTTAGTGTTTCCTCCTATTCACTAGATTATGTTGATTGATTTTTACATATGTTCTAAAACTGATTACTTTGCCTTTTATTGGAGTGGTTTAAAGTAGTATTACTTATTTGAGGTGTTTACATTTTTTAATATTCATGGATTGCCTTTAGAGTAAGTTAACGTCCCTGTATTTTAACAAACTTTAGTAAATAACTAGTCAAATTATAAGGGCATATCTTTTCTAAATGTAGTTCCCAAATAAGTTTTAAAATTCGGCTTAGTTAGAAGCCAAAATAGTTGTCTCCAAAATCACTTTTGTATAATGAACTTGGGCCTAACCTTTCACATTTTTCTTAAAATTGATGGGATTTTTAAAATTTAGCTCAACTAGTTAGCCATAACATATTGCTAGACCCTTGATATATTTGCATACATATTTCCTTCAACATAACTTGTTATGAATTTTCTTTCAAAATTAAGGTACAAGATATTTCTACTATATAGAAAGATGAGCATTAGAACAATCAAGGGCAAAGTTATTAGCTATATCACTTCTGAGGATAAAAATAAAATATAACTTTACAATGTATCATAAATACTCTGTATAGTTTTAGAAGCATCCTTCTATCATCTTTCAGATAAGCTCTTTTCATTAAATTTTGGAAGATCATATTTTCTCCCATCAATGTAAGGTTTGATACTTATAAAATTTCCTCTTTCAAATTTTCTAATTTTGTGTCTCTTAATCTTCTTAACTCAATTAAATGTTATTGTTAAGACTTTAGTATGCTTTCCTTTCAGCATTGCTCAAATCCTTATCATTTGTGAAATTCATGGCTAATGTTGTTATTGTTCTATCTAACTCTCTCCATTTTTTTTGCAAGTTCTTACTCACCTCCATCTTTAAGTTGTTCCATTATTCTCAATAATGATGGTTTTAGGCTTGATATTTTTTTATTTTAATGGTGTCTATGAGACTATGCTACAAATTTAAAGTTTTTTCTTGTTATTTTTTCTTGTCCACTATATCAAAATATTTTTTTTCATTTTTAATTGTCATATTAGCATCTTATTAGATTTGTATTAGACTCAATACTCATTTTTCTATATATTTTTTTGGGTGCTTTATGTCACAATTTTAACAAGGTATTATTTTAGTTCTACTTTCTTTTCCTTCAATTTCTGGGATTTTGTTGTTTCTTCCTCTAATATTGGTGGATCATTTCCTTTAATTTACTTATTAGTGTATGTAATTTTCTTTCATTTCCTTCATAATTTTTAATTTCAATAGAAGTAAAAATAATTTTATTATCCACTTAATTTTATTTGTAGGAACGAATAACTCATCTACAAGCTTGATTTTATGATTAATAAAGTACTCATGCTATATCAAAGCATCAATTCGGTAGGAGGTAATGATTGTTGATTCTTCTGAAATATTCTTATTCTCTTTATTTTGTTTAAATCTCTTTGAATTTTAGTTTCTGAATTTTGAAGTGGTACTTTAGGCTTATTGTACATTGTCTAACTGTATTGGTGATTAACTAATTATTATCTTCCACTTTCTTACTCCTTCACTTCCTTTTATGACTTCCAAGCCAAGTAAACTCTCAAACTAATTTGTCAAAGTGGTAAGTGTCTTTGAATTTTTAGTCTGCTGAATTAAAATTATGTGAAAAAGTTCTCAATAGCTAATACTAAGATGTAATTTGGAATCACATTCTTAAATATTCTAAATTTATGTAGATAATGAGTATTTGAAAAAGTATTAAGTATGTTAATACCACCTAAGTCCTTACTCTCCAACTCTAACTCTCCTTTTGTATTCTTTTGTTGAATTAGTAGTCAGGTTAAGAATATCTCTCATAATTAATACTTTATCCATTTTTTAATAAACAAAGTTTTAGTGAAAGTAGTTAAGCTAATAGTGATTCTTCTATTATTTCAGTGCTAGAATTCTAAGATCTTTTAGCCAAATAATACTAGGAAAAGAAAGAAAAGAAGAGAACGAGTGATGCTTCTACTGTTTCTATGCTAGAATGTGTAAGATTATTAGTCAAAACATAGAAAAGAAAAGAATCTAATCAACAGATCAACCGTTAACAACAACCAACTCCTAATCATGACATTTAAATCTTCATTTTAAAGATAATAGATTTTTACAACTTCTAATCTTTCTGTTTTCCATCTATCGTTGATGTAAGTTCTGAGTCAATTACGTGTTAAAGTACATTTGTTCATGTTTTCTTGTCATTTGTCTATGTTAAGCGCAATATTTTCATTTTCTTTATTTATTTATTGCAACTATATGAGAAATTTTGCATCAAATATATTTTTATATCTATTTTATTTGAATTAAATTTGTAGTGTATTGCCAATCCCACATAAATCCTTTTTTTTAGTATATTTCTTTTATTATTTTCAATTGTATTTTTTTGATATTCAATATTATTTGTTGATTTTGTATATGCATATTTTTTTGAATCATAATGTTGCATATTTTTAGGACAATTATAGTACTAACACTTATAAAAATAATTTGTAATAAATAGACATTCGAGGCTCATGATAAGAATTTTAAATGACAAAATCATGATCGTATGACAATGGCCAAAAGAGAAGCATGGTCATTGCAAAGATGCCTTAAAATTGAGAGGCAATAAGTAATCGTCTTCTTGAAAGACAAGTAATGTCAATAATATTTAAACTGCAGAATAATCTTACTATTATATTCTCTCGTTCTACTTTAGAAACAAGTTAGAATAACAATTATGCTTTTTCGTTCTTTTCTATATACCATATATGTACATAGTAGCTATGCATGTAGATAAGTTTTTCAAACATTAATGTTGGGCTAGCTTATATGTCCTATTTTATAATTTTTCTCATGTAGAAGTTCTAAGAATTGAACGTTTTTCTTATGTAGATAACTTTGACAAGGGAAAGGTGTTCTTCATTCTGGTGTTATAAAAAAAAAGTTAAGATGCAAAGTTGCATGGTTCATTAATGTTTCTTCATGTATTATGTACATCTTAATCAACAATTGTCTTAAATCAAGATTTTAGAAGTTCTTTAGTGCAACTCTTTTGTCAAAGGTTGAGGAGTAAAATCAGACACTTTTTATTGTTTGCCTTATGATTTCTTGATAAATATTTGAATGCTTATTTAAATGTGAAGTTGTGAACTAGAACTTGAAGTTTATATATATAGCTTTATTTTTAGAAATTACTGCATAAAGTGTTTGGTGTTATTTTTGTACTTAAAGTTAACCTTAACTCTTTTTGCATTTGTGAAACATTTTCGTAGGTCAGTGTAAATTGTAAAGTTTGGCTCCTTTAATTATTCACTAATTATTTTTTTATTCTTGTTGTATGATACAACAATATTTATTTGATTCTTAAATAGCTTGTCCCTATCTCTATATGATTTTTTTCGTAATTATAACAACTGACCTGCATTTAACTTTATAAAGATAGATTATATCATGAGAGTTATCTAAATTGCAATGAGATGACCTCACCTTATACCAAAAAATAATGGTTTTAGAGCAATTGGAGATTCCTACAACTAGCTTAATACATCCGGTTCAAATTTCAAATATAATTTTACTTACTGAAAACTAGGATCTATATGAAATTGTGTTTTACTCTACTAGAAAATATGAAAGATTAATGTGTTGGCCACATTAAATGCATTTGGAGTAGAGGCATACTCCACAATATCAAGGAGCTTAGCAACATCACATATAGTAGGAGTGACTTTTTTTTTTTACAAATGTTCTACATCTTAAGAAGAGTCTGGAGATGTTGATGGACTTCCCTATCTAGTTAGCCATACTTGTCAATTTTCTATTTTAATATATTTTTTTGAGGAAAACACATTAATATAAACACCAAATAGAGAAACAGAGGCGGTATTTGTACTTTTACTAGATTAAGCTACTGATTTAAACTTAAAATTTTTATTTGTATAATCATGGGAGATATCCTGCTTCACTTCTCTGTGAGAGTTATGTCATTTTTGAAAAGTAGTTCTAGGAACTCATCATTATCGCGATTTGTATATATTATATAGATAGGATAGTATGACAACTCTTTTTTGACTATTTCAGAAAAATAAAATCTTTTTAGCTATTAAATGGCTTCAAGAGAAATATTGAATGTTGATATTGATAAGTTTACTTGAACGCTTAACTTATCAAAACTCAATGTTGGACCGTGCATAGCATGGCTTTACTTATCTAGTATACATACGCACATCAACCTATTGTCACGACCCAAAAATAAGGATCATGATGACACTTGTCGTGGAATACCATGAAAAGTAAATCTATCACCCAAACTAATACAAAAAGGAAAAAGAAAAAACAGAAATATCCAAGGTAAGCCTACCACAACGAAGCCAAATCATACAAGTAATCGCAACAATACGAAAAGAACTTATCAAAAATACTAATCTTGCCTAAAATAAGGTATCAATAGTGTAAGAACTACTCATACAATCCAGAATTCAAATACATTAAAATAAATAACCACAAAGGAATAATATCTGTCACCAAATACTAATAAAGGCATAACTAATATAGAAAGATAGAGGTAAACTTTGGATATATAGATGTCTAACCACTACCTTGAGTAATCTGAAGGCGCCCGAACTCAACCAGTCTGAGATGCACTTGAACCTAAACTGCACTGAAAGGATGAAGTAGGAGTGAGTACGGTCCATTTGTACTCAGTACGTATCATAAGCCGATCGAGCAAAGTAGAAAATAAAGCATACAAAATACACACTAAGAGCACGTCACCTGCAATCAAAACATATCCCACAATGGTATCCCACACCACATGCACTAACAATACTAATATATCACATATATTACTATATCACACTAAGACAAAACACAAGTATGCATTATATCACGTATAAGTAGAACAAGGGGAACATGCATTTACATGATCATCAAATACAAGTAAAAGAAGATAAGACAATTACATAGATGGAAAGTCAATATGAAAATACAACACAATATAAACACAATAAAGTAAGTGCAATGTACATGATGATGACGATGATGATGATGAAGAACGAGGTCATCGCACAATCTCCGTATATACCTATGGAGGCAAGCCTCCCGACCCAGGACCTATGGGGGGATCATCAACCCGAATACAATTCAAATATCTCATATCTCATATCTCTTTTCCGACACATCCTTCAGAAAGAGTTTTATAAGGTATTACAATGTCTCCTCCCCGACACATCCTTTGAGGAGAAGGGGTTTTTAAAAATGTATTTCCAGTGTTACTTAGGTGTTGCTATGGTGGTACCATTATTTCATGAACGAGTATGATATGAGGATATAATGCTCACAACCAATCACAATGAGTATTTCCACAATCAATCACAGTATATATTTCTAAGATGAACCACAATGATACATTTTTTCACAACCATGTGAGCCAATATCCATTCATTATTTCCATTATCCATGAATTTTTACATGTTTCATATGTCAATAACGTATGGATATAATCACAATACACTAATGGTACCATATTAAGTATTTTAACAACACAATACAATTATTTATATGTGCTCAAGATTATCAATATCACATAGGACCCCACATGATCACACATACAACATAATATCTCAATTTCGACAATTACATCACATATAGGCTCCTACACGGGCACAACACATAGATAGACATTTTTCTTCATGATTAGTTCCCACCCTTAACATGAATTTTATACTATCATTTACTATCCACCCCAGTCTGAAAGAGTTAAGCCATAACCTACCTCAATAGCCCAAATACCGCAACTAAGACTTTGCTCCCAAAGCCTTACTCCTCATAAACGGTCCTGAAATCCGCTAAAAATATTTAATATGGAATCTATGCATCGATAAAAAAATAACGATACTCATATTGACTACTTTTGGTTGGGGTCAAAACGGACCCTCGAAATGAATTTTCAAACAAGAAGGAAAAAAATCATAACTTTTACTTCAAAAGCATGTTCCCTATATTTTTAGGAACCTCATCTAAAAACTTAATTAAAATCGAGTCAAAACATGGTTCAAATCAAAGAAAAATTATTTTTAAGCTTTATCGGGTAAAATCCTTAAAATCGGGGTTAAAATCAAGAATCAGAGTTGTTCTGAAGGTTAAATTGATGAAAGCACTAAATTATAAGATTAAAATATTATTTAAGTGAAAAGGAGTGAAATTGGAATTTAAAATCAAGCTCTGAGATTTTTGAGGTTTTGAGAAATTAATCAAGAAATTACTAAGAAAAGGGGTGATTTCTTACCTTAAATTCGTAAGAGAATCAAGAAATAGATGTTAATCTAGCTTCCCAAGCACCCACAAGCCTCACTTTTAAGCTCTCGCACTATTTTAGGATTTAACTCTCAAGAGGCAAGGTGAAAGAATGGACAAAATGGGCCAAAAAAGAGGTAAAAAAGTTGTTATATATTGCAGAAAAATTGTTGTAGTGCAGATTTTTTTAAGTCCAAATGGACTTTGATGAGGTGCTCAAAATTCATTTGGAGTTCGATCTATGCAAATGAACTATGTAACAACACTAAATTCGATGCTTCGGACTCAACGGCAATATCAGTTTTTCAAAAAAAAAAAATCTTTTTCACAAAATTGACCCCCGAAATTCGAAATCATAATTTTCTAAATCGAGGATCGAAATGAGATTTAAAAGTCGTAAAATCACACAAATATGTTACCATCCTAAAATTGATGTTCTGGATATGTTGGAGAAGTTAGATTTTCCACTGAGGTCGCTTCGACCAAATGTGGGTCCCACACCCATATTTTTAATTTTTCAACTTTTCGATCGATAGGTCAAAATGAGCTCGGGTACACCGAGACCTAAACCAAAGGCCTGCCTAGCCTAAAATCAATATTTTGAAGTTGTTGGTGTATTCCGTTCAGTCATCCATCGCACGGATCAAAAGATATTCACATAATTCTAAAATAATACTCTTGAAGCCATCAAAAACCACAATATCGTAAAAATTATTCCAAAATACATCATAAATCGTGTAAATCACCCCCCACACTCCAGAAATATCATAATGCAACTACAGGAGGGGTAAAACAGTCAAATCACACAGAAACAACCATTTTACATATTTCATCGAAAAGTTGATCGTTACATCATTCACCACTAAAATCTAGTTCGTTCTTGAACTAAAGGCAAGAGAAATACCTGAATCAACAAAGAGCTGGGGATAAGAACTACGCATATCTGGCTCGACCTCTCAAGCAGTCTCATCTACAGGTTAATGTCTTCACTGAACCTTAACCACAGGATAACTCTAGAGCGCAATCGTCTAACATCCTAAGACGATATGAGGACTGGCTCCTCAACGAAAGACAACCACTCATCTAACTTGACTAACTCCCAATAAATAACATGAGACTCATTCAAAATGTAACAGTGAAGCATAAAAATATGAAAAACTGGATGAACAACTGATAGATCAGGGGGAAAAGCCAACTCATAATCCACATCACCAACAGTCCAAAGAATCTCAAATGAACCAATATACCTGGGGCTAAGCTTTTCCCTCTTTCCAAACCTCATCACACCCTTCATGGGTGAAACTAAAAGGAAAACACGATCCCCAACACCATATCTTAAGTCATGAAATCAACGATCAGCATAAAACTTCTACCTACTCTGAGGTGCTTTAAGTCTATCCTGAATGATTTGGACTCTATCTAATGACTCACGAAGCAAGTCCGTACCTCAAGGTGTAACCTCAGAAACATCAAACTAACCAACTGGAAAGCGACAACGCCTATCATACAATGCCTCCAAAGGAGCCATGTTGATACTAAAATGGTAGTTGTTATTATAAGCAAACTCAATAAAGCTAAATGCTGCTCCCACTGGCCACCAAAATCCATCACGTATGCACGAAGCATATCCTCCAAAACTTGAATAGTCCGCTCTGACTAGCCATTAGTCTAGGGGTGAAACGTTGTGCTAATATCAATATGAGTAATCCTGAAAAATCTTCCAAAAGTGAGATATGAATACAGAATCTCGATTTGAAATAATGGACATTATCACACCATGCAGATGCACAATCTCAAGAATGTAGATATAGACTAACCTCTCAGCACTGAATGAGACCTGAACCTGAATAAAATAATCGAACTTAGTTAATTGATCCACGATGACCCAAACACTATAGAACCGTGAGATGTACGAGGCAAACTAGTCACAAAGTCCATGGTGATTTGTTCCCACTTCCACTAGGGAATGGGTCATCTCTAAAGATAACCACCAAGTCTCATATACCTGGCCTTCACCTGATGACAACACAGGCAATGAGCTATAAAATTCACAATATCTCAGCTCATACTACCCCACCAGTAATGTTGTCTCAAATTACAGTACATCTTAGTCACACTTGGATGGATGGAATACCTGAAACACTGGGCCTCATCCAAGATCAGCCTAATACACTCACTTACCCTCGGCACACAAACACAACCACCAATCCTTAAAACTCCATCTACATCAAGTGAGGCATCCTTTATCTCATAACTCAACACCTTAGCTTGGATCAAACTCAATCTAACATCATCAAACTGATCGGGTTGAATTTTCTCCATCAAAGAAGATCTAGCCTCCATAAATGCCAAAACACCCCTAGGTGTGAAAATATTAGGCCTAACCATCTGGTTATCTAAAGACTGAACCTCTAAGACTAAAGGCCTCTCGTTGGTCAAAAATGCATCAAACTACCCATGATAGTCGACTTTCGGCTCAAGGCATCCGAAACTATATTTGCCTTGTTCGAATGGTAGAGAATAGTCAAGTCATAATTCTTAAGCAACTCAAGACAACGACGCTGCCTCATATTAAAATCTCACTGGGTAAAGAATTACTAAAGGCTACGATGATCTAAAAAAATCTCACAACAAACTCCATACAATTAGTACCTCCATAACTTCAAAGCAAACACAACCGCGCATAACTCTAAATAATGGGTACGATAATTTCTCTTATGGGGATTGAACTGGCGAGAAGCATATGCAATCACCTTACCCTCTTGCATCAACACAACACCCAATCCAATGCCTGAAGGATCACAAAACACGATAAAGGCCACACCCTCCTTAGGCAAAGCCAATATAGAAGCTGAAGTCAACAAATTCTTGAGCTTTTGGAAGTTTGCCTTACAAGCATCAGACCACTAAAAAGAAATCTTCTTCTGAGTCAACTTAGTCAAAGGAGCTGCAATAGAAGAGAAACTCTTAATAAAACGCCGATAATACCCGGCCAAGCCAACAAAAATCTAAATATCGGTGGACAAAGTAGGTCTATCCTAATCACGAACCGCTGCAACCTTGGTTGTATCAACTATAATACCTTCCTTATTCACCACATGATCCAATAAAAAAACATACTCCAACCAAAACTCATACTTAGAACTTCACACACAACTTCACATCCCTCAATCTCTTAAGCATAATCCGTAAATTCTCCTTATACTCATTCTCACTCTCTGAATACACTAAGATATCATCAAGAAAGACAATAACAAAAGAGTTGAGCTACGATTGAAATACCTAATTTGTCAACTCCATGAACACGACAGGGGCAATGGTCAATCCAAAGGACATGGCCAAGAACTCATAATGACCATATCAAGTCCGAAAATCTATTTTTGGAATATCCAAAACTCTAATCCTTAACTAGTGATATTAGGACCTCAAATTATTCTTCAAAAATACCACAACACCCTGAAGCTGATATAACAAATCATCAATGCGAGGAAGAGGATACTTATTCTTAATCGTTACCTAATTCAACTTTTGATAATTAATACACATCCGTATAGACCCATTCTTTTTCTTCACAAACAAGACAGGTGCACCCCAAGGCGATACACTAGGTCGAATAAATCACTTATCCAATAACTCCTGCAATTGATACTTCAATTCTTTTAACTCGGCTGTGGCTATCCTATAAGGGGGAATTGAAATGGGTTTGGTACCCGGCTCAACATTAATAGCAAAATCAATATCTCGATCCGTAGGCATACCATGCAAATCCATAGAAAACACATCTATAAACTCACGAACAACATGGACAGAATAAAAAAAATGTAAAACAACACTAGTATTATGAAAATGAGCCAAATAAGATAAACATCCCCTCTCAACCAATATATGATACTTAACATAAGAGATAACCCTCTTAGGACCCAAATGAAGTGCACCCTTCCAAGATATCCTTGGTACACCCTGCAGAGCTGAAGTCACAGTCTTAAAAAAATAATTTAAGACAACATGATAGGGAGCCAATCAATCCGTACCCAAAATACAATCGAAGTCAACCATATCTAACACAATGAAATCTACCTAAGTCTCATAGCCATAAAAAGTTATAACACAAAATCGGTACACGCGATCCACTACTAAAGAATCTCCTATAGGGGCATGGAAAAAGGCTCACTAATAAAATCAAAACCCAAATCAAAATATGTAGACACATAGAACAAAGTCAATCTAGGTTCAAATAACACTAGTGTAGATCGAAAACAAATGGGGATGATACCTGAGATCACAGAATCTGAAGCCTCTGCCTCAAGTCTAGTTGTTATAACATAACACTTTCCATGAACACCAGCTGTCTGAGTGGCCCCACGACCACCACCACGGGCTTCACCACCTCTACCTTTTGATCTTCTAGTAGAACCCCTAATCATACGGTGGGGACATTTCTTGGCCACATGTCCAATCTCATTGCACACAAAATAAGTCCTACAGCCCGCCTCATAAGGAGATGAAATCCCTAGGCTCAAATGGCCACCTTGTACTGCTGAAACGAAGGATCTACCACCCAAAATCTGTAAGGTTCCCTACATTGGTCTGCCCTAATATCCACGAGAACCCCTGAAATCTCTACCATGAGAAACCTGACCTCTAAACTCACCACAATGGCACACCTTCTTGACGCCTCCATGCGATACCCTAAAAATACCTTATGTCATCTTGTTGTAATCTGTAATGCTCTAAAAAGAATCTCCAAACATAACCGTCTGAGAAGTATCCAACATGGGGCTCAGAGGAAAGTCTCTTAGCACTCCTCCTAGACGGGGCTAATCCACAACCCATCCACTCCCTTGAGTCTGTCCATGACTCGAAGCTCGCCCTCTGGGAGAAGGCTCCGTATCTCTGACCTCCTGGGACTTAGTCAACGCCATCTTCACAGAAAGAGTGAAACACAACTCAGAACCCAAGGTATATAAGAAATTCACACAATAAGGAATTAAATGAGGGGAGTTTTCCTACAGACATTCTAGAGCCTCTCGTAGATAGATTCGGATGTCTATGTACTGATCCGCGAGTCTCTATTAGTCATCCTATTTTTACACCATTGAGACTAATGAAACCTAGTTGCTCTGATACCAATTTTTTACGATCCAAAATTAAGGGTCATGATGACACTTGTTACAACGTACCTTAACAAGTAAGTCTATCACCCAAACTGATACAAAAAGGAAAAAAATATAGAAATACGCAAAGTAAGGCTTCTAGAATAAAGCAAAACCATACAAGTAATCATAACTATGCGGAAAGAACTTATTCAGAATACCAATAATGTCCAAAACTAGGTGTCAATAGTGTAAGAACTACTAATACAATCCAGGAGTCAAATACATAAAAAAAAATAACCATAAAGGAATAATATCTGTCTTTGAATACTAATAAAGACATAACTAATACAGAAAGATAGAGGTAAACATGAAATGTATGAATGTCCAACTACTACCATGAGTAATCTAAAGGCACCCGAAATTAACTAGTTTGAGGCGCACCTGAACCTGAAGTTGTATTGAAAGGGTAAACTAGGAGTGAGTATGGTATACTTGTACTTATTAGGTATCATAGGCCGATCGAGCAAAGTAGAAAATAAAGCATACAAAATGCATACTAAGGGCACATCACCTGCAATCAGAAAATGTCCCACAATAGTAGCCCACACCGCTTGCACTAATAGTTCTAATATATCATATATATTTCTATATTACACCAAGATAGAACACACAAGTATGCATTATATCACATATAAGTAGAACAGAGGGGAACATGCATATACAGGATCATCAAATACAAGTAAAAAAAGATAAGACAATTACATAGATGACAAGTCAATATAACAATACAAAACAATATAAACACAATAAATTAAGTGCAATGATGATGATTATTATTATGATGATGCATAAGGTCGTCGCACAATCGTCGTATATACCTACAGATGCAAGCCTCCCAACACGGGACTTATGGAGGGTTCATCAACCCATATACAATCCATATATCTCATATCTCCTTTCTAGAACATCCCTCGAAAAGGGTTTTATAATATGTCACAATATCTCCTCCCTGGCCCATCCCTCAGGGAGAGTCTTTAAAAAGATGTTGTCAGTGTTACTCAAGTATTGCCACGTTAGTACTAATATTTCATGAATGGGTATGATATAAGGACATAATTCTCACAACCAATCACAATGAGTATTTCCAGAAATAACCACATGATATATTTTCATAAAAAACCACAATGATACACTTTCACAACCATGTGAGCCAATATCCACTCATTATTTCTGTTTTATCCATGAATTTTCATATGTTTCATATGCCAATAAAGTATGAATATAATCACAATACACCAATGGTACCACATTAAGAATTTTTACAACACAATACAATTATTCACATGTGTTCAAGGCTATTAATATCACTTAGGCTCCTACACGGTCACACATATTACATGATATCTCAATTTCGATAATTACATGATATATAGGCCCCCACACAGGTACAACACATAGATAGATATTTTTTTCATGATTAGTTCTCACCCTTAACATATATTTTGTACCATTATTTACTACCCAGCCCAGTCTGAAAGAGTTAAGTCATAACTTTCCTGAAAAGTCAAAATACCGCAACCAAGATTTTGCTCCCAAAGCCTTGCTCCTCAAGAATGGTTTTGATCTCCACTAAAAACATCAATATAAAATCTAAGTGTCAAAATAAAACCAACGATACTCATATTGACTATATTTCGTTCGGGGTCAAAACGGACCCCCGAAATGAGTCTTTGAAAAATAAGAGTAAAATCGTAACTTTGCTTCAAAAGCATGTTTCCCATATTTTTTAGAAACCTACAGCTGGAAACTCAAGTTAAATCGAGTCATAAATGGGGTCCGAATAAAAAAAATTATTTTTAAGCTTTACCGAGTAAAAATCTTTAAAATTTGGGTTAAAATTAACAATGGGAGTTGTTTTGAAAGCTAAATTGATGAAAAACTAGTAATTATAAGGTTAAACTATTATTCAAGTAAAAAGTAGTAAAATTGGGATTTAAAATCAAGCCCTAAGATTTTTGGGGTTTTGAGAAATTAATCAAGAAATTACTAAGAAAATGAGTGATTTCTTACCTTAAATCCGTAAGAGAATCAAGAAATAGATATTAATCTAGCTTCCCAAGCACCCACTAGCTTCACTTTTAAGCTCTCACACTATTTTAGGATTTAACTCTCAAGAGGCAAGGTGAAAGAATGGACAAAATTGACCAATAAAGGGTTAAAAGGCTGCTATATATTGCAGAAAAATCTGTTATTGTGCAGATTTTTCTAAGTCCAAACGGACTTCGATAGTGTGCTCGATATTCGTTCGAAATCTGATATATGTAAATAAATTATGTAACCACATTAAATTCGACTACTTCAGACTCAACGGTGATATCAGATTTTTGAAAAATATCGTTTTCACAAAGTTGACCCCGAAATTCGAAATCATAATTTTCCAAATCGAAATGAAATTTAAAAGTCATAAAATCACACCAAACATGTTACCACCCTAAAGTCAATGTTTTAGACATGTTGGCGAAGTCGAATTTTTCATCCGAGGTCGTTTCGACCAAATGTGAGTCCCACACTCATATTTTTAATTTTTTAACTTTCTGATCAATAGATCAAAATGAGAACAAGTGCCCCAAAACTCGAACCTAAGGTCTACATTGCCTAAAATATATATTTTGAAGCTTCTGGCGTAGTTCGTTTAGCTATCCATCGTATGGATCAAAAGATATCTGCATAATTCCAAAATAAGGCTCTCCATGCCATCAAAAATCACAATATCGCATAAATGATACCAAAATGCATCCGGAAATGTGCCAATCACCCCCACACTCTAGAAATGTCATAAGCAACTACGGAGAATGATAAAATAGTTAAATCACAAAGATACACACATTTCACATTTTTCATCATAAAGTTGATCATTACACCTATACAAGGTATATTTATACTCTATTATTTTATGAATAGTTCTAATATTTTTTATATATTTCATCTTTACCTAATTTCTTACTTTAAATTATATTTATAATACGAATTATTTTACCATATATCATATAACACAATACATTTATATAATAACCTATAAATATTATAATTCAATTGTTTTACATTGACTATCATATTTTGTCCCTTTTAGTTAAAAGTAATCAATTTTGAATTGCATACATATAAATTTACCTTTGCCTTCATTTACCTTACTAGTATTTGTCTTCGCGCGATGCGGGGATTATTTCAAAGCAAGCCACCAACACATTTATCATATGTATTATGTACCGTCATCATCAACATAATTGTTATACTTATTACATTTAGAGAAATCTTAGAATTTCAAGTCCTTTATAATATTAATCTAGAATGTCAAAAGTATTATAATTTATCTCAAACATAGTGAATAGAAATCTATCTAGCAGATCTCGCCTTTCAAATAATATCTCAATTTTTTAATCAATAAAGTAAATTTATTGATAAAAGACATACAATTTAAAGAAGTTATATTTCTAATAGAATTAATTGCTGTCTGTTAAAATAATGAAAAATAATAATAATAATAATAATAATAATAAAAGTTTAATCAAATAAAGGTCACAAAGTATAGTAATAATGATTATGCCAAAGAAGCCAACTATAAAAAATAAATAATAAGACACAACAACTAACAAAGAAATTCAAATGCCAAAAAAACCACCAAACAAATATGCGAATGATACAAACTTAAATAGATGTGAGATGCGATTAAAATAGTAATCTAGGAAACTTGACTATCTAAATGAATACTAATTCATTTAGATTAACATTGTCAAATCTCCACAAATTAATAAAACCAACAGTAGAAGAAAAAATAAATACAAAAAAAAATGTATTATAAATAAACTTACAAAAATAAAAAATATTACTAATTAAATAAATTTGAAAATGACCAACATAATAGTAATCTTTCATGATTTTAATTTTAGCAATAATCTTATAATAAATCAAGATCATCTAGCCCATCGTATCTTCAAGGTTCATTCGATCAAGAAGATCTTTAACTCGACCTCAACTGATTGTTTGAATTCCTTATATTTCTCAATAATTAGCAATTTATAATATCAACATTCTCTGCAAAAGATATTTCATTATAAACTTCAAATAAAAGATAAATATAACAAAAATATGAATCGTTATAGAAAAATAAATTAGAATTGAATGTATATTATGTTTTCTCCTTAATTTATTTGTTTTTTACTCTTAAACGAAAAGGAACATTTTTGTCAAAGTAGTGGAGAAAATAATACAAACAGTATACTAATTAGTTTACTGTTTTTTCTTTGTTGCGTTTTATCATCTATTTTTTAATTCGTTTACTAAATATGACTTTTATTAGCTTGTTAGGTGGCTTTAATATTATTATCACCACTCTCATTTCAATATAACATTGATATAGAATTTGCTGCTCTTGATCTATTATTTATATTTTTACCCTATTGTTCAATTATATATTAATTATTTAATTAATTAAAATTTTAAAATTAACTCAAGTATGATATCCTCATATTATTATTATCTCTCCTTTTGTGTATATTTTTCTCTACTATAATATTTTAGTTAGTGTTTAGTTGTTTACTATTCTACATCGTATATAATAAAATAATGTCAAATAAAAAACTGATGTGTTATTTTTAGTTTGTCTAAATTGTTTATAAAGGATTATTTTAATAATTTATCATAAAATATATCAAATTTTTTTTAGATATTTTAATAATCTCATAAAGTGTTAAAATTGATTTTTTATAAAAAAATCTTTTGATAAAAAAGAGTAAGCATCTAAGTGTGTTCGATAACGGGTCATGGGTCGCCCATGTGGACCGATCCAACTCGACCTGTTGTTTATTTATTTTTGATTATATGAAAAAAAAAAAGATAAGAAAGGGAATAACCTATTGATTTTAAAAAGGGTGGAAATAGTTACTCAATAACTGTACACCCGCCCAATTCCCTTATATGTATTCTTCTTCTTCAGGCAACAAAAACAAAAACAGAGGAAAAAAATTAGAAACAAAAATACAGTGCATTTAGCAATAAAACCAAGAGAAAAGAACATTTAGTTTGTGATTTCAAAGCTTTGTTTTCAAGAGATTTAAAGCAGATTTGGAGCAATTCTTTTCGGTAGCAAATTCAACACTTTTCGCTGCAAAATATCAAGGTACATGCTGATTTTGCTCCATAATTTACTATCAATGGCATCAGAGACAGGTTGAATTGCTCTGTATTGCATGTTAATTTCATCGCAAGAACATTAATATGAAATTATTAAATTAAAATCTGAACCCACCCATTCAAGAGAAAAGCACCAAGATCAGTATTTTCATCAAACTTCCATGAAATTGTGTGGAGAAAGATATTACAACTTATGTAATTGATTTAAATCTGCACTATGATTCTCCAAGCAGATGTAACATTTTTTTTCTTTCGATAATTTCTGTTAGAAGTAGAAGATATAAAATACTGTGTAAATATTTTTATGGAAAAAAAATTTCTTGTTCTTGGTAATTCTTTTACGAAAGAGTGTTTTTTTGTGTTTTTGGAAAAGGACACGGAAATAGTATTTTTGTGGAAGATTATTTTGTATATATGCAGAGCCTTGACAAATTTCTCTTGAAAAAGGATTAGGCAGTGTGCTTTTTAAAGATGCACTTATAGTCACGTAATTTCTTTCAAGAGGGTAATTTATTAATTGAAAAAGAAAGAGATGGAACAAAAGGTGAAAAAAGCTTTACTGAAAAAAGCATAATTTTAAAGTAGTTTTTCCTTTTTTTGTTGGAAAACGTGTAGCATTAATTTTTTTTGAAAATGTATTTATTTTCATTAATATTTTTTTATTTAATCATCTTTATGATTATAAATGTGGTCAAAATTAATTTTAATACTAATTTGCTAATTTGAGCCCTTTAACAGATTTAACAGATTTGTCTTCTACGTGATTTTGTGACATAAGTGTCATATTGAATGGTTAAACTATTCATATTGTTTATTGGTTCCTATTTCAGTAATGGGTGAACGGGGACAAACTCGAATCACTCCAAGTGAGAGTTCAAGATGTCGAACAAAGAAACAAAGTGGAAGAGCACATCATCGAAGGGCGTGTTTCCGAGGTTGTGAGATCATATGAAATGGTGTTCACGGAGCGACACAAAATCTGTTACAAAATGAGAGAGTTATACGAAGGAAAAGACAAAAGTAATTAATAGAGTTCAAGTCTTTTAAGATGTCACCTAACATTACTGTTGCTAGTTTTATACATCTGTTTGAAATAAAATGTTTAGAACTAAAAATTTATGTAGAAATCTCGGATTGAAAAACATTAGCAATTTTAGCAAATCCTCTCTGTGAATGATGGAGTGAGAGATTAATTGATGTTTTTCATGAGATTTGGCCTAGCGAGCCTTTTTGGGTGTACATAAGTCATCTAGAATATTTATGGGATGACTTTTATCTTTAGATTGACTTGTAACATGAAGTTGTTTATTAATTTTATATTATATATATGTATTTATTAAGTTGTTTATCTCCTTTTATATAAATTTCATTCATTTATTTGAGTTTAAAATGACTTAATTGAAAGCTATCATTCTAATACACATTAAGAAATTAATTTTTAATTTTGGTCAAATTTTTAGTTCGTAGAAGATGATCGTATTCTTAAGTGTCCTTTCGATTGTACACTAAACATAAAACCTTTAAGTGAAATGATTTGGTTGAATGAGTAACTTGCAAGCATAATTGATAAAATACTTACGTGATTGTCGCTTAATAACAGACATGTCATCAAAAAGCATAATTGCTGACTTTAACAAAGGAGAAAAATTAAATGGAGACAACTACGATATTTGGAGTCATAAAATGTGGTATGTACTGAAAGAGAAAAATGCTCTTGAAGGTATTAACCATGTCTTAAGTCTACCAGAAGAGGGCAATACTACACAAAATAGAAGAGACCTTGAAGCTTATAAGGCTTGGAAAAAGGCTGATTCTATTGCACATGAAATCATTGTAAGTTCTGTGGTTGATGACCTCATACATGAGTGTGAGGAATTTCCTACTGTCAATGCCATCTGGGCAAACTTGCGAGGAATATATGGGGGTACTTCAATCACCTGCCTCAAACAACTAACTATCCAGCTTGATACTTACAAGAATCATCATGATCAAAATATCAAACAACACCTTAGGGTGATGTCTAATATGATAGCTCAGCTCAAAAGTGCAGGTCATGTTTTCTCAGATGAGCAACAGGTTCAGGCAGTGATCCGATCTCTTCCCAACAGTTGGAAACACCTGAAGGTCAACATAACCCACAATGACAGAATCAAAACCTTTTTTGATGTTGCCCATTATGTTGAACTTGAAGATGAGCGGCTTAGTGCTGCTAAAGCTTCTTTAAATGCCTTTATGGCAGAATCAAGTGATAAGACGTCTTTAGGATTCAAGCCTAAGAATAAGTGGAAAAAGAACGGTAAGGGTAAAGAGATTAAAGAAGTACCCTCTGAGAAAAAGAATAAGCCAAATTTCAAGAAGGGAAAAAGGGTTTTCAAGAAGAAAGATAAGAGCAAGATGGAGTGCTACAATTGTCAAGTTCTGGGGCATTTGGCTAGTGAATGTCCTGAGCATAAAAAGGTAACATTTCTAAACACAACTCTAAGTGATACATATATTTCTAGCACTGCTTTATCAACTGAATCTTATCATATTTGGATTGTAGACTCAGGATCCACCGATCATGTAAGTTGTGGTTGAGAAGCGTTTGTGGAGTTCTATCGAGTTTCACTTAGATCAAGGTGGATCTATGTAGAAAAAAATGCAAGACTGGAAGTAAAAGGAATTAGCACTTGCAAAGTAGATTTGCGTGAAGGCCGGTCTTTAATATTGCATGACGTCCTATATGCTCCAGAAATTCGACGAAACTTAGTATCTGTGTCTGTTCTTTTAGATGTTGGTTTTCATTTATTTTTTAGTCGTAATTGTGTAAGAATTACTCTAGATAATGTTTTTTTTATGGTTTTTGACATCGTTATGATCACTTTATTATTTTAGATTGTAATCCTTCAACTTATGACTATTATGTTGATCGTTTGATAATGTCACGTTATTCTAGTAATAATGATGTTGATATTTTTACATGGTATGCTAGATTGGGTCACATAGGGCAAGATCGAATGAATAGATTGACAAAGTAAGGACATCAAGGTTTTTTCTCTAAAATTGAAATGCCAACTTGTGAAAATTATCTTGCCGGAAAGATTACACGAAAACCATTTAGGAAGGCTAAAAGAGCTGAATTCCCATTGCAATTAATCCATTCTAATATCTGTTGTCCAATGAATGTGAGGGCAAGTACTGGTGCTTCACATTTCATTATATTATTGACGATTTCACAAGCTTTGGTTATGTCTATTTGATATCTCATAAATTAGAAGCACTAGAATGCTTCAGAAGATATTTGAATGAAGTTGAGAATCAATTAGACAAAAGAATAAAGGCATTAAGAATCGATAGAGGTCGCAAATATTTGTCAAAATAGTTTGAAGAACTGTGTATTGAAAAAGGCATTATCAGTCAATTGACTACTCCTTATACACCTCAACAAAATAGTGTAGATGAAAGAAGGAATAAAACATTGTTGGATATGACAATGTCCATTATGGCACAGGAAAATTTACCAATCTCTTTCTAGGGAGATGCATTATTAACTGAGGCCTACATATTGAACAAAGTGCCTTCTAAATCAGTATTTTCTACTCCTTATGAACTATGGACTGGTAATAAACCAAACAATGATCTACAACCTTGAGGTTGTGCTGCATATATTAAAGATCATTTTGGTAAGTTTGGAAAACTAAGTCCAAAAGGAAAGAAATGTATCTTAATAAGATACTCAGAACACTCCAAAGAATATGTGTTTATTAGTGAATTGGAAGATGGAAGTACAACTGAAATTGAATACGAGATATCACATTCTTGGAAAATGATTTTTCAAAAAGGGGTGAAATAAAGGAAAATAAGCCTCTTTATGAAATGCTGAATTCAGATGATCAAATAATATCGTCGGACATGCCTGATAATTCAATAGAATAAGAAATAATTCTTAGTCCAAGTGGAAGTTGTGAATGCCAAAATCCTATTGAGAAATATGAACTTCAATTACGTAAGAGTACCAGAAAAGGTGTGCCTAAACGATCTTATGAAATTGAGGATTATGTCTTCCTAATATCTCCCACAGAGTTGAATGAACCTAATTCGATGACCGAGGATTTATCGAGTCCCAAAAAGGGATAAATAGATAAAAATGATGAAAGAAGAATTAGAGTCCATGAAAATTAATAAAGTCTAGGATCTAGTTGACCTTCCTTCTGGCCGTTAAGTTATTGGGAATAAATGAATTCTCAAAGTTAAACGCAAATCAGATGGGCCAATAGAAAGGCACAAAGCATGATTAGTAATAAAAGGTTTTACTCAAGAAGCTGGAATAGATTATGAGAAAACTTTTTCATCAGTTGTGAAATTTACCTCAATTTATTTGTTTTTGGCTGTAGTTGCACGTTTAGATTTAGAATTACACCAAATGGACGTGAAGACCACTTTTCTCAATGGAGAACTAAATAAGGAAATCTACATGGAACAACCTATAGATTTTGTTGTTAAAGGCCAAGAAAAGAAGGTTTGTAAATTAAACAGATCAATATATGGCCTTAAGCAGTCTTCAAGGCTGTGGTACCTGAGATTTCATAGGAAGTGATTTCATTTGATTTCACCATAATCGATGAAGACCATTGCATCTATGTGAAAAAGTCCAATAAAATATTTCTGATTCTTTCACTTTACGTGGATGATATTTTATTAGCTGGAAATAATTTGGTGTATGTAAAAACTGTTAAGTCATGGCTTGCAACGTCATTTGACATGAAAGATATGGGTGAGGCAGACTATATACTGGGTGTTAAAATCCAAAGAGACTGTTCCAAGAAAATTTTGAGTCTATCTCAAGAAACATACATAATGAAAATTTTGGAACATTTTTGAATGAATAGTTGCAAATCCATGGATACTCCTATAGCAAGAGGTGAAACTTTAAGCCTTGAAATGTATCCAAAGACTGAAAAAGAAGACATGTCTCGAATATTATATTCTAGTGCAGTTAGAAGTTTGATGTACGCTATGATGTGTACTCATCAAGACATTTGTTATGTCATAGGTCTGGTTAGCAGGTATCAATCCAATCTTGGAAGAGATCATTGAAAAGTAGTAAAGGGAATTTTTCGATACCTGAATGGAGCTGTAGATTATTCACTATGCTATAGTGGATCCGATTTATCTATAAGAGGTTATACAAATGCTGATTGGGCTGGTAACTATTCATTATGCTAAATGGTGGTGCAATTTCGTGGAAAAGTAAGAAACAAACTTGCATAGCCCTGTCAAATATGAAATTCGAATTTGTGGTTTGTTCATCTGCAGTACAAGAAGCTGTTTGGTTGAAGAGATTCTTTGAGTATTTGAACATCGCAAAGAATTCTAAAGGTCTCATGATTTTATATTGTGATAGTCAAGCGGCTATCGCATATACGAAGGATCCTAAATATCACAGCAAGACCAAGCACATTGATATTATGTATAACTTTAAAAGAGACATAGTATAAAGTAAAGAAATAAATTTACAATACATTTATACACGAGAAATAATAGTTGATGTCTTTACTGAGGCGATATCTAGAGACTTGTTTGAGAAACATGTTATGACTCTAGGATTACGTAGGATATGATTATGTTTATGTATTGTAGTTGCCTTGATTGTAATTATTATCAATATAAGAATCTTAAAATTATGTTCGATTTAATATGCATGTGAAAATGTATTTTATTAATATAGTGTGTCGAACAAGTCGCGAGATCGACTCTCTCACACGAGCAATCTCCTTTTATGTCAAGGAATGTGAAGAAAAAAGTTCCACCATAAGATAATGACTTATTTTTGTAAAGTCAGATGTGAGTTTCTCTAAGAATATAAATTTGAGGATTATTAAAGAAAGAAACTTAGGTTAGACATTTAGAAGTGTCTAGACCTAGATCTTTACGATGTTGAATGATTAAAAAGATTAAGACACACGCACCAATATAATGTGAAAACATCGTAGCACGTATTTCATTCCACGTGTGCTACGCGGCCAAAGGGATAATGAGAGAATGAATCCCCGCTTCTTCATTGTGTGAGACCGTCAAAGTTATTTTAACTTTTCAATGAAATACCCTTAGACCTTTGACTATTTCTTGAAGTTTTGATCGATGTTGCTACTTTAGCATGTTACTAATAGCCATGAGAATTCGACAATGCAGTGCATGTCTAGAAAAACAGTTGATTTGAAATAGATAGATTCGAGTAGAAAGGAAAGACGATTAAAATAAATATTTTAACTTTTCTACACAAGCCGGCTATTACACTAACCATGTAGGTGTCGAGTGTAATTGTGTATATAAAGTTAATCATGAATACGAGTTCACCTCTTTAAGAAGATGAGGGATTAGATAAGTAACTACAGAAGTAGTGAATGATGTATAGGGTATTGTGAGTATTAGTATCCTCACATTAGTAGAGAATTCTTTCCACATATGATTGGATTCCTAAATGTAGCTTGTAAAACCTTATTGGTAAAGCTCGTGATGCTCACAGGTCGAACGAACTATTTACCATATGATTGATGATTTGTTGATGTCATACTTGTTCGAGTCATGTCCACCATGTCCGAAGTGGGAGATATTGGATAACGGGTCATAGGTCTCCCATGTGGACCGACATGATCCGACTCATTATTTATTTATTTTTGATTATCTGGAAAAAAGAAGATAAGAAAGAGAGTAACCTATTGATTTAAAAAAGGGTGGGAACAATACAGTTACTCAATAACTGTACACCTGCCCAATTCTCTTATATGTATTCTTCTTCTTCAGACAACAAAAACAGAGGAAAAAAATTAGAAACAAAAATAAAGTACATTTAGCAATAACACCAAGAGAAAAGAGCATTTAGTTTGTGATTTCAAAACTTTGTTTCTAAGAGATTCAAAGCAGATTTGAAGCAATTTTTTTTTATAGAAAATTCAACACTTTCCTCTACAAAATATCAAAGTACACACTCATTTTGCTCCGTAATTTACTATCAAAGTGAAAGTACTACTACTACTCAAATGACAGAAGCAATGCATATTTGTTACTTAGGAGACATAAAAAATACCGATCATTCTTGTTTTTGTATTTCTGAAGTTTCTTACATGCTTAGATGAAAACACAAATGTATTCAAATAAAAAGGGTACTAAATACATAATTAAAAGAAAAAAACAAAGAAAATTGGATAACACTTAAATATGTCGATTTTTTTTTTTTAAAAATCTTATAGTTTTTAAAGTTGTTTTACGTTTCATCCCTTGGTATAAAGTGAAGATAGAGACCACTCGACTTTGATTGATTCCTTGCATCGACTCTTTGAAGCCATGTGAATCGAATTATATTGAGATTATTAAAGATAATGTTGATTAATAAAGAAAATAAAATTGACAACAAACTTAGTAAACTACATAGTATAATTAAGTTCGTGTTCCTAATTTCTTTAATATAGAACCAATTTACTGTGATATCTACTTTATAGACGAAGCAAATTATTTATATGCAAAGTTTATTTATGTAAGGAAAATATTTAATTGTGTTAATAAATCAATAATACTCATGAAAATAAAAACAATTAACAATATGATAATTGCACAAAGATCTCAAATATGCTTATTTCTTATGAATTATATATATATATATATATATATTGTGATAAGTTTTTACTTGAAGATCAAAGTGACAAAAAATTTACGCATTTTGATTGTATGTCAATAATATCCTAAGATATTAATCGACAAAATGATTGTAGAGATTTATGTATTGTGTTCTCTACCAACACAATTATCCAGTATCAAGTTAATTGAAGAGCATAATAACTTTAATGGATCTAAAATCTAGTCTTTTGTATTCAAAGAATTGCAATATACATAAGGCATACACAAGTCTCTTAAATAGTGGTTTTGCAACTACTTCAAAGTCATGTTCAAAGGCATACACAAGTTTCATAAATAGTGGCTTTGCAACTGCTCCAATCCCATGTTCAAAGAAAGAGAAGAAAATGTAAATTGTAAAAAAAGAATAATTTTTGAATATATATAGATCCAAAAATCTCTTTTACAGTTTATAAATAATCGTTCCATAATTTTTGGATTAATGTAAATTATTTGAATTTTTTTTATTGTTTTTGTTTTATCTATGGGAAATGGAAAACGTGTGTGAGGGACTGAGAATACTTTTTTCTTTATCTTTTTAATTTTTTATTAAAAACACCCAACAAACATCAAATTTAAAAGGAAAATAGTTTTTTAAAAATTATTTTAGCGTGTACTTTAATTAATAAATTTGTCTTTTTATTACAAACAACTTGACAGTTTCTATATACTAATTTTTTTTGGACTTTGTGGTTAAATGTTAAACTATTACTTTGATTGAAATTGAATTTGAATTTAATGAATTTTGTAAATAATTAAAAGATCACTAATTAGAAGAAAAAAAGATGAAAAATAGTTGTCCCATTATATTTAAATTTTAACCTTTAAATCTATTCAACTTCTCAATTATCAATTCAAAATTTAAATAATTCTAAATTAGATTTTATACTTTCCTACATGTACATGAATTTAAATCAATCAAACTCACATTTTAAGCATTTTATAAATAATCACAAAATCACTAATTAAAAAAAAAGCTGAAAAGTAGCTGTCTCATTGCATTTAAACTTTAATCATTTAAAACAAATTGACTTCTCAATTCTCAATTAAAAATTTAAAGAATTCTGAATTAGAATGTATACTTTTCTACATATACATGAATTTAAATAAAAAAAATTCACGTTTCAAGCATCTTCTATGTGTACATGGTTTTGAAATTTATCGTATGTTTCATTTTAGTATATTGTTTGTTAAAAATATAACAATAATAACCTACAATTTTTTTAGTTTTAGGGCACATATATATTTTATTGCTTAATTATTTTTATTTGCAATTCTTTCACAATGCATTCTGAATTATTCTTAAAATAGTTTCATTTGATATAATCCAATTATCAATTATATAAAATGTAAGAAGCACCAACACATTGAGTCTACATTGATTTCAAAACAGGTCCCATGTTTTGGTGACCATGCATCTTGACTTCAATTAGTGACAATACACATAGATTTAAGCCCAAGTGTCTATGATGTTTGGTATACAAATTATAATTCTTTTTATCAACATTTATAACATATAAATTAAAATCTTTATTTAACAATCAAAAAGATGTAAGAATCACTTACCTACATACTTCGGTTTGAGTGGAAACATACCAAATTGAGGTGATAATTTTTTGTTTTTACGTTATTGAATACGCGTGATTAAATTAAGTTGACATTAAAAAAATATGTTACTTTTATTTAGCAAATTTACATAAAATTATTATAGATAAAAAAAGTACCTAAACATCTAAGTAAATCGTAGCCATGAGTTGATGATCCAAGTGTGCTGTAAAAAGCTTTAATAATCGCGATAGCTTTTAAAGAACCAACAACATCAAGACTATGCCCCTATAATAAGCTGAAATAATATAGGAGAAAAAAATAAATGATAAACTACTATCGAACACTCTGATAAATTCAGATAAATAAAGAGATGCATTAAAATGTAGAAAGAATTACCTTGGTTGTATTAATTTTTATTCATGATGTGTTCATGAAAATCTTCTTACAACTTTCATATAGGGAACACACCAACGATGGTGAAAGTTGGAGAGAGAATATAATATAAGTTATCAAATTACCAATTGATACATAAATTTAGAGAAATAGCATGACTTCTGAGAATAAGGAAAACAAATTAAAAAGAGGTGAGGAGAATGAGTTACGATAAAGCTTAGAAGTTGTAATTGCTTTGAATTGAAAGGGTAATTGTGACCTTGAAAACTCCTACAATCATGATAAAATGGGAAAGTAATAACCATCTGTGTAAGTAATTAATTCAAAATTAAAGCATTTATCATGAATTTTTTTTATTTAAAGAAAAGCCATTGTAATAGAAAATTTCTACATTTCATATTAAAAAAATGTAGATAAATTATTACTCCTATGATTTATATATAAAGCTTCCACCTCTATCGTATGATAACCTATATGTTAATTAAATAAAACAAATGAGTGGATTTTATTATTATTATTATTATTATTTTATTATTATTTTAATATTTAAATTGAACACAATAAATAATAATAAATTAAACCTAACTTTAACTAATTTATCCTAAAAACTAACATATGACGTAATCATAGGCTGCCGCTTGGCAACAATTTAAGCAAAATTTTCTTGCTATTTAGTATATATAGATTTGTTTTATCTATGGAAAATGGAAAACGTGTGTGAGGGACTGAGAATACTTTTTTCTTCATCTTTTAAATTTTTTATTAAAACAACCCAACAAACATCAAATTGAAAAGGAAAAGTAGTATTTTTAAAATTATTTTAGCGTGTACTTTAATTAATAAATTTGTCTTTTTTATTACAAACAACTTGACGGTTTCTATATAATTTTTTTCGACTTTGTGGATAAATGTAAAACAATTACTTTAATTGAAATTGAATTTGGATTTAATGAACTTTTTAAATAATTACAGGATCGCTAATTAGAAGAAACAAAGATGAAAAATAGTTGTCCCATTATATTTAAATTTTAACCTTTAAATCTAATCGACTTCTCAATTCTCAATTCAAAATTTAAATAATTCTAAATTAGATATTTTAAGTATTTTATAAATAATCACAGAATCACTGATTAAAAAAAAATCTGAAAAGTAGCTGTCTCATTGCATTTAAACTTTAATCTTTTAAAACTAATTGACTTCTCAATTTTCAATTCTAAATTTAAAGAATTCTGAATTAGAATGTATAATTTTCTACATATACGTGAATTTAAATAAAAAAAATTCATGTTTCAAGCATCTTCTATGTGTACATGATTTTGAAATTTATCGTATGTTTCATTTCAATATATTGTTTGTTAAAAACATAACAATAACAACCTACAATTTTTTTAGTTTTAGGGCACATATATATTTTATTGCTTAATTATTTTTATTTGCAATTCTTTCACAATGCATTCTGAATTATTCTTAAAATAATTTCATTTGATATAATTCAATCATCAATTATATAAAATGTAAGAAGCACCAACATATTGAGTCTACTTTGATTTCAAAACAGGTCCCATGTTTTGGTGACCATGCATCTTGACTTCGATTAGTGACAATACACATAGATTTAAGCCCAAGTATCTATGATGTTTGGTATACAAAGTACAATTTTTTTTTATCAACATTTATATCATATAATTTAAAATCATTATATAACAATAAAAAAGATGTAAGAACCACTTACCTACATAGTTCGGTCCGAGTGGAAACATACCAAATTGAGGCGATAATTTTTTGTTTTTACGTTACTTCAATACGTGTGATTAAATTAAGTTGACATTACAAAAATATGTTACTTTTATTTAACAAATTTACATAAAATTATTATAGATAAAAGAAGTACCTAAACATCTAAATAAATAGTAGCCATGAGTTGATGATCCCAGCATGCTGTAAAAAGCTTTAGTAATCGCGATAGCTTTTAAACCACCAACAACATCAAGACTATGCCCCCATAATAAGCTAAAACAATATAGGAGAAAAACTTAAATGATAAACTACTATCGAACACTCTGATAAATTCGGATAAATAAAGAGATGCATTAAAATGTAGAAAGAATTACCTAGGCTGTATTAATTTTTATTCATGATGTGTTCATGAAAATCTTCTTACAACTTTCGTATAGGGTACACACCAACGATGGTGAAAGTTGGAGAGAGAAGATATTATAAGTTATCAAATTACCAATTGATACATAAATTTAGAGAAATCGCATGACTTCTGAGAATAAGGAAAACAAATTAAAAAGAGGTGAGGAGAATGAGTCACGATAAAGCTTAGAAGTTGTAATTGCTTTGAATTGAAAGGGTAATTGTGAACTTGAAAACTCCTACAATCATGATAAAATGGGGGAAGTAATAACCATCTGTGTAAGTAATTAATTCAAAATTAAAGCATTTATCATGAATTCTTTTATTTAAAGAAAAGTCATTGTAATATAAATTTTCTACATTTTATATTAAAAAAATGTAGATAAATTATTACTCCTATGATTTATATATAAAACTTCCACCTCTATCGCATGATAACCTATATGTTAATAAAATAAAACAAATGAGTAGATTTTTTATTTTATTATTATTATTTTAATATTTAAATTGAACACAATAACTAATAACAAATTAAACCTAATTTTAACTAATTTATCCTAAAAACTAACATATGAAGTAATCATAGGCTGCCACTTACTAACAATTTAAGCAAAACTTTCTTACTATTTAGTATATATAAATATAGATTTTATAATGAGGTCTTAAACTCTTACACATTCTCAATAAATTTACTTATATTGTTGTTGTTGTTGTTGTTGTTGTTGTTGTTGTTGTTGTTATCACTACTCTTATTATTTTTTTTACATTAATATAGATATTACCCTTCCTTACTTTATATCTACATATCTTATTTTGCTACCAAAAATTCAAATATTAGCATACCCTTGCACATTATTTTTGTTTCGTAAATGTATGAGATTGCAACATTTATGTTGTAACTTCATATACTTCAAAGTATATGAATAGATATACTTTTGTATATCGTGGTTATATGTTTGGTGTATCTTGTACAATTTCAAAATGAACAAAATATTTTCCCTAATAATGTCTCTATTTTTTAGCAAATAAGGAAGTAATTATTTTTAAAATATTTTTCTAAAACTAAGTTTAATGACTATCTTTGGATAGGCTCTGAGGGGTGCTTAACACTTTTTTCTCAAGTAATTAAAATTCTTATCTAGAATCTCAAATGTTTTTAAAGATCAAAAATAGAGTTTTCACATAAAAAGTAATTTTCTAATTTTTCCTAAATGTTGGGTGGTGACTTTAAAATAAATTTTCAAAATTAGAGAGTCAAGACCACTTTCTATTGTGTACTATTTTGACTGGTTCAAGATAGGGCTCAACAACGATTTACAATTAGACTATGCAAGAGTGTTAGAAAGTTTGATGTACATTATGAATTGTCTGTGACCAAAAATAGCATGTGTTATTAGTAAATTGAGTCAAGTCACAAGTAGTCACAGTCAAACTCATTGAATGACAATGAAAAGTGTTCGGAGGTACTTAAATCATACTCAAAACTATGCTTTGCATTATAACAAATATCCAATAGTAATTGAAGAATATAATAATGCAAATTGAATCACTAAATCAAATGAAGTTAAATCCACAAGTGGGTATGTATTTACTCTTGGTAGAGGAGCAGTCTCTTATAAATCATCTAAATAGACATGTATTGCTTGCTCTACAATGAAATATAAGTTTATCACTTTAGATAAGACTGGTGAAAAAGCTTAATGGATTTGAAATTTCTTTAAAAATATTTCTTCTTGGCCCAAACCTTTGGCACTTGTATGAATATACTATGATAATCAAGCTATAATAGATAACACAAGGAGCAAAGTGTATAATGAAAAATTTCATCACATAAAACAGAGACAATGCCGTTAGACAACTACTCTCCAGTGAAATTAACATGATTGACTATGTGAAACTAAATGATAAATTATCGGATCCACTTGCAAAAGGTATAACTAGAGAGGAAGTTGAAATATTAAAAAAGGAAATGGGTTTAAGGCCTAGCACAAGTTATCATGACGGTAACTCTATCTAGGAGACTAGAGATTACAAGATCTAGGTTCAAAGAAGTCAAAAAAAATTGTGATTGATGGTTCGACATTGTCAAATAACTCAATCCATTCTCATGATAAAGATAATATTCAGGAAACAAGGATAAAACTTAAGGTTTAAAGATTTTTAATGATTTCTAAGTTTAGCAGATATGATCAAATAATTTTTATATAGGATTAAATATTTAGTGACCACCTATGTCAGTGTGAAGTGTAACCCGCTTCAAGAAAAATTATGGTAAAGGTTAATTTTCTAAGATCTCCTGAAATAAGGTAATGTTCATAGCTAAAAAAAGCGAAATCGCGAGAGCCATAAACAATAAAAGGCTAGTTTGTACTAGCATAGATGGAATAGATTATCCTTGAAGATCATTTACATGTAGTCAAGCAAAGGATCTCTAAGACCTACAAAAAATGTTCATAAGGAAGGAAACTTTAGAAGATTTTGAAAGATGTCAAAGGAAGAGATACAATGAGTGAAAAATCAATCAAAGTGAAGAAGAGAAAGAGATGGGATCACTTTTACAAGTGACTACTTCTTAAATTCAAAAAATCACAAGACGTCAATCAAATAAGGCCCTTTCCTTAGTAAGAGAAATATTATGAAAAGACAATGTCTTTTTTATTTCCTTTAGTATAAATAGGATTTCTTTTATTTTGCATGGTAGATTTTGATGAATATTAAACGTTGAAAATTGTAGTTTCTTCTTAGAGAGTAATTAGTGAGTACTTAGTCTTCGTTTGATCTTGAAATTATTGGTGAAATTTTTAGTTTGATTAATCAAAAATTACCCACATGTGATTCTTATTTTCTTGATTTTTCAAACTAGGGGTTTTGTTTGAATTGTTGAATTCAATTGGGAAATGAGGGTTTTGAGTCCGTTGTTTCCCATAAATTTAGGAGTTTGAATATTAACTTACATATTCTTCTTCTTATTTCCTTTCTTTCTTGTTCTTCCTTCATTGTTTCTTGTCATTTTTATATCAAGAGTCTCTGTTTAGGCTTGTTTTCACAAATCTAACACTAGAAATTTTGATCTCTTCAAAAATAAAAAAAAAATTACCAAAAAAGGATTTTTTTTTGATTTGTTGTTTTTGACACTAGATATTGATTTTCTAGTTTTTTTTCTTTTGGGTCTAGATCTCAAATTTCATTCGATTTAGAGCTTTAGAAGTAAAGATACTATTGAAGGGTCTTGAGCGTTTAATCTTTGTCAATTTTGAAAAGTGAATTTATTTTTAACTTGGAATTGAGGGCTGAGAGTTAGTGAGTTTGATCGTGGCGTCGAAAGTAGCGCATGGGCAAAAATTTTATTGAATTTGAAGCAAAACTTGTGAAGATTAGCGTTTTCTCTTGTCATTCTTGAGTTTCTTCATCTTGTTCTTGAAGAATAAGGAAGAAAAGTACACTTCGATCCAAAAATTTTGAAGTCAAAGTTGATCAAAGTGTTATTTGGTCCACTTAAGAATTTTTTTTTTAAAATAACACACATACATACATACATATATATATATATATATATATATATGTATGTATGTATATATACATACATATACATATACATACATATACATACATATACATATACATACATATATATATATATACATACATATACATATACATACATATATATATACATATACATATACATCTATACATATACGTATATATATATATATATCTATACATATACATATATATAAAAATATGCAAAAAATCGCCTCTGAATCTGTACCGTACGTGCCTACCAGGCTTTGGGGCATGAGGTTGTTGTAAGTTTCTGACTTGGTTGATGGCACATCAGCACCAGTAGTGAACCAGCCATCAACCAAGTCAGCAACTTATAACAACCTCATGCCCCAAAGGCTGGTAGGCATGTACAGTACATATTCAGAGGTGATTTTTTGCACATTTTTAACACTTGACCAAATTTTTGGGACCTGAATAAAAAAAATAAGTGTCCAAACTTCATGGTTCTTTTTCTACACTTTCTTTCTTCAATTTCTCAAATATTTAACAAGTAAATAACTTGTTTAATTAATTTTTTACTAGTTTAAAAATATCAAATCACTTCTTTTATTCATCAAATTAAGCAACAAAACTGATTTTTCTACTTTTTTTAGTCTGATTTTTTCGTGCTTCTTTTCTTTGACTTTTTTTCATCTTAATTCATTGATAAACTTCTTGATTTATGTCCTTTAACCTTCAATCGGGTTGTTCCTCTTTCAAGAGTCACAAGAATCGACTCCAACATATTGAATAGGTGATTTTAAATTGATCGAGCAAAGCTAATTCATTATCAATTTTGAATTGACGCTTTAGGAGGTGAGTTGAGCATTTACATATGAGTGACGTAAGGATTTTTCTACTAATATTATTTGTTGAGGTTTGTAGGTACCATATTGACTACACTTCCATGTGGGGAAGGCTCAAATCATCTTATAAAGGCCACTACCCACCTCTCCAAACAAATAGCAGAAATGAGTGTGAATATGAATGGAATAAGGACAGAGATGAATTGAAGAATGGGAGACATGGAGGAAAGGTTTGTATGGATTGTCAGAGAACAATCAATTGAACTAGAAGATAAAAGGGTAAGGAGGGAATCGGTGTAATCCACCACCATTACTTTGGGATAAGCTCACGAATTGTGTTACTCTCTACCACATTAAATCTGAAACTTCCAACAACCTACCTTCCAAATGAACAACACTCCAAATTTTTCAAGACAACCTACACCATATCTTATTCTACAACCCTATCATCCCCCACAAGAGAACTGATCTTTTGTGGACAACCAAATTCGATACCAAACTCTACTTTGAAACACATCAAATGCATCATTACATGATTCTCATATATCACCTCCAAAAAATACACCAAAAATGCTATACCAAGACTACCAATAACAAAATCCTCTCTATGATGAAACGAATGATGAGTTCAATGATAATGAATTTTGGGAGCATGGAGGTAGGGGTAGTCATGGAGTACCATGAAAAGGAGTTCATCCTTGAAAATTAACGTGGGACCAAGGCATGAGAGGTCATGAATATAGGAATAGAGGAGATAAGATGGGAAATAGAGGAGATAAAATAGGATATAAAGGCGATAAGATGGTAAATAAAAGAGATAGGCTTGGAGATAGAAATGATCAAGACCGAGGCGTAAACTCCATCAAGGTCACACTTCTAAAGTTCAAAGAAAGTAGTGACCTACATGAGTTCTTGGAATGGAAAATTCAAAGCGAGTAGATCTTTATCATAAATAATATCTCGACGACTTTGAAGGTGAAATATAATCTCACGCAATTTGAAGGATATGCCTCCACTTGGTGGGAGTCTAATAGGCGGAAAGGGAGAGTTGTCAAAACTATGAGTTTCCTATGTGGCTAGAATTGATTGCACTTGTAGAGATAATGTGCTTGGTGCCAAACTACTATCAAGAAGTGGTTAAGAAGGTGTATATGTTGAGTAAAGATTTCAAAAGTGTGGAAGAATATTACGATGAGTTTGAAAATTTGAGAATGAAGTATAAACTTTAAGAAAGCTTGGAATGTATGGTAATTCAACTCGTGGAAAATTTGAGGTATGATATTTTGAAGCCTTTGAAGCTTAAACATTATGATACTATTGAAACAACCTTTCATGATGGCTGAAAGGTTGAAGAAGATTTGAAAGAAGAAATGTCTTATAAGTCCAAAATTTCTTCCACTTCCATATGGGACAAGAGTAGAGATAATTGGAAAGAGACATTTTCTATCACGACCCGAGACTACCTTCTAGTCATAACACGGTGCTTGAGTCACAAGTGACACTAATAAAACCCATGGTCTGGTACCTGCTTTGAGTACTGGCAAAAATAACACAATATTGTGCGGAAACTAACTTTAAAATTTGATAATAAGTGATACTTAAAATAATACCAGCATATCTGAATATTTGATAAAACGAAAAACATGTTTAACTAACTAAAAGCCTCTAAAACATGAGGAGTTAAAGGGACAAGCCCCCAACTAACTTTGAGTGATTGAAATTAAATAAGATGCTGAAAATAACAACTAATAACCAATCCTCATAGGATGAGGACTCATCAACTGTTGTTGAGTGGCACAAGAATAAACTTCGTATGATCTGGGAACTGGGATTCTGGACCTATATTATACGACAATATAGCGTAAAAGAAAGTATGCGATCAATACTTTGTATGTACTGAGTATGTAGGATGAGAAAGCTAACTGGTATAACTGAGCATGAATACATGAATTGGAAAAATGAATACAAGACCAAGCATAACATGTGTTGAATAAACTGGATAAATGAATACGAGGTCATGCATATCTGAGCTAGAACATTAATTGAATATATAAACGGATACTGAACTGGAGACTATGGGAGCTAACTACAACTAACATACCTCAATCTGAGAAAAACTGGGGTTTACCTTGTAACCCCAACTGAATGAATGCTAGTACCTTGACAAGGGTACTAATACTAGCTGGCATGGATCCACTAAACTGGTGTCCCAAAGTACTAGGTTATTAGTCCTCTACTGGAGAGTATGACATGACAGGACCTGGAGCCTTATCGTAATGGGTGTCCTAAGTCCGACCGAGACCGGAGACCACCCCCGTTGCCCAACCTAACCTCCAGCCGCCTGCCCTGAGTTGACTGAATTTCGAGCATATAACAAGATAGTGTAACAACTCATAAGAAGACTCTGGAATAGGGTTACAATCGTGACCGACACAACCTAGTCCAACCGTTACATACCAACCGTTCAACCATACCAAACCAAACCAATACCAAACCAAGGGCCATGAACCAGGCCATAACTAAATAAGTTCCTAAACATAATATAATTAATCCTCAAATAAAGTACAATGGAACAACCAACAATATCGTCAACCGGTATCATCCCTATACCAATACCAATTCTAATGATGAAACTAATACCGACCCTGCCCATTCCAACCCATAGTAGTACCATAAAAGACTCTAACAAAAGAATACCAAAATCCGGTAGGGACATGCCCCCAACTATAGCCAAAACCAATATCCATAAATAAGTCAAAGTACAAAATAACATCCATAAAATAGAGCCTTTCGGAAAGATGGAAGCTCACCACTTCAATCCAACGACTGACCCGAGTATTCGAATGCTAAACAGGAGGAGTAAAATGGTCGGTTCCTGCCTAGCATGGGTATACAACCGCTCAAAGATGGGTTAGCGAGTGATCTCTAACATGAACTTAGGATAAGGATAAAATAATGCCATTTATAAAACCAAGTAAAAACCATCCATATGCAAACATCTATACATGCACACACACACACATATATGTATGTATAACCATGTTGGGAAAGGGAACCGGGTTTAGCATGCCATTAAAATATTTACATGGTTTGTGTAGCTTTACCGCTCTAAACCACTCACGGGCTGTATGGGTTCATCTCCTCTTGCTAAAAAGGACCTAGTGCGTGAAGCCGCACGGCCAGGGAATAAAATCTGGGATGACCAGTACATCCCCCAAACTATAGGGTGACATCATGCACACGGTCACTAGGACCAAACCTCACATCGGCAAATATGAGTTTCCAGCTTAGATCCCTCTGGGACCTCCACCTTCCACGGCTTTGCTACACCACTCTCCTTTAAGACCAAATAAAACTATTTTCTATCCAAATCATTATTCCATTATTATTAACCGAGGATATTAGTAGTGGTATCGTCATACGAACAATAACTTACAAGTATTATCCTTAGACAATACTTGGCGGATTTCCATGTATCCCAAATGATATCCAATTAAACAAAACCATGGCCACCAAGGCCCTTTTAATCCATTAAAAACTTTTTAATACTATAGCTTTTGCCCGTATCCCAGGAGCAGAAAACAGATGTGGATACTTGGACGTTATGTCCTCTTCCGCTTCCCACATAGATTCTTTCACCTTATGTTCTGCCAAAGAACCATAATCGAAGCCACATCCTTGGTTCGAAATCGACAAACCTGCCTATCCAAGATCACAACCGAGACCTCTTCATAAGATAGAAAGTCTGAGATACCCAATCCTTCCAAAGGAACAATCGAAGAAAGATCACCAAGACACTTTCTCAACATGGAGACATGAAATACCAAATGAATGGAGTTCAAACTAGAAGGAAACTCTAATTCATAAGCAATATTTCCAACCCCCCATGAAACCACATAAGGACTGGTATACCGGGGACTTAGCTTCCTTTTTTTGCCAAAATGCATTACTCCCTTCATGGGAGATACCTTGAGGAATACTATATCCCCAACCTCAAACTCCAAGTCTCTACGCCTTACATTCACGTAGGACTTTTGGTGACTTTGGTCATCCTTAAGCCTATCCCGAATCACCTTCACTTTTTCCATAGCCTGATAGACCAAATCCATACCGAACAGATCCACCTCACCAAGCTTGAACCAACCAATAAAAGATCTACACCTCCTACCATACAATGCCTCAAAAGGGTCCATGCCAATAGTAGAATTATAGCTATTATTGTAAGTAAACTCTACCAAAGGTAGATGCTCAACCCAACTTCCACCATAATCAACCACACATGCCCGAATCATATTCTCCAATGTCTGAATAGTTCTTTCCACTTGCCTACCCATTTGAGGATGAAAAGCAATACTCAAAATCACCTTAGTACCCAATCCCTTATGAAAAGACTGCCAAAAATGAGATAAAAACTGCATACCATGATCAGAGATAATTGAAACAGGTATCCCATACATCTTCACAACCTCCTGAAGATACAACTTCGTATAATCCTCCACAAAAAAAGGTAGCCCTCACTAGCAAGAAGTGAGCAGACTTTGTCATCTTATCCATGATGACCCAAATTGAATCATATTGATTCCGAGATCGAGGAAGACCGGTAACGAAATCCATATTGGTTACCTCCTATTTCCATTCGCAATCTCTTGATACAACCCACCAGGTCTCATGTATTCAACTTAAACTTGTTGTCACACCAAGCACTTAGCCACAAAATCAGCCACATCACTTTTCATACCATTCTACCAATACATCTCCTTGATATCATATATATCTTTGTTGATCTGAGATGTACAATATAGCAGAATTCATGTGCCTGAGCCAAAATCCTTTGTCGCAACCCATCGACATCAGGAACGCACAAACTTTCTTTGTACCGTAAAGTACCATTGCCACTGATCTCAAATGCTATTACCTTATGCATTCGCATATTACTCTTGATTTTCAACAAAATAGGATCTAGAACTTGCTTCTCCTTAATCTCTGCACCAAGAGACGATCGAACCACTTCCTATAACATCACCCATCATCCTCGAAGTTCAAAAGATGAACTCCTAGATTTTCTAAGTGGTGAATCTCCTTTACTAATTCCCACTTTCCTTTCTCTACACGAGCCAAACTCTCCATGTATAACCTTCTAAGAGCATCAGTAACTACTTTATCCTTACCTGGGTGATAGTGAAGATTTATGTCATATTCCTTAAGAAGCTTTAACCATCTCCTTTGCCTGAGATTTAGCTCCTTCTAAGCGAACACATACTATAGACTCTTATGATCAGAGAAGATGTCTATGTAAACTCCATACAGATAATGCCGCCAGATTTTCAAAGAAAAAACCACCGCCAATAACTCCAAACCATGAGTAGTATAATTCCTCTCGTGTACCTTCAATTTCCTAGAAGCATAGGCAATCAACTTTCCATGATGCATCAAGACACAACCAAGTCCTACCCTAGAAGCATAATAATAAACCACAAACCCCTCACTGGCCTTGGGAAATGTCAAAACTGAAGCCGAAGTTAGCTTATCTTTCAACTTCTTGAAACTCCCCTCACAAGCATCAGACTAAGAAAACTTCACCTTTTTCTGAGTCAACTTAGTCAAAGGAGAAACTATCATAAAAAATTTCTCCACAAACTACCAATAATACCTAGCCAAACCGAAGAAGCTTCGAATGTCGGTTGGAGTCATGTGTCTGGGCCACCTCTTAACCATAACCACCTTTTGCGGATCCATGATAATAGCCTCACTAGAAATAATATGACCTGGAAAAGTCACAACGTTCAGCCAAAACTCGCACTTGGAGAACTTGGCATACAACTGTTGTTCCTTCAAGGTCTGTAATACCACTTGGAGGTGATTAGAATGATCCACCTCACTTTTGGAATAAACTAAAATATCATCAATAAACACAATGACAAACAGATCCAAAAAATGCCTGAAAACCCTGTTCATCAAGTCCATAAATACCGCCAGAGCATTAGTCAAATCAAATGACATCACCAAGAATTCAAAGTAACCATACTGAGTACGAAAAACCATCTTAGGGATATCCTACTTCCTAAACTTAAACTGATAATACCCAGACCGAAGATCTATCTTGGAAAAGAACTTGGCACCTTGTAACTGATCAAACAAGTTATCTATCCTTGGTAGAGGATACTTGTTCTTCACCGTTAACTTATTCAACTGCCGATAGTCAATGCACATCCTAATGGAACCATTCTTCTTGCGCACAAACAACATCGGTGCACCCCACAGAGATATACTAGGATGAATAAACCCCTTATCCAAAAGATCTTTAAGTTGCTGCTTGAGCTTCCCTATCTCAGTTGGAGCCATTATATAAGGAGGAATAAATATTGGATGAGTGTCCAGAATGAAATCAATACAAAACTCTATCTCCCTATCTAAAGGAACACTAGGAAGATCATTCATAAAGACCTCAGGAAACTCATTTACCACCGAGACTAACTGAAAAGAAGGACCTTCAGAGTAATAATCTTTAACCCGAACCAAGTGGTAAAGACAACATTTCGAGATTAACCTTTAAGCACTAAGATAAGAAATAAACCTCCCCCTAGGGGCTAAGGAACCACCCTCTCACTCTATAACTGATTCACCGGGGAACCTAAGGACAACCTTATGGTTTTGAAATCCAAGGTTGTATAACAAGAGTGTAACCAATCCATCCCCAAAATAATATAAAAATACACCATATCAAGTTCAAACAAATCTACAAAAGTCTTCCTACCACCAACAGATACCACACATGCCCTATAGACTCTCTCAGCAATAACCAAGTCACCTACTAGGGTAGAAACAGAAAAAGGATCCGAAACAACCTCAGGATCAAAACCAATACGTATAGCCACAAATGAGGTCACATAAGAAAGAGTGAACCCCATATCAATCAGACAATACACATCATGAGAAAAAAGTTGTAACGTACCAGCAACGACATCGGGTGATGCCTCAGATTCCTATCGAGATGCAAAAATATACAACCTATTTTGGCTAGTACTGGTACCAAAAAATAAGGGTAGACACTAAAGATGCACTACTAGGCTCAGGAGCAAAATAAGAAGCACCCACAACTTTAACCGCTCTTGAAGCTCCCTTACCAACTGGATAATCCCTTCGCTTATGGCCTGGCTAGCCAAATTTAAAACTCTTATCCCTTTCTTCGCCATAATAACCCTAATAAAGACGACCACAGAACCGGTAAGGGGGGCATGAAAAAACTAACTGACCCCTACTCGTTTGATATTGGGCACCCTATTCCCAAAAACTATCACCACCTTGTTGACGCCTATCACCTGACTACCTCGGGTAAGGAGCACAAGCAGATAGAAGGAACCAGAACTACCACACTTTTTTTAGCCATTTACCTCCATCCCAACCACCTTGCGACTGAGCACCTCCCTGATCAGAAAATATGCTTCTCTTACCCTACCTATATCCTAACTATACCTGTTACCTTTTCTCATTTTTTACCTATTGCATGTGGATAACTTAACTCAAAATGTCTATATCCTTGATAAGCAAAGTAGTCTTGCTTTCCAAGACCAAGTCCCGAGATAGCTCAGAAGCAAACTTTCTCATCCTCGCTTTCATGTCAGCCACCAATTCAGGAGCATACCTTAGCATCTGATGAAATTTCAAGGCATATTCCTGGATAATATTCTCCCTTTCTTAAGATTAACAAACTCCTCTATCTTTGATTCTATCATCTCTTGAGGAAAGAAAAAAATCCAAAAAAACACCATAAAAATCATCCCATAAGGATGACTCTTCTACATCACCTGTATCTCGATCCCACTCCTCGTACCATTGGTACACAACATCCTTGAGATGATAAGCTACAAAGTTTACACCTTTCATATTAGTAGCCTGCATCTCCCTGAATATCTTCTCCACTTCATCCAAGAAACCCTGAGGATCCCTCTCTACTAGTAAAAGTAGGAGGATTCAGTTTCATAAAATGACCAACTCGTGCAGCCTCAGCTGACAATCCACCAGACGCATCCCGCTCAACCTGAGCAACAACCAACTGAGCAATAGTATGAATAGACTCGAGAAATTCCGTATTAGTCACCTCACCCTAAGGAGAACTAGTAGCTACCAGATAAACTCCAAATCTATCAAGGATAGGACCCTGAGATCGAAGATGAACTCCAGACATAGGATGTAGCCCATCGATATTGTCCCCACTGGGACTGAAGAGTTTTCTTATGTTCCAGATCGTCGAGGCATAATCTGAAAAGTGAACAACCAAGGATTAGAGAGGAATTCCAGGACATAGACTCCAAGCTTGAAAATAGATACCAAGAAAGTGAAACATTCCTAAATTCCTTATAGCCTCTCTCTTATGAGTGTGGCATGCTACACACCCTTAAAAGAGACTCTACCAGATAAAGCTTTATGGAATCCCAATTGACTATGAACCTAAAGCTCTGACACCAACTTGACATGGCCCAACCTGGGGCCTTATCGTAATGGGTGTCCCAAGTCTGACTATGACCAGAGACCACCCCTATTATCCAACCTAACCTCCAACCACCTTCCCTGAGTTGACTAAATTTTAAGCATATAACAAGACAGTGTAACATCTCACATGGAGACTCTGGGATAGGGTCATAACCGTGACCGTCTCAGCCTAGTCCAACCGTCCTATACCAACCGTCCAAAAATACCAAACCAAACCAATACAAAACCAAGGGCCATGAACCAGGCCATAACCAAATAAGTTCCAAAACACAATATGATTAATCCCAAAATAAAATAATATGGAACAACCAATAATATCATCTTATGGTATCAGCCTCAATACTAATACCAATGCTAAGGATGACACCAAAATCGACCCACCCATTCCAACCCATAATAGTACCACAAAAGCCTCTAACCAAAAGAATACAAAAATCTACGAGGGACATGCCCCCAACCATAGGAAAAACCAATATCCATATATAATTTAATGTACGAAATAATATATATGAAATAGAGCCTTTCGAAAAGATGAAAGCTTACCACTTTAATCCAATAGCTGGCTCGAGTATCCAAATGCTAAATAAAAGGAGTAGAATGGTGGTTCTTTCATAGCGTGGGTATATAGTCGCCCGAAGATGGGTTAGCGAGTGATTGCTAGCATGAACTTAGGATAAGGATAAAATAATGCCATTTATAAAAACCATCCATATGCACGCAAACATACATATATAAATAACTAAGCTAGGAAAGGGAACCAATTTTAGCATGCCATTAAAACCTTTACCTGGGCTTTGTAGCTTTGCCGTCCTAAACCACCCATTGGCTATATGGGTTCAGCTTTTCTTACTGAAAGGGCCCCAGTGCGTGAAGCCTTTCGACCAGGGAAGAAAACCTGGGATAACTAGTACATACCCCAAAATATAGTGTGACATCATGCACACGATCACTAGGACCAACCCTCAGACCGTCAAATTTGAGTTTCTAGCTTTGATCCCCCTGAGAACTCCACCTTCCACGGCTTTGCTACATATCCCTCTATTAAGCCGATTTAAATCATTTACCATCCAAACCATTGTTCTATTATTATTAATCGAGGCTATTAGTAGTAGTATCATCATACCAATAATAACTTGCAAGTATTATCCTTAGCCAATCCTCAGGGGATTTTCATGTACCTCACATAATTTCTAATTAACCAAAACCATGGCCACCAAGGCCTTTTTAATCCATTCAAAACCATTTAAACCATTTATACCATTTAGTGTTCCATTATCAAGTTTAAACAATGCATGAGTTCCATTGAAAAACCAATATTATAGTAAAAACATTGTTAAAGGCATTTTATCAAACACATTTGGGGCATAGTATTTCCAAAATGAAAGTCCATTACCAAAGAACCATTCCCATGCAACCAATTATCCAAAATACCATTAATACATATAAAAGTATAATTAAAATATGGAAAAATCATAACCAAGCATTTATAACCAAAACCCCCAAATCATATTAGAAAACCCAAAATCATAAAATATTTAAATTGTAAAAAAATTGTATAAAACCATGCCTTTAGTTGGAACTAACAATGAGGGATGGAAACCACCAACAAGAGAACATGCCTTAATTGACAAATTAGATGGATAGAAAACACCACCAAGATCCTCAAATTAGTCCTCTAGTTGAAACCCTAGCTTCCTTGCCCAAAAGCTCTTGAGAGAATTATAGAGTATTTAGGAAGAGTTTCTAAGTGTAAATGAATAGAATAGTAGGGTAAATAACCTCCCAATAGTAATATAAGTCATGGGTCTTTATTAGGATAAATAGGGAAATGTCCAGATTGCCCTCAATTAAATTGCACAAAATCATATCATAGGGGTAGAACTACCCCTTACAAGTCATACCCTCCCTGTAAGAGTGGTACCCATCACTCGTAACCTTGGAATCCTCCTTGGACCATACACTGTCTAAGGTACGACTCATCCAACTCAAGTTGTATCCAAATATACAGTTTGTATCCTTCATTCGTATCCTTGACATAGTCAAATCCTAAGGGGATTGAACACTGTCCACCATACGAGTCCTAGGTATGACTCATACCATGAATTTCGGCTCTTGGTGAGCCACTCGTACTCGGATCCTACTTAAGTTACCAAGTATAATATTAAGATAAGGAAAACCCAAACAAATGATTCGTATCCACTGATACGACTCATACCATTCAAGTGATACCCATTCTAGTGACCAAACTCCATTCCACCAACCAAAAATGGTCAGCATACGACTGGACCATACCATTCGTACCCTAACATACGCTCGTATTCATGAGTCGTATTGGGTCCAGAGACCAAAATTCTAGGAAATTTTCCAAGGTCCAGAAACCAGGGTATTTTAGAGTGACCCTTTACAACCTACAGTGGCAATATAGTTTTAGAACTAAGGGACTTCTACTAAAGGTCTAGTCCTCAACTGATGGGTGAGCCTTTATTCCTGGATTTACTCGGTGCTAAATATTACTCCCAACTAAACTGACACTAGTACTGATAACTATTTAACATGATTTGATACTGATAAATGCTCAACATGATAATATTCTGAATTTAATGATACAAGTAGGGGTGTACATAGGTCGGGTTGGTTCGGTTTTTTATTAAAATATAACCAAATCAATAATGTTGGTTTTCTAAATCTATAAACCAAATCAAACCAATATGCAATCGGTTTCTTTATTTCGGTTTTATTCAGGTTTTTTCGGTTTTTCGGTTTTCTCGGTTTTTTTATAATTATAATGTGATTGAAGAAAAAAAATAAAATATTTTCACCAAAAAAATTTAAAAAAAACAATGGTCATAGAGTAGTTCCAATAAAAATTAAGTTGGAAAATTACTAAGACATCTAAACTACTATCTCTCAAAGTAATATTATGTGGATACCAAAGTAGCTCAATTTCTAAGTCACTAGTTACAATAGCTTGTTTGAAAGTTTCCTTCACATAAAATGTGAGCACACAAAAGAATGAAGAATTAGACAACTTATTAAAAACTTAACTCCATAAAGTAATTAATTATAGCATAATTTCATAAAAAAAAAGAGAAAGAAGAGAAACAAACCTAAATCACAACTTAACGAATGAGAAAAGTAAGATGAAAGTAAGATAAAAAATAATGAGAACTCTCTGAAAACTTGGAAAGTAAAATGTAAAAAGTGAAGCAATTAAAAAGTTTAAGGTTTTTATATTAACTAGTTAAATCCCACGTGTCTCGCACGTATAACATTTGATTATTTAAAACTAGATGATTTTGTCTATTGCAAATTTTTTTAATGAAGAGCAAAGAATTTAAATCACTTCTCAAAGATCCTTCACACTTTAATAAAATAGCACAAACATAACATATATTTTATTAAAATATTTAATAAATTTTCAATTCTTAAATATTGAAGAAATAATTTTGTCTAAAGCAGACACTTTTAACGAAGGACAAAAAGTTCAAATATTTCTGAATATCGAATCAAATAAAAACGAAGTTGAAAGAAAACAAACCAAACTGAAATAGTTCGATTCGGTGTTCGATGTATACTTTTTAAAATTATAAATTAAAGAATTGAATTGAAATTTGATAAAATCGAATCAAAGAGCAGAACGTGTACTTCTAATCAACGCCTTAACAACATAAATAGTGCTAATATGAATGAGAAATAATTATTTTTTAAAAAAATACCTTTAAATCCTCTCGTAATCGAAGTCTCAACCACACACTCACATAATTTTTTTTTACCTGCACATCATACGAAAACCAACAATTGAAATTATAACAAATTATACGAAAAAAAAATGTTAATAAAAGATGCATAATATTTAATATTGTTGACCTACAAATTAAAAACTAATATTAAAGAACATAAAACTAATCTTCTCTTGAACATACTCTTTAACAATTAAATTGTGAATATTATTCTATTATTTATTGGAAAAAAGAAATGCTCAATATATAGATGTACGATTTTTTTCCTTTTAAGAAAGAGTTGATGAAACATGGAAGAAATCTAATCTAATTTGAGAAACTTTTTTCATAAAAAACTAATTATTATAGAAAATCAAGACAAACGAAACTTAAAAAAATAAAATAAATTAAGGACTCCTAATTAAATAAAAAATCATACTTAAAAGAAAGAAATTAAGTCGTATGCTAACTACAATCTGACACTACTTATTTTTTTTTCTTTTTGAGGTGGGATGTATTTTTTTAGTAAAAATAGTTAAATAAGAATTTGATAAAATAATAAAAAGACATTTCTTATTATGTATTTAAAACTTTTTAAAATTTAATATTTATTAAAATTTTCTTATTCTAAGGCTTTTATATTTGTTTCTTCTATTTTTCAAATCCTATTAAAATCAAATTTAGTTGTTTTATAATTCTTAAACTAATGGAAAAGTATTAGTTTTCATTAATTTTGACGACTTCTAATAAGAAAAAGTTTTACCATAAATATACATTAATTAATTATTATCTATTAAAAATTAGAAAAAAATAGTGAAAAGACGATTTTGTCTTAAACGAAAACTTATAATGAAGGACAAAAAGGTCAAACAACATTTCTAAGGCCCTTCACACTTTTAATATATTATAGATATAGATATAGATAATGATATAAATATAGATTATAGATTATAGATATAAATATAGATATAGATATTGGGCTTTGTATTAATTTGTTATTAATGGAAAAATACTATAATTAAAGGTCCAAGAATATATATCTATTTTCTGAATATAAAAAAATAATAAAAGTAATTAGAAAGTAGATTATAAGTAATATTTTTTTAAGTATAAAAAATTAAAATTATATATGTATTACATCGGTTCGGTTTGATTTTATTTTTTCTAATACCAAACCAAACCAAGAATGATCATTTTTTTTGCCAACACCAAACCAATCAAATCAAACCATAAGTCGGGTTTTTTTCTTGGTTTGGTTTGATTCATCGGTTCGGTTTGACTTAACGGTTCAGTTTGTACACCTCTAGATACAAGGATGATCTGAATGACTTGTAACCTAAAAATTGTAATATGCATGAGTACCTAGATATCAGGTGTTCACGACCCGCCAAGATTGACTAATACAAACTGATCATGGTAATATTTAAGATTGATCATGGTAGGGAAAGTCATGAATAATTCATAATATTTAAATAACTGATCATGGTGTGCACATTTGCATTATCAAACATATGGAGACACAATTCTCATAGGAAAAATTATCCTCATGGTTCATAAACAAAACAAATGAACAGAGAGTTGATAAAACTAATATTTGACTTGGAATCCAATAAAAGGAGAGGGGTTTGTACTTGTGAATTTTGAAAGTTGTTTGGACTCAATGGGTGGAAGGGACTCATTGATGAAGTTCCACATACCTGAAAGTGGAAGCCTTGGAGAATTTCTTGGATTTTGATCTTGCTTTTGAGAAACCCTAGTTTGCTCTGAGGAAGAAGGGTAATCGCCCTTTTTTATTTCTCTGGGTGGAAAATATGATTTTATCATGAAATGGGGAATTTGTCTTTTACACCACTCCTTAGGAAGCCTAAACAATATGGATTTGTCTTTTAAAGGAGTTGAAAAAGACATAAAGGTCCCTGAAAAATCATACAGGTAAACTCGCCCCCAGTCGTTATGACTAATCTCATAACTCGTTACAACTGGTCATGAGTCATGGTCTGAGTTATAACCTAAGGTCCTGGAATCTTGGGCCCATTCTGGTATGACTATGATTCCCTTCTAACAACTCATGGGAACTGACTATGAGTCGTTGGGTGAAGTCATTGTCTGAGGCTTAATTCGTGGATCATTAACTGCTTAGGTGACAAACCCCTCAAAATGACTCGTTGTCACTGGTAATGTGTCGTGGGGTGGGATCATCATCACTGGGCTTAAAACTGAGGACCCTTTTATTCTGAAGATGACTCCTTGTAATGACTCATTACATCTGGTCACTGGTCGTCATGTGAGTTGTCATCACTAGTAGCTGACAAAATCTTGGGAGAAAATTTGCATAACTTTTTGCCACGATAATGTATTAAGGAGAGACTTGTGGCGTTGAAATCTAACTTAATAAAAAATCTTTTGAGGGGTCCAGAGATTGAAAATATAGGGTATTACAATATCTTCCCCTTGGGATTATTCATACCTGAATGAAACTGTCTGAGCTAGAATACTAGGGAAAACTTAGATCATGCACTAAACACTTATGAGCTGAGTTATGACTTAACATCTAAATCTGTAACTGATGCATGGACTGAACTAAACTATTGAATGCATGCTATAACATGAGGATGTCTAGATAGATGAGATAGAAATGAAAGAATTAATTAATGAACGAAACTATTACCTCAAATTGAAACTGGGTTCGAAGAGAAAAGAAAAAATAGGGGAACTTGGCTCGTATATCAACCTTTGCTTCCCAAGTAGCTCTCTCAACCGACTAATTCCTCTATAAAACCTTTACTAATGTGACCTCTTTATTCCACAACCTATGAATCTGGCGATCAAGGATCTTAAATGGGACTTCTTCGTAAGAGATACTATCTTCCACACCCATACTTTCTAATAGGATTATCGATGCTAGATCACCAATGCATTTCTTCAACAAAGAGACATAGAAAACTGGAAGCACTGATGCTAAATCTATAGGAAAGTCCAACTCATATGCTACCTTGCTATATCAACTTAAAATCTTATATGGCCCAATATAGAGTGGACTAAATTTCCCCTTTTTAGCAAAACTCTTCACCCCTTTCATGGGTGAAATTTTTAAGGAAAAAAAATCCTCCACATCGAACTCAAGCTCCCTCCTCCTCATATCTACATAGGATTTTTGACAACTCTAGGATGTCTTAATTCTTTCCCTAATTAGCTGAACATTATCCATTTTCTCATGCATTGAATCTGGCCCTATCAAGGCAACCCTACCAACCTCAAACCAGCCAATAGGAGATCTACACTTCCAATGGTAAAGAGCTTTAAATGGGTCTATCTGAGTTCTGGAGTGATAATGGTTATTATAAGAAAACTCAATCAATGTCAAGTGATCATCCCAAATACCTTAGAAATCAAGTACACAATCTATAAATATGTCCTCTAAGGTCTGAATGGTCCTCTCTGCGTGGCCATCTATCTGAGGGTGGAAAAATGTTCTGAGATAAACTTGGGTACCAAGACCTTTCTGAAAAGTATTTTTGAACTAGGAGGTAAATTGGGTACCTCTATCTAAATTGATGGTCAACAAGACTCCATGTAGTTTTACCAACTCCCTGAGATAGAGTCTAGCATAATCCTTGGCAAAATATGAAGTATTGGTTGCTAAGAAATGGGCAGACTTAGTCATTTGATCTACAACAACCCAAATAGAATCATGCTGACATCGTGTATGAGGAAACCTTTTAATAAAGTCTATATTAACCACTTACCACTTCCAAGTGAGGATACTGAATTCCTGAAGTGTACCACTAGGCCTCTGGTTCTCAACCTTAACCAGTTGACAATTAGAATGCTTAGCCACAAATTCCATAATATCCTTCTTCATACTATTCCACCAATAGATTTTTCGCAACTCGCGATACATCTTAACGACTCTTGGGTGATTAGCATATCAAGAACTGTGAGCCTCTGTTAGCATCCGCTATCTCAAATCATCCATATCTGGAACACATAACTTGTCCTGACAGCGAAGAACACCATCCCCCCTTAGGAGAAAACCTCAACTTTCTGACTTCGAACTGCCTCCTTCAACTTAAGCAAAATTGAATCAATATCTTTCTTTTCCTTCAATTTCACAATCGACAAAGATTTTGAACCATTTGAACCCATATACTACCTTCGGCCAAATCAACCAACCGAACTTCCAACCTAGCAAGATGATGAACCTCGTAAAATAACTATTTCTTTTTGTCCTCAACATGCGCAACACTCCCCATAGATAGTCTGCTAAGGGCATCAGCCATGATATTGGCCTTATCCGGGTGATACATAACACTCATATCATAATCTTTCAATATCTCCGACCACCTTCTTCGATAAAGATTTAGATATTTTTGGGTCAACACATACTATAAACTCTTGTGATCAGTAAACATATCAACATGGACCCCATCAAGTTAATGCCTCCAAATCTGTAAGGCAAAAACAATCGCTGCCAACTCGAGGTCATGAGTCAGATAATTTTTCTCATGGAGTTTGAGCTATCTAGAGGCATAGACTATAACCTTGCCTCGCTACATTAATACACAACTGATACCAACTCTGGAAGCATTATAATAAACCACGAAACCATATGAACCCTCTGGTAAAGTCAAAATTGGGGTAGAAGTAAGCCGAGTTTTCAACTCCTGAAAACTCTTCTCGCCAGAATTGTACCACTAAAATTTGACTTTTAACTGAGTTAGTATGGATATAGGAGATGCAATAGCGGAAAATCCTTTAATAAACCATCTATAGTAATTGGCTAAACCCAAGAAACTCCTGATATCTGATAGAGAGAAAGGTCTAGGCCAGTTTTTTACTACTTTGGTCTTTTGAAAATCAACCCGAATGCCTTTAATAGAAATAATATAACCAAGGAAAGTTACTGATTTCAACCAAAATTCACACTTGCTAAACTTAGCAAATAACTGATGATTCTTGAGGGTCTGCACAACAACCCTCAAATGGTCTATATGTTCACCTTTGTTACGGGAATAAACGAGAATGTCCTCTATGAAGACTATGATGAACATGTTCAAGTACTACTTGAACACCCTGTTCATCAAATCCATAAAGGATGTAGGAGTATTTGTTAATGCAAAAGACATAACTACAAATTCAATGTGACCATATCGGGTTTGGAAAGCTATCTTTGGAATGCCACGCTTCCTGACTCTGAGCTGATGATAGCCTAATTTGAGCTCTATCTTAGAGAAATATGTTGCACCCTGAAGTTGGTCAAACAAGTCATCATTCTTAGGAATGGGATACTTATTCTTGATTGTAACCTTATTCAATTAATGGTAGTCAATGCACATTCTGAGAGAACTATCTTCTTGAACACGAATAGAATTGGAGCACCCTACGGAGAGATGCTAGGCCTAATAAAACCCTTATATAGAAGATCCTTCAACCGTTTTTTCAATTCCATAAGCTCGGTTGGTTCCATTCTGTAAGGAAAAATTAAAATAGGATGGGTAAATGGAATAAGATCTATTCTAAAATTGATTTCCCGCTCAAGAGGAACTTTGGGAAGATCTTTAGGAAATACCTCTAGAAATTCATTCACCACTAGGACTAACCCAAGACTTGAGATTTTGAAACTTGAGTCCTTGACTCGTATGAGATGATAAATACACCCCTTGGAATCATTTTCCTCACCTTAAGAAGAGATACAAGCCGACCTATAGGTACTGCAGTACCACCCTTCCATTCTAAAACTGGCTTATTTGGAAACCAAAACTTAACTATTCTGCTTCTACAGTTGACTGAGGCATAGCAAGAGTAGAGATAATCCATACCAAGAATGACATCAAAATCGGTCATCTCAAGTTCCACAAATCAATTGATGTGACTTTCTGGGATATTGAAATTGGGTAGTGTCTATATATCTATCTGGCTATAACACACTAAAAAGGGTGCTACAAAAATTTCAGGACTGATGCTAAAATCTATATCTATATGGGGATTCATGAAGGAAAGTATGGCCCCCAAGATCTAGCAATGCATACACATAAAGGTGAAATATTTAGAATATAATAGTAACCACATTAGGAGAACCATCCTAATCCTGATGAGTCTAAAGGCCATAAACTCAATTCTGGCATTAGCCACTAGTGGCACCTTGTTGAGTTGGGCGACCTGCTGGAGCTGATGAGAAGTTATACTGACCATTTTGATGATAATCCTTACCCCTCTACATAACCACTAGGCAATCCCTCATTCTATGACATGACTTTCCAAATCCAAAAAAAAAATCACTACCAGTTATGCACTCACCTTTGTGGTTCCTACCATATCTCTTGCATACTCGATTAATTCGACCACTGTTCACAATACTCTGGGACTTAGATCCCGGTGCTCTATCACAGGTATCCCATTGAAACTTAGGTACTGGAGCACTGGTATTTGACGTGGGTGGTTCTGAAGACTTCTGGTAGATTTGAGAATGATTTCCTCTATCTGACCTCTACTGTGAGAAGTTAAAACTACCGGTCATGTGCCTCCTATTTTACCTTTCTTTCTTTTTGAGATTCTCTTCCTCAATCTACGGAGCATGAATCATCAATCTAGAGAGGTCCATCTCCTTAATAAACATAGACGTCCTATGCTCCTTGACTACATCCTACAAAACACCAGATGCAAACTTACTCATTCGAGCCTCAGAATTAGCCACTATATTTGGAGCATACCTCACCAACTGAGTAAACTTGAGTGAATACTCCCTCATGCTCATATTACCTTGCTTCAAGTTGATGAACTCTTGCACCTTGGCCTTACTCAACTTGACTGGGAAGAAACTATCTAGAAAAGAAGTAGCAAACTCATCCCACTCTATATGCCCTATATCAATACCTCTCTCTTCCTTCCATTACTTAAACCAAGTATGAGCCACTCCTTGCAATTGATAAGAAGTTAAATCAACTCTCTCACTCAAAATAACATCCATGATATCAATCATATTCTGCACACAATCTAAAAACTCCTATGGATCATCCTTAGACTTGTATCTAGAGAACACTGAGGGATTCATCTGAGTGAAGTCTCTAATCCTAGATTCTTTTGCATTCACTACTGTGTTGGTTGGGGAAATAGCCTACTGGTTATTTTAAATAGCCATAGATTGGGCTAAGGCTATGAAAGAAACCTTGAATTTAGCATGGGAGACCTGCTCATTTAGAGGGACTTCTTAAACTGGTAGTGGTGCCTACTGATCCCTATTCATCCTTTAGTTGGCCTTTTTGGGAGGTATTTTCTATAAATGGATAGTGGATGAGTTAGAAGAAAAAGTTTAATAGAGTTTACATTGCATCACACAACAAACAATGAAAGAAGGGAGACTTTCCTAAATCTTCTCGTAGTCGCTCACCCTAAAGTATGGCATTCTTCACACCCATGAACATGACTCTAATTAATACGACTTTTAGAAACTCTAGTATACTCTAAACCTTGAGCTCTGACACCAAGTTTTACATAGCTTGAGACTACCCCCTAGTTGTAACACTGTGCTTGGAGTCATAAGTAACCCTAAGCTAACCCATGGTCTAGTACTTACTGTGAGCACTAATGAAAATAACAAAATACTGTTCAAAAACTAGCTAAAATATCTGATAATAAATGATATTAAAAATAATACCAATCGTGTATGAATATCTGATAAAATGAAAAACATGTCTAACTAACTAAAAGCCTCTAAAACATGAGGAGTTAAAGAAACAAGCCCTAACTAACTCCAATTGACTGAAATAAAATAAGATGTAGAAAATAACAATTGATAAGCAGTCCTCATAGGATGATGACTCACCATAACTATTACTAAGTGGCACAGGAATAGACTAGGTGCTATCTGGGAACTGGGCGTCCAAACCTATATTGTAAGACAATGTAGCGCAAGAAAAAATATGCAATCAGTACTTTGAATGTACTAAGTATGTGAGAAGAGAAATCTAAGTGGCATAAATGAGAGTGAATACAAGAATAGAAAAATTGAATGCAAGACCAAAAATAACATGTGCTGAATAAACTGGATAATTGTATAACTGAATACGAGGTCATGCATATCTAAGATGGAACATAAATTGAATATATAAACTGATGCTGAACTGGAGACTATGGGAGCTAACTACAACCGACATACCCCAATCTGAGAAAAACTAAGGTCCAACTAGTAACCTCAATAGGATGTGTATTAGTACCTTTCCAAGGGTACCAACACTGGCTGACGTAAATCCACTAAACTAGTGTCCCAAGAGGACTAGGGTGTTAGTTCTATACTAGCGGGTGACCCCTCATAACCTACAATGGAAACATTGTTCTAGAACTCAGGAACTTCTACTAAAGGTCCTTGTCATCAATTGGCGGGTGAGCCTTTATCCCTGCATTCACTCGGTGCTAAGTATTACTCTCAGCTAAACTAAAACTAATACTAATAACTATTTAACATGATCTGATATTGATAAATGCTCAACATGATAATATTCTGAATTTAACAATTCAACCATAATCTGAATGACTTATAACCTAAAAACTGTAACACGTATGAGAACCTAGGTATCGGGTGTTCATAACCCGCCAACACCGACTAATACAAACTGATCATGGCAATATTTAAAATTGATCATGGTAGAAAAAGTCATGAATAATGCCCAATATTTTAATAACTAATCATGGTATGGACATTTGCATTATCAAACATATGGAGACATAATTCTCATAGGGAAATACATCCTTATGATTCATAGACAAAACAAACAGAAAGAGTTGATAAAACTCATATTTAATCTAGAATCCAATAAAAAGGAGAGAGGTTTGTACTTGTGAATTTTTGAAGTTCATGGGATTTAATTGGTGGAAAGGACCCATTGATGAAACCCCACATACATGAAAGTGGAAGCCTTGAAGAATTTATTAGATTTGATTTTGCTATTGAGAAACCCTAGTTTGCTCTGAGGAAGAAGGGAAATCACCATTTTTATTTCTCTAGGTGAAAAATATGATTTTATCATGAATTGGGGAATTTGAGTCTTTTATGCCACTCCTTAGGAAGCCTAAAAGAAGTTGTTGATTTGTCTTTTAAAGAAGTGGAAAAATACATAAAGGTCCCTAAAAAATATTGTAAGAAACCTTACCCCCAGTCGTTATGACTAATCTTACAACTCGTTATGACTGGTCACTTGTCTTGGTCTAAATCGTAACCTGAGGTACTGGGATCTTTGGTCCATTTTGGTATTACTATGACTCCCCTCATAACAAATTATGGAAACTAACTATGAGTTGTTGGGTATAGTCATAGTCTAAGGCTTGATTCTTGGATCATTTATTGCTCAGGTGACAAGTCCCTCCTAACGACTCGTTGTCACTGGTAACAAGTTGTGGGGTGGGGTTATCGTCACTGGGTTTAATATTGAGGACCCTTATGTTGTGATGAAAACTTCTTGTAATGACTATTACGTCTGGTCATGGGTCATCACGTGCATCGTAGTCACTGGAAGCTGACAGACTCTTGGGGGAAAATTCATGTAACTTCTTTCCACGATAACGGCTTAACGCAAGACTTGTGGCATTGGAAAGCTAACTTAATGAAACATATTTTGATGGGTTTAGAGCTTGAAAACTTGGGGTATTACTTTTTTTAGGGTTTTGGTCAAGATACTCAAGTTAATCTTGAATAAAGTTCAAAGCAAGTTGGAAGCGATAAGTAGGTGACTATGCCAAACTTAGCTCTTCTCGACCCACGACCATTCAATGCTTTAGATGTAAAGAAAGGAGGCTTGTTTCTAGTGAGCATCTTAATATGAGAATAATTTTTTCACTTTAGTATGGGTATAGAACTGAGGATAAGGAAAAGGGTGATGTAAAGAGTGAGAGAGAGGGAGACAAAACTGAGGAAGAGGGAGATGTTTCAGGGTTTGAGGAAGAAAGTTTTGATGAGACGGTGAATTTTTCTTGCTTTCTTGTGTAGGTAAGATCCTTTATTTTATGATTTTGAAGAATTGAAGGTGAACACCAATCTTTCATATGTTGTGTCACAGATTATGGGATCCCTTGCCAAAGAAGAACTTAAACATAGAGAAAATCTTTTTCATTCTAGGGGAAAACTACAAGATAAGGTGTGTTATTTGATTATTATAGTGGGAGTTGCACCCATATAGTGAGTAGTTCTTTGGTGGAGCGTATGCAAATACCAACAAAAAAAATATTCCAACCCTTATAAGTTGCAATGGCTTTATAAGAGTGGTACGATGGAAGTTCTCAAGCAAGAACCTATTTAGTTAGTGTGGGCAAGTACAATAAGGTGTCGATTTGTAATATTGTGCCTATGTTTGCTTGTCATGTATTATTGGAAAGACCTTGGCAATTTGATAGAGATGGTATACATTATGGGAGGTTAAATAACTATACATTTGTGATTGAGGGTAAGAAGTATGTGCTTGATCCTCTCACTCCATACCAAGCGAGTGAGGACTATAAGGCTATGAAGGAGATTTAGGATAGGATAAGGTGGATAAGGTGAAGGGTAAAGTTAAAAGTTCCACCATTTATACAAAAGAGGGAGTTAACTTGCATAACAACAAGAAAATATGTGTATAATAGACAAGAAAAGAAAGTGTCTCAAGGATGTGGATGAGAAACACTTTCTAGTGTGCCTTGTCAACACCAAGATTTTATTGCATGCTAACCAAGATACTATCACTTTTCCTTGAATTTATTCTTCTCTGTTGCTGGACTATGTATATCTATTTCTAGAGGAGATACCCAAGGGATTACCACTCTTGAGATGGATTGAGCACCAAATTAATTTTATGTCAAGTTCATAAAATCTCAATCTGCTGTCTAATAGGAGGAATCCAAAAGACACCAAGAAACTACAAAGGCAAGTGGAAGAGCTTATAGAAAAAGGGTTGATCAAAGAAAGTCTAAGTCATTATTCCATACCGATCATTCTTTTTCTAAAAAAGGATGCCACTTGGAGGATGTGCATTAATTATAGTCATAAATAAGATTAATATCAAGTGTAGGCTTCCCATTCCTAGACTCGATGACATGTTAGATGAATTATATGTCTTGAGTGTCTTTTCAAAGATTGACCTTCAAGCTGGATACCATCAACTTTGTATGAAATTGGGTGATGAGTGAAAAATAACTTTCAAGATAAAGTTTGGTTGTATGAGTGGCTTGCAATGCCATTTGGGTTTGACCAATGCTGCAAGTACTTTCATGAGGTTGATAAACCATGTTCTCAAGACTTTCATCAACAAATTCATGGTGGTCTATTTTGATGACATACTTGTGCATAGTAAGACCATTGCAGAGTATGCGATCAATTTGAAACAAATGTTTGATGTCTTTCTACAAGAGAGACTCTTTGCTAATCTTAAGAAAAGCTTATTTTTTATTGAGAAAGTCATATTCGTGGGTTTTGTGCTTAGTGTAAATGGTATAGAGGTAGATGAAGAAGAGGTGGAATCAGTCAAATCTTTGCCGACTCCAACCAAGGCAATTAAATTAAGAAGTTTTCATGGTGTAACAAGATTTTATGGATGATTTCTGAAAGATTTTAGTTCAATTAGTTCTCCTTTAACTGAAGTGATCAAAAAGGTTGTACCTTTTTGTATGGGGTGGTGAACAAGAGAATTCCTTTCAAGCCTTAAAATCCATGTTGAGTTCCTCACCTTTACTCTAACTACCCAACTTTGACAAAGCTCTGAGATTGAATAAGATGCTTTGAGTGCTGGTATAGGTGGTATATTAATGAAATAAAGAAAGCCATTACCTTAGTTTAGTAAGAAAATAAAGGTATTTAAACTTAGGTACTCAACTTATTACAAGGAGTTGTATTCACTTATGTAGGTGTTGGCTCATTGGCAACTTTACTTATTGCATAAGAAGTTCATAATAAGGACCGATCATGAATCCTTGAAACACCTTAAGGTATAATGCAAGTTGAAAAAATGTCATACTAAATGGGTTGATTTTGCTGAGACTTTTCCATATGTGATCAATTACAAACAATACAAGGAGAATGTGATAGTAGATGGTCTATCAAGAAGGTATGTGTTAGTCAATTCTCTAGGTTCTAAAATAATGGTATTTGAAAGCTTGAAAGGGCTATATTCTATGGATCCCAATTTCAAAGAGGTTTTTGAAAGTCTAAATCAAGGGAAGCGGGTTGATAAGTTTCAATTGTTTTATGGTTTCTTGTTCAAGGATAGGCAGATTTGTGCACCCATGAGTTCATGGAGAGAGTTATCCATAAAGGAAGCTCATAGTGTAGTTTGATGGGGCACTTCAGGGTACCCAAGACACTTGAAATTCTCATAGAACAATTCTATTGGCCTAAGATGAAACATGATGTGGAGCATATTTGTGGACAATGCCTAGATTGCAAAAATTATAGATCCACAACTCTGCCACAAGGTAAGTATACTCCAATCCCTACTCCTAGTGGTCCATGGATGGACATCTCTATGGAATTTGTGTTAGGCCTTTCAAGGACTAAGAGAGAACAGAATGGAATATTTATGGTAGTAAATAGATTTTCCAAAATGACTCATTTCATTCGATTCCATAACTGTGATGATGCATCCCATGTTGTATATTTGTTTGTCATTAATGTGCTTAAATTACATGGACACCCTCAAACTGTTGTGAGTAATAGTGATTCCAAGTTTCTTAGTTATTTTTGGAAGAGTTTATGGGGTACATTTGGTACAAAACTTATGTTCTATTCTTCTTGCTGATCTTGGGCATATTTAAGAACAAATGCACTTATTTACTTGTATCATATGCCATATTGATACAGATGGACTAAAGAATGTGATTAGCATTTTTTAGGTTAAAATGTGTAAGACTCTGAAAACAGGTCCCGAGACGTCACACGGTGCTTAGGGTCATAAGTAATCCCAAGCTAACCTTTATACTGACATACTTATAAGCAACTGAATAAAATACATAAATCTGAAAAAAAATCAGCAGAAACATAAAACTTTTCTGAACTGGATCAATACAAATCTGAATTTATAAGATTACAACTCTGCTGTTACAAACAAAACTGAAATTAAATACATTAACACTACTGAATATCTATGAAGCCTCTACTAGTACTGACTATAGGTATCCAGGTCATGACTACCAACTATCGCAACTCAATACGACTAAATAAACAAATTATAATACTTCTCGAATTGTATAACAACTCATGTCCTTGAATTAAAATGACTCATCACCTGCTGACAGGAAGCTGCAAACTGACTGAATATGGTATATACGCTACAACTTGTACCTACATTATGAGGCAATGTAGCACATAGACATATATGTGGATGATTACTTTGAGGATGTACTGAGTATATGGGGGTGTATGCAATAGTTAAACAATATCATCACTCTTTATAGAAATCATGCATGCTAATATAAATGACTCACATAGCTTGAATAAATCTAAAATCTAAATCTCATAAATCATGAATCCTGAAACATATATTGTAAATCTCGTTAGTCATTATACTTAGTTTATAAAATCTGTATTCTCCTCTTATTCTCAAAACTTGCAAACTGAAAAGATCTCAAAACAATAACTCTCAAAACTCATGCTTTTATCCTAAGGAGAATAGGAGACTTCTTTTGAAACTGGAGGACTTAAAACACTTGAGATTATGGAATTTTGGGACTTTAGAACTTTGTAACTTTGGGATTGGGAGTTTTTTCTAACCGACATAAACCATGTGAGATGACATGGAGTCCAACGTCTTACCCACGTTGGGGAGAGCTGTTCTACCCTTGCCATCGGAATAAAACCTTAACGTTAGTGATCACTATCTCGGCCTAGAGCCCATAAATCTCAATCCTACGGTGGCACGTAGTTTTGGGGCATGAAACCTTGGAATCATACCCAACTCGGTGCTAAATACTACTCCCATACTTAGGCTCAAAACTTTTAGGAAATCCATCTTAAAATAGTATAAGAGTTTATAATAAAAACCAATTACGCTTCTCTTTGCTATAAATCATGCACTATATGAATAATGTAGATTCCTTATCTTAGCTTAGGACCAAAATATCAAATCTTTCTTATCAAAGCATGCTAAAAATATAAGCTTCTTGAAATATCAAAACTTAATCTTAGGGATTAATGTTCATGCTTCAAACTCATGTCAAAACATCTCAAAATTCATTCTTGATAACATAAACATTCGTAAATCATATTAAAATCTGTAAATTTCAGCAATGCTCATAAAAATATAAACAAACTCATGAAATTTATCTTCAACGGCTCTCAAAAACTCAAAATCTTGTAAATAGTGATAATGGGTATGAACCCCAATTTAGAACTCATATATAAACATTCAAAATCATAAAAAAACATCCAACTCAATATGCTTCTTGAAAATACTTCAACACCATCAAAATAATAAGATCAAGAATCTCTATATCATACTTAAACTCACTTTCAAAAATCTGGAAAATTGAGTTATGCGCATAAATGCATGAAAATAGTCATGCAATTCAATATTCAATCACTTGTAAACTCATAATCTTCAAACAATCTAAATTGGGTATAAACCCTAACTTCAATTCCATGGAAAATCACATAAAATTCAGTAATTTATAAGTTAAAACAAGTTTTGGGTGCAAGGACGAAAGGATTGTCCTTGTTGAAACCCCCAAATACCTTAATTGATGATCTTGGATGAGAAAGTTTGAATCTTGGATTTCCTAGGATGAATTGAATGTAAAATCTTGAACATTTAAATTTCTAATGGTGTTATTGAAGATTCTTCTTGAGATTCTTGGATTAGTGAACCAAATTCATGATTTTTCTTGAAGGTATTGTAATGAAATCTTGAATTTCTCGAATGGGGATTAGGGTTTGTTTTTGAGGGAAGCTTGGAGAGAAATTATGAGTAAAAGGGAAAATAATTCTCCCTAAGGCTTTAATTGTCTATTATGGACGAGCTTGGGTAAAGCAAAGGACCTTTTTGATGTTAAAAACTGAAAAACAGAACCTGAAAATTGGGTGCATACGATAGGGAGTGCATCACACGCTAATCGCACGATGCTACTGCCTCTCTCACGAAAATGGCCATGACTTTTAGGTCGGGTATAGGATTTTAGCAAAATTGATATTGTTGGAAAGATAATTAAATTATCTACAATTTGGTGGGTCTTGAGATAAAAAAATTCCATGTATATAAAACGTTATACACATTTGAAGTAGACCCTTCTAGAATCGAATATCGAATTTTGGACGGTCAAAGGATCTTAGCTCAACTTGGCTCTAAATAATTTCTATGAAAATTTTTAACCTCATGAGCATTCCATACACTAGTATAAAGATCATGAAACTTATATTCACATGAGAATCTTATACATGTAAGAACGACGGTTCATAGACTAGCCCTAAATTGCGGGGTATTACATTATACCCCTTGGGAAACATTTGTCCTCGAATGTGGCTAATTAAGATGAAACACTGAGGAATCTAAGGCTATAAGCTCTCATGCATAACTGAAATAAATTGAATAGATGAATCTCAAACATAATGAGCTACTGAACTGATCTGAATAAGCAGTTACAACATTGCTACCCCTCCGTGGCCTGGAACATAGACCCATAAATCATAAACTACAATAGAATTTCTAGGCCTTAAGAAATGCTAATTCTTACTTTCAAGCTTAGCAACACTTCTCAAATTCTTCCTCGACTATGCTATTCCCCTCAAATATCAATCTCGTTTGTTCAACTTAAAGTTTTCATATGGCATTGATAAATCCGTCTACTAAAGTCTAAATTGAACTAGTTCTCTTTATCATGGTAAGGCCTAAATTGAAACCAGAAGACGCTACACGTAACTCCACACAATAATACAAATCTGAGCCATGAATTCAATACTCCAAGCACTATCATAACTACTCACTCTAGGATGATTTTTCCTCATCACTTTAACAGCTAAATTCAACCTCTTACATACCAAAATGACGTTCAAGCCTATCTTCATATCCACATCTACACCATTCAATTCTTTGGAAGACACACATAAGCTATTCTCAACTAACCAAATTATGCACAAGACTTTACCTCAATATTCTCCACTCATGGACTTACATAAAACAAATATACATTAATCTTTCCCAAAATGACATAATTACTCCTTTCCATCTACACAATCATTCATTATTACTATCTTGATCTAAGGGAAGGTCACTGAAAGGTTAGAATATTGGGATCCGGAACATGAAAGGATACTAAGCATAACTTAACACCTTACTGAGGCCCGAGGAATAGAGCATTTACGACATGGATTCATTAAAGAGATCTAATATGAGGACGTACATGTTGTTGATCATAAAGAGTATCGCTTGAGTATTGAAACTGAACTTATTGTAAAGCATGAGCACATGAGTCATGATCTTCATGGCCTGAGCTTAGAATCCATAATTTCATGGAATGTAATCTGTACTGCTGAGTGAACTGGACTACTTATGGTAGGAACTGGAAGTATACGCGATTTTTTTCCATAAGGAGCATAAATATGAACTGTAGTCATGTAGCCGACATGTAAGGCATGATTAGATATCGTGATAACTGAAGATGCTGAAATCGGAGTGTGTTGAGCCTTAGCCTCACTTTCTGATGTTCTATAACATTCTGGCATCACTACTAAAAATCTGGAAGGCTAACTTGATTCCTCATTCTATCATCTCCCCCTTAGCTGTAAGCCACCACTCTAAGTCTGTGAACTAGTATATAAGGTCTGATCTAAACTGAAATCACTTTAATATAGAGTCTAGGATACAATCAATACACATTAAACTAAACTTACCCTGAAAGACAGTATCTTCATGTATAACACCCAATGCTAATACCTCCTTCTAAGATTCGACTCTTAGATTTCTATAGCACCAAAAGTCAACATATAACAACTTAAACATTCACCAACTTAGATTATAACACTAAACATAGATATCATCAAACTCTAATAAATCATACTTCTTCAATCATAGTCTACTAATATCACATCTCAAAACTTATATTTTTTCTCTAAACTATGAGAGTCAAAATCATACTTAAAAAGGCTCAACACCTTTACTCATAATCATAACTCCTTAACTTAGCTATCAAGAACATCATTCATTATATAACTAGTCTTTCTCTACCTAGTATCTCCACGGTACTACTAACTACACCACATGCAATAATCCTCAAAACTAATGGAGCCCTATAGAACCTTGGATGTACTTCTACATCATACATACAACATAAGACTCGGTTACGAATCAAATTAACTTAAGCTCTTGTATACACTGTTCAAGCCTACTAGATCACTTCCTTACAACTAACATTCACAACACATCAATTATTATGCCCACCTTGATCGTCATCTACTATTCAAACTTAGTGTCTAGTTCTAGCTATGATGAACCACAACTTCACATAATATTCTTACATACCAAAATCCAAAAATACTAGTCTGCTAAAACTTCATAACAATAATAATCGATCATACTCATATGGACTATCTTATTTACAATCCATCAACACATCCTCCTTCTACATATCATTACTATTCACTCATCTATAAACCTAACTTCTTTCATAGCTCTATAAGTTTCAACTAAACTCCCTTTTTGTAACTTCAAGGAAGCCTAAATTAACAACACTAATCCACCAAGTACCTTCATCAATAACCTATACTATTCTTTCACAACAAACTCCATCAACAACTCTTTTCATACTTCAAGTAAACAACAATTAACCTTAACTAATAACTCCTCCTCTACCTTCTACTAAACTAACACACAAGGACATATCACTTCATTACTAACTCAATCTTATGCAAAAAGATTCGGCTATGCATATATTCAATAAATCACCCTTACCACTTTTCTTGTCACTACACCTCTAAACCCCCAGTTCCAACCAACACAAGAACAATAAGATGAACAAGAAGTTATTAGTGAATGGAAATAGGCCTCACACGGCTTCACTAGACTTTGATTTTATGTTTTGAATAAGAAAATGAGATGAATAACAAAGTAACTACGCTAGCGAATCTAAAGAGCCCCACACGGCTTCACTAGACTTTGATTTTGTGTTTTGAATAAGAAAATAAGATGAATAACAAAGAAACTATGCTAGTGAATTAAAAGAGCCCCACACAGCTTCACTAGACTTTTAGTTTGAACCATACAATGATAACAAGATTATAAGAGATAGAAACTTGACACACAATATTCGATGATCTAAGAATACACATCTTACTCTATCTTAACTGAATGACTTAAAAGAATGAGGACATAACTTTAAACTTAAGGGACCTATAACACACTAGAAGGCTTCTCTTAAGCCGCTTTGTGAAACTCTTAAAACTTTTTGCTAGAAAGTCTAAAAGCATTAGTAGGGGAGGAAATTAGAACTTGCCGATCATGTTACCTCAAGAACAGTACAGAAATAGAGAAGTATAGATTATCATTATGGATTCTGAGGAGGAATCTAAAAGAATACCTGACTTGGGCTTAGTGCACGATTTTTACAAACATGATAAAACACATAAATCTTCGGAACTCAAAAGCACCGATGGGATACTTTCTAGCCTTCTTATAACCCTCATAACTATCTGTGGAGAATTAAGACTGATTGTTACTGGTACCTTGAAAATAAGGCAGATATAGCCTGAATAGAGTAAGATGGGAATCTACATAAACGTCTTAAAGAATCTTTTTATGGAACGATCTGAGACTTAAAGGAATGGAGACATTTCCTAAATGCCTTATAGCCTTTTGAAGAAAAGTACAGACGTCTCCGTACCATTCTGCAAGACTCTACTAGATACGGCTACACAGACCCCCTAGGACTCTTAAACTCTATGCTCTGATACCAAGTTTATAACGCCACAAAAATGGGTCCTGAGATGTCGCACGATGCTTAGGGTCACAAGTGATCCCAAGCTAACCCTTCTACTGGCATACTTATAAGCAACTGAATAAAATTCATAAATCTAAACAAAATTAGTGAAAACATAAAACTTTTCTGAACAGGATCAATACGAATCTGAATTTATAAGATTACAACTCTACTGTTACAAACAAAACTGAAATTAAATACATTAACACTACTGTCTGTCTATGAATCCTCTACTAGTACTGACTATAGGTAGCCGGGTCATGACTCCCAACTATCCCAACTCAATACAACTGAATAAATAAATTATAACACTTCTTCAACTGTAAAACTAACTCATGACCTTGAATTAAAAGGACTCATCACCTGCTGACAGGAAGCTGCAAACTGACTGAATATGGTATATGTGCTACAAATTATACCTACCTTATGAGACAATGTAACACATAGACATATATGTAGATCAGTACTTTGAGGATATCTTGAGTATATGGGGGTGTATGCTATAGTTAAACAATATCTTTAATCTTTATAGAAATCATGCTTGCTTATATAAATGACTCGCATAGCTTGAATAACTCTAAAATATAAATCTCATAAATAATGAATCATGAAACATATAGTGTAAATCTCTTGAGTCATTATACTTAGTTTCTAAAATCTGTATTCTTCTCTTATTCTCAAAACTTGCAAACTGAAGAGATCTAAAAAAAAAAACTCTCAAAACTCATGCTTTTATCCCGAGGAGAATAGGAGACTTCTTTTGAAACTTGAGGACTTAAAAGACTTGAGATTATGGAATTTTGGGACTTTAGAACTTTGTAACTTTGGGATTGGGAGTTTTTTCTAACCGACATAAACCATGTAAGCTGACATAGAGTCCAACGTCTTATCCACATTGGGGAGAGCTGTTCTACTCTTGCCATTGGAATATAATCTTAACTTTAGTGATCACTATCTCGACCTCGGGCTCATAAATCTCAATCCTATGGTGGCACGTAGTTTTAGGGCATGAGACCTTGGAATCATACCCAACTCGGTGTTAAATTCTACTCCCATACTTACGCTCAGAACTTTTAGGAAATCCACCTTAAAATAGCATAAGGGTTTATAATAAAAAACAATTACGCTTCTCTTTGATATAAATCATGAACTATATGAATAATGTGGATTCCTTATCTTAGCTTAGGATCAAAAGATTAATTTTTTCTTATCAAAGCATGCTAAAAGTATAAGCTTCTTGAAATATCAAAACTTAATCTTAGGCATTGAAGCTCATGCTTCAAACTCATGTCAAAACATCTCAAAATTCATGCTTGATAACAAAAACATTCGTAAATCATATTAAAATCTGGAAATTTCAGCAATGCTCATAAAAATATAAACAAACTGATAAAATTTATCTTCAACAACACTCAAACACTCAAAATCTTGTAAATAGTGATAATGGGTATGAATCCCAATTTAGAACTCATATATAAACATTCAAAATCATAGAAAAACATCCAACTCAATATGCTTCTTGAAAATACTTCAACACCATCAAAATAATAAGATCAAGAATCTCAATATCATACTTACACTCACTTTTGAAAATCTGAAAAATTGCTTTACGCACATAAATATATGAAAATAGTCATGCAATTCAGTATTCAATCACTTGTAAACTCATAATCTTCAAACAATATAAATTGGGTATAAACCCTAACTTTAATTTCATAGAAAATCATATAAAATTTAGTAATTTATAAGTTAAAACAAGTTTTGGGCACAAGGACGAAAGGATTGTCCTTGATGAAATGCCACATACCTTAATTCATGATCTTGGATGAGAAAGTTTGAATCTTGGACTTCCTAGGATGAATTGAATGTAAAATCTTGAACTTTTGAATCTCTAATGGTGTTCTTGAAGCTTCTTCTTGAGATTCTTGGATTAGTGAACCAAATTCATGGGTTTTCTTGACGGTATTGTAATGAAAACTTGAATTTCTTAAATGGGGATTAGGGTTTGTTCTTGAGGGAGGCTTGGAGAGAAATTATGAGTAAAGGAGAAAATAATACTCCCTAAGGCTTTAATTATCTGTTATGGATGATCTAAGGTAAATTAAAGGACCTTTTTGTTGTTAAAAACATGAAAACAGAACCCGGAAATTGGGTGTGTACGATAGGGCGTGCGTCACACTCTAATTGCGCGATGTTACTGCCTCCCTCATGAAAATGGCCATAATTTTTAGCTCGGGTATCAGATTTTGGAAAAATTGATATCGTTGGAAAGATAATTCAATTATCTACAATTTGGTGTGTCTTGATCTATAAAATAATTTGTATATAAAATATTATACACGTTTGAAGTATACCCTTGTAGAATCGAATATCGAATTTTGGACGATCAAATGATCTTAGCTCAACTTGGCTCTAAATGATTTCTATGAACATTTTTAACCTCATGAGCATTGCACACACTAGTATAAAGATCATGAAACTTATATTCATTTTATAATCACTTGGATAATAACTTATACACATAAGAACGACAGTTCATAGACTAGTCCAAAAATACGGGGTATTACAAAATGCATCTAGAAGGAAACCTAAATGATAGGAGAAGCATGCAAGGGAACGATATGGAATACAAAGATAGTTCTGCAGTCAAAGGAAGCAATTATCTACACATTTAGGCCTCTTAGAGATAGGCTCATGTCTTGAAGCTTGTTCTTGTACGATGGAGAGTGTGCCATCAAATATCTGGCCATCCATTGAGTTTCATCAAATTTTAACCAAATTCTAATTGGCTAGGAATTTAAAGGGGTACACCTCTATAAATACCCCAAGGATGACCTGCAGTGATTATTTTTACAATTCTTGAGTGAAAAATAGAGAGAGCAAGGGTTTTAAAGAGGATTCTTAACATTGATTCCAGTGTTTTTGTCAGATGATGAGTAGCTAATACCCTTGTTTTGAGGTTATGGACAGAACATGAATGTTTAGTATTGTTATTTAAATCAATAGAGTTCATTTCTCATTTAGTTGTGCTCGTGTTCTTGAATTTACTACTTTAGTATCTGGCTAATATTAGAATAAATAGATAATTCTTGCATGAACTGACCATGGAAATGTAAGGATAAGTGAGGAACATGTAAAATAAATCAACTCTTACTAAAGTTAGGGTTCATTTTCAAATAGGATATAAATATACTTGGTTTGCCTTATTTGGTTATAAACGGGATGAAAATGTTAAAGCATTTGAATTGGAAACTCACATCCCCACTCAATGATGTAGTTGTGAGACTAGTTCGAATAGTAATTTAGAGGATGACAATTCTTGAATTGTACACTTAACCTCGAAACCCACAATTCAAGAAATAAGTTCATTGAGATGAGTAAATGCTAAAAACGATTATGGTAAATGCCATAGCCCTGACATTTTTCCTAATACTGTTTAAAACATTTCTCAAAACTGCGACTACGATATTTTATTCTATTATACATTATTAAAAAACAAAAATTTCACAAACCCTCTTATTAAAAACATACCACTTTTCTAAAATAAGATTGGGAATTAAATTAAGTAAATTTCTAAGTGCATAGTCCATGTGGGCTTAACATTTAGTTCCTATAGAGTCACTGTACTACTTGCTAGACCATAGACACTTGCGTGTGTGATTGGATGTAATAAGTTTTTGGCCTCGTTGTCGAGAACATAAGAAATTCGTGATTTTCTTAAATTTATTTTCAATAATATTATGCAAGTGTTGACAACTTGATCATAGAAGCAGACTTGCAGTTCTAATTTGTGCCTTGGACTATAAAATAAAGAGAAAAGGTTAAACCATATTTAGAGTCTAAATGAACATTTTATTAGGAAAGGAGGTAGCAACTCTTTAATATCCAATTAAAAACATTCAGCTGGCTGATTTAGTAGAAATTGTTCCTGCTGAATTAGAAGTAGCTAGGCCAGTTAGCGAGGTGGAAATCCCACTCACCGATAATGCACCTCCAACATTCGTAAATTGGAAGAAGGAGGTTGATTCATGCTCAAATAGAATATGGTGCAACTATTTCATACTAGTAGAGAGTTTACAAGCCTATATCATGAGGATCCATAATAGCACCTATAAAATTTTCTTGAGTTTAGTGACACATAATTCTTGCAGAAGTCATCTAATTATGTGAGACTTATACTCTTCCCTTTTTCTCTATTAGGGAAAGAAAAGAGGTGGCTGAAGGCTGAACTACCAAATTCCATCACCACATGGGATGATCTGGCAAAGAAGTTCTTGATCTATTTCTTTCCTTCTGAAAATAATGAAATTGATGTGTGAGATCTTGAGCTTCATTCAAATGGATAGTGAAAATCTATATCAAGCTTAGGAGAGGGTTAAGTCCTTGCTTCATGATTTCCCCTACCTTCATCAAACTAATTAGGTTTTGGTATATACTTTTATAGGGGTCTTGAACCTAACACAATGATTCTCTTCGATTCAGCAGCTGGAGGACAAGCACTAGAAAAGACATATGATGAGTTGTATATACTTCTGAATATTATATCATAGGAAAACCCAAAATAGAATGCAGATGATTTGAGAAGCACTACAAAGAAGGATGTAAGGCTATTAGAGGTCGACCAATTGACAGTTGCAGCATAGATTGCCTTTTTGTAGTTCAGATGAACATTTAATTGAGTAATTTGAGTTTGGGACATTAACAAGCAATTATAAATATGGTACAATAAACCTAGACTTGGTGTGAGGTATGTGGTAATGGTGATCATTCTATAGATGCATGTGCAGCTAATTTAGAATCACTAAGCTTTGTATGTAACGCACAATGCCAAGGTAATCAAAATTTTGGAAACACATATAATGCACAATGGCAAAATCACCCCAACTTTTCATGGGGTGTAAATCAAGGGTAGAATAATAATTGATATAGAAGCAAAGTAGGAAACTAGAATTTTCAACAATGAACTCAGGGTGGTAACTCTAATGCTCAGTTCAATAATATTAAGGAAATGTTAAAGAAGATAAGGGTTAACCAAGCACAAATAGTTGTTGACTTAAAGAATCAACAACTAGCCATAAATACTCTAGAAGATTAGCTGGGATAACTTGCTCGGGCACAAAACACTAAAACTCAAAGAGGTCTACCTTTTAACATAGATTCTATGCCTAAGTAAGTTAATGCGGTTTCTGCTTCAAACGGTCTAAATTGGAAAAGTTAGATCCCAAGAAAGTAACTCACAGGGTTGTAGTGAGATATGAGAGGTAAGAAAATACTGAAAAAGTTTAGAAAAGTGAAAATAATGTGGCAAGTGTGAATCCACCTCCCCCATCCCCACAGATACTGAAAAAGCCAAAAGCAAAAGTATGATTTCAAAAGTTTATTGATTTGTTAAAATAGGTGCACATTAATCTTCCTCTTACTGATGTTTTTCCAGGAATTCCTAGGTATTCCAAGTACATAAAACACATTATAGCTAAAAAAAATAATTTGATGGAGTATGCCACAACTGCACTTACTGAGGAGTGCACATCTAGAATTCAAACTAGAATGCCAATAGCTCTCAAAGATCCTAGAAGTTTAACTATTCAAATCACAATTGAGAAGTTTATCAAGGACCGGGGACTGTGTGATCTTAGAGAGAGCATCAACTTAATTCCTACTTATTTGTTCAAGAAGATAGGATTGGGTAGTCCAAGAACCACCACCATCATTTTGTAACTAGCTGATCATTCATTAGCAAGGCCCTATGGAATAGTTGAGAATAAATTAGTGCAAATAGGGTCATTTATCTTTCCGTAAATTTAATTTTTTTGAATATAGATAAAGATATAGAAGTACCATTTATTTTGGTGGTATCCTTTTTTGGATACTGGATGGTCAATTATAGATAAAAATACTGGATAGCTCACAATGAGAGCACATGATAAACTTGAAGTGTTTGATATCTACAAGGCTATGAAGATACCGACTATCTATGATGAGTTGTCTTCCATCATGGTAATTGATCTTGAATTGGAGCTTCCACTCTTTAATTTATAGGATCTTTTACAGAGAGCTATAGTTGTGCATGATATTTTTGGAGTTGCAAAATCCCATGAGAAGATTCAAGTTCTAGACGTAACTAGAATATTCATCCGCAGAGGGGATTGTAAGCCATTGAATACACCTCTTGGTCTACCTCTCAAAACATCTATTATGTAAGCCCCAAAATTAGATATGAAGATGTTACCATCATACCTCAAGTATACTTACTTGGGCAAAAATGAGACCTTCCCATTTTTTTTTGCAGGTTTATTTGAGGCATAAGTTTGTAAGGATCTGGCTATTTTAAAAAAAAAAAAAAAAAAGGTGATCAGGTGGAAGAGGTTTGATATTTAGGGAATAAGAGCGACTTAATATATGTATAAAATTTTCCTGGAGTAAGGGAACAAACCTAGGTTTAAACATCAACAAAGATTGAATACCATAATGAAGGATATGGTGCGGAAAAAAGTGATTAAGTGGCTGAATTCATGCATTGTTTATCCTATTTTAGATTGTGCGTAGGTTAGTCCAGTTCAGTACGTCCCCAAAAAGGGACGCATGACCATGGTTACTAATGGGAAGAACAACTCAAATTGTCATAGAATGGAGGATTTTCATTAAATTCCATAAGCTTATTAAAGCCACTCTAAAAAAATCATCACCCAATTCCTTTCATTGATAAAATGTTGTATAAGATTGAAGGGAAAGTGTATTATAGTTTCCTATATAGGTATTATGGCTAAAATCAGATAACCAGTACCGTCAATGATCAGGAACAGAAAACATTCACATATCCTTATGGTACCTATGTCTTCAAGCGTATGCCTTTTGGTCTATACAATGCACTAATTTCCAATGTTGCATGATAGAAATCTTATATGACATGGTGGAAGACTTTGTTAAGGTATTTATGGATGAATTTTCTATTTTTTCTAACTCTTTTGAAGTATGTCTTCAGAATCTTGATAGGGTGCATGCGAGATGTAAAGAGACGGATCTAGTACTTAACTAGGAGAAATGTCACTTCTTGGTTAGGGAAGGCATTGTACTTGGCCCTAATGTGTCCCAAATATGATTAGAAGTTGATCATTCCAAGATCAAGTTCTTTGAGAATTGTCCCCACCCATATCTATGAAGGGTGTGCATAGTTTTCTTGGGCACACTAGGTTCTATAAGTGGATTATTAAGGATTTCTCCATGATTTTGAGTCCCATGTGTAAACTCCTTGAGAAATAGGTAAAATTTTAATTTTGTGATGATTGAGTGAAAGACTTTGAGGCTTTGAATATAAAGTTGATTGAAGCACCTATATTGATTGCTCCCTACTGGGAGTTACTATTTGAATTGACATATGATGTTAGCGATGTGGTTGTGGGAGCCGTGTTGGGGAAGTTAAAACAAAAGTTTTTTTTAATTCTATTTATTATGAAAGAAAGGCTCTTGATGCAACTCAAACTAATTATACGGTTACAAACAAAGAAATGTTAGCTCTAGCGTACATGTTTGATAAGTTTTGGTCATACTTCGTGGGTACCAAAGTGATTAGGTACATAGATCATGTAGCTATTCGGAACTTGTTCAGTAAAAATGATGCTAAACCCTGACTTATTAGATGGATTTTGTTGTTACAAAAAAATACTTTGGAGGTTAAAAATTGGAAGGGAGTTAGAGAACCAAGTGACAATTTATCCATGTTAAAAGTTGATCGTATATTCTAGAGAAACACAAGATTCAAGAAGAGTTTCCCCGTGAAAAACTCTTGGCATTGAGTATCACAGAGCTACCTTGATATGTGGATATCATGAAATTGATAGAGAGTGGAGTGTATCCACTTTAGGACACAAGTTAGCAAAGAAAAAGGTTTTACTATGAGTCTCGATTCTACACATGGGATAAACCATATTTATTTAAATAGGTACCAGACCAAGTAAGCAGAAGATGTATACCAGAATGAGAAGCTAAGCAAAAATTGGAGAGTTGTCATTCTTCTTCTTATGGATGTCATGATGGTGGTGAGCGGATAGCTCACAAAGTACTATAGTTTGGATTTTCTTGTCCTACATATCACGCCTCAAATCCTATTGGGGCTGACAGGAATCCGTAGTCGTAAAGGCCCAAGAGAACCAATCCATAACCTTGTACTTCTCATGCATATAACTATGACAACCAAAGGTTCTGGCAAACATGACATTATGAATCGTTGAGAATAACTACGCAGGCAAACACAAAATTATATATACAACACATGGCCGGTGGGGCCACCATATCAAAAAGACACGACACTACCATGTTTAACTTTACATTAGTCTACAAAGCCTCCAAAAGATACATAGACTTAGTTAGGGTTGGAAAAAAAACCCTCCCTACTCTTGACTACTGCATAATACCAAAATATATGGAATACACTCGAAAAGCCTCGAACCAACTTGGAGCTCACCAATGGTCATTGAATAACCTGTGCTCCTACTAGTAAGGTGTATTAGCAGAAGCACCTGTGCCTGCAGCATAAAATATGGGCCCCCCGTGAGGTACGTCAGTACGAAATATGTATAGAATATGTAAGGCTGAAGGTAACAATACATGATATAAGAGCTCAGCAGAATTTAGATAAGAGTGTATAAGTAATACTATTAGACCACCTTTATATATACTTGTGGGACTACGTACATTACATTCTTTACTTCAGTTTTACCTTTCTTACTTCATAATCTTTGTAAGCCATATATTGTAAATAACCAGCTAATCAGTGGTAATAGATAAATCGGGATCGACCCATGCTAGGCTTATGCCCCTAAGCTGCCACCCACATATGCTCATTGGGATCGGCCCATGCTAGGATTTTTCCCCTGAGTTGCCACCCACATATAAAGGTATCAAGATCGACCCATTCTAGGATTATGCCCCTAAGCTGCCACTCATTTTACAGATTGCGTTACTTAGTTTATTTAGACTTTGAGATTGTTACTTTGGTGGTCATAGTATTATGGTACCTTGAAACAACAATCTTCCAATAAGAGACATGTAAATGGGAACTTAATGCACCAACAATAAGGTGGGGAGCTGCTGGTATACAAATGAAGTATTTAGGAGCTGAAAATAACACATGGGTCTTATTTGAGTAAATGGAGAACTCTGAAGTTTTCTAGTGAAAATGGACATCCAGGCTTAAAATAAGCATGCACTGAGATATTTTAACACGTTAGAGAGTGGGAACAAGGTCATTGTCTACATGGGATATAATACGCTGCTATTTTGTATCACTTGTTTATAGGATAACCTTGGAAGCTTACTTGATGGAACAAATGTCCGATTTCATGCCAAAGAGTACAAAATAGAGTATGCCTTACATACCTAGTTATATAACTCCGAAACTAACCAAACTTGACTTCGCGCCTTTTAGATTACTTATCTACAATAGAATATATGGTAAACTAATATTAGCAACCAACCAACACATTTAGGCTATTTAACTTCACCAAAATAGTAACCGGGCAGTAAGCCCTTAATCTATCAATCAAGGGCGTTATTTTAACCATTTTCTTCTCTAATTACACCCACATACCATACATGTTCTTATAAGATTCACCGAAACCACCTTTTTTCTATATTTCAATCTAAACTAGTCATATCATTCTCCAACATCAACCTGGCATCCTATAACATATACATCCAAAATAGTCCACAAAACAGCCCCAAATCCCTTTTATTGTAGAAATCAATTATAGAACTCATTATCTCTTGAGTTCTCAATAACAACATATCCATAACCCTCTCTCAAATTCATATAAAAGGATAACAAAATAGAGAAGTCACGTTACCTCAATTCTACAACTTATTATTTTAATTTGAAATCCTCAAGAACTTTAACTTTCACTATTCTTCACACTTTAAACCAAAGAAGAAAATAGATCTCTTAATAACAAAGAAAAAGTGAGCAAGTAGCTTGGTCTATATTCTTCCATGAATTAATAATTACGCACTTATAACATGTTTTCCTAATCTTCCATGAGATAATTAAGATAAACCATAAGCGTTTTCACTTACCTTGGGCTGTAAAGGTTGGGGTTTCTCCAAGAACCCTAAAAGGAAATATAGGGCTGCTCCTAGTTTCTTTAAAGAAAGTAGAGAGATTTTGTGAAGTATAAACTTTTTGTGAATTAAGAATGAGGGAAAATGGCTAGAAACTTGCCCTTATAAAGGCCCTATTTTTGGCCATCCACTTAGTTGCATTTTGGACCCCAAATTTGTTCAAATTGGTCCAAGTAGGTGATGCACCTACTTAAGGAGTTCAAGCTGCTCAAAATGTCAAAGTAGGTGATGTACCTACTTGCTTAATTTCTTAGTTAGGATAAATTATATTTGGGCCTTGGAAAATTTTTGAGTTGGGCCATTTATCCATTTTCTTCCTCTTTTATTCAATTTCGGCCCAAATGAGTAAATTCGTATAGGCCCAAATCTAGTCCATATCCATGGGTCCATTAGTTTGGTCCAAATACCTAAGTAGGTGACTCACCTACTAGCTTGATTAAGTCAAGAAAGTACCTCAATATTTTATTCCATTTCTATCTCCTAATCCATTTAATCTAACTTAAAACGTGTACACACTTGGTCACTTCAAACTTTAGATTCAAATACCAGCTTATGATTCCAAGTTAAGTAGTTGTATCGATGTTAATTTGATCGCGTTATATTAAAACGTATGGGCAGTATCTAGAACTCCATCTATACTATCAATACTCTTATAATAAACCTCTTCCATTGCCTATACCACAAGGCTATACCAAGTTCAAGAACACCTTCAAGAACACCCAATCACCTATTGCAAACTCTAACCCCCTTCTTCTAACTTCTGTATATGACTTGTGTCGACTTTGGGCTATCTCTAGCCTCTGTTGGATCACTTTAACCTTTTCATAGCTTAATGAACAAGATTTGGCCCGAACAAGGCAGTTTTACCCGCTTCAAACCATCTAAGTGGTGATCTACACTTTCTTCCATACAAAGCTTTATATGGCACCATTTTTATACTTGAATGATAGCTATTTTTGTAGAAGAACTTGATGAGAGGTAAATCATCATCCCAACTACCTTTACAGTCTAATGTACAAGCTCATAGCATATCTTCAAGTGTTTGAATGGTACATTCTGCATGTCCATCTATTTGAGGGTGAAAAACTGTGCTTAAGGTAATTTCTGTTCCCAAATTTCTTTGAAAAGACTTCCAAAAATTTGTAGTAAATTGAGCTCCCTATCTGGTATAATAGAGGTTGGAACTCCGTGTAGTCAAACTATCTCTTTGATATACATATTGGTATATTTTTTAACTGTATAAGTGGTCCTAACTAGTAGGAAGTATGCTGATTTGGTAAGCCTATCAACTATCATCCGTATGAAATCAAACTTTCAAGATGTATGAGGCAAACCAATGATGAAATCCATGTTGATCATGTCCCACTTTCAGATTAAAAGATCTATACATTGCATATTACCCCTGGGCTTTTTGTGCTCTACTTTAACTATTTGACAATTTAGACATTCGACTACAAATTCTGCAATGTTCTTCTTCATGTCACCCCACTAATACATTCTTTACAAATCATGATACATTTTAGTTGACCCTGGATGGATGGAGTACCTTGAATAATGTGCCTCTATCATAATCCTCCTTCTTAGCCCATCTACATTAGGTATACACAATCTATTTTAGCACCGAAATACTTCCTATTGTGTAAGCTCAAATGCCTTTGTCATACCACATAGTACATTCTCCTTAAGCTGTAATAAAATAGGATCTGAATATTGCTTCTCTTTAACTTCAGCTACTAATGAAGATTCTACCGCATTATGCACAATAAACCCCTCATCTGGAGTTTCAAGAAGGTGAACCCCCAAATTATCTAATTGGTGTAGATCCCTAGTTATCCCCTGTCGTTCCGTAGGATGACCATAAGTTCCCACCATAGCCTTACAAATTAACGCATAAGCTACCATATTTTCTTTTCTAGGATGATACAAGATATCAACATCATAGTCTTTTAATAGCTAAATCCATCTTCACTGCCTAAATTTAGGTCCTTCTGATTAAAGATATATTGCAAACTCTTGTGGTCAGTATATATGTCAACATAAATCCCATACAATTAGTGACACCATTTCTTTAAGGCAAATATAACCGATGCTAGCTCCAGATTATGCGTCGAATAATTCTTCTTATGTGGACAAAATTGTCTTAAGGCATATGCTATGAATTTACCATGCTGCATCAATACACACCCTAAGCCAATTCTTGAAGCATCACAATACACTGCATACCCCTCTTTGCCTTCTGGAAGCACCATCAAGGGTGTACAAGTCAACTTATTCTTTAGATCTTGGAAACTTCTTTCACATGCATCATTCCATTAAAACTTGGACACTTTGTGTGTTGGCTTTGTTAAAGGTGCAGAAATTGAAGAAAATCCTTCAAGAAACCTTTGATAATAACTTGCTAGCCTAAGGAAACTATGAATCTCTATAGGTGTTATAGGTCTTGTCCAACTCTTCACAACTTCTATCTTCTGAGTATCAACCTTTATTCCTTCTTCAGATACAATATGACCTAGGAATACCACAGATTTTGACCAAAATTCATGTTTAGAGAACTTTGCATATAGCTTACGACCACGAAGAATCTGTAACACCTGTCATAAGTAACTGGCATGGTCCTTTTTTGATCTCGAATAAACCCGAATATCATCTATAAAAACTATCACGAACACATTTAAGAATGGCCTAAACACCCTATTCATCAAATCCATAAAAGCTGCGGGTGCATTAGTTATCCCAAAGGACATGACTAGAAACTCGTAATGATCATACCATGTTCGAAAAGTTATCTTAGGTATGTACTTCTCTTTGACCCTAATTTGGTGGTAACCAAACCTCAAGTCAATCTTTGAAAAACACTTGGTTCTTTGAAACTGATCAAATAAGTTATCAATTCTCGGAAGGGGATATTTGTTCTTAATAGTCACCTTATTCAGTTGTCGATAGTCAATACACATTCTCAATGAGCCATCTTTTGTACGCACAAATAACACCAGTGCTCCCCAAGGGGACATACTAGGCCTTATGAATCCTTTTTCTAGAAATTCTTTTAATTGCTCTTTAAACTCCCGTAATTCTGTCGGGGCCATTCTATATGGAGGAATTGAGATTGGTTGAGTGCCTGGAACACATCAATACCAAACTCCACTCCTCATTCTAGAGGTAAGCCTGTAAGGTCTTCAGGAAATACATTGGGAAATTCATTTACCACTAGAATAGTTTGAAGAGTTGGTGGCTCCGCATCTGTATCTTTCACTCTAACTAGATAATATATGTACACCTTAGAAATCATCATTTTTTCCTTAAAATAAGAAGTAAATTTACTTCTTGGCGCGCCAATGTTACCCCTCCATTCAAGGACTGCCTCCCTTGGAAAATAGAAATACACCCTCTTTGTTTGGAAATCTACTGTGGCATAACAAGAAGCCAACCAATCCATAGCCATTATAACATCAAAATCTACCATTTCTAACTTAACAAGGTCAGCCATTGTATTACGACCACAAATAGTTATTATACAATTTTGATACACTATCCTAACTATAATAGATTCACCAACTGACGTAGATACTTCAAATGGCTTAACCAGTAATTCTGGTGTTCTTTTAAACTTTCCAGCAACCAATGGAGTGACATATGGTAATGTAGAACCCAAATCAATTAATGCATATACATTATGTGAAAATATGGACAATGTACCTATAACCACATCCGGAGAAGCCTCTAAATTTTGTTGATCCTCTAGAGCATACATACGATTTTGAACTCCACTAGAGCTAGTTTCTCCTTTAGCATCTCTACCATGACCTATAGGTTATACACACCTTCCTGGAGAAGGCACTGATGATGATGATGCAACGGCTGATCGAGTAGGTCGTGCCATACCACCCATGACCCTGTGTGGGTATTCTCTTATCATATGCCCCTATGTACCACACCAAAAGCAATCATCTATCCCAAACTTAAATACACCTAAATAAAGCTTTATATATTGTTTACATGGCTGCCGAGGGGGTCTTAATTGGCTCATACTCCCGTGATCTTGATACCCCGCTGTTCGTGAACTCTGACTCTCATTTCTTTGCCTAAACTGGTTGCCTTTAAACCCCTGAAAATGTAGTGGAGCACCAGCTGCAGAATAAGAAGATAATGACCTAGGCGGTCTATTAGAAAACTAAGGCCTAAACTCTTCTTGGGATGCCATAAACTACCTCGTAGATCTGGCACTCTTGGAATACCTAATTTCTAATTCATATGTTCTTCTTCTTTGCCTCTGATCCTCTATTTTTTGTTCAAAAGCTTGTATCCTTGCTATGTCTATGTCTTTGTTCAAAGCAACAATAGTACTATCTCTAACCAGATATGGATCCAATCTATCCACATATCAATGAACTCTATCATCCATAATAGCCACTACATTAGAAGCATACCTAGCCAAAGATTTAAACCAGAGGCTGTAGTTCCTCACGCTCATATTCTCTTGACGAAGATTCAGGAACTGATCCGCACGGGCTTCTCGAATCTCAAATGGAAGATAATGATAAAAAAATTCCTCTTTGAACTCATTCTAAGAAGCTAAAGGTGCATCGATACCCCTAGATTGTTTCCAGTCTTCATACTAAAATATAGCCCCCCCTTTGAATCTATATGTTGCTAGCTCAACTGTCTCTTTACCTGAGACATGCATGGCATATAGAGCCCTTTGGATTTGATCAATAAAGTCCTAAGAGTCTTCATTAATATCTGATCCGGTGGATGTAGGAGGATCAAGCTTAAGGAAATCCTGTGTCTGTAGGCTAGCTGCCCTATCTGCACCACTAGAACCTGTGGTTGGAATAGTTTGTCCTTGAACTTGTCCAGTATTTATACGAGACAACAATTGCACCACATTACTTAGATCTTGATCAGTAGCATTAATAGGTGGTTCTAAGGATACGGTTCTTCTCCTCCTTAGCTCTTCTGGAGATGAAGGAGTAGAAGAAGTTTGTGATACAAACTCAGCTTGAGCCTCACTTTGATTAGATTGTCTAGATGGTGACTTATTAGTCCCTTCTCTGGAAGCCATGTCTACTTGTTTACCTATATTCTTACTCCTTGTAATCGGCATCTTTACTATAATAAAAAAAAAGCAGATTTAGTGGTTAAATATCACTTCACCTACGACTTGGGCTCTATAGCATGATCTAAGATGTGAAAAAAAGAAACAACACCTAAATTTCCATAGCCTCTTGTTTATAGATATGGTGCACAACACACCCATAAGCAAGACTCTACATAGACACGGCTTTGTAGACTCCCTAGGACGACCTGCTCAGATACCACTTTCGTCACATCTCAAATCCTATTGGGGAGGACAGGCACCCATAGCCGTAAAGTCATGAGAGAACCAATCCATAACCTTTACTTCTCATGCATGTAACCATGACAACTAAAGGTTCTGAAAAACATGACATATGCCACGTTGAGAATAAGTACGTAGGCAAGTACAAAATTATATATACAACACTTGGCCGTTGGGGCCACTGCACTAAAAGATAAGACACTACCATATTTAACTTTACATTAGTCTACAAAGCCTCTAAAAGATATATAGACTTAGTTAGGGTTGGGACAAACCCATGCCCTACTCTTGACTACTGCATAATACCAAAGTATATGGAACATACGAGGAAAGCACCAAATCAACCTGGAGCTCACCAATGGTCACTGAATAGCCTATGCTCCAACTAGAGAGGTGAATTAGCTGAAGCACCTGTGCCTGCAACATAAAATACAGGTCCTCCATAAGATACGTCAGTACAAAATATGTACTGAATATGTAAGGCTGAAGGTAACAACACATGATATAAGAGCTCAGCAGAATTTAGATAAGAGTGTATAAGTAATACTATTAGACCACCTTTATATATACTTGTGGGACTACGTACATTATATTCTTTTCTTCATTTTTACTTTTCTTACTTCATAATCTTTGTAATCCATATAATGCAAATGACCAGGTGATTAGTGGTAAATAGATAAATCGGCATCGGCCCATGCTAGGCTTATTCCCCTGAGCTGCCACCCATATATGATCATTGGGATCAGCCCATGCTAGGCTTTTTCCCCTGAGCTGCCACCCACATATAAAGTTATCGAGATCAGCCCATGCTAGGCTTATACCCCTGAGCTTCCACTTGTTTTACAAATTGTGTTACATAGTTTATTTAGCCTTTGAGATTGTTACTTTGGTGGTCATAATATTATGGTACCTTAAAACAACAATCTTCCAATAAGAGACATGTAAATGGGAACAAAATGCACTAACAATGAGGTGGGGAGCTGCTGGCATACAAATGAAGTATTCAGGAGCTGAAAATAACACATGGGTCTTATTTGAGTAAATGGAGAACTCTGATGTTTTCTAGTGAAAATAGCCATCCAGGCTTAAAATAAGCATGTACTGAGATGTTTTAACACGTTAGAGAGTGGGAACAAGGTCATTGTCTACATGGGATGTAATACGCTGCTATTTTGTATCACTTGTTTATAGGATAACCTTGGAAGCTTACTTGATGGAACAAATGTCCGATTTCATGCCAAAGAGTACAAAATAGTGTATGGATTACATACCTAGATATATAACTCCGAAACAAACCAAACTTGACATCCCGCCTTTTAGATTACTTATCTACAATAGAATATATGGTAAACTAATATTAGCAACCAACCAACATATTTACGCTATTTAACTTCACCAAAATAGTAACCGGGCAGTAAGCCCTTAATCTATCAATCAAGGGTGTTATTTAACCATTTTCTCCTCTAATTACACCCACATACCATACATGTTCTTATAAGATTCACCGAAACCACCTTGTCTTCATTACACTCTCCAAACAATACACAAAATAGATTGGGCAGTAACCAAAAGCAATAATTAGTTCGGTAATGTACCGCCACACCTTTTTTCTATATTTCACTAAACTAGCCATACCATTCTCCAACATCAACCTGGCATCCTATAACATATACATACAAAATAGTCCACAAAACAGCCCCAAATACCTTTTATTGTAGAAATCAATTATAGAACTCATTATCTCTTGAGTTCTCAATAACAACACATCCATAACCCTCTCTCAAATTCATTTAAAAGGATAACAAAATGGAGAAGTCACGTTACCTCAATTCTACAACTTATTCTTTTAATTTGAACTCCTCAAGAACTTCAACTTTCAGTTTTCTTCACACTTTTAACTAAAGAAGAAAAGAGATCTCTTAATAACAAAGAAAAAAGTGAGCAAGTAGCTTGTTCTATATTCTTCCATGAATTAATAATTACGCACTTATAACATGTTTTCCCAATCTTCCATTTGATAATTAAGCTAAACCATAAGCGTTTTCACTTACCTTGGGCTGTAAAGGTTGGGGTTTCTCCAAGAACCCTAAAAGGAAATATAGGGCTGCTCCTAGTTTCTTTAAAGAAAGTAGAGAGATTTTGTGAAGTATAAACTTTTTGTGAATTAAGAATGAGGGAAAATGGCTAGAAACTTGCCCTTATAAAGGCCCTATTTTTTTCCATCCACTTAGTTGCATTTTGGACCCCAAATTTGATCAAATTGGTCTAAGTAGGTGATGCACCTACTTAAGGAGTTCAAGCTGCTCAAAATGTCAAAGAAGGTGATGTACCTACTTGCTTAATTTCTTAGTTAGGATAAATAATATTTGGGCCTTGGAAGATTTTTGAGTTGGGCCATTTATCCATTTTCTTCCTCTTTTATTCAATTTCGGCCCAAATGAGTACATTCGTATAGGCCCAAATCTGGTCCATAGCCATGGGTCCATTAGTTTGGTCCAAATACCTATGTAGGTGACTCACCTACTAGATTTATTAAGTCAAGAAAGTACCTCAATATTCTATTCCAGTTCCATCTCCTAATCCCTGTAATCTAACTTAAAACTTGTACACACTTGGTCACTTCAAACTTTAGATTCAAATACCAACTTATGATTCCAAGTTAAGTAGTTGTATCAATGTTAATTTGATTGCGTCATATTAAAACGTATCGGCAGTATCTAGAACTCCATCTATACAATCAATACTCTCATAATAAATCTCTTTCATTGCCTACACCACAAGGCTATAGCAAGTTCCATATAAATAGAACAAGTGCATGCAAAATATGGGGTGTTAATATTAGAATAATTGTCCAACCAAAACAAGTTCATTCCTATGTTTGATATCCCTATTATCACATAGTACCTATATATTATACTTACTTATTATTGCTCCAATCCAGCATCTTGGACTTTCTCTTTGTATTTCAACAAATTAGGGTACATAGATTTCATCGCTTCCTCAGCTTCCCATGTTATCTCTTTTACTTGTTGGTTTCTCCAAAGTACTTTAACATAAACTATTTTTTATTCCTTAACTTCTCAACTTGTCGATCTAGGATAGCAATAGGTATTTCTTCGTAGGTGATATCTTTTGTAACTTGTACATCTTCAGTAGGAGTAATATAAGATGGATCTCCTATGCACTTTTGAAGCATTGAAACATGAAATACTGGATGAACTAGTGAGAGCTCTTGGGGTAGCTCTAATTCATAAGTGACTTGGCCAAACCTCCGAGTAATCTTATATGATCTGATATAACGTGGACTTAGTTTTTCTTTCTTACCAAATCTCATAACCCCCTTCATTGGTGACACCTTCAAGAACACCCAATCACCTATTGCAAACTCTAACCCCCTTCTTCTAACTTCTGTATATGACTTGTGTTGACTTTGGTCTATCTCTAGCATCTGTTGGATCACTTTAACCTTTTCCATAGCTTAATGAACAAGATCTGGTCCAAACAGTATTTGCTAAGGTAGTAGTTAAGTTTGCTAAGAAGCAGATATTCACAAGGTTTGGAACTCCTAGAGCTATTATTTATGAAGGTGGTTCATACTTCATCAATAATTGGTTCATAAATTTATTGGCTAAGTATGGGGAAGGACACAAGGTTTCCATAGCCTATCATCCCCAAAATAGTGTCCAAGTTGAGTCTCAAGTCATAAAGTAAAGCAGATACCGTAGAATATAGTGAATGCACAATCTGAGGATTGGTCACTAAAACTTGATGATGCATTATGGGCAAATAAGACAACATACAACACACTCTTTGGGATATCACTTTATAGGTTAGTATTTGGGAAAGAGTTTCATTTGTTGATTGAGTTAGAACATCAAGTATATTAGGTTTTTAAAAAGTTAAACTTGATGTTGAGTTAGTGGGCCATAAACAAATGCTATAGTTACACTATTTTGAGGAATTTAATTATATGCCTACGAAAATGTAAATCTCTATAAGAAGAAGACCAAAAGGTTGCATGACAAACATATTGTGTGTTACTTATTTGAGCCTGGACTGAGGGTGTTGGTGTTCAATTTGAAGTTGAAGTTGTTTCCTGGTAAACTGAAGTCCAAGTGGTATGGCCTTTTTGAAGTGGTGAAGACGAATGCCTATAGGGCTATTGAACTGATTGACAAAGAAAAAGGTAAGACGTTTTAAGTGAGTGGACAAAGAATTAAACATTATTAGGGTGAAGAAAAGGATCACCAGAGGATATAGATGGGACTTTCAGACGAGTTATTATAAGTTAGTTGTGGAGCGATGTTAAATCAGGTGCTATAGAAGGAAACCCATGCCTAAAATGTAATAGCATAAGAATTTTAGTTAAAATATAAAAAAAATGAGAAAAAAAATACAAAAATATAATTTGTACCGCAACCAAAACTTTGGCACTTGGTGGGAGGCAACCCAATTTTTTAGCCATTTTTGTTGTTTTTCTGGTATGTTTCAGGTAGGAAATGATTCAGGAACATTGAAAAGGATGAATAAAACTGAAAATTACACTAATAAAAAGTCCAGTTGGGTAATATAGGGTCAGCGCCATGGATCCTAATCTGTTAATCAAGCCCCGCACCACAGGGCAACTCATGCAAACTCACTGGAAAGGTTTGGTGCTGGGCTTTTAGCCACAAAGCTTGACTCCTGTGCTAAAGCCCATCCCACACCCAACCCCACTTGCCCAATAATCTTATTTTGACTAGGTCAAACCTGATTCGATCCACCCCTATTTAAAATCCTTACCTGAAAAGCCTTATTTTTTTAACACTAAGCACCGCACAACACTCTTGTCTCACTCTAACACCCTCTTCTCTCTCTAAGCTCATGATGCACCACCCCAAACCTGAATTTCTCTTGTTTTTCACTCTAATTCCAAGAACAAGGTACATTTTTATAGGGTTTTTTAGCCTTGTATGGTTGAATAAAGCTTAAAAATTTTGAGTTTTATCTAGTGAACATAATATAATCCAAATTATGTTCATTGAATTTCTTAAATTAGTGATTCATGGTGGTTAATTCTCTATTGAACTTTGTAAACATGGGTTGGAATTATATTTTTTGTTTTTGTAATGGTGGGTTATATGGAATTTCACATGGGTTTGTTGTTCTTTAAATGATGAGAGTGAAATTCACATGTGTTTGTTTTTATTTCACTTCATTGGGTATAAATCATAGGTTTTAACTTAATGTTTGAATTTTTCTTGTGACCAAACCATATCTCTTAGGGTGTTGATACTTGAATTAAAGGTTAACTTTTTAAACTTGTTGACTTTTGGTTATGGGTTGAATTTTGGTACTCTAGTTGGCTCAAATTATATGTACATTGTATATATGGTAGTGTGAACTAATTGTAAAGATATGGTGATAGACAAATTTTTTTTGTTCATTACAGTTCTTGGAAGTGAATTATTCATGATGTATGTGGTGTCATATTAAGCTCAAGTAGTGACATTATTTCTAATGAAACAAAGTTGAATATCTATCATATGTCTCATAGCGTGGAAAGTAATATGAGAATGTACTTAAAAGATGAAGTTTGTACACTATTCAATGATAGTTAGTAATGAAGGTATGAGCACCCGAATGCTGAGACTAGTTGGAGTTGGATAATAAATTAAGTATGGGCTGGTTTTGACCACCCTTAGGCTTGATTGTGGTTAGCCATTTGGGGCTACACTAATACTTTATATCTGCACAGTACGGAAGGTATTATGTCACCTAAGGTTAGAAAAGTTAAATAAGTAGCATATGAATCTAGCCAAGGACAAAAAAGGGTCCATAATGTCTAGGCCACACTTCCCATAAGTCTGTGTGTTCCTAGGATTATAATGGGTTAAAATCTTTTGACAAAAAGGCCAAAAAAGGTACACGGATAATGATATGGAGAAATATATGTCGATGGAGAAAATTGATAGGGATATATTGAAAGTAAAATACCCCGGCCTTGTGAGACAGATTGAGCAGCTGGGGATGGTCTTATCTTTAATGATTAGGTGGATTGTAACTTTGACATGGTACATAAGTTTCATGCAAATTGGTTCCCCAAGAAAACGGGAAATTATGTTCAAGTTCATGGCTAGAATTTGTATTTTGATTTAGTTTCCTTAAATATTTTTTTGGGAACACCACATGTTGATCATGAAGGAATGAGGGAATTGTTCAGTCAACCACCCTACTGTGACATTCATCACACCATTTGCAATTCTAGGTCTATGTCAAGGTGGATAAGAAATAAGGACAAGAGATATCAAAGAACTTTCCTTATGCATGCTTGAACAAAGAAGCAAGAGTCTGGTTGAGAATTTTTTATGCCTGGCTAATTTCAGTCTCCTATTTATCCAATATCACTCATGATTGGATAATTTTAGTTTATGCTCTTATGACTAACAAAGCTATTAATATGGATGCAGTTTTGCAGTCTATCTTGAGAAAGGCAAGATCAAAAAGTAGCTATAGGTACAACTTTGGAGGTTAATGACATAGTTTTTGAAGAAGCATGGCGTGGAAGAAGACCCTTCAAATTAAAAGCTTCCTCAAAGTTTGAGAAGTATTGATATTTCACGGGTGAAGGAGCTCGAGTCAGATTTTGGGCCCTCTTTATTGTATGCTAAAAGAAATGCTCTGATTACAGTATGACTAGTCACATATTTGGAAAGAAACACCTAACTATGATGTGTGGAGGTTGATTCCCTATAAAGGCAAAGTTGAATAAGCTTAAGGAAGACTACTCACTGAGCGATCATGAGAAGATTATGTGCCACTTTTTTCCTAACTTTCAAAAGCCACTAGATGATGTGCCTATGGATAAGGATAAGAGGAGAGTTGATTTTGATATAGACTCAGAGTCTGAGTCTGAGGCTGATGATGATGAGTACGAGGAGGAGTAAAGCCCTGGGAGTTCCTTTTCCCAATCTTTTCTTTGCTCTTATATTTTGTTTGCATTGGGACAATGTTTATTCTTAAATGTGGGATGAGGGAAAGGCTTCTTATAAGTTTCATGTATTACACACTTATCTTTTATTTTGTTTCATGGTTATGTACTTTATTTTGATAGATATTATGGTGATTTGATGACATTTGGATTATGATTTGTAATAGTTAGTAATTTTAGTTATGAATTAGTATGTTTAGTTGTTTTGTTTTGGGTTCCTCGACTTTGTTTTTGATTATTTTTCCAAGGATATTCCCTTTGAACCAATTAGGATTAATTGGTATATTTGTAGGGGGCAAATTTTTATGAGTAAATTACAAGTCATAGTTTAAATGCTTTTCTATATGATGGATGGATGACGACCATCTTAAGAAAAAATTAGTCACAAGTAGTGAGTAGAACTGCACCCCGTTCACCAATTAGATGCTAAGTGCTTTTGTTAGGCCACATGACAATATAGTGCAAGTTGATTTAAATTGAAAGCATCCGCTAATTAGTTGAATGGCTATTTCTGAGACCCTTAGACTCATTTATACAACTCCTTTCTTATGTTATCTTGATTTTGAATTCTTGTTATTGCTTGATTCAGGATCTATAAGGATCCGTCTTGATTTGAACATGTGTCATGTGTGTGTGAGGTTTAGTTTTATTCTATCTTTGAATGAGGGTGTCTACAACTTGTTTGGTGTGTCTGCAAAATGAAATAAAGACATTGAGTTTAGGAGGTGATAGGGACATTTCTATGATAGCCATGTTTGATACCTTATTTTATTTACCTATAAAACATGATCTTAGTTAGCCATGTTCAGCCTTTAGCCTATTTCATGGTATCCTCATATGTAGCTTATTCGTTTTCCTTCAAATGAGCATTATTTGATAAAAAAAAACTCCTCAACACTATTGGTGTGTTGAAAAAGGTTTTTGTGTTGTTGGCGGGGAGTAGTGTACTGAAAAAAATGTTGATTAAAAGAAGTTAATCATTTGTTGATAGCAAACAATCCCTGCTAAAAATGTATAAGCTAGTTGATGTCACCCAAACTATACCCTCCAAGAAGATACAATGTGGTCACTATCAAATAATAGTAATCCAATAGAGGTTGGGGTTGAACCCCTAGGGAATTGGTCGAATATCTCTCATGAACTTGCTAAACTAGTCGGACAATGCAGAAAAGTAAATGGGGGGGAAGTGTAGTAAACAATAAAAGAGTAACAAGCTTGAGTGTTGATGGTTGTAATCAATCTGAGATAAAAACTAGGACTGTATTCCCCCTGGCTTCCTTAATCTGTAGGCTTATCATGCTCAATTCGACTATCTCAATGCTCAACATGCAAAATTTAAAAGGATAGGTATCACAAATCATTTTTGCGAATGCCTTGATAAATTTCACTCTTCACCTTGTGAGTCTCAGATTGCCGCCTTTCTAATCCTTGTCTTTGATCCAAGTTTAACTATAACCTTGTAACTATCAAGTTAATTAGACTAGGGTTGGTAGCCTCGAATCACTATTGTAACATTTTTTAACAATATTGACCTCTCTTGTGAAGACGATCATGAATATAGGAAAGTCCTTAACTTCTATAATAGTTAAGGAAGGAAGCAATCCAAAGAACATCATAATACATGCATAAGAACTAATTTAGAAGAACCTCACACTTTCCCTACCTAGTTATTCCACCAGGGTTCCCATAACCCTAGCTAAGAGATTTATCCCTCATAGTTGCAAGAAAATCCATGGAATTCATAAAAGAAAGCATAGAAATAAAGTCAAGACTCGAACCAAGACCTGGCCGTGATGGGTATCTCAAGTCTAACAAAAACCGGAGACCACCCCTACACCTAGCCAAACAGAACGCAATACCCCATACAACGGATGAATTCCAATTATATAACAAGATATCATAAGATAAGCTCAAAGAATTTAAGACATGTCTATAACCAATAATCAATGACCGTCCAAAAACAACCAACCAACATCACCAAAGTCCACAGTAATCCATAAAGCCTTCTAACAAAATCGAAATCAACAAAGTGTTGGGACATGCCACCGACCCTAATAATAATATTGGCAATGTTAATGATAATGTGAACTCTCAATTCTATTCAATGAATGGAAACTGATGAAATATCTAAGTCTTTCAGCGAATGGAAGTTGTCTACTTCACCGCCAACAATTGACGAACTAAGCCGATCCACCTAACACTATACAGAAAAAGTAAAAGTATCACCGGTGCCTACATTACATGGGGATACAACATCCATAGACGGTTAGTGGGTTGGGTAATAGCATGTAACTCAGGGATAGGGTATAAAATAAGCCAAGTCAAATCCAATTCAAAACCATGTGAACATCATAATATGCATGCATAAATAATATGTAAGGAAAGGGAACAAGGCTTAGAATGCTCTTTAAAACTTTAGCCTGGATTATGTAGCTCAACTGTCATACATAAGAAGGAACCCATGGGCTATATGGGTCTAGCTCTTCCCAAGATGGAAGGGCCCCAGTGTGTGTAGTAGCCGCATGAACCAGAGGATGTACATATACACCATGGGGGACTCGAACCTCCCGGCATACCAAGGTGATTTAAGAACCCAATCATGTAATATAATATGGGGGACTCGAACCTCCCAATCATATAATTAGGGGGACTCAAACCACCCGGTCATTTATAACCCCGCGTCGATAACTGTGGTTTCCAATGTTGGTCCCTCAGGATCTCCACTTTTATGACTCAACTACACAACCCTCATTAAAGCCTAATTAAAACATTTATCACACATTCCCATTCATTGGACCATAATACACATTTAGGCATAACCTGTTGGTATCGTCATACCAACTACACTTGCAAGGTGACGTCAACGTGCCATCAAAATTCCATTAGCTTGGGAAAATGACTCACTTTATTCATTAATTCAAAACACATGTTTCAATAACCTCTTTATATCATGTGATTGTTCCAAAAATAGTTTAATGCAATTTTACTCGTACTCAAAACCACTTTCAAAAAATTTGGGTTGGGGTTACTACCAATTCAATTGTCAATATTCACAAAATTTGGGGAAATCACTATTCCCTAGTTTATTCACCATGCCCATGCATCAAATTGATTTCAAAACCACCATTTACAACATAAACAATGCATGTGTAAACATGAAACATCACATAAACAATAATTATTCAAAACCCTCAACCCTTGTTTAAAACCTAAATTCAAAACCATCCAATTAAACCATTCAAATACATAATTTTCGTAAATTGGGGATTAGGCAAGAGTAACATGCCTGAAACACCAAGTTTTATGGAGAGAAATAAAACCCTGAGCCCTTGGATGACCATATTCTTAGAAACCCTATGTATCTTGCTTAAGGGAATTTCAAAGAGTTTAAGAGAGTGTTTTGATTGGGAATAATATGTTAATGAAGTCCCAAAGAGGGTTTTAAGTCGTGGGGTCTAAGTGGGGAAAGAGGGAAATTTCCAGGATGCCCTTAATTAAAATATTGGAAATCGATGCCCACTCACTATAGGTGATCTCACGACTCGTAGGGTCACCCTACGACTCATTCAGTTCAGTCGTAGTCTAGATAGTGTCCAGAGCCACCCCATAGTGTTCTAGTTATGAGTCAAACAATACAACTCATATCCAGTCCTAACGACTTGTAACAAGCTAGTCGTAGTCTCAACAGGAACCTAGGTTAGTACATTAGTTTCCCTATAAATGGAACACTATGACTCGTTGGGAGCCTCTCGTACTCAGAACAGAGAACTTAGCCACACACACTAGTCAGTATATGATTTGAGTCCTTACAACTTGTATTGACACCCTATGACTCGTAGGGTGAGTTGTAATAAGGACAGTAAGGATAAAATTTCAGAAATTTTCAAGGGACAAAAATTTGGGTTGTTACATTCTCCCCCCATAGGATCATTCATCCCTGAATGACTAGACAAAACATTTATTAGCACGATTTGACACCGAGTACACTGAGTAGGATCATTCATCCTTGAATGATGATACCAGGCATTCATTAGCATGATTTGACACCGAGTACACCTACACTTACCTTAAGCAATACAGAAAATAAGGATATCAAGGAAATCACAATTTCCTTTAACAAAGTTAGAAAATAAAGATGTTAAGGAATACTCATACCTCAAGCACGATTATCTGAAGTGAAAACAAGAATGGGTACTTGGACTTCATGTCCTCTTAGGATTCTCAAGTAGCTTCTTCATACTTTTGGTTCCTCCATAGAATCTTTACCAAAGCCACATCCTTTGTTAGCAACCGACAAACTTGCCGATCAAAAATTTCAATTGAGACCTCCTCATAAGAGAAAGAATCAAGGACATCAACACTATGCTAAGGAACGACCAAAGAAGGATCTCCCACTCACTTCTATAACATTGACACATGGAAGACCGGATGAATGTAACCCAAAATCAAAGGCAATTCCAACTCATAAGCCACTTTCCCAACTCTTCTCAAAACATGATACGACATAATATAATAAGGACTAAACTTCCTCTTATTTCCAAACCACATCACTCCCTTCATGGGAGACATCTTCAAGAATACCAAATCTTCCATATTAAACTCTAAGTCCCTTCGCTCACATCTGCATAGGACTTTTGGTGACTTTGGGCAGTTTTAAGCCAATCCCAAATCACCTTCACCTTCTCCATTGCTTGGTGAACCAAGTTCGGACCATATAACTTATTCTCAAAACCTCAAACCACCCAATAGGAAACCTACACCTCTGACCGTAAAAAGCCTCAAATGGAGCTATTTCAATAATCTAATGATAACTTTTATTATAAGCAAATTCTATGAGAGGCAAATAGTCGACCCAACTACCACCAAATATCAACCACACAAGACCTTAGTATATCCTTCAACGTCTAAATCATATTTTTCATTTGTCCATAGTGGAAAGCGGTGCTAAGGTTCACCTTAGTCCCTAAACCTCTCTAGAAGAAATGCGAAAGTGAGACAAAAACTACGTACCTCGATCATAAATGATGGAAACTAGAGTAGCATGTAGCTTAACTATGTTTTCAATAAATATCTTGGTATAATCCCTGAAAGAGAAATTACTCTTCACCATAAAAAAATTGAGGAAACTTAGTCATCCTATCCACAACGACCCAAAATGAATCCAACTGACCACGGGACCATGGTAGATCGGTAACAAAATCCATATTAACCACTTCCCATTTCCACACGGGCAACTCAATCTCTTGAGAAAAAACACCAAGCCTCAAGTGCTCAACCTTCACTTGGTTACACACCATGCACTTAGCCACAAAATTCGTCACATCTCTCTTCATGTTATTCCACTATTAGATATCTTTCAAATCATCGTACATCTTTGTCAAAACAGGAAGAACAATGTACCTATACTCATGATCTTTAGCCAAAATCCTCTTTCGCAGCCCATCAATATCTGGAACACATAACCTGCCTTGGTACCTCAAGATACCATCACCATCAATCTTGAAAGCCATCACCTTCTGGTGACCCACATTATTCTTGATCCGCAACAAGACAGAGGCTAAGATTTTTTTCTTCTTCACCTTAATACCAAGAGATGACTTTGCCACCTCTTGTAGAATCACACCACCATCCTCAGAGTTCAAGAGACAAAGTCAAAAATTAGCTAAATAATGAATATCCATCACCAGTCCTCCCATACAACTTTACATTCTCTTGGAGGTACAACATCGCATAATGCTCAGTTGAAAAGTTAGTCCTCTCTGGAAAGAAGTGAGCATACTATTTCATTCTACCCACAATGACCCAAACAAAATCAAATTAGTTATGAGACTAAGGAAGACAAGTAACGAAATCTATGTTGCCCACTTTTCATTTCCATTCTGGCAATTTAATTTCTTTGTACAAACCTCCTGGCCTCATGTGCTCAACTTTCACTTATTGATACACCATACACTTGGCCACAAAATCTACCACATCCCTCTTCATACCATTCCATCAATAGATCTCCTTGAGGTCCCGATATATTTTTGTCAAATTGAGATGTACAGCATAACGCAAATCCTCAGCCAATATCCTTTCTTACAAATCATCGATATTGGGAACACATAACCTTTCATGGTACCAAAAAGTACCATCACCACAAATCTCAAAAGCCATCACCTTCTTCCCACCACCATAACCCTTGATCCTCAATAAGATAGGATCTAATATCTGCTTCTCTTTATTCTCAGTGCTAAGAGACGATTTTGCCACTTTATTAATGAACACACCAACAACCTCAGAGCCCAAGAGGCAAACTCCAAGGTTAGACAAATGATGAATGTCCTTCACCAACTCCCATTTTTTCTTATCCACATAAGCTAGACTCCCCATGGATAACCTGCTAAGAGCATCAACAACCACATTAGCATTACCTAGGTAGTAGTGAAGAATCGTGTCATAGTCCTTGAGAAGCTCAAGCCACCTCTTCTGCTCGAGTTTAAGTTATTTTTGAGTTAACACATACTACAGGCTCTTATGATTAGAAAAAATATCCATATGCACCCTAAACAAATAGTGTTGCTAGATTTTCAGTGCAAATACCACAACTAATAACTCCAAATCATGAGTATGATAATTCCTCTCATGAACCTTCAAATGCCTAGAAGCGTAAGCTACCACCTTACTATACTACATAAAAACACAGCTAAGTCCCACACGAGATATATCACAGTAAACCACAAACCCATATATCCCTTCAGAAAAAGTCAAAACTAGAGCCGCAGTTATCTTATCTTTCAACTTCTCGAAACTACCCTCACAAGAATTAGACCAGGATAACTTTACCTTCTTTTGAGTCAACTTAGTTAATGGGGCAGCTATAGTTAAAAATATTTATACAAACCTCCTCAGTAATGAGCTAAACTAAAGAAGCTCCAAATATTGGTTGGAGTTGTGGGTCTAGACCACTTATTAACAACTGCAACCTTCTACGGATCCACCATGATCCCCTCACTAGAAATAATATGACCCCAAAAAGTGACAGCGTTCAACCAAAATTCACATTTTAAAAACTTGGCATACAACTGTTGTTCTTTCAGGGTTTACAACACAACACGAAGGTGATTGGCATGATCCACCTCACTCTTAGAGTACACCAAAATATCTTGTGAACACACTAAATCCAAAAACTAGTGGAAAACCCTATACATCAAATCAATAAATGTCGTCGAGGAATTGGTCAACCCAAAAGACATGACCAAAAACTTAAAGTTACCATATCAGGTATGGAAATCGGTCTTAGGGATATACACCTCGCTAATCTTAAGTTAATGATACCCAGACCGAAGATTAATTTTTTAAGAAAAACTTAGCACCCTTCAACTGATCAAACAAATCATCTAACCTTGGAAGAGGATACTTGTTCTTTACCGTCACCTTATTCAACTGCCTATAGTCAATGCACATTTGAAGGGAACCATCCTTCTTATGCATGAATAAAACTGGTGCACCCCACAGGGACACACTAGGAAGGATAAAACCCTTATCTAAGAGATCCTTTAATTGCTCTTTTAACTAAACCGCAGCCATTCTATATGGAGGAATAGAAATCGAACGAGTGTCCATAATAAGATCAATCCCAAACTTAATCTCCCTATCCCAAGGAACACCAGGAATATCATCGGCGAATACCTTAAGAAATTCATTCACCACTTGAATGAAATGCAAGGAAGGACCCTCCAAGTAAGAATATTTAAAGTGGACCAAGTGATAGAGACACCCCTTGGAGATTAATCTCTGAGATCTATCATATAATATAATTTTTCCCTTAGGAGCTAGGGAATCACCCTTCCATTCAATAATCGGCTCACTAGGGAACTTAAAGGCAACCTTATGGGTTCGACAGTCTAATGATATATTGCACGAGTGTAACTAATCCATCTCCAGAATAACATCATAATCCACCATATCTAGTTCAAAAAGATCCATAAAGTCTCTCTACTACCAAAACATACCACACACCCCTATAGACTCTTTTAGCAATCACAAAGTCACCTACTGAGGTAGAAATAGAAAAAAGGGTCTGAAACACACTCTGTACTAAAACCAAAATGCACAGCAAAAAATAGGTCAAATAAGAGAGAGAACTCCGGATTAAGTAAATAATACACATCATGAGAAAAGATTTGTAACATACCACTCACGATATTAGGGGATGCCTTGGACTCCTGTCGGGTAGTGAGAGCATAAAGATAGTTCCAAACAGTGTCGAAACTAGATGGATCACCCTTTGGTGTTGGCTGAGGAAGAAACAACCAAAACTTGATTTTCCCAGAGGCAACCTTACCAACAGGACAGTTTCTAAGCATATGGACCAGCCAACCACAATTGAATTACATGTCCTTACCTTATCATAGAAACCTTGTGAAAATGACCACAGAATCTATAAGGAGGATATAGCTGAGCTAACTGAGCCCACTAGCTTGATATTGGGCACCCTGTTCCCTAGAGATGTCACCACCGTAGAATTGCCTATCACCCGACGACTTTGGGTAAGGAGCATTAGCCATCAAGTAGGATCTAAAATTTCCCCACTTCTTCTTGGGCCACTTACCACTATCCCTGTCACTCTGTTGTTGGCCACCACCCTGCTCAGAGAACCTAAACTTCTTGCCCTACCTTTCTACTATTTTAACTAGCTTCTTCTCTTCCCCTATCTATTGCACGTAAACAACCAACCTAGAGACATCCATGTCTTTTATAAGCTAGGTGGCCTTACTTTCAAGGATCATCTCATAATACTGTCTCAAAGTGAACTTTCTTCTTTGGGCCCTTATATCAGACACTATTTTCAGAGCATACCGGGACAAGTATTGAAACTTCAAGGTATACTCCTTGACTGACATCTTACCCTGCCTCAAATTAAAAAACTCTTCCATATTGGCTTCCATTAACTTCTGAGGAAAGAAGTGGTCCAGAAAAGTATTGGAGAAATCCTCCTATAGAGAAGACTCTTTATCATCGCCCCTTACCCGATCCTACTCTTCTTACTATTGGTATGCCATATCCTTACGCTGATAGGCAGCAAAATATACCTCTTCCATATTCATGGCATGCATAACCCTAAAAATATTTTCCATCTTATCTAGAAAACCCTGAGGATCCTCCTCTACCTTAACACTAGTAAAGGTAAGAGGGTTCAACCTTATGAATTGGAAAACCCTTGTGGCCTTATAAGATGGAGTAACCTATTTACCCCGCTCAACCTGTGAAGCTACCAAGTGAGAAATCATATGAATCGAATAGCGAAACTCAACATTTGTCACGTCACCAGAGGCGGACTAGAGGGAACCAGTAGAATTCCAGAACAATTAGGAACTGGACCCCTAGAGTGTGTATAGATCCTATGAGTAGAGCATGTCCCATCCACATTGTCCCTAGTTAGGATATAAGAATTTTTGTAAACTTCAGATCGTCGAGGCATGATCTAAAAAGCAAACAAATGAGAATTAAAGAAGATTCCAAGACTTAGACTCCATGCGTGAAAATAGAACACTAGAAAGAGAAGCATTCCAAAATGTCTTGTAGCCTCACCCTTATGAGTGTGGCATGCTACACACCCCTAAAAGAGACTCTACTCGACACGATATTATGGACTCCAAATTGACCATGAACCTAGGGCTATGATAATAATCTATCATAAACTGAACCAACGCCTAGTTTTGTAGGGTGCCTCATGCCCAACCGAGACTAGAGACCACCCCCAATACCCAACCATAACCACCCTACACTCAATGTTGGATGAATTATGAATATATATAACATACCAAAATAGAACAATCATAAATAAAATAGTGTCCAACGGTGTCATTCCCAATACCAATACAAAAGCCAAGGCTGACACCAATACCGACACTGCCTGTACCAACCCATAATAGTACCACAAAGCCTCTATCTAAAAGTAAAACAATACCCAGTCAAGACATGCACCCAACCAAAGCCAAAATAAAAGTCTATGACATGACAAAAGTATGTAGAGAAATCCATAACATAAAATAGAGTCTTTAGGTGTATGGAAGCTCACAACATTAATCCTACACAAGCTAACCCTGAATGCAATCACTAAGCAGAGGAGTAGTATACATGGTTCCTGTATCGCGTGGGGATGCAGTGCCCGAAGATGCGTTAGTGGGTGAACGCTAGCATGCACTTAGGATAAGGATAAAATAATGCAAACATTTGACACCAAGCAAATAACCATATGCAAACAGAACCATACATATATATATATAATCCATGATGAGAAAGTGAACTGGGTTTAGCATGCATTTAAAACTTTAACCTAGGTATGTGTAGCTTAACAATCCTAGAACTACCCCTGATCTATATGGGTCCAGTGTTACCCCTAAATGGGCCCTAGTATGTGTAACTGCATGAACCAAAGATATCATAGAGGTTGGGGATTCCCACGTACCCTACACCCTCCATGATACATACATACAAGAATGATGTAGGGGATTTCTGTATACCCTACAAGTATATGGTTGCCATGACCAATCCTCATGTCGGAAAACAAGAGTTTCCAGTGTTTTTCCATTGGACTCACACCTTCATGGTTAGCTATCACAACCCGCCATTATTGCCCAATTAAAACCATTAGCACATAACCAAACCACCAATTCCCTTGATTATTAACCAAGGCTATAAAAAGTGGTATCGCCATACCGACTATAGCTTGCAAGAAATGTCCTTACCCAATCACTTAGGAGATTCCCATGCACCCATAAGTTCCATTATTAAATTAATCTGGGAATTTTGATGTACCCCACAAGGTGTTAAATCAAAGACATGGCCACCAAGGTCTTACCATTAGCCATTAAAACCATTTAACCAATTTAGTTTCCATTACCAAATTATAAAATGCAATAATTTCAATTAAAGCCATACCATGTGAAAAAATTATTCTTATGGGCATTTTAACCAATATGTTGAGGGCATATAGTTTCCAAAAACAAAACCAAGTACCAATTGACCATTCCCATGCAACCCCATGTTCAAACCACCATTATATTATGAAAACCATAAGTAAAAACATGGAAAAACATAAATCAACCATTAATAACCAAAACCCCCAATATATAATTTTGAAACCAAACAATACCCACAATTAAATCATAAAGCCCATTCATTGAAGCATGAATTTAGTTGAACTAACAATGAGGGAGGAGTAACATGCCCTAGATACCAAAAAAAGATGGAGAGAAACCACTCTTGAAAGCCCTAATTCACCACCTTGAAGGAAACCTTAGCCTTTTCTTAACCAAAGATCTTGAGAGAGAACTAAGAGTGTTTCTAGTGTTTTTGATTTAGAATAATAGGATAAATTATGTCCCAAAAGTATTTTAAGTCATGGGGTCACAAGGAGTTAAGAGGGGAAATATCCAGAATATATAAATTCCCATAGGAGGGTACGACTACACCACCCAAACCATACCCTAACATACGAGTGGTACACGCCACTCTTAACTTAGGTAGCAACTTGGCCTCCAACATTGACCAACATACTACCACAAAGTCAAACTCATACCCAAGCGTACAACAAGTTCCCTAGAATCGTACCTTAGACAAAATAGAATCATCTATGCTAGACATAGGATATCATACAGTTGGCACTTTACATATGGTACCCTAACTCTAATACTGCATATTTTTTGGTCTTTGGAAATCTTACGACTCATCCCTCAAATCGTAAAGACTTTTCTGAGTCGTATGTAGCAAGTCGTACCCATGTTAGAACGGGATGATTTGAGTTCTACTCAAGTTATGAGTTGACCCTAGAAGTCATCAAGTAAGGTATGAGTAGTAAGAAGATAAGTCAAATTGTCGACAGTATAGGTTCCCTAATTTTTGTCCAGCTTATGAGTAGTGGCTACAAGTCGTAGAGACATGTTATGAGTCGTAAGATCTAACTCATACCCTAACTAGTAGATAATAAAAGAATCAAGTATCATGTTTTGATATCTTTATAAGTTACTTGGACTTATATTAGGTCATCAAATAGCACCTAGATCATGAAAAAATCAAAACCTCCCTTAGCGATTAAATTCTTGGGATGTACATAACTATAGTCATCCTCAAACGATCATAAATTTTGTTATACAAAGTATTTTTGAGATCAAGACCCACTAACAGATGTATAATTGAATTATCTTTCTAACGATACCAATTTTGCCTTAATCCAACATTGGGGTAAAATGTTATGGACAAATTACTGAAGCACTGTCAAGCTGTATCACACACTATCTCACATACAGGTTGCCAAGTTTAACTCATACCCAGACCATACGAGTCATATGTTAGACCCGTAAGGACTGCCATGAATTGTCTTTGAAGTTTATTTTAAGGTATTTTTAGTCTTTTACCCTATTATAACTCCCAAGACACGATATTTAACCCTCAAGGGGCATTACTTTGCCTCTATTTCCATCTATTTAACAACATAAACTTCTCATTCCACTCTCAATAACAAGATTAGGGTTACTTCTCAAGATCATCTCCCATATTTCAAGATTCAAATTCATGAATATCAAGAACATCAAGATTAGAGTTCCTCACCCAAAAGAATTCAAGCCTTCCTTCTCAAGAACAAGAAATCCAAGATATCTTCTTCAAGAACTCATGAATTCAAGTTCTAATTTCAAGATTTCTTCAAGAAATCAAGAAAACTAAGGTATGTGGGGTATTCATCCATGGATTCCTTTCACCCATGGAGCCTAAAAGAGATTTTTCTTTTAATTAAAGAATGAACTTTATATCATTATGACATCTTATTTGTTCAAGAAAGATTGAATTTCATGTTTTCATGGTGATTTAAATTAAATTCAGCCCATGTAAGATCCCATGCAAGATTTTATTTCCTCATGCTATGAATTTTAATTCCCATGTCTCATTAAAGTAAATTTCATGTTGTTGAATTCTCATGTTTAGAATATTCCCAAGTACAAGTCCATGCTTTCTACATGTTTGATGAATTGCCCATGTTGTGAGTTGAACCATGATTCAATACTACACTCTTCAGTTTAAATGTCATGTTTTATGATCATTCAATGCTGGTGGGTTATGAAAACCTGATACCTACGTGTTTTATATAATTTTTAGATTTTCAAGTATGATTCAGTTGAACCATGATTATTCCTATTTATTCAGTGAATATGAACATAATGAACACTATCAGTTATGAAATCATGTTCAGTTAATCTCAGTTCCAGTGTCAGTTCAGTTGGGAGTAGGATTTAGCACCGAGCGAACCTAGGGGTGGGGGCTCACCCGCCAGTTAGGACTAGGTCCTTAGTAGCAGTCCTTAAGTTCTAGAACTACATAACCAGCGTAAGATTATGATATGTCGCCCGCAAGTTTAGGACTAACACTCTCTTAGGGGTGACCCGCTAGTTCAGGACTGACTCTATATTCTCCACACAACTAGTGTTAGTACCAGTGGCACGGTACTAACACCCTTCCAACTGGGGTTATAGGTTGGACCCCGATTATCTCAGATTGGGCATATAGGTTAGATGATACCTCTCATAGAATCAATATAGTATTCAATGTATTTTCAGTTCAGGTTTGCTTGACCAAGTGTACAAATTTTCAGTTATTCAGTTATGCAGATTTTAGTCTTTCAGTTTATAGATAATTTTAGAAATATACTTATGCTTGGTCTTGCATTCTCATATATTACAATTTTCATGCATTCATGCTCAGTTATCTCATGTTGTTCAGTTAGTCCTTATCTCATATACACAGTACCCCACAGTTTCAGTCCAGTTATTTAGACTAAGTACAATTTATTTTTTACATGATCAGTATTCATATATCCGCTACTCAACATACCAATGTTAGTTATCCCTTTTCTTAGATTTCAGTTGTTCTGTCACAGACATCGGTCATTCAGTTAATCAGATCTACTTAATAGATGTTATGTTGGTTTTGTAAGCTTATTCATTCAGGCTAAGTATGTTTGAATATTCAGATCCATGAGTTTAGTCAGTTCCCACTACATAGTTTCAGACACAGTACTTATACGTTATCCTCAGTACAGCTTCTATAGCATTTATATTTCTATCACCTCCTAGCTAACAGAACTATTTTCAGCTCACGATTTATAAATTCCCTATGATTTACAGTTTTCACATATAGTCATATTTTAAATGTATATTTCAGTAAATAACTTATATCCTCAATTTTACAACATGCTTGAAATATTTTCATGATTTAGTGCATGTCCCCATATACTCAGTACATTCCAACGTAATGACCACATATCTGTTTTTTCGGCTACATCCTTCATAATGTAGGTACAATATGTATCTCTTACACCAGGGTCAAACAGTTTGCAGTTTTCAGCTAGCAGGTGATGAGTCCTCTTATTTCGAGAACTCCAGACAGTTGTAGATCCTGTACTTTAGTTTTTATTTTCCACATATATTAATTAGTGGTAATTGGAGGAATATCCCATCTATCGATAGTCAGTATAGTAGAGCTTTCATAGATGTCAGTCAGAGTTAGTAATGTAATTTGAGTTTCCTGCTTCAGTTTTATCATGATGAAAACTGTATCAGGATTGCCTTTAATCAGCTTTTCATGTTTATGCTTTTGGTCAAAAAATTATGTTTTGTTTTTACATATTAAATGAGTTGCTTAACAGTATGCCAGTTCATGGGTTACCTTGGGATCACTTGTGGTTCCAACCAACATGTTATGACCAGGGGGTAGTCTCGGGCCGTGACACTAACATACATCTAGTATGATGTCCATTCGTACATTGGACAGAAACCAATCAAACCTCATTAATCATCATACGAATTGAGGGCCCTAAACCGTACCCTATCATATGATAAGTACCCCTAATTGTATGATGTCCAGAAGCTCAAACTCGGGGAATTTTTTGAGGATCAAACACCCAGGGTGCTTCAATTATCCCACACTTGGATCATTCATCCCCAAATGATGGAACAAGGCAGTACAAGCACGATTTTTATCCCACCACTCTAACTCTAACCTTTAACTAATTTAGAAAACAAAGATGCAAGGAAATCAATACTTCTTTTAACTAAGTTAGAAAACCAAAGTATTTTAAAGAACATATACCTTCCACACGAATTTCAAGAGCGGAAAACCCAAACTGATACTTGGAATTCATATCCTCTTCCACTTCCCAAGTAGCCTCTTCAACCTTGTGGTTCCTTCATAGAACCTTGACCAAAGCTACATCCTTGGTATGCAATTGACAAACCTGTCGATCAAAAATCTCAACCAGGATCTCCTCATAAGACAAGGAATCTGAGATACCAATATATTTTATAGGCATGATTTGAGACGGATCACCCATACACTTCCTCAACATGGAAACATAGAATATCGGATGAATGGAGCTCAAACTAGACGGCAACTCCTACTCATAAGCTACCTTACCAACCCTTTTCAGGACCAAGTAAGGACCAACATACTAGGGTCTGAGTTTCCCCTTCGTACGAAACCGCATCACTCCCTTCATAGGAGACACTTTCGAGAACACCCTATCCCCTACTTCAAACTCTCTCTCTTTGCCTTATATCTGCATAGGACTTTTGGAGACATTGGGAAGCCTTAAGACTATCCCAAATCACCTTCACCTTTTGCATGGTTTGGTGAACCAAATCCGGGACAAATATCTCCACCTCACCAACCTTGAACCACCCAATGGGAGATCTATACCTCCTACCATACAATGCTTCAAATGGAGCCATCCTAAAACTAGAGTGGTAGCTATTATTGTAAGCAAACTCCACAAAAGGTAAATGCTCACTCCAACTACCAACATAGTCAATCAAATAGGTACGAAGCATAGCCTCCAACATCTGAATAGTTCTCTCTGCATGCCCATCCGTCTGCGGGTTAATAGAAGTACTACGACTCACCTTGGTCCACAAACACTTTTGAAACAACCACTAAAAGTGAGATAAAAATTGTGTACCATAATCAGAGATGATAGAAATAGGAACCCCATGCAACTTCATAATCACTCGGAGGTACAACCTCGCATATTCCTCAGTTAAAAAGTTATTCCTCACCGGAAAGAAGTGAGCAGGATTTTTCATCCAATCCATGATGACCCAAACCGAATCATATTGGTTCTAAGACTGAGGATGACTGGTAACAAAATCCATGTTGACCACTTCCTATTTCTATTCTGGAAATTCAATTTCTTTGTACAAACCTCCGGGCCTCTTGTGCACAACTTTCACTGGTTGACACACATACACTTGGCTACAAAATCTTCCATATCCCTCTTCATACCATTCCACCACTATATCTCCTTGAGGTAATGATACATTTTTGTCGAACCATGATGTACAACATAAAGCGAATCATGCGCCTCGGCCAATATCCTTCCTTGGTACCAAAAAGTACCATCACCACAAATCTTGAAAGCCATCACATTCTGCCCACCAACATCATCCTTGATTCTCAACAAGACAGGATCTAATATCTTTTTTTCCTAATCTCAATGCCAAGAGATGATTTCTCCACTTTTTGAACGAACACACCACCATCCTCAAAGTCCAGAAGGCACAATCCAAGGTTATCCAAACACTGATTGCCCTTCACCAACTCCCTCTTCTCCTTATCCACATGATCTAGACTCCTAATGGATAACCTACAAAGGGCATCAACAACTTTATTAGCTTTACTTGGGTGGTAGTAAAGACTAATTGCATAGTCTTTGAGAAGCTCAAGACACCTCCTCTACCTGAGGTTAAGTTCTTTCTAAGTGAACACATACTACAGGCTCTTATGATCAGAAAATATATCCATATACACCTCATACAAATAGTGTCACCAGATTTTCAGCCAAAAATACCACAGATAATGGCTCCAAATCATGAGTTGGATAATTCCTCTTGTACACCTTCGACGGCCTGGAAGCATAAGCTACCACCTTGCCATGCTACATTAGAACACAACCAAGTCCCATATGTCACATCACAGTAAACCTCAAACCCATTTGTTCCTTCAAGAAAAGTCAAAACTGGAGACGAAATTAGCTTATTCTTTAACTTCTCAAGACTACCCTAACAAGCATCAAACCAGGAGAAATTTACTTTCTTTTGAGCCAACTTAGTTAATGGGGAAGCTATAGTCAAAAAGCTTTCCCAATAAGCTCTGAATATCGGTTGGAGTCATGGGTCTAGGCCACTTCTTAACCGCCGCAACCTTCTATGGATACACCATGATCCCCTCACAACAAATAATATGACCCAAAAAAGTAACAGCGTTCAACCAGAATTCATATTTCAAAAACTTAGAAAACAACTATTGTTCTTTCAAAGTCTGCAACATAACATGGAGGTGATTGGCATGATCCACCTCACTCTTAGAGTACACCAGAATATCATGTATGAACACTATGACAAATAAATCTAGAAACTAATGAAAGGCCCTATTTATCAAATCCATAAACACCATCGGGGCATTGGTCAACCCAAAAGACTTGACCAGAAACTTAAAGTGACCATATCGGGTATGGAAAGTTGTCTTAGGGATATCCACCGCTCTAATATTAAGATGATTATACCCAGACCGAAGATTAATTTTGGAGAAAAACTTAGCACCCTTCAATTGATCAAACAAATCATCTATCCTTGGAAGAGAATACTTGTGCTTTATCGTGATCTTATTCAACTGCTTATAGTCGATGTACATCTGAAGGGAACCATCCTTCTTATGCACGAATATCATTGGTGCACCCCACGGAGACACACTAGGTTGGATGAAACCCTTATCTAAGAGATCATTTAATTTCTCCTTAAGATCCTTCAACTCAGCTGGAGCCATTCTATACAGGGGAATAGAAACTGGATGAGTGTCAAGAACAAGATCAATCCCAAACTCAATCTCCCTATCTGGAAGATCACCAGGAAGGTCATCATGGAAGACCTCAGGAAATTCATTCACCACTCGAACAGAATGCAAGAAAGGACCTTTCAAGTTATAATCTTTAACCCAGACAAAGGTATAGAGACATCACTGAGATTACTCTCTAGGATCTAAGATATGATATAAATTTTCCCTTAGGAGCTAGGGAACCACCCTACCATTCAATAACAGTCTTACCAGGGAACATAAAGACAACCTTATAGGTCTGACAGTCTAATGACTCATAGCACGAGTGTAACCATTCCATCCCTAGAATAACATTGAAATCCACCATATCTAATTCAAACAGATCCATGAAATTCTCTTTACTACCAATAGATACCGAACACCCCCTATAGACTCTTTTAGCAATCACAAACTCACCTAATAGGGTAGAAACATAAAAGGGTCTAAAATACACTCTGGACCAAAACCAAAATGTACAGCCACAAATGGGGTCACATAAGAGAGAAAGGACCCCGGATCAAGTAAATAATACACATCACGAGAAAAAAGTTGCAACATATCAGTCACTACATCAGGCGATTCCTTGGACTTCTAACGGGTAGTGAGAGCATAAAGACGGTTCTGACTAGTGTTGGAACTAGATGGTTCACCCATTGGTGCTAGAACTGAGGACGAAGCAATCAAAACTTGATTTGACACAGATGTAACCTTACTAACAGGATAATTTCTAAGCATATGGCCTGGATAACCACAGTTGAAGCACCTGTACCTTTCCTTATTAAAGAAATACCCGTGCAAATGACCACAGAATCTATAGGACGGATATGATAGAGCTGACCGACCCTCACTAGTATGTTATTGGGCACCTATGCCCTAAAATTGTCACCATCTTGGAATAGTCAATCATCCGATATCTTTGGGTAGGGAGAACTAGCCGTTGAGTAGGACCCAAAATTGCCCTACTTTTTCTTGGGCCACATATCACTATCGCTGCCACTCTGATCTTGGCCACTACCCAACTCAGAGAACCTAAACTTCTTGCCCTGCTTTCCGCTATTTTAGTCTTCTTCTTCTTATGTTCCTCTACCTGTTGCATGTAAGCAATCAACAAAGATATCTATGTACTTGATCAGCTAGACGACCTTACTTTGAAGGATCAACTCACAAAATAGTCCCAAAGCAAACTTCCGTATCTTGGCCCTCATACCAGACACCCTTTCCAGAGCATACCGAGACAACTGGTGCAACTTAAAGGCATACCCCTTGACTGATATGCTACCCTGCCTCAGATTAACAAACTCTTCCGCATTTGCTTCCCTCAATTTCTAAGGAAAGAATCGGTCTAGAAAAGTATTAGAGAAATCCTCCCACAGAGATACTCACTATCATCACCCCCTTACCCGATCCCACTCCTTATACCACTGGTATACCCAATCCTTTAGCTGGTAGGAAGTAAACTCCTCCCCTTCCATATTCATTATATGCATAACCCTGAAAAGCTTTTCTATCTCATCAATAAAACCTCGAGGATTCTTCTTCACCTTAACACCCGTAAAGGTCAGAGGGTTCAACCTCATGAACTAGCCAACCTTGGTGGCCTCAAAAGATGGAGTAGAAGATGCACCACACTTAGCCTACAAAGCAACCAATAAAGCAATCATATGAATCAACTGACGAAACAATATTTGTCACACCAGCCTGAGGAGGACTAGAGGGAAATGGTAGAATTCCATAACAATTAAGAACTGGACCTATAGACCGAGTATGGATCCCAAAAGAAGAGCGTGTCCCATCCACATTATCCCCAGTTGGTATAGAGGAGTTTACATAAACTATAAATCATTAAGGCATAATCTGAAAAGCAAACAAATGGAAATTGAAGAAGATTCCAGGACTTAGACTCCAAGCTTGAAAATAGAACACAAGAAAGGGAAGCAATCATAAAATTCTTGTAGCCTCTCCCTTATGAGTGTGGCGCGCTACACACCCCTAAAAGAGTCTCTACTCGATACAGATTTGTGGACTCCCAATTTCCCATGAAACTAGGGATCTAATACCAATCTGACATGACCCAAACCAGGGCCTAGTTGTGTCTGGTGCCTCAAGCCCAACCGAGACCAAAGACCACCCTCAATACCCAACCATAACCACCTTTTACTCAATGTTGGATGAATTTTGAATATATAAAACATACAAAAATGGAATAATCATAATCAAATATAGTCTAACGGTGTGAACCCCAATACCAATACAAATACCAAGACTGACACCAATACTGACACCATCCATACCAACCCATAGTAGTACCACAAATCCTCTATACAAAAGTAAAATAATACACGATCGGGGCATGCCCTTGACCACAGCTAAAACCAAAATCTATGACATGACAAAAGTATGTAAACAAATTCGTAACATGTAATGGAGACTTCCAGAGAATAGAAGCTCACCACTTTAATCTAACACAAGTTGTCCCCGAATCCAATCACTGAATATGAGGAGTAGTATAGCCGATTCCTGCATAACGTGGGGATACAACACCTGAAGATAGGTTAGCGGGTGAACACTAGTATGCACTCAGGATAAGGATAAAATAATGCTAATATTTAAAACCAAGAAAATAACCATATGCAAGCACAACTATACATACACATATATAATCCATGCTGCAAAAAGGAACTGGGTTTAGCATTTATTTAAAGTTTTAACCTGGATATATGTAGCTGAACTGTCCTAGAACTACCCATGGGCTATATGGGTCCAGTGTTACCCCTTGAACAGGCCCCAGTACGTGTAATCGCATGAACCAAAGATATCATAGGCGCCAAGGATTCCCATGTACCCTTCAACCTCTATGATACATATATACAACAATGACTAAGGGGATTTTCGTGTACCCCACAAGTATATGGTTGCCATGACCAATTCTCGTGTTGGCAAATATGAGTGTCTTGTGTCCATCCATTGGACTCACACCTTCATGGTTAGCTATCACAATATGGCATTATTGCCCAATTAAAAACATTAGCACATAACCAAACCACCAATTCCATATATTATTAACCAAGTCTATAAGAAGTGGTATCATCATACCAACTATAGCTTTCAAGAAATGTCCTTATCCAAATACTTAGGGGATTCCTACGTACCCTGTAGGTTCCATTATTAGATTAACCTGGGGATTCCTGTGTACTCCAGAAGGTTTTAAGTCAAAACCATGGACACCAAGGCCTAACCATTTATCCATTAAAACCATTTAACCAATTTAGGTTCTATTACCAAATTATACAATGCAATAGTTTCAATAAAAGGCATACCATGTGACAAAACCATTCTTATGGGCATTTTAACAAACATGTTGAGGGCATATAGTTTCCAAAATCAAAACCAAGTACAAATTGATGATTCCCATACAACCGCATATTCAAACCACCATTATAATATAAAAACCATAAGTAAAAACATGGTAAAACATAAATAAAAAATTAATAACCAAAACCCACAACATATAATTCAAAACTAAATAATACCCATAATTAAATCAGGAAACCCATTTATTGAAACATGAATTTAGTTAAACTAACAATGAGGGAGGACTAAAATATTTATTGAAACATGAATTTAGTTAAACTAACAATGAGGGAGGAGTAAAATGCCTTAGATACCAAAGAAAATAGAGAGAAACTAGCCTTGAAAGCCTTAATTGACCACCTTGAAGGAAACCCTAGCCTTTGCTTAACCCAAGAGCTTGAAAGAGATTTGAGAGTTTTTCAATTGTTTTTTATTTAGAATAATAGGGTAAATGATGTCTGAAAAGTGTTTTAAGATGTGGGGTCACAAGGAGTTAAGGGTGAAATGTCTAGAATATCCTTAACTTAAACTATATAAATTCTCGTAAGACGGTATGAATACACCAGCCAAACCGTACCCTAACATGTGAGTGGTACCTACTACTCGTACCCTAGGAAGAAACTTGGCCTTCAACACTGACCAGCGTAAGACCATAATGTCCAACTCATACCCAAGAATATGACAAGTACCCTAGGTCCATACCTTAGAAAAATAAAATCATGTAGGCAACAAATAGGACATCATAAAGTTGACACTATACTTTTGGTACCCTAACATACGTCTAGTATGAAGTCCATTCGTACCTTGCACAAAAACCGATTCACTGATTATCATACGAGTTAAGAGCCATAAACCGTACCCTATCATATGATAAGTACCCCAATCGTATGATGTCTAGAAGCTCAAACTCGAAGAATTTTCTAAGAATAAAAACCTAGGGTATTTTATTTAGGCACTAGGGAACTACCTTCCCACTCGATCACGGGCTCATTAGGGAAGTTGAAACTGACCCTTTGGGTCCAATAATCAAGAGACACATAGCACGAATGCAGCCAATCAAGCCCTAAGATAATATCAAAGCCTAATATGTCAAACTCTATCAGATCTACCAAGGTCTCCTTACCACAGACTAATATTACATAACCTCTATAGACCCTTCTAGCCACAATAGAGTCACCAATCGAGGTAGACACAGAAAAAGGATCTGAAATATTTCAAGATTAAAACTAAAATAAATATACACATAAGGGGTCGTATAAAAGAGAGTAGACCCAGGATCAAGTAGACAATATACATCATGAGAGAAGATCTTGAGCATACTAGTAACAATGTCGGGGGATGCCTCAGAATCTTGGTGGGTGGACAGAGTGTACAGATGGTTCCAACCAGTGTTGGGGAACCCTTTGATACAAGGTATTTTCTTACTCATTCTTGAGAGCTAAAAGCCTTAAATGAGTGTGATACACTCAAAATTGAGTCTTATAGGAGACTTGGGAGCTTTCTAAACATTTATTATCTCAGTATTTTTACCCAAAGTCCCAAATCACTTAGGGCTTGATTTTAGTCCAAAGTTTTCTTGGTTTTCACTTATTTTTGAAAGATTTGATTCCATGAGCTTGATATCATATTAGGATGACCAAGGAAATTCATTTTTCATAAGTGGGACCTACTTGGGGTTTATGGTGTCGTTTTTGTGCCCGAAGCACAATGGTGCAACATGGGTATCATTATTCACGTATTGATGAGTAGATTATGATTTTGATAGTGTGATAGAATTTTGAGATTGTGAAGTCAAGAAAAGGATTTGGTAAATAATGTAAGGATTTGCAGTTCATCTTTGAGGTAGGTTGTCCTGACCCGAGGCTACCCTCTAGTCGCGACAACATTGCTTATGGTCATAAGTGACCAGAAGCTAACCCATGCATTGAAACCTGCTAAGAGAAATGAATAACTAATAATAATAATAATAATAATAATAATAATGGACATATGCAAAAAATAACTGGTAAAGCCATAAAGTCAGAATACTAAAAATATGAATGAATCACAAGTCTGAAACATATGATAAGACTGATAAATTCACTAACTATCTAACTGACTGTTTGAATGTCTGAAAAGCCTCTAACTAACTAAGGAGTTAATGGGACAAGCCCCCAACTAACTCTGATTGTCTAAAAATATGGAACTACTAAAATAACTAATCCTGTCCTCGATGGATGAGGACTCACGACTACTGTTGTTGGGTACGCTGAACTATCTAAGCGCTGTCAGAAAACTGAGCTTCCGAACCTATGATATAAGACATCATAGCGCAAAAAGGAGTATGTGGTCAGTACTTTGAATGTACTAGTATATGATATAAGGTCTGGTTGAAATGCGTGGGGTACTGTGCACATGAGATAAGGACTAACTGAGCATAAATGCATGAAAGCTGTAATATCTGAGAATGCAAGACCAAGCATATATATATTTCTGAAATAATATATAAACTGAAATACTGAAATTTCATAACTGAAATAGCTGAGAATATGTACACTTAGTCAAGCAAACCTGAACTAAAAATACATTGAATATTGTACTAAGACTGTGGAGGGTATTATCTAACCGACATACCTCAATCTGAATTAATCGGGGTCCACCATGTAACCCCAGTTGGAAGGGTCTTAGTACTGATATCGCCCAAAACTACACCTCAATAAGAAGTATAATACGGTCGATGCAAATATAATAACTGAACTAGGTTGGGATCGATCCCATACGAAAAATATGAGCAGTTGCTTGTTTTGATTTAATCCTTGAGCAGTGCAAGAAAGTAAATAGGGGGATTTTTTTATCAATATCAAAGAGTAACCAATTCTTGAGTGCTTTTGATTTGTAATCAATCAGAGACGAATGCTAGGTCTGTGTTTCCCCTGACGTCTCAACTCCACAATTTTCTCATGGTCAACCAACTTTCTACTGCTATGCATGCAAAGCCTACCAGCTATGTATTACTAGCCACCTTTTGAGTGTAAAGATAAATCTCACCCTTTTACATAGGATGATGACTAGTTACCCCTTTCTACGACCCCAGTTACTTGATCCTTAGTTATTGGACAAAGTGATAAGATGGAATGCGAGGACTATAAGATGGAGGTAGAAATCCCAAATTACTGTCCTAATCTTCTTTTCCCAATCACAAGCTTTCTTGGTTAACGAAAGAACATGAATACAGGCTTTTATCTCAAGAGCAGCAAGTACTTGAAATTAGTTGTAATAAAGAAGAATTAGAATACATGCATGACCCTAGAACATATGTATCTCGCATTTTCGCTACGTTGCTAATCCGCCAGGGTTCCCAAAACCCTAGAAAAGAAGATTAACCGCTCATGTTTTTGCAAGAAATCATGATTATCAATGAAAAACACATAAAACCAATCGCACAACAATAAGATGAATAAACTCCAAAGTCTTGAATTGAATAAAACCCTAAATCCTCAAGAACAATTGTAAAGTATGTTAAAGTATGTTGTAGAATGTAATAGAAGATAACCCAATAAAGGATAAACCCTAGGGTTTTTATACTATCTCAAGGTAATAGCAAATTCCTATTAAAAATGGGAAAGGTAAAGTTAAGTCGGCAGTCGATACGAGTCGGTCGTCACTCGTATCCTCATCTTACTAGTCGGACCCTGCCTTGTCATAACCAGTCCAACATCTAGTCTTCTTATGGATTCAACTCTCTACTCAAATTACGATTCCAACTCACGAGTTGTAACCATGCGTACGACTTAGATTCTTTATGTGTATCCACTTGGGACTTTAGTCTTTTCAAATCTTGATCACTGGTTTTCATACGACATCTCGATATGAGTCGTACTTAGACTTCTGACTAATATACTTCTGACACTTCAATTACTGGATAGTATCTTGGATTTTTTTATGCTTATACCTTCAGTATACGACTCATATCCTGCCTTACGGCTGAGATACTTAAGTCATATCTTCCTCAAATTTGGTTCTTCAATTTCTCTATGGGTTCTGTTGTACTTACGATTCAGCATATGAGTCGTATTGGTTTCTTACGACTTAGGTGCTAACTCATATATATGATCAAACTTAATATTATTCAGGTCTTTTTCTTCTCTTTCCGTTCAAGCACTGTTGCTGACCTGTTTTACCTGCAATTCACACCAAAGTTTAGCATATCTAAGAAAACACCCTAAGTTCGTGCATAAATTCTCAGTTTTAAGCATAGAAAGTGTCGTGTTTCCACGCCACATCAACACCCTCAACTTAGACTTTTGCATGTCCTCAAGCAAACAAAACCAAATACTATTTTCTACCCTAGAGGTGATGCTCAAAATAGGAATATTTCAAACAACAACCCATGGCAATGATTTTGAATTGAATTTCAATTTTGTTGTCCCCCCTTTTTTTCAAATTCTTCAACTCAAACTTGCATATAGCAATTTCAACATATGTAGAAACATGAAGGGGTCCTATAATAGTATTACATTAGCAATAAACAATTGGGCATAAATATATTTTACAGCTATCAAACACTCTAGCAACCTAGCAACATAACCCATGTGCACTCCCCGTCAAAGAAATCCCATTCTCTTTTCATGTTTCAACTTCTTCCAGGAATTAACAAATAACTCTCACTCTCACAAAGAAGTATCACCGGTGTGCATAGAATACCATAGGATTTCCGTTATGATCTTTTCCTAAGTTTTCAGACAATTATGGTAAAATCACTATAGGACTTTCTTTGGATTGTAACGAAGGCTAGGGGCTGGTAGGATATCTTTTGGGATTCTTTTATTGACTACTCCTCCTGGACACTACACTTTTCTTGGGGTTCTGTCTACTTTTTAATTTATTTTCACCCGTATATCTTCTTTTTTTCCTTTAAGCATACTCTAATCGGGTCAGATTTGGCATTTTCTAGTGCTTACATTTCTTTTTCCTTTGTAATACTTGGCATTTTTCTTTCTTTTCTTATCTGCTCATATTTCAGCTATTTTTCTTCTACCCCTTTTTTCCATACGTGTTTGCTCTTATGCACCCCTACAATAACCACCCTCAACATAAGTTATTTGCCTGAGTTGAGGTGTACAGTCTCCATGGGAGAATCAGGGTCAAAAATAGATTTCTTTCAGCTAAATGGGAATATGATAGGTGTAAGAAGAAGAAAATGGTCTCTTAAGGCTCAAACATTTGGATCAAGGGGATTTACTCATTTGGTAGGCATTTTATGCTGAAGGGGGCTCATAAAAAATGGGACTATGATATCTTCCTACCTAACTATCCTATACTTCGGTAAATGAAACCGAGCAAGTTCTAGATTCCAACATAACCGGGAACTCAGTAAACCTCACGCACAATTGCACTGGGCTACATTACTAAGTACTAGATATCCAACTCTATACTTGTTTTGTCCCTAACTGTCCTATTCCTAATCCTAATGCCATTATCAGATACTCAATAATTTAAACATAATATACAAATCACGCAATTATTTTAAAAATAAAATTTCAAGGGAGCTCAACTTTTTCAACTCTTTAGCACAGTTAACACTACTTTTCATAAGAGAAGTTCACAAATCCACAACCATCAGTAGTGTTTTTTCAATCACAAAAAGAAATCAAAAATTTGTAAGTACAATCCAAAATTTCAAAAATCCATAAAAATCATCATCATGACTCAGTTATATTTGTTGCCATAGGCGTGCTGATCTACTCCCTATTTCAGCTGCCTGCCTCAAACCTGCAAGTCATAATAGACATTAAGTTTTAGCTATATTTGAAAATTTCAAACTGCTCCTAAATTTTTGGTACCCCACCCCCAACTTAAGCACATTGTACTATCCTTAGTGCTATAAAAATAAGATGGAGTAGGGGAATATGGTCATATCAAGGAAATCAAGGTGCCAGAGCATAAACATCTATATATGGACCTTCAGATCGGGTCTCACTCTCATCAACAACTATCCCAACCGAGACTGGATCAACAATAGGTGGGGGCACATCATCAACCCTCTCAGCATTAAGAGATGTATCTCTCAATCCGCTAGATCTGCTAGCCATCTCTTTGTCCTACCCATCCTGGTTGTCATGACGTCTAGCCTTCTTGACAGCTCTTGCCTCTTTCTTTTTTTTCTCTTCTTTCTTTTTTTTCTTCTTTTTTGATCTTTCTGCCTCGGTCTACCTAGTCTACTCATCCACCGAGACTGCCCAAATATTCAGCACCTCGACTGTGGGGACCATAGTCTCTACAATAGTCTCAGCAATCAGCAGCCTCTCTAACAACTCAGCAACCATACCCTTTATATCAATAATTTCTGCCCGAATAGCAGCAATATCAAGCGTCTTCCCACTCTCTAAATTTCAAGTGATCCTCAACTCAAATGTATCAAGGTGGTCTTATATGCGCCTATCCTATATCTCCAACTACCATTTCATCCAACTCTGTACTCCACCTTTTATATTGTTAACTTTCGAAGCAAGTGTAGCCAACTGAGTTACTACCTCAATCCATGTAGCCTACGAAATCATCATAACACCATAGGGCATACCTCTTGGCTTAGGTGGCAAGTACTGAACAGGAAGTGGAGCACTAGAAGTACTCGCTCTATCTGTGGGTGAAGTCTCAGTCCGTGCACCTGTCTCAGTGGCCCCAGTAGTAGCAGTAGCATCTGTCTGATCTTACAAGAAAGCTCCCGCCATAGCCTCTACTTCTTGACTCATAGGTTGGGCCAGTGGGTTGGATGTATCACGAATAAGCGCGATATCAAAAGTCCAACAAGCTTAAATATCTCATCAATTCCCAGAATCTTCAATACCACCACAGCAAAACATATATGCATAATCATGTAGAGGCATTCTAGAAATGCCTTATGCTCTGTAACAGCCCTGTCTTTCAACTCTCGAGGCAAGAATTGACCAACATCAAATACAAATCTGCATATAAATATATCTATCACCATAGCCTGGAATGGGCTCCGAATATCATCACCTGTAGTCAGACATAGCCTGTGATGGGCTATAGTCCACCATTCCTTACCCTTAAAATTGAGGGAACTCTTATTGATTTGCTTTGAATCCCCAATACCACTTACAACCCAAGTGGCATGCTCTCCATGTGCAGTAATCTACTCAGTTATCTATCAAATCATCACCATCTTGTAATCCGTACCTAAATTTTAGTTAGTGATCTTCCTCATCTCTGCCATTCTGTAGTTCATCTTAACTGTATTAGTCGGAGCCTGATAACTGGCCCATATAGAAATATCCCGATAGTCTGAGGAGAAATGTCAACACAAGCACCTCTAATAACTAAGGAGGTAATAGGTTCACCTCCTTTCCATAGCATGCCCTGTGGATATAACCTTATCAACTTACTCTTGTAAACTGCATAGAATTCTCGAATAAGCACCTTATTATATCTATCCAATATTCTCATCATCTATTCGAAACCATACTTTCTGAAATATTTAGCAAAGTCAAACACTTCATCCATCCTTGCAGTCGTCATACTCCACTCTTTGTATAAAACTCTCTTAATATTTCCATTTGGTAGCTAAGGCAAGCCTGTGGTAAATGTCACCTGCATGCCAGAGTAACCCTATCATTCAACGATGGTAATCGGAGTAGGGGCTAATGCTAATGGGGGTTCCTGTCTAGCTATCAATGGTACATCCACATAGGGACCATGGATTTATTCTGCAGTATCCTCAGCTGAACTAGACTCAGCCTCATCATTATCGTCGTCACTTGGTACTGGTGTATGTGGAAGAGAGACTACTGCATTCTTTTTTCTTGGTCCTTTGGGTAGTGGAGTATCAGAATCTTGGGGAACGTCTTTCTTCCCCTTAGCTTTAGCTTTAGCTACTGCCTTTGTTTTTTGTGCAGCTTTCATGGAAGATATCCCAGTATACTTCTCTCCACTACTTTTAGTCTATCTTATGGATGCATTGGTTTCTTCACTTTCTACTGGCTTTTGTTTATTTCCTTTCTTTTCCACAACTTTGGAAGAAGATGCATTCTTTGGAGGAATTTTTCCTTCAAATATACTTAAAGTTAGTAACTAGAGAAAGAAAATAAAAAATTCAAACTGAAAGTTCAATGTGCCTTAATTTTAGTTGGTTATGAGTGGTGGTTATCAGTTGTGTCTACTAGGCACGGCTCATATACACAAGTCGTAAAATAGAAAGTGCATGATCCTTGTTTTTACTGGCCAGCTTATAACTCCTTCTCACCAGTCATACCAGCTGGTTAAGACTCGTGACCAACAGTCGTAAGCTGGTCAGAAACTTTTAATCAATTTATTTTCTTCCCAGTTGTGTACGATATATATGTACCAGTCTTAAGGTCTATATACGACTCGTAAGTTTGGGTCATATCCATTCTAGAACTATCAATTTGTCAGATTTCCATGTTGTCAGTGAGTAAAAGTCTCATTATGACCTTCGTACCTATGGGTACGAGTTGTAAGGAGTCCCATATTCACTGTAACATAGAAGTCCAACTTTCAAAGTTTGACTCCGATGAAATTCCCAATCTACCCATTACTTTATTCAGCAATATCCAACATTTCAAACACATAAGCACACAAAATTCCAAGTACAAACCCTAGTTCATCCCTATTCTTCATTTTCAAAATCAAAATCCAAATTTAGGGTACCGACAATCGACATTTGAAGAAATTTAACTTAAACAAAGTTGTCAATACCTCATTCAACACTTTTCAACTTACAATATAGAAAAAATAGAATTGAGAACTTACTTTGTATGTGTATAGTAGAGGATTCCAATTTTGGATCTAAAAAGCCTCAAATTCAAGTTAAAAATTGCACCAAATTGAGAAATTGAAGTTGTTGGTAGTTAGATTTAGTCAAAAACAAGTTGATCTTTAGAATTTGAGTTGAAAATTTGGAAAAAAATGGTGCGGGTAGGAGTGAGAATCCTCGGGTGTCCTATCAGGTCAACACTTTTTTTTTATTTAAATTTTGGATTGGGTCAACCTGAGGACTGACCTAGTAAGCCGAGGTACGAATCGTTAATACGATTCGTACCCAGCCTTACAGGTCATTCCCTTGACTCGTATGGCCTGGGATTCATACCTCGGTTCTGGAATGGGTACAACTCCTGGTCACGATCCGTAACCAGAGACTACGACTAGTACCAAGAGTTATAAGTATTTGAGAACTCAATTTCTGATTTTGATTAATCTCCTAGGTCATTACAACCCCTACCCATGAGTCATACCATATAGATACGACTCATGAAGAGTCTGTATGAGACCTTTCTAACTCCTTAGGATTTGTGTCTGCACTTTTTTAGCCCTACACATTTAACCAACACATTACTCTATTAAAGAAATAAGTACAAAAACATGGGTTGCTTCCCACGCAATACTTGATTTAATATCGCGGCACAACGTGGTTAAGTTGAATACTCAGCTTTCACCAACTTGACTCATGGTTGCCTCCCATGTAGCACTTGATTTAACGTCATGATGGAGTCGCCTTAACTACCCAGACTCCATCAAGGTTAATATCAATTATTTTATTCACCTCTTCTGTATTTCCCACATGGTGTTTTACTCTATTACCATTTACCTTGAAAGGTTATGCACCATTCTTCTGTAGTTCTAAAGCACCATAGGGATAAACTTTTGAAACTATGAATGGGCTATGCCTTCTAGACCTCAACTTCCCAAGAAACAAGTGAATCCTGGAGTTATATAATAGCACTTTGTCACCTTTCTCAAATACCCTCTTCTCGACTTTTTTGTCTTGATACAATTTCATATTCTCCTTGTAAATTGATGAACTTTCATATGTATGTAGTCTAAACTCATCCAACTCATTAATATTATTCAACCTTGACTTAGTTGCAACCTTTCACTCTAAATTTAGCTTCTTCAATGCCCATAGTGCCTTATGTTTAAGCTGAATTGGTAAATGGTAAGTCTTGCCATACACAAGATGATAAGGTGAAGCACTAATGGGGTTTTGTAAATTATATGGTAAGCCCATAATGCATTATCTAACTTTTTATCCCAATCAGTCCTATTGGCATTAACAGTCTTTGCCAATTTGGACTTGATTTCTCTGTTGGATACTTCGACTTGTCCACTAGTCTACGGATGATAAGGTGTTTCCACCTTTTGATTCATTCCATATTTGTCAAGAAGTCTCTTGAATAGATAATTGCAAAAATATGACCCTCCTTCACTAATAATAGCATGTTCTATTCCAAATCGTGAAAACATATTCTTTCTCAAAAATGTTGTGACACTCCTTGCTTTATCATTGGGAAGTGCAATTACTTCCACCCACTAAGAAACATAGACAACAACCACAAGTATGTATTTTATGCCACACTAACTCACAAAAGGTCCCATGAAATCTATACCCCATATGTCACACACTTCTAATTCTAATATGGGGGTCATAGGTAGTTCATGTCTTCTAGTAAAGTACCATGTCGTTATCATTGAATACAAGCGGTAGCATAGTCATGAGCATCTTTGTATATGGTCGGCCAATAGTATCCATATTACAGGATCTTATGAGTTGTTTGGGTCACTCCATGATGACCCCCAACTGGTGATGAATGACAAGACTCAAGTATGCTCATCATCTCTTCCTCATGTATGCACTTATGAATGATTCCATCTGCACAAATTTTGAAAAGATAAGGTTCATCCAAGAAAAACATTCTCACCTCATGTATGAATTTCTGTCATTACTGATATGAAAGATGTTATGGAACTAGATCGCTGGCTAGGTAATTTGCAAAGTCTGTAAACCATGGAATAAAATCTTAGGAAGCTGCTAATATATGCTCGTCCAGGAAAATATCATCAATCTCCACTCAAGTAGCAACCTTCTGTATAGATTCCTCCTCTATTCTAGACAAGTGATCTGCAACTTGATTGTCTCTGCCTTTTTTGTCCTTCACTTTAAAGTTAAATTCTTACAATAATAGCACCCATCGAATCATCTTCGGCTTTGCATCCTTCTTAGACATTAGGCACCGCAATGCTGCATGATCAATGTGTACTATCACCTTGGTCCCAATCAAGTAAGATATAAACTTTTCAAAGGCAAAAACAACAGCCAATAACTCTTGATCGGTGACAGTATAATTCTTTTAAGTAGGATTTAGTGAATTACTAGAATAGTAGATAGGATGAAGAATCTTTTATTTTCATTGGCCTAGTACAACCCCTAAGAATAATCTGGTATCATCACATATAATCTCAAAAGGTTCAGACCATTCAGGAGACACAATGATTGGAACAGTCACCAACTTCTCTTTAAGGCTTTCAAAAGCCTTCATGCATGCATCATCAAAATTAAATTTTACCTCCTTCTCAAGAAGATTGCAAAAAGGACTTGAAATCCTTGAGAAATCCTAAATAAAAACCGTATGACCAAGAAAAATTTCTAATTTCCTTCATAGAAATTGGATAACTAATTTCTCAGTCACCTCAATCTTTGCTCGATCAACCTCTATGCCTCTCTTCAAAATCTTGTGCCCAAGCACAATTCCTTCTTTAACCAAGAAATGGAACTTCTCCCAATTGAGTACCAAGTTGCATTCTTCACATCTTTGTAGAGCCTTTGCCAAGTGAATGATACAATCATCAAATGAATCACCCTCCACCAAAAAATCATCCATAAAAACTTCAATGGTGTCTTTCACCATATCGAAGAAAATGGACATCATACATCTCTAAAACATGGATGGGGCATTGCATAGACCAAATGGCATTCACTTGAATACAAAGGTCCCATAAGGACATGTAAAAGAAGTCTTCTCTTGAGCCTCTGGTGAAATAGTAATTTAATTATAACCCGAATACCCATAAATAGAATAATACCATTCTTTGCCTACTAACCTGTCTAGCATCTGATCCATGAACGACATTGGAAAATGGTTCTTCTGAGTTCATGCATTCAAATTACTATAGTACATGCAAACTCTCCATACAGTGACTGGTCTCATAGGCACCATCTCATTCATCTCATTAGGCACAACAGTTATTCCACCCTTCTTTGAAATGCATTAAACCAGACTAACCCACTTGCTGTCAGCATGGGAAAACCACACCAGCATACAACTACTTAATTATCTCCTTCTTAACCACCTTATGCATAGGTGGATTAAGGTAGTGTTGGTACTCAATAGATGGAACACAATTTGGCTCAAGCTGAATTTTGTGAGTACATAAACTAGGTGGAATGCCCACAATATCTTTAATGGACCATCAAATGGCCCTCTTAAAATTTTGCAAAACTAATAACAATGTTTCCACTTCTAAATATTTTAGATTCATTGCAATAATGACAGGCAAGGTGTTGTTGGCCCCCAAGAATACATATTATAAGTGAGATGGGAGAGCCTTAAACTCTAATATTGGTAGTTTCTTATTACATGGGCGAGCGGGTGGAGTTGCTCTATTCTTTAAATCTATATCAAGCTTCTTTGGTACAAAATTATAACCAGTACCATGCAATGTATCAATAATATCCTCATATTTATCTATGCCTTCAAAGTCAAAATTCATGATCATAACTACAAGTGCTTCAACACCTAGTCTTTATTCAATAGGAACAACTGCATCAGAACCATCATCCCACAAAGTCACCACATCAACGTCATAGAATTAATCTGCTTCTTTATCATCCACATTACTCACAGATATCACCCTCAACTCATCAGTTTGCTTCATGGATTTTCATATGTTGAATATCATGTGTTCCTCATTAAATCTCAACATCAGATGTCCATGATTCAGATTAATCAAAGTTCTACCTGTAGCCATAAAAGGTCTGCCAAGAATAATTAAGACTTGCAAGTACAACAAAGTCAGTAGGAAAAATAAAAAAGCTACTTTTACTAGAACATCATAAACGATACCGACTGGCTTCTTCACACTTCTGTCTACCATGACTAGCTTCATGTTTGTCGGTTTCAAAGCGTCGAACTGCAACTCCTTGAACACTACAAATAGCATAAGGTTGTACTAGCACCTAAATCACACAAAGCACGCATAAATAGGAAAGAATCAATGGTGCAAGGTATAGTGACTGCCCCAGGATCCTCCTTCTTATCCACCAATGACCTAGTAGTTACAGCACCATAATAATGGACATTATCAATCAACTCATAACTGACTACTCTTTTCTTCGTGATCAGGTCCTTTATGAACTTTGCATATCAAAGCATCTGCTCAAATGCTTCGACCAGCGTATGTTGATTGATATCTCTTTTAACATGGATAGAAATTTCTGATACTTAACCTCTTCTTATCACTTTTGTAGTATTTGTGTATAGAGAAGAAGTGGCATTGGAATAGGTTTCAACACAGGACCTGCAGCCCTCTCATCTCCTATCCTCTACTTGTTGTTTCTTCCCATATCAGCTGGCTCATCATTATTCTGCTTCTACTCATCAAAAATAGGTGCAGATAGATCTGTAGTGACCTTACATCTTCGAGTAGTAATGGCATGACATTGGCTATCATTTTTAGGATTTACTACTATATTACTTGGAAGAGTGTCAGGCTGTCTTTGATTTTCTGTGGCCGATATCTACCCAAATTGTTGTTACAATTTTCTGATTGTTGTGTCATATGATTAAACTTTTTAATTGAGCCAGACATATCTACTTTGATATCTTTTAGAGAATTTTCTTGACTTTCTTTCCTTTTCACTAGCTTAGATAGGAGAGCCTCAATTCTAGGCTCTATATCTCAGCTATCTGGTGGAATTTATTTTTCACTCTTCTCCTTATAATCATCCTTGCATCGCTAATCACCATCTCTATCTCTACTCAAATATTTGTATCTATCATTATAATGGTTTTGACCTTTATTTCCTTGGCCTTGGGCTCGAAAATCAGCCAATCTATGATCAAGTTAGTTTGCCTCTTCTTCAGCAATAATCTTGAATTATTTGGGTGTGGATCCCTATGCTGCTATTGCATTCACTTTCTTAGCATTTACTGAAGCAAACTATTTTGTGAGCAAACCAATATTAGTCCAAACCTATGCTACCTCTTGTGGGACCATATCATTACCTGCTCTATATGTGTTTGTCGCTCCAATAGCATATGTACCACTACCCCGGTCAGAATATCTAGTATACCATTCTCTATTGGTGACTGCAATATCATCAAGCAATTTATGTGTGATATCCCAACGAAGACGCATAAGTGAACCTCCAGAGATAGTATCTATCATAGCTATCAAATTATCATTTAGTGATTCTTTGGTTTGTCACTAAGCTCAACTACTTCTAAAATCTAAACCATGTCTCATGCATCAATTCTATAGGTAATTATCTGAAATTATAAATTTCATCCTTTAGCTATAACATCCATGCAGGAGGGAAGAATCTGCTAAAAAATTATTTCTTCAACTCATTTCACGTTGTGATAGATCCTCTTGGTAGTTACCCTAACCATTGAGATAATTCTCCAGTTAGAGAAAAAGGAAACAACCTCAATCTCAATGTTTCCTGATCAACCCCTAGGAGGTTATAATTTATGAAGATCCCAAGAAAATTAGTAAGGTGCATGTTAGCATCATCCTTAGCTTCTCCCAAAAAATACACCTTTCAGATTCAACAATTAGATCACAGCACTAGTAATATTGAACTTCACATTAGGGGCTAATGCAGGAGGAACAATAGCTCCTGTCTCAGCAGGGTCAACATAGCACATGTCTTCATCATCCTCATCATATGGATCTAAATGCTGATATATTGTAACATATGGAACTCTGCCCCTCTGAAATCAATGATCAACAACCTATCTTGTTCTAACTAGTCCACATCATTATGCTGCTTCAGCTTCAGAAGCTAGTCTAGCTTTCACTAGCTTCTTCGACTTCTCTCTGTTCTTGCTCCAACAGTTGTTGTGTCTGAATATCTGCAAGATTCTACGTGTCTAATGTATCATGCGGGATTACCACATTTGGGTCCACAGGTGGGGGATCTCGCACCACTTTATGAACTTGTCCTGACATCCTTCTAGGTTTTTAAAGGATCCTTTCTATCTCTGGATCAAAAGGAAGTAAGGGATTGCCTTTATTCCTTGTGTTTGGCAAACACCGGCCTATGCCAAATCAAAAATAAAAAAGTAAAAACTCAAGAATTTCACTATTTACAATTACTCCTCAAACCATAGTTCCCCAGCAATGGAACCAAATTTGATGTCTCTCAAACCTATACCTCATTCAGAAGTATAATGCGATCGATGCAAATATAATAACCCAACTAGGTTGGGGTTGATCCCACAGGGAAATCATGAGCAGTTTCTTGTTTTGATTTAATCCTTGAGCAGTGCAGGAAAGTAAATAGAGGGATTTTGTTATCAATATCAAAGAGTAACCAATTCTTAAGTGCTTTTGAGTTGTAATCAATCTAAGACGAACGCTAGGTCTGTGTTCCCCCTGATGTCTCAACTCCGTAGTTTTCTCGTGATTAACCCACTGTTATATTTCTATGCATGGAAAGCCTACAAGTTATGTCTTATCAGCCATCTTGTGAGAGCGATGATAAAACTCACCCTTTGACTTGGTTATCGTCGCCTGATGTCGCCTAGTTGCCCCTTTTTATGGCCCCAGTTCACTTATTCCTTAGTTATCGGACAAAGTGATAAGAGGGAATACAGGGACTATAAGATGGAGGTAGAAATCCCAAATTACTATCCTAATCTTCTTTTCCCAATCACAAGTTTTCCTGGTTATCAAAAGAATGTGAATACAGGATTTTATCTCAAGATGTGTAGATACTTGAAATCAGTTGTAATGAAGAAGAAGTAGAATACATGCATAACCTCAAAACATATGTGTCTCACACTTTATCTACATTGCTAATCCGCCAAGGTTCCCACAACCCAAGCTAAGGAGATTAGCCACTCATGTTTGCGTAAGAAATCATGATTATCAATGAAGAACACATAAAACCAATTGAACTACAACAAGATGAATAAACTCCAAAGTCTTGAATAGAATAAAACCCTAAAATCTCAAGAACAATTGTAAAGTATGTTAAAGTATGTTGTAGAATGTAATAGAAGCTAACCCAATAAAAGATAAACCCTAGGGTTTTTATAGTATCTCAAAATAATAGTAAATTTCTATTAAAAATGGGAAGGGTAAAGTTAAGTCGCCAGTCGGTATGAGTCGGTCGTCACTCGTATCCTCAGTTTACTAGTTGTACCCTACCTTGTCGTAACCAGTCCATCATTTAGTCTTCCTATGGATTCAACTCTCTGCTCAGCTTACAATTCCAGCTCACGAGTCATAACCATGTACACAACTCAGATTCTTCATCCGTATCCACCTGGGACTTTAGTCTTTTCAGATCTTGATCTTGATCTTCTCTTTTTGTTCAAGTACTGTTGTTGACCTGTTTTACCTACAATTCACATCAAAGTGCACCATATCAAACAAAACACCCTAAGTTCACGCATAAATTCTTGGATTTAAACATCGAAAGTGTCATTTTTCCATGCCACATCAAGTACCATGCCATGGGTACTAACACTAGCTGTTTGGATCCACTAAACTGGTGTCCCGAAGAACTAATGAGTCACCCTCAACTGGAAGGTGCTCTAATGAGATGTGTGTCACTATCAACTAGTAGGTAAACACTTTGTCGACCCTCAACTAGCAGGTAGACATCTCTAACCTATGTTGGCTATGTAGATTTGGAACTCGGAGATTAATAATAAGGGTCTCACCCTCTACTAGCAGGTGAGCTCCCATATCTAGGATTGCTCGGTGCTAAATCCTACTCCCAACTGGATAACACTGGAATTGAAACTGGACTGAGTTTAACTGAATATGATTTCATGACCGATAGTACTCATTATGATCACACTAACTGAATATATAGGAATGATCATGGTTTAACTGAATCATATTGAAAAATTGAAAATCATGTAATACACGTAGGTATCATGTGTTTATAACCCACCAGCACTGAATAATCACTTAATGTAATAACAATCTTAAAACTATAGTAAAAGATAATAGTTCAAAACCAATAAGCTTAGACATTTCATTAAACATGTGGGGATCGCGAATTTAACATAGGAATGCTTGCTAAGAATCATAAATTTAGGATTCATCATAAAATTCACTTGAATAAATCATGGGAAACTCAATTTCATAGCATGGGGGATTCAAAATCTTGCATAGGATCACACATGGACTGAATTGCATTTAAATTACTATGGAAATATGAATTAAACCCATCTTAAACAATACAAAATACAATAATGATAGAAAAAATCAATCTTTAATCGAAAAGAGGATTTTTAGGGTCCATGGGTGAAAGAAACCCATGAATGAACATCCCACATGCCTTAAACCTTTAAGTTGAAAGAGAAACACCAATCTCGATGCTTTTTTGAAGGTTCTTGAATTGGGTAACTTTAATTCTTGATTTCTTAGGGAGAAAGGAATTGAATTTGTGTTCTTGGGGAAAGGGAATGGCTTTCTTGGGAAGAAAATTGGAGAAGAAGGGAAAAATTATTCCCTAACTAATTCCCAAGTCATGTTATGGATGATTGGGTTAAGGGGGAAAGACCTAATAACCCCTCTGGTATTTAAATTCTAAACTGGACACGACAGGTTTGCCACGATGCAGTCTAATCGCGGTTAGTCATTTCCCTCACCGCAACGTAGTGAACATGAGAACGGGAATAGGGCCATGGCACGGGCTTATTGTGGTAACCCTCTGGTTCCGTGATCAAAACATGCCCCAAACCTTGTCAGAAAAAATCTAAAACTTCTCTGAGACACACTTCTTACATCCCTGAACATGAATCAACTCAAAAACCAATGTATCGGAATTGGGAAGACCAAATTAAAAATCCTCCAAGTTTAGAAGCCTTAAAAATGACTAAGTCCCCAACTCTTAGTGAAATTTTCAGGACTTAAGCCCCTTATGCAAGCAACTAGAAGTTGAACTTAACTAAGAATAATATGGGGTATTACAATCTCCCCCTTGGGGTCCTCAAATATGACTGGTTAGACTCATAGTACTGAAATAAGGCAAATGAGATCACATACTGAACATGCATGACTAAGGACATAAATACATAACTGAGTCTGAAACATGATATATAAACTGAACTGATTTATTGAATGGATGAAATGATGAAGAATGATTATATAACTATAACTAAGAATAGCAAAGAATCAATCTAAGGAAAACTATTACCTCAATCTGAGTCTAAGTTTGAGGACAAAAGATGAGGATACTTGTTACGCTATTTTTATTCTACTTCCGAAGTATCTCCCTCAACGGACTCATTCCTCCATAGAACTTTAACCAAGGGAACTTTTTTGTTCTTTAGCCTACGAATCTAACGATCAAGGATCTCAACTAGGATTTCTTCAAAAGAAAGGCTATCCTGAACACCTGTACTTTCTAAAGGAATAAGAATAGATGACTCGCCAATACATTTCTTTAGCAAAGAAACATGAAATGTCGGATGGACTGATGCCAAATCTTCAAGAAACTCTAGCTCATAATCTACCTTCCCAAAATGGTTCAAGATTTTATAAGGACCAACATATCGGGGATTGAGTTTCCTCTTTTGCCAAATATCTTCACTCCCTTCGGCGAGATCTTCAAATAGACTAAATCACCTATCTCAAATGCAAGATATCTTCTCCTCACATCTGCATAGGATTTCTAATGGCTTTGGGCTGCCTTAAGCTTCTCCCTAATCAACTAAACTTTCTTCATTGCATCAAACACTGAATCTAGCTCTATCAAAGCAGCCTTACCTACTTCAAACCAATCAATAGGAGACCTACATCTCCTCCCATAGAAAGCCTCAAATGGAGCCATATGAATACTGGAGTGATAGCTGTTATTGTATGAAAACTCAATCAAGGGTAAGTGGTCATCCCAACAACCTTTAAAATCAATAACACAAGCTCGCAACATGTCCTCTAAGGTCTGAATGGTCCTCTCTGCCTGACCTTCTATCTAGGGATGAAAATTTGTACTGAGATGAACTTGGGTACCAAGACCCTTCCGAAAAGCCTTCCAAAAATAAGAGGTAAACGAGTACCTCTATCTGAAATGATAGACAATAGAATCCCGTACAACTTAACCAAGTCCCTAAAATAAAGCCTGGCATAATCCTCAGCTGAGTAGGAAGTATGAACTAGCAAGAAATAAGCTAATTTGGTCATTCTATCTATAATGACCCATATAGAATCATGACGACGACGTGTACGGGGTAAACCCGCCACAAAATCCATGTTCACCACTTTTGCATACTTAGCCATAAACACTGCAATATCCTTATCCATACCATTCAAATAATAGATTTCCCGTAAGTCACGGTACATATTAGTGGCTCTTGGATTAATGGAGTATCACGTACCATGCACTTCTGCCAAAATTTGTTACCTCAAATCATCAACCCATGGAACAGATAAACTACCCTGACTGACTTCTTCAATCTAACCAAACTGGAATCCCTATATTGCTTTTCCTTTACTTTGGCAACAAAAGAAGATTTTGAACCCATCTGAACCCATATACTACCTTCAACTGAATCAACCAATCGGACACCTAATCTAGAAAGCTGATGAACCTCCCTGACTAAATTCATCTTATCATTCTCAACATGAGAAACACTACCCATAGACAATCTACTAAGGGAATCTACCACTACATTGGCCTTTCTTGAATGATACAAAACACTCATATCATAATCTTTTAACAAATCTAGCCACCTTATCTTTTAAAGATTCAAATCTTTCTATGAGAACACATGCTGCAAACTTTTGTAATCCGTGAACACATCAACATGAACCCCATAAATATAGCATCTCTAAATTTTTAAGGCAAAAACAACAGCTGCCAACTCAAGATCATAGGTATGATAATTCTTTTTTTGGGGTTTATGTTTTCTAGAGGCATAATCTATGACCTTACCTCTCTTCATAAATACACAACCAATACTAACTCTGGAAGTATCACAGTAAACTACCAACCCATCTGAGCTATTTGGCAAAGTCAATACTGGGGCTAAAGTGAATTAAGTCTTCAACTCCTAAAAACTCTTCTCACATAAATTCGACCACTAAAATTTGACTTTCTTCTGAGTCAATCAAGACATAGGAGATGCAATAGAACAGAACCGTTCAACAAACCATTTGTAATATCTAGCCAAACCTAAGAAACTCCTAAAATCTGATGAAGAGATAGGTCTGGGCCAGTTTCTCACTACTTCAGTCTTTTGAGGGTCAACTCGAATGCCATCATCGGAAATAATATGGCCAAGGAAAGCTACAGATCTTACCCAAAACTCAAACTTATTAACCTTGGAGAATAACTGATGAGCTTTAAAGGTCTGCAATATAATTCTCAGATAGTCTGTATAATCATTTTCACTACAGGAATAGACAAGAATGTCATAAATGAAGACTATGACTAACATGTCCAAGTACTACTTAAACACTCTGTTCATCAAGTCCATGAAATCTACAGTGGTATTCGTTAGTCCAAAAGACATAACTAGGAATTTGAAGTTACCATACCGAGTTCTGAAAGCTATTTTTGGAATGTCACATTCGCTGACTCTGAGATAATAATAGCCAGATTTGAGGTCTATCTTAGAGAAGTAACTAGCACCCTTAATTTGGTCAAACAAGTCATCAATCTTAGGGAGTGGATACTTATTCTTGATTATGACTTTGTTCAACTGACGGTAATTGATGCACATTCTGAGAGAACCATCTTTCTTATGCACGAAAAGGACTAGTGCTCCCCATGGGGAAACACTGGGCCTGATGAATCCTTATCTACAAAATCCTTTAACTATTCTTTCAATTCCATAAGCTCAGCTGGAGACATTCTGTAGGGTAGAATTAAGATAGGATGGGTATCTAGAAGGAGATCTATTTCGAAGTTAATTTCCCTTTTGGGAGGAATGCTGGGAAGATCTTCAGGGAACACATTTGAAAATTCCCTTACTAAATAAATGGACCCGAGACTTGGAGTCTTAGAACTAGAGTCTTTGGCTCAGATAAGATAGTACATTCACCCTTTAGATATCATGTTTCTTGCCTTAAGATAAGAAATAATCTGACCCTAAGCACAGAGATATTACTACTCAATTTAATGTCTGGTTCATTGGGAAACTAAAACTATAGACTCTACTAATATAGTTAACAAAGGAAGAGCATAAGTAGATCCAATCCATGTCGAGAATGACATCAAAATCAGTCATCTCTAACTCCATAAGATCAACTGAGATAATTTTTTGAGATATTGTGACCGGGCAATTTTGTATACCCATCTAGCTATAATAGATTTATCCACTATTCTAGACACTGAGAAAGGTTCTGCTAAAGATTCAGGACTGATACCAAAATCGACTGCTATATAGGGGGTTACTAAGAAGAGTGAAGCTCTGGGTCTAATAAAGCATAAACATGGAGATATAAGAACTATAACGTACCCGTAACTACATCAGGAGAACTTTCCAGATCATGTTGGGTCTAGAGACCATATAACCTATTCTAACACTACCCAGTGGTTGCGCTGGAAGCGGCACCTTGTTGAGTCGGGTAATCGACTGGAACTGGATGACGGTTGGACTTACCTTACTGACCAACCTTAGGGCAATCTCTGACTTTGTGGACTGGCTTTACATATATAAAACACACATCACTGCTAGCTCAATACATACCCTGATGATGCCTGCCAAATTTCCCACATAGTGGATTAGTATGACCATTGTTCACACTACCCTGGGACATAGAGCCTGGTTCCCTATCCCTACTATCTTTCCTAAACTTAGGCACCGACAAACTAGCTGAATATGGAGCTAGAAATAAGAACTTCTAACGGAACTAAGAATGGTTACCACCTTCCAATCTGGGCTAAGAAAGGTTAAAACTAGCTATTTTGTCCCTCTAATTTTCTCTCTGTTTCTCCTTAATCTTCTCTTCCTCAATCTGCTGAGTATGAACCATAATTCTAGATAAGTGTATCTCCTTAATAAATGTTGTAGTCCTACATTCATTAACCATACTATCAGCTACACCAGACACAAACTTACTCATTCTAGACTGATTTTCTATAACCACATTAGAAGCATACCTAGCCAATTAAGTAAACTTAAGCAAGTACACATTCACACTCATGTTTCCCTACTTCAAATTAATAAACTCATAAATCTTATCCTCTCTCAGCTCTAATGGGAAAAACCTTTCTAAAAAAGTCATAGAAAATTCCTCCCACTCAACAGGCCCTGCATCAACACCACGGTCCTCCTTTAACTGCTTAAACCAGGTGTGAGATACATTCTGTAACTAATATGTAGCCAACACTACACTCTTACTTGAGGTGACACATATGATATCAGTCACCTGCTAAACCATATCAACAAATTCTTGTGGATCCTCTTTAGACTTAGATCCTGAAAACAATGGGGGATTCATATGGGTGAAATCCCAAATCCTAGTTGCAGCTATATTTACCACTGGTTTAGCTAGGGAAACAGCTCACTGTTTATTCTAAGCAGCTACTGAATGAGCTAAAGTAGTAAAAGCAGCTCTAAACTCGGCGTGAAAGACATGCTCATTCAGGGGATATTCCTAAAAAGGTAGAGGTGTGGGTTGGTCCCCATTCCATCTTCTGTTATTTATTTTGGAAGGCATAGTCTACAAACAGAATAAAGAATGAGTTAGAAAGAGAGTTTAAGTAGATCTCATTCTTATTCACACGACATGAATACTGAAAGAAGTGAAACTTTTCCTTAAACATTTCATAGACTCTTATCCATAAGTGTGGCGCACTTCATACTCATTTATAAGACTCTACTCACGCATCTTTCAGACTCCTTAGGACGCTTAAAAACCCTAAGCTCTGATTCCAAGTTTTGTCACAACTTGAGGCTATCCCCTACTCGTGACAATGGTGTTTACGGTCATAAGAGACTACAACCCAACCCATATATTGGTACCTACTGAGAGCACTGAATACATAATAAGAATGGACATATGTGGAAAATAGCTGATAAAGCCATAAACTATAAATAGTGAAAATAAAATGAATCAAAAGTCTGAAATATCTGATAAGACTGATAAAACTAACTAACTATGTAAATGTCTAAAAAGCCTATAACTGACTAAGGAGTTGATAGGACAATCCCCCAACAAACTTTGACTGGCTGAAAATATGGAACTACTGAAATAACTGAAATAATCAATCCTTCCCTCGATAGATGAGGTCACCACTACTACTATTGGGTATACTAAATTGTCTAAGCGCGGTCAAGAAACTGAGTGTTCGAACCTATGATATAAGACATCATAGTACAAAAAAGAGTATGTCGTCAGTACTTTGAATATACTGGTATATGAGAGAAGGTCTGTCTGAAATACATGGGGTACTGTGTACATGAGATAAGGAATAACTGAATAGCATAAAATAACTGAGCATGAATGCATCAAAGTTGTAATATCTAAGAATGAAAGACTAAGCATATATATATTTCTAAAATAATCTATAAACTAAAACACTGAAATCTGATAACTGAAATAACTGAGAATCTGAATACTTGGTCAAGCAAACCTAAACTTAAAATACACTGAATATTATACTGAGACTGTGGGAGGTATCATCTAACTGATATGCCCCAATCTGAGCTAATAGGGGTCCAACCTGTAACCCTAGTTAGAAGGGTATCAGTATCATACAACGGGTACTTACACTGGCTGTGTGGATCCACTAAACTGGTGTCCCAAAGAACTAATGAGTCACCCTCAATTGGAAGGGGCTCTAATGAGAAATATGTCACCCTCAACTAGCAGGTAAACACTTTTTCAACCCTCAACTGGCTGGTAGATATCTCTAACTTACACTGGCTACATAGTTATGGAACTCGTAGATTGCTACTAAAGGTCACACCCTCTACTGGTAGGTGAACCCCCATCCCTATGTTCGCTCAGCGCTAGATAATACTCCCAACTGAATAATACTGGAACTGAAAGTGGACTGAGTTTAACTGAACATGATTTTATGACTGATAGTGCTCATTATGATCACAATAACTAAATAAATAGGGATAATCATGGTTTAACTAAATCATACTTGAAAATCTGAAAATCATGTAAAACATGAAGGTATCGGGTGTTCATAACCCACTAGCACCAAAAGATCACAGAATATAATAAAAATCATAAAACGGTAGTAAAGGATCATGGTTCAAAATCCATGAGCATTGACATTTCATCAACCATGTGGGGATCATGAATTTAACATGGGAATGATTGCTTAGAATTATAAATTTAGGATTCATCATAAAATTCACTTCAATAATGCATGGGAAACTCAATTTCATAGCATAAGGGATTCAAAATCTTGCATGGGATCATACATGGACTAAATTTTATTTAAATTATCATTTAAATATGAATTAAGCCTATCTTATGCAATACAAAATGCAAAAATTCTAGAAAAATTTAATCTTTAATTGAAAAGAGGGTTTTTAGACTCCATGGGTGAAAGAAACCCATGAATGAACATCCCACATACCTTAAACCTTTAACTTGAAAGAGAAACACCAATCTCGATGCTTTCTTGAAGGTTCTTGAACTTGGGGAACTTTAATTTTTAATTTCTTGGGGAGAAAGGAAGTGAATTTATGTTCTTGGGGAAGGGAATGTCTTTCTTGACCAAGTCGTGTTGTGAACGATTGGGTTGAGGAGGAAAAGATCCAATTTCCCCTCGCCATTTAAATTCAAAATTAGATGCGACAGGCTTATTGTGGCGTAATTTGATCGCGATCGGTCATTTCTCTCACTACGATGCGGTGAACATGAGAATGGGAATAGGTCCACAACGCGGTCTTATTGCGGTAACCCTCTTGTTCCGTGATCCAAACATTCCCCAGACCTTGTCAAAAAAATCATAAACTTCTCCAATGCACACTTCTTACATACCTGAACATGAATCAACTCAAAAACCAGTGTTTCAGAGTTGGGAAGACCAAATTAAAAATTCTTCAAGTTTAGAAGACTTGATATGACTAATTTCCCAACACTTCGTGAAATTTTTAGTCCTTAATCCCTTTATGCATACAACTAAAAGATGAACTGAGCTAAGAATAATATGAGGTATTACATAGGCTTCTATCGACTCTTCTTCATAAGATGTTGTGTGATATATATTTCATATGAATGTGAATGTTAAGATTAATTATGGGTCGAATGATTTAGTCTTGATTGTTAATTTCTTTGGGATTAGATGAGGGTTTTGGACCGGTAAGGTGAAATGCTTTTTACCTTTTAGAACCCTATTGCCTTCTCCCTAGATTGGACTAATTCATAGATTGTGTATGATATGATGCTAGGTTTTGGATGTGGTTTTAAGTGTTGGAACCATGGTTAATATAATTAATCTTAGTTGGGCTAGTCTAATGATCTTGAAACCATAATTTGGGTGGAGTTAACGTAAATGCCCATGTTTCTAGACGAAGTTCTTATCTTAGGATTGGTTATGGCTTACTTGACATTTACAAGTTGAATTAGATACCTTAGTCTAGTTTGGGATATAAATTTCCTAAATATGGAAATCAAGGATTAGAAGTAGGTTTATCTGGCCCACTTAGTCCAAGACTTGTGTTAAGCCCTTGTGGACGTAGTTGCAGATGCTAGGATTAGTTGAGACTATTGAGCCTTTAGAATAAGTTTTCTTCATGGCTGGGTAAATTGGGGTGAATTTTTTCAATATGATATTAGTCCTTTAAAGATGCTATTTCCTCTTAGATATGATATTGGGACTTTAGATATGTTATTTCCACTTACATATGATATTGGACCTTTAGAGATATTATTTCCTCTTAGATATGATATTGGGCCTTTAGATAAGTTATTTCCTCTTAGATATGATAATTTTCCTATAGAGATGATATTCCTCACAGTCATGATATACGACGATACATACGAATGTCTTATAGATGTGATATGCCTTATAGTTGTGAGTTATGCTTTATTGATGTATTATGCCTCCTAGAAGTGAGATGCCTCCTATATGTGAGATTATTATAGATATGCTTTATAGCTTATAGATATTTTATGCCTCGTGAATATTCTACAGCTTATAGCTATGAGATGATTTATGTACATAATTATGTATGTGAGTTTCGGACATGTATCTGGGCCTTTGGTCGTGATATTTATGTTGTATTAATTCTGGACACATTATTGGGCTAAATATTGTGTTATGATATTGGTTAGATATCCAGTAAATGTTTATTCTTGTAAAGGATGCGGTTGTAGTTTATGAATATATATATATTTATATACATATCTCTTTAGTATAGGATGGAGGAATATGTTGTGTGATACTTAAGTTTCTGTTGTTTTAATACAGGAGATAGCATGAATAGATTTGATACATTCATGGTCATTATATTAGTAAATTGAGTGATTCTTGTTAAAATATGATCTTATGATCATTCCTCCTAATTAAGGGTTAAAGCCCACTTTTATCCTAAAAATAGACTTTTTACAATAATTATTATCTAACTTAACGGATAATTTATAACATCATATTTTAACAAGAATCATATCATTTACTGATATATTGATCATGAGTGTATAGAATCTATGAATGCCATCACCAATATTCAAACAACTAAATCATAAGTATGATGCTTTAAAGAACTAAGGGAGATAGATTTTGGTCTATGATTTGAAATCATTATTTACTCCGATCGTGAGATATTCCATTCCCTTCTAAAAAATTATAATGATTTAGTTCTGAAGATTACTCGACCAATGTATTTATGTACTTACACTCTTTTTATCCATGACTTGAGTCTGTGCACCTGCTATATATATATAGATATATTGATAATTGTGATGATATATATATATAAATATATGAATATATTGATAATTATGATGATATATTGATACCCAGCAAGGCTGGAGGACATTGTGATGATATATTGATACCCAACAGGGCCGAAGGATGTTGTGATGATGATATAGATACTCGAAAAGGCCGGAGGATGATTATATTAATGTGACTATGAGTATATCTAACAGTTCGAGTCCGTCTAGCCCTGTGTATGGAACTTTTATACATATACACTTGGCAAGTCAAGAGGGTGATTATGATAATGATGGTCATGAAAATAATGGTTATGATGATGATGGTATTATGATATTGTGGATTTTGTTGTATTCGCACTTGCAGGTGTATCACCTATCACCAATATGCATCTATATCTATCAGCTCGTATAGAAAGGTTCATAGATATGGGTGATGACTATGCCTTGTGTTATTATATGTTGATTGAATATTTCAAGCCTGGGGCGGTAGGGGTACACATAGGCTCAGTAGGTATTTAGTTATCAAAAATAGCTGATTACTCACGCTATTATTGCTAATGTTATTTTCATTGTTTTATCTAGCTTTTGAAAGATTGGTCATTAATTTGCTATCGAGATTTAAGGTATGATTCTAGCCTTTTCTATCTAACGATTTCATTAGTATGATGCTGGCCTCTTCTATCTTATTATTCTGGCCTCTTTTAGCGAGATTTAAGGTATGATTCTGGCCTCTTCTATCAAGATTTAAGGTATGATTCTGACCTCTTCTATCTTATGATTCCGACTTCTCCATCATATCTAGAACATTGATTTTAGGCTAGGGGACCTTTGGTTTAGATCCCAAGGCTTCCAAACATATTTTGGGCTATTTAGCAGATTTTATGAAAAATACAACTACAGATGTAGGCCCAACTTTTTGCTGAAACAATCTCGGCTGAAACTTATGATTATTCCTTTGGATTTGAAATGTGATTTACTATCACGACCCGAGCCGAGGCCCTAGCCGCGATGGGCATCCCGAACCATCAAGGTGTAAGATACCCCTTAACTTCTCAACCTACTAGTGATATTGTCCGCTCTACGCCCAGGTCCTTAAGGCTTTAAAACTCATCACTAGGGAGTAAGGATTTTTCATTTATATACCCAGCATCCCTCCTGTGTTTTGCCGATGTGGGACTCTTTCCTAAGTTGGGGTGTTATATACACCCCCCTTTATGGACTCAGCGTCCTCGCTGAGGTTTGCCCCACTGAATGGGATTTGCTTACACTCAGGACTGAGGTTTGCCTTGTCTTACCGGGATTCACCTACACACAGTTTGAACTCTGTCCCACATCAACAAGGCTGACACAGAAGCGGCTCTGATACCATTCTGTCATGACCTAAGCTGGGGCCCTGGCTGTGACTAGCATCCTGAACTATCAATGCTCGAGATACCCCTTGACTCCTTAACCCACTAGTGATACTGGCCTCTCTAGGACAAGGCCCTCTCGGCTTTAAAATGCGTCACTAGGGAGTAAAGATTTCTCACATATATACCTAGCATCCCTCCTATGTTTTACCGATGTGGGACTCCTTCCTATGTTGGGGTGTTACATTTACCCTCAAATTTCACCGTTGGATCATGTTCATAAGGATTTAAATGAGTTTCGAGGATCAAAAACAATTTTTTGACTTTGCTAATATCAGGTGCACAGGGGGGATACCGCGATCGCACAAGGGGTATGGAAATAGCCCTATCGTGATAGCAATCCCTGTATTGTGATAGTAATAAGTTCATACCTGAGATGGGTATAAAATGACCCCTTAAACCGTGTTTTGGTCATTTCTCACTCATTTTTTAGATCCAAAAGCACTAAATGGGTGTGATAAACTCAAAATTGATTCTTGCGGGTGACTTGGGAGCTTGCTAAACATTTATTATCGTGATTACCATCCGATTTAAGGTAATATTTCATTGATTTCTTGGTGAATTATCTTAGTTTTTTACCCAAAACCTCAAATCACTTAGGGCTTGATTTTAGCCCAAAATTTTCTTGGTTTTTACTTTTTGAGGGTTTTCATTCCATGAGCATGATATCACGTTGGGTTGACCTCGAAAGTGCATTTTCTGCAAGTGGGACCCACTTGGGGGTTTTGGTGTTATTTTTGAATCCAAAGAACAATGGTGCAATATGGGTATTGTTATTCTCGTATTGATGAGTAGATTATGATTTTGATAGTATGATGACATTTTGAGATTGTGAAGTAAAGACAGGCATTTGGTGAATGATGTAAGGATTTATGGTTCGGCTTTGAGATAGGCTTCTGCCTACTCTTCTTCGTAAGATGATCTGTGATATATATTGCCTGTGAATGTGAATATTAAGATTGATTATAGGTAGAATGACTTAGTCTTGATTATTAATATCTTTGGGATTAGATGAGGGTTTTAGATCGGTAAGGTGAAATGTTTATTACCTTTTTGAACCCAATTGCCTTTTCCATAGATTGAACTAATTAATATAATGGGTGTGATATTATGCTAGGTTTGGGATGTGGTTTAAGTGTTGGAATCATGGTTAGTATGATTAACCTTAGTTGGGATAGTCTAGGGATCTTGATACCAAAATTTGGGTGGAATTAACGTAAATGCCCATGTTTCTACACGAAGTTCCTATCTTAGGATTGGTTATGGCTTACTTGACACCTAGAAGTTGAACTAGATACCTTAACCTTGTTTGGGGTATAAATTGCCTAAATATGGAAATTGAGGAATCAATGTGGGTATGTCCGGCCCACTTAGGCCAAGACTTGTATTAGCCCTTGTGGACTTAGTTGCGGATGCTAGGCTTAGTTGAGACTATTGAGCCTTTAGAATAAGTTCATTTCGTGGCTCGATAAATTAGGATGTATTTTCCCCCAGATAACGATTAATGGTTTATGGCCATGTTTTTCCTTATAGATATGATATTGGGCTTTTAGAGATGTTATCTCCTCTTAGATTTGATATTGGGCCTTTAGAGATGCTATTTCCTCGAAGATATGATTTTGGGACCTTAGAGATGCTATTTCCTCATAGATATGATAAATGGCCAATAGAGATGATATTCCTCATCGTCATGATATACGATCTATAGATATGAGATGTCTTATAGATGTGATATGTCTTATAATTGTGAGTTATGCTTCATTGATTTATTATGCCTCCTAGAAGTGAGATGCCTCCTATATGTTAGGTGATTATAGATATGTTTTATATCTTATAGAGATGTTATGCCTCGTGAATACACTACGAGTTATTGATATTAGATGATTTATATACATGATTATAATATGAGTTTTGTATACGTATGTGGGTCCAAGGCTGTGATATTTATGTTGTAATGATTCCAGACACATTATTCCGCAAAAGGCCATGTTATGATATTGATTGGATATCTGAGAAATATTTATACTTGTAAAGGATATGGTTATAGTTTATGAATATATATTTATAACATATCTCTCTAGTATGCGGCGGAGGAAGATACGGTATGATACTTATGATTGCATTGTTTGAATACTGGTGATGGCATGCATAGATTTGGTACATTCATGATCATTATATCGGTAAATAATGTGATTTTGGTTAAAATATGATCTTATGACTGTTCCTCTTAATTAAGGGTTAAAGCCCACTTTTCATTCTAAATGTAGATTTCTTTACAATAATGATTGTCTAATTAATGAATAATTTATATATATATATATAAATACATACATACATATATATATATATAAGAGATGCTAATAATGATGTTATAAGGAACAAGTTTGATTCCGGTCTATGATTTGACACCATTATTTACTCTGGTCATGAGAAATTCCAACCCTTTCTATACTTTTATAATAATTTAATCCTGAAGATCACCCAGGCAATGGATTTACGGACTTACACTCTTTTTAGCCACAGCTTGAGTCTGTGCACCTATATATATATATAAATATATATGTATATATATATATACATATATATACATATATATATATATATTAATGATTGTGAGGATATATTGATACCCAACAAGACCGAAGGATGTTGTGATGAGGATATTCATTCCCGGCAAGGTCGGAGGATGATTATATTGAAATGCCTATGAGTACATCTATCGGTTTGAGTCTGGCTAGCCCTATATATGGCACTTTTATATATATATATATACCCAACAAGGTCGGAGGGTGATTATGATAATAAAAATCATGATAATGATTGTTATGATGATGGTATTATGATATTATGAATTTTTTTTCATTCGTACTTGCATGTGCATCACCTATTACCATTATGTGTCTGCTCGTATGGGAGGGTTGTATAGATAAGGGTGATGACTATGACTTATTTATATACAACTATATGTAGCTTTGATATTACCGTATATCACTTCCTTCATTTATTCATGTTTTATAATCATTCTTTGGCTTTGTATACTGATATCATCTTCTTTCGTTCTTTATTCGTATATTGGATAAGGATATATGGTATAGTGTTGAGATTCCTGAGTATGGATGGATTAGAATAGTTCACCTTTTTTACTTTCTTCGCCTTATTATGTTAGGGCCTTGGAGATGAATAGGATAGGACATCCTTATTATCTCATTGGCTTATTATATGATTACTGGACTCTTGGGTGTAGCTTCTATTTTGTTTATATTTTATATGTATTTGCATAATCTTTGGAGCTCTGTTGGTAGTGGCCTACTGATTACCACGTGTTTGGCACTCATAATACACTTTTGCAGCCTGCAGATTATTTGATTTGTGCATTCTGTGGAGTATCCATGGTTCAGAGACTTAGAGTAAGATCCTAACATTTGGAGCATTGCGTACCTCCCTCTTATGTACTAGACTAGTCTTTATGTTGTATTCGAAGATAAGTTATATTAGTGTAATTCCCTTGTTATTTCCCTTTTGTACTCTTGTTATATTAAAAGCTCTTGTACTGATGCCACCAGGTTTTGGGACTACGGGGTTGGCTTGCCCACTGGTGGGTTATAGTAGGCATCATCATGATATGAGAAATTAGGTCGTAACATAAAGCCACTGAGGCTCCAACCATTCCAATATATATATATATATATATATATAATGTGTGAACTATGAACCAAGGCCCCCACACAGGCACATGTGGTTTCCAGTATTGATCCTTAATGGACCTCCACCTTCCACGGTGAGCTACACAAACCTCTTTAAGCCCAATTAAAACATTTACACTTAACCCATCCATTTAACCAAGGAGCCATCCATTTAGGCACTTACCGATCGTCATACCAATTAATTATGCTTGCAAGCCAATTCCATTATGCCACACCAAACCCATTATCCACAAGACTCAAAAATTCAAATTTAAAATTAATCCATGGCCACCAAGTCCTTTCAAATCCACTTTGATCTGTTTAGCCATTAATGTGATGCAGTGGTTTAGTAATCTATGCAAAACCATGTAATTTTTCATATTTCAAAACCAATTATGCAAGTGAGTTGAGGTTAATACCAATTTTAAACAGTAATTTTTGATGGGATCCATAACCCCATCCCATCAACCATTCCCATGCACAAATTTAGATCAAAAATCATAGAACAAAGCATGAATAGCAATTCCAAAACCATAGGAAAACCAAGCAAGTACCAACCATTCAAGACCCTCAACCTATCATTCAAACCCAACAATTTAATTCACATAAACCATGATTAAACACATGTTTTTCATAAAATAGATTTTAGGGGAGAGATACATGCCTGAAACCATATTTTGTGCCCTAGCTGACCAACCATTAAAAACCCAAGCTTTGTTCATGACTTGGGAATCTGAGAGAGAGGGGAATATTTATGTCATGTTTAATGGGTGGAAATAGGGTTAAGGGAATGTTATATGTCATGGGAATAGTGTAAAAGTAGGGGAAAGACTGAATCACCCTTAATGAAAAATGTGCATAAAAATAACTTCTAGTCGCTATGGGTTAGGTAACGACTCGTGGTAACTGGCCACGAGTCGTCACAATGACTTATAGTCTAGATAGTGACTTAGGGTCACCTTACTAATTAGATCACGAGTTCCACCCAATGACTCGTGACCTCACCCTATGACTCGGGGAGTCTAGTTATTACCAACACAACAACCTTGGGCCATCTCACTGTTAAGGTCATGAGTTCCACACCCCGACTCATGACATTACCTTACGACTCATATGGTCCCATTCATGGACATGATAGAAACTTGCCGTGATCATGACAAAAACTTAGGGAAACCTCACTAGTTAAACCACGATTAGCTATATACAACTTATGATAAGTCTTCACAACTTGTCACCTAACTCATACCATGAGCAGTAAGCTCGATTACTTAGAAAAATTTGAAGTTCAAAAACTGGGGTATTACAGTTAGTAACGGACACTTTAAAAACTCACATGGTAAAGGCTGAGATTTCTAACGCATTCATAAGACGGTTGGTAATGCCTAGTATATTAAATTTTGCATGTGTGGTGGTGAGATTGTAGGATTGAGCATGATAAACCTACTAAGTTTGGAAGCTAGGGGGAACATAGTTCTAGTGTTCAACTCAATTTATTTACAACCAAAAGCATTCACAACTTATTACTTTTATTGTTTACTAAAAAATTCCCCATTTACTTTCTTGCACTTCCGGCTACTTCAACAAGTTCAAGAGACAGATTCAACCTATTCTTTGTGGGAAATACCCCAACCTAGTTGGGTTACTATAATTTGACAGTGACCAAATTGTATCTTCTTGGAGGGTATAGTTTAGGCGACTTCAAATTTTAGCATCGTTGCTGGAGAATATAGTTATGGATTTATTGATTCAAGTTATTGAGGTTTTTAGATTTTTTTTCCTATTCTTCTTAGGGATACGCTGGTGTATGCATAGTATTAGGTGTCAAGGAAATCCCTTGATCCCATTTGATCCAGATCTAGAAATAATCCTACAATAGAATTGTAGGATGTCACAACATGGCCGAGACGCTCATCATGAGCTACCTCATAATGATCCATAAGACTTGCCTCTCCCACCTCCTCAAGAGAAAGTAGAGCATACAACTGAGTGGTTACTATCAGAGGAGAATGTGAGAAGAGATAATAAGGCTGCCCAATATGCAGATCAAGAGTAAAAGAGAGCAAGATAAAATTGATAGCTAATCATCGAGCAAAACTCAACCGAGGTAGAAGAGATAGAGCTTCAGTACCCCCAGCTTTCTAGTAATTGCAAGCATATAAATCTAAATTAATTCTTGGGGTATGTGGAGCTATTGAGATAGGAGATATCATTCCTCATGCATTCCCTAGGAGGCGAAGTTCGACATTACTTGTGCTATGATCCAGTTGTTAAATCTAAAAGGTGTGTTTACTAGCTTGCCGACAAATGACATAAACATACACCTGATAAATTTTGTTATGATTTGAACTTCATAAACTATACCTGGGTGGATCAAGCATCTCTCAAACTCAGGTTGTTCCAATTCTCTCTAACTGGTGAAGCGATATTCAGGTTAGGGGAACTACCTCATGGGTCCATTACTATGTGAAATGAGTTGCGGAAGCAGTTTTTAGACCAGTTCTTCCTTCTGGATAGAATACTATATTTGAAGGATGAGACCTATAATTTTTGGCAATTGTGTTCTGATTTGATATATGAGGCATGGTTTTTATTTAATAAAAATTTGATGATGGTACCTAATCATAGAATTTTTAGGAGAAATTTGTCAGAGAATTTTTATCGTATCCTGAATACCAGTTCCAGAGCTATGAAGGTTACTATTATTAGAAAAATGTTTATGAACCTATGTTATGAAGCAGCAGTAGATATCCTAGATCAGATATCTCTTACCAACTGAGTGGGGCATACTTGGGAGGCAAACAAAGGTGTCATTACTTATGCTATTGTTGCTTCCAATGTGCCTAGAGTGGTAGATGATTTAGTCACTCGAGAGTTCATATAATTGAGGATGGAGATTGGGTTACTGTCAAAGCAAATTACAATGATAAGTTTCAAAAAGGTAAATATTGTGGGCACACAAGGAAAAGCCTTTAGGTCATATGGTTCTAATATGGATGAAGAGGCGAACTATATAAATAGAGAGTTGGTGATTTTTCGAGCCAATGACCAATCGTCTACTCAAAATAATTGGAAGATGAGGCAAGCGAATCAAGGTTGAAACTACTTTGGGGATAGATATAGGGATCGTAGAAGAGATAGAGATGGTGACTAAAAATGTAACGATGATTATAAAGAGAAGATTGGTGCATATGTTCCGCCAGAGAACCGTGAAACTAAGTCAAGGATTGAAGTAATGTTGTCAAAGATAGTTAAGGGTCAATAAAGTTTCCTTAAGGGGATTAAGGCAGATATTTCAAGTTTGACTCAAAAGGTGGAATCACATGCTATTACGATCAAGAAACTTGAGCAACAATTTGGTCACATATCATCGACCTTAAATCATCATCAACTAAGCACTCTTCCAAGTAATATTGAGAAGAGTACAAAGAATTATAGTCATTATTTGGCCATCACCACTCGGAGTGGTAAGGACACCATTGATCCTCTCATGCCTATAGTTAATGAAGCTAGGCATGATGTTGTTGATGTAGATGAGGCACCTTAAGTATAATCTAAAAAGTTGGTGACTAGCTGTGAGTCACTATAAAAATCAATAGGTGTTGATAAGTTTGTTGAGAAGAATAAATTAAAGGGGAAGGAAGTCGAGCATGTAGTGAAAACTATTCCATGACCTCCCCCATATTTTACTCAAAGTTTGAAGTAGAATAAGAAGGGAAGTATAAAAAGTTCACTCTTATGCTGAAAAAGTTGAGTTTGAATATCCTACTTCATGAAACTCTCGAGAAGAAGCCTGAGTACGTGAAATATATGAAGGATTTGATGACAAAAGAGACAGTTGTTAGTTATAAGGACGTTGGTGGGTTTCACCATTGTAGTACAATTACATCCAGATCTCTGGAACAAAAAAAGTTGATCCCGACACCTTCATAATATCTTGCTCCATTAGGATATCTAGATTTTCCAGAACTTTGTGTGATTTGGATGCTAACATTAACTTGATGTCACTGGAAGTGTTCAAACAATTAGGCTTGAGACCTCCCAAACCTATGATGATGCAGTCATTGATGGCAGATCTTACCGTGAAGAAGCCTGCGGGCATATCTTATAATGTTTTAGTTATGGTTGACAATTTTATCTTTCCAGATGATTTTGTTGTCTTAGATTATGAATTTGAATTTGAGATACCCATCATCTTAAGGAGACCATTTTTTACTATGGGTAGAGAATTGGTGGATACGTAGAAAGGGTGGCTCAAGTTCAGGCTAAATGATGAGGAGGTCATATGCAATATTTATAGAACAATGAAGCAACTGAATAACATGAGGGTGGTCTCGGTAATAAACTATGTTGATGACTTTGGGGGCCACTTCTTTGGCTACCTTGATGAATTTTGAGTAATAAAGTTACTCGCGTCGTGCCGCAATATTAAATCATGCGCAAGTAGGGAGGCAACCCAAGGTATATTATTATTTTTGCATTTGTGTTAATTTGTGTTAGTGTGATTGACATCATATCTATGCATCTTAGGTGTCACAGGTATGTTCCTAACTCTCTTATTTTTTAGTGGACTAATGCGTTGGGGACAATGCATGTCTATTTAATGGGGCGGGGCTACTTGTGGGTCTAGATGTCCACTTGGGGTTTTTATTTCCATGTCTCTTTTCCCTGGAGTCTTTTCTTAGTAGAGTCGGTATGTTTAGGATGTATTGTGTTTGTTTCGTAATGTTTTGTGTTCTATTATTTAACTAGGAGAAAAATGAGTACATAAAGCAGTTGATGATGTATTTTGATTTTGCTTAAATAGTTTTTGATAAAATTGATACCCTTTCAAAAAAAATTGTTTTGAACTTGTGATGTGTATATATATGTGACCATTGTGAATCTTGTTATGGTATTAGGATTAGGGACATATCAATCATAGATAGAATTTTCATGAATCGGATAGGTTAGAGTTTGTGATGCAACCTTGTGACATGTGTGTGTGAGATACTTACTTTGTTCCCATTATGTGAGTTTGTGATGCAACCTTGTGCCATGCGTGTGCGAGATGCTTACTTTGTTCCCATTGTGTGTTGAATCTAGAACTTGCGTAGTTAGTCTTTCCTAGATTGTAGGATAGTAGGTTAGGAAAGGATCATAATCCCTTGTTGAACTTAGTCCACTTTTAGCCTAAATAACCTTCCAAATGTGAATAAGTAACCATTGATCCCTATTTGAGCCTATCTAGACTATTTTTCTTATTTTTACTATTCAACTTTCCATTTTAATTACAATGAACCTATTTTGGTTGTGGTCCTCAAACATTGTGCACCTCAACTCAGACACATTGCCTAAGTTGAGGTTGGCTATCATAGGGGTACGTGATTAGAAGTAGGTATGAAGAAGGTGTAAACAGGAGAAAAGATCGTAGGGTTGGGTGTGGTAGAAAAAGAAAGAAAAATTGGAAAAATAGAAGCAAAAAGAAAAAAATATAGATTTGAAAAAGAAATAGAAAGAATAAAAGAAATCACACCCATCCTGAATAAGACATAAAAGAAAAAAGGGAGAAATAAGTGCGGAATGAAAAGAAAAGTTGGTTGATAACTGGACCCTTGAAGTAATTATAGTGACAAGGAGGCTTAGTCACTAAATTCCCAAATGTACCTTACCAGTCCCCAAGCCTATGTTAAAAGCCAAGCAAAGTCCTATAGTGATCCAAACCTAACTGTTTGAAAACTAAGGTAAAGAAAATAAGGACAAGTCTATGGTTTTTTGTACACATTGTGGAATTTCTTTGTGAGTATGAGTGTTTGTGGTCGTCCGCTCATTAACATGCATAATCCTATTGAGTGAGTAACACTTCTTTATTATGAGGGTGCATGGGTTGTGTTGCTAGCTGCTTATCTGTTCGGGTAGTGAAATTTTTACATGTGCTTGATTATGTATTGCTAATGAAATGCCATAGCTTGATTCACTTATGTCAAATTTTTGGGTTGCATTGATTCACACAGTTGGTTTTGAAAAGCTAAAATAGGAGGGAGTGATTTTTTTTAGCTAAATTTGAGACTGACTTCCATAGTTATCTTAGGTTTCTCTTGGTTAAGCATCGTTCTTGTGTTTTGTTGTGTTTTTGTTGCCTGATGACATACAAAGTTCTAAGTTGAGTGTGTTGATGTGTCATAGTTTCATGACACTTTCAATGATTAAAACCTGAAAATATGCCAGTACTTAGGTTTGTTTTGGTAGATATGATGTGTTTTTGTGTCTATTTTTCAGGGAACTAGGTTTTGAAGTTTAACATGAAAAGGAGTCAAGATTTGCAGAAAATCCCACCTATGAGGCTACCTACGTGGTGTAGGTAGAACTTACGGGGAGTAGGTAGTTGTCATATGTTCCAGAATTGTAAACTTCAGAGAATCCAAAGTTGAAGTTGTTGACTATTACCTATGATGGGTGATTATGGCTCGTAGGTACCAACTACGGCGTTGTAGGTACAAGAATAAGTGTCAGAGTATCAAAATGCATAGAAGTTGTAGAAGTGAAAATTTCCTGTAACCTATGATGGGCACCTACGTGGTGTAGGCTCCACTTACGGCCCATATGTGGAATCATATGTGGTTGTGGATCCAAGTTTCTCGGTTCACTCTGGTTTGGATTTTTAGGGTTTTTGTGTAATTTGTAAATACTCTTTTGATGTTTTTTAGTTAGTTTATGCATTTTTCAGCACATTATACTCTTACAAACATATTTTGATTTCAAGATTGACTTTTGATCTTGATCTCTCTTTGTTCTTGGTTTTTGGTTGATTAGTTAATTTAAGACTGTGGGTTTTCTTCATAAATTATTTTTGAGATTATTCATATGATTTACTTATTGAATTCCATGGATTGTTTCGCAACTATGAGCGGCTAATTACCTTAGCTAGGGTTGTGGGAACCCTGGCAGAATAACAAAGTAGGGGAAGTGTGAGGTTCTGCTAGATAATTATTTACACTCGCATTATGATCTTCATAAGTTTAATTGCTTTCTTAGTGGTGTCCAATGCTAATAATTTTCATGTATTCGAGATCATCTTCACAAGAGAGATTGAGATTAGAAAAAACAAGATTACAATAGTGATTTAAGGCTATTAACCCTAATCTAATAACTCGATACCCATAAGGTGATAGTTTAACTAGGATCAAAGATTAGGGTTAGAAAGGAGATAACCTGAGACTCATGAGGTAAAGGGTGAGACCAAACAATGTCTTCACAAGACGGTTGGTAATACCTAGCTTGTCAAATTCTACATGCATGGTGAAGAGATTATAGGGTTGAGCACGAGAAACCTAATGAGTTAGGAAACTAGACAGAACACAGTCCTAGTGTTCATCATAGATTGCTTACAACCAAAAGCATTCACAACTTGTTACTTTTAAAATTTACTATAAAATCCCACCATTTACTTTCCTGCACTTTCGGCTACTTCAACAAGTTCAAGAGATAGATTCGACCTATTCCTTATGAGATCGACCCCAACCTAGTTGGGTTACTATAATTTGACAAGGACGACATTGTATCTTCTTGGAGAGTATAGTTTGGGAGACATAAATCCTCAAGGTTCCAATAAACTAAACTATTGACCTAAACAAGTGGGTGAGTTTGGTTGTTTATTTTATCAATTTGAAATAGGTAACAAAAAAGGCATAATGTGTTCTTAGTTTTTGTGATATGATTTCTCTCCATAAAACCATATTAAAGCATTTGCAGTTCAAAGTACTTAAGGATTTAACTCTGTTGTTTTATTGGTAGTATATCCTATTATACCAAACATCTATTAACCAACTAAGATGACATGACAGAGATGTAAAATAGAAACTAATTCAAGCAAATAAGGTCAAATCATAGATTTCAGTGAATGGTATGTCAAAAATACTTGCAAGTTCAACTTTTGTTGTTAGCTACTAGAAAAGGTACAAAAAAGCATAGATATAACATGTCTCTTATTAAGAAGTAAAGGTTCTTATACATAAAAAAAAGAGTCAACAATTACAACATACCCAGTGTATTCCCACAAAAAGGGGTCTGGAAAGGGTATAGTGTATGTAGTCTATATCTGTAACACCCCAAATCTATTACCCGGAATGCCACACAGTGATCATGACCCCGAAGAACCACAAGCTAACCCATGACTAATATCTATAACTGAGCAATGCATAACATACTATATAATTATGGAATAAAAGGCTGAAAGGCCATAAGGTTCAAAAATTTATTAAAGCACAACATCAGGAGATATGGTATATCTATACCAAAACAACTTAAATAATTGTCTGAACATGCTAGTTTGAAAGCCTCTAAACTGTCTGAATAAGGAGTTGATGGGACATGTCCCCAACTAACTCCAACTGCTGAAATAAACTAAGTACTGAAAGAATGAAATAGTTAAATAATAACATCCTCGAATGATGAGGACTCACTACTAGTTTGTCTGCTGAATGGATGATTTACTAATGATACTCTGGAGCTCGTACTTCTAAACCTATGGTATAAAACACCATAGAGCAAAAGAAAAGTATGCGTCAGTATGTGAGAATATACTTGTACGCAAGTGAGGTAAGCAGAATGCAAAGGTTCATATGCATGAACTATAACTGACTAACATCAACACGAACATGACTACGTAAGGATACATGCATGAATACATGAAATGTAACTGAAGTCATGATAATGGTGAATATGAATACTGATAACATGAGTTTCGTATTAACTAAGTAATTGTGTCTGACAGTCCTGATTCTAATGGAACTAGCTGAGTTCCATTCTAAACTGGGACTGAGACTGTGGGAGATAGTCATCTAACTGACATGCACCTAATAAGCTATTATAGCTGAATTTGGGTCCAATCGGTAACCCTAATTGGAAGGGTGTCAATATCGCGCCACTGGTAAGGACAAGCTGTGAGTGACCCTCATCTGACAGTATCCCCAAAGGAGAATGATGGGACCCTCGTCTAGAAGTATTGATCCACTTCATCAACCCTCAACTGACATTGTTGATGTCTCAACCTATGCTAGTTACATAGTTTTGGAATGCAAGGATTGCTTCTAAGGGTCACACTCTCTACTGTCAGTGTGTGACCTCAACCTTTATTTCGCTCGGTGTTGAATCCTACTCCCAACTGAGTGGACACTGTACTAATTATACTGAGAAAAAATAGGCTGAGTTCATTGAGTTCCATGGACTGATGGAATATTACAGAATCCTATTAACTGACTGAGTTTTCCTGAGTCATATAATTAACTAAATTCTACTGATCATGGCGTGACTGAGATTATCATGAAATTGACACTGTCTCTAGGCACACAGCTAAATTATTGGGTATAAATACCCCTAGGACTCGATAGCATAAAAGTAATTCATGGCACAAGTTCGAAAGCACAACAATGACTACACATATACCCATAATTCATTGACTAAGACATTTCATCAAACACTTGATATGCATTAACTTGTACATGAATGGGGATTTCATACTATCATACTATAATGGAATTTTTTCCTTCACATAGGCATTTCATCAAACATATGGGGAGCATACATTGGTTATACCATCATCAATGCATCAAATTATCATGGTTGCATAAATAAATTTATAATTTGAAGGGTTTATCATTAATATTATGCAAATCATCACATACTAGGATCAATCATTGGAACATATAATTTAAAATATGAATCAAAATCCAACAACAACATGGACATGAATTTTAATTCATCTATATCGTGAACATTCATAAATACACAATCTTTGGAATTTGAAAAGAGATTCTTGAACTTCATGGGTGAAAGGGACCCATGAATCAACACTTGACATACCTTGATTGTGAGTTTTCTTGAAGTTCTTAGACTTGAAGAACTTGAATCTTTTAGTTTCTTGAAGAAGGGTTGGGATCTTGTTCTTGGGGATTGATCTTTGAGATAAACCCTAATTTGGTATTGCAGATGAATAATGAAGTTATGATCCCTGGTATGGTATAATTAGGTGTTAAAAGGGGTGGAAAAGACCCAAACACCCTTATAAAAATGGCTTTAAATTGCTAAATGGGATCTACGATGGCTTGGGCGACGGTCCATCGCAGGCTCAATGACCCGTCGACCTTCCCATCGTACTAGGCCAGAATGTGATCTTTCTGCGTTGGTTGCGATGGTTTGGGAAATGGTACGTCGGTCATTCCATCATGCATGGATAGAAGGTTGACTCACTACCTCCACTACGATAGTTTGGGTGATGGCCCATCGCTAGATTGACGGTCCGTCGCACCGGGTGGTTCAGACTGCTTTCTGTATTTCGGCCACAACTTTCTACCCCGATACCAGATTTAGGTGAATTTGGTATAGATGAAAACCTTATTCAATTTAGCACACAACAAAAAGTCAAAATCTTAAAAATTCCATGTGTATAAAAGTGGATTCATCCTTTAAATCAAGTCTTTAACATTTTTAGGATGATTTTTAAGCTAGGTATAAGTACGAGATATTACGATATCTCCCTATTGGGAACATTCATTCTCGAATGAGACTAATTTAAATGGGAGAACGATAAGCTAAAGTATATACTGAACATGAACAACTGAAACATGACTACATGACTGGCATTACTGAGATTCATGTTGATCATGCATATCTGATGCATGGTTTCATGACTAAGCTGATATAAGAATGTATGACTGAGAGTACTGATAAAATGATCATGCCTATCTGATGTGTGAATACACGAATGAACTGAATCATGAACATGCGAATGAACATGTAGGGTAAAGATACCAAGTTTGAAACGAAAACTGAGCATAGTTTGTAACTGAAATTTGAACAATAAGCTGAATAAACTTAAGAAAAGCTATTACCTTTGGTTGGGTCTGAATTATCGAAGAAGAGATGAGGATACTTGGTTTGAATATGTGTTTTTCCTTCCCAAGTATCTCTCTCAATGGACTGATTCTACCAAAGAACTTTGACTAGAGGGACTTCTTTGTTCCTAAGTCTGCAAATCTGATAGTCAAGAATTTCGACTAAGATTTTCTCATAAGAGAGACTGTTCTAAATGTTTACACCCTCAACAGGGACTACGACTACTGGGCCACCTATGCACTTCTTAAGCAAGGTGACATGAAAGACTGGATGCACTGAATCAAGATCTGAAGGCAATTCAAGCTTATAAGCTACTTAGCCGAAGCGACTGAGAATTTTGAGGGGACCAAAATATCAGGGACTGAGCTCTCCCTTCTTGCCGAACCTCTTCACTACCTTCATGGGAGAGATTTTCAGGTACACATAATCATTAATCTCAAACTTGAGATCCTTTCTGCGTACATCTGCGTATGATTTTTGTTGGCTCTAAGCTATCTTGAGCCTCTCTCTGATTAACTGAACTTTCTCTAAGGTATCGAAGACTAAGTCAGGTCCTACTACTGCAGCCTCACCGACTTCGAACCAACCGATTTAAGATCTGCATCTCCTACCGTAGAGAGATGCGAATGGAGCCATCTGAATACTAGAATAATAGTTGTTGTTGTATGCAAACTTAACAAGAGGAAAGTGATCATCCCAACTACCCTTGAAATCAATTGCATACGCCCTTAGCATATCTTCCAAGGTCTGAATGGTCCTTTTTGCTTGACCATCTGTCTGAGGGTTAAAGGTTGTACTGAGATGAACTCGGGTACCAAAACCCTTTTGGAACGCTTTCCAGAAATGAGAGGTGAACTTGGTACCTCTATCTGAGAAAATAGATAATGAAACACCATGCAATCTGACCAACTCCCTGATATAGAGTTTGGCATAATCCTCGGCTGAATAGGAGGTATGGACTGGAAGAAAATGAGCTAATTTGTACATCCTATCTATAATAACCCAGACTAAATCATGTTGATGACGAGTACCAGAAAAACCCACCACAAAGTCCATGTTCACTTCTTCCCACTTCCAAATGGGAATATTGAACTCCTGTATAGACCCACTAGTTTTCTTATGCTCAACCTTAACTTGATAACATGTATAAAAATAAGCCACAAACTCTGCAATATCTCTTTTCATCCCACTCCAACAATAGATTGTCCGCAAATCATGATACATCTTAGTGGACCTTCGATGAATCGAGTAACACACACCATGCGCTTCTGCAAGAATTCGTTGCCTCAAGTCATCTACACCTGGAGCACACAGATGATCCTGACATGCAATACACCATATCCCCCTTGGGAGAAAACCTCAACCTTCTGATCCTTAACTGACTCTTTTAACTTGACTAGACTGGGATCTCTATTTTGTTTTACCTTAACTTCGGAAACTAGAGATGATTTGAAACTACTATAAACCCATATATTACCCTCGGCTGAATTGACTAAGCGGACACCTAGTTTGGTAAGTTGATGAACTTTTTAAGAGCGTCGGCCACTACATTGACCTTGCCCGGGTGATAAAGGACACTCATGTCATAATCTTTCAGGATCTCTAACCACCTTCTCCGACGGATATTAAGAACTTTCTGAGAGAATACATACTGAAGGCTTTTATAATCTGTGAACACATCCACATGAACACCGTACAAGTAATGCCTCTAAATCTTCAAGGCAAAAACTATGGTTGCTAACTCAAGGTCAAGAGTAGGATAATTCTTCTCATGGGGCTTAAATTGTATGGAGGCGTAGGATATGACCTTACCATGATGCATGAGGACACAACCCAAACCCACTCAAGATACATCACAATACACCACGAACCCATCTGAACCATCTGGAAGAGCTAAAACTGGGGCAGAGATGAGTTAAGTCTTCAACTCCTGAAAACTCTTCGCACAAGGATCTGACCACTGAAACTTAATTTTCTTCTAAGTCAATCTGGACATAGGGGATGCAATAGAAGAAAATCCCTCAACAAACCATTTGTAATAGCCAGCCAACCCGAAGAAACTCCTGATATCTGATGAAGAGACAGGGCGAGGTCAGTTTCTTACTTCTTTGGTATTTTGAAGATCAACTCTAATGGCATCACCGGAAATAATATGACCAATAAATTCTACTGACCTTAGCCAAAATTTGCACTTACTAAATTTGGCGAACAACTGATGATTTCTAAGAATTTGTAATACTATTTTGAGATTGTCTGCATGATCACGCCCACTGCAGGAATAGACAAGAATATCATCTATAAAGACTATGACGAACATGTCCAAGTACTGCTCTAACACACGGTTTATCAATTCTATAAAAGTTTCTGGGGCATTGGTAAGACCAAAGGACATGACTAAGAATTTAAAGTGACCATACCAAGTTCGGAAAGCTATGTTTGGAATGTCATATTCTCTGACTCTGAGCTGATGATAGCCTGATCTAAGGTCTATCTTAGAGAAATAGCTGGAACCCTGAAGTTGGTTAAACAAATCATCGATTCTGGGAAGTGGATACTTGTTCTTGACTATGAATTTATTGAGATGATGGTAATCAATGCACATTCTAAGAGAACTATCTTTCTTTCACACGAATAAGACTGATGCACCCCACGGGGACACACTGGGTCTGATGAATCCCTTATCCAAGAGATCGTTCAACTGTTTCTTCAATTCTCTGAGTTCTACCGGTGCCATTCTATATGGAGGAATAGATATGGGCTGAGTATCTGGAAGAAGATCAATGTCGAAGTCTATTTCCCTTTCGGGAGGAATTCCTGAAAGATCTTTGGGAAATACATCTGAGTATTCATTCACTACTGGGACTGATTCAATAATGGGATTTTTGGAACTAGTGTCCTTAACTCAAACAAGATGATAGACACATCCCTTAGATATCATTTTTGTGCCCGAAGGTAGAAAACAAGCAGACCTCGAAACGCTGAAGTACTACCCCTCCACTCTAGGACAGGTTCATTTGGAAATTGAAGATTGATCACTCTGTTTCTACAGTCGACTATTGCATAGAAGGAATAAAGCTAATCCAGGTCAAGATTGATATCAAAATCAGTCATCTCCAATTTAACTAAGTCTGTTGATGTGACTTTCTAAAATATCATAACCGGACAGTTCTTGTATACCTGCTTGGCTATGATGGTTTTACCCACTGGGGTAGAGACTAAGAAGGGCTCTGCTAGAATTTTGGGACTGACTCCAAAATCAACTACATAATAAGGAGTAGAAAAAGACAAAGAAGCTCCTAGATCTAGCAAAGCGCAAACATACAAGTAAAAGATCTATAACGTACCAGTGACCACATCAGGAGAATTTTTCAAATCCTATCAAGCCTGGAGGTCATAATATCTGTTTGGGAACTGCCCACTGGTTGCGCTGGAAGTGGCACCCTGCTAATTCAGGCAACCAGACTGAACTGAGGAATGATTCTGCTGACCCTAAAATCCTGATTGGGGACAATCTCTAACTCTGTGGCCTGGCTTTCCATATCTGAAAAACACATCACTACTAGATCTTCAAATGCCCTTGTAGTTTTTACCACAAGTCTGACAAAGAGGATGGGTGCGGGCACTACTAACACTGACCTAACACTTATAGTCTGCCGCCCTATCTCTGTTACCATCCCTATACTTAAAAGTTGGAGCACTGGCTGAGGAAGGAGCTGGAATGGATGAATTTGGGAAGAACTTTTAACGGTTACCACCCTCTGACTTAGGCTGATTGAAGTTGAAGCTACCGGTTCTAGCTTTTTTATTCTTCTTCTCTCATCTTAATCTTCTGCTCTTCTATCTGTTGAGGATGGATCGTAAGCCTGGCTATGTTCATCTCACTAATCAATATTGTGGATCTGCACTTATTGACCATACTATCATTCACCCAATAAATAAACTTACTTATCTTAGCCCAGCTATCTACCACCACATTAGGAGCATATCTAGCTAGTTGAGTAAACTTAAGAGAATACTCTTTCACTATCATGTTTCCCTGCCTGAGGTTGATAAATTCTAACACCTTAGCCTCACTTAGCTCGAGGGGAAAGAATATATCAAGAAAGGTAGTGGCAAACTCCTCCCACTCAATAGGCCCTACATCTATCGCCCTCTATGCTTTCCACTATTTAAACCAAGTGTGAGCCACATCCTGCAACTGATATATAGCTAGCTCAGTATTCTCACTGGCAGTAACTCCAATGATATATGTAACCTTCTGAACTTGATCAAGGATTTCCTGAAGGTTCTCATCTTAATTAGACCTAAAAAAGGATAGAGAATTCATTCGGGTGAAGTCTTGAATCCTAGCTGCTGTAGTATTGGCTACTGGGTTGGCAAAATAGCAGCTGGCCATTCATTCTGAGCAGTAACTGAGTTAGCAAGAGTAGTGAATATAGCTCTGAACTCTTCATGAGAAACATGTTCGTTCAAAGGGTCTGCTTGGATGGGCTGAGGGAATGACTGATTTTTGTTTCTTCATTTAGGAGGCATGTTCTGTAAACAAGAAGGGAGAAACAGATTAGACTGAGACTTAAATTTGAGCACATCCTCACTGGCATGACATGAATACTGAAAGAAGGAAAACTGTTCCTAAAACATCTTATAACATCCTATACATAAATATGGCGCGCAACACACCCAGGCACAAGACTCTACTAGATGCGGCTTTCAAACTTCCTAGGATACTATTAAACCTGGCTTTGATACCAAGTTTGTAACGCCATGAATCTGGTACCTAGAATGCCACACGGTCCTCATAACCCCGAAGATCCACAAGCTAACCCATGACTAATATTTGTAACTGGGCACTGCAAAACATACTATATAAATACTGAATAAAAGGATAAAAATCCATAAGGTTCAAAAATCTATCAAAACATAACATCTGGAGATAAGGTATATTAATACCAAAATAACTTAAATAATTGTCTGAACATGCTAGTCTAAAAGCCTCTAAACTATCTGAATAAGGAGTTGATGGGACATGTCCCCAACTAACTCCAACTGCTAAAATAAACTAAGTACTGAAAGAATGAAATAGTTAAATAATAACTTCCTCGAATAATGAGGACTCACTGCTAGTTTGTCTACTGAATGGATGATCTACTAAGGATGTTCTAGAGCTCATGCTTCTGAACCTATGGTGTAGAACACCATAGCGCAAAATAAAAGTATGCGTCAATACATGAGAATGTACTGGTACGCAAGTGAGGTAAGATAAATGCAAAGGTTCATATACATGAACTATAACTGACTGACATGAACATGAACATGACTACATGAGGATACATGCATGAATACATGAACTGTAATTAAAGTCATGATAATTCTGAATCTGAATACTGATAACATGAGTTTTGTATTAACTGAGTGACTGTGTCTGAAAGTCCTAATTCCAATAGAACTAGTCGAGTTCCATGTTGAACTAGGACTGAGACTTTGGGAGATAGTCATCTAACTGACATGCCTCTAATAAGCTAGTATAGCTGAATTGGGGTCCAATCTGTAACCCCAATTAGAAGGGTGTCAATACCGCGCCACTGGTAAGGACAAGCTATGAGTGACCCTTATCTGGTAGTATCTAGAAAGGAGAACGGTGGGACCCTTGTCTGGCAGTGTTGATCCATCTCATCAACCCTCAACTGACAGTGTTGATGTCTCAACCTATGTTGGCTATATAGTTTTGGAAAGCAAGGATTGTTTCTAAGGGTCACACCCTCTACTGTCAGTGTATGCCCTCGTCCTTGGGTTCGCTCAGTGCTAAATTCTACTCCCAACTATGTATACACTGAACTGATTATACCGAGATAAACTGGATGAATTCATTAAGTTCCATGGATTGATGAAATGTTACTGAATCCTATTAACTAACTAAGTTCATGAGATTACTGAGTTTTCCTAAGTCATGTAACTTACTGAATTCTACTGATCATGGCGTGACTGAGATTATCATGAAACTGACACTGGCTCTAGTCACACAACTAAATTGTCGGGTATAAATACCCCCAGGACTCGATAGCATAAAATTAATTCATGGCACAAGTTCTAAAGCACAATAATAGCTACACATATATCCATAATTCATTGACTAAGACATTTCATCAAACACTTGACATGCATTAACTTGTACATGAATGGGGATTTCATACTATCATACTATAATGGCACTTTTTCCTTCACATAGGCATTTAATCAAATATATGGGGAGCATATTTTTGTTATACCATCATCAATGCATCTAATTATCATGGTTGCATAAATAGATTTGCAATTTGAAGGGTTTATCATTAATATTATGCAAATTATCACATACTAGGATTAATCATTGGAACATGTAATTTAAAACATAAATCAAAACCCAACAACAACATGGACATGGATTTCAATTCAACTAAATCATGAATATTCATAAATACACAATCTTTGGAATTTGAAAAGATATTCTTGAACTTCATGGGTGAAAGGGACCCATGAATAAACACTTGACATACCTTGATTGTGAGTTTTCTTGAAGTTCTTGGACTTGAAGAACTTGAATCTCTTAGTTTCTTGAAAAAGGGTTCGGATCTTGTTCTTGGGGATTGATCTTTGAGAGAAATCCTAATTTGGTGTTATAGATGAATAATAAAGTTATGAGCCTTAGTATGGTATAATTAGGTGTTAAAAAGGGTAGAAAAGACCAAAACACCCTTATAAAAATGGCTTTAAATTTCTGAACGGGATCTGCGATGGCTTGGGCGATGGTCCGTCGCTGGCTCGATGGCCCATCGACATTTCCGTCGTTCTAGGCCAGAATGTGATCTTTCTTCCTTGGTTGCGATGGTTCGTCGCCAGCTCAACGGTCCTTCGGCTATTTTGTCACACCTGGCTAGAAGGTCGACCCACTACCTCCGTTGCGGCGGTTTGGTTGACGGTCCGTTGCTAGATCGACGGTCTTTTGGCCCTTTCCGTCGCACCTGGGCAGTTCAAACTACTTTCTGTATTTAGGCTATAACTTTCTACTCTGATACCGGATTTAGGAAAATTTGGTATCGATGGAAAGCTTATTCAATTTCCCATACAACAAAAAGTCAAAATCCTGAAAATTTCACTTGTATAAAAGTGGATTCATCCTTTAAAGAAAGTCTTTAACATTTTTGGGATGATTTTTAAGCTAGGTAGAAGTATGGGGTATTACAATATCACTACCTCGGATTAAGTGTAAAGGCTATTTTTGATAGACCCCTAGCTCAGGAAAATAATAGTATAACAAACAAAAAAATATAAAACAAACAATGGAATAGGATAACACACCACTAGATAATAAAATGAATAAGGCACTCATAGAGTAATACATATAAACTATCTATCAGAAAATGAAAAAATTCAGAAAAAGAAAGAATAAGGTGAAAACTAAAGTAAGGAAGGGTAGTGGAGAGTAAAACAATGAAAGAAAGATTACATGAGTGGTAGGCGTGTTTGTGGTGGTATAGGAGAGGGGTGTTAATCGGTATGTATACATCTCTAGCGCCTTTAGTTTTTATGCAGCAATAGAGGAAGAATTTTTTTTGAAAGTGCAACTTTCCTAAATATCGAATACAAGTAAAATTGTCCATAGTATATTTCAATTGGGTATTTAGAAAAAAGGTAAGTAGACTTTATTGATCAGTTAAACTAAACTAATATCATATTGTCAGTGTGTAGTATAAGTATAATATGATTCATGTTTAACTGGGTGGGATGTGTGCATAATGTCTTTCTTGGGTCACTGATGAAAACCCTTCATTATTTTCTAATTGACTTGCTGAAGAACAATACTATATATCTTGTAGTTCCAATTAGATAGTGGGATTTTAGTGAGTTGATTAAAATTGTAAGAGAAGTTGAAGTCAACCTCTACTATTCAAGTCTCCTACATGATTTAGTTCACAATAAGATACTTATGGGTGTTTAGGCTTGTGTGGTATGATCTAAAGCCTAAATATTATGTGGAATTAAGACTTATTAGGTAAATTTTGGTTCAAGTTAAACATTAACCTGCTTCTTGATATGGATGTATTCTGCCAGGTCAAAATAGGTAAAAGTGAAATGTCCTGGATTGTTGGTCCTTGAAAATTCCTTTAGCTTTGAGCTCACTGCCTTATTGATGACTCATCACATGAGTCATATGGTGTGGTTATAGGTCTCGAGACCCATGTCGTAACAAAACTAATGTGGAATTGGATAAGATCTGCTCTGAATAAAAATGACTCACTACGAGTCATAAAACCATATTACAAGTGGTAGGGTTGAGTCGTATGTTTTCCAGTGTCTAATCCCTTTGGGTTCTGTTATGGATACGACTAGACCATTTGATTCGTATGGTCAGGTCACAAGTGGGATCATGGATTAGTAAGATGGACAGCGTATAGGTGTCCAACTCATCGTTTAAGATACAACTCATGGCTATGAGTCGTAAGATGTGGTGACGAGTCAATGGGTTGACTCATAACCAAGGATGGCTTTTTTATTATATTTTTTAGTTAGGGGTACTTTGGATATTTCCTATTTAAAACCCTTAAGGCCCCACGTTCCTAAAACACATTGGGTCATTCATTCTACATTTTACAAGATTAAAACATCCTCTTTACTCTCTCAAAACCACTGAATCAAAATTGGCTAGGGTTTATCTAAGTAGCCATTTAAGGATTCAAAAGTCAATTTCTCTTCGTGAATCTTTGCAATTCAGGCATGTGACTCTTCCCATATTGTTAGTTTACAAAAAACATATGTATAAAGCACTGTTCATGAATCATTAATGGTAGTTTTGAAACCAAGGTTGAGGGGTTTGAATGCATATCGTTGAATATTGTTTTCTATGGTTTAAATTGCGATAATGCATATTTTAATTATGGTTTTGCACATGTGGGTGCATGAAAATGGTGATTTAATTGAGGTGTCATGGGTGAACCCGAAATTTGATAATTTTGGTTTTGATAATGGCATGCCCTCAACCTATTTGTGAAATTATTAATAAGAATGATATTGTCACAAATTGAATTGTGTTTTTAAACTAAAGCTTTGGCGTAACCATGATAATAATTGATGAAGGACTTTGTAAAGGCCTTGATGGCCATAGATTGATTTAAATTGTAACCTTGGGGTTTGGTTTACTAAATGGGTTCGAGTCCCAAATGTTAAATTAACTTGATGTCCATGTTTGGACAATGGGTTTGAGTCTTAAATGATGAAATTATTGTTATGGCATAAGGTATGCTTGAAAGTGGGGTTAGTATGACGATACCAACGGGGTGCCTATATGTAAAATGGGTTATTAAATGTTAATGCATGTTAAATATTTTAAATTGGGCTTAAGAGCAGAGTGTGTAGCCGAGCCATGAAAGTAGAGGTCCGAAGGACTAACACTGGAAACCACGCTAGCTGGTACGGGTGTCTAAATGACAAGGAGATTTGAGTCTACAGTATTGAATATATGAATGGGAGGTTTGAGTCCCCCATATGGTATACATTGGTGCTTAAGTCACCTTGAATATGTCGGGAGGTTCGAGTCCCCTCATAAAGGAATATACGGATATGGATATTTTTTAGTACGTGTGGCTACACGCACTGGGGCCCTTCCATCTAGGGGAGAGTTGGGCCCATATAGCCCATGGGTACCTTGTTATATAATGGTTATGCTACATAGCCCAAGTTAAGGTTTTCAAAGTTAATGCTAAGCCTTGCTCCCTACCCTAGCATGTGGTATTCTATATGTATATGTACTTCATATGATATTATGCATTGAATGTTGTATTGGTTTTGAACTGTTATCATGGTATTATTTTATTCCACTATCTCTGAGTTAGGGTTATTCAAAATCGAACTGTAACTGTTAACCCAACCACAAATTAGTTCATTTGCTTATTGGTAATAGGTTATCAGATTAATGGTTGGAGAACGGATCAAAATTTTACAATTAATGGCTTATTGGTGCAGGGACGGATTACTCAATTTTCTTATCGGGTAAACCATTAACCCATTAAGAATTATTATAATTATATTTTTACCCTATATATTCAAGTATCTTATGTCAATCCAACATATAAAACTCCGTTTGTTGTTCTATTCACTTCTTAATTTAAAAAATAACATGCCACTTCTTGTGACATTTAACTATAAAGTGGAGTTAGACTTCCTAAAATGTAAAGAAAACCTGAAATTAATTCTTAAACTAAAACATAAATTATTCTTGACAACACAAAAGATTGCAACAAAAATGAAACAACCCAAATGTGTCCTTCACAAAGTTTGATATAAAACATAAAAATTCTAATAATATTAAAGTTTTAATTTTTCTGTCAATCCAGTAATTAAAAATATTTCTACATAAATTTTAGGTCTAGAAGAAAATTCTTATTTGATTTTATGTTTTAATCTATTAAATAACTATACGAACAAAACTATAAAAGCCTAAATGATTGTTAAATAGATCAATCATAGTATACAAACAATCTAGTCAGTAAAGAACCGGAGGAACTATCAATAATCGCTCGATATTTCATTGTCTCTTAAACTTATCCGTTACAGCATCCGATAACCGTCCGTTAATTGTTAATCTGATACCGAATCAACTGTTATCTTATTGGTTGGCTAGCGGATTAGCATAATTAAAAGTCGATAACCAATAAGCCAAATCGCTAAGCATAATAATCCAACCGATAAGCATCCCTACACTGAGTTATATACTAGCACTCTAATTGTTATCTATTTTCATATGTTGTATCCTCACGCAGTGCAGGAACTAGTCATACTTCCTCATCTCCTGCTCAGTGACTTAGATCTGGGATCATCTAGCGAGTCAGAATGAAGTGGTGAGATTTCATCCTTCGAAAGACCCCAGTTCATATTGTGTTTTCATTCTTATGTTTTGAATATCTTTTGGATATTGGCTATTATCAGGGGCATGTTTCGATATTTTATTGACCTGTGATTTGTAGAGGCTTTGTTAGATTATTGTGGACTTGGGTGGTTTGGTTGATTATTTGGTGATGGGCGGTTGTCCGATTACCGGTTGTTGGTATAGACATACAATGAATTATCACTAGTTTTATTATGCTCCATCTTGTTATATATTTGGAATTCATTCAACGTTTGGGGATGTTGTGTTGGTTATGTTAGGTGAAAGGGGTGATCTCGATCCATGTGGGACTTGAGATTAGGGGTGTTCACGGTTTGGCTTTTAACCAAACCGAAATGCGATCTAAACCAAACCGATTAAAAAATTTTATATTTGGTTAAGTTTGGTTTGGTTTGGTTTTGAATTTTAAAAAATCAATACTAATTTGGTTTGGTTTGGTTTGGTTTTACTCTAAGATAATCGACAAAATAACAAAACCGAACCGATATATATATATAATTATTTATATATTATTCATAAATACTATATAAATATTTGTTCTATTTTATATTTTAATCATGATTTAACTTTAGTCATAACACATTCAGTCATATGTCTTCATCCAGTTGAAAGTAACTTATGAGATTCTAAATGAATTTCCCACTTTGAATGACAAATGATACTAATTGTGAAAATAATATCTTGTTGTATATTGAAATTTATAGCTGAGATTCATTAGACTATAGATAGTCACTAATTTTAACTTTCTTTTTTAACCTTGTTGAGCAACGAGTTTATTTGTTCACCTTTTGGGAGAGTTATCATATCATTCTATTAAATGTAATTTTTAAATATTTTTAGAAGCGTTCATATGGCGTTGTTCATGGTTTTGCTGAAGTATAACACTCAGTTGATATCTTAGTTTCAAGGTTAAGATACAACACTCGGTAGGCATCTCATATGTTATATTTGATTTATTTTTTTAAATTTTCAACTTTCATCATCAGCTAAAGTTATAAATAGAAAAAAAAAAAAAACCAAACCGAACTAAACCAACGAGAATCAAACCGACGGTTATTTTTTTGTTTGGTTTGGTTTGGTTTTAAAAATTTAAAAACCGACTAAGTTGATTTGGTTATGATTCAGACCAATAACTGACCCAAACCGACCCATGAACACCTCTACTTGAGATACCCATCACACCTAGGCCCTGATTTGAGTTGTGACATAAAGAAATTGAAGGAACAAACATGATGTATAAGTTCAAGGAAAAAGAAAATGCATAAATCGAGATGATTATTTCCCAATAGTTGAGGAAATTTCAACTTTTATAGGGTCATTTTTAAAACTCTAGATAATACTAATACCGACTAAGGATACCTTACCTACAGTCTATAACATAGAACTAATTTTTCATAGTGGTTATGGCTTGGTGATGTTAGAAGTTGTTCAAATACCATCTTAATTAGTCAATTCGCCTATCTGTTTCTTTTCCATGCGTTGTTGTTGTGCAGTAGATAGTGTTGTGGAAGATGTATAATTATCAGTTGTAGACAGGGATCAAGTCTTGTTCTCTATTATGTGGTCAACCATGGCATAGAGAAAAGTAAGACAAGACAAATGCACATTCTTATTAAATAAAGATAGTCTAATATAGAATGTAGTTGTTTGAAAATATTATAATGTTGGTTTAATTCACATCTGTGTACAGTGGAAAGTTGAGCTTTCAACTTATATTTTGTAAGGTTTAAATAAGAAAAATAAGATGAGAGAGTCAGCCTAGTGGAAAGACCTTTTGCCCCTAAGAATGGGGTTACGAGGATAGAGTTCTATAAAAAATAAATAAAACTAAAGGGGGCATTTCGGAATGGTACAAAAAGACTCTATGCTCCAGAAAGGACAGATGAAAGAAAACACGATTGATTAGTTCCAAGCTGCCGGTGTACAACAATTTTGCCTAAATCTATATGTACAGCAAAAACATTGCATTACTAAAAGTGACATCCCACTGTTTTTTATACGATTACAACTTTCTACATAGTTACTAGCATGAAACTTACATACTGAAATAGTATCGGTCTATTCATATCAAAAGCTCAACCTTTACTAAAACATATATTGTGGAGAACTCAAAGTAGAAAAGCCTACACGTTTCCTTGCCTACCTTGATATGTTTCTCTTTCTTTCATGTTCTAATTTGTGCTATAGAGTCTGAATGTTCCCTAACTCATGGCTTCTACATTTCAGATCATTCATCCCCATAGATCTAATGAGCAGAACACCTTGATGATGATGTGTTGATATTTGGTTCCACGACATTCACAGAGAAGGAGGCAGAATCCATAAATAGAAAAATAAAATATGAAGAGAATACCCACTGAAAAGGAGGGAGAGAGAATATAAGAGTTATATTTACCATTGTAGTAGGAGAAGCAAATAAACCCGCAAATAGTTTAGGTAATGTCCCTTCTTTCATTATCTAAATGTCTTGAAAGCATTCATCAGTTGATTAAGATTATTCAAGAATTTATTATAGTTCTCTTGGTAATTCGACGGACATGAAACACTTAAAACACTAATACCACCAAATCGAGGTCTTTTTTGCTTAAAAACTTTGTTGGTTACAACTCCTAATCCCAAACACCTTACCCTTTCAGGGTGCTCTTTTTCGAACACCTTGTAAATTGCATTATCTGGTGATACAATAGACTTATCCACTGTGCTTTGACTTACAAATTGCAGAATTTTTTCATAAATATAGTCAACACACAAAATCCATTATCAAAACATCATAAAGTAACAGAGAACAAAGATGTATTGCCTATAGATAGTACACATTCACTTGTCTAATCTGAAGTTTCTCAATGTAGAAATGATTATTCCAAAGTACTAGAAAAGTCATGTAACGCCAAAAACTAATGTGATTTTACATATCCAGGAAACAGAGAGAGGATAACTTGTTTGATGAAAGGGAAACAAAGGTAGAAACTAAGGCCTAACAAGGCAACACCATCTCAACCAATAAATTTTCAAATTAGGAAACTTACAAATATATTTTTTTCCACTTCATTAACATATGCTCCATTTTTATTCTTGTGAGTAGCAAGATAAAGTTGTGCTCGCCCAGGCATTTGTCCGGTCTCAATTATCTATAAACAAAATAATTAAATTAGAATTTAACTTAAACAATTAGAAACAACTACATAAAATCTAGTTTAGTAATTAAAGTAAAATAAAATAAAATAAAATCTTTCACCATTTCAACCCTAATTCTAGAGTTAGCTTTGGATCCACCGGTGTGTGGAATAATTTGGTTCTTTCGATTTTCAGCATTCTTCTTGCATATTTTATCTAAAAGGATAATTAAAATTCAATTGTTCGACGAATAATCATATAACTACACATACTAGTTGAACCAATTAAATATATACCAGTATTTTTTTCTTGTAACGATAATCAACATAGCAAGTCCACTAATCCTGTAGAATTTTAGTAGGAACATGATCCATAATCTGAGATTTGCTCTTAAGTGGATGCTTGAACACTCTCTATATGTCCATCCTATACTCACTCCACTTCTTTGAAATAGAATTATAAACATATTTTCTTATAACTGACTCACTAGTTTGAAAATAAAATTGAGGCTTTAAAAGTAAAATACTGATTAGCATATCTATTAAATTCAAATATAAAGTTCAAATAAATAAATAGAGATATAATAGTAAAAACACTGATTTTATACCGCTATAAATTAATCAAATACACAATTAAAGTATGAGATACGATATCCGATCATTTCTCTAAGTGAATTTGAAATAAGAAGATATCAGAAGTTAAAATTCCACAAAAGCCAGCAATAAGGGGTTGAGCTTCTCTTAATGGAGAATCCATGTAATGAAAATCGAGCACAATGAGATCTTTTCCAGATAAATTTAACACTTCTTTAACATTCACTCTGAGTTTCTCTATGTTTTCTTCTGAATCTGAAATTAAAGCACCACTAAAGTTAATTCCATGTTCTAGAGACACACAAAATAGAAAACTAACAAAAAAACATAATAGCTAAAAGGAAAATCAAGAATAGCTCAATACCAAAAATCATGTATCTACTACCAAATGAATAAGGTTCTGGGAAATAAAATTTTCATCCCATCCAATAAGAAGAAGAAGAAAAAAAAGAAAGTAGAAGTGCAAAATTCACCTATTGTTTCAACATTTCAATATTATGTAGACTCTCGTCCAATAATAGGTTTCTTGAATGGTTCTGGTGGTGCTTTTGCCTGATCTGATAGAGTTGACTATGATGTAGTCTGTTGATGAAGTCGAGGATGATATGAAGTGGACTGACAAAACCAATTGTCTTGTTGCCTGAACTGACGAATTAGACCGAGGAACCAAAATTTGAGCCCATTAATATTATAAGCAGTGAATCTTCTTGCATATAGCACTGGACCTTGTGCTAAGATTTTTAGATCATCAGAGATTGTATCTGTTATATTTGGATTCATAATCTATATACAATAAAATATTTCAATCAAACATTCTAAATTGGCCAGAAAATACATCCAATGATAATGTATCGGACTACCTCGTATTACTTCATCTACTAGATGAATAGTTAAATAAACCACTACAGTAAAAAATCATAGAGGAAACAACATCTCCAGGCAAAGAGTGGTAATAATTTTCTTCTACAGCTTTTCAAGGCCCAAGAGGCTCATGTTATTTAGACAAAGGTGTCTAAAAAGGAAGAAAACTCTATCAAAACTGCAACAACTTGTCTTGGAAGCACATTGCAAATTGTTATCGGCAGTAACTGATCCATAATAATGTGAAAATTATGATTTTTTAATCTAAAGATCCTCTTCGATTCTAAATCAATTCAACGATATATATTACTTGAATAACCATCAGGAATTGAGATATTATTTAAAGTTATAAGAAAGGTCACTTTTTTATTCTTTAGATTGTAAATGTACCAAGACTAAAATCCTTATGTCATCTGGTCAATGATCTTGCCTTGTAACCATATCTGTAGATCTTTTCTAGCCTTAATATGATTCTTTGATTTTTATTTATTATTTAACAATGTGTATGTAATATTTTCAAATACACTCTTTTCAATATGCATAAAATCTGAATCATGAGGCAAAGGGTTGGAATCCCAATATGGCAGATTGAAGAATATGCCTTTTTTCCTCCACGATTGTGTGAACCTTAACCAGCACCACTTTTTCTATTTCTTCATAGGTTATCATTTAACTTTGTTTGATTCAAATGTAACATCAATATTTTTCACTTATAGCAAAATATCTGACTCAGTTTTTTGGGGGGAATTTTGATCTTCTACATTTTCATCAAAATGATGCCTCATTAATATGAATCAGTGATCTTTTTTTTAAAATCGATGATGACTAATAAAATATCAATTTCTACTATAACGAAGTTGACAAGATTGTATGTCAAAATTACAAGACGGGTATGTAAAATTGGTATATGTAATCCGACCAGACAAGATATATGTAATTCAGCTAGACAGGATACTAAGTCTACAAAAATAACTAATTGTCCATATAAAAGATGCTCTTATTCTAAATATTTCATGCTTTGATGAATTAAAAAATTTCACACCTTCACTCCACAACTCATTCTACTCCTTAATAAGGGGTTGAAGGTATACATCTATGTTATTTTCCATCATATGTGGACTAGGAATGATCATTAGAAAGATAAAATTTAGTTGATTCATGCACAACCAATGTGAAAGATTATATGAAAACAGAACCACGGGCCAAATGCTATAATTAGTATTCATCGCTCCAAAGGAATTAAAACTAACACTAGCTAGGTCTAATCAAATATTTTGAGGATCAAAAGAAAATTCAAGATAAGTTATATCAAACCTCTTTAATGCCTTACCATGTCTAGGATAATTTATGATTTCATCTTTGACCACCATCGTCGTGACATCTCATATGTTCTACCATCTTAGAACGCACGAACAGTCATTGTAATGTTGACTTTAATGGAAAGTAATTCAAATTTTTTCAAGGACTCTTCTTAATCTCTTTCTTCTAACCTATAGCAGCCACTTTACTATTTGTGCACTTTTTTTCAAGCTTCTAACTAGAAGTGTTACAATGCCTGCATATTTTCTTATCAACGTCATCTCCCCGGTATAACATGTAATCGTTCAGACAAACATCAATGTTGATATAATCAACGCATCCCTAAGTAGATCTAGTATCATAGTTATTACTTTGTCCCTTAATCCAGGCAAACACTTTATGTGATACATCTTTAACAAAAATTCTAGCTTTCAATACTCAGATCCTTCGTACAATTCTTTCCTTCCAGCTTTAAAAAGTCTTTATTATAAGAAGAGAGCATATCATTTAACATCTCTTCTTCTCCCACTATTTGCGATGGACCTTCATGCCTTAAGTCATGAAATGCTTCATTAATAAATAATTCTACGAAAATTTTTAGGAGGTAGTGTATCTTGAGTAATTTGTGCTTATAGAATTTTGCAATACATTTTATTTCCCCATACACAATCAATGTGACATAATTTTGAGGGAATCGCTCGCAAAAATGATCAAACACTATATCTCTAGTCTGCTGGTTTGCAAAATGACATATATGACATGGACATTCTATTTTTTTTTTCGATAGCTCCATTCTTAAATGCAAATTTGAGCAATTGATTCAAACCAACTTCATATTCTTTTGTGTTCTTCGGCATTTTAATCCTAAATTTATCCATTGAAAAATAAGATTAGTGGACAATATTGGCTATTAGATTATAGACATATTAATATTTTTTTATGATAATAAAAAATTAAAAGGTAAAGTTTCAAACTACTAATAAAACAACTCTCCTATATTTGTGGGTTGACATAAAATGGAGTGAATTACTATTTCTATTACTATTACTATTACCCAAATTACTACTATTTATACATATAATAGATCTCAAGTAGTTTACTACTGAAATATACTTACTGAATATGATTAGTGATAAAAAACATGTTAACATTTCTTTATAGATAGGCTTTTACTACTTATGAGCGCAAGCAGACAAGAATAAAATCTAAATAAATCTATAACATAGTTGCATTCTATACTAACAATGTTGAACCTGGTCTAAACTTTATTCATCAAATGAGTTGTCTACACATGACAAAGACAGGTACTTTTAAAGAAGCTTCAAGTTGTACTTCAATTATGGACAAATATCTATCCGCACAGTAAAAATCTTTTCCCCACCATTTCTCATTTTGAATTGGCAACTAATTTGAAATTCAAATAAGACGTTTGAGTATCAATACACATATTCGAAAGTCACGACTCAAGATCTTGTATGGTTGTCATGTGGCAATTATGTTACATATAATTTATTACCATTTACAATGAAAATAACATGATGAAAACATGTCTTCACTATAGTAAAGATGAATAAGACAATGACTTACTAATTTAAGATCTAGAGTACCCACCTCGATTGTACGAATTCCCGCAGAATCAAAATAAATTGCAGCTATCAATAGCAGCTATGTGTTGATTCTCTTACAAATTCAGTATCTAAGCTACATAAAAAGAAAATAGATCAAGAAATTCTCATAAATCGAATATCTACTTGACGTATAATTAAAATATTACACACAAAATTGACATATACATGTAGGACAACAAAATGAAAAAATAAATATATAGCTTGGATCCGCAGTCGGAGGCACCAATTTTCAACTCCGATTCACCAATTGAAACTTGAATCAACAAAAGTAAGCTTCAATTTTATAGGCCTCTATTCACCACAAACATAGCAAAAAAATGCACATGCAAGATAAAAAAATGCACATAGAAAAAACTGAAGTAAAGTATACCAAAAAAAGAATTAATCTCATCTAAATACATACAATGAAATCAAAATTCCTAGAATTAATGAATAAAAAACACAAATAAGAATAAAAATTGCATATGCAAGATGAAAAAACTAAGAATCGGAAAGAAGAAGACCTTCGTGAAATTGACAAAGATTTAAAATTTGCAAAAACAATGAAAATGGTATAAGATTTTGAAGAGAAAAAACATGAAATCAACATTTTATTCAGTGAAAAAAATGGGTTAGAATGAAGAGATGGGTGAGCTTAGAGAGAGTGAACATATTTAGAAATAGGTTTAGGAAATAAGATTGAAGAAATGCTTCAAAGAATATGTTTAGCTCAATATTAGTTAAACGATAATTTAGATATTAATTAAAAAATTTCAGCATTAACAAAGCAATACTGTAAAACATTAATTAAAAAACTTCAAATTTTATTACTCCCTCTGTTTCATATTGAAAAAAATTACCCCCTCCGTTCATTTGCTAAATCAAGATACCTGAATTAATTATTATTTTTTATTCTTATTTATTATTTTCTAAGAAACAAATAAAAGTAAAAGTGATCAACTAATATAAGACAGAAAAAATACATTACAAATCTTGATTAGCATGTATATACATTACTATTGTTTTTTTATACTGAAGAAATAAAATAATGTTTTCAGATAATTATATATTATTATGTTTAAATGCTTGAATTTAAGTTTAAAGTTTTATACGTTAATGATAAAAAGGTTTTATGTGACAACCATTTTTAAAATGAAAGAAAAATAAAAAACCTTTTAAAAAATGATTTAAGAGAGAAAAACATTTAAAAGAAGTGAAATATTTATTTTTAAGAAATAGTGGAGGTTTCAACCTCCACAATTCAATGCAAATTAGTGGGAGTTGATGTAACTCCCAAAATTTAACATACTATGTGGTGGTTGTAGAAACCCCAAAATTTAAACCTTCATAAATACCTTCTTTTTTATAGTGTTGTGATCCTGTGGTGATTACATATAAAGTATACTATCAAGTGGTATTATGAGCAAGGCCTTGTAAAATCATTAGACATGATGTTCATTTTATTTGGGTCAAATTTGTATATGAGAAACCACCTTGTTTTTACAAGTTCTGTTGGCAATTTCTGCATTCTTATATGAAGGATTTTGTGTCAAAATAGTGTATTAATTCTGTAAAATTCTTAGATAAAGTATTCTGTTGTTGAAAATATTTGAGATGTTTGTGGTGTTGCCTTTAGATTGATAGTCGTGTCGTAAGAATTTAATGAAAATTAAGAATTATTTAATATCATAAATCATGTCAAGAATTGATTGCCATTTTTTCATCCCACATGATATTTGTCCTTTTCTGTCAAATTTTGGATGAAGTGTGTGAATGTATATATATATATATATATATATATATATATATATATATATATATATATAAGAACTTAATGAAAATATTCCAGATGCTTTTTATAGAATATTTAATACTCTTGATTATCTATGTTTTTTGGATTAATATCACTTCAATTTTCTTTTAAAATAGAATTTTGATAAATTATATTATCTTGATAAAGCCTTGAGAAATCATACTTTTGGAGCAATATTTTGATTGCAATTTTATATTTAGTATAGTTTATTTTGAGTTTTCATTATTTGTGCTTCTTGTTTAAGAGTGAGTAGATTGAATCAATATATTACCAAAGTAACCTCTATTATGTAGATATTATTTATCTTGAATGTGTAAGCATGTTTTACCTATGCTGGATAATTATCCCAAAGAATATTATTTTGGCAACATTATGGATAATCATGAATATGTGATATACTTATATGCATGCTAATAATGTTAAGTTCAAAGTAAGACATATTGTTAGGCCGTTTGAGTAATCAATGATTATATAGTGACCTTTCTGGTCATGGGGGTGGCCCTAAGGTTTTGAAGGTGGTCCACGGGGAGGTAGGATAGGTGGTCGGATAGACACTCAGTTCAATAGTGGACAGGGTCATTTGAATATTGTACTAGGTAGACTAGAGGCTGAGGATTCGGATGTTCTGATCAAAGGAATAATTTCCCTATTACATCAACCATCTTCCATTTTGCTTGATCCCGATTCAACATTTTCATATGTTTGTTCTTATTTTGCATTGCGGTTGGGTTTGTGATTGGAGTCTTTAACTATGTCATTACGTGTAGCGACCTCCATCAGTGATTTTTTAGTAGTGGATCGGGTATATAGATCTTATCTGGTGACTTTTAGGGAGTTTGATACTCGGGTTGATCCCATTATTCAAGATATGGTAGATTATGATGTGATTCTAAGCATGGATTGGTTATCTCCTTACCATGTTATCTTGGATTATTTTTCTAAGACCGTAACCTTAGCATTGCTTGGCATACCCTCAGTTGTGTGACAGAATTTTGTTAGTCGCACGCCAATAGGGATTATTTCTTGAGTTCGGGTTATAAGACTGATGTCGAGGAATTGCGAGTCATTTTGTGTGTATGTTCGGGATGTTAGTGTTAAGAATCCATCATTTGACTCTATCTCTGTTGTTCATTAGTTTTATGTGTTTACGACCGACCTGTCTAGCCTTCCTCTTGAGCGTGATATAGAGTTTATTATCGACCCTAAGCTAGGAACCAGACCTATTTCCATGGCTCCTGCTGAGAAAAAGGAGCTGAATAGTCAAGATCTTCTGGATAAGGGTTTTTTCAGACCAAGTGTATTGCAATGGGTTCTCCAGTTCTATTTGTGAAGAAGAAAGATGGTTTTGTGTGTATGTATAGTGACTACATAAAGTTGAATAAGGTCACAGTGAAGATTTAGTATCCTATGCCTCATATGGATGATTAGCTTGACCAGCTTCAGGGTGCAATAGTATTTTTTAAGATAGATTTGAGATCTAGTTACCATCAGGTGAGAGCTAGGGATACGGATATCCCAAAGACAACCTTAAAGACTCGTTACGATCGTTATGAGTTCCTGGTGATGTCTTTAGAATTGACTAATTCCCCAACAACTTTTATGGAATTGATAAACCATGTGTTCAGGATATATTTGAAATCATTCATGATAGTGTTTATTGATGACATTCGAGTAAATTCAAGGAGTAGGAAGGAGCATGAGCAACATTTAAGGATGGTTCTCTACACTTTGAGAGATCATCGGCTTTATGCCAAGTTCTCAAAGTGGGAGTTCTATCTTGAGTTTGTAGCTTTCTTGGGGTATGTGATGTGCTATAGCAATATAGCACTATCGAAGCTTAAAATAATAAAAATATGCAAGTTTCTGAGGATGTTTTGTTAGATATGATGAGTTTTGGGTACGTTTTATAGGAACATAGGTTTTGGATGCTAAGTTCATGAAAAGGATTAAAAATGGAATTTTTGGCTACTTTCTTGATCAATTTTGGGTATTCGTGACACTTTCCAGATATACATGACCAAAGCATGTGATGAAAGTTGAAGATTTGAAGCTTGGTTACAAGTATTGGAAGGCTTGGTACATAACTATGTCTACATGTGGACCATATGTAGAACATGTGATCAATATAAGAGTAAGGTAAATGTCGGAATTGAAGATCCAGAGAGTAAAAGAGATGAAAAAGAACTCCCGGCACTTACTGTAATACACCGTACTTCTCCTAACTTGAAAATTTTTCCAATAATATTACAAGCTTTCTTTGAAAGATGACTCCACTTTTGTACACGTTGGAAATTCAATAAGCTTTCCATCGATACCGAATTCGCCCAAATCCGACACCCAAGTGAAGAGTTAGAGCCTTTTTAGTGAGACAGTGTATCACCTGAGCCTTCAGTGCATCGCGAAGATAGCTCAAATGGAAATTGTCAATTTCTAGTGTTGCTCCATGATAGTATCATGTCGCGCCAAACTTCCAGGTTGCATACAAGGTGGCAACGCGATAGCTCTGCATCGCGCCATCGTATAATTTCCCATTTGTCACTTTCCAGTGACTTGGTGCGATAGTGGCACGTCGCGCCAAGAATGAAAATCAGGAAATTTTCTCAGAAATTAAAGACGCGTCCAGGGTTAAAAGAGTCAATTTCCTACCCCTATATACACCCAATAACACGTGATTTAGTCATTTTTCATCCAAAATATAATAGTTTCTCTCAAGTTTCTCTCAAGAACAAGTTAGGGTTTCTATTGGGGATTCAAATTCAAAAAGATTTCACCGTCAATCCTCAACAAATCACATCCTAGGTATGCATAGTGTTCATTCATGTACTCCTTTCGTCCATGAAGCCCAAGAATCTCTTTTCTAAAGTCAAAATTTTAGATTTTCTTTATGAACTTCATGTTGGGTTTATTTTGTTTATGTTGAGAATGATCAATTGAATTCATGTATATTCATGTGAACCTATGATTAAACCCTAGGATGATGAAATTAGATGTTGAATCATGATGTGTAATTGTTGTATAATGGTGTTTACATATATTATGCCTATCATGTGTTTGATTAAATGCCGATATGAAGGAAAAGTGCCCAACTAGCATGATATTATGAAATCCCCATATTTGTACAAGTTTATGCATATCACATGTTTGATGAAGTGCTTCAATATATGAATTATGAATTGTGTCATTGGTCATGTGTTCACGTAAGTCATGCTATGTCAGTTTCTTTCCATTGGGTCCTGGGAGCATGTATACCCGACAATTTAGCTGTGTGCCTAGAGCCATGTCATGTTTTCATGATACTCTCAGTCAAGATACGATCCATAGAACTCTGTCAGTCATGTGACTTAGGAAATCTCAGAAATCTCAGTAATCTCAGTAGTTCAGTAATCTCCGTGATCTAGTATTCCCAGTAAGTCTCAGTAACTTCAGTACTCTCAGTCAGTCCTCAGATCTCAGTAGCATTCCGTCAGTTAACAAAACTCAGTAAATTCAGTTCAGCTCCACTAAATGATACCATCAGTTAATCAGTTCAGTTCAGTTAAATCAGTTCAGTTTAGTTAATTCGTTCAGTGTCTTTTCAGTTGGGAGTAGGATTCATCACCGAGTAAACCCAAGGATGGGGACTCACCTATTATTCAGTGGAGGGTGTGATCCTTAGAAGCAATCCTTGTGTTCTAAAACTACGTAGCCAGAATAGGTTAAGATGCACCCTACATGTTTAGGGATATATATACATCTCATTTGGGTTACCTACTAGGTGGGGTTGACGGAAGAGCTCCTTGTCAGCGAGGGTATACTCACAATAAGTCTTTACTAGTGGCACGGTACTGACACCCTTCCAGCTGGGGTTATATATTGGACCCCACCAATTCAATTCCGAGGTATGTCATTTAGATGATTACTTCCCACAGTTACAGTTTCAGTCTCTGTCTCAACCTTAGTAAAAGAACTCAGATAGTTCTTCATATTTCAGGACTGTCAGATATAGTCAACTCAGATATAGAACGGAACTCAGATAGTTCCATCAGACTCAGATGTCAATATCAGTAGACTCAGTAGTCAGAACATAGTATTCAGTCCTATCATGATTGCAGTTACAGTTACGTATGCATGCATGTATTCTCATGTTCATGTTAGTCAATCAGTTAGTATTGTTCATGCATATGAACCTATTGCATTCAGCCTACCTCACTTGCATACCAGTACATTCAAAGTACTGACGCATTTGCGCTATGGTGTCTTATACCATAGGTTTAGAAGCACGAGCCCCATAAAACCAGTAGCATCCCAGTTCAGCGATCGGAGTTAGAAATGAGTCCTCATCCTTCGAGGACATGATGATTTCATTACTAATTCAGTTTTCAGTTTATTTTAGTAGTCGGAGTTAGTTGGGGACATGTCACATCAACTCTTTATTCATACAGTTTAAAGTCTTCAAGACTATAGCATGTTAGACAGTTATTTCAGATTTTCTTTGGTATTATTATACCATTTTCAGACATTGTTTATCAAATGTTCATTCAGTTTTGAACCTTATGGCCATTCAATTCATGTTTCCGCATTTTATGGTATATTATGCAGTAGACAGGTACAGATATCAGTCATGGGTTAGCTTGTGGTCCATCAGGGTCATAAGTACCGTGTAGCATTCCGGGTACTAGATTCAGGGCATTACACTTACCTATGTCAATATGTGGACCAGAAGTAGCACATTTGGGCCGCATGTGGGTAAAGCAAGTGCCAGAAGTCCAAAATCTTGAGAGCAGAAGCTACAGGTATTTTTTTTTACACAAGTAGGTGTCAACATGTGCCCAGCCTCAGGATACATGTGGAACATGCATCTAAAGCCAGGCCACATGTGGACACACATAAGTGGCCACCAACCCTTTTTTGTCATTTTTATTTGGGTTTTGAGTTTAGTATTTCCTCATGTACTATAAACACCTTTTATGTGTTTTTTAGTAGAAATTATGCACTCTTGGTACTTAGAAACACATTTTGATTTTGAGATTCCATTTTGGTTTTGGAATTCTCTTGTATTGATTTTGGTTGATTTATTCAGTAAAAGTTTTGGGTTTTTACTTGTGATTATTGTTATTTCATCTTATTCTTTCAATCATGAATGTTGTTGATTACTTCACAAGAATTAGCGGCTAAAATCCCTTATCTAGGATTGTGGAAACCCTGGCGGATAGACGAAGTAGGGGAGGTGTTATTGTTGTTCTGAACCAATACCCATGCATGCATTGTATTATCTTCACTTTAATAGATATCTTAGCATTTACAAATGTTAGGATCCTAACTAGATTATTGCTACTTACTCTCAAAGAGGAGTAGTGGCTAGGAAAATATAACTACAACAGTAATTTGAAGTTTTGTTGTCGATCCACGATACTAGGTATTATATAAGTAAGATGGTTAGATATCATCTAATAACTAGAGACTTAAAAGGTAGTAGTAAACTTGATCAAGATAAGGGTTAGTAAGGCGACATCCTAAGACTCGAAAGGTCAAGGGTAAAATCTATCTACTCGTCCAAAAGACTATAGATGGTACATAACTTATCATATTCTGCATGTAAGGAATCGGGTTGGTTCAATAAATCATGATGAGCCTATGGAGTTGAGAATTCAAGGGGAACACAATCCTAGTATTCACCTATGACTGATTACAACCGAATTTGATATTAGATACTTGTTCGATATTGCTACTCAAATCCCCCTATTTACTTTTCTCGTTGTGCCCATAGTTTACAATAGCTAAGAGCCATGATCCTATGTATTTACTAGGGATTCAAGCCCAATTTTATTTGGGTTACTATATTTAACATTAACCACATAATCTTCAAAGTTAAGATGTATCTTGGGTGTTATCAAATTTTAGCGTCGTTTCCGGGGAATACGGTGTTGATTTGTGAATTGAAGTTGTTACGGTTTTCAGATCTTTTTGTTTTTGTTATTAATTGGGTATACGCTAGTGTATGCCTAGAACATGTAGTATATGCAATTCCTTACTCCCTTTGAATCCAAATCCATAGAGCATCGTACAAACACCTAGTAGGATGACAAAACCGAAAAGACATAACATTCCTGAAGAAGTTCGTGATGATGTGCCTTCCCCTCCTCTTGAAGAAGTTTGGGACATTATTGACCAGTATACAAGGGTGATTTTAGAAGAATCCACCAATTAGAGAAGGGTAATAGAAAAGCTTAGTGGATAGCTAGAGAGGTAGATCTATCTTTGCATAGACAAAAAGCAGACCGTCGAGCAGCACTTGGTGGAAATCAAAACAGAGTTAGAAGAGATCATCCTCAAGTGATCCTAGCATATCAGTATGTGAAACCATATATGGTTGATGAAGAGGATCTTGGGTATGTTGAGCCGGAAGAAACTGGATCCATTGTTCCTCCTGTTTTACCCCCAGGCATTAAGTTTGACATAACGAGCGCAATAATCCAGCTCTTAAATCTGAAGAGTGTATTTTTTGGTTTTCCTATAGATGATGTAAACATGCACTTTGTGAATTTCATTGGGATCTGTAGTTTCAATATAAATCCAGGAGTGAATCAGAAGGCTGTTAGATTGAGGTTGTTACCCTTCTCACTTACATGAGAAGCATCTTTATGGCCAGGGGTACTGCCAAGACGATCTATTTACATGGAATGAGTTGCGCAGGCAATTATTGAATTGGTTCTTTACTCCATCTAGGATATTGCAGCTTAAGGACAAGATCTATAATATTAGGCAGCTGTAGTCAAAAACTATGTCTGAGGCATGGTTCAGAAACATAAAAAAAGCTGAGTATGGTGCCCAACCATCGGATATCAGGGACAAGATTACCAGAGATATTCTATTGAACCCTAACCTTCAGCTTCAGAGCCATGGAAGACACCATATATGTAGGATCTTTTATGAGACTACGCTAGGAGGTAGCTTCGGTGATGCAAGATCAGATCACACTCACTAACTGAGGGAGGCAAACCCAGGATCCTGAGAGGGGATCTGTGTTAACGTCTAAGCTACACCTCCGCTTAGAAAATGATACGGTCACTTTCAAATATAGTAACACAATAAAGGTTAGGTTTGTATACCAGGGGAATATGTGGAATCACGGCTCTCAGTTGTTGTAATTAACAGGGGGAACTGGAAAGGTAAATGGGGGTTTTGAGTATCAATATCGAACAAGTAAAAAATATCAACTTAGGTTGTAATGAGTCGCAAGTGAACACTAGGATTGTGTTCCCTTGAATACTCAACCATGTAGTCTTATAGTGCTATGTTGAACGAACTCGATACCTTGCATGCAGAATCAATAAGTTATGTACCTTCTATAGTCTTTTGGACGAGCAGAAAGATTTAACCCTTTACCTTCTATGTCTCAAGATGTTGCTTTACTAACCCTTATCTTGATCCCAGTTAACTATTACCATTTGAATCTCTAGTTATTAGATGAAATCACCATCTTACTAGGATAAAACCTAGAAGTGTGGATCGACAATTAAACTTTAAATTACTGTTGCCATTATCTTTTCCTAGTCACTACTCCTCTTTTGGAGTAAGTAGCAATAATCTAGGTGGGATCCTAATATTTGAAATTGCTAGAACAACTATTAAAGTGAAGATAATACAGCTCATGCATGGGTATAGGTTCAGAATAACAATAGCACTTCCCCTACTTCGTCAATCCGCCAGGGTTCTCACAACTTTAGCTAAGGGTTTTTAGCCTCTCATACTTGTGAAGTAATGAACAATATTCATGATGGAAAGACTAAGATGACATCACAACAAGAAGAAGCAGAAATCACAAAACCATAGCTGAATAAATCAACCAAAATCAATTCAAGAGAATCTCGAGACCAAAATCGAATCTCGAAATCAAAATATGTTTGTGAATATCAAATGTGTGCAACTTCTACTAAAAAAATACATAAAGGGTATTTATAGCACATGTGCAAACCCAAAAATCAAAGCTAAAATGAAATAGAAGAAAACAGGGTTGGTGGCCACTTATGATTGCTAATTGCGCCCTGTCTCTAGATGCAGGTAGAACTTGCGGTCAGCAGAGAGGGTGCAAGTAGTGACCGCAAGTGCCTAACCAAAATTTTCCTACAAGTCTGCTCTCGGGATATTGGACTTTTTTTACTTGTTTTTCCCACATGCGGTCTATAAGTGCTACTTGCGGTCCACATGTTGACTTAGCAAGTGTCAAGAGTCATCTTTTTTGCTCTTTTTCATCTCCCCAACACTCTTTGATCACGAAAAAGCTAGAAAGTGTCCCAAACATCCATAATTACTCTAATAAGTAGCCAAAAACACCTCTTTCATCTTTTTCATGAGCTTAGCATCCAAAACATAATTTCCTACAGAACATACCCAAAACGCATCATATCTAAAAAACAACCTCAGAAACTTGCATATTATCCTCATTTTAAGTGTCGAAAGTGGTATATTTCTATAGCACATTGATAACGCTCAATCTACAGCTCTCGTAGGAGTGTAAAGCGGTCGTTAGCAAATATAGAACCCAACTGGGTTGGGTATCGATCCCACAGGGAATAGCTTGGTCAACAAGTAAGCAACGATTACTAGACATTTAGTGCAAGTCTCGTAAGAAGGGGGGTTTGTAATGTGTAACCAAATTATTAAAGCAAAAACTGAAAATAGCAAAGTAAAAAGAACGAGAATGTTTTAGTAGATGTAAACAATGAGAATTGAGGAGTTGGGGTTATGTCCACCTTCTGAGTTATACGTCTCTACTGACTATGAGTGTGTTGAATTCAGACATGCATGTGCTTATAGAGAATTGTATTCGATGGTAAATCCAGGCGTCTTTCGACCTATTCGAGGATTATTTCACTTTAACTCTTTCGAGATTAAAGCGTATCTAACGGTACGAATTCTCCAAGAGGTTAATCCAGTTACGGCACTAACTTTTTAATAGGGGATGGGACCCTACTACCTTGACATTATCTCTTTTCCAGACATATAACCTTTCTATCGAACAAGTTAAATGTTATACTGGCGTATTCTTGCATTTGCAACCACAAAGAATTTAGATTAAGATGAAGAGAATAATGATATAAGCAACATACGTGTCACGAACTCACAAACTCACAGCAATAGATAGTATCTCATTCGGCTTCCATAACCCCAACAGAGAAGTTTAGTTACCCATGAGTGCAAAGGAAATCACAATTGACATTGTTGTTATACCACAATAAGGATTTCACGTTTGTAATGGTGTGGTAGGCGTTAGGCGTGAATTCCTTAGCAAGGTAACGTTTCTCTTGTTGCGGAATTTAAGAATAGAAGAAGAAAAGTAGAATTAATGGAAGAATATGTTCTGAGATAGAATGTCTTAGAAGTAGAATAGAATAGAATTGGATGTAAGAAGATGTAAGAAGATGTCAGAAGATGTTTTTAAATCTCTAGCAAGATAGGGTATTTATAATACCCATATCCTATTCCTACTAAGCTAATGAAATGCTTAACCAAATCCTACTAAGCTAATGAAATACTTAACCCAATTGTATTAGGTTAATGTATCATTATCCTAATCCTAATAAGCTAATGAAATACTTAACCCAATTGTACTAGGTTAATGTATCATTATCCTAATCCTAATAAATTACTGCTAGTCCCCAAAGTCTTCAGAAATGTTGTTTTAGCCCGGGACAGATTTTCCATGCGCCATCTTTAGTCCTTGGCGTCCAAGATTGGCTTTTCTCCTTTCGTGAAGCATTCTTTGGCGTCAAGTTATCCATAAAATGCTGAATTCTACATCATTTATACCTGAAACTTTGCTAATTATGTTCGTTAGCTCACTTACAGGAAAAAGGACTAAAAGTGTATTAAATATATAATTTGTTCTCAAAACTAGGCTAAAATATGGGCAAAATATAGTGCTATAGGCGTGTAAATTCGCCTATCATCAACACCCCACACTTAAAGCTTTGTTCGTCCTCGAACAAAATATCATGTCCCTCTAAACATCAACTTAGGGTTTCACAGCAACAACATAAAATATTCGTCAAGATAAGCACAACAATTATCAACAAAGAGTAGTTTTCCAATCATTAGTAGAAACAGTTTAACCTCTAGCATAGACTCGTGATGGTGGTCAACTCATATTCAAAGGTTAAGGCACAAAGAATCATACACGACTACCCAAAACTCATCAACCATGTGTGTCTCACAATATATTACCCATAATCACTCACAAGTATAGCATATTTTTCAAACATGGGTATCAAAATATTCTTGCTCTCACTCTCATAAAGAATTCATATACAGCAACAGATGACCATAGGCTTGCCCTTAGTGTAATGCTCCACTAAATGTCAGAATGCTAAGCTTAAAATCAAATAGGTCTTTTGCTGGTTGTAATGTAGGCTAAGGGACGGGTAGGACTATTTTGGCCAGAAATAGTGACTATGTTCCTAAGCGCTTTAATACATCACATTATATCATTAACACTTTTCTTTCAAACAACCTCTCTACTTTCTTTTAATCTACCACCCTTTTTCTCCTCTTTTGTTTTTCAATTTTAAACATAACCAACTTTTTAGTTTTCCTTTCTTTTTTTCGTTTCATAACATACCTCTTATGATAGCACTTCTTTTTCATAATGAATTCAAGCACCCATACATTCTAAAGTATCATATTCACCCAATCTCCTCTTATTTTTTCACATGACTTTACACTTTAAAGCACTTAGGAACTTGGATCAAATTATGGTCTTGAAAAAAATGGATTAGGCTTTCATATGAGGTTGTCAAAGAAAATAGGCTAAAGGCTCAAAAGGGGTTGACTAGGATAATGTCCATGGGTAGGTAAAAAGAAGGTAAATAATCATAGGCTGTCAAAGAAATGCCTAAATCATCTCCTAGACTTGCGCTCTTTATTTTCGCTTTACATACATACCAGGCAAGTTCTAGCATCAGCCACAAGCACAGAATATACTATTATCTCACACACACAAGGCACATGGTCGACTTTATTGGGAGTAGTATAGACTCTTGACCCAACAGATGAAGGAATTAAACCAAACAATATCACATATTGAGTCACAATTAAAGCCTAAACGTCTCAATAGTCATGATTTTAGCACAAACTCTTGTCATAATCTCATGCTGGCTATTAGAATAATTTCATGCGAAGCTAAGTTAAAAAAAAATTAACTACTAAAAAAAAACAATTAACTACTAACAAAATAAACAAACATAAATAAATGCAAATGTGGATCGAGAAGTATAGCATGCAAATACCAGCACCCCACACTTAGACGGGACACACTGTCCTCAGTGGAAAATAAATAAGAAGAACCTGGTTAGTCGAACTCATCCTCTATGTCTGGGGTCATACCCCTTGCATCGGAATCATCATCAGAGTCGTCATCCTCAGAAGTTCCTCATAAGTATCCCACTTAATTCCCAGAGTGAGTCGAGGTATTTGCAGCGAGGAGGGTTCTCCTTGCTCTTTTCGGCCTCTTTTCTTGCCTTTTTGTGAAGTGGTAGCCTTATCTTTGCCTTGTCTTGCTTTGGGTGCCATTGTACCTGAGACTTAAAACAATGTTCATGTTATCATCATCTCGATGGATACAATCTATAAACAAGCAGTAGTGGCACCACCCCACACTTAGTCTGTTGGTACAGACTAGTAAAGTGAAAGTGATCGATTACTCAGACTTCATTGACATACATTTTAGGGGCTATATTACAAAAAGAAATTCAGATATGTAACACTTCTTGCAATCTTTGCAATACTTTCATGTTAGGTATATCGAGACTTCTACATAGGGATTACATCATGGTATAGTTTCTATCAATAATCACAATCTCCTATGTCGGTAGGCAACTATAAGTCTTATTCCGATGAGCGAGACATCCCAACATGTAAGTATTCATGTGACAAGAGTATGCAATGTTCATGACTATAGCAATTCCGCAAGTAGTATGACAATGCATCAAAATTGAATTGAAGTCGGAAACAAGTTAAGATCATCCTAACGTATATGTTCACTCACTTGGTTGTGTATCAACAATTCAAACACATTCACATCACCAATATTTCTTCAAGATGTAGAAATTCATAATAGACATAGCAACATAGCACTTACGAAAAATAGATGAAGAACAAAAGAGTACTTATGTGATTGAAGCCTTTGGAGATGTTCTTGTGAAGTGGGAGAGCAAAAAGAAAAGTTTTGAGATGATTTGGAGAGTATGTGTGGCGCCTAGGTCAAGTTTTCAATGTGTTTGTGTTTCAAGACTAAGTCTCCTTTATATAGGAAAAGAATGGGTCGGGTTTTGACCCATTTAAAATCATTTTTGGAGATAAAAAGTGACCATAGGCGGTGCCTAATGCTTTGCCTAGTTGAGCAGATTGCCATAGCATAGGCCATGCCTTTTGCAAAGCATTTGGTGAGCATAGGCGGCGCCTTTAGCATGGCATATGAGATTCAGAGACAAAATGTATTAGCATAGGCGGCGCCTATTCTATGGCATACTTGAGCATGGGCGGCGCCTATGCTATAGCACACTAGATTCCGAGACCTTGGGCTATAGTATAGGCTTTGCCTTGTTCGTGGCCTAGTTTTACCTAGGACTAGCCTTGCTCGATGCCTATTTTGTCATGAGCAATGCTCAATCCATAGCCTTATGCATCTTCATGCCTAACATACCACCTTTACCATTCAATACGTCCAAATCAAAATTTGAAACCAATCTCCTCGTTGAATACCTCTTGCACCTACATTCGCTCAAAACCAATGAAAACGATTAGAAAGATGGGTTGCCTCCCATCAAGCGCCTTAGTTTTGGTCGTGGCATGACTCTTATTTTTGGATTTTTATTTATCAAAAGCAAACACGTAATAGAACGAAAGAAGAATGAAAAACGATAAACGATGGGTTGCCTCCCATCTAGCGCTTGATTTATTGTCGCGGCACGACATAGTTACCTCGAGTACTCAGACTTCGTCGAGATAGATGGTGGATAATTTTTTGAATGGATTCAGATGATAATGAGGCTTACTTGTAGGCATGCAATCTTCTTCGAGATGACCCTTGTGCATGCCTATCCCAGGAGGGATACCAATTATATCATCAATAGTCCAACCCATAGCTCTCATGTATCTCTTCAGAGCATAGATGAGAGCCTCTACGTGTTGTTTACTTAAATCATCCGCACTCACCGGAAGTATATTTATACTTTCCAAGAACACATACCTTAGATAATCGGGGAGCTCTTTCGATTCTAGCATTGGTGGCTCTTCAAGGGAAGTCTTCGCTGTTGGTGATGGTTGATTATTAAGATTATGGTCCGGTTGCTTAGGAGTATGGGAATAGGACTCTATTTCTGTTAGAGCACCCATAAGTTCTTCATAATCTTCATCGTTCTCATGCTCAACATTCAGTGGCGCAGCAGACAATGGCTCAACAGTAAGCTGTTTCTCTACAGATAATGCTTTCTTATCCTCATGATGAACATCAGCTACAGAGAACACATTCATATCGCTGGGCTGCTTCATTGCTTTGCATATATCAAAGTGGACCACTTCGTCATTCAACCGAAATAAAAGCTCATTAGCTCTCATGTCAATAAGAACACTTCCCGTTGCAAGGAAAGGACGTCCCAAGATTATGGGTACTTCAGAATCCACCTCGCAATCCAAAATCACAAAGTCTGCAGGAAAAATAAAGGTAGACACTTTCACCAACACATCATTCAAGATACCCACAAGTCATTTTACTGACCTATCCGCCATCACGAGCCGCATATTGGTTGGTGTAGGGTCGCCCAACCCCAACTTTCTGTAGACGGATAGTGGCATCAAATTGATGTTGGCTCCCAAATCACACAATGCTTTGGCAAAATTCATAGATCCAATCGTGCAAGGAATACTGAAAGCACCGGGGTCTGCCTTCTTCTGTACTAAGGACCTTGTGGCAATTGCACTGCAATGATGAATATTATCTGTCGGCTCATAGCTTACTGCCCGCTTCTTTGTTAAAAGGTCCTTCATGAATTTAGCGTATCCGGGCATTTGTTCTAGTGCCTCCACCAACGGAACATTAATGGTCAGTTGTTTTAATATTGCCATGAATTTACTGAACCTTGTATCATCCGCCTGCTTCTTCAATCTTTGGGGAAAAGGTGGTGGTGGGTATGGAATTGTTCTCTCCACAGCTTTCTTCTCCTCTTGCTTCCATTTTTCAACTTTTCTAGGCTGCACATCGTGAGGAGTGACGTTAAGGACGTTAGGATCGGCTGCTGCGGCATCTTCCCCTTTCGCCTTATCATCAATTTCCGATTCTTCGTCAACCACTTGCTTGCCTTTTTCTGAAGTTTCCAGCACCTTACCACTTCGGGTAGTGATGGTCATGCATGACCCATCATTCCTTGGGTTTTGCACAGTATTGCTAGGTAAAGTACCAGCCTTTCTTTGATTGAGTGCTGCTGAAAGTTGGCTCAATTGCTGCTTTATTTGCTTGATTGAAGTGGAATGAGAATCAAGTAATTGCTTCATAGAGGACAAATCATTTATTACCTCCGTTACTCCTGCGCTCGTTGCTTCCACTCCTTTCAGTAGTTTAGCCATCATGTCTTCCATACTTCCGGAACTAGATGTGGTGGCGTCACGTCTTCCAGGGGGAACATACAAACCACTACTGTCATTCTTGTTCTTCCAACTACCTTGGTCCTTGTTTCCATATTTATCATAATAGTTCCGACCTTGGTTTCCTTGGGCATTGCCTCGGAAACCCCCCTGATTGTTCAAGTAGTTGGCTTCCTCTTCCGAATCAGATTCGTCTCTTCCTTTTGACGCAATAGCTTTCACTTTTTCGGTCTTCCCTAATAATAGATGCTTTGTAGGAAGATCCACTTTTGTTTTCATGTGCGTCATATCTTGATCACGTTCTTCTTCTCTTCTCCTTTGGTCTGCAGTCATGCCTATAGATAAAGTGGGGCTTGCTACCTCAGAATCCCTGGTGTGCCAAGCTCTACTTTGTTTCGTCATACGATCTAGCATATTGCTTTCTTGACCAAAGGTGAGATCCATAAAGGATCCTCCAGCCGCATTATCCACCACTGGTTTAGTTATTGAATTCAGGGCTCTATATAATATCTCCATTAGGTGAACATTAGTCATATGATGGTTTGGGCACCTCGCTAGCTTTGTCTTGAACCTCTCCCATGTTTCATGAAGAGCTTCAGTGGGAAGCTGACGAAAGTTGCTGATTTCATCTCTCAATTGTGCTCTTTTGGATGGCGGAAAGAATCTTTCTAGGAAAGCGTCTCTCAATTGCCTACAATTTGTAATAGAATCAGGAGTCAGCCCATTCAACCATAGAGTTGCCTCCCCAGACAGAGACAATTGAAATAGACGTAATCGAATTGCATTCTGACCAACACCAGGATTGTCAAATGACTTGCATGTAGAAATAAAGTTGATGAGATGCATATTCGGATCATCGCCTGCTAGTCCACCAAATAATCCCTTAAGTTGTAATAACTGAATCATGGTGCTTGTGATGTTGAACTTGGCTCCGGGTGCCAATGGTGGAGGAATAATGGCTCATGTGGCTCCGGCTCCATCAAGATCATCATCATCATCATCGAAAGCTGGCTGCATAGCTTGGCGTTCAGGCCTAAACCTAGCTTGACGATCTCTTCTGTTGGCAGGTGTTGCGATCTCAGCGGCATGCCTAGGGTTTAGTAGCTCGTCATCACCTAGATCTTCATCGTCAGGATTTGTTGCTCACCCAGGGTTATCAATATTTTGTTGATGCACTTGAGCGGCGGCTAGCGCAGCTAGTCTCGCCTGTTCTTGTTGAGCAGCCATCCTTTCAATTGCGTGTTGTGCCTCCATTCTGCGAATACGTTGTGGTTCAGGATTGATAGGTAATAACGGTTGACCAGAACTTCGGGTATGGGGCATGCACTGAATAAAAACCTGCAGTAAACAAAAATAAAAACTAAAAGTAAAAGTACGAGAATCTTTGACCAAAGGGTCTAGTAATTATTACGAACTTAATTGACACTTGTATTCCCCGGCAACGGCGCCAATTTTTGATAACGCTCAATCTACAGCTCTCGTAGGAGTGTAAAGCGGTCGTTAGCAAATATAGAACCCAACTGGGTTGGGTATCGATCCCACAGGGAATAGCTTGGTCAACAAGTAAGCAACGATTACTAGACATTTAGTGCAAGTCTCGTAAGAAGGGGGGTTTGTAATGTGTAACCAAATTATTAAAGCAAAAACTGAAAATAGCAAAGTAAAAAGAACGAGAATGTTTTAGTAGATGTAAACAATGAGAATTAAGGAGTTGGGGTTATGTCCACCTTCTGAGTTATACGTCTCTATTGACTATGAGTGTGTTGAATTCAGACATGCATGTGCTTATAGAGAATTGTATTCGATGGTAAATCCAGGCGTCTTTCGACCTATTCGAGGATTATTTCACTTTAACTCTTTCGAGCTTAAAGCGTATCTAACGATACGAATTCTCCAAGAGGTTAATCTAGTTACGGCACTAACTTTTTAATAGGGGATGGGACCCTACTACCTTGACATTATCTCTTTTCCAGACAGATAACCTTTCTTTCAAACAAGTTAAATGTTATACTGGCGTATTCTTGCGTTTGCAACCACAAAGAATTTAGATTAAGATGAAGAGAATAATGATATAAGCAACATACGTGTCACGAACTCACAAACTCACAGCAATAGATAGTATCTCATTCGGCTTCCATAACCCCAACAGAGAAGTTTAGTTACCCATGAGTGCAAAGGAAATCACAATTGACATTGTTGTTATACCACAATAAAGATTTCACGTTTGTAATGGTGTGGTAGGCGTTAGGCGTGAATTCCTTAGCAAGGTAACGTTTCTCTTGTTTTGGAATTTAAGAATAGAAGAAGAAAAGTAGAATTAATGGAAGAATATGTTCTGAGATAGAATGTCTTAGAAGTAGAATAGAATAGAATTGGATGTAAGAAGATGTCAGAAGATGTTTTTAAATCTCTAGCAAGATAGGGTATTTATAATACCCATATCATATTCCTACTAAGCTAATGAAATGGTTAACCAAATCCTACTAAGCTAATGAAATACTTAACCCAATTGTATTAGGTTAATGTATCATTATCCTAAACCTAATAAGCTAATGAAATACTTAACCCAATTGTACTAGGTTAATGTATCATTATCCTAATCCTAATAAATTACTGCTAGTCCCCAAAGTCTTCATAAATGTTGTTTTAGCCCGGGACAAATTTTCCATGCGCCATCTTTAGTCCTTGGCGTCCAAGATTGGCTTTTCTCCTTTCGTGAAGCTTTCTTTGGCGTCAAGTTATCCATAAAATGCTGAATTCTGCATCATTTATACCTGAAACTTTGCTAATCATGTTCGTTAGCTCACTTACAGGAAAAAGGACTAAAAGTGCATTAAATATATAATTTGTTCTCAAAACTAGGCTAAAATATGGGCAAAATATAGTGCTATAGGCGTGTAAATTCGCCTATTATCACACATCAACACCCTCAACTTAGAACGTTTGCATGTCCTCAAGAAACAAAACAAAATGATGCTTAACTAGGAGAATCTAAGTTATTCAAGGCAGTTAATCAACTCTTTAAGATCGGAACACAACACCCCCTCAAATCTTACTTTCCAAAAAAAATATGTATGAACATGAACCACAACAATGGGACACAATGGGATTAAGGTATTGCATTACATTAACAATAGAAACCCATGCATATGTACAAGTTACACTACCCAAAACAAGCAAACAGTTAGCAATATGACTCATGTACCCTCATAATAAAGAAGTCCCACTCACTCTTATAAAATCATACAGGTACAGTCAAGAGACACCCACACTTATCAGAGAAGTTCCAATCAATGTGCTTCAAATACCATAGGCTAGCCCTTATTTTCTTTGTCTTAGAATTCAAATGGTCAAGTTAGCATCACTATAGGAATTTTCTGTGCTTGTAATTTAGGCTTGGGGTTAGTATGGTACATATGGATATATCAAGTGACTAAGCCTCCTTGGCACTACACTAACCTTGGGGTCTTACTTATTAGCCAATTTTCTTTTTACTCTACCCTTATTTCTCCCTTTTTATTTTTGGCTGCATATTCAGGTTGGGTGTAGTCCATTATTTTTTCTTTATCACTTTTTCACAATTTTTTATTTTATTTTGATACCACACTTAGTCCTACTTTGTTATTCTCTTATTTTTTCCTTCTTCATACCCACTTTACATCACATACCCCTATGATATCCACCCTCGACTTAGGCGATTCGCCTGAGTTGAGGTACACAATTTCCAAGGAGAACTCGAGCTAAAATAAGTATATTGTAACACAAATGGCAAGGTGAAAGGTTAAAACAAAAGAAATAGGCTAAGGCTCAAAACAGGGATCAAGGGATACTATTTCACACATTGAGGGTTATTTAGGATAGAAGTGGACTATAATAAAAAACAACCTATGATCCAATCCTAACTAACTATCTTTCAACCTAGGTAAGACTAACCAAGCCAGTTCTGGATTCAACACACAAAGGGAACTAAGTAGCATCTCATATACCCATAGCACAGAGTCAATATTATAAACTAATACATATCTGGTTCATGCAATTGTTAGAAAGTGATTATAATGTCCCTAATCCTAATGCCATAACAAGATCCACAATGTTCACACATATATAGATTCATACAGTTCTAATATACAAATTTGGAAGGGTATCATTTTTCTCAAAAATTTATAAAAACATGATAACACAATACGAAACAAAATACCATACAACATAAATTATCCTAGATATTCCGATTATACAACCATACCACAGCCGATCGGAAAAGAAGCACGATAACAAAAACCAGCGATGGTATGGTATGCTTACCCCTAATTAAGAATATGCACTACCCTAATGCGCTAAAATAATATTATAAAAAAAAGTGAGAACATACCTGGGACGCACTAAGTGTCTGTGTACCTTGGGTTGCCTCTAAAGCAGTGCTCTATTTAACATCGCAGCATGACTCAGCTTCCTTGGCTACTCAGACTTTGCAAAGATCCATCTCAAGATAGACTCTTTCTTTAGGTTTCCCATATAGTACTTCACCCGTTGCCCGTTTACCTTGAACAGGATGTCACCATCACACTTTATCTCAATGGCACCATATGGGAATACATTGACCACAGTGAATGGACCAGTGCACCTAGATTTCATTTTGCCAGGAAATAAGCGTAGTCTTGAATTGTACAACAAGACCAAATCATCGGGTACAAATACTCTTTTCTCAATTTTTCTATCGTGATATAGCTTCATGCTTTATATGTATATGGTCGAGCTCTCATAATCATGTAGTCGGAATTCATCCAACTTATTTACATTGTTCAACCTCAAGTTTGAAGCATCACCCCACTCAAAATTTAGCCTTTTCAACGCCTAAAGTTCCTTATGCTCAAGCTTAATCGATAAATAGAAAGATTTGCCGTATACAAGATGATATGGAGAGGAACCAATGGGGGTCTTATATATTATCTGGTAGGCCCATAATGCATCATCTAACTTTCTAGACCAGTTAGTCCTTTTAGCATTCACAGACTTTGCTAATATGAACTTTATCTCCTTATTGGAACTTTCACTTTCCCACTTGTCTAAGGATGGTAAGGTGTCTCCACCTTATTCCTTACACAGTATCTATCAAGTAGATCTTTGAACAAGCAATTTCATAAGTGAGACAAGCTATTACTAATAATAGCACGTGGAGTGCCAAATCGAGAAAAAATATTTTTCTCCAAAAAGGTGGTGACTCTTCTACCTTCATTATCTGGAAGTACGACTGCCTCCACCCATTTTGAAACATAGTCAATATCTACCAGAATAAATCTCATGCCATAGGAGCGCACAAATGGGCCCATTAAATTGATTCCCCATACATCAAATAACTCCAACTTCATAATAGGTGTCATAGGGAGTTCTTGGCGCCGTGAAATGTTGCCTTGACACTGACATTGGTCACAGGCTCTTGTAAAATCATGATCATACTTGTAAATTGAATACCAGTAAAACCCACACTGCGGAATTTTATGGGTTGCTTGAGTACCACTATGGTGAACCCCAACTGGTGATGAATGATAAACTTTCAGAATACACATCATCTTCACCTCTGGAATGCATCTATGAATCATACCATCAGCATAGATCCTAAATAGATATGGGTCATCCCAAAATAACTTCCTTACCTCATGCATAAATTATCTTTGTTTCTAGAAGGATAGGTCTTCTGGAACAATATCACTTGCCAGATAGTTGGCAAAATTAGCAAACTAGGGAATTATATCGTGCTATGCCACCAACACTTGCTTATTAGAAAAAGCATAGTCTATCTATAGATCATCCCCTAATTTCTGTATGGTCTCATCTTCAAGTCTGGACAAGTGGTCTGCAACTTGATTTTTTTTTCCTTTTTAGTCATGTACTTCAAAATAGAACTCTTGTAGCAAGAGAACCCAACAAATCAATCTTGGTTTGGCATATTTTTTTAAACATCAAGTATCTCAAGGATGTATGGTCAGTGTGCACTATGACTACCACAAATAGCTCTTACTCGATAATAGTATAAGTTTTTTGTGTGGGGCTTAAATCTTTGCTAGAATAGTAGATGGGATGCAGTATATTTTCTTTTTGTTATCCTAGAACATTTCCCAAGGACACTCCTCTCACATTACACATTACCTCAAAAGATACAGACCAGTTAGGAGACACAATAATGGGCGCCAAAATCAATCTTTCCTTCAGGCATTTGAAAGCCTTGAAGCAAGCATCTTCAAACACAAATTTCACCTCTTTCTCTAAAAGTTTGCACAGAGAATTTGCAATCTTAGAGAAGTCTTCAATGAATCTTCTATAAAGTAAAACATTGTTGCCCCAAAAAACTCTATATGCCTCTGACTGATACTAGTGGAAAATATTTATAAATCACCTCAATCTTAGAATAGTCCGCCTCAATACCATGTTTGGAGATCTTTTTCCAATTTAGAATCAAGTTGCACTCTTTATGTTTCTATAGTACACTGGCGAAATGGGATAAACAATCATCAAATGAGTCCCCAACCACTGAAAAGTCATCCATGAATACTTGATAGTGTCTTCCACCATATCAGAGAATATGGATATTATATATTTCTAAAAAAGTAGCGGGCGTATTACATAACCCGAACGACATCTTTTTGAAGGCAAAGGTCCCATAGTGGCAAGTAAAAGTAGTCTTTTCTTGGTCTTCGTGAGAAATCATGATTTAATTATACCCTGAATACCTATTAGGAAAATAATACCAACCCCTGTCTGCTAGTCTTTCTACCATCTTATCCATAAATGGCATAGGGAATTGGTCCTTTTGTGTCCACTTGTTCAGCTTTCTGTAATCCATGCAGATTCTCCAATCAGTCACTGACCCAATTGGTACTAATTCATTATTTTTCCTTAGAACTACTGTGATTTTCTTTTTCTTTGGTATGCATTGAACCGAGATCATCCACTTGTTATCTACAATGGGAAAAGCTACCCCAAAATCTAACCACTTGATTATCTTCTTTTTCACAACCTCTTACATAGGAGGATTCAGTCATCTCTAGTGCTCAATATTGGGAATGTTGTCCAGATCAAGCTGGATTTTATCTGTGCATAACCCTGGTAGAATACCCATAATGTCTGCAATGGTACACCAAATTACTCTCTTGAATTTCTTTAATACAAATATAAAACCTTCCACCTGTGCTTTTGCCAAATTTATCGCGATGATCACCGATAAGGTTTTGTTTTCCCCCAAGAATGCATACTGCAAATATGATGGGAGGGCCTTTAATAATACCGGTGGCTCCTCGATAGATGGTTTTGCAGAAGGTGTAGTTCAGTTCTTCAAGTCAAGATCTAGCTTCTCAGGGGCATATTTGTAAGAACCTATACCATGTAGTGCATTAACCAGCTCACCATATTCGTTTATCCCATAACTCTCAAAGTTTCTAATCACAGTTGCTAATGCTTCTACCCCTAACTCTCCTCCATAGGTATATCTACTGCAACCATATCATCATCCAGTGCATCAATCACTGCTACTACTCCCATATTATTAGGCTACTAAACTGTCATGCATTTGTTTTCTTATCGTTCCATTTGAAGGTGATCTCTTCTAGATCCATATCAATCAATACTCTACCAGTGAACAAAAATGATCTACCCAAGATAATCGAAGAGTGGGCATCTACGTCAAGATCTAGAATCATGAAATTTGCCTGATACATGAATGTGCGACCCTCATATTTATATTGCACACAATATCTACTAGCTCCTTTACAAATGAATCGGCCATCAATAGCCTGTCATATGTAGGCTAGAGTTCTCCTAATTCTAATGTCTTTTATATCACCAGTGGCATTATATTTATTACTGCTCCCGAATCACTTTGAGCTTGATTAATATCATATTACCCAATAGAACATGGGATGGTGACTTCTCTTGGGTCCCATTTCTTTTCTACTAGTGGTGAAAGAAAATTTGGGTTAAACTGTTGCACTATATCTTGGATCTCTTCTGCAACCCAGTCGTCACCATCATTACTCTTAAAATTATCTTCACTATAAATCAGTTTCTCAAATTTAACTTTGGGCGGCTCATTCGCAATAATATTCTTCTACTTTGGCACATTAGTAGCCAACAAAAATGCTTATTTTGCGGGGAATCACCCCTAGTGTTAATATACAAACAATGCACCAGTATGTGAGGATTCTGTACAGTGTCCCTAGGAAGAGCGCCTCACTGTTTTTGGGCCAAAGTGGCAGATATTTGCCCATACTATTGCTCTAACTGCTTTATAGCAGTTGAATGTGACTCAAACTTCTGGGTTAATCCATAAATATGTACCTTGAGTTCTTTAAGGCAAGTTTCCTACCTATCTTGACCCTTCATCAATTTAGTCAACTTCTCTTCTATTCTCGATTTCATATCTCATCTGCCAGGTGGAATGCATTTGTCTCTATCATTATAGTTTCGACCTTGATTCCCTCTATCTCGAGCTCAAAAACCCACCAACTGATAATCCACATACTTTACTTCCTCCTCAAACTCAAACTCATGCACCCTAGAAGTTGTACTTTGTGCCCCTACTGCTTTAACCTTTGCAGAATTTATTATTGAAAATTGTTTGGCCAACCCACCAATATTTGTCCTCAGTAATGAAATCACCTAAGCTACTGCATCCTCGGCTACTCTCCGCTAACTGGAACCTCAAATTAAAATGGTTGGGTACCATACTAAGCTTCTTCTTGAACCTGAACCATACCTCATACATAGATTCTACAGCAACTGCCTAAAGTTATAAATCTCATCCTTGAGCTACAATAACCTAGATGGAGGAAAGAACCTATTCAAAAAATGCCTACGTAACTCACTTCATGTAGTGATAGATCCTCTTGAAAGTTCCCCTATCCATAGGTTACTTCTACAGTAAGCGGGAAGGGAAACAACCTCAATCTTAGTACTTCCTGATCTATCCCTGGAATGGGGTATGAAGTGTAGATCCTAGTAAAATTTTCTAGATTCACATTTTCGTCGTCTTTAGGCAACCCTAAAAACATGCCCTTAAAGTATAAAAGTTCAATCATAGCACTAAAAATATTAAACTTAACATATGGGGGGAAAACATGAGGAATGATGGCTCCAGTATTTGTCGGTTCAACATATCCCAAATTTTATATATCATCTTCATATTGTTGAACATACTGATATGCTAAGAAACCCTAAAACCAAAGCCCAAAACCAATACGAGAAAATAGGTTCGGTGACCACTTATGGTTTCTCCTTGCTCCTTGTCCCTGGGCGCAGGTGGCACCTGGCAGGGAAGGCACAAGTGGTGACCTCAAGTGCCAAACCATTATTTTCCTACAAGTCTACTCTTAAGATTTTGAAATTTTGGCACTTTCTTTGCCCATAGGCATCCATAAGTTCTTCTTGTGGTCCACATGTTGACTTATCAAGTGTCGGGAGTCATATTTTCAGCAATTCACCAACTCCCGAACATACTTTGATCACAAATGAGCTGGAAAGTGTCCTGAACAACCATAATGTCTCCAATAAGTAGCCAAAAACATCTTTTTCATCTTTTTCATGAACTTAGCATCCAAAACATGATTTCTTGCAAAACATACCCAAAATGCATCATATCTAACAAAACAACCTCAGAAACTTGCATATTTTCCTTGTTTTAAGAATCAAAAGTGCTATATTTCTATAGTATATCAATTTGGCATGTATGCTATTGGTGCCTCCTGTGCCAGAAAGTAGCTGATTAATACAGTAGCGCAAGAGATTGCACTACTAAGAACTAATTTTGTCTTGCGGGCAAAGTAGTTTCTTAAGCAAGTTATGATAAAGTGAATGCAGTAGGAACACGAGATTCAACTTCCAAAGTTATGAGAAAATAAATGCAGTAGTTTCTTAATCAAACTATCTGGATTGTTATATTGCTGGTTTTTTAGCCCAAGCGCAAGGGAACCAAGGTCAGAACTATTATGACAGATACATAGGTTGTAATAGGGAGAGAGATGGTGATTGGAGGAAGAAGGATAACTAGAGAGAGAAAGGAGACCTGTATATTCCACCTGGCAGAAGAGATGTTGAACCAAGAATGGAAGATATGTTGACTAAGTTGGAAAAGGGTCAAGTAAATTAGAAGATCAGCCTTAAGGAGATTAAGGTGGAAATTTCAAGGTTGACCCAGAAGGTTGAATGTAATTCCACGGCTATCTAGCAGTTGGAACAAAAATTCGGGTAGATGTCAGCAATACTAAACCAGAGAAAGCCAGGTATGCTTCCGAGAAACATTGTTTAGAATCCAAAAAATGATAGTCATGTTCTTTTCTTTACCACAAGAAGTGGTATGACTACTATGGATATCCCATTACTAGTCGCAGAAGTTCTAGGACATGATGAGGCTTTTATTGGTGAGACACCTATTATTGAGTCCGAAGAGGTAACAGGTAAGGATAATAAAGTTGGAAAGGACAAAGGTTAGGGCCTTGTTGTTGAGCAAGAAATAAAACAAATTCCAAGACCACCCTCACCTTTACCCCAGTGACGTAAGAAGAAAAGAGAGGAAGGAAAATTCAAGCAATTCATTGAGATGCTAAAAGAGTTGATCTTGAATATTCCTCTTCTTGAAGCATTGGAGAAGATTCCTGGATATGCCAAGTTTATGAAGCGACTGGTCACAAATAATAAAGGAGAAATGATTGAGGATGTTGATGGCTTGCACCACTCTAGTACGGTCACTACTAGGTCTCTGTCCCAGAAAAAAGGGTGACCCCAAGCATTCACTATACCATGCATTATTGGTTATCTCAGTTAGATCGATCCTTATGTGATTTAGGAGCCAACATAAATTTGATTTTGCTGGCTGTATTCAAGTAACTGGGCTTGAGCCCTCCTGAACCAACTACAATGCGACTATTGATGGATTACCGCACGATGAAGAAACCTGTGGGTACTTCATTTAATATGATTATGAGATTTGATAACTTTATCTTTCTGCTTGACTTCGTCATTCTGGACTATGAGGTTGACATAGAGATACCCATCATATTGGGGAGACCATTTATGGCAACAGGTAGAGTGATGGTTGACATGGAAAAAAAGAGCTGAAGTTCAAAGTTAATGGTGAGGAGGCCACATTCAATATCCGAATATCAATGAAGCAGTAGACCAACATGAGGATGGTGTCGGCGATAGACTGTATTGATGACCTTGGAGGGTACTTTATGGGTATCTTGATGAATTCTGAGTAATCATGGTACCCGCATCGTACCATGACATTAAATAAAGCATTGTAAGGGAGGTAACCCATGGGCTTGTTGATGAAGTCTAAGTAACCAACATATCCACGTCGTGCCGCAACTTTAAATTAAGCATTGAGTGGGAGGAAACCCACTATTTTAGTGTCCATATTTGTTTGCTTTTCATTTTTAGGTTTATAGCTTATGGACCTACCTGGAATATGGTAGGATTGCTACATGTATAAATTTCTAGGTAAGAGGACTATGTGACCAACTCATCCGGGTCACGAGTCCCACACAGGCCAGGTAAAGTAAGCAATAATTGAAAAGATGAAATTTTGAGGATGGGAATGGAAAGTTGTGGACTTTGGCACATAATCATACTTTTGGAACCATAAACTAAAGTTACGGGAACATAAGTAGCTGGGAAAACATCAAAATAGCAAGTACAAAATGCAGGAAAGTGGGCTAAAAATTTAGGCCCACATGCGGACCGCATGTGGCATATGCGCCTCATGGCACACCGCATGTGGCAGTCGTATGTGGATGTCGTACATGCCTAACTTATGGGCATAAATTTTAGTTTAAATTTTGGGCCCACCAATGCATATTTAAAACCTAAATTTCCCCCTCCCCCCCCCCAATATATAAACATATTTTGCCTCATCCTAACTCATTCAAACCCTCAAAATCGTACTTTTCTCTTTAAATCCAAACTTTCCTCTCAAATAATAAACTAATTTTTCACTTAAAAAGATAAATTGAGACTTGTTTGAGGTACCAACTTGTCCTAAAATACCAAAAACAAGTTCAAACTTGGGTTTTGCTCGATTTCTTCAGTGTTCACTTCCGGATTATCATAAAAGAGGTAACTTTCTCAGATTCTAATGGTTATATATTGATCTATTTATTGAATAAACAAGTTGATGCATGTATTTCCATGAAAAATATATAAAATCTATCATGCTTGTAAGTAGGAGCCTTGAAGTAGCCTATAATCATGATGTGGGGCTTTGTTTTGAATTAAATTCTATGCTTAGGCCCCAAACGGAAGATGAACCTGAACAAGTAGAGTAATACCAAAGGTTGGGCATGTTAATTTGTATTGAAAATCATGATTCTTGATATATGTGTTCAAATTGGACTTGTTGGGACTTTAAATAAGTTATAGGGGTGTGAAAATTAAGGATAAATACGAACTTTTTAGATTTTGAGTATTTTTTCTGCTTTTGCAATTCCTCATTTTTGTTGGAAACTAAAGACTAGTTTTTCAGGTACACATGGCCCCAAAGATGCTATGAAGAAGAATCTTGATACAGTGAGGCTATGGGATGACTCCCCCAAGCCCAGTGGTTCAGTGGAGGAGTACCCGATTGCACGACTTAGAGCGGCTTCAGGTGGTATGACACACAGAGTAACTAAAGGAAAGATGTGCCAGGTAGTTAAGACTTTTATATTTGTTACTATAGGAAAGCCACTATAGTAGTCACAGTGGGGCAGACGGCCAGCCTTTACTCAACCTAGGTCTTGAACTGTGGTTGTTCAAATTGTCCAGGCTACAAGTGCACATGTAGCCCAGCCAAGGATGAAATCAGCATGGAAATCACCTCCACATTCTCCGCCGCCAGATGATAATGATGATAAGGATAAGCCAGATTCAAAACTAGTTCCACATGGAGTAGCTCAGGACCCCCAGTATGAGGAGGGGTCCCAAGATTAATTTAAGGCTACAGAGCAGGAGGAGTCATTAGTGGTACCCCAGTCCGAAGAGTGTACCACAGTTCATGTATAGTAGTCAGATGTACCACAGCCTGGGAAGGGGATAGAGCTGGCTTGCCATGTGGTGCCCATTCCAGATAGGAGGCACCATTACAACAGGGGCAGAGTCCCGTACCCACAAATGCCTTAGAGGCACCTCTTGAGGAAAAAAATCCAAGGTGGTTTGTAAAGGGGATACGGATAATTTATGATAGAGATAGTTGTATTTCAGAGACTGGTAGGACTAAGAGGCTTATTTTTTAGGAGCATAGGATTGATCAATCTGGTCTGAGTAGAGTACCATAGCTATGGGCCACCTTTGATCGTTATCACTTAGATTAGATTAGTACACCACTCGATTCTTATAGCCCATCTATGGTGCGAGATTTTTATTTCTCATATCATGACATAGTAGTTCTTTCAATGCACAATTTCTAGGCCTGATGAGACATATAGATCAGCCACATCTTGATCAAACCTTTATGAGAGGAGACAAGGCTGATCGTTAGCAGAGACTATCCACTGGGTTATTTTTGGTCTAGATTTTATCACTTCTACATTTATAATAAAGTTTGACTATAGAATGAAAGTCACACGTGATAGAGAAATTATACGGGGGGTTGAGCATAGACAAGAGAGATTTGAGATAGCCAGGTGGATAGCCAGCTATATTTTACTTTTGGGTGATAAGACCTCGAGAATTGAGGGACATGGTGTGATAAAAAAAGGGTTTCTGACATTTGATTCCAATTTTTGGTGGTACTCATCTAATATTAATTGTTCCTAACTACTTCAGATAATGTGTTAACTTGGGAGGGAGCAGCCTTGATTGCTAGTGTGATGTTCAGTTATGATATTAACTTTACAGTCATCCTCTGGCATGAGATTCATGATAGAGCTTTTGGGTAGGCGACGAATATGGCATTCCCCTGCCTAATTTGGAGTATGTGACAAGGCCGATGTGCCTAAGATACCTAGAGTCGATGAGAGAATACTTGTGAATACCACTACACAGATAAAGAGTATAAAGGATTCGGCATGCCTATCCCTTCCTAAGAGATTTAGTGAGCCTGTTGCATTACCTCAGGCCTAGAATGATGGTCCATCAGTTTCCACAAAGCCTGATGATGTAAATAGAGATGATGTGGGAGTTAGTATTAATCTTGAGACAGGGGATCAAAAAGAGGCCCCAAATTTGAGTAATTAGAGTAAGGGGATACCAACCACTTCTTCATTAGCCCCGACTTCAACCTCAAATCCGGTTGGCGTATCTTCAGAGCCCGCCTGCCCATCCACTATAGCTCCTACTACAAATATAATTACTATATCTTAAGGGTTCTTATAGAGCTCAGTTGTAATGCCTTGAGAGTACATCATGGGCACCACACAGTGATTATAGTCCCGAGGGACCACAAGCTAACCCATGAGCTGGTACCTACTATGAGCACTGAGAAAAACTAATAACAAAATGTCATATGAATAATTTAACTAAAGAATACCATAAGTTTTTAAGTAATAAATTTGATAAAATCCGTAAAAAAACTGATAATACTGATAAAACATCTGACAATGACAATTGAAATCTTAAAACTGACTAACTGTCTGAAATGTCTGAAAGCCTCTAAACTGACTTAATAAGAGTTGATGGGATAGGCCCTAACTAACTCCAACTAACTACTGAACTAAAAACGTGAATGTAAATATAATCTGTCCTTGAAATAAGAGGACTCACCACAGCTACGACTAATAATCTGGAAAGTCTATGCATCATCCGAGAATTGAGCATCCAAACCTATGATATATCATAGCGAAAGAAATGAGTATGTGATCAGTACTTTGAATGTAATGGCATGCTAAATGAGGTAGGCTGATATTCATGGTCTCATGAACATGAGTAATATCTGTCTGAAAATATATAGCATGACATACTAAATAAAATACATGAAATTTGTAAATACTGAGGATGCGTGACCAAGCATAAAACATGTTCTAAGTATAATCTGTAAACTAAACTACTGAAATATGATAACTGAATAACTGATATTTTTATTCTATGGCCATGCAACTGAAACTAAATTATTGAGTTGATTACTGGACTGAGATTGTGGGAGCTATCATCTAACCGACATGCCTCAATGAGCAATTTTGGGGTCCAACCTGTAACCCAAGTTGGAAAGGTATCAGTACCGTGCCATAGGTACTAACACTGGTTGTGTCGATCCACTAAAGTAGTGTCCCACTGGCAGAGACCTAATGAGATCAACCCTCAATTTGTAGGTTAATATCTCAACCTACGCGGGCTATGTAGTTATGGAATGCAGGGACTACTACTAAAGGTAACACCCTTGACTAGCAGGTTATCCCTCATCCCTAGGTTTGCTTGGCGCTAAATTGTACTCATAACTGAACTAACTCAGAATACTGAACCGTTCTGAAATTATACAATTATGATGACTAACTAATTGGTAATGCTCATAACACATTCTGAGACTATTCTGAAGATACTAAGACTAAGATAACAGCTAAGTTTTTGGGTATTCATAACCCCTAGGAATCGATAGCAGTAATTAAAAAATAGTACTAAACTTTAGGGACATAATATGAAAGCATTATTCAAAATCCATTCTTGTAGGCATTTTGTCAAACACTTGGTATTCATAGTTTAAGCTAATCATGGGAATAGTATAAAAATTGGAGCAATAGAATGATTTCAAAATTAATAACACTTAATCATGATTTAAATCAGTGAATAACAACATTAGAACATGTGGGGTTTGACAAACAAGAACAATTTTATGTAAACATGGTATAGAATTACAATTCATGAGAGTTTATGGTTAAAATCACAATTTAAAATAATAATAACTTATAAAGATCAATCTTTGAATTTAAAAGGGGATACTTAGACTCCATGTGTGAAAGGAAACCATAGATGAACACTTAACATACATGGGTTAATGAATTCGCAAGAATTGATGGTGAATTCTTGAGATTTGGTCTTGAATTTTGAAGGATAGGGTTTTTGTTCTTGAAAGAAGATTAGTTTAATTTGAGAGAATTGTGAAATAATGAACAAATAATGCTCTATTGGGGCTTAAATCCCGTGTTTGATGGATTTGGCTATTATTTGGGAAATGACCAAATGGTCCCAGGAAAAATTAAATCACGAACTGATAAATCTCGATTTAGACACTCGGCGCGACGCGGTACAATAGCATAGGGCCACGGAAAAACTGGCAAACCCCATTTTGCCCAGTGGCGCGACGTGGTGCTATTATGTTGTGCAACTGGAAAAACACAATTCTGAACTTGCATTTTGGCACGACGCGATGCCAATCGCTAAGCCTCACTGGAAAGTGACAATTGGGAAATGGCCCCTCGGCGTGATGCGGCGCTTATCGCGGTACCTCACTAGAAATGTATAATTGTAAAAATGCCCCTTGGTGCAATGCGGTTCTCACCGCGGTGACACACTGGAAATGGACGAATATGAAATTGGCCATCACCGCGATGCGGCCTTATCGCATTGGGCTACTGCTTTGCACTAAAAGTGTCATAACTTCTCACCCGAATAGGAGATTTGGGAAAAAATAATATCATTGGAAAGATAATTCAATTTTCTACCATTTGGTGGGTCTTTATCTGGAAAATTCAGAGTAGAAAAAATATATTCTTGTTTGAAGTTGACTAAAGCAATGTTCTTATCAAAATTTTAATCTATAAGGATTATTTTGATTCATTTAATAGTTGGGAGTTATATGGGGCCTTAATATACCTCAAACTAACTCATAAAACTATCAATGAATAATAATGTACTATGCACGGGCTTCAAACATGACGCTAAAATTGGTTTGGATACTATGCTTGATTATAGGTTGTTGAGACTGAGATGACTACTCTATATGGGCAGATCCAATAAGGGGTATGGACTAGATTCGAGATGGCAGAGGCTAGATGGGAGGCCACACAGAGAGATACCTTATCAAATCTACCTGTTGAATTACAGGCATATCTTGATGTTTTTGAGAGACATGTTATAGATAGATTTAAAGAGTTAGAGATACTAAATCTAGGACACATGAGGGAGGATATGGATATTTTATGAGAAAAGGGATGATTTTTCATAGAGAAATAGATATATGGCAACCACAAATTCAGTCATACCCCCAATGATCCATATAACACCTTTGCGTGCACCCAGATATTTTGATATCTTCGCGAAGGATGATGAAGAGATATCGATAGTTGGTGCCAAGAGAGGACAGATAGAAGACCTGTAGGATCCTGATATGCCATACAACCAGGCCATTATAAAGGTCATACATAATTCAATGGTTTCTGCAGTTGTTGAGAGGTAGAGGCATGTAGAGATAGCAGTAGGTGCATCTTCTAGAAGTGCATCGCTTTCATCGCCACCACCTCCAATTGATATGCCCCCATCTAGGGATTCTCAAGATATAGACGCTTAGTGCATCTCATTTATGTACTTATTTCCTTTATTCTATATTACTTTAGTGCATTGAGGATAGAGCGTAGTTTTTTATTGGAGGTAGGGTATACCACAGCTTTCGCAAACTTTTGTTATCAAATTTCTTTTCATGTTGGCCTCGGTATAGTTGTAGAACTGGCATCTCTAGGGTAAAATTTATGTCATACTGTGCTTTATTTTGTATTGTGATATGTTCTTATATAATTAGGAGCTTTTAAAATATTTAGGAAAGTTGTCATTTTTTTTATTGAATTTTGAGAAAAATGATACCCCTCCAAAATTTTGTTTTAGAACAGTGTCAATATACATATGTGTGAATATTGTGGATCTCGTTATGGCATTATGATTAGGGACATGATAATCACTTACAAATAATTGCATGAACCGGATAAGTAATAGCTTGTAATATTTACTCTGTGTCATGTATGTGTGAGATGCTATTTAGTTCCCTTTGTGGGTTGAATTCAGAACTTGCCCGGTTAGTCTTGCCTAGGGTGTAGGATAGTCGGTTAGAAAAGGATCATAAGTCCTTTTTTATTTTAGTCCACTTTTAGTTAAAATGACCTTCCATATGTGAAATAGCATCCCTTGATCCCTGTTTTGAGACTTATAACCTATTTTTCTTGTTTCACCTTTCACCTTCTCATTTATATTGCAATAACTTATTTTAGTTCTTTCCTCCTCGAATATTATGCACCTCAACTTAGGAAAATCACCTGAGTTTAGAGTGGCTATCATTGGGGTATGATATAAAGTGGGTATGTAGAAGGGTAAAATAAGAGAAAAATTTAGTAGGGCTGGGTGTGGTAGCAAAAGAAAAGAAAAAAAAGAAAAATTGTAAAAAAAGTGAAAAAGAAAGAATAAAAGACCACACCCAGCCTGAATGTGCAATAAAGAATAAAAAGTGGAGAAATAAGGGTCAAATAAAGATAAAATTAGCTCCTAAGGGAGACCCCAAAGTAATGAAGTGCCATGGAGGCTTAGTCATTTGTATGTACTATACCAGCCCCCTAAGACTACATTACAAGCTGAGGAAATTCCTATAGTGATCCTAACTTGATTGTTTGAGTACTATGATAAAAAAATTAAGGGCAAGCCGATGGTATTTGATGAACATTAATTAGAACTTCTCTTCAAATTATGTGTGTCTCTTGCATGTCCCTGCATTGACATGCATTATTTCATATAATTGAGTGGGACATATTTATTGTGAGGGCACATTAGTCATATTGCTAGCTGTTTATGTATTTGGGTAGTGTAACGTATATATAAGCATGGTTGTCTGTTGCTAATCTAATGCTATTCCTTGATCCTATTGTTTCACATTGTTGTACTTCATGTTTATACACAGTTGGTTTCGAAAAGTTGATATAGGAGGGGGTATTATGGTTTGAGCTTAAAACTGTTGATTGACTGTGTTGAATAGCTTAGATTCTCCTAATTAAGCGTCGTGTTTTATTGTGTTTTATTTTGTTGTGTTGTGTTTCCTGAGGACATGCAAACATTCTAAGTTGAGGGTGTTTATATGCTATAGAAATATAGCACTTTCGACGCTTAAGACTTTAAGAATATGCAAGTTTCTTTGGTTGTGTTGTTAGATATGATGTGTTTTGGGTATGTTTTGTAGGAAGCTAGGTTTTGGATGCTAAGTTCATGAAAAAAGAGAAAAATAGAGTTTTTGGCTACTTTTTTTATCAATTTTTGGTTTTCGTGACACTTTTCGAATGCACGTGACCAAAGCATGTGATAAAAGTTATAGATTTGAAGATTGGTTGCAAGTATTGGAATGCCTGGCACTTACCTATGTCTATATGTGGACCATATGTAGCATATGTGATTTGTATAAGACTATGGTGAGTGCTGGAATTAAAGATCCAAAGAGTAAGAAATATGAAAATGAACTTTCGACACTTACCTATGTCAACATGTGGACCGCATGTAGCACATATGGGCCGCATGTGAGTAAAGTGAGTGCCAGAAGTCCAAAATCGAGTGAGCAAAGGCTATAGGAATACTTTTTGGCACATGTAGGTGTCTAATGCACCCAAGACAAGGCCGCATGTGGACACACATAAGTGGCAATCGACCCTTTTTTGTCCTTTTTAATTTCGAGATTTGATTTTAGTTTCTCATGTACTATAAATACCCTTTTAGGTGTTTTTTAATAGAACTTACTCACTCTTAATACTTACAAACATATTTTGATTTTGAGATTCAATATTGGTCATGGAATTTTCTGGTTTTGAATTTGGTTGATTAATTTAGTTAAAATTTTGGGTTTTTACTTGTGATTATTATGATTTAATCTTGTTCTTTCAATCATAAGTGTTGCTGATTACTTTATAGGAATAAGCAGCTAAAACCCTTAGCTAGGGTTATAGAAACCCTAGTGGATTGATGAAGTAAGGGAAGTGCTATTGTTGTTCTGAATAGATACCCATGCGTGCATTGTTTAGTCTTCAGTTTAATAGATATCTTAGCAGTTTCAGATGTTAGGATCCAACCTAGATTATTGCTACTTACTCCATAAATGGATTAGTGACTAAGAAAAGATAACTACAACAATAATTTAAAGTTTAGTTGTCCATCCACGCTACTAGGTATTATCTTAATAAGATGGTTAGTTGTCATCTAATAACTAGAGACTCAAAAGGTAATAGTTAACTGGGATCAAGATAAGGGTTAGTAAGGTAAAATCCTAAAACTCAAAAGGTAAAGAGTGGAATCTATCTGCTCATTCAAAGGACTATAGATGGTACATAACTTATCAAATTCTATGTGCAAGGTATCGGGTTGGTTCAATAAAGCACGATAATCCTAATGAGTTAAGAAGTCAGGGGGGACACAATCCTAGTTTTCACCTAATACTGATTACAACCCAAGTTGATATTAGCTATTGGTTTGATATTACTAGAACCCTCATTTACTTTTCCAGTTATACCTGTTGATTACAACAGTAAAAGAGCCATGATTCCAGTATTCTCTTGGGATTCCACCCAAACCTTTGTTGGGTTACTATATTTGATAGTGGTCGCATAATCTTTAGAGTGAAGAAGTAGCTTGGGCGTTATCAGTAATTACTATCCAAGGATGTTATTATGGTGTAACCAACAAATATTAAGGTTATTCATAGTTGGGTTAGGCTAACGTCACCTATTAAGTTTTGCAGTTTTGTTAGGGTGGCAGGTTACTACAGGTGGTTTTTTAAAGGTTTCTTATCTATTACAGACCCTATAATCTAGATGGACCATGAAAAAGGTTCCATTTCAGTGGTCTGTGAGTTTTGAGGTGAGCTATTTGAAGCTTAAGGATTTGCTTACTTTAGATCTTATTTTGACTCATCTAGTTGAGGGTGAGGGTTTTACTGTCTACTACGATGCATCTAATATTAGTATGGGGTATGTTATGATGTAGTGGGTCGTGTTATTGTATATGCATCAAGGCAGCTGAAGGTGCATGAGCGCAACAGCCCCACTCATGACTTAGAGTTGGCAGCGGTAGTATTTGTGTGTAGAATTTAGAGGTATTATTTGTATGGGGTTTTTTGTGAGATCTTTACTGATCACCACAGTCTTTAATATATTATGACCAAAAAGGATATTAGCTTTAGGCAGCGTAGATGAATTGGGTTAATGAAGGACTATGATATCTCTATTCTCTACCATCAAGGCAAGCGAATGTGGAAGCAGATCTCATTAGCCAGAAGTCAGTAAGTATGGGTAGCTTAGCCTTTATTTAAATTTTTTAGTGGCCATTGGCTTTGGACATCCAATCCTTAGCTAACTTGATTATTCATTTGGAGATCTCTGACCCCAGGAGGATTATTTCTGTTACTGAGGTTAGATCTACCTTGTTGAGCAGATTTGGGGTCGTCGGTTTAAGGATAGCAGTCTTCTTAGTATTCGGGGATAGGTATTATGGGTGATTCAAAGAGGTTTACCTTGTATTTTGTGGATGTTCTAAGGTTTGACAATCATATTTGTGTTCCAAGGGTTGGGGATTTGATTGAGTTGATTCCTCGCGAGGTTCATAACTCTAAATATTTTATTCATCCTGGGAGAGCTAAATGTATAGGGATTTAAAGAATAACTACTGGTGGATTAGTATGTGGAGAGTTATAGCAGGGTTTGTGGTTCGATGCCTTTGTTGTCAACAGTTAAAGGCCGAACACCAGAGGCCTGGTAAATTGCTTCAGAAGCTACCCATTCTCGAGTAGAAGTGGGAATGAGTTACTATGAATTTAGTAGGTGGATTACCTCAATCTTCCTATGGTTTTGATAGCATTTGGTTCATCTTATATTGATTTACCAAGTCTAGATATTTTATCCCCGTTCGAGTTTACTACAATGCCGAGAGGCAAGCCTATATTTATATTCAAGAGGTAGTTTGCTTACATAGGATACCTATGCCCATCATTTCAGACAGAGGCTCTCAGTTCACTTCTAGATTTTGGAGAACATTCAAGGAGGAATTGGGTACCTAGGTTGACCTTGGCATCGCATTTCACTCCCAAACTGATAGAAAATTGGACCCGATTATCCACCTTAGAGGATAAGCTCTGCACTTGTGTGTTGGATTTTGGGGTCGGCGGGACCAATTTCTACCTTTGGCAGAGTTTACATATAATAATAACATCCATTCCAACATTCAGATAACCTGATTTGAGGCGTTGTATGGTAGGGGATATTTATTTCCTGTTGGTTGGTTTGAAACTTCTGAGGCTAAGACTCGTGGCACAGATTTTCTTTGTGAGTCATTGGACTGAGTTTAGGTGATTCACGACAGACTACGAGCATCTTAGTGTAAATATAAGAGTTATGTTGACCATAGATGTCATCCATTAAGGTTCAAAGTTGGTGATAAGGTCTTTCTACGAGTATTGCCCATGAAGAGTGTGATGAGGTTCGGAAGAAGGGGCAAGCTTAGCCTCATGTATACTATACCCTTTGAGATTCTACAAATAGTTGGGGAAGTAGCTTATGTGTTTGCATTGGCCCTGCCTTCTCAGCTATTTACCTAGTGTTTCATATATCTATGTAGGGGAAGTATATTCCAGATGAGTCACACGTACTTTGGTGGGACTCAACTCAGTTGGACGAAAGGTTTGCATTTGTAGAGGAGCCAGTGTCTATTTTTGCTAGAGATGTCAGACAATTAGGCTCCAGGGACATTTCAATAGTTAAGGTTCAGTGGCATCACCATCCAATTGAGGAGGCTGCCTGAGAGAGCGAGCATGATATACGGGCATAGTATCCCTACCTGTTTGAGTCTTCGGGTACTTCCTTATCCTTTACTTTCAAGGACGAAAATTCCTTTAGTAGTGGATGTTGTAATAACCCTCCTGGTAATTTCCTTTATTTTTCTATGTTCTCGGTGTCTAGAGCTTTTCTATAACTACCCAAATTATTTATGACTGGCCGGGACTGACAGTTCGGTTACCGGGCAATCATTTGAGAAGTTTACTAATACCAAACATGTTGTGGAATAGTTAAATTAAATAGGAATTTGGTAAAAAGATAAGTTAATTAACCTTTTTAAATATTTTTTATGTGTATAAAAATTCTTTAGTTATGATATATCTATATTATTCTATAATAGTTCTATAAATTATTAATAATTTAAGGGTAGATAGTAAATCTAGATATGTTAAAATATTATTATTATATAATAGACATTTTATATGAAATAATTTTCTATTAATTATGATATATTCAAAATATTATATTTATTTCAACACGAACCTATACAATATCCAAGTATGTATATAATGAGATAAAGGTATTAGTCCACTTCACTTCCACGTGGAAGTGGATGGAGTGTACCTCATCTTAATATTGTTATTATAATGACATATGTTAGTGTTTAAGTTAATAACTAAATGACTCACCTACTAGTTTAGAATCTATGCATGTCTATATATATATATATATGTATATATATATATATAAAGAGTGAGAGATAGATATAGATATAGATATAGATATAGATATAGATATAGATATAGATATAGATATAGATATAGATATAGATATAGATATAGATATAGATATAGATATAGATATAGATATAGATATAGATATAGATATAGATATAGATATAGATATAGATATAGATATAGATATAGATATAGATATAGATATAGATATAGATATAGATATAGATATAGATATAGATATAGATATAGATATAGATATAGATATAGATATAGATATAGATATAGATATAGATATAGATATAGATATAGATATAGATATAGATATAGATATAGATATAGATATAGATATAGATATAGATATAGATATAGATATAGATATAGATATAGATATAGATATAGATATAGATATAGATATAGATATAGATATAGATATAGATATAGATATAGATATAGATATAGATATAGATATAGATATAGATATAGATATAGATATAGATATAGATATAGATATAGATATAGATATAGATATAGATATAGATATAGATATAGATATAGATATAGATATAGATATAGATATAGATATAGATATAGATATAGATATAGATATAGATATAGATATAGATATAGATATAGATATAGATATAGATATAGATATAGATATAGATATAGATACAGATACAGATATAGATACAGATATAGATATAGATACAGATATAGATACAGATATAGATACAGATACAGATATAGATACAGATATAGATACAGATATAGATATAGATACAGATATGTGTGTGTATGTATGTATATAGATAGATAGATAGATAGATAGATAGATAGATAGATATACACACACATATATATATGTGTGTGTGTATATATATCAATGCTAAAGTTATCATCCCAAGAAAAATTAATTATCTACATAAACTTATTCAAAGCTCGGATTCTATTGGGTCACTATTCGGGGGATTCTCAGAGAGGTTTTTAGCTTTGGCATCCTAGTAGGCTAGGCTTACACTATCTTTATATTGAGATTATTTATGGTAATTGTATGCTATTATGCTAGTTTGGGGCAGGTAGTTGTAATTTGGTTATCATTTGAAATACTTCAAGCCTTATGTGTCAGGTTAAGACCCTGTTCTAGTAAATGTTGGGACCTTTATCTTTTAGTACCATATTGAATTTAGCACTTTAGGACGTGGAATTAAACTACGAAAACCTAGATTCATCCCTTTTTAATTAAGTTATGTGAATATTTACTTAAATATATTTTAGTTATAGTTTAGGACCCGCAAATACTATATTTATGTCATTTATTGTGATATATTTGTACCACTTTGGCATTAGTTACGGCATTGTTTGGGTATTAATCTTATAGTTAGTTTTGGCTACTATGTGTTTTGGTTTGAGTACGACATCAGGTTATGATACAATCTGGGAGTTCTGGTACTGATTATTGTTATTTTGGGAGTTGTGGTTCCTCTGAGTTTTGGTTCGAGTCCAGCCTCTGATTATAAATTTTGTTGTATATCATATATGTGTCCTCTTTTTATTACCCACTATTTTTTATTCGAACCCGGTATATGGCCCCTTGTTATTATCCAACACTATTTGTTCAAGCCCGACGTCCATCCCGTCGTTATTATCCATTATTTCTAGTTCAAGCTTGGTGCACAACTGGATTGCTACTATGGTTTCTTGGGATTGGTTAAAGTGTGAATTGTTTTTTGTTTATTCTTTAATTATTTTTTGTGTGTCCCACCATCTTATAGGGGTACGGTCGAGTTAATTGTACTCTTCAGTATGCCTTGAGGGCTTATGGTGGCCCAGTTAGGTTATGCTTGGTTTTGGGTCCAGTTAGGTTATGCTTGATTTTCCTTCTTATTACTGAGTTATTTATCTTTTAGTATAGCTTTTTCTTATTCCTTTATCTTATTTACATAGCTCGGTAGTTGTTTACTTTTCTATCCTTGTTTACTATTGACTAAGATTATCTCCTCGCACTTTAGTATACTCTTTTTGTATCTCAGTCGACCGATGATGCCTACTGAGTACCTATTGCTTTGGTGCTAATATTGTGCTTCTACATCTTTCCCTTGATGTAGATCCAAGTATTAGCAACCGATATTGACATGATTTCTCTACTCCAATATTAAACCGAAGCAGGGTAGGCTTGCTAACATTCAAAGTTGATTCCCCTCCATCTATTCTAATATAGTATTTTTCCTTCGAGGCTACTGTGTATATGTCATATGTATATTTTGGTTTATGGTCTAGTACTCTTATTTTGTGGTAGTGGCTCTAGTACTGGCCTAACTAGGTCTTGGAAAGGATCATCTTGTATATTTTATCATCATCCTTCTCCCTGTGTGGTATATTATATATATATTTTTTATTATGCTTTTATCTTTATCGTTGGTGTTTATTTATTCCTGCCTTTCCTTGGTTTTTGCCCTTTATCCCATTATTTACCATTTTAGGTAATGGTTTGACTTTTCTACTGGTGGGATAAGGTAGGCCTATCATGACTTAAGAAATCAGGTCGTGACAGTTTAGTATTAGAGCCTAGGTTCATAGGTATCGTTAGTAGTGGATCCGATATTTTGTAAAACCTCATGGATTGGTATAGAGACATCTATATCCTCTCTTTGGGAAGCTATTGAACATTTTTAGAGAAAAATCTCATTTTCTTGATCCATTTCATGTGTTGGGTCTGAGTTGGTTTTAATATTTATTGGCTCACTCTTTATGTTGAAGGCTAGGACACGAGCTACGGGAGTCAAGGATTAGGGCCTTGATCCCCCTACTAGAGTTTCAATTAGTGGTCGAGGTTGACCTAGAGGTCGAGTGCAGGATAGAGCAGTATCCTAGTTTGAGATCAGGCCAAGGATCCATCACCCGATCCTAGCATAGCTCTCGAGACTGACACAACTCCAGTTATTCTGCCAACACAACAATAGGTGGGTCGGGGGGAAAATGAGGCTCTACTCAAGTTTATATCTTCTTCAGTCCTTTGAGATGTATTAGTATAGTTTTGGGGTTTGTTGGTGGTCCACCGACTAAGGAAGATAAGCCAGCGACACAAGGTGGTATTGATTTAGGGGCACAGCCTATAGAAGCAGCACCTAGGGCAGTGATTCCACTAGCATCGATAGTCCCCAACTGGTAGAAACCCAACTAGGTATGTCTCTGGGGGAGCAGAAGATGCTGGGTAATTTTCTAAGATTAAGTACACCTAGGTTTTTTAGCCCCTAAGAGAGAATGCTTACAAGTTCTTGTCCAATTATAAGAAAAGATGGTAAGATTTAGGGTTGGTCAAGTCTCGTGGAGTAGAGTTTGTTGTTTATCATCTAGAAACGGCAAAGAAGAGAAGGTGGAGAGGTTATCTTGATGGCAGTCCAACTAGATCTCCACGGATGACTTGGACTCAGTTCTCAGAGGCTTTCTTGGGGAAGTATATGCCTCACAACATGTGAGAGCGCCTTCAAAATAAGTTTACTACTTGGAGAAAGGGTTTTATGTCTATGGTTGAGTATGAGGTGAGATTTCATGAGTTATCCAGGCACGCCACTATGATTTTGCCTACTGAGTGTGAGCTGATTTGATGATTTATTAGGGGATTGATAGTATCGCTTAGCAGGGCTACAAATATTTTGGTGACTTTAAGAAAGTCTTTTTATGTTATTATTGAGCATATTTATTCTATCTCAGAGATGGATTATGAGGCCCAAGGGAGCAGCAATAAAAGACCTCATTACCAGGGCAGTAATAGTGGGAGCCAGAGTGGCTCACCGTTCACAAGTCAAGGGTTTCTCATTAGGTACCCCAGCAGCAGCCTTATCAGAATCAAGGGTAGTCTAATAGGCCAATTTAGGCATATCTTTAGATATCAGACAAGGGTCAACCCAGTTATAGTAATTTTGGTAGTCAGAGTAGTAGTAAGACTCAAAGGGGTGCTCAGTTAGGTCATCGAGTCGGGGTGGTTATTATCCTGTTAGACCCTCTAGATAGAGCAGGGTGCTCGGGGTATATTAAGGCAACGGGGTTAATGTTCACTTTTCCTGTGAGTGCCTACAGAATAAGATGATTGGGCCTTTTATTTCAAACAGCACAGTCTATCAGATCAGTATCATTGTTAGATAGGGATAGTACACAAGATCTTGGGGGTGGTCCCAAGGATTTTGAGAGTGGTCCACGAGAAGGTAGGATAGGTGGCCAAATAGAAACCCAGTCCAGTAGTGGACAGGGTCATTTGTATATTTTACTAGGTAATCTAGAGGTTAAGGATTCGGATATTGTGATGACAGGTATAATTTCCCTATGCCATCATCTATCTTCTATTTTGTTTGATCCCAATTCCATATTTTCCGACGTTTCTTCTTATTTTACATCACAATTGGGTTTATGTTTGGATTCTTTATTAGTGCCATTGCGTGTATTTATCCCCATGGATGATTCTTTAGTAGTGGATAGCGTATATAGATCTTGTCTGGTGACTGTTTGGGAGTTTGATACTCGGGTTGATCCCATTGTTCTAGTTATGGTAAATTATGATGTGATTCTAAGCATGGATTGGTTATCTCCTTACCATGCGATCTTGGATTATTTTTCTAAGACTATTACCTTAGCCTTACTTGGTGCACCCTCAATTGTGTGGTAGGGTTTAGTTAGTTGTACATTGATAGGGATTACTTCTTACATTTAGGATATAAGCCTGATGTCGAGGGGTTGTGAGTCATTTTGTGTGTATGTTTGAGATATTAGTGCTGAGAATCCATCCCTTGACTCCAACTTTGTTGTTCGTGAGTTTTAAGTTTTTTCGACTAATCTGTCTGGCATTCCTCCAGAGTATGATATAGAGTTTATTATCGACCCTAAGCTAGGAACCCGACCTATTTCTATGGCTCTTGCTGAGCTAGAAGAGCTGAATAGTTAAGATCATCTGGGTAAGGGTTTTATTGGACTGAGTTCATTGCAATGGGTTCTCTAGTTTTGTTTGTAAAGAAGAAAGATGGTTCTATATGTATGTGTATTGACTACAGGTAGTTGAATAAGGTCACAGTGGAGAATAAGTATCCTATACCTCACATTGATGATTTGTTTGACCAACTTTAGGGTTCAACAGTGTTTTTTAAGCTAGATTTGAGGTCTGGTTACCATCAGTTGATAGTTAGGGTTATGGACATCCCTAAGACATCCTTTAGGACTCGTTACGGTCATTACAGTTCTTGGTGATATCTTTATGGTTGACTAATGCCCCAACAACTTTTATGGATCTAATGAACCATGTGTTCAGGACATATATGAAATCATTCATGATAGTGTTTATTGATGATATTCTGGTAAATTTGAGGAGAAGAAAGGAGCATGAGCAATATTTAAGGATTGTGCTTCACACTTTGAGAGATCATAGGTTTTATACCAAGTTCTCAGAGTGCGAGTTCTAACTGTAGCTTTCGAGGCATTTGTAATGTCCTAGGATGTTATTATGGTGTACCCAACAAATATTAAGGCTATTCATAGTTGGTCTAGGCTAACGTCTCCTATTAAGTTTTGCAGTTTTGTATGGTTGGCAGGTTACTAGAGGCAGTATGTTAAAGGTTTTTCATCTATTACAGCCCCTAAAATCAATATTGATCTTAAAAAAGGATCCATTTTAGTAGTCCATGAGTTTTGAGGTGAGCTTTCTGAAGCTTAATGATTTTCTTACTTCAGCTCCCATTTTGACTCTTCCAGTTGAGGGTGATGGTTTTACTGTCTACTGTGAGGCATCTAGTATTGGTCTAGGGTATGTTCTTATGTAGTGGAACTATGTTATTGCATATGCATTAAGGCAGCCGAAGGTGTATGAGTGAAACAACCCTACTCATGACTTGCAGTTGGCGGTGATAGTATTTGCGTATAGGACTTAGAGGTATTATTTGTATGGGGTTCATTGTGAGATCTTTACTGATCACTGTAGTCTCTAATATATTATGACCTAGAAGGTGATTAATTTGAGGCTACGTAGATGAATTACGTTGCTAAAGGACTATGATATCTCTATTCTCTACCATCCGGGCAAGCGAATGTGGTAGTGGATACCTTGAGCTAGAAGTTTGTGAGTACGGGTAGCTTAGCCTATATTTTAATTGCTCGGTGGTCGTTGGCTTTGGATATCTAGTCCTTCACTAACTTGATTATTCATTTGGATATCTATGACCCAGGAGGATTATTACTATTATTGAGGCCAGATCTACCTTGTTGAGCAAATCCGGGGTTGTTGGTTAAAAGATAGTAGTCTTTTTAGTATTTGAGAATATGTCTTAATGGGTAAGTCCAGGAGGTCTACCTTAGATTCTGAGGTTTGATGGTCGTATTTGTGTTTCAAGAGTTGGGGATTTGAATGAGTTGATTCTTCGTGAGGCTCATAGCTTTAGATACTCTATTCATCCTCGAAGAGCTAAATGTATAGGGATTTAAGGCAGAACAACTAGTGGATTGGTATGCAAAGAGATATAGCAGGGACTATAGTTTGATGCCTTCCTTGTTAGCAGGTAAAGGTCGAGCACCAAAGGCCTGGTGTATTATTTCAGCAGCTACCAATTCTCGAGTGAAAGTGGAAATGAGTTACTATGAATTTCATAGGTGGATTACCTTACTCTTCCTATGGTTTTGATAGAATTTGGTTCATTGTGGATGGATTGACCAAGTTTGCATAGTTTATCCCCGTTCGAGTTTCCTATATTGTTAAGAGGTTAGCTCGTGTTTATATTCCAGAGGTAGTTTTCTTACGTGGGATGCCTATCAGATAGAGGCTCTCAGTTCACTTCTAGATTCTAGAGGACATTTTAGGAGAAATTTGGTACCCAGGTTGACCTTAGCATTGGATTTCACCACAAAATGATAGGAAATTAAAGTCGACTATCTATCTTAGAGGACAAGCTCCACACTTATGTGTTGGATTTTAGGGTCAGTGGGACCAGTTTCTACCTTTGGCAATGTTTGCATATAATAATAGCTTTCAGTCCAACATTTAGATAACCCAATTTAAGGCTTTGTATGGTAGGCAATGTTAATCTCCAGTTGGTTGGTTTGAGACTTTTGAGGCTAGGCCTCATGGGACAGATTTTCTTAATGAGTCATTGGACCTAGTTTAGGTGACTTACGACGGGCTACGAACATGTTAGTGTAAGCAGAAGAGTTATGCTAACCATAGACATCGCCCATTGAGGTTCAAAGTTGGTGATAGGGTTTTTCTGCGAGTATCACCCACAAAGAGCGTGATGAGGTTCGAAAGAAGGGGCAAGCTTAGCCCCATATATATTGGACCCTTTAAGATTCTGCAGACAATTAGGGAGGTAGCTTATGTGTTGGAATTTCCCCCTACCTTCTCATCCATTTACCTAGTGTTCTACATATCTATGTTGCGGCAGTACATTCCAGATGAGTCACACGTGCTTTGATGGGACTCAGTTCAGTTGGACAAAAGGTTGGCAGTTTTAGAGGAGCCGGTGTCTATTTTGTCCAGAGATGTTAGACAATTATGCTCCAGGGACGTTTCAATAGTTAAGGTTTAGTGGAATCACAGTCTAATTGAGGAAGCTACCTGAGAGACCGAGCATAAGATACGGGCCCAGAATCCCTACCTGTTTGAGCCTTCGGGTACTTTCTTATCCTTTACATTCACGGACGTAAGTCCTTTTAGTAGTGGATGTTGTAATAACCCTCCCGATTATTTCCCTTGTTTTCCAGCATTCTCGGTGTCTAGATCTTTCCTATAACTATCTCAAGTTATTTATGACTGGCCGGGACTGACAGTTAGGTTACCAGGCAATCGTTTGAGAATTTTACAGATACCAAACGTGTTGTGGAATAGTTAAATTAAATTAGAAATTGGTATAAAGATAAGTTAATCAACCTTCTAAAATATTTTTGATGTGTATAAAAATTCTTTAGTTATTATTTATCTATATTAGTATATAATAGTTCTATAACTTGTTAATATTTTAAGAGGAGATAGTGAATCTAGATATGTTAAAATATTATTATTATATAATAGACGTTTTATTAGAAATAATTTTCTATTAATTATGATATATTCAAAATATTATATTTATTTTGCCACGAACCTATGCAATATCCAAGTATGTATATTATGAGATAAAGGTATTAGTCTACTTCGCTTCCACATAGATGTGGATGGAGTGTACATCGTCTTAATATTGTTATTAGAATGGCATATGTTAGGGTTTAAGTTAATAACAAATTGACTCACCTACTAGTTTGCAAACTATGCATGTGTATATATATATATTTATCACTATTTATCTCGTTATTTCTACTTCATTTTTAGGAGTTTTGGTGGATTCACTTAAAGCAAATATAATATATAATAGTAGCAGTAGTATACTTATGCATGTAGACAAATTGAAGAATTTTAGTTGGAATCATATGTTCATACATACATATATACATATATACATATATACATACATACATATATACATATATACATACATACATATATACATATATACATATATACATATATACATATATACATATATACATATATACATATATACATATATATAATTTTAAAGTTACCATCCAAATAAAAATTACTTATCGACATCAACTTACTCTAAGCTCGAGTTCTACCGGTGCATTATTTGGAGGCTTCTCGGAGAGGTTTTTAGATTTGGTGTCCGAGTAGGCCAGGCTTACCCTATCTTTATGTTGAGCTTATTTACGGTGAATGTAAGCTATTATGCTAGTTGAGGGCAGGTAGTTGTAATTTGGATATCGTTTGAAATATCTCATGTCTTTTTTATCCCATTAAGACCCCATTTTAATAAATTTGATTCCATTATTTTTTAGTTTGATATAAAATTTATCACTTTAAGACGTGTAATTAAGCTGCAAAACCTTTGATTCATCCCTTTTTAATTATAATATACGGATGTTTATTTAAAGGAATTTCAGTTATGGTTCGGGGCCCACATATACTTTATTTACCTCATTTATTGTGAATTTTGGTACCACTTTTGTATTGATTACGATATGGTTCGGGTTTTAATTTTACTATTGGGTATGGTTACTATGAGTTTCTGTTCGATTTCGGCATCTGGTTATGATATGATCTGGGATTTTGGTACTGATTATTATTGTTCTGGGTGTTGTGGTTCCTATGAGTTTGATAATGCCAAAAATACACCTCCAATTGAAGAATGAAGCGGTCGCTGCAAAATATAATAACCCAACTAAGTTGGGGTTGATCCCACAGAAAATAGGGTGAAAATCCTTCTTGAGCTTGTTACAATCACCAGGCAGTGCGGGAAAGTAAAAGGGCGGATTTGTAATAAATACCTAAAAGTAACAAGGTTTGGTTGCTTCTGGTTGTAAACAATCTAAGAAGAACACTACGTTTGTGTTCCTATGGCTTCTCAACTCAGTAGACTTATCATGCATGTTGAACTATTCCAATACCTTGCATGCAGAATCAATAAGTTATGTACCATCAACAGTCTTTCGGACGATCTGACAGATTTTACCCTTTACCTTTTGAGTCTCAGGATGTCGTCTTACTAATCCTTATCTTGATCCCAGTTAACTATTACCTTTTGAGTCTCAAGTTGTTAGATGACAACTAACGGCCATTCACTGTTGTAACTCCCCGAGTTTGTACCCCAGACGCTACATAGTGCTTATGATCCCGAGATATCATAAGTTAACCCATGATTGATATCTGTTGTGAGCACTGAATAATAACAATGTATTAAATGCGGAAACTAGGCTGAAATGCCATAAGGTTCAAAATATGAAATACTGATAAAGAATATCAACTGTAATAATAATCTGTAAAACTAAATATTGTCTGAAAGTCTAGTCTGAAAAGCCTCTATAATTAAACTATTTGAAGGTGGATTTGATGGGACAAGCCCCCAACTAACTCCGACTACTGGTCTACTGATAAACTGAAATACTGAAATAAGAGCATATCCTCAATGGATGAGGACTCACTACTAATCTGATACTGTTGGCTGAATCTGAATCTGTCTATACGCGGTCAGGAACCTGAGCGTCCGAACCTTTAATATGAGACATCATAGCGTAAAGAAAAAGTATGCATCAGTACGTTGAATGTACTGGTATGCTAGATGAGGTAAGGTTGAATACAAGGGTTCATATGCATGAGCAATAACTGACTGAATGATATAGAGTAATTGAATATGAGAGTACATAAATAATTGAAACTGCTGTAAAAACTGAGTATGCCATACTGGGCATAAGTGTGTATGTTGTTACTGAGTTTTTACTGAAACTGAGTTTTGAGTTCTGATAACTGAGTAACTGATATCTGAGATAACTGATAACTGAGTTACTAAAACTGATTGATTGTATCTGACAATACTAATTCTGTAAAACTGAACAGAATTCTATACTGAGAGTGAAACTGATACTGTGGAAAGTAATCATCTAACCGACATGCCCTTTTTCTGAATAGATTTGGGGTCCAACCTGTAACCCCAGCTAGAAAGGTGTCAGTACCGTGCCACGGGTAAAGACACTGAAGAGTTGCCCTCATCTGGCAGGTACTCTAATGAGAATGGTGGAACCCTCAACTGGCAGGTTAAAATACCTCATCAACCCTCAATTGGCAGGTTAATGTGCTGGCTACGTAGTTCTGGAACACAAGGATTGTTTATAAGGATCAAACCCTCTACTGGCAGGTGAGCCCCCATCCTTGGGTTCACTTGGTGCAAAATCCTACTCCTAACTGAAATACACTGATCTGAGTATACTGAACTGGACTAGACTGATACTGAGTTTACTGAGTTTTCCTGAGTTCTGTAACTGACTGAGTTCTACTGAGTTCGGTAGCTGACTGAATTCTACTGATTGTGACATAACTGATACTATTCTGTAACTGACATTGGCTCTAGGTAAACAGCTAGATTGTCGGGTATTGCATACCCCCATGACTCAATAGCATGAAAAATAAAGCATAACATAATCTTAAAAGACATAACAATAATTACTTGTCCATAATTCATTCATAGAGACATTTTATCAAACACTTGTAGGGTATAAGATAGTACATATACTAGAATATCATAATTGTATCATTTAATTCACATGGACATTCTATCAAATACTTCGGGAGCACAACTTAATACACATAATCATGGATAACATATAAACATTGTAACTAAAATGCCCAAACTTGCAAATTCATGGGTTCAAAATGTAAATCATATAATTCCCTATAAATACTATTCTATTTTCATGAATCTTATCATAATCATGGATTGAAAACCAAATTAACATCATAGATATGAGTACAATTAATTTCAAGCATTGGAATCATGAATCTATAACTTGTAATTTAAAAAGAGGTTCTTCGGCTTCATGGGTGAAAGGAGCCCATGAATAAACACCGAACATACCTGAATTGATAAGTTCTTTGAGTTCTTAGTGAGTTTCTTGAGCTTTGTTCTTGATTTCTTGAGAGTGAGGGTTTGCTAATTGAGAGAGAATGACTTATTTTTTGAGAGAAGTGCGCAAATAATGAGATAATAAGCTATTTAGGGCTTTAATCCCATGTTTAGGCTGACTAGAATGAGGTAAAAAGACCTAAAAGCCCTTAGAAATTAAAACTTGGAATTAACTAAAAAATCCCAATTTGGTATGTTGGCACGACACGGTTCTATCATGTCGTGTCACTGGAATTTGACAACTGTGACCTGGAAGCTTGGCGCGACGCGGTGGAATCGTGTTGCTTCACTGCATGGGAATCTGGACCTTGGCGCAACGTGCCATGATCGCGGATCATAATTGGAAATAAACAGTTGGGAAATTAACAGGTGGTGTGACGCGGTGGTATCGTGTTGGCTTACTGGAAAATGAAAATTTCCATTTGGACTGCCTCCGTGATGCGCTGAAGTACCAGGTGGTACGCTGTTTCACTAAAATGGATCCAACTCTTCGCCCGGGTATCAGATTTGGGCGAATTTTATATCGTTGGAAAGATAACTGAATTTCCTATGTATTGGAAGGCTCTAAATTGAAAAATACTAAGTATATCAAAAAAATTATATAGGATAACTCATGGACTGAGAGTTAATTTAAGCTAGGAAAATATAGGGTATTAGAATATCTCCCCCTTGGGAAGATTCATCCTCGAATGAGACTGATAAGACTAAGGTGAGGAACACTGATAGACTGATATTACCCACTGAACATGTATGTCTGATGCATGGGTATATGACTGAAGCTACTGACAAGCTGAGTTTTCATACTTAACATGCATATCTGATGCATGAGTACATGTCTGAACTAATTCATGAATGTATGACTAAATATGAAATGGTAAGGAATACTAATATTATAACTGTAACTAAACATAGAACTGAGTAGAGCTAAGGAAGACTATTACCTTAGGCTGAATTTGAATTTGCAGAGAAGGGGTGAGGATACTTGGTCCGTATATCTGTTTGTACTTCCCAAGTAGCTCCCTCAATGGACTGATTCCGCCAAAGAACTTTGACTAAGAGAACTTCTTTGTTCCTCAATCTGTGAGTCTGACGATCGAGGATTTAGACTAGAACCTCTTCAAAAGAGAGATCATTTGGAATATCTATGCCCTCAAAGGGAACTATGACTACTGGGTCTGCAATGCATTTCTTTAGCAAGGAGACATGGAATACTGGGTGTACTGAAGCTAGATATGAAGGCAACTCGAGATCATAAGCTACCTTTTCAAAACGACTGAGAATTCTGTAAGGAACAACATATCGGGTACTGAACTTTCCCTTCTTGCCGAACCTCTTTACCCCCTTCATGGGAGAGAATTTCAAGAATACAAAATCACCGATCTCAAACTCGAGATCTTTTTTCCTCATATCTTCATATAATTTCTTTCGGCTCTGGGCAGCCCTAAGCCTTTCTATGATCGACCGAACCTTCTCTAAGGCATCTAACACTAAATCAAGCCCTATCACTGTGGCCTCACCTACCTCGAACCAACCAATTATAGATCTACATCTCCTACCATAAATAGCCTCAAACGAAGCCATCTGAATACTAGAATGGTAACTGTTATTATATACGAATTCGATCAAAGGCAAGTGGTTATCCCAACTACCTTTAAAATCAACAATGCAGGCTCTTAACATATCTTTTAGAGTCTGAATGGTCATTTCTGCTTGACCATCTGTCTGAGGTGAACTTGGGTACCAAGACCCTTTTGGAATGCTTTCCAAAAGTGAGAGGTAAACTGGGTACCTCTATCTGAGACGATGGATACTGGGACTCCGTATAACCAGACCGACTCTCTGATATAGAGTTCGGTGTAGTCCTCAGCTGAATAGGAAGTATGAACTAGAAAAAAGTTAGTTGATTTGGTCATCCTATCTACAATGACCCAAATAGAATTGTACTGATGATGAGTACGATTCAAACCCATCATAAAGTCTATGTTCACTTTTTCCCATTTCCATATGGGAATACTGAACTCCTACATGGGCCCACTAGGCTTCTGGTGGTCTATCATAATCTTCTAACACATAGAGCACTTAGCTACAAACTCTACAATATTCTTCTTCATCCCACTCCACCAATAGATCTCCCGTATATCATGGTACATCTTAGTGGCCCCTGGATGAATCGAGTAACGCGCACTATGCGCTTCGGCAAGAATTTGCTGCCTTAAGTCATCTACACCTGGAACGCATAAATGACCCTGCAACGCAACACACCATATCCTCCTTGGGAGAAAACCTCTATTTTCTGATCTTTGACTGACTCTTTTAACTCAATAAGATTGGGATCTCTATCCTGCTTTTCCTTCACTTTAAAAACTAGAGATGATTCTAAACTATTCTTCACCAACACACTACCCTCTGCTGAATCGACTAAGAGTACACCTAGTCGGGCAAGCTGATGAACTTCCCGAACTAACTTTTTTTATCATTCTCAACATGAGCAATACTACTCATAGACAATTTACTGAGAGCATCAGCCATTACATTGGCCTTGCTTGGATGATACAGAACACTCTTATCATAATCTTTCAATAACTCTAACCACCTTCTCTGACGCAAGTTCAATCTTTCTGAGAGAACACATACTGTAAACTTTTGTATCTGTGAACACATCAACATACACCCCATATAAGTAATGCCTCCAAATCTTTAAGGCAAGTACTACCGCTACTAACTCGAGATCATGAGTCGGGTAATTCTTCTCATGGGGCTTAAGTTGTCTGGAGGCATAGGCTATGACCTCACCTTTCTACATGAGGACACAACCCAAACTTACTCTGGATACGTCATAGTATGCAACAAACCCATTTGAACCATCTGGTAGAGTCAAGACTAGAGTTGAGGTGAGTCGAGTCTTCAACTCCTAAAACCTCTTGTTGCAAGAATCTAACCACTGAAACTGGACTTTCTTCTAAGTCAATCTGGACATGGGGGATGCAATAGATGAAAACCCTTCAATAAACTGATGGTAATAGCCAGCTAAATCTAAGAAACTCTGGATATCGGATAGAGAGATAGGTCTAGGCTAGTTTCTCACCGCCTCGATCTTTTGATGATCAACTCTAATGCTATCACCGGAAATAATATGACCAAGGAATTCTACTGACCTTAGCCAAAATTTGCACTTACTAAATTTGGAGAACAATTGATGAGCTCTGAGAGGCTAAAGTACGATTCTGAGGTGATCTGCGTGATCATTCTTTCTACGGGAATAGACAAGAATGCCATCAATGAAGACTATAATGAACATGTCCAAGTACTGCGTAAACACATGATTCATTAAGGCCATGAAATCTATTGGGGGATTATTAAGGCCAAAGTACATGACTATAAATTCAAAGTGACCATACCAGGTTTGGAAAGTTGTTTACAGAATGTCACATTCTCTGAATCTGAGTTGATGATAGCCTGATCTGAGGTCTATCTTAGAAAAGTAACTGGCACCCTGAAGTTGGTCAAATAAGTCATTGATTCTAGGAAGTGGGTATTTATTCTTGACTGTGACTCTATTCAACTGACGGTAGTCTATACACATTCTAAGAGAACCGTCTTTCTTACGCACGAATAAGACTGGTGCGCCCCACAGGGAAATATTGGGTCTGATGAATCCCTTATCTAGGATATCCTTTAAATGTTCTTTTAACTCTTGAGTTCCATTGGTGCCATTCTGTATGGTGGAATAGATATTGGTTGAGTATCTGGAAGAAAGTCTATTCCAAAGTCTATTTCCCTAATAGGAGAAACTCCAAGAAGATCTTCAGGAAACACATCTGAGAATTCATTTCCTACTGGAACTGACTCAAGACTGGGAGTCTCTGAACTAGAGTCGTTGACTCATAAAAGATGATAGACACATCCCTAGGATATCATTTTTCTTGCTCTAAGGTATGAAATCAACTGATCTTTAAGTGTTGTGACACTACCCCTCTATTCAAGGACTGGTTCATTTGGAAACTAAAAATGAACAATTTTGTTTCTATAATCAACTGAGGCATAGCATGAATGGAGCTAATATATGCCGAGAATAACATCAAAATCCACCATCTCTAGCTCTATAAAGTCTGCTGAAGTAACTTTTTGAGATATCATAACCGGACAGTTCCTGTATACCCGTTGGGCTATGATAGATTTTCCCACTAGGGTAGAAATTGAGAAGGGCTCTGCTAGGATTTCTGGACTGACTCCAAAGTTAATGGCTATATAAAGAGTTACAAAAGATAAGGAAGCTCCTGGATCTAGCAAATCATAAATATGTAAACGGAAGATTTATAATGTACCAGTGACCATGTCAGGAGAATTTTTCTAATCTTGTCAAGACTGAAGTGCATAGGGCCTATTTAGGTGTTGCCCACTGATGGCACTGGAAGAGGCACCCTACTGATTCAGGCGACCGGACTGAGCTGAAGGATGATTATACTGACCCTGAGAACCTGACTGAGGACAATCTTTGACTCTGTGGCCTGGCTTGCCACACCCGAAACAAACATCACTGCCAGCTTTGCAGACACCCTTATGGTTTCTGCCACATGTCTGACAAAGAGGATTTGTTCGATAACTGCTGACACTACCTTGAAATTTAGAGCCTGGGGCCCTATCTTTGTCACCATTTCTGAACTTAGGTATTGGAGCACTGGCTGAGGACGGAGCTGGAACTGAAGATTTTAGGCAAAACTAGGAACGATTACCGCCCTCTGACTTAAGCTAATTGAAATTAAATCTACTTATTCTAGCTCTCTTGTTTTCCCTCTCTTTCTCATTATTCTTAGCCTCTTTTATCTTCTGAGCATGGACTATTATCCTAGATATGTCCATCTCCTTAATTAACATCGCAGTTCTGCACTCCTTAACCACATTATCTGACACCCCAGACATGAACTTGCTTATTTTGTACCGACTGTCTACTACCACATGGGGAACATACATGACTAATGAGTAAACTTGAGGGAATACTCTTTCACACTCATGTTGCCCTACCTGAGATTGATGAACTCTAACACATTGGCTTCTCCCAACTCTAAGGGAAATAATCTATCTAGAAAAGTAGTAGCAAACTCTTCCCACTCTATGGGCTCTGCATTTGTTCCCCTGTCTACCTTCCACTACTTAAACCACGTATGAGCTACATCTTGTAGCTAGTAGGCAACTAACTCAGCACTCTCACTGGATGTCACTCCCAAGATATCTGTGACATTCTGAACCTGATCGAGGAACTCCTGTGGATTCTCTTCTGACTTAGATCCTGAGAATGGGGAAGGATTCATTAGGGTGAAGTCTCGAATCCTGACTACAGCAGTATTGGCCACTGGGTTGGCCTGAACAGCAGCTGGACGTTCATTTTGAGCTGTTATAGAATTGGCTAGAGTGGTGAACGCAGCTCTGAATTCTACATGGGAGATGTGCTCATTCAGGGGATCTACCTGAACGGGCTGAGGTTCTGACTGATTTTCGATCCTTCTTTCGTTAGTGTTTTTAGGAGGCATGTTCTGTAAACATTAGTAAGAAAGAATTAGACTGAGAGTTTAACTTGAGCTCATTCTCACTCGAGTGATATGAATACTGAAAGAAGGGAAACATTTCCTAAAAATGCCTCATAGCCTCTTGTCCAAAAGTGTGGCGTGCTACACACACATACACAAGACTCTACTAGACGCCGCTTTCAGACTCCCTAGGACTCTGTTGAACCTTAGGCTCTGATACCAAGTTTGTAATGCCCCGAGTCTGTACCCCAGATGCTACACGGTGCTTACGATCCCGAGAAACCACAAGCTAACCCATGACAATTAGAAATCTGGCCCTTGGAACGATGCGCCATGATCGTGGAGCAACACTAGAAATTGACAATTGGGAAATTGACTGGTGGTACAATGTGGTGGTATCGCGTTGGCTTACTGGAAAATGAAAATTTCCATTTGGACTGCCTCCGCAACGCGCTAAAGTACCAGGTGGTACACTGTTTCACTAAAATGGCTCTAACTTTTTGCCCGGGTATCGAATTTGGGCGAATTTTATATCGTTGGAAATCTGACTGAATTTCCTACGTATTAGTAGGGTCTAAACTGAAAATGCTGAGTATTTCAAAAAATTTATATAGGATAACTCATGGAATAAGAGTTAATTTAAGCTAGGGAAATATGAGGTATTACAACTGTATTCCATTGTAGCATGGATAGACAATTAACTTCAAATTACTGTTATGATTTTCTTTTCCTAGTCACTAATCCTCTTTTGGAGTAAGTAGTAATAATCTAGGTGGGATCTTAAAGTTTCTCTCCCGTTAAGAAATCAATAAGAATGAAGGAAATCCAATACATGCTAGAATCTTTATCTAGAATGACTTGGCACTTCCTCTACTTTGTTAATCTGCGAGGGTTCCCACGACCCTAGCTAAGGGAATTAGCCGCTCATAGTTATGAGATCAATCATGGAATCCATAGACAAAATTATAAAATCAATCTCACAATAATGAAAGAAGAAATTTCAAAGTCTTAAACTGAATAACAATCCAAGAACAACAAGATGGTTGAGAACTTTGCGCCAATGGGGCCTCCTTCTCAATAAATCAATATCTGAATATGTTTTTTTAAATAATTTGCTGAATTAATTAATGAATAAATAAACTAAACAAATCCTAAAGGGAATTTATAGGTTACTAGAAACCCTAGAATTCAAATCCTAGCTAAAATAGGAAAACAAAATTACCCATACATAATAGCTCTTACAAATATCATAGGAGTGTAATTGGGATACATGGAAACCCTAGAAAATGATTTTGGAACGATCCGGAAAAATCACCGTCGATGGCCTCGTGTGGCATCTACTTGCACCCTATCCTTGGGTGCAGTTAGTACTTGCAGTCTGCGGGGAGGGCACAGGTAGTGACTGTAGGTGCAATTCCTGCACTTCAGCTCTCGGGATTTTGACCTCCGATACTTGCTTTGCCTATATGCAGACCGTATATGCTAATTTTGGTCCTCAAGTTGACTTATCAAGTGAAAAAGTCCCCACCATCATATAGATAATTGATTTAGCTTTCCAACGATATCAATTTTGCCTCAATTTGATATCGGGGTGAAAAGTTATGGCCAAATTACTGAAGCACTGTCAACTCTTGGGATCTTCAACTCTGGCACTTGCAACCAAGCTTAAAATCTTCAACTTCAATCACATGCTTTTGTCATGTATAATCTGTAAAGTGACAAGAATAACCCACAATGATGAAGTAAGTAGAAAAAAATATCATTTTTCAGCTTTTTCTCGAATTTAGCATCCAAAACCTAATTTTCTGCAAAACACTCCAAAACACCTCGAATCTAACAAAATAGCCTTAAATATATGCATATTCTTCCAGTTTAGGCATCATAAGTGCTATATTTATATAGAACATCAATACCCTTAACTTAGAATGTTGCATGTACTCGGGCAATAAAATATAACAAAATAATACGACGATGCTTAAACAAGAGAAACTTAAGATACCTATGGCAGTCAATCATCAAATTTAAGCTCAAGATCATTAATCTCTCCAATTTTAATACTTTAAAACCAAACTATATGTATTAATGAAGCACAATAATGTGACACAAAGGAATCAAATTATGGCATTACATTAGCAATAAACAACCATGCATATATACAAGTTACACTACCAAAAAAAGTAAGCAGCAAGCAAAACAACCCATGTGCCTTCTCAACAAAGAAGTCCCACTCACTCATATATGAAATCAAGCATATCAATACAGGGATGGACAAGAGACTCTCAAATTCACAAAATAAGTTCCAATCAATGCATGTCAAATACCATAGGCTTACCCTTATTTTCCTTACTTTAGCTTTCAGACAGTCAAGTTTGGATCACTATAGGACATTTCTTGGCGTGTAATGTAGGCTTGGGGCTGATATGATACATCTGGACTTTTAAAGTGACTAAGCCTCCTTGGCACTCACTAACTTTTTGGGTCCACACTTTAACCAATTTCTTTTTAATCCACCCTTATTTCTCCCTTTTATTCTTTTATGCACATTCAGGTTGAGTGTGGTTTTTTATTCTTTCTTTTTCACAATTTTTTTCTTTTTCTTTTTCTTTTTTTTCTACCACACCCAGCCCTACTAACTTTTTCTCTTAATTTACTCTTCTTCATACCCATTTTACACTATGCACCCCCATGATAGCCATCCTTAACTTAGGTGTTTTGCTTGAGTTGAGGTGTACAATGTCAAGGAGGACCCAGGCTAAAACAGGTCATGGTAATATAAATGGGAAGGTGAATGGTGAAACAAAAAATAGGCTTATACGGTTCAAAAAGGGATCAAGGGATATCATTTACACATGGGAGGTTATTTAGACTAAAATTGGACTAAACTCAAAAATTGCCTATGATCCTTTCCTAACCAACTATCCTATAACCTACTAACCGGAGAAGTTTTGAATTTAGCACACAAAGAGAACTAAGTAGTATCTCATACACACATGGCACATAGTTACATCGCAAGCTACTACCTATTCAGTTTATGCAATTATTAGCAATGATTATCATGTCCGTAATTCTAATGCCATAACAATATCCACAATAGTCACATATATATACATATCATACAGTTCAAAAGTAAGTTATTGAAGGGGTATCATTAAAAAAAACATGTTAACTATCCTAGATACTCATTTTTTCCAAGTTAAACACAAAACATCATGTAACAAAACACAATATGCCTAAACATCCCGACTCTACTAGGAACAAGACTTCAGAAAAAAAGGCACGACAAGAAAAACCCAAAGAGGATATCAAGACCCATAAGCAGTCCCACCCCATCTTAAAATTATGCATTGTCCCCAATGCATCAAATCTCTAAAAAATAAGAGTTAGGAACATACCTGTGGCACCATAGATGCAGAGATCTGACATCAATCACGCAAATATAAATACAAACAACAAAATACCTTGGGCTGCCTCCCAAGAAGTGCTTAATTTAATGTCGCAGCATGACGAGACTTGGTTGGGTACTCAGACTTCTCCAACAAGCCCATGGGTACCTTGATTACTCAGGCTTCATCAAGGTAGCCCAAAAGTTGGCCTTCAAATTTCTCTTTCCACTTTGAACATATGAACTGCACCCTTAATTATTTTTTTGATTTTCCATTATGCTCATGGGGTAGAGGTATAAACATAAAGGACCCAATAAATAGATGTGGCACAATAAACTTCTTGGCCCTTACATGAGTAATGTAGTTCTTTGATTCTGGATCAGCAAATTCAAGAATATAGACATATGTTTCCTCCTTTTTGTACTCTTTTTCAGGCTCAAATAGTTCAATTAAGATCTGACTATCCAAACACAAAGTGGAAGAATGCTTTGAATAATGTCCAACATGCCCCAACTCAGGATTTATCGTCTTCTTTACATCCCCACATAACTTTATTATGCTCTCCTTAAGAGTGATATTATCCATAAGAGCATGAGAAATTTTAGACACCTCCAACTTCAACTCTTCAAGTTGGCCTTTTAGAATTCTTTTAGTCTCACACCATCCATAACTAAGTTTTTGGGCATTCCACGCAGCAATGTTTGCATTCAACTCCACTTGTAGGTAGTAAATATCTAATCCAAACTTGTCAACCTATTGAATAAGATTATTTTTTTGGAAAAAGTGTGTTACTTTTTCCAATAGGCTATCCTTATGCTCACACACTATATTTTCTACACTCCTACAATATTGTACCATATCAAATGGAAAGGATCAATAAATAAGGAGTCATCATCACTACATACTTTCTCTGGCCAGGTTGTCATCTAAAGAAGGGTAGGCAACCAAACAAATAAAAAAAAAGAAAATAAAACCCAATAACTCCAACAACCTTAATCAAGAATTCTGAGAGCTTATTCCCCGACAACGAAGCCAAAATTTAATAACACCCAAAATATACCTCCAATTGAAGAATGAAGCGATCGCTGCCAAATATAGTAACCCAACTAGGTTGGGGTCTATCCATAGGGAATAGGCCAAAAATCCTTCTCGAACTTGTTACAATCACCAGGCAGTGCGAAAAAGTAAAAGGGGGAATTTGTAGTAACTAGTTAAAAGTAACAAGGCTTGGTTGCTTCTAGTTGTAATCAATCTAAGATGAACACTAGGTTTGTATTACACCTGGCTTCTCAACTCAGTAGACTTATTATGCACAGTCGAACTATTTCAATACCTTGCATGCAAAATTGATAAGTTATGTACCATTAATTGTCTTTTGGACAAGCTGACATATTTTACCCTTTACCTTTTGAGTCTCAAGATGTCTCCGTACTAATACTTATCTTGATCCCAGTTAACTATTACCTTCGAGTCTCTAGTTATTAGATGACATCTAACGTTCATTCATTATATTCCATTGTAGCATGGATCGATAATTAACTTCAACCTACTGTTGTGTTCTTATTTTCATTGACACATTCATACATTTACATATTCAGGGATAATACCTTAGGGGCTATCCTATACTCATATTGTTCTTGGTTTGTTATTCAATTTAAGACTTTGGGATTTCTTCTTTCATTATTGTGAGATTGATTTTGTAATTCTGTCTGTGGATTCTAGGATAGATCTCATAACTATGAGTGGATAATTCCCTTAGCTAAGGTTGTGGAAACCCTGGTGGATTAACAAAGTAGAGGAAGTGCCAAGTCATTCTAGATAAAGATCCTTGCATAAATTGGGTTTTCTTTATTCTTATTGATTTCTTAGTGGTGGCCAACATGAAGATCCCATCTAGATTATTGCTACTTACACCAAAAGAGAAGTAGTGACTAAGAAAAAAAATCACAACGGTAATTTGAAGATTAACGGTCGATCCATGCTACTAGGTATTATCTAAGTAAGATCATTAACTATCATCTAATAACAAGAGACCCAAAAGATAATAGTTAACTGGGAAACAAGGTAAGGGTTAGTAAGGTGACATTTTGAGATTCAAAAGGTAAAAGGTGAAATCCATCTACTCGTCCAAAATACAGTTGATGGTACATAACTTATCAACAGTCTTTTGAATGAGCTGAGAGATTTCACCCTTTACCTTTTGAGTCTCAGGATGTCACCTTAATCATACTTATCTTGATTCCAGTTAACTATTACCTTTTGAGTCTCTAGTTATTAGATGACATCAAACGATTATTCAGTATATTCCATTATAGCATGGATCGATAATTAACTTCAAATTACTATTATGATCTTATTTTCTAGTCACTACTCCTCTTTTGGAGTTAGTAGTAATAATCTAGGAGAGATCTTAACATTGGCCACCCATTAAGAAATCAATAAGAATGAAGAAAAACTAATACATGCAAGAATCTTTATCTAGAATGACTTGAAACTTTCTCTAATTTGTTAATCTGTCAGGGTTTACACAACCATAGCTAAGGGAATTAGTTGCTTATAGTTATGAGATAAATCATGGAATCCAAAGACAAAATTACAAAATCAATCTCACGATAATGAAAGAAGACATAATGAGATAGTTGAGAACTTGGCCCCCAAATGGGTGTCCTTCTAAATCAATCAACATGTGAATGTGTTTTTATGAATTAATGAATGAATGAATGAATAAATAAAATAAATAAAGCCTAAAGGGTATTTATAGGTTACAAGAAACCCTAGAATTCAAATCCTAAATAAAATAGGAAAACTTAATTACTCATACATAATAGGACTTAAAAATATCATTGGAGTGTAATTGGGATACGTGGAAACCCTAGAAAATAATTTTGGAATGATCCAGAAAAATCACCATCGGCGGCCATATGTGGCCTGTACAAGCACCCTATCCTTGGGCACAGGTAGTACCTGCAATTTCTAGGAAGGGAAAATGTAGTGACCGCAGGTGCAATTCCTGCACTTCAGCTCTCGGGATTTTGACCTCTGGCACTTGCTTTGACATTATGCGGATTGTATGTGCTAATAGCGGTCCGCAAGTTGACTAATAAAGTGTAAAAGTCCCAACCATCAGATAGATAATTGAATTACTTTCCAACGATACTAATTTTGCCTTAATCTGATATCGGGGTGAAAAGTTATGGCCAAATTACTTAAGCATTATCAACTCTCGGGATCTTCAACTCTAGCACTTGAGACCATGCTTCAAATTTTCAACTTCAGTCACATGCTTTGGTTACGTATAATTCGGAAAGTGTCAAGAATACCCCATAATGATAAAGTAAGTAGCCAAAAACATCACTTTTTAATTTTTTTTCAAATTTAGCATCCAAAACCTAATTTTCTTCAAAACACTCCAAAAATACCTCAAATCTAACAAAATAGCCTTAAGTACATGCATATTATCCAAGTTTAAGCATCGTAAATGCTATATTTCTATAGCACATTAGAGTTTCAGTTTGAGTTTGGTATATGATTATGAGTTTTGTTGTATATCATATATGTAGCATCTCGTTATTACCTACTATTTCTAATTCGAACCCGATATATTGGCTTTTGTTATTATCCACCACTATCTATTCATGTTTGGCATCTAGGTTCTCATTACTACCCATTGGTGCTAGTTCAAGCCTGATGCGCACCTAGATTGCCACTATGGTTTCTTGGGACTGTTTCATCTATGGTTTAGTTTATGTTTTTTCTTTGATTATTTTCTTGTATGTCCCACCGGCTATGGGTCCACGATCGAATTAATTATCTTTTTCGATGTGCCTAGCGTGCTTATAGGGTCCCAGTCATGTTATGTTTGATTTTCCTTCTTATTACTGCGTTATTTATCTTTCAATATTACTTTTACTTATTCCTTTATCGCATTTGCATAGCTTGATAGTTGTTTACTTTTCTATCCTTGTTTACTGCTGACTTAGATTACACCCTCGCACTTTAGTATACTTTTTTTGTATTTGAGCTCAGTCGACTGATAATCTCTACTAAGTACCCATTGCTTTGGTACTCATACTGCACTTTTTCATCTTCTACCTGATGTAGATTCGAGTACTACCAGCCAACTCTGACGTAATTCTTCTACTCTAGTATTGACCCAGAGCAGGATAGGCTTGCTTAGGTCTGAGACTGATCCTTATTGAGCTGTTCCAGAATAGTTCTTTGTCTTCGAGACTACTATGTATATATATTATGTATATTTTGGGCTATTATTTAGTACTTTTATTTTGTTAGTAGTGGCTCTAGTACTGACCTTACTAGGTCTTGGGAAGGATCATCTTGTATATTTTTTCCTCATCCTTCTCCCCGTATGGTACATTACATATATATTTCTTCTTTTTTGCTTATGTCCTTATTGTTAGTGTTGACTATTCCTGGCTTTTCTTGGTTTTCACTCGTTAGACTCTTACTTATTGTTCCGAGTTATGGCTTTACTTGCCTACTGGTGGAATAAAGTAGGCTCCATCATGACTTGAGAAATCGGATCGTGACATGAACTAAATATAAGAGTACCACTTACAAGTTATTATTTATGTCCAAACACTAAATGATAATGTTGTGTTAGGTCTTTTGAGATGGGCCCACTTTGTGTATTGCATTTGATAAATATGCAGTTTTAAGTTTATTTGTTATGTTTCCTTCATTTTTATTAATTTAATTGTCTTCACATATACAAGATCTATTTAAATGATTAATTATGAGCATTATTTCTTTAACTTATAGTGTCTTTTATATCTGCCAATACGAACAGTATTCTTGTGTTTGACGGCACAGACTTTAAGAAATGAAAAGAGCACATTATGATTGTGCTTGGTTGCATGAAATTTGATTATGCATAAAGATTTGATCATCCTGCGGACTAGAACGAAACTAGTTCAAATTAACAAAAATTTGCATACGAGAAGTGGGCGTCATCAAATTGCATGTGCTTGATGATGATACAACACTCAATCTAGGGGTGTGCATTGACTGGTTTATTTTAGTTTTATGAATTATCGATTTGATTTATTATTTTTCAATTTTTAAATATGCTAAATCAATAACCTAACTAATAAAACATTTTTTATCGATTCTTAGTTCTTAACAGTTTGATTTTCAATTTAACTGATAAAAAAATACTCATAAAATAAAAATAGTAGCAACTAACATGAAAAGAAACTAACTATTAGTTGCGGTCAAAATCCTACATGATGTGTTTTAATTTACAAGAATCTTCAAGCTTGAATAGGTTTTCAGGAAATGAAATAGCTTTGTAGAAATTAAAGAAAAATATAATTTTCTACTATATAGAAAAGCCGGTATTGAACGACCAATTCGTAAATTTAATTTGGTTTAAGGGCAAAAGAGTAATTATAAGATCAATAATGATACAATAAAGTTCTAGAAGAATCAGATTTTTTTCTCTCTACAAAAAGTGAAAAAAATACACTCAAGCAAGCAACTCTTCATCTTCATATTTCGGCTCTTAAGCCAGATACTTTTCTTTCAATTTGTATGTGTCTTTTCTAATTTTTTTTTTCTTCGTTAAATTTATTTTGAAATTTTTTCTATGTTTTTTCAGTATTTCTTGTTCCTTTGTTCTTATTTTTACTTTCAATTTTCAGGTCAGTTACTCAAATATTAGGTCAAATTTGATTCATTCTTCTCAGATTATATTGTTTCTTCTACTTTTTCAGATTAGCCACTTCTTCAATGCTTTGTCAAAATTTGTTTTTGTTCTTTAATAGTGTGTGCGATATTGTATCATTTGATTTTTTGTGTTTTTTCTTAAATCTAATTTAACTTAATGATTTTGAAATTAGGCTACTTAAATTTCTACATGAAAATAATGGTAAACTTAAATTTTTTGTAAGTTTGCAAGGAATTCTAGCCATATTTTGCTTCTTTTGATTTTTTTTTCATTTTGTCAGACTCTCTATTGTTCTGGCGATGAACTTTTGAAATCTTCACTATTTTTTTGTTGATTCAGTACCAACGGTCTTTTAATTTCTCAACAACCAGTTACAAAGTTGATGACTCTTATTTTCTTTATATGTCACAATTCATGTTTTTTTAAAATTAAAAATGAAGCAGACTTCATACCCTATTTAGTGTTTCACAATTTGAAATAAATTGAGCTATTGCTTGCTTAATATCTGTGCTTATAAAATAGCACTCAAACTTGGGTGACTTTTAGATTTTTCCTGTTTTTAACCATTTTTATGTTTCAATTTTTCTAGGAAAACTTTTGGGTTTGGTGCTCTAACTTAGACTGAGTTATTTTATGTGTTGCATGTGTTAGATACATCTTAAGATGAATATTGAATGTCTATTTACAGTGGTTGGCACCTGAAAATTTAGTGAGGAGAAAAAAATGTATTGCGTCTACACCCGCAGGAGATTTATGAGAGAGCTTCAATCGAGGTATAAACTATACATGCTCAATTCAGATACATTAATTGTGTAGTCATTCAATGTACTTTATTACTTCACTGATAGATTAAAAGTCAAAAATGGACCTTTTTGCTGACAATCACATTACAAAGATAAGTCGCTTCTTCACATGACCTGATTCTTTTAAAGACTTAATTATTGCGATGATGATGAAAAGATCTGTAGGTCAAAATACATGTGAAGAAGAAAGTTTTGTGATGTTACTTTTGTACCTTGTGATGTCAAACATAGACTGACCTTATTCTTTTATATGATCACCAGATACATTATATGTGGGATAAAATATAGTTGGTGTTTAAAAGTTAAACCATGAGATTTTTAATGAAATCTATGAAAAAGTTATGTGGTTACATTTTTAACCTAAGGTTTCACAACACATCCAACATATGACTCCGAAATGTATGAAGTGTTGACGCCATCTAATTCAAGTGGATAAAACCTTCAAGATTTGGAGAGTTGTTTCCTTCTATTTAGATGGAGTAACTAAAGCATTGAGTAATTGATTATCAAAAGCACATGATATTAACTTTCGAATTTATTGAAAATGTGAGGTTCTTGAATTTAAATAAAGTTCCATCGTTATGCATTTCTAACTCTTTAAGTTTGCCATTCTATTTTGTAAGCACCTATAATATCATTGAAAGACCTCACCACAGACACTTTCAAGGCAAGTGCAACAAATAGGAAATTCTAACTCCTTTCAAGTTTGGTAGAGGAACGGTGTGAACATGGACAATGGGGGGAATATAGATAGCGATACCATTCCTGATACAAGAGATGGTTAATATTCTTGGTTAGAATATGAAGGACTTAATGACTCTAATAATAAAAATGAGGTCAAATTCCCTTGCAATGAGAAAAGGTAAGTCTATAGGCTTACTAGAAAAAAGTACCAAAACTGAGAAAGTAGCTACAACTTTGTTTGTTAGTTGGGCGTACATTACCAACTTAGAGTACCACTACAATGGCAATATATAAATAACCTGGAGGTCTCAATGTGTCTTCATACTAGGAGATATAGGATTAGGAATGAATATATTTGAGACAAGGTAGTAATGGCCTCATAAAGAACAAGATGCAAGAAATGACGTTGAGATTATACAGATAGGTGAAAGGGAGATGTGCAGATGTCCCAATTAGATGGCGAGAGAGGTTGGCTATAATGAGCTTGGGGAGGGGTAGAGGTAGACAAAAGAAGCATTGGGGTTAAGTGATTAGACACGAGCAGGATATAACGAAACTTCAAATCACCAATGACATGACCGACAACAACAATACATGTTTGTCCAAGATAAAGGTTTCAAAAGTACTTCGGAGGAAAGTACATTTTTCAGCTTCTACTATCACTGGAAAATAACTTTTGTTCTTTCTAAAAGCTAGACAAATACATCTCAACAATAAAAATGAACATATATTATTTTGAAAAAATGGTCAAAAGAGATGCATAAGACATGCATTTTCAATTTCAACTCATCAAAACTTGCAGAAAAAAAAAAGATGAAAGCCAAAGGGTGTTTATTGAAAACACTGATGGAACATCAAATTTATAATTCATTAATCTAATAACATATTATGGTGTCTACTGAATAATGTTACTCTCACCACTTTCACTTGAACTAATATAAACTCAAAACCAAACACTGTATAGGTTAGACTGAATTTATATCAGGATTAACGCCCTTATCCTTGAATCATACAATTATTAATATTTCATCTTTCTACTTATTTATTTTATCACTCTTTTCTCCCCAATTATCTACCTATTTTTACTTATATAATTTATATACATTGAACTATCTATTTTAGTTTTTTCTCTTTGGTGATAGCTATCTATACGCCCGTACCTACCTTACACTATGTGGTAAGTACAACTTATTTAAAAAAAATTATTATTATAAAATATTTTGTTTGATGATTTTTTTATAATATAAAGCATCAAATGCTTATTTTATCCAGTTAATAATGCCTCTTATATTTTTAAAAAGTTATTAGCCTAGCACAAATATAATCATTACTTTATATGGAATGTGTAATAAAGTTTTTCTCTTACTGTTTTATTCAAGACTTCAGACAAAAAATTGAGTCGTAAAAATATCGAGTAATAGAAATTCTAAAATTGGTCAAACTTTTGAAAAAACTAATGCTGAAAAAAATGCTAGAAGATGTGAATTATATAGAACGATGCCACTTGAGAAAAAATAGGCCCTTTTGTCACATTGATGAGCAATGAATGACTAGGATTAAAATACCAATCAACGAGATAAGCCTACGAAAGATTGCAAGTTCAAACTATGATGACCGGCATCCTCACTTACTCAATGAAATTGAGTTGATAGAGTAGCCAGTGCCCTTGAGTTAGATTAAGTTTATATTTTTGCATGATTGTTGTGTGTCACTTATAGCGTTTCAGATACTTATTTTATTTTGGTAGTCTATACATTTGCTATTTGTTGTAGGTGTCATATTGGACTGAGAAACATTAGTTTTTTTGTTTAAGTGCCTTCAAAATATGTCTTTTACTTGTAATGATTAGTATCAAGATGAATTACATCAACATACTTCAATTATCATAAAGTGAATAAATACATGAAGATCAGAGACTGCTCATTTAGACAACGTGGTGTGATTTTGAAAATATAATAACCAAAAGCTTATTCTTTGCTTACTTGGGTTGCCCCATTTATATTGGTGGTAAAAAGATTTATTAATTTATTAAGTGGTAAAAAGACTCAATGGTTGGCAGGGTAAGAGGCTTACCTATGGGGGTAAAACTGATTTTGCTCTTTTTTCTAATGATCCCCCGTTGATACTATTTATCTGTTAGAAAAGCATTTTTCTAGATTTAGAGTGGTTTAATGAGAACAGAGATAAGTACCATTGGAGATCTTGAAAAATCTTTATGTTCCTAAAGATGAAGATGGTATCAGTATTATAAACATGCATGACATTTCTAAAACCTTGGCCATTAAAGTATGGTGGAGGTTTAGAACCAGTTAATCTATTTGGGATGATTTTGTGAAAGCTAAGTATTTTCACATGGCTCATTCTACTATTAAAAGTTCGATCACCGGTAATTAAAAAGATTGAAAGTTCATAGTGAATGCTAGAGAGGTTGTTGAACCTAGAATTTTCTGGACAATTAACAGTAGTAGTTGTGACATGGTGGGACAATTGGTGCGAGAAAGGGCCACTGGATATTCTATAACCTAATCATGTGCATAATATCAACTCTAAGGTTATGGATTATATTGATGGTGGTAACAAAAACATGGATAAATTAGGGGAAGATATCCTTGAACATATTGTCCTATATATTTCTAATATTCCTGTTGGGGATGCTAAAGAAATGATTGTGCTTTTTGGAAAATTAATCAGGATGGTCAATATACAAATTCTTTTGCTTGGAAAAGCATAAGAAAAGTGAGAAAGAATGATGGAATCTTTAGTAAGGTTTGGCACAAGTTCTTACCTTTCAAAATAACCTTTCTTACCTGGAGAACGATGCTAAAAAAACTACCTTTTGATGAGGTGCTTCAAAGACTTGGCAATCCTGTATATGAAGAAAACATGCCTATACTGCACAACACCTCAAAATGAATCATTTCAACATGTGTTCAGTGATAGTGAGATTGACATAGCACGTACAAAATTACTTTGAAATCCCCCTTGGAATTAATCACCAAGGGCGAAACCTTAGAATTTTCTTCAGGCCTTGATAGAATATGAACATTACCAATAGTGTGCATAAAATAGTACAACAAATCACCCCATATGTATAGCATGAGAATTCTGTAAAAATTGAATATCTTGTAGATATAGAGATCAAACAAAATTCTTGACAACTAGAATTGAAGTGCAAATTTTATCGAACATCAAAGCAGCTATCTCTGTTGCCATCCAAACTTTTGACTTAATAGGAAAATGTTTTTAAATTTGTTCAAAAATAGAAAGGAACAAACCTATTGTTAGATGGTGGCAAGTTGTCTGGACCAGGTCTTTGACTGGAAGGATCAAATACAACCCAGATAGAATCTACATAAAAGAGAGTATTTTTAGAGCTGGCATCAGAGGGTTCTCAGTGATGATACTGGCCATCTCATATGCTTTCTCAATCCCAATTCAATGAAAAAACAATAACCAGGCAGAAGCAATGGCAACACACTATAACGGGATGGTGCAATCACGCTAGATATGACAAATATGATTTGGAGCTAGACTCAATGTTGGTTATCATAATACCCCGAGACTACCCCCTGGATGTCACACGGTGCATAAGAACACAAGTGATCCCAAGCTAACCCTTGTATTGGCATATTGATTGAGCTACTGATTTAATTACATAAAATGGGGAGTAATGCGTGGAAGAGATATCTTTAGTTGAACATATTCAAAACAACACTATTTAAATTGATTACAACTCTATTTATACAAAACAAAACTGGAATCAAATACATCAACTTTACTGACTATCTATGAAACATCAACTAATATTGACTATAGGTAGCCAAGACATGACCCCCAGTTATCCCTATTCAATATGACTAAATAAAGAAAACAAGATGCTACTCGAATTATGATTGACTCAAGCCCTCGAATCAAAAGGACTCATCACCTGCTGGCTGGAAGCTATATATTATCTGATTATGATGTGTGGGCTACAACTGGTACCTACATTATGAGACAATGTAGCACATAGACATATATGTGGGTCAGTACTTCTGGAATGTACTGAGTATATGGGGTGAATGCATAAGTAGAACAATAACTAGATATTCATATAAACTTTCAAGTAATGCATGTTAAGTGTAAATGACACACCTTGGGCTTGAATAAAACAAAGACTGCAAATTTATAAATATGAGTAATGAAGCATAAGTATAAACTTTGTGAGCCATAACACTTAGTTCTAAAAGATTTACTTTTAATCTTTCTTTTGGGGGGGTCTTCTAACCAACATAAACCATGTGAGTTATCATGGAGTCCAACGTCTTACCCACATTGGGGAGAGTTGTTATACCCTTGCCATCAGAGTAGAACCTTAACTTAAGTGATTTTTATCTATAACTTCATTTATATTTGGAATAAGCTTAACCTACGTTGTCTCATAGTACTAGGGCATGTGACCTTGGACGCATACCCAACTCGGTTCTAAATACTACTCGCATATTACTTAGATACTCATACTTTAGTATATCCACCATAAAATAGCATAAGGGTTTAAAGAATGAAAATCAGCTATGCTTCTCTTTGCTTTAATTCAAACTCAAGATGAACAAATGTGAATTACATATCTTAGCTTATGATCAAAATATCAATCTTGGTATTAAATCATCAAAGAAGCTTAAGATCTTAGTCTTCTTGAAATCTCAAAACTCATACATAGAACTTATAATGTAAGCTTAAATTCTAAGAATTTCATAACAATATTTCATGCTCAATAATCTTCTTGAAATACATTAATAATTTAAGTCAAAAAAATGAAATCAAAATCACAAGATGAATCTTATAAATCAAAACACGAGCATGTATAACCTTGATGCACTTAAAGCCTTTGAATCTCATGTTCTCTTTCATATAACTTGTAATGCTTAAAACTCAATTGACAATCTTTGATCAATATTCAAATCAAAATCATGATATACAAATCATAATAGAGAATCTTTAAGTCAAAACATAAATAGATGAGAATAAGCATGCACTTTAATACTTAAATTACTTTATAAATCCATAAACTCAAAACAAGATAGATTGGGTATGAACCCTAATTTCAAATCACGTAATATTAACTTTAAAACGAGTTTGGGGCACATGGATGAAAGAGTATCCTTATTCATAACCCCACACGCCTTAATAGACTTGACTTGGTAGAGAAATCTTGACCTTGAAAGCCTTGGAGATGATCTTGGAAGATTTCTTGAAATTCTTGGATTAGGGAACTTAAATTCTTGATTTTTTTTAAGAGAAGATGATGGAATAGATGAACTTGGGAAGAGAAAACTTGAATTTCTTATTCTTGAGAGAAAACCCTAATCTTATATTTCTTGAGAGTGGAGAGGATTAATGGCATCTAAAACTTATAAGTAATGGCTAATAACGCCTAATGATGCTTTAAGTCATGGGAGTGGTAGGGTTTGAGGTAAGAAAAAGACCAAAATACCTTTATGAAACTGAATTAAAATTGCTGGAATTTCTTTAGTTGATGACTTGGCTGATGGCTTGTAAACTATTTGATAGCATATCAGCCAAGTCGTCAACTCCCTTTCATGTTCTGGTTATGGGTGACGACTTAGCTGATGGCTTATCAACTGGTTTCTAGCCTATCAGTCTAATCGTCAACTCCTTCAGAGTTACTGCCTAAGGTTGACGACTTTGGATGCAACTAGTTGATAGCCTATCAGCCTAATAATCACCTTCTTCAGTGATTCTGCCTAAGGTTGACGACTTGGTTGATGGCTTCTCAACTGGTTGATAGCCTATTAGCCTAGTCGTCACCTTGATGATAGATGGATATGCTGAGGTAAAATGGGCATAACTTCCCACTCCGATGTCGGATTAAGGTAAAGCCAGATTCATTAGAAAGACAACTCAAAGACCTTTCATTTGATATATAGTAGGACACCAAAATCATTATATTTTAAGATTTACACTAGATTAAAGTTGTTCCCTCTTAAAATCGGATACTAAAACTCAATCGATGAAAGTGTTCTCAACTTGACTTTGCTCTAAGTGCCTTCTATGACCATGATTCGCATCAAAAATACTTTATACACAAGGTGAATGATCATGAAACTGAATTATGGATTGACATAATCACTTTGGGGCATTTAATCATATGATGGATAGTTGGAAACTTATCTAGGAACTTGTGGGATATTACAATATCTCCCTCTTGGGATCATTCATCCTTGAATGATGGGTAGGAACTTATTGAAGTCTTAGAAGTATGGAATAATGTACATATGACATGTATGCTAATGAAGGATATAGCTGAGATGAAAATTTAAAACACTATCATGAAAATGATTTCTAAGTTGACTTGACTTTATGACTATAAGGAGATGATTCATGCTGAGAGTTTAGAACTCACTTGAAATGTGCATGATACAATTATACATACAGAACTGTGAAGTGATAACTGATGCAACAAAATCCCAAGAGCTACTAGGATAGAATAATGTATGTAACTTCTCGTTAGGAATTGTTCCTCAACAAATGACGTATTAGAATCAAAGGAACAAGGGTTTCATGGCATCGCCAAGTACAATATGTAAGCACGAAACATGAGATAACGTGACTAAGTCGTACAAGGTGTATTACACTGTCTGAGCTGGAATACTTGGAAAACTGAGATTATTCACTGAATACTTATGAACTGAATCAGACTAAATATCTAAATTGGTGACATGATGCATAGACTAAACTAAATTCGCACTTTACACAGACGTGAACAATTTACCACATGGAATAGTCATACTAATGAAACTTTGGATAGTAAGACTAGATGAAAAGATGGAAAACCATAGGAACTTGTCTTTCTGATTACTAATCTGAATTACTGACTATACGAACTAATTCATACTAAAAGTTCATACTCAACTGGAGTATTTCTTCAACACCCTTTACAAGAAGTTCTTATAACATTAGGGAGCAAAGAATCTTGGACATGATCTGAATAAGATATATGAGTAAGGAATCTTAATATGGCTATACTCTGTAACATGGAATATAGACCTATGAAACATAAGCTAGGATAGAATTACTAAGCCTTAGGCAATGCAAGTGCTAACATTCAAGCTTAGACACACTTCTAAAATACTGCCTCAACTATACTTTTCCCCTAAAATACCATGCTCATTTGATTCAACTTACACTTCTCACACAGGTACATATAACTACACTAGCCAAAGTTTTAGTTGAACTACATGCTCTCGCCATGTTCAAGCCTAACTCAAAATTACAAAGTGCAACACATAACACCGTAATATTATTCTAAACTATGAATTTGATATCCTATGTATCTTCAGATCTCTCACCTCAAGATTAATACTCATTACCACTTCAACAAAACACAATGCATTCGTCCACTTATACACCAACATAACATTTAAGCCTGTCATTATAACCATATATGAAGTTCTAGTCAACCAACCCTCCTAGGAAATTTTTCTCATATTCTTTAATATTTCTGTTAATAACAATTTTCTTGCACTATTCTTAAGAAGACACACATGGAATTCTCAACTAACCATGACATATATCAAAAGCTCTACCTCAATTTTCCTTCATACTTATAGCCTTAGCTAGAACAAACATACAACAATTTTTCCCCAACATGAAATATTTACTCTCTCCCATCTAAACAATTGTTGATCACCACTATCATTTCACAAGGAGAGGTCACTGAAAGGTTAAAACATGAGATCCTGAAGCATGAAAGAACACTATGTATAACTTTTACACTTAATTGAGGCTTGAGGAATAGAGTATCAAAATCATGAATTCATCAGATATATCAAAACTGAGGACATACATGGCATAATCTGAATCTCGCTGGTCATTAAGAGTGTACCATAAGTTACAGGAACTGAGCATACTATAAAGCATGATATATAACTCATGATCTACATGACTTGAGTTTGGAGTTCATAAATTCTTGGAGTATGATTTGTATGCTAAGTGAACTGGAACTCCTTATACTAGGAATTGGAAGCATACATGATTCGATGGAAAGTACATGAATATGAGCTATGATCATATAGCTGATATGTAAGGCATGAGTAGATGTCGTGAGGACTGAAGTACAAAACTTTGCACTGAGATAAGAATAGTCAGGGCATCTTTCTCCCCTGGTATTGTCCTACAACACACAGGCATCACTACGTGGATCTGAGAGCCTGACTTGGTTACTTGTTATCATCTCCCTCTTAGCTTAAAACCAAACTTCTAAACTTGTGGATATATTTCATATCTCTAGGACTGAGCCATAATTTCTTCACTCTAATGTTCTACAGAGAAATGCTCAACTCACACGAATGAACTATATTTAAAACATACTAACTTCATTCTTGGACAATTCCTTTATATATACCATCCTTAACTTTATCTATCTTCAATTATCATCGTGATAGACTTACACTCTCCCCCGCAAACATACCTGCCTCAATAAACACATAACTTGTATCACATTTCTAAACTTATATTTTCCCCTAAACCACGAGAATCAAAATCATGCCAAAGACTCAATATCATCTATCCATAAACCTTTAAAATAGCTATTAAGAACACCATATATTATTTAACTAGCCTTCTTCTCATTTAGCAACTCAAGGGTACTACTAACCACACACAACCTTTACTACTCTTGGAACATAATGCAACCCTATATCACCTTAGTTACTCACCTTAATTATTTTCTTATCTTGGTTAGATAATAAAACTATTCTAATTTGATCCTTAACAATCATGGTCTCATCTCTGTGCTTTCATAGCAAATATGTCAACTAACTACATTCAACTTTATAGTGATAAATTTTGTCGTGGTCATTTAAATTGCATCGAGATAACATCAGACTATTTACTTCTACATGATTTTAAAGCCATCAACAGATATAACATTATAGGCCTTAGGAGATTTTATTTGAGGTGAAGACTCATACTTCCACACATATGAAGAAAATTTTGCTTCTTGTGACCTCATTTTTTCAAAGAGACTATAGGAACTGAATGAATTTTCCTGAAAATATACTTTTTGTCATTGTTTAATTCAAGAGATTAAACTGTTGAAGCATGCCCAAATGTAAATATTTAATCAAATACATGTATTGATAGTATAGGTGCAAGTGGCCTTTACTTCTTAAGCATTCTTCCTTACCTATTATTTTTATTTATCAATCTGAATTGTAATAAGAATGATGGTGTATTTCTTGGTTCATTTTAATGATGGGAGTAGCTAGTTTCAAAAAAAAAATTATGAGTTCAGGAAAATTTAATTTGGTACTTTAGAGGGAGTATTAAAATTGTTATATTTATAGCTACTATATGGCCTCAAGATAAGTAACGAAATCAACAAAACTTTGCACTAAATATGAATGTTGTGAAAAAAATATTAAAAAATTTAGTTGAACAACGTTGGACCGTGCAGAGCAAGGCATCACTAATCTAGTAAATATATATAAGTAGAGGTAGTCTCTCTCTATGTGTGTGTGTGTGTACGCGCGCGCGCATGTGTACTTATTATAAGAGGGGGGTAAAGTATTAATTTAGTATATCCTTATTGTGTTATCAATTTAGCCAATAACCCAATAAGAAAAAATCAAAATCGAACCAATAATTCTATAAATTCTTTTATAAAAACTATTAAAAATTCTTAAACCAATAGCATTTTTATTGATTTGATTTCTTGGTAGTTTCGATCTTTTCACATCCTTGCTCAATTTTGAAATCCTTAAGAAGCGGTATAACAAAGAATAAAAACGTCAAAGATTTCTTAAAAGAAATCACAGACTGATTTGTTGCTAACGAAAAGGTTAAAACAAGTACTATTCTTAATAAGATAGTTTCAATGTGATATAAGGGAAAAGAAAATATAGGGAGTACATTATGGAAATGTCTAATCTTGTGACAAAATTCAGGGCCTTTAAAATTGAATTGACTGATGACATACTTGTACACCTAGTTTTGATCTCTCTTCCAACATAATTTAGTCAATTTAAAATTTCATATAATATTCAAAAGGAGAAATTGACTTTGAATGATCTTATAGCTCAATTTGTGCAAGAAGGGGATAGATTTAAACAAGAGAAGATTGAAAGTGCTCATTTGGCTTCTACCTTTGAAACTAAAATCGCTTCAAATAAACGAAAAAGGAATAACACTAAGGAATTAAAAGAGAAGGAACACCACATTCCAATAATTCAAAGACATTTCTTTTGTAAGAAAAGTGGTCACGTAAAAAAAGAATGTTTCAAGTACGTTGGTTGACGTGAAAAGAAAGGTAAAGTTCTTAACCTTGTTTGTTCATAAGTTAATTAGGTTATGGTATCTGGTGATACTTGGCGGATAAATACGAGTGCAACTACACATATAAGTGCTACTATGCATTATTGTCTAAGGAGTCGAGTGTCGACTGATGCTCAAAGATACATCGATGTGGGCAACAATAATAAAGCAGTTGTGAAAGCTATTGGTGTCTTTAGAATTTTATTAGATACTGAATTTTGTTTGAAATTAGAGGAAACATTTATTGTACCGATGTTTAGGCGGAATTTAGTTTCTATTTCTTGTTTGGACATAATTGGATACAATTATTCTATTGAAAAGAAATTTGTAGTACTTCTCTAAATTCTAATATTGTTGAAACTGATACCCTGATTGATAAGTTATACAAACAAACAAGCCTCATGCAATAATAAAAACCTGCATTCAAGTAACTTGGATACTAAGTGCAGATTGACAAATGAGAATTCATTAATATTATGGCGTAAGCGATTGAATCATATTTCTAAACAAAGAATTATGTCAGAAGGAATTCTTGATTCCCTTAATTTATTAGATTTGAATTTTGTATAGAATGTATTAAGGAAAAACAAACGAATATAAGAAAAAGAGGCGCTTATAGGAGTAAAGAACTTTTGGAGTTGATACATACAGACATTTATGATCCGTTTCGTACGGCTTCATGGAATGATCAGTAATATTTTTATTAACTTTATAGATGAATATTTCCATTACGGATATCTCTATTTAATTCATGAGAAGTCACAATCTTCAGGTGTTTTTTAAAAATTTCAAGGGTGAATAGTTGAAACTCAATTAGATAAGAAAATTAGGTTGTCAAATCTGATCATGAAGGAGAATACTATGTTAGATACAATGAATCGGGTGAACAACATCCAAAACCTTTTGCAAAATATTTAACAGAGCATGAGATAGTACCCCAATATATAATGTTAGGGACTCAAAGTTTAAATAGAGTTGCTGAGAGACGAAATCAAACTCTTAAGAATATAGTAGTAAGAAGTATGACTAGTCATTTTTCTTTACCTGAATTACTTTGGGGAAAAGCATTAAAGACTACAATTTACATACTAAACATGATTTCAAGTAAATCGGTAACTAAGACCTCATACTAGTTGTGGATCGATAAAAAGCCTAGTATTAGGCACTTGCATATCGAGGGATGTCTAGCTAAAGCAAGACCTTATAAACCTAATAAAAAGAAGTTGGATTCAAAAACTGTTAGTTGCTACTTTGTAGGTCACTCAAAAAGATCGAGAGGTTTTAGGTTTTTACGATTCCTCAAACGGATCCTTTTTTGAATCAGGAAATGTCAAATTTATTGAGGATGTTGATTATAGTGGTGCAATCTAAACAAACAAATTTTGTTTGAAGAGGAAGTTGATAATATCGATTCTACTGAAAATAATTAGATTGCTTTACCAAATGCGCTTTAACCTGTAAATTAGAATTATGTACAAAACACAATAATATTACCTCATGTTCAACAACCTCAAATTAAAGCGCAGAGAAATGTAATTTTGAATGATTATGTTGTTTATTTTCGAGAACATGATTTTAACATGGAATTAAAAGATGATCATATAATTGTTAGTCAAGTGAAATCATGTCGAAATTTTGCTAAATGAATCAAAGTCATGAAAGATGAGTTGAAGTCTATGAAAGATAATGACGTTTGTGATCTTGTCAAGTTACCACAAGAATAAAAAACGATTGATTACAAGTAGATTTTCAAAATCAAATATGATTCAAAAGGTAATATTCAAAAATATAAAACACGCCTAATTGTCAAGGAATTCATTCAAAGGGAAGACATAAATTTTAAATAGACTTTTTCAGTAGTTATTTTCTATACATCGACACGTACGGCAATAAACTCTAAAAGTTTGGACCACAATTAAAAGAAGATGTATTGCAGCTAGTTAGCTACGTGCCAAATAAATTAAAGCCTCCACACCTGACCAACTAGTACATAACCTTCTCATCTGCGAGATAATTCAGAAAACACAATTAATTGAAGTTATTGTTGTTATAACAAAGAAGGAAAAGATATTATTTTCACCCTATATTATATAAGAAAAGTTTAAGCCATATTTAAATTATATAAGTGACTTATTACATATTTTAACTATATAAAAGTGATATTATTATCTCCCCGCGATTCTCATTCTAAGGCGCGTGTGTTACACTTATTTTAGGCGCGTCCACGGCTAAAAACATTAAGGGAAAAGGCATCGTTTCCACCCCAAACTATAGTCGAAAAGTCGAATCCACACCTAAACTATATAAGTGACCTATTTAACTATAAAAAAGTGATACTTTTTACTGACGTGGCAGCGCGTGTAAAACACTACACCACATGCAAGTGGTGGTAGCCTGACAGGGTGTAAATAGTTTCACTTTTTTATAGTTTAGGTGTGTAATAGGTCACTAATATAGTTTAGGTGTGACTTCGACTTTTCGGATATAGTTTGGGGTGGAAACGATGTCTTTTCCCTAGCAAAGAATAATAAATTTGTTTTATATTATTACACATGGCAATGGCAAGTGGCGACAGTAAGAACGTATCGAACGAACTTCCTAGCTATAAGGAGAGACAAATTCATGTTGTTGGCTCGACGTCTCAATCTAAGGCTAGTTGGGATTCACTATATTATGAGTGATACGTACTATACTATACTAAATCATACTTAATCTGAATTCATTAATTTTAAATCTTAAATTTGCCTTCAATTAATTTGTACCGAAGTTGTGGGAAAATGTATTAAAAAGGATCCTGTGGAAAAGCCCAAAGATAGGTAAGTGGGTGGCCATGTGCATGCTCGAAGATTCGCAGAAGTTAATTTATCTTAATTTATGTTGGTTTGAAACTTATTCTTTCTCCTTTCAAAAATTAATTACCGTGCAAAGGGCTTGGTTTCTTATAGATACCAGTAAAAACAACATCAACATGTATTTTGGTGAAATGGTTTATGTTCTTTTCCTTATAAATGTTTCAGGTTCAAGTCATGCACGCGAACAAAAAATTTTGTGAAATGATCACTTTATACTTTTAGTAAACTTATTCGGTGTAAAACTAAATCATTCGTGCCATCAATAAATTGAGTGTTGAAAAATTAAATTTAAGCATTTGACTGTACATAAATCTTCATCCACGAGGAAAATATCGGTCATTTCATTAGTCAAAATTATGATCGCATGGCGCAATTCGTCCAAAGCTGATTTACCTTTTTCGTAAGATAAAATTTCCTTGAAATATTTTTATTAGAATTTAAGTTTGTGAAAATAAGGTAAAAATTGTATCATACATATAAAAACAATTTTTTTTTACAAAAGATTTGATTTTTTGATTTCACAAAACTTCCTTATGAGTTTATTTAGGCTACAAATGTAGTCCAAACCGGCCCAATGTATCATAAAGATTGGTTTGTGTTACATTAATTTTGAACTTAAATAACTCCAAAACGGGGTTGATAAAATAAATCACCAAAGGCTGGGGTGTGATAAGTACCTCTCTATATATATTAAAAAATTTAAGGTTTAAGCTTGGGAATGAAATCACCATTGATTGGGAGATTTTCCGATATGATACAAAAGTGAGATAACAAATATAAATAAGTATATCACCCCTGTAACCCGTACAAACAAGTTTGATCTGATTAAGCAGGTTACACATGTATGGAAGAAAATGACATCCTTAATGATCAGAATTAACCGGAATTTTGGGGAATACTGAATGTGTGTGTGCGTGAGACATTAGCATTGTTTAATGGATTCATAGCACATCATCATTTTTATAGTCATAAGCTAAATGTATTTTGTCAGAAATTACGGCGTCAATTATGGATGGTTGAATTCTTAAGTATAGAAAAATTAGAAGAGTGGTTAAGAAAAAGATTGATTAGTACTTAATTTCGGCAGCTCAATCCATGCGCAATAGGAATTTGCAGAACAAAGCAAAGTTGGTTCAAACTCAGAGGTCAAAATAAATGAATAAAATATTAAATAAAAAGTATAATACTCTCCCTCTTCTAAAATAAGTGTAGCTTTAGCAAAAAAAAAAATATTTATCCGAATATAATTGTTGCTTTAGAAACTTCAGACAAACTATAGTACTATTGTTTTCAATTTATATCCTTACACTAAAGAACTATTTTTTATAGTACGATCAATTCTCTATCTAATAAGTATGAGTAAATTAGGAGTACCTTAGATTTTATTATTTATTTTTTTAAATGAGCGTAAAACGAGTTAAAACGAATTTTGTTTTGAGACGGAGAAAGTAGCATTCACACATAACATTTACGTTAAACTATATCTAAATATAACTTAGGGATTCAATTGAATTTTCTTTCATCAGGACATTATTCTACTATTGATATAGCAAAAATAAATAATTTTTAGTTATAATATTAGCGGTGCAATCCCTCAACATTAAGAAAAATTCTAACATAAATGGTAAATAGGTCAAATGAAAAGATGATTTAGCTAATAAGTTCAGCCCTCAAATAGTCGAATATCTATGATGCTCCATTCAATTCTAATACTTCGGACTGTTTGATTTATTATTAGTACTAGGGAAGACAAAAACCTCTTCACTAAAATGTGTAACACTAAAATTGATCACCCATCACGAATCTAAGGACACAGTCACGCAGATCTCTTCTTCTTCTTCTTTTTTTTTAAGATATTTTCAACTTGTGTTTGATATCTTTATTTGATCAGATTAAATTTGAATTGCACTAAAATCTTCTTCATTAAAAGATAAAGCTTTCTAATAAAAGTGACGCCGTATTGGCGTACCCAGTGTGGGCTCAAGCATGAAATCCCTTACGTTTTAAAGATAGTTGACATATAAGCAAACACCAAAAGTAGCTTCTCTAGGTCCCATGTAATATTCATTTTGTCCTTATAATTTTAATTCTATATTTATGTAATATCTTTTTATATTATATGTGATGATATTTTTTTAACATGAATATTTATAGCATTTTATTTAAGTTTATTAACTTTATACGCAAATTAATACGTTTTATAAATTTATCACAAAATTCAATATTATTTTTAAGATCGTTATTTTAGTATTATATGTATTAAAAAGTCGTTTGGTGTGAGGTATGATTATAATAATTTGGAGATAAAGTTCATGATTATTTATCCTGCTTTAATTAGATGTATTAGGTAGTCTCAGAATTATTTGTCGCACCATTTATACCACAGTGATGAGATAAGTTATCACACATACATGTTAGTACAACTTATTTTGTAATAACTAATCTCGGAATAACTTGTTTCCAAACAACCCACCCCTAAGTGTGTATATATACATATGTATGTACATGCATGTGCGTATATTTTCGTGTTTTATCACTCTCTTACTAAATTTGTTTCGTATTACTTAACTTTTTGTTGATATAACACAATCCTTAAGAAAAATTTATTTAGAGGTATATTTTGCTAATTAACCTTATTAATGATAATTTGAAACTTTAAATTTGCCTAGACTGTTACTTTATATAGTTATTTAACACTAAAGGGTAGGAAAAAAATATAATACAATTCTTTTGATTTCACAAATTGAACAGATAAACTAAAACATTTATTTTTAGCATGAGGATCAAGTGATAAGAAACGATATTATCTATTGTCTATATCGGTAAATAAGTTGTGATTGCCATTAATAGAGTATTACATATTTTATAATTTATATAAATAAATATAATCTTTAAAATTTGACCTTATTTTTATTCGAGAAAAATATCTAGTATCTCCGAACTATGACCTAATTTGTTACGACATACGTCAACTTCACGGGGGTCCTATTACCCTAAATTTTAGCGTATTTTTGTCTATCTTTTTATTTAACGTGATACCTTTTGTCAATCATTTTAGATGGTGTGACACCTTTGATATGAGCTTCATTTTATTTAATAAAGGTGTCACATTAGTACAAAAAATAATAAAAATACGCTAAATTTGAGTTCAGGGGATAATAGGACCCCTGTGAAGTTGGAGTGTGTCGCAACAACTTTGACCATAGTTTGGGGTGGTACTAGAGGTTTATCTCTTTCATTTATTGTTTGTATTTTCTGCATTGAAATGTGTTTATAAAATTAGTAGTACTTATTTTTTTCACTTGTTAAAATAAATATTATAGTTTTGATTATTATTAATAAAACTAATTTTTTTATTATGCTAATTTACTTCATAAAGATCATCATTAGCTTATATATTTCTGACTTTTTTTTCTAGAAGATAATGTTTATGTTTTTATGAAAATTTTGTTATATGAATAATGTTTATGTTTTTATGAAAAATTTGTTATATGAATTTTTTTTTAAATGAAAATATGATGATTTTAAAGAAGTTAAAAAAAAAGAATAAAAAAATTGATGATGGGTAAAATAGGAATTTTAAAAAGTCAATTAGGATAAAGGGAGAGTATGATTATTGTTCAAAGTTGAAGGGGGAGTTTGATTTTTAAGACAAAGTTGGAGAGGGGAAATAATTTTGACCCATTACATTTCTTATAATTACACTTTACATGTTACAAAAATCTTACAGTAAAAATATTGAAATTTCTAAAAAAAAATTAAAAGAAAATTAAAATCGTTTTACAATATGTATATCCCTTGTTCTTGGAAATACTAAGGCATCGTTTGGTAGAGTGTATAAGAATAATGCAAAATATGATGTGTTAGTAATGCTTGTGTTAGCTATGCTTGCATTAGTTATGTTTGTATTTTCTTATGTAGTGTTTGGTTTGATGTATTAAAAATAACATGAATTAAATAATTTCTAAAAAAAAAATACAAAACTATCCTCCATATATATGTTGGAAAGGATGTGAAACTTTTTTTTAGGGATAATAATGTCTTTAATCATGTTAATGCATGTATTGTATTCATTGCATTGCTAATACCATAGATTTTGAGGTATTAGTAATACACACCTTAATACACAATAGAATGTAGTTATACATAAGGTGCAAAAGAATATCAAACAAGATATTAATAATACACATTAAACTAATACATGCATTAATTTTCCAATACACTCTACCAAACAACCCTAAATGTACATTGAATCCATCTTCGTGTGTGTTGGCTGCAAAGTAGCTGTCAATAACAAATGCATTTTGGAGCAAATGAGCGTACAGACAAAACTAGATGAACTAAAAGCTGATTAAGGTGGGGTTAGTACTACATAGGAGTATTAATTAGGACCACTAGAGCAAAACCTTTTTTCTTTTGTGTTTGGTGTGAAAGAAAATATTTTTCACAAAATGTTTTTTAATTTTTTCATGTTTGATTGACGTAAAGGTTTTGAAAAATATTTTTTAAATCAATTTATTTTCCTCAATTCTAAGAAAAATGACTTTCCTTTAAAAAATAAGGAAAACATTTTTCAAATCTCTCTTTCAACCTCATTCTTAAGTTGAAATATTCATACAACTCTCAAAATCATCCATTCCTACTTCGACCCTCAATCCCCCTCCCCCACCCCGCTCCCTACCATCCCTATTAAAAAAATATTTTAAATTTTTTTCTTACCTCACCCCCTACCCAAAATCCAAAACCCAAACCCCTACTCCCTTCCAAAAAAAAATATTAATTTTTTAAAAAAATTCAAACTTTTTTCTTACCTCCCCTACCCGACCCCCTACCAACCTCATCCTCCTCCCCCACACACACACCCTCCTAAAAAAAATTTAATTTTTTAAAATTAATTTTTTGAAAAATTTCAATTTTTCCTTACCCCACTCTCACTCCCCTACCCCGACCCCTACCCCCTAATACTCCTCATTCAAAAAAAGATATTTCAAATTTTTTTTCTTACCCCACTCTTTCTCCCCTACCCCCACCTCCTACTAGCCCCCCCAACCCCCTCAAAAAATCAATTTGTTTTTTAAAAAATCAAAATTATTTTCTTACCTCACCCTTATTACCTATTTTGACAACCCCAACCCCCACCTACCAACCCCTCTTCAAAAAGAAATAATATTTTTAATTTATTTTTTAAAATAAATTCAAAACTTTTTTTTATCCCACCCTTTTTATCCTATTCGTTTTCATTATTTTTGTTAAATATATACAAATACTTTTAGAAAACATATATTTATCCAATTTGCATAACGATCACACGAATATAAGTAAGAAATAACTTATTTTTCTAGAAAATATTTTTCTTCCTTCATATCGAACGCATCCTAAAAAAAGTATTTTTTGAGATCAAAAATTATTTTTCTAAAATGCATTTTTACGCTTTAACTAAACACTAGAATATATGTTTTGAAAAATAATTTTTCATTCACCAATCAAACACTATAAAATATTTTTTGAAAAATATTTTTCATCCACCAACCAAATATAAAAAAAATAAGTAAAAAGTCAACTTATTTTTCAAGAAAATATTTTCTAGGAAAATGTTTTCCTTCGTACCAAACACACCCTGGGAAAATAAAATGGTGGACGGATGGTTAGGAATATGTACGTCCCACGTGGTAAAGATACCTTAGTGACATTACACACTATTATACTAATCAATTTAAATGTACATCTATCAAGTGGATGATTCTGCTTAGCCAAGAATTTGGCTTTTGATCCCATAGTCTAGCTGTCATAAGAGTTTGAACATTGACAGTGTAAAAGATATTGATATTGATTTCAAAAACAAAGCTAGGAATTTAGGGATTCACAATTTTTTTTCTCAGTTATGGTAAGAATATGTAAAATTAAATATATAATAATTAATATTTAACCTCTATTCACTATATAAATATTTTTTTATGAAGAACTTATGTCAAACCACTCTTGTACACCAGACCTACCATTTACGTGAGTGGCTTCTCCCATGATTAATTGTAGGTCATTTGATTGAATGAACAATTTTGAAAACAAAATGTTCATTAATTAAATTAGTGGAGTATCTCCAAATTGGAAACATTAGCTTGACTTGTCGGGATAAACATGACACCAATTAGTTTATGAACAATGAAACCAAATACATTATTAATGAATAATCCCATCAAAAGCATGCATGACAGACAGGGTATCCTCTCCACATCATGCGCATCTTTTTTTAATTCCCTAATTAATTAATTAGTTAATCAACTTTCCTTAAAACAAGGGGCATAATTAATCAACATATAGCAGCTGCCAGCCTATGAGCTACTAGCTAGGAATCTCTCTCTTAAGTCTCTTTCACACATTTCATTCTTATCCACTACTACCACTAATTTTTCTTTAATCCAATTTGCTAACCTTATAGCTAGGATTAGTAGTAAATTATCTATACTTTTATTAGTGATCCTATCCTTCTTTCTTAAGATTAACGCCATCTTGATGATAATAGAGATCCGATTGATATAGCTAGTTCCATGCAAAAATAGGCAGCCTCTTTTTACAGCTCGACTTTTATATTATAGAGTATATAGCTGAGATGAATTAATCAATGATATTAGAGCAGTAATCTTCTTCATGCTTATGACTTTGGAGAAATAATTTACTAGTACTCACTACTTGAATATATATGATTTCAAGAATAACTCAATATTTATTGGGATAAATTCAGAAATAACATACTTATTTCCTTAATTATGAGTTTCATAGCAACAGTTTCATAATTACATAATATACCAAGTTGTATTTTGTATTTTTGCAAACTGTTGCTACAAAAATACAAATACATATGATTTTTACTGCCCTTATGATCGATATGTATTTTGTATTCTTGCAAACTGTTGCTACAAAAATATAAATACAAACAAATACATATGCTAAAAAATATAATTTGATAAAAGTGTTGTTATTTTTGTAATTTAATACTTAAGTATGCTATTTTATGAATTTTTTTCATATTTTTTATTTACTAAAAAAAGAGAGGAGGGGGAGAACAATGGCGGAGCCAGACTTTTGGTTAAAAGTGTTCATATTTTTCCTTGGGCAAAGAATTGTTTTAAAAACAAAGAAAATAAAGTACTGTTGCACCTGTCAAGGTTCAAACTCGGGTTGTTGATGCGGAAATACACACTCTTGACCACTGGACTATGCTTCTCTAGCTTGTCAAGGGTGTGCAACAACATGTATATAACTATAAATATCTATATTTAACTTATATACTCGAAAAAAAATTCCGACGAAAGTTGTTCATCTAACCACTCTTCGTTGGTTGTGGCTCCGCCACTGGGGAGTTCAATCAATGCATGCCAAGGCCAATAAAGTCCTATTTGACACCTCGCGGGCTCGCATAATCTTAAGACCTGTTTGGTCATAATAGTCAAAACTTTTTTACTTTATTTGATATTTTTGAAGTTGAAATTAGAGTAGAATCGAGTTATGTCTGGCCATAATATTTTAAAAATATTTTACACTCTTAATTTACTTTTTTATAAATATAATCTATACTCTCACTTTTTAAAAACTAGCAAAATAACCCAAAAGTTAACTTTTACAACTTCACTATAATATAAAAAGTAAATAATATTATTATTGAACATTGGAAACAACCACATGAAGCCATATTTAATATTTTCGTCTCCCCTAACCAAGAAATGGCACATACGTAAATGAGATCAAAAACCAAAAAACCAAAAAACTAAAACTTATACATAGACACGTATGTATAAGTTTTAGTTTTTTGGTTTTTGATCTCATTTACGTATGTATTCAGTTTTATGATTCAAAATTTTGCAACTCCAAGAAAATCATTTCGCAACAAATACCTGAAGGTTTTATCAAGATTCAGATAGATTAAGCTTCAATTGTAGTTGGACATTAATTTAGTTGGTGGTTTTTTATTTTTATGAACAAAAATTATTTCGAAATAAAGTAAAAATGTATTCCAAAATATTGTTATGGCCAAATATCTACTTAATAGCCTATTTTCCTTCCATCCTACAGTCTTGCTATATATTATTATTGTCTTAATTTATGTGACATTTTTTATTTTTTAAAGCTAAAATATATAAATTTTAACCAACATTTTATAACGCATTTTTTAAATCATATTGACACAGGAAAAACTATAACCTTTTGTGTTATGTTGAATATATATCTAAAATTTTAATTTAAAAATATTAAATTAATTTAATTCAATTTAAGTTAAACATTAGTCGAATTTGACTTGGTGGTAAGAATACTTTCATTGTAGTTTACTGCTGCTAATTGTTTATTTTTATTAATTATTAATATTGATTTTTGGTTTAAAACAAAGAGAGTAATACTGTGCGGCAGACGGCAGTGCCGCACATCAAACAGGAGGTTCCTAATTGGCTGTGAGAGTTACGTTGCTGTTGGTGACCAAATTTAATGTTGCACTTGAAAGGAGATTTCGAAAAAAAATTCACAGACTTGTAATACAAGATAGTAATTACTTTTGAACCACCTTTGTAAATGTTACAACTATATCTAAAACTTCTCTTTTAACGTGTAAAAAATATTTTATTCTATTTAAACTGTATAATAGTCATCGAAAGAATTTCAATTGATCAATTGAACCCCCTCATTACCTTACCTCCACAACTGATGGCACATATCTATATGCAACATGGATGGAAGAAAATAGAGTAAATATATAATTACTCTGTGATGTTGATCGAGATTTTCAAAAAGACACCTATAAACTTTGAATTCGACATATTACCTCATGATTCTTACTTAATTCGTTGCAAATACATTATTTTTTGTTGAACCTCAGTCGCAACAAAGAGAGTGAACACACGCACTAATCAGGTGCTGACACGTGTTAAATATATTTAATTTTATATTTTATTTATTTTTTAATAAATTTTTCTTTTTTATTTAATTTATTACCCCACCCACCCTCTCTTCCCCCACCCCAACCCATCCAGCAACTCCCCCCCTCCTCTCGCGTCCAGCAGTACCCCCACCCCGTCAATGTCTCCCCCTACCCCCCACCCACGCACCATCATCACCACCACCATCACTACCACTACCACCATCAAAACACACTCACCACCATCATGAAATTGAAACTCCATTTTTACACTTTTGAATTTTTCTTGAATTTCAACCATTTTAATTCAAACTTCATATCAATTGCTTCTTCAAAATCAAAATTCAATTCCATTAAATATTCAAAAGTGATAAATGGAGCTTTAATGATATGATTTTTTTTTAAAAAAAGCTTCATTGAAGCTTTAATGGAGGAGCTTTAATGATGTTGAGAATCTTTAATGGGTAGTTAAATGATATGATTAACTACAAAATGAGAAGCTTTAATGATATGATTCAGGAAAAAAAAAAAAAGCTTCAATGAAGCTTTAATGGAGGATTTAATGGTGTTGAAGAAGAAATGGTGGGGGTGAGGGGGAGAGAGGGGGCTACGGGGTAATATTTAAAAAGAAAATAAATATTTTTTTTTAAAAAGAATATAAATTATATATTAAATTATTTACACGTGACAACTTTTAATTGGTCAAAAAATCAAATTTGAGCCCTTTCACGCGTCTATGGTGCGTGTATGCACGCAGAAGTCCAAAATAGTGTATTTGCAACGGAATAAAAAAAATTCGTGTGGTAATAGGTCGAATTCAAAGTTTAGGTGTTTTTTTGAAAATTTCGGATAAAATCAGTGGTGTAATTATGTATTTACTGAAGAAAATAATCACAACCTAACATCCAACTTAACATTAAACAGTAAATATATCTATATATATTTTAATTAGGTGTTTCTTTTGAACACCTATATATAGGAGTGTAGGTGGGACCTTATGCATAACTGAGAATGTGTATAGATGAACTGAATGGTGACTGGGAAGGCAAACATGCATGCAAGTAAACGTACATCATGTGAAATCCCAGGCAAAAGGTTAACTGGAATTTCCACAAACAGATAGGGAACAATAAAGGAGACACTCATAATCCGATAACATTTTGGCTAAAATAGGTGCCCGAAAACTGAACTTGGACTTTCGAAAGGGGTGGAATCAATATTCATTAATATATGGTTAAAAACCAAAAAACTAAACTTAAACCAAACGATGAAAATTACTCTGAAGGGGAAAAAGCAAATTGGTTTACTTGTTGGAATGGTACTTCTTAATTAGTTTGTGTACTACTCAATACTCCCTCCGTTTCGGAATAAGTGAATTATTGAGGTATTTATTGGTGTTTCAAAATTAGTGAATCATTGAATTTTTTTCCAAATTTACCCTTATGATTTGACAACCAATTAACTTTTGAAAAGGTATTACAAGGTCAACTTTTTTTTGGGAGGGTAAAAATAGAAAGTTATATTAAATTTATATCTTTAATGTTTTTTTCTTAATCTGTGTGTCAAAATTCAATAATTTATTTATTATGAAACGAAGGAAATACTATTTATATTTTCTCCTACTACAAAGTATTGGCGGCTATATCGTTTAATGATTTCCCCTCCTCTTCAGTCAAATTTCAATCAGATAAGAGGAGAGAATAGAGTATAGACAAATCTTACTCTTAATTTATGATGGTAGAAAGATTATTTTATTTTAAATAAAAGCTACCAATTCAAGTGCAACAAGTGAAAAGGCCAAAAATGTGGGGCATATAATAAGGAACCGGACCAATAACCAACATACTGCGATAAAACGAGCAAATTCTCCTATATAATAAGTCATGGTGTGGCAGGTGAAGCACACACCACACCACACTGTCGACAACCTGCTTGTCATCATTTAATGTGTTTGGTTCGTAATTTTATTATATTATTTCTAATTAATTATTATATATTATTTACATATTAAAAGTATTAATTATATTTAATAAATAAAATAAAAGAGACATTTATTACATGCTTGTTTCAGTTACATTAATAATAATTTTACTATATCATCTTTAATTAATTATTATAAATCATCTAACTATTAAAAAATTAATAATATTTAATATTAAATTAACTTAACATCTTATATGAAGTCCACTTAATTATTTTAACAGATATTTTTTATAGTAATTTTGTTATATCACTTCTAATTAGTTATTATAAATCATTTAAGACATTTTTGTACTATATCATTCCTAATTAATTATTATGGTCATATAAAGGTCATCTAAACATTGTGCTAATTAAATTAGAATAGAAAAAAATATTATAAATCACAATAATTAAAAAAATAAATTATTTAAAAAAACATAATTGACTATCAATTTCACAAAAGTTTGGACAAGGAGAGTAACATATATTATTTGAAAATTACATAAAAAGTATTATAAATTACAATAGTTAATAATTTAAAATATCTAAAAAATAATTAATCTGTTATATATTCAAGAAAAATACATAATAAATTACAACATTCAATAACTTAAAATATCTAAAAAATAATTAGTCTTTTATATATAGCAGAAAATACAAAAAAAAAAATATTAATCACAATAATTAACAACTTAAAAATTTAAAGGATATAAAATATTTGGTTGACTATCGAAATTATATCAATGCCACTTAAATTGGAATAGAAAAAAAGTTATTATAAATCTCAATAATTAAACACTTAAATTATTTTTAAAATATAATTGATTATCAATGCCACAAAAGTTTGGACAAAAAGAATATCATGTTTTATTTACAAATTACATAAAAGGTATTCTAAATTATAAGATTTAACTAACTTAAAATATTTTATATTATATATTTCATTATTACTATGTGAAAAGTAAAAAAAAAATGATTGACTCTCAAAATTATATGGGTGTCATATTAACAATTTAAAATATTCTTATACAAATTTCATTATTCTAAATATAATGATATATGCCTAACTAGGAATTTATTAACCAAACAAATGAACGTTTTAATTAAATGATAGAATTATATATAACGTAAAATTTTCAATGATCAATATTGGGTCGTGCGTAGCACGGACGTAGCCAGGAAATTGCATGTCATAGATCCAAATATGGGTTGCTTTAGATATTTGATCCTAATAAGAAATGTCTTTAAAAAATAATCTTCTTTACTTTTTAAGTATAGTACAAATATCATTTTTCCCCTCTACATCTCAAATATATTTTTTAAACTTTCCATACATATTTGTCTCACAAATTTTATTTTTTATTATTTTCACTTTTTATTTTTTCCTTTAATTTTATTATTCTATTTTTTATTATTTACACTTTTTTATTTTTTTATTTTTTTATTTTTACTTTTTATTTTTTCCTTTAATTTTATTTTCATCTTTTAAATCATTTATCTCAACCTTTATTTTTTTCTTTTTTCTCAAGCATTATCTATTTCATTTTTTTTTCCCTTTTTAAATTCATTTGTCTTTAACCTTTATTTTTCTTTTATTTTTTATTTTTATTAGTTCTTTTTTTTTCCTCATTTTTCTCAAACTTTATTTTTATTTTTTCCTCTCATTTTTTATTTCTCAATTTTTTTTAATTCTTTGCTTTTCTCTTAATCTGTATTTTTTTCCTGCCTTTTTTTCACTCTTTTTTTTTATTTCTCTATTTTGTTTGATCATTTTTTTCTTTTTTCAGTTCTCTTTTTTACCCTCACTTTTCTCAAACTTTATTTTTATTTTTCCTCTCATTTTTATTTTTCTCAATTTTTTTAATTCTTCGCTTTTTTCTTGATCTTTCTTTTTTTTCTTTTTTTCTCAATCTTTTTTTTTATTTCTCTATTTTGTTTGATCGTTTTTTTCTTTTTTCTCAACTTCTATTATATTTTGTTAATAAATAAAAAATTGGATAATCCGCAAAGGGGTCTTCTTTTTTTGACATCAAAGAAAATTTAAGAGCATGAATTGTTGTTATGAAGTTCTTTGAAAATTCTTGAGATAAGTCGTGTCTCTAAGGCGAGAGTTGTAGAATATCTCATAAATAAAGACATAATGTGGTAGTGTCAACTCTTGCCAGTGGGACATAATTTATTATTTGAAAGTCCTTGTGCAAAGTCTTGTCTCTAAGGCAAGAGTTGTAGAACATCCCATAAATGAAGACATAACGTGGTAGTATCAACTCTTGCCCGTGGGGCATAATTTATTATTTGAAAGTCCTTGAGCTAAGTCTTGCCTCTAAGGCAAGAGTTGTAGAATATCCCATAAATGAAGACATAACGTGGTAGTGTCAACTCTTGCCCATGGGGCATAATTTGTAGTTTGAAAGTCTTTGAGTTAAGTCTTGCCTCTAAGGCAAGAGTTGTACAACATCTCATAAATGAAGACATAACGTAGTAGTGTCAACTTTTGCCCCGGGGCATAATTTGTAGTTTGAAAGTCCTTGTGCTAAGCCTTGCCTCTAAGGCAATAGTTGTAGAACATCTCATAAATGAAAACATAACGTGGTAGAGTCAACACTTGCCCGCAGGGCATAATTTGTAGTTTGAAAGTCCTTGAGCTAATTAAGTCTTGCCTCTAAGGCAATTGTTGTAGAACATCTCATAAATGAAAACATAACGTGGTAAAGTCAACTCTTGCCCGTGGGGCATAATTTATAGTTTGAAAGTCCTCGAGCCAAGTCTTGCCTCTAAGGAAATAGTTGTAGAACATCTCATAAATAAAAATATAACGTGATAGAGTTAACTCTTGCCCGTGGGGCATAATTTGTAGTTTGAAAGTCCTTGAGTCAAGTCTTGCCTCTAAGGCAATAGTTGTAGAACATCTCATAAATGAAAACATAATGTGGTTGAGTTAATTCTTGATCGTGGGGCGTAATTTTTTGTTTGAAAGTCCTTGAGTTAAGTCTTGTCTCTAAGGCAATAGTTGTAGAACATCTCATAAATAAAAATATAACGTGGTAGAGTCAACTCTTGCCCATGGGACATAATTTGTTGTTTGAAAGTCCTTGAGCTACGTTTTGCCTCTAAGACAATAGTTGTAGAACATCTCATAAATGAAAACATAACGTGGTAGAGTCAACTCTTGCCCGTGGGGCATAAATTGTTGTTTGAAAGTCCTTGAGCTAAGTCTTGCCTCTAAGATAATAGTTATAGAACATCTCATAAATGAAAACATAATGTGGAAGAGTCAAGTCTTGCCCGTGGAGCATAATTTATAGTTTGAAAGTCTTTGAGTTAAGTCTTGCCTCTAAGGCAATAGTTGTAGAACGTCTCATAAATGAAAATATAACGTGGTAGAGTCAACTCTTGCCCATGGGATATAATTTGTTGTTTGAAAGTTTCTGAGCTAAGTCTTGCCTATAAAGTAAGAGTTATAAAACATCTCATAAATCAAAATACAATGTGGTAGTGTCAACTCTTCCCCATGAAATATAACTTGTTGTTTGAAAGTCATAAGTCATGTCTCTACAATGTAGTAGTGTCAACTCTTGCCCATCAAACGTAGCTTATTGGTCGAAAGTCGTAAGTCTTGCCTTTATAATGTGATAGTGTCAACTCTTGCTCATGAGATGTAATTAACTTGAATGGAGAAAATCGAAGAAAAGAGCAAAAATAATAAAAATTGCAAAAAAAAGAAGAAAATGAAGAAAAATATTAAAAAAATAAAAATCAAAGATAATGTAGAAGTAGAGAGAGAATAGAAAAAAAATAAAGATTAAATAAAAATAAAGGTCGAGAAAAAATTAAAAAGAAAAAATAAAAATCAAATAAAAATAAAAATAAAGTTTTTTTTTGTTTATAAAAGTAGACGTTGAAAAGTGTAAAGAAAAAAATGTAAGGTTGAGAAAAATAAAAAAAGAACAAAAAAAAAGGAAAGAAAAAATAAAAAATAAAAATAATATTAAAAAAAAAAAGTTGAGAAGAAAAAAGAAAAAAAGTAAGGGTTGAGAAAATAAAAAATAAAAAATAAAAATTATAATAAAATTAAAAAGAGAAAAAAATAAAAATTGAAAGATATAAATATGGAGTTGTTATCCATTATAAGGATCATTTATGTAATTTACTCCATTGATTATGGGCAATTTTGTCCAAAAAATATTAGTTAATAGGTAAGTGCTATTTTAAGGAAGTTTTTTTATTTGGGGCTAAAATTTGAAAGTCACCCTAATTTGGGTCTATTTTTTAGATTCACTCGGTCGTAGCCAACTAGTATTATTAGGACAAACACAATCAAGAGTCAACACTAAAGCCCGTCAAAAAGATAAATAATATTTCATTACTTACTAACCTCGAAGGTCTATCGGAAATAACATCTCTACCTCTTCGGAGGTAGCGGTATGGACTGCGTACATCTTACCCTCCCCATATCCCACGTTGTGGGAATACACTGGATTTGTTGTTGTTGTTGTTGTACTTACTAACCTTTTATTCTATTCCTATCGAAAAAAATTAGAAAGTAAAGTACTTTTATTGTGTTAGAGGTGTGTTTGATTGAATTTGAGCTGGTCAAAATAAATTGATTTAATAAATAATTCATTCAAAAGTTACGTGGACTATAATTATGAATTAGGCTAAGGCGGGTCATAACTCAACCCGATCAATTCTTACTAACTTTTAATTGTTCTTTTGGTTATATATCTTTTAGTACGTAATAATGTTATATTTAATTATAATATATCAAATGAAAAATAATTCAATTTTTGTTTTCAAATTTTGTCAATTTGATCTACGTATTAACCTAATACTTATTTTACTATTACTGATATAAAGTGTCTTGGCAGCAGCTGGTCGTTGTCCTGCCACCTTGCTGATCAAGCCACTTTCAAAATATTATAATTTTTTCTCCATTTAAATTTATTTTCTTATTTTTGATCTATTCTATATTTAAAAATTACATAAAAATTACTATAAATTACAATAATTAATGATTTAAGATATTTGAAGGACATAACAAAGTTTATTGACTCTTGAAATTCTATCAGTCACATAAATTGAGACAGAAAAAGTGACATATTATTTAAAAATAACGTAAAAAATATTATAAACATAATAATTGACAACTTAAAATATTATCGACATATAAAAAAATTGATTGATTCTCCATATACTATCAGAAGTAACACATATTGAAGATAGCAGAAAGTACTATAAATCACATTAATTAACAACTAAAAATATGTAAAACTATATATAAAAAATTTGGTTGACAGTCTAAATTCTATCAGTGTCACATAAATTGAGACAGGGAGAGCAGGATATATTATCTAAAAATTATGTAAAAATATTATAATTTGCAATAAGTAACTACTTAAATTATTTAAAGACCATACAAAGCTATAAAAATTCTATAGAGAATTTGATTGACTCTCTAAATTACATCAGAGACACATAAATTCAAACAATGAAGGTACATATATTGTCTAAAAATTATATAAAAAGTATTGTATTCCATTAAAAACTTAAAATATTTAAAGATCATACAAAAATTTAATTGTTTCTTCAAACTTTATTTGTATCGTATAAACTAAAATAAAAAAAATACTAACATATGTTGGATACGAGCCCTTGTGTGTAGTATTTATATATACATCAAATAATTTGAGAGTGAGCAGATGTTGTTGTTTTATCTATTACTTATATATAAGTGTCAATGAAGCTGCTGAAGCAGGCAACTTGTGGGCTACATGTCTGCTTCAGCAACTTCAATCGTGATTTTACTATATTACAACAATAACAACAACATACCCAGTATATTCCCACCTAGTGGGGGCTGGGGAGGGTAGAGTGTACGCAATCCATACCACTACCTTAGGTAAAGTAAAGAGGCTGTTTCCGATAAACCCCCGGCTTAGAATCAATAACAGTATATCAGACACAACATATAAATGCATATAAACTTGTACAATATGCAAAATAAACTAACAATACTAGCCACAAGATAATACTTAAAACTATAAATCTGAAACCATAGACAACACTCAACACCTACGAACAAGAAACTTCAACCACAAATAAAGAACCTGCTGGCACCAACACCCTCTCACCCCCTAACACTCTACCCTAATTCGTCTCCTCTACAACTTCCTATCAAGGGTCATGTCCTCCATAGGTTGTAACTGCTCCATATCACGTCTAATCACCTCTCTTCAATATTTCTTTGGCCTACCTCTCCCCCGCCTAAAATCATCCATAGCCAGTGTCTCACACCTCCGCACTGGCGCATTAGCACCCCTCCTTATAACGTGCCTGAACCAACGCAGCCTCACTTCTCGTATCTTATCTTCCACCGAAACCACTTCCACCTTTTCTCGAATAGTCGCATTTCTCACCCTATCCTTCCTGGTCTGACCACACATCCACCGCAACATCCTCATCTCCGCCACATTTAAATTTTAAACGCGGGATTTCTTAACTGGCCAACACTCTACTCTATACAACATAGTCGATCGAACTGCCACTCTGTAGAACATACCTTTAAGCTTTGGGGGCACCCTCTTATCAAATAAAACTCCCGAAGCAAGCCTCAATTTCAACCACCTAGCCCCAACACGATACGTGGCATCTTCGTCAATCTCACCATTGCCCTGAATCATAGACCCAGATACTTGAAACTCTCTCTCTTTTGGATGGCCTAAAAATCCAGCTTCACAACCAAATCATTCTCCTGCGACACATCACTAAACTTATACTCCAAGTACTCCGTCTTGATCTTGCTCAACCGAAAACCTTTAGACTCGAGGGTCTATCTTCAAATCTCCAACTTATCATTAACTCCTCCCCGAGTCTCGTCAATCAATACCACATCATCTACAAATAGCATACACCAAGGCACCCCTAATTGAATATGTCGCTCAACATATCCATCACCAAGGCAAATAAAAAAGGGCTAAGAGTCGATCCCTGATGCAAACCTATCAAAACTAAAAAGTGCTCCGAATCTCTATCTATCGTCCTCACACGAGTCTTCGCGCCCTCATACATGTCCTGAATTGACCTAATATACGCCACATGCACCCTTCTATCCTCCAAGCACCTCCACAGAATCTCCCTGGGCATTCTGTCATGGGCCTTCTTGAGATCAATAAACACCATATGCAATTTCTTCTTTCTCTCTCGAAATTGCTCCACTAATATCCTCACAAGGTGAATGACCTCAGTAGTCGAGCGACCTGGCATAAAATCGAACTGATTCTCAGAGATAGTCACAACCCTTCTCAGTTTCAATTCTACCACCCGTTCCCAAACCTTCTTAGTATGACTCAACAACTTAATACCTCTATAGTTGTTGCAACTTTAAATGTCTCCCTTGTTTTTGTATAAAGGAATCATCGTACTCCACCTCTATGCTTCAGGCATCTTCGCCGCCCTAAAAATGATGTTAAACAATCTTGTTAACCACTCCAAACCTTCCCCGCCAGTGTGTCATGCCCCAAAATCCCATCGGGCCGGACTGGCACCCGAAGTCGAGAAGGCCCGGGAGAACCCGTTCAAATACCTGTACTTTCACTTACATGTCACCAAAAATTTGGACATCACTTCGTTGCATATAGAAGAATCTAATTACCTGTATCAGCACAACACGCACAAATATATATATATAACACTTGGCCGTCGGGGCCACCACATATACAAATATAACATGACTATATAAACTTCCATGACTTTACCCTTCCTTATGTCTACAAAGCCTCTAGGATATACATGACATAACTAGGGTCGGGACAAACTCCCGCCCACACACGACTCCTGTACAATGACAAAACATAAGGAACCGACTCGGAAAGCTCCGAAGCAAACTGGAGCTCACCAACAATAGCTGTATGACCTGGCTCCTATCTATGTTGTGGGTGAGCTGAAGCACCTGTGCCTGCAGCATGAAATGCAGGTCCCCCGTGAGGGACGTCAGTACGAAATATGTACTGAGTATGTAAAGATGTAAATAATCATATGTGATATGGGGAATCAAGAAAATCAGACGCAAGTGAATAAATCATAATAGAAGTGAACCACACTTCATAAACACTTTTAGGATCATGTACATTATCATTAATCTGAATTGGGTTCTTGAATTCAAACACATTTGTGGAACGGTATACATTTGTTCATTTCATTCTTTACAATTATCATTCGCCATTACCTCCTCCTCCCGAACCTCCAACCACCTAACAATAATCAATACTGTACCGTACTGTGACCATTAGGCTGCCTCCAATACATATCAACTGGGATCGAACCATGCTAGGCTTATGCCCCTGGGATACCACCCATAAACACATAAATAGGGATCGACCCATGCTAGGCTTATGCCCCTGGGATACCACCCACACGTATATCAAGTAACACACATAAGAGATCTTTCCAATAACTTAGTTCAAAAGCTTTTGAGATTATTACCTTAGTGTTCATGCCAATATAGTACCTTTGGAACAATGATACATCAATAGGAATCAAGTAATAGACCTTCTATACAATAACGATGTTATAAAGACTCATTGGTACATCAACAATGTGTTTCAGAATCATCAATATCACAACAATGAAATATGAGCCTTTTGGTATATCAATGAAACATTTTTACACTTTATAGAATGGAAACAACTTCGTTGGTAATGTAGAACAATACATGTTTTTGGACAACCTCGGAATCTTATTTGATGGAACATTGGTGTTTTCATGCCAAAGAACATTGTTAGAGTATGCTTTACATACCTCGTTGTAGATTCGATACCAATTCAACACAAATTCCCGCCTTTACAAATCACTTATCTACAATGAAATGTTTGGCATCTAGTATTAGCAACCCAACACCACAATTCTCTTTCATAATTCCATACAACCAATATTTGCAAAACATTCCAAAAACCAACTTGAACAATAGGTTTATGTGTGTATATATATATATATATATATATATATATATATATATAATCATCATTTCAATACCACATCATCAATATCAAATCCCTTCACAATTCAACATAATCCAACCATGCACAAGAATAATCCAACATCATTTCCCAATCATCTTTCAACAACAATCAAATAACATACTTCTTATGCTCACATGCATATATATATATACATATCCATATAAATAACACCAACATAATTTACATCCTTACCATAAAATGGCCCTTTTGGTTTCGAAGTCCTGTTGGCACAAATAAGGGGTGCTTCTCGAAGCCCTCGAGACGGTGAACACAACTACAGAATCAATTTGGATTTTCTACGGTTGAATTACAAGATAATTGGAGTTGAAATTAGGCTAGGGTTTCTTATTTTCAATAATTTGATGATAATTGATGGATATGAGACTAATTATATGTATATAATGACCAATTTTCGTCCATGAGGTGATGGAAAATGACCATATTGCCCTTAAAAATTTAAGTAAATCCGAATCTGTCCATGGTGGACTGTTTTGACAGGCTAAAGTAAATCGGCCATAACTCTTTGCTCCAATATCGGATTTGGGTGAAATTGGTATCGTTGGATAGATAATTCAAAGGTATTTCATTTCATATAAAGTAGGCCACCCAGTTAGTCCTGTACAAGGAGTTATGATCGTTTGAAGTTGACCCTAAAAAACTATTTTGAGAGGCTGAAGTAAAACGAGTATAACTCCTTACGCAGACGTTGGATTTGGATGAAACCAATTGCATTGGAAAGAAGACTCAAAGATCTTTATTTTGATATGTGGTATCTCTCCTAGTTCATTATATTAAGGGAGTTATGATCGTTCAAAGTCGACCCAAAAAACTGGCAGGCCTCAGTAGTTTGTGTGCAGGAAATTTTCCTGCACATTTACTATTCACCATATCCCGGCCACCGTTTTATAGTTTCCAACGTGCTCGATTATATCCGAAACTTATCCATTTTTGGAAATCTTTATATCGTTGGAAAGCTTATTCAATAACCTTCGTATGGAACCATCGACGGGCAAATTCCGGTATAAATAAAATAAAAAATTAATTCCATATAAATAAGACCAATCACGTACTTGAATACGCCAATACATGTACTTAAATACGGGGTGTTACATCCTTCCCCCCTTTAGGACATTCGTCCTCGAATGTTAGCGTAATTATTCAACCAAAACAAGTTCAAGTCCACCATTAACATTCACATCATCATATAAATACTATGCATATATAAACAAAAACTTACTTGTTAATGTTCTAACTCCGTTTCTTGAACTTCCTCTTCATCTTTGAACAAATGAGGGTACTTAGATTTCATTGCTTCTTCAGCTTCCCATGTAATCTCTTCCCTTTGTTGATTTCTCCAAAGTACTTTCACCGATGCTACTTCTTTATTTCTCATCTTCTTAACTTGACGATCTTATATAGAAATAGGCATCTCCTCATAGGTAAGATCTTCTGTTACTTGCACATCTTCAGTAGAAGTAATAAGGGACGGATCTTCGATGCACTTTTGAAGCATCGATACATGAAATACTGGATGCACTGATGAGAGTTCCTGGGGTAGCTCTAATTCATAAGCAACTTGCCCACATCTTCGAATAATCTTATACGGGCCTATATATCGTGGACTCAACTTTCCTTTCTTGCCAAATCTCATCACCTCTTTCATTGGTGATACCTTCAAAAATACCCAATCGCCTAACAAAAATTCTAGCCCTCTTCTTCTACTATCCGCATATGACTTGTGTCGACTTTGGGCTATTTTCAACCGTTGCTGAATCACCTTGACTTTTTCTATGGCTTGATATACAAGATCCGGTCCGAACATAAGAGTTTCACACGCTTCAAACCATCCTATTGGTGATCTACACTTCCTCCCATATAAAGCTTCATATGGTGCCATTTTGATACTTGAATAATAGCTATTATTGTAGGCAAACTCAATAAGAGGTAAATGATCATCCCAGTTGCCTTTAAAATCTATAACACATGCTCGTTGCATATCTTCAAGTGTTTGAATGGTGCGCTCTTCTTATCCATCCGTCTGAGGGTGAAAAGTTGTACTCAGATTCACTTGTGTTCCCAAACTCCGTTGGAAAAACTTCCAAAAGTTTACGGTAAATTGAGTTCCCCGATCTGATATAATAGAAGTTGGCACTCCATGTAATCGGACTATTTCTTTAACATACAACTTCAAATATTCTTCAACTGTGTAAGTGGTCATAACGGGTAAGAAATGTGCGGATTTAGTAAGCCTATCCACAATTACCCATATAGAATCAAATTTCCGAGCTGTACGAGGCAAACCTGTAACAAAATCCATGTTAATCATGTCCCACTTCCAAATTGGAAGATCTATGCATTGCATATAGCCTCCGGGTTTTTGGTGCTCAACTTTAACTCTTTGACAATTTGGACATTCAACTACAAATTCTGCAATGCTCTTCTTCATGTCATTCCACCAATACATATCTTTCAAATCTTGATACATTTTGGTTGATCCTGGATGAATGGAATACCTTAAAAAATGTGCCTCTGTCATAATCTTCTTTCTTAGCCCGTCTACATCCGGCACACACAATCGATTTTGGCACTGAAGTACTCCTTCTCGCGTAAGCTCAAATGCCTTGGTCGCACCACTCTGAACGTTCTCCTTAAGCTGTAATAAAATAGGATCTGCATATTGCTTCTCTTTCACTTCAGCTACTAATGAAGATTCCGCAGCATTATATACGATAAGCTCTTTATTCGGAGTTTCAAGAAGGCGAACTCCCAAACTAGCTAACTGGTGAAGATCTTTAACCATCCCTTGCCTTTTTATAGGCGTCATCATATCCTTACGACTTAACGCATCAGCTACCACATTTGCTTTCCCTGGATGGTACAAGATATCAACATCGTAGTCCTTTAATAGTTCAAGCCATCTCCGCTGCCTTAAATTTAGATTCTTCTGATTAAAAATATATTGCAAGCTCTTATGGTCAGTAAATATATCAACATGAACCCCATATAAGTAGTGGCGCCATATCTTTAAAGCAAAAATAACTGCTGCCAGCTCAAGATCGTGTGTAGGATAATTTTTCTCATGTGGCCGCAATTGTCTAGAAGCATATGCTATTACCTTACCATGCTGCATCAATACATATCCTAAACCAATTCTGGAAGCATCACAATACACGGTATACCCTTCGGTGCCTTCTAGAAGTACCAACACGGGTGTAGAAATCAATTTGTTCTTTAAATCTTAAAAACTCTTCTCACATGCATCATTCCATTGGAATTTGGATGCTTTATGGGTTAGCTTGGTTAAGGGTGCTGAAATGGAAGAAAAGTCTTTAACAAACCTCCTATAATAACCGGCCAACCCGAGAAAACTACGAATCTCCATCGGCGTTGTGGGCCTTGGCCAGTTCTTCACAGCTTCTATCTTTTGAGCATCAACCTTTATCCCTTCACTAGATACAATATGACCCAAAAATGCCACCGACTTTAACCAAAACTCACATTTAGAGAACTTTGCATAAAGCTTACAATCACGAAGAGTCTGCAATGTCTGTCGTAAGTGATTGGCATGGTCCTCTTCTGATCTAGAATAAACTAGAATATCATCTATAAAAACTATCACAAATACATCCAGGAATGGCTTAAACACCCTATTCATCAAATCCATAAAAGCTGCAGGTGCATTTGTTAGCCTAAATGACATAACTAGAAACTCATAATGACCATACCTTGTTCGGAAAGTTGTTTTGGGTATATCTTTTTCTTTGACCCTCACTTGGTGGTAACCTGACCTCAAATCAATCTTAGAAAAGCACTTGGCGCCCTGTAACTGATCAAATAAATTATCAATTCATGGGAGAGGATATTTATTCTTAATAGTCACCTTATTCAATTGCCGATAATCAATACACATCCTCAGCGAGCCATCCTTTTTGCGCACAAATAACACTGGTGCTCCCCAAGGGGAAATACTAGGCCTAATGAACCCCTTTTCTAGCAAATCTTTCAATTGCTCTTTCAATTCTCGTAATTCTGTTGGGGCCATTCTATACGGAGGAATGGAGATTGGTTGGGTGCCTGGTATTACATCAATACCAAACTCTACTTCTCGTTCAGAAGGCAAACCTGGAAGATCTTCAGGAAATTCATTTACCACCGGAACAACGTGAAGAGTTGGTGGCTCCGCTTCTGTATCCCTTACTCTAACTAAATGATATATGTATCCCTTGGAAATCATTCTTCTTGCCTTAAAATAAGAAATAAATCTACCTCTTGGCGCGCTAATTTCACCTTTCCATTCAAGGACTGAGTCATTTGGAAAATGGAAATATACTTTTTTCGTGCAGCAATCAATTGTGGCATAACAAGACGTCAACCAGTCCATACCCATTATAACATCAAAATCTACCATTTCTAACTCTACAAGATCAGCCATCGTATCACGACCATAAACAGTTACTATGCAGTTTCGATAAACCCTTCTAGCTATAATAGATTCCCCGACCGGTGTGGACACTTCAAATGGCTTAACTAACAGTTCGGGTATTCTTTCGAACTTTCCAGCAACCAATGGTGTAACATAAGATAATGTAGAACCGGGATCAATTAAGGCATATAAATCGAATGAAAATATAGACAACGTACCCGTAACCACATCTGGGGAAGCCTCTAAATTCTGTCGATCTGCTAGAGCATACGTACGATTATGAGCCCTGCTAGAACTCGTGGCTCCTCTATCACCTCTAACACGACCCATTAGCTGTGCACCCCTTCCTGAATAAGGCATCGATGATGATGATGCAACAAATGACCCCGTAGGTCGTGCCATACCCCCTATGTCCCTTCGTGGGCATTCCCTCATCATATGCCCCGACATACCGCACCAAAAGCAAACATTGGTCCCCAGCCGACATGCTCCCAAATGATACCTTCCATATTTATTGCATGGCTCTCGAGGAGGTCTCGATTGGCTCATATTCCCTTGCCTTTGGTAACCCACTGATCGCGAACTATGACCCTCACTTCTTTGCCCAAATTGACTGCCTCTGAACCCCTGATGCTGTGGTGGAGCACTAGCTGCAGAATAAGAAAATAATGGCTTAGGTGGTCTAGCAGAAAATTGAGGTCTAAAACCTCCCTGTGGCGCCATAAACTGCCCTGTAGATCTAGCCCTCTTAGAAGATCCGCTTTCAAATTCCTGTGTTCTTCTTCTTTGCCTCTGATCTTCCATTTTCTGTGCAAATGCTTGGATCCTAGCTATATCCATGTCTTTATTCAGTGCAGCAATAGTACAATCCCTAACCAAATACGGATCCAATCCATTCACATACCGATGAACTCTGTCATCCATAGTAGCTATAACATTAGGAGCATATCTGGACAAGGAATTAAATCGAAGACTATACTCCCTCACACTTGTATGACCCTGTCTAAGATTTAAGAACTGATCCGCACGGGCCTGACGAGTCTCATATGAAAGATAATGATCAATAAATGCCTCTTTGAACTCTTTCCAAGTAGCTGGGGGTGCATCAATGCCCCTTGACCGTTTCCAGTCTTCATACCAATATATAGCATCACCTTTGAATCTATATGCGGCTAACTCCACTGTCTCTCTACAAAGTCCTACGGATCTTCGTTAAGATCGGATCCGGTAAAAGTAGGCGGATCCATCTTAAGAAAATCCTGGGTTCGAAGACTAGCCACCCTATCTATACCACTAGGACCTGCAGTAGGAATAGCTTGCCCTTGAGCTTGCCCAGCAACTATACGAGTCAAAAGTTGCACTGCATTTCTAAGATCTTGATCAACAACATTAATAGGTGGCTCTGGGGATATAGTTCTCCTCCCCCTTATTTCTTCCGGACTGGGGAAAGTTTCTGATGCATGCTCAGCTGGAGCCTCACTTTGATTAGCTGGTATAGTGGGTGACTTACTAGTCCCCTCTCCGGCAGCCACATCTACTTGCTTACCGGTATTCTTGCTTCTGGTAACCGGCATCATTACTATAATAAGAGAAACAAACTGATTCAGTGGTCAACTATGACTTCTAATACAATATAAGCTCTATCGCACGATCTAAGACATGAAGAAAAGAAACAATTCCTAAATGTTCATAGCCTCCTGTTTATAGATGTGGTGCACAACACACCGATAAACAAGACTCTAAGTAGACACGGCTTTGTAGACTCACTAGGACGAACCTCTCTGATACCACTTTTGTCACGCCCCAAAATCCCATCGGGCCGAACTGGCACCCGAAGCCGAGAAAGCCCGGGAGAACCCGTTCAAATACCTGTACTTTCACTTACATGTCACCAAAAATTTGGACAGCACTTCGTTGCATATAGAAGAATCTAATTACCTGTATCAGCACAACACGCATAAATATATATATATAACACTTGGCCGTCGGGGCCACCACATATACAAATATAACATGACTATATAAACTTCCATGACTTTACCCTTCCTTATGTCTACAAAGCCTCTAGGATATACATGACATAACTAGGGTCGGGACAAACCCCCGCCCACACACGACTCCTGTACAATGACAAAACATAAGGAACCGACTCGGAAAGCTCCGAAGCAAACTGGAGCTCACCAACAATAGTTGTATGACCTGGCTCCTATCTATGCTGTGAGTGAGCTGAAGCACCTGTGCCTGCAGTATGAAATGCAGGTCCCCCGTGAGGGACGTCAGTACGAAATATGTACTGAGTATGTAAAGCTGTAAATAATCATATGTGATATGGGGAATCAAGAAAATCAGACGCAAGTGAATAAATCATAATAGAAGTGAACCACACTTCATAAACACTTTTAGGATCATGTACATTATCATTAATCTGAATTGGGTTCTTGAATTCAAACATATTTGTGGAACGGTATACATTCGTTCATTTCATTCTTTACAATTATCATTCGTCATTACCTCCTCCTCCCGAACCTCCAACCACCTAACAATAATCAATACTGTACCGTACTGTGACCATTAGGCTGCCTCCAATACATATCAACTGGGATCGACCCATGCTAGGCTTATGCCCCTGGGATACCACCCATAAACACATAAATAGGGATCGACCCATGCTAGGCTTATGCCCCTGGGATACCACCCACACGTATATCAAGTAACACACATAAGAGATCTTTCCAATAACTTAGTTCAAAAGCTTTTGAGATTATTACCTTAGTGTTCATGCCAATATAGTACCTTTGGAACAATGATACATCAATAGGAATCAAGTAATAGACCTTCTATACAATAACGATGTTATAAAGACTCATTGGTACATCAACAATGTGTTTCAGAATCATCAATATCACAACAATGAAATAGGAGCCTTTTGGTATATCAATGAAACATTTTTACACTTTATAGAATGGAAACAACTTCGTTGGTAATGTAGAACAATACATGTTTTTGGACAACCTCGGAATCTTATTTGATGGAACATTGGTGTTTTCATGCCAAAGAACATTGTTAGAGTATGCTTTACATACCTCGTTGTAGATTCGGATACCAATTCAACACAAATTCCCGCCTTTACAAATCACTTATCTACAATGAAATGTTTGGCATCTAGTATTAGCAACCCAACACCACAATTCTCTTCCATAATTCCATACAACCAATATTTGCAAAACATTCCAAAAACCAACTTGAACAATAGGTTTATGTGTGTGTATATATATATATATATATATATATATAATCATCATTTCAATACCACATCATCAATATCAAATCCCTTCACAATTCAACACAATCCAACCATGCACAAGAATAATCCAACATCATTTCCCAATCATCTTTCAACAACAATCAAATAACATACTTCTTATGCTCACATGCATATATATATATACATACATATCCATATAAATAACACCAACATAATTTACATCCTTACCATAAAATGGCCCTTTTGGTTTCGAAGTCCTGTTGGCACAAATAAGGGGTGCTTCTCGAAGCCCTCAAGACGGTGAACACAACTACGGAATCAATTTGGATTTTCTACGGTTGAATCACAAGATAATTGGAGTTGAAATTAGGCTAGGGTTTCTTATTTTCAATAATTTGATTATAATTGATGGATATGAGACTAATTATATGTATATAATGACCAATTTTCGTCCATGAGGTGATGGAAAATGACCATATTGCCCTTAAAAATTTAAGTAAATCCGAATCTGTCCATGGTGGACTGTTTTGACAGGCTAAAGTAAATCGGCCATAACTCTTTGCTCCAATATCGGATTTGGGTGAAATTGGTATCGTTGGATAGATAATTCAAAGGTATTTCATTTCATATAAAGTAGGCCACCCAGTTCGTCCTGTACAAGGATTTATGATCGTTTGAAGTTGACCCTAAAAAACTATTTTGAGAGGCTGAAGTAAAACGAGTATAACTCCTTACTCAGACGTTGGATTTGGATGAAACCAATTGCATTGGAAAGAAGACTCAAATATCTTTCTTTTGATATGTGGTATCTCTCCCAGTTCATTATATTAAGGGAGTTATGATCGTTCAAAGTCGACCCAAAAACTGGCAGGCCTCAGTAGTTTGTGTGCAGGAAATTTTCCTGCACATTTACTATTCACCATATCCCGGCCACCGTTTTATAGTTTCGAACGTGCTCGATTATATCCGAAACTTATCCGTTTTTGGAAATCTTTATATCGTTGGAAAGCTTATTCAATAACCTTCGTATGGAACCATCGACGGGCAAATTCCGGTATAAATAAAATAAAAAATTAATTCCATATAAATAAGACCAATCACGTACTTGAATACGCCAATACATGTACTTAAATATGGGGTGTTACACAGTGCTCTTCCAAAAATCCACTGGGATTTCGTCTGGCCCCGTCGCCCTGCCCCGAAGCATTCATTATTATAAGTCATTTGCATATTAAAAAATTAATAATATTTAATTAAAAAAATAAAATAGACATTTATGACATATCTGCTTTAGCTGCTTCAATCGTGATTTTATTATATCACCCCTAATTAATTATTATTGACCATTTAAGCATTAAAAAATTGATAATATTTCTTTACAAAAAGGTAAAATAAACAAAAAATGATAAGTTAAATCTTGATATTTTAAAATTAACTTGACGACTCATGATATAATTAATTATTAGAAGTCATTACATAATACAAAATTAATAATATATAATTAAAAAAAAATAAAAAGACATTTATGAAATGCCTGCTTCAGCTGCTTCAATCGTGATTTTATTATTTCACCCATAATTAATTATTATAGATCATCTAAACATTAGAAAATTAATAATATTTCATTAAAAAAATAAAATAGACACAAAATGCTAAGTTAATTCTTGATTTGTAAATTAACTTGCCGACTTATAAGAGGTCCACTTAAATTTTTTTCACAAGTACTTTGGAAAGTAATTTTTATAAGTCATCTAAGTATTAAAAAATTAATAATATTTAATAAAAAAGATAAAATAGACATAAAAATAATTAATTAACTCTTGATGCTTTAAATTAACTTAACATCTTATATGCGACTCATTTAAAAAAAAATTCACAAGTATTTTAATAGCAATTTTTCTATATCATTTCTAATTAATTATTATGAGTCATTTAAAATATGTTTGCTTCTCTACTTCAATCGTGATATTTGCTTGACTCTCAAAATTATATCAGTGTCACTTAAATTGGAATAGAAGAAAAAATATTATAAATCAACAATATTAAAAACTTAAATTATTTAAAATTATTTAATTTTTTACACCACTTCATGCATGAATATATTTCCTAAACACTTAATTAAAAGATCTAAACTCTGCTGAAACAGGCAGCTTGTGGACGACATGTCTGTTTCAGCTACTTCAACCGTGATTTTATTATATTATCCCTAATTGATTATTATAAGTCATTTACATATTAGAAAATAAATAATATTTTATTAAAAAGATAAAATAGATATTTATGACATTCCCGCCCCAGCTTCAACCGTGATTTTACTATAGCATCCCTAGTTTAATTATTATAAGTCATTTACGTATTAAAAAAATTAATAATACTTAATTAAAAAAAGTAGAATAGACATTTCTCACATGTCTGCTTCAACTCATTCAATCGTGATTTTATTATACCACCCATAATTAATTATTATAGATCATCTAAACATTAGAAAATTGATAATATTTCATAAAAAAAGGTAAAATAGACACAAAATTATAAGTTAACTCTTGATATTTTAATTTAACTTGACGACTTATATGGGGTCCACTTAAATTTTTTTCACGGGTACTTTTTATAGTAATTTAACAAGGATAAAATAGCTAAAAAACATTATAAACTAAAAATAATTGGATGAATTACTTTGTAATAGTAATATCTGTGTCAAAAAGAAAATATGAAAGTAGTACCTACTGAGATCCAAATGATTAGATTCAAACAGAACATTAAATACATAGTTACGAGCTAAAATCCGAATGATCAAAATATCAATTTTATTAGGTACAACTAAATGAAGCATAAAATACATAAACATGGAAATTAAATTTTAAAATTTTAACTACTTTTTCGTTTCGTTGGTCGACGTGTTTGCCAACCACTACTTGCTCCTTGATTTTACTATATCACCGCTAATTAGTTATTATATGCCATTTATGTATTAGAAAAATAATAATATTTAATTAAAAAAAGTTAAATAGACAATTATGACATGTCTGCTTCAACTGCTTCGATCGTAATTTTATCATATCACCTCTAATTAATTAGTATAATTGATCTAAGTATTAAAAAATAATTATATTTAGTAAAAAATCTAAAATAGGCATAAAATGATAAATCAACTCTTAATGTTTTAAATTAATTTGACATATTATATGAGCCACACTTAAATTATTTTCACAATTTTTTTTATATCAATTTTCCTATATCACTTCTAATTAGCTATTATGAGTCATTTAAGACATGTCTGTTTCGCTACTTCAGTCGTGATATTTGTTTGACTCTCAAAATTATATCAATGTCACTTAAATTGAAATTAAAGAAAAAATATTATAAATTAGAATAATTTAAAACTTAAAATTATTTTAAACTATTTTATTTTTATGCCACTTTGCACATAAATATATTTCCTTAACACTTAATGAAAGACTTAAACTTTAGATAGTAAAATTACCTAAATAATATAAATTGCGATTAAATTTCTAAATACACTCATTTCTATTATATAGAAGCAGTAGTTTCGACATGCTTGCTTCAACAGGCTGCTTGCTTTGTGATTTTACTATATCACCTATAATTAATTATTATAAGTTATTTATATATTAAAAAATTAATAATATTTAATTAAAAAAATAAAATAGACATTTATGATATGTCTACTTCAATCGTAGTTTTACTATATCACCTCTAATTAATTATTATAAGTCATTTATATATTGTTGATTAATACTATTCAATCCATATTTTTACTATATCATCCCAAATTAATTACTATATAAGTCATTTATGTATTAAAAATTAATAATATTTACTTAAAAAAATATTTATGACATGTCTGTTTCAGCTGCTTCAATCGTGATTTTACTATATCACCCTTAATTAATTCTTATAGTCATTTATGTATTAAAAAATTAATAATATTTAATTAAAAAGGGTAAAATAGACTTTTATGACATGTCTGATTTAGTTGCTTCACAATAGTTTTACTAAATATCAACCCTAATTAATTATTATAAGTCATTTAAGTGTTAAAAAATTAGTAATATTTAATAAATAAGGTAAAATAGATATAAAAATGATAAACTAACTCTTGATGTTTTAAATTAACTTGACGTCTTATATATGGTCCACTTAAATTTTTTTCACGAGTATTTTTTATAGTAATTTTGCTATGTCACTTCTAATTAGTTGTTGTAAGTCATTTAAGACATTTATACTTCACTTCTTCAATCATGATTTTATTATATCATCCTTAATTAATTATTATGGTCATCTAAGCATTGTGTCACTTAAATTGGAATAGAAAAATATTATAAATCACAATAATTAAAAATTTAAATTATTTAAAAAATATAATTGGCTATCGACGACACAAAACTCTGGACAAGGAGAGTAACAAATATTATTCAAAAATTACATAAAAAGTATTATAAATTACAATAGTTAACAACTTAAAATATCTAAAAATAATTTAATTTGTTATATATTTCAAAAAAATACGTAAAATTACTATAAATCGCAATAGTTAACAACTTAAAAAAAATTTAGAGATATAAAATATTTGGTTGACTCTCGAAATTATATTAGTGTCACTTAAATTGGAATAGAAGAAAAGTATTATAAATCACAAAAATTATAAACTTAAATTATTTTAAAAATATAATTGACTATCAATGCCACAAAATTTTGGACAAGAAAAGTAATATATATTATTTGAATATTACATAAAAATATTATAAATTACAATAGTTAACAGATTAAATTATCTAAATACATATTAAAATATAATTGATTATCTAAATTCTATTCGCGTCATATAAATTGAGACAAAAAATAACATATATTGAACCCATGCACGATACCGGATGAATCTTAGAATGTATATACAATTTTTTAAAAAAAAAATTATTTAAATATACCAAGATTGAAAAGGCAAGATATAATACAACACATGAAGTAGCGTATAAGAAATAACGTTAGCATAAATAATATCAGTATTACTAATACAGGCATTATTAATGCAAACATTACTAATAAATTCTATTCAAAATTGTTTTTATACACTTTAACAAACGACTCCTACGTTTAAATGGAAGGAACGTATACAAAAGTAGAGTTCGATAAAACATTTACATAAGTATGTTTTATCGTATTCTCAAAGTCAAATAACTTAAATTAATATGATAGATGGTAACTTATAGTTTTTTTTTTTAAAACACTTAAACTTTAAACAACAACAAACCCAGTGTATTCCCACAAAGTGAGGTCTGAGGAGGATAAAATGTACGCAGTCCATACCGCTACCTCCGAAGAAGTAGAGATGTTGTTTCTCATAGACCCCCGGAAACTTTAAATTTAAAATATTAATTTAATTTAACTTCAATGAACAAGTTGACAAACAAACGAGAAAGAGCAATGAAAACAAATGATGTTTATGTTGGCTTAGTAAGGAAATACAATGCAATTTTGGGTTATTAATTGCATTCTACATGTGATGTAATATGCAATGACTACATAACTCTTTATCATTTTCAACAATTATTCTCTATTTTATACAACAGGCGTCAAGTCTTATGTATCAATTTTAATCCCATAGTTTATACTTAATGTACCAAATCTCAGTCATGTGATTAAAGATCTAAATTTCAAAATGCATCGAATTTTGTTATTTATATGAATAAGTTATACATAATTATCTTGTGAGATAATTTGGATTCTTGAAAAATACTATCAAATAGTTAATATGTTTTGTGTATTCATGTTTTATAATTCATAATTGAAATTGACATCAATCTAACTTATCGTACATAATTAAAATATCTTAATGTTAGATCCGTGCTGACACGGGTCATGCTCCTCTAGTATTATATATAAATATATTAATACTTAATTGTGACAATTTATTTTACTATTTCATAATAATTTAAATTTTTTAATTTTATCATATTGGACCAGTGCTCATCACGGGCCTATCGCCACTAGTACTCATTATAAAAGCTAAAAATTACACAAATACACAACTTATGTTTTCAATATTATAAAAAATCTCAACTCTCTAAATATATTACAAAAATCTCAACATATACACAAAATGCTATGTATATGTCGGCTATATTATGTATATTAATAGGGAGAAAGAGTAAAGTAATTAAAAAAATGGGAGAGAGTTTAATTACTTCCAAAAGGGTTGATATTTATGTTATTTATACTTATAAGAGGCCACTAGTTCTTACTATAAATAGGCGTCAGTGGCAGGCAGCTGGCATTCGACATGCCTGCTTTCAGCTGTCTGCTTGCTTCGTGATTTTACTATATCATTCCTAAGTAATTATTAAATGACATTTACTTATTAAAAAAAAAAATATATTTAATAAAAAAATAAAATAGACATTTATAAAGTAAAATAAACATTTATGATATGGTTGTTTCAGCCGTTTCAATTATAATTTTACTGTATCACCTATAATTAACTATTATGAGTCATTTAAGTATTTAAAAATTGATAATATTTATTTTATAAAAGGTGAAATAAACATAAAATGATAAATTAATTCTTGATGTTTTAAATTAATTTGATATCTTATGTGAGGCCACTTAAAAAAATTTCACAAGTATTTTTTATAGCAATTTTGTTATATCACTTTTAATTAGTTATTATGAGTTATTCAAGACATTCTAAATTCGCTATTTCAATCGTGATATTTGGTTTACTTTCGAAATTATATCAATGTCGTTTAAATTGAAATAGTTAAAAATATTATAAATTACAATAATTAAAAACTTAAATTACTTTAAAAGTCTAAATCCACTATCATAACCATAAAAGTTTAAACAAGAAAAATATTATAAATTGCAATAGCAAACAATTTAAAATAGTAAATTACAACGGCGAAAAAGTATTATAGATTAGCGATGTCATATTAATTAGGATAAAGGGATATTACTTGAAAATTACGTTGAAAGTTGTATAAATTTAAATTACAATAATTAAAAACTTAAATTACTTTGAAAGTCTAAATTCACTACTAATACCACGAAAGTTTAAACAAGAATAGTATTATAAATTACAATAGTAAATAACTTAAAATAGTAAATTACAACGTCGAAAAAGTATTATAGATTACAATAGTTATCTATGTCATATTAATTAGAATAAAGGAATATTACTTTAAAATTACATTGAAAATTATATAAATCATAATATAATTAACAATTTAAAATATCTAAAACTATATATAAAAAATCTAATTGACTTTCACAAATATTGATCAATGTCATATAAATTTAAATAAAAAAATAATATATAATATCTGAAAAATAGCACATTCAATAACAATAACTAGTACTCATTATAAGAGAGCATGGTACATAATGTTTTCGAATTGTGAGATTGAAAATATTTGAAATATGTGGACGATATTACATTTGGTTGGCTGTGGGCAGACGTTGTGTGACAATTGACAAAGTTGGGGGCTGAATCTATGTAAAGAGGAAACGTGGATGTATAATTTTAGTGTGGTTCTGCAACCATGTGCCTTCCCTTTGCTTTCGAACCTCTCTTCCCAGTTCCCACCCACACAACACAGCGCTAAAAAACTTTATGCTCAAATACATATTGTCCCTTAAACTTGTGAATTTTTTTTGGAAAAATTACAGTTTATAGGTAAAAATCTTTTATAATTACATGATATGAGTAATGTTTTAAATAATTATAATTTATAAGTAATTGTTAATTAAAATTTAGTTTTATGTACGCTCATTTATACAAATATAATTTGTAATGTATATAACTAAGGCAAATAAGATTTTCTCTCTCATAATTAATATTTTATTCTCTACTTTAGCCGATTGGAGAGATATGCGGCAAAGGTTACTCCTTCAATCTTATTGAATGTTATAGGCGGCAGAAGGTATTCAATCCAAGTTCTAACTTTTTACTCAAATTGTTTTTACTGAAGATTGTGAAAATTTCAGACTCGTTTTCATTGAAATATCAAAAAATATATCTCTTCCTATTACTTCTCCCAATTTTTCTATAATTTTGTATTTTCAACTACACGTTAGTTGTATTTTGTCCATTGAAGATTACCTTGAAACTTTTTTCGTTCCTAAAAACTCGCAGAGATTTGATTTGAAGATTTTGATGGTAAATTTTATATATTTACGGATATATAGATTTGTTCTTCTTTACCTTTTTAAGTTAATTGGTCAAGTGTATAAGGACAAAGCCACTTTAAAGTCGGTGATGACCCAATATGCAATCCGAAACAGATTTCAATTCAATACAAAAAAATCAAATGGGAATGGGTAAGTTGCTGTATTTTATGATTATATATGTTTTTGTATTTGTATATTTTTTTAGTATTTGTATATCTGTATGTAGTTGTAGTTGATTATTTGTTTTTTAGTTGTATTTGTATATCTGTATATAATTTTATTTGTATATATTTTAAAATTGTATCTGTATAACTGTATGTAGCTGTATTTGATTATTTATTTTTTAGTTGTTTATGTACACCTGATGTAATTATAGTTGTGTATATGTTTTGTAATTGTATCTTTATATCTGTATGTAGTTGTATTTGATTATTTGTTTTTTAGTTGCATATGTATATCTGTATGTAATTGTATGTGTATATATGTTTATTAATTGTATTTGTATATCTGTATGTAGTTGTATTTGATTATTTGTTTTTTAATTTTATATGTATATATGTATGTAGTTGTATCTGTATATATGATTTTTAATTGTATTTGTATATCAATATGTAGTTATATTTGTATATATGTTTTTTAATTGATTTTTTATATCTGTATGTAGTTCTATTTGTATATCTGTTTCATCTATATCTGCTTTTTTTTGTTTATGTATAGCGTTGGATTTCAAAAAAATCGTATTTCAAGAATTCATAATAAAAATTTGAATTTGGAACATACCTGGTAAAAATGGTTGTTGAATTATTCCTCTTCCTTCTCTCTAATCTTTTCAAAATAATTTTTTTTTAGATTTAATACATGCCTTAAATTACATATAATGAGCTATAATGCTCAGTAATGGAAGAGTAATTAGTGGGAAGTTGGAGTAATTTAAGGGGATTTACTGCTTTCAAATTTTCTTTTTTATCTCTTGTTTAGTTAAGTTATTTTCTACTGATTTGTATAATTCTGTTATATATACAAATAACTATTACCTACTTTTGCCTATAATTTGTAATTATTGAAACTTTCACTAGGAAGTTAGTTATAGGATTTATACTTTGCCTATTTGCGAATTTTTGCCTTTTTTTTTACTTATATATTGTAATTTAATCTTATTTTAATTGGATACTCTATTATATGCAATTTCATTTTTATCGACCCAACAAGCTAAGAATTAATACAGTTAATTATCTGACGTACTTACATATTAAAAATAATATTACACTAAAATAATAATGCGATTTCATATATGTGATATTTTATTTTTCGTTTGGTTGGGAAATAATTATTCCGGGATAACTAATTTCGGGATTAATTATCCTGGGATTACCGAATAACTTATCCCACCATGCATATGGGAGTTATCCCATCACTATGGTGTAAATGGTGGGATAAATTATCCCGATATTGATTAATCCCTCCAACCAAACATGGGATAAAATGATCCTTCATTTTATCCCGAGATTACTTAACCTTTATACCTCACACTAAACGACCCCTTAGTGTAACATATATGACTTCTTAAAATTGCTCCCTAAACAACGTGTATGATTCGCCATACATACACTAACAGTTACAATCAAATATTGTATCCGCCTAATTTTCAATTAAGATGAAGTAATATTTTTCATATGAATACATATATTCTGCTACATTTGAAAGAATAGTGCTCTGAAATTTTAAAATATAACAAAATCTCACTATCTTTTTAATTAATAAAAATAACTTCTGATAGCACTATTATTGGAATTGATAGTTAGTTAAATGTTAATTATGTAGTTTGTTACTTACTTAGTTAACTGTTTGTTAATTAGTCTGTTAGCTGTGAGTTGTGCCAGTTGTGAGTTAGTTATGCCAGCTGGCACTTGGTAGTGGTAGCTGCAGCTAAGACTGGCAACGGACCGGTACCGGTACCGGTACCGCTGGATTGGTTTGATCGGAACCGGAACTTTCTTATCGATTTGTGTCGTCGGAACCAATGTTACTGGGATCGGAATACCAGAATTCCCCCCCTATTCGCATTGGTCCGTTGGCTGTCGGTGTGGAATCGGATCGGACCGGAGCGACACCGAAACCGTTATCAGAAGAGACCCCGGCCAGCTAACTTAACGTACTGGTACTGTTTTTTTTTTTTAATTTTAATTTAAATTATATATATATTAACTTAATGGCCTTAACTTAGCTTATATAATTTATATAAGTTTTATATATATATATATCAATTTATATAGTTTATTAACATTTTTTTAATAAGTTTAAGATTTAATATATCTTAAAAACTTTAAAATTTTAACTTAAAAAATATATCTTAAATTTAAGTTAATAAATATAACTTGTTTTAATATATCTTAAACTTAAAAATATATTCTTAAGTTTAAGTTAATATAATATTTTTAATAAGTTTAAGAAGTTAAATTAATAAATTATATTTATATAATTTTAAGTTGTAAAGTTAAAAATTTTCCTAACTTTATAAAGTTTTGTAATTTTTTTTTTCATAATTGCAACAAACAAAAGACAAATTTTAAAATAAAATTAGGCGAATAGCCGTTATATTTATTCAAATTTCATACGTTGTACATTTATTACAAAGATATTAAAAGAAAATCTAATCTACGCAGCCACCTTCTAAGAAGGGTTCTGTTTGAATTAGATCTCTATTGTAGAATCTTATTAATATCTAAATTGTCTATAATATTCTTGGCGTAACTTTTCTATTCCTTCGGCGGATAAATCTTTCGAAATTGGTCCTTTTCCTTGTTCCGCCATTGCTTCCATTCCATCATCACTATTTTCCTAAAAAATTTCATCTATTTCGTCTTCAACATGGGACGGTAATTTGGGAAGCCCAAAATTTCTTCGTTCGGCATTGATCCAATTTCTAAATAATACCGAAATCTCCAAACTATCCCTTGCTAATGAATATCGATGATCTCCTATTATAAATCTTCCTGCACTAAAAGCTTGCTCCGAAGAAACTGAAGAAGCTTGAGTTGATAACAAATCTCGAACCATCCTTGAAAGTTTTGGAAATTGTCTGATACGGGTTTTCCATCATGATAAAAGTTATCATTTTCCAGTTTCATCTCTAATACTTTTCCGATCCTGCGAAAGATACGAATCAAAATCATTACTCCTACAACATTGAAGACCAAGTTCTTCGCCCATCTTGTTAGCTAAATCATCATATCTACGTCTAGAAGTAGGAGGTTCGATGGCCCAATATTTTGTTCCAAAACTTGATACAAGTTATATAAACTCCTAGCTTTAGGTACTATACTAGCACAACAAGTGTCAACTGATGGCTTTTCATGAGGTCCAATTTCTAAATTGTTGTATAATTTTTTAACCAACATCACTGTACCATGTTCTTTATAAAATGGGTTGAATAAATTAGTTATCAAAAAAAATTGTGGAATAGAAAAATAATATTTTTTAAATTTATCAAACATAGATTCAATTGCCTCTTTGTAAGGGCATAATTTTTTATATTCAGCAAGTACTTTAGAAATAACAGTAATAGTTATTAAAACAGAAGAAATAGTTGGAGTATATTGAGCAGATACTGAGTTCGTAGCTTGATGAAAAGTTTTCAAAAATTTACAAAGTTCTTCTACTTCAGTCTAATCATCTTCATCTAGCATTAAATTAACATCCTCATTATAAGCATTAAAAACTAATTGTATAGGTTTACGATATATAAAAGCAACTTCAAGCATTTGAAACAAAGAATTTCATCTAGTAGAAATTTCTTTTGGAACTTTTCTATATGGGAGGTCACATTATTTACATTTATATTTATAATCAACCATAACATCCTTTTTTTTATTTTTAAAAATATAACTACAAGCAATTCGAACTTTACAACAACCATTTCCAAACAAATAACACCATCATGTACTATTAAATTTAAAATATGTGCAGTACATCTATCATGAAAATGATCTTCATCCATAGGACATAATCTAGTTTTTAACTCGTCAATAACTTTCAAATTATCAGAAGCATTATCTAATGTGCATGCCATAGGTTTACCAAGAAATCTAAAATATTTCATGCTCTCCGTTATTGTACTAGCTATATACATACCGGTTTTAGACTCGTCAACATATTTATAACCAATAATTTTTTTTTGCATGTTTCAATCGTTGTCAATCCAATGATCCATGAGAGTAAAATAATCATTACCGACAACACTACGACCCATATCAGAAGTAACAGATACTCTACCATCAAATTTATCAAATAAGCAACGAAGAAAACGACATTGTTCAACTTGAAATTTAAAAATATCATTTTTAATTGTATTTCGTGAAAAACCTTTAAAAGAGGGATTATATACTCATTGAATATAATGAATAAAATCAGGATGCGAAGAAAAACTAAAAGACAAACCCATAACAACAACCATTTTCGCTAGTTCTTCTCTATCTACATCTTCACTATATGTCGATGATGAACTTGGGCCAGCCGAGTTAAACATGTCTAAACACGTTTGAACCATATTACCTCCTACAGATTCATGCACAAATAGTATACCATCTTTTTTTTGCCTTAGCCTCCTTTTTAGACGAATAAATTCTTTATTACATTTCATCAAATGCGAAGTTAGCAACCCTGTTCCGCCATTTTTTCCACCGGTTAAATGTTTAAAAATACTCTTGCATTTATTGCAAGTAGCAATTTTTTTACCCTATCATGCTGCATAAATTTCCAAACTAAAGACCTTTTAGTATGTTCGGTACTTTTGACCCTAGTAAATTTTGGTAAAGGGGAAAGTTCTTCACCGTATTTCGATAATTCCGTAATCGGACTAGTAGGGGTAGGGGTATCACCTAACTCTTGTTCTTCTATATCATCTTCTTCCGGTAAGTCTTCAAAAAAATTATCATAACGCCTACTTAGGATCTCATGATCTAATTCCATACCGATACCAACGTCGAAACCATTAAGCTGTGATAAAGAAGTTTCATTAAGTCTAGGTGGTAATGAACTAGTACTAGTAGTAGCCTTACTTTTTTTATCTCTACAAAAAACCTTACCAAAGATTGTTTTTTTACCACTACTATTTTTTCCGAAATCCATAATTAAAATTAAAATATTAAAACAAGCAATATAAATATTATAAATTAAAAAATTAATGTAAGTAAACAAATGTAGATACTAAAAAATAAAAATATAGATATTAACGTAAATAAAAAGATTAAAGTTGAAACGAATATACCGAACGTCTGTGTAAAAGCAGACATATACCAAATGCCGAAATTGAAAGATGATAATTGAAGCTTGTAATATATTAAAAAAATCTTCAACTCCAATTAATATAATAATTATAAATATTTGGAGAGAATGTGAGAATATTAAGAGAGAGTATGAGAATTAAGAATATTTGTGTGAAAAAAGAATTGAAATGAAGGATACTTAAAGTAAAAAATTTAAGGGGTGGTGTGGGAGGGAGGGTGGTGTGTGGCAACGGCTAAATTGGGAGGGGGTGTGGCAACAGCTAAATTTACAACGGCCAAAAAGCCGTTGCCAGATATACCGGCCAATTTAAAAAAGAAAAAAAGGACAGAAAATTAATGCGTCAACGGACTGGAACCTACAACCGATACCGGAACCGATCAATAGGTAGAAAATACTGGAATTTTTTGAGGGTTTGCACCGGTACCATATTCTGGACCATTAGGTACCAGTATACCGGCACCAAACGGTACCGGAACCGAATCGGAAACGGAGTTGACGAACCGATACGGAATTTTTCGATTTCATTAACCATACTAAATTTGGTAGTTCAATACAGAATGAAATTTTCCAAACATAAATCTTCTCTCTAGTTTTTTCTATATGGTATTAGAGCCGTGAGTCTGAACTTTATGGATTCACATTTTTTTATCCTGGAAGCTTATGCCGCCATTGACGAAGGTTGAGAAAAATGGCGGTTAACTCTGAAGTAGGAGATACAGCTGGCACTTCGACTGATACTCATAAAGAAATCAAGAACAATCGCAATCATCTATTGTACCTTCACCCATCGGACACTCCAGGTAGTGTTCTGACTTTGGCGCAGCTCATAGGAACTGAGAAATACTCGCTGTGGAGTAGATCTATGATGATCAATCTCCGTGTAAAAAATAAATTAGGATTTGTTCTTGGAACATGTCGCAAAAGTGATTATCAACTGGAATTGGAAGAGCAATGGGAAAAGTGCAATGCATTTGTGCTTGCATGGATCATGAACACTATATCCAAGGAGTTATTGAGTGGTATAGTGTATGCTTCAGATGCAACTGTTGTATGGGCAGATTTGAAGGAACACTTTGACAAAGTAGATGGATCTAGAAGTTACCAACTTCACCGGGAAATCTGTACTCTTTATCAAGGTAATTTGACAGTCTCAGCTTACTTTACCAAATTGCGACTCTTATGGGATGAATTTGATGCATTAGTGTCTCCACCTTCATGTCATTGTGACAAATCCAAGGTGTATGTGGATCATTTATAATTTTTGAAGCTATTTGTTTTTCTGATGGGATTAAATGAGGTGTATAGTCATGCACGTAGTCAAATCTTAATGACGAATCCTCTTCCAAGTGTTAATAAGGCTTATGCTATGTTGACATCTGATGAAAGACAACGCATGACTGCTGGAATTAGGATTAATGGGGATATCCCTGAATCTATGTCGTTGTATGTTATGAAAAGTGGATATAGCTCTGCAGGAGGTAGTCCTGACTTATATGATGGTGAGGGCAAAGGTGTTTGTAACCCTACAGGACATGTTTCACATGAGTTTATGGCCATGTATAGTAGCACAGGTGGTTATCGCAATAATAGTGGTTATAACAACCACATAACTGGAGGTAATGGTACTCCCAGATAGAAGAAGAATTGGAAATTGATCTATGACTATTGCAAGATGCATGGCCACACTAGAGATGTTTGTTATAGACTTGTAGGTTACCCAGCTGATTGAAAATTTAAGAAAAAACCTGGACCAGATTCAGGAACAATGAATACAGGCAGGGGAATGGAAAATCATGCTTATGCTGACAATAGTGATGCTTTCAGTCCTGTGCATATCAATGCTAGACAGACAGGGCACATCATTGGACTAACTGGTGGTTCCCTACACTCTGATGAATCCCAGCAAATGCAAAAAGACACACAGTCTCAGATGCTGGGCACTCAACCTACATTTACTCCCAGCCAATATCAGAAGATATTGCAGATAATTGATAAAGAAGATTCAGTTGATAATGCCATGATCAACATAGCAGCAGGTAATCATGTTATTGTTTTATCAAAAGAGAATTTAGAAAATGTCCTTATCACTGAAACATTGAGTCCCAATCATGTTAATGATAAGCAAAGGGAATGGATAGTTGATCCAGGAGCAACTTGTCCCATGACATCTAGTATCAATACTTTGAATGAGGTGTCTAGTTGTAATAAAGGTATAGGAAGGAAGATACATTTGCCGAATGGTTAGACCACATCTATTTCTCCTATTGATTGTTGCATACTATCAGGAGATAATATTCTGAACAATGTTCTAGTAGTACCAGACTTCAAATTTGATTTACTATTAGTTTCCAATATAACTTAACAACTGAAGTGTTCTGTGAACTTTTTCCCTGAGTTCTTTATTTTCCAGAACCTCTTCACTGGAAGAGTAAAGGGGATTGGTAAGGATAAGGGAGATCTCTACTACTTTCCCAAACACATCTCAGAAAGTTTTGCAAATGAGGATAAAGGCTTGATGGTGCATGATGCTGTTGATTTGCAAGGAATAAAGTGGCATAATAGATTTGGTCACCCCTCACTAAAGGTGTTGAAGAAATTATCACTGATTAAAGGAGTCAAGGATGCAGATGTTTGTACTAAATATCCAGTTTGTCCTCTTGCTAAACAAACTAGACTTTTATTTCCTTCTAGCATGTCTAGAGCTACCAGTGTTTTTGATTTGATCCATTTAGATGTACAGGGACCTTATAGAATTGCTACTCATGCTGGTTGTAGATTCTTCTTGACAATTGCTGATGACAAGTCTAGAATGACTTGGTTGCTCTTGATGAGGTTTAAAAGTGATGTGTTTCTTCTCTAAAAATCCTTCTTACTTTAGTTCTGACTCAGTTCAACAAATCTGTTAAAAGAGTAAGGTCAGACAATGGAAATGAGTTCTTCAATAAAGAATGTAAAACACTATTTGCAGATTTAGGTATTATTCATGAAAGTAGTTGTCCACATACTCCACAACAAAATGGAGTAGTGGAAAGAAAACATTGACATATTCTAGAGGTGGCTAGAGCAATCAGGTTTCAAGGATGTATTATAATCAGATTTTGGGGTGAGTGTGTTTTAGCAAATGTTTACTTAATCAATAGATTGCCTACTGATGTATTACAGGGTCAATTACCTTATGCTGTATTTCATGGTCGTCAACCTAACCTTGATCACATCAGAACAATTGGATGTTTATGATATGCTTCCAACCTTATGAAAATTGAAAAGTTTTCACTAAGAGCTGAGGCATGTGTCTTGTTAGGATACTCAGCCACTCATAAGGGATATCTGTTATATGATCTTGCTCACAAAAAATTCTCGATAAATAAAGATGACATATTTAAGGAGGATGTGTTTCTTTTTGCTGGGAAGAAAGTATCTCATACTTCATTATTTCCCCATATTCCTGGATCTTGGTGTGACACTGATAAGTGTGCAGAGGATTCAGTTACTGATACTTCAGAGCAACATGATATATCTGAGTTCAATCATCTACAAAAGCATGAACATGTGGATGATCCTGTTCAAGAGCTTGTTGATGCCCCTGGACATCCATTACCATTGATCTATAAAGAGGTCCATCAAAAGATACTGCCACCTGTAGTTCATGATGTATTCCCAATTGAGAGAACTTCTAGACACTCCACAAGGTCTTCTATTCTTCCTGTGTGGATGAAAGATTATGTGACTAATGTTATTGATCCAGAGCATCCCTTCTCCATGTCCAATTACATTACATATGATGCATTATCGCGCAAGTATCAAGCTTATCTCAGCAACATTTCTGGTGAGGTTGAACCTAGAAATTATGAGGAGGCAGTTAAGGATCCAATATGGGTGGCAGCTATGCAACAAGAAATCAAAGCATTGAAGGAGAATAACACTTGGATGATAGTTCAGTTGGCTGAGAAGAAGCATCCAATAGGATGTAAATAGGTTTTAAAATCAAATACAAAGCAGATGGACAGATAGATAGATTCAAAACAAGATTAGTAGCAAAAGGTTACAGTCAGACAGAGGGAGTTGACTATCAAAAAATATTTGCTCCGGTGGTTAAAATGGTAACAGTACGAACTATCATTGCTTTGGCCGTGGTTGGGAATTGGCACATCTATCAAATGGATGTTTTCAATGCTCTTCTACGGGGTGATTTGTCTGAAGAAGTATATATGGAGTTACCACAAGGTTTCACCAGGAAAGCACCAAGTCTGTAAGCTTGTCAAGTCCCTGTGTGGACTCAAACAAGCTTCCAGACAATGGAATGACAAGCTGACAGAAGCTCTTAGTCACTAAGGTTATGTCCAAAGTCATTTGGGACTATTCTTTGTTTACCAAGAAAAATAGCAAAGGGATGGTTATTGTGTTAGTATACGTGGATGGTTTTTTAATCACAGGAAGTGACCCTGACCTTATTCAAGATACCAAGCATGTGTTACATAAACATTTCAAGATGAAAGATTTGGGGATGTTAAGATACTTCTTGGCATAGAGTTCTGCAAATCCAACACTGGTATAGTCATGAACCAGAGAAAATATGCATTGGAGTTGATTTCTGAAGCAGGTTTAGCAGGTGCAAAGCCTGCCCTTACACCATTAGAATGCAATGTCAAGTTGACATCTGCAGCTTATGACACTTCTGCTAATGACATGTTGTTTCCTGATATTGGAAGGTATCAAAGGATGGTTGGCAAGTTGTTATACTTAACTAATACAAGGCCTGACATAGCTTATGCTGTTCAGACCTTGAGTCAATGCATGCAGCAACCTAAATACTCTCACTAGAATGCAGCTTTAAAAGTAATCATATACATCAAACTTAATCCAGGACTTGGTTTGCTCATGAGTTCCAATAAACAATTGTCTCTTTGGCTACTGTGATGCAGACTGGGCTGCTTGTCCAAGTACCAGAAGGTGAGTCACTGGTTATTTGTTGAAGTTTGGTGATTCCTTGATTTCTTGATAATCCAAGAAACAGAACACTGTTTCTAGGAGCTCTGCGGAGGCTGAGTACAGGAGTTTAGCAACCTTAACAGCTGAAGTTGTTTGGATCACTGGTTTGTTCAAAGAACTGGGATAATTAGATTTCCATACACCCATTCTTATTCACTGTGATAGCAAAGTTGCTATTCAAATTGCTGCCAATCCATTTTTTCATGAGCGCACTAATCATATTGAAATTGATTGTCATTTTATTCATGAAAGGGTGCAACAGGGACTGATCAAGACTACTTACATCAACACCAAAGATCAATTGGCAGATCTGCTAACTAAAGCTCTTGGTCGCACACAACATGATCTTTTGTTGTCCAAACTTGGTGTTCTGAATCTCTTCAGTACATCCAGCTTGAGGGGGTATTGGAATTGATAGTTAGTTAGTTAACTGTTTGTTAATTAGTCTGTTAGCTGTGAGTTGTGCTAGCTGTGAGTTAGTTGTGCCAGCTGGCACTTGGTAGTGGTAGCTGCAGCTAAGAAGCAACATGTATATAACCACACTCAATTTGGTAGTTCAATACAGAATGAAGTTTTCCAAACACAAATCTTCTCTCTAGTTTTTTCTTTAAGTAGTGACGAAATTTTCTCAATAAAGTAGGAGTAATTGAATTTGTCGAAGTCAGAAAAGATGGAATGAAAGAGATAAAAAGGAGAAGAAGTGAAAATAAAAGGGCAGACAAAGCAGTTGGTGAATAAGCCAACAGTCCACGCAATACCCACCTTGAGGTTTGAATCAGGAAACTCAGTTCATGTTTTCATGCGATAAGAAGAGATATTTTATAGGTTCCAGGTATCTTATCCGACTACTCGATCCATCTTATTTATGAGATAGTAATTTTATTATTTTAATGAGATAAAATAATTTAAAATTAACTAATATCTCACATTAAACATGAATAAAAATATTAAGTTAATCTCAAATTTTATCTCAAAATTATTTTCATTATGTCAGATGCCAAACAACCTATGCAATTAATGTCCCTCTTTCTTCCTTTTTGCCATCAGAATGAACTAATTAAGGGGGGGCTAGGGTGGGTGGAGTAGGGGTCCAAAAATATGGATAAACCATCAGAGAGACAATGACTTGGTGTTGTTCTCTTTGCAGACAAAATGAAAACATCCAAGACTTGTAAAGTTTTACTTCCAACTCAACACCAAACTCATCATCTTTTAAGTTGTAGTACTACTTGACTTTTGGACCACTGTTAGTGTGTCTCACATCAATACGTTTGAGGAATTACATGTTTTGTTACCTCCTTATACATGCTATCAGTGGTGGATCTACATAGAGTCCAGGGGTTCATCCGAACCTTTTTCGTTGAAAAATTATACTATTTTTACATGATAATTTTTTTTTTATATATAAATAGTAGAGGTTAAACCCCTTCGACTAGTCCGTATATGTACTACTGAACCCCCTCACTGAAAATTCTGGATCCGTCCCTGCATGGTATATAGGCCATTTTTTACATGAACCAACTATAGTTTTAAGGTTGAGCTAGACTTAATTAATCTTTATTTTCTTACAAAATATAACTTACAAGAGCAAGACTAAATTGATCATGTTTATTTTTTCGTCTTTTTTTTAAACCATGTTCAAATTTATCTAGTACTAAGCGAAATTGCTTAACTTGATCATCCATTATAATTTGGCAAAGATTCATTCATATCCTTGGTGTCAGCAAATTATCTTATATCTATCTTCGCTGTTAATGTAATATAAAATGAATGAACTTTAAAGAAATTTAAGAGTATTGAATAAACTATATACTGGACAATTTAACTCAGCTTTTCTAGAATGAATTACGCGATTGAATGCTAGCTAGATGTATTTATACACCTCTTGACATTGTTATCTCATTAGTACCTCTACAATTGCAATATAATAGACATTAAGACTTTATAAGTTATATTCTATATACAAAGACAGAAACAAGCGCTATTTAATTAAGGGTGACAAAAAAATGTTGAAATTTAAAAAGAATGACTCAAGTTTTAAATATTAAGGGTAGGTGACAAATTTATAATTAGAGTTTAATAGTAATTGACTTTGTTTTGAATAAGTCCTCAAGTTTTATTTCTTACACTTTAACCCAAATTTTAACTAAAATCCCCAAGTTTTATTTCTTACACTTTAATCCAAATTTTAACTAAAACCCTAATTTCTAAAAGTGGATCTCATCTTTTCCTCCTTTCTCTCTCAACAATTTCTCCCGTGTTTTTCTTCTTCTTCATTCTTTTTCTTCTTCTTGAGAGGAAAAAAGTTCTCAATTTTGGACTAAATTTTGTTTGTGCAGCATTGAGAATTACTTAAGAGGTGATTTTTGATCATTTTGAGTTCGAACTTTATATTGTTGATCTTGCCATTGCAACATATGTTGCAGCAGCTACTGCAGTAGGTGCTGAAACAGATGCAACAACTACTGAAAAATATGTAGCAGTTGTTGAGTAATTTATCCAGCAAATGCTTCATCAACTGCAACAACTACTAAAAAATATATAACAATTGTTGAATATTTATTCAGCAAATACTTCATTCATCATAGCAACTGCTGCATATCTTTTCAGCAGCTGCTGAATTTATTGCAGTAGTTGTTGCAATATATTCAGTAATTGATGAAATAGAATATTGTAGTTGCTGAATAATGTATAGCAATTTTTGTATCTGTTGTTGCAACTAATGAAGCAGTTGCTGAATAAATTAGAACAATTGTGATACTTTGGTGTAATTTTTTTCTTTTCTATCGTGATTAATTTATTTTGTTCTAAATAATAATATTTTCAGGTACCTTCAAGATCATTAGTGATGGACAAAATAGCATTAGGGATTGATTGTCACGGTGAATGGATTGAGTCAAACAATCATTACATTTGGCGTTGGAAAAATAAAGAAATGGTTGAGACGATAGCGATGATTGTGCATCGAGATGTCGCATATGATGATTTTGAGAATAAAATCATTACTTATTGTGAACTAAATTGTGAGTTGAAAGATATTGCCATCACTTATATGCACAGTTGTGGTAAAAAATAAAAGACTGCTCCTTTTAGAACAAAAGATCAACGTAGTTTGAGTACTTATTTGGAAGATGAATCCAGACCCATTTTGAGGGTATACATGGTTGACAGATTAGCGGAGAATCATAATTTATCTCAAAATCAACAAATGTTAGATAATAAATGTGGTTGGATGGATATGGATGTTCCAGATAAAGAGATTGCAGACCAACAGATTACTTCAATCGAAGTTGATAGTAATACACTAACAACTACATAATTAACTCAGTCTAGTCATGCTCGAGAAGATGAAACGAGATTTTATAATGGTATGTCATTTAAGAATAAACAAGAATTAGATATTGCGCTGAAAATTACTTGTATGAATAACGATTTTAGAATCAAGAAGGTGATTAACTCCAATTTTGTGTAGTGCTACAAATGTGTACATCCTGAGTGCAAGTGGTGGTTGAGAGCTGTGAAGCTAAAAATTTGTAATAGGTTTTATAGTAGAAAGTATGAAAAGTTGTACAAATGTTATTCATTACATCTTACAAGTCATAATCCTCATGCCATAACAAAAGTTATTAGAGCATACTTCCATGATAGGTATTCTGAGGGTAAAGGTCTATCTACAAAAGATTTAAAGAACTCCATCTGTATTGAATTGGGCTGTAAGGTAAGTTATTGAAAGGTTTGGAAGGGTAGCGAGATTGCAAAGTCTTTGGTAAGAGGAACATATGAGCATGGTTACTGTAACGCCCCAAATTTGGTGCTCATGACCCTGAAGGACCACAAGCTAACCCATGACTGATATTTGTACCTATATACTGCATAATATACTGTATGATTGTGAAAACATGAACTGAAAAACCATAAGGTTCAAGACTGTAACATAATTGATAAAGATATGACATCTGAATGGGGTATGAAATACCCAAAACAAAACTGAAATAACATGATAGTCTGAACATGATAGTCTGAAAAGCCTCTAACTGACTAACTTTCTGAATGAGGAGTTGATGGGACATATCCCCAACTAACTCCAACTAATAAATTACTTAATGAGATAATAAATAAATGATCATGTCCTCGAGAGATGAGGACTCACTGCTAACTCTGACTGCTGAGACTGGAATGCTACTGATGCTCTGGAGCTCGTGCTTCTGAACCTATAGTATAAGACACCATAGCACAAATGCGTCAGTACTTTGAATGTACTGGTATGCATGAAAGGTAGGCTGAATGCATGGGGTTCATATGCATGAACAATACTGGCTAACTGACTAATATGAATGTGAGAATACATGCATGAAGACGTAGTAACTATATCTGAGACCGTGATAACATGAATTTACTGATAACTAACATGACTAATAACTAAATTCTGATGACTGGTATAACTGATGACATGAGTGACTGTATCTGACAGTCCTGAATCTGATGGAACTAGATGAGTTCTGTACTATATCTGAGTTGACTATATCTGACAGTCCTAAATTCGGTAAAACTATATGAGTTTTATTACTGAGACTGAATGACTATATCTGGCAGTCCTGATTCTGTAAATAAAACTGTAGGAAGTAGTTATCTAACCGACATGCCCCTAATGCGCCATTATGCCTGAGTTGGAGTCCAATCTGTAACCCCAATTAGAAGGGTGTCAATACCGCGCCACTGGTAAGGACAAGCTGTGAGTGACCCTCATCTGACAGTGTCCTCAAAAGAGAATGGTGGGCCCCTCATCTGACAGTTCTTATCTACCTCATCAACCCTCATCTGATAGTATTGATGTCTCAACCTATGCTGGCTACATAGTTCTGTAACGCAAGGATGACTTCTAAGAATCACACCCTCATCTGACAGTGTGTGTTCCCATCTTTGGGTTCACTCGGTGCTAATTTCTACTCCCATCTAAATAGACACTGAACATGGATTACTGAACTAAACTGGACTGAATTACTGAGTTTCGTTGACTGACGAAATAGTACTGAGATTACTGTATTACTGAGTTTTCCTGAGGCACATGACTGACTGAGTTCTATGGATCATGGCTTGACTGAGGATATCGTGAAAACATGACACTAAAGCTAGGGATACAATAATATTTTTTCGGGTACAAGTACCCTAGGACTCGATGGAGGAAAATTGACAAGGCATGACATTCTTAAATACATGACTAACATCAACAATATATAATCCTTTGACTAAGATATTTCATCAAACACTTGACATACATAACTTGTACATGAATGGAGATTTCACATTATCATGCTAGTGTGGTATTTTTCCTTCACATAGGCATTTAATCAAACATGTACGGAGCATGCTTTGGTTATACAATCATCAACACATGTAATAATAAAGGATACATCAATCAACTTGTAAATTGAAGAGGGTTTATCATGATTATTATGCAAATCATCACATACTAAGGTCAATCATTGGAATATGTAGTTTAAAACATGAATCAAAACCACACAACATCGTAAACATGAATTTCAATTCAATTTGAATCATGAACATTCACAAATACCCAAATCTTAGAATTTGAAAAGAGATTCTTGAGCTTTATGGGTGAGAGAGACCCATGAATCAACACATGACATACCTTAGTTCTTAATTTATCAAAAATTGACGGAGAGACTTTCTTGAAATTGAATCCCCAATTGAAACCCTAACTTGTTCTTGAGAGAAATTGAGAGAAACTAGTATATTTTGGGTTCTAAATAGCTAAATCTCGTGTTAAAGGGCTTAAATAGGGGGGGGGAGTTGAAAATTCCTCATGGAATAAACATCATTCAATTTAGAAGCTAACACTTGACATTCTTGGAACAAAAACATTTAGTTAGGAAACTTCGGGGTATTATAATATCTCCCTCTTGGAAATATTCATCCTCGAATGAGACTGTCTGAGAGAGGAGAAACGATAAGCTGAAGTACACACTGAACATGAACGATGAAACACGACTGACATAACTGATATTTCAGAGATTCATACTGAGCATGCATATCTGATGCATGATTTCATGACTGTGCTGATACATGAATGTATGATTGAGAGTACTCATAAGCTGATCACACATATTTGATGTGTGAATACATGACGAAACTGATTACATGAATGAGATTTTTAATAACTGAGTCTTTTCACAAGGAGAATGCATGTCTGATGCATGAATACACGACTAATTTGATGCATAAAAATATAATTGAATATGGAGTGACACTTAGTACCCAGTTTAAAAATGGAATCCTGAGCATAAGGCTGATATCAAGTTGTAACTGAAATCTGGACATGAAAACTGAAAAGCTTAAGGAAAACTGTTACCTTGAGCTAGATCTGAGTTAGCGAAGAAGAGGTGAGGATACTTGGTACTCATGTTTGCTTCTGCTTTCCAAGTATCTCCCTCAACGGACTGATTCCACCAAAGAACTTTGACTAAAGGGACTTCTTTGTTCCTCAGTCTATGAGTCTGATAGTCTAGAATTTTGACTGGAATCTCTTCATAAGAGAGGCTGTTCTAAAAATCTATGCTCTGAATAGGGACTACAACCGTTGGTTCACCTATGCACTTCTTGAGCATAGATACATGGAAGACTGGATGAACTGAGTCTAGATCTGAAAGCAATTTGAGCTCATAAGCTACCTTGCCAAAGCGACTGAGAATTTTGAAGGGACCGACATATCGGGGATTGAGCTTTCCCTTCTTGCCAAAACTCTTCACTCCCTTCATGGGAGAGATCTTTAGATAAATATAGTCACCAATCTCGAACTCGAGATCCTTTCTACGCACATCTGCATAAGACTTCTGTCAGCTCTGAGCAGCCCGAAGTCTTTCTCTGATCAACTGGACTTTCTCTAAGGCATCGAATACTAAGTCAAGCCCTATAACTGAGGCCTCACTAACTTTGAACCAATTGATTGGAGATCTGCACCTCCTACCATAGGGAGCTTCGAATAGAGCTATTCGAATACTGGAAAGATAGCTATTGCTGTATGCAAACTCAATCAAAGGTAAGTGGTCATACCAATTACCCTTGAAATCAATTGCACACGCCCTTAGCATATCTTCTAGGGTCTGAATGGTCCTTTTTGCTTGACCATCTGTTTGAGGATAAAAGGTTGTACTGAGATGAATTTGGGTGCCAAGACCCTTTTGGAATGCTTTCCAGAAATGAGAGGTGAACTGGGTACCTCTGTCTGAGATAATAGATAACGGAACACCATGCAATCTGACCAACTCTCTGATGTAGAGTTTGGCGTAATCCTCGGCTGAATAAGAGGTATGAACTGGGAGGAAATGAGTTGACTTGGTCATCCTGTCTACAACGAACCAAATTGAATCATGCTGACGATGAGTTCGAGGCAAACCCGTCACGAAGTCCATGTTCACTTCTTCCCACTTCTAAGTAGGAATAATGAACTTCTGCATAGGTCCACTAGGTTTTTGATGCTCTATCTTAACCTGCTGACATGTAGAGAACTTAGCCACAAACTCTGCAATATCCTTCTTCATCCTACTCTACCAATAGATCTCCTACAAGTCGTAGTACATCTTTGTGGTCCTGGATTAATAGAGTAGCGCTTACCATGCACTTCTGCAAGAATTCGCTGCCTTAAGTCATCTACAGCTGGAACACACAGATGACCCTGACAACGCAGAACACCATCTCCTCCTTGGGAGAAAACCTCCACTTTCTGATCTTTAACTGATTTTTTCAACTTGACTAAACTGGGATCTCTATCTTGCTTTTCTTTCACCTCGGAAACTAGATATGATTCTGAACTACTCTGAACTCATATATCACCCTCCTCTGTATCGACTAAGCGAACACTTAGTCTAGCAAGCTGATGGACTTCTTGAGCTAACTTCTTCTTACTGTCCTCAACATGAGCAACACTACCCATAGACAGTCTACTGAGAGCGTCAACCACTACATTGGCCTTGCTCGTATGATAAAGGATACTCATGTCATAATTTTTCAAAAGCTCTAACCACCTTCTTTGACAAAGATTGAGATGTTTCTGAGAAAAAAACATACTGAATGCTCTTATGATCTGTGGACACATCTACATGAACTCTATATAGATAATGCCTCCAAATCTTTAAGGCAAGTACTACGGCTGCTAACTCAAGATTATGAGTAGGATAATTCTTCTCACTGGGTTTAAGATGTCTGGAGGTGTAGCCTATGACCTTACCATGCTGCATGAGAACACAACCCAAACCTACTCTGGATGCACCACAATACACTATGAAACCATCTGAACCATCTGGAAGAGCTACGACTAGAGCTGTGGTGAGTCGAGTCTTCAACTCCTGAAAACTCTTTTCGCAAGGATCTGACCACTGAAAGTTAACTTTCTTCTAAGTTAATACGGACATAGGGGATACAATAGAAGAAAATTCCTCAACAAACCGCCTATAATAGCCAGCCAAACCCAAGAAACTCCTGATATCTGATGGAGAGACAAGTCTGGGCCAGTTTCTTATTGCTTCAGTCTTTTGAGGATCTACTTTAATGCCATCACCTGAAACGATATGGCCAAGAAATGTTGCTGACCTCAGCCAAAATTCGCACTTACTGAATTTGGCGAATAACTGATGATCTCTGAGAGTCTGAAGTATGATTCTGAGATGGTCTGTATGATCACGCTCACTGTGGGAATAGACCAGAATATCATCTATAAAGACTGTGACGAACATTGAACACATGGTTCATCAAGTACATGAAAGATGTTAGGCATTGGTAAGACCAAAGGACATGACTAAGAATTCAAAGTGACCATACCGAGTACGGAAGGCTATTTTTGAGATATCACATTCTCTGACTCTGAGATGATGATAAAAGGATCTGAGGTCTATCTTAGAGAAATAACTGGCACCCTGAAGTTGGTCAAACAAGTTATCGATTCTGGAAAGTGGATACTTATTCTTGATCATGAATTTATTGAGTTAATGATAGTCTATGTACATTCTGAGAGAACCATCTTTGTTTTGCACGAATAAGACTGGTACACCCCATGGGAACACACTGGGTCTGATGAATCCCTTCTCTAAGAGATCCTTCAACTGTTCTTTCAGTTCTCTGAGTTCTGCTGGTGCTATTTTGTATGACAGAATAGATATAGGCTGAGTATCTGGAAGAAGATCGATGCCGAAGTCTATTTCCCTTTCAGGAGGATTCCTGGAAGATCTTCGGGAAAGATATCTGAATATTCATTCATGACTGGGACTGAATCAAGACTAGGAGTTTCAGAACTAGTGTTCTTAACTCTAAAAAGATGATAGACACATCCTTTAGATATCATTTTCCATGCCCGAAGGTAGGAAACAAGCTAACCTCTGAAAGCGGATACACTACTCTTCTACTCTTGGACGGGTTCATTCGGAAACTGAAACTGGACTATTTTGTTTCTGCAGTCGATTGTGGCATAGCAAGAATGAAGCCAATCCATGACGAGAATGACATCAAAATCAGTCATCTCTAATTCGACTAAATCTGCTGAAGTGACTTTCTGAAATATCATAACCGGGCAGTTCCTGTATACCCGTCGAGCTATGATGGTTTTACCCACTGGGGTAGAGACTGAGAAGGGATCTTCTAGAATTTCTGGACTGACTCTGAAATCAACTGCTATATTAGGAGTAACAAAAGACAAAGAAGCTCCTGGATCTAGCAAATCGTAAACATGCACATGAAAGATCTGTAACGTACCTATAACCACATTAAGAGAATTTTCCTGATCTTGCCAGGATTGGAGAGCATAGAGTCTGTTTCGGAGTTGTCCACTAGTAGCACTAGAAGTGGCACCCTGCTGAGTTGGGCGACCGGACTGAGCCGAGGAATGGTTTTACTGACCCTGATAACCTGACTGAGGACAATATCTTACTCTATGTCCTGCCTTGCCATATCCAAAATAGATATCACTACCAGCTCTGCAAACACCCTTGTGGTTTTTACCATAAGTTTGACAAAGGGGATTAGTTCGGGCATTGCTAACAATACCCTGAGACTTAGAGCCTGGCGCCCTATCTTTATTACCATCCCTGAACATAGGAGCTGGGACACTAGTTGACGAAGGAGCTGGAACTGACGGCTTAGGATGAAACTGAGAACGGGTTCCTCCTTCTGATTTAGGCTGAGCAAAGTTGAAACTACCTGTCTTTTCTCTCTTATTATGATTCTCCCTCATCTAAATCTTTTGATCTTCTATCTTCTGAGCATGAGTCATAATCCTGGCTAAAGTCATGTCACTATTCAACATCACAGACCTACACTCGTTGACCACACTATCATTCACCCCAGAAACAAACTTACTCATCTTGGCCCTACTGTCTGCAACCACATGAGGGGCATATCTGGCCTATTGAGTAAACTTAAGAGAATACCCCTTCACCGTCATGTTGCCCTGCCTGAGGTTAATGAATTCTAACACCTTGGCTTCTCTCAGCTCTAAGGGAAAGAACCTTTCTAAAAATGCAGTGACAAACTTCTCCCACTCTATAGGCGCTGCATCAACTAACCTTTCTGACTTCCACTATTTGTACCAAGTGTGAGAAACATCCTTCAACTAATATACAACTAGCTCTGTATTCTAAATAGCTGAGACCCCCAAAATGTCTGTAACCTTCTGAACCTGATCAATGAATTCCTAAGGGTTCTCATCTGACTTAGACCAAAGAAAGGATGGAGGATTCATTCGAGTGAAGTCCCGAATCCTAGCTACAACTGAATTGGCCATTGGGTTGGCTAGAACAATGGTTGGTCGTTCATTCTGAGCAGCAACTGACTGAGTAAGAATAGTGAATGCATTCTGAACTCTGCATGAGAAACATATTTGCCCAAAGGTTCTTCGAGCTGAGGAGCTGACTGATTCCCATTTCTTCTTTTAGGAGACATGTTCTGTAGAAGAAATGAGAAACGGATTAGAGTGAGAGATTGACTTAAGATTATGCTCACTGGTACGACATGAATACTAAAAGAAGGAAAACTATTCCTAAAACATCTTATAGCCTCCTGCACATAAATGTGACACGCAACACATCCATGAACAAAACTCTACTAGATGTGGATTTCAGACTTCCTAGGACTCTATTGAACCTTAGTCTCTGATACCAAGTTTGTAACACTCCGGATCTGGTACCCGAAATGCTACACGGTACTCATAACCCCGAAGGACCACAAGCTAACCCATGACTGATATCTCTACCTATATACTGCATAATATACTGTATGATTGCAGAAACATGAACTGAAAGGCCATAAGGTTTAAGATTGTAACATAACTGATAATGATATAACATCTGAATGGGTTATAAAATACCTAAAATAAAACTGAAACAACATGATAGTCTGAACATGATAGTCTGGAAAGCCTCTAACTGACTGAACTTTTTGAATGAGGAGTTGATGGGACATGTCCCCAAATAACTCCAACTAATAAATTACTTAATAAGATAATAAATAAATGATCATGTTCTCTAGAGATGAGGATTCACTGCTAATTCTGACTACTGAGACTGGAATGCTACTGATGCTCTGGAGCTCGTGCTTCTGAACCTATGGTATAAGACACCATAGTGCAAATACATAAGTACTTTGAATGCACTGGTATGCATGGACGGTAGGCTGAATGCATTGGGTTCATATACTTGAACAATACTGGATAACTGATTAATATGAATGTGAGAATGCATGCATGAATATGTAGTAACTATATCTGAGATCGTGATAACATGAATTTACTGATAACTAACATGGATGATAACTGAATTCTGATGACTGATATAACTGATGACATGAGTGACTGTATCTGACAGTCCTAAATATGACGGAACTAGTTGAGTTTTGTACTATATCTGAGTTGACTGTATCTGACAGTCTTGAATTCTGTAGAACTATCTGAGTTATATTACTGAGACTGAATGACTGTATCTGACAGTCCTGATTCTGTAACTAAAACTGTGAGAAGTAGTTATCTAACCGACATGCCCCTAATGTGCCATTATGGCTGAGTTGGAGTCCAATCTATAACCCCAATTAGAAGGGTGTCAATACTGCACCACTAGTAAGGACAAGCTGTGAGTGACCCTCATCTGACAGTGTCCCCAAAAGAAAATGGTGGGGCCCTCATCTGACAGTGCTTATCCACCTCATCAACCCTCATCTGACAGTGTTGATGTCTCTACCTATGCTGGCTACATAGTTCTTGAATGTAAGGATGACTTCTAAGAATTACACCCTCATCTGACAGTGTGTGTTCCCATCTTTGGGTTCACTCAGTGCTAATTTCTACTCCCATCTGAATAGATACTGAACATAGATTACTGAACTGAACTGGACTAAATTACTGAGTTTTGTTGACTGGCGGATTAGTTCTGAGATTACTGTATTACTGAGTTTTCCTAAGTCACATGACTGACTGAGTTCTATGGATCATGACTTGACTGAGGATATCATGAAAACATGACACTAAAGCTAGGCACACAACTATATTTTTTCGGGTGCAAGTACCCCCAGGACTTGATGGAAGGAAACTGACAAGGTATGACATTCTTGAATACATGACTAATATCAACAATATATAATCCATTTACTAAGACATTTCATCAAACACTTGACATACATAACTTGTACATGAATGGAGATTTCACATTATCATGCTAGTATGACATTTTCCCTTCACATAGGCATTTAATCAAACATGTGGGGAGTATGCTTTGGTTATACAATCATCAACACATGTTATAATCAAAGATACATCAATCAACTTGTAAATTGAAGGGGTTTATTATAATTATTATGCAAATCATCACATACTAGGGTCAATCATTGGAATATGCAGTTTAAAACATGAATCAAAACCACACAACATCATGAACATGAATTTCAATTCAATTTGAATCATGAACATTCACAAATACCCAAATCTTGGATTTTGAAAAGAGATTCTTGAGATTCATGGGTGAGAGAGACCCATGAATCAACACATGACATCCCTTAGTTTTTGATTTAGCAAAGACTGACGGAGAGAATTTCTTGAAATTAAATCCCCAATTGAAATCCTAGCTTGTTCTTGAGAGAAACTAGTATATTTTGGGTTACAAATAGCTGAATCTCGTGTTAAAGGGCTTAAATAGGGGTGGAAAATTGACCCTTTTAACCCTGGACGCGTCTTTTAATTTCAGTGAAATTTTTCTGAATTGGACCCCTGGAACGACGCGGCTCTATCGCGCCGTGTCACTTGTATTTGACAACTGGGAAATTGAGGGATGACGCGACGTGGAGTCATTGCGTTGCCACTTCATTTGCGACCTGGAAGTTTGGCACGATGTGCCACTATCGTGCACCCTTACTGGAATTTGACAATTGCCATTTTCTCCTGTGGCGTGGTGCGCCACTGACTAATATGACGCTGTTTTACGATGGGAACTTGAAATAGTCATAACTTCTTACCCGATTTTCGGATTTAGACAAATTTTATCTCGAGAAAATCTTATCGAATTTCTCATATGACAAAAAGTGTAAATCTTGAAAATTCCTCATGGAATAAACATCATTCAATTTAGAAGCTAACACTTGACAGTCTTGGGACAAAAAAAATTAGTTAGAAAACTTTGGGGAATTACAGATACGGAGTGATTGATGCATACAGTCATATACTTAGGACATCAAATTCAGGAAGTAAGACGGCATTGAAAGTTGATGAAAATGGTAGTTTCAAGTACTTTTTTGTGGCATATGGAGCTTGGATTCTTGGTTTTGCGCAAATGAAAAAAGTCATAGTTGTTGATGGGATTTTTTTGAAGAGCAGGTATGGTGGTGTGTTGTTGTCTGCTGTTGCCCAAGATACAGATAATCATATTTTTCCTGTGGCATTTTGTGTAGTAGACTCTGAATGTCATGCTTCCTACAAATATTTTTTTGAAAAAATGAGCAGCTTTGAACTTGATACCCCTGAATTGTGCATATTTTCTGACAGACATCCAAGTATTGGAAAGATGGTTTTAGTTGTGTTCCCTTCAACTTATTATGGTTGTTGCATGAGGCACCTTGGAGAGAATATTTGAAAATATTTTCATAATGAAAGCGTTGTCCATCACTTTTTTAAGGCAACAAAAGCATACAATGTAGATGTGTTTAGTGATCACTTCAATCAAATAATAGATATGGTTCCAGAAGCCGCCACACATCTTGAACGTGTTGGATTTCACCAATGGAGTAGGGCATTCTTTCTAGGAAATAGGTATAGTTTATCAGTTTATTATTATTTATAGTTGGTACAATTGCTGTAATTTTTTACCGTGGCTGCTGGAGTTTTTGTACACCAATTGTTGCATATATTTCAACAACTTTTGAAATAAGTACAACTGATGAAAAAAATGTAGCAATTTTTATAAATAACTGCACATGCTGATTAATGTATTGATACGTTTAGTAGTATATTTCACCAGTTATTGAATCCTTCAGTAGTTTCTATACTTATTTCAGCAACTGCTGTATTTGTTTCCAGAATAAAAAAATTATTGAAATAAATATAGCAACTGCTTGAAATATACAGTTATAAAAATAAATTTTGAGACTTACATTTACAAGTACAATATTATGACAAAAAATATTGCTGAGTCGATTAATGAAGTGCTTTTGGACGAAAGAGAATTTTCTATCACTGCTTTATTTGATGCGATAAACAAGCGATTTGCTGCGATATATCGTGAGAGGCATACGATATTTCTTAATACAGGAACCAAATTTGTTCCTTCGATGGAGACAATCATTGCAGAAAATATTAGGTTGGGAAATGAGCTATTAGTCCATCAAATTGCCAACTATAGGTATATTGTCACCGGTCATGAAGCTGTTGCAACAGTTGATTTTCAAAGCAAATCTTGCAACTGTAGAGTCTTTGATGTTGATAAAATACCTTGTCCACATGCTATGGCAGCACTCCGCTGTCAATATGGTGAAGACTATGGGAGAAAAATTTATGAGTACTCCTCTTTGTATTATACGGTAGATGCATACATTATGGCATATGTGGAGGAAATTAAACCTGTTCCATCCGAAGATTCTTGGCAAGTTCCAATTGAGATTTTAGAGAGAAAAATATCTCCTTCATTTGTTGAGCCAGGCAAGGTTGGAAGAAGGCGATTAAAAAGGCTAAAAGGAGTCGGAGAATCATTTTCAACCAAGAAAAATAAATGTTCCATATGCAAAAGGGTTGGGCACAAAAAGACTACATACTCCGAGCGAAATATTTCATAGAAACACATTTGATCTTATTATTTTTGTTATTAGTGAACAAGTTTGATCTTATTGTTGTTCTTGTTATTCAGTTTTCAAAAAAATGTATGTTATACTGTCTAGGAGATACAGCAGATTATAACAATTTTTATGAAATGTTCAGCAACCAATATACTTGCTGCAACATAATTCAACAATTGCTTTGAAACGTTCAACAACTTACTTGCAGCATAATTCAAAAACTGTTGTGGGACGTTCAACAACTAACTTACTTGTTGTAGCATGATGCAATAATTATTGTGCAATGTTCAACAACTAACGTACTTGTTGTAGCATAATACAATAATTGTTGTGCAATGTTTAGCAACAAACGTACTTGTTGTATCACATTTAAGCAATTGTTGTGTAACATTCAACAACTAACGTACTTGTTGTACTATGTTTTAGCAATTGTTATGAAATTCGTAGTAACTAACTTACTTGTTGTAGAAAATTCAATTATAATCACAATCAAATATCAATTTTACTCTTAAAATGGTCTAATATCACACTATTTATCATTAAATATGATTGATCCAATCAGTTAGCGTTCATTTAACTTAGTTTTAATTTATTACATTTACAATCGTTTAATTAATCATCTCATGTATCTCAAAATACTATGTCATTGCATTTGATAACAATAAAATTTAAATTACACTCTTCAATTCGACTAGTATCACTCTATTTATCATTAAATGTGATTGATGAATCAACTAGCGATAAATTTTAACTCAATTTTTGTTGATTACATTTGCAATCGTTTAATTGAACGTCTAGTATATCTAAAATTACTATCTCATTACTTTTGATAACTATAAAATTTAAATTACATTCTTTAATTAGACTAATATCACTCTATTTATCATTAAATCATTAATAAATATGATTGATCCAATCAACTAGCGGTCATTTAACTCAGTTTTTAGTTGATTACATTTGCAATCGTTTAATTGATCGTCTAGTGTATCTCAAATTACTATCTCAATGCATTTGATAGCTATAAAATCTAAATTACACTCTTAAATTACACTAATATCACTCCATTTATCATTAAAATGGTCATTTAATTACATATTTGTTGTAGCATAATGCAACAATTATTGTGAAACGTTCAACAACTAACTTACTTGTTGTATTATAATGCAACAATTGCTGTGAAATGTTCAACAACTAACGTACTTGTTGTAGCATAATGAAGCAATTGTTGTGCAATGTTCAACAACTAAATTACTTGTTGTAGCACATTTAAGCAATTATTGTGGAATATTCAACAACTAACATACTTGTTGTACCATGTTTCAGTAATTTTTATGAAATTCCTAGCAATTAACTAACTTGAGGTAGCAAATTCAATTAAGATCACAATTAAATCTGTAAATTACTCTCTTAGATTAGACTAATTTCACTCTATTTATATTAAATATGATTGATGCAATCAACTAGCGATCATTTAACTCAATTTTTATTAATTACATTTTCAATCGTTTAATTGATCGTCTAGTGTATCTCAAATTACTATCTCATTGCATTTGATAACTATAAAATCTAAATTACACTCTTAAATTACACTAGTTTCACTCCATTTATCATTATCAATAAATATGATTGATGCAACCAACTAGCGGTCATTTAACCCAGTTTTTGCTGATTATATTTGCAATCATTTAATTGAACGTCTAGTATATCTCAAATTACTATCTCATTACTTTTGATAACTATAAAATCTAAATTACACTAATTTCACTCCATTTATCATTAAATCATCAATAAATATGATTGATGCAATCAACTAGCAGTCATTTAACTAAGTTTTTGTTGATTATATTTGCAATCATTTAATTGAACGTCTAGTATATCTCAAATTACTATCTCATTACTTTTGATAACTATAAAATCTAAATTACACTCTTAAATTACACTAATTTCACTCTATTTATCATTAAATAGGATTTATTCAATTACTTAACGGTCATTTAACTCAGTTTTGATTGTTATAATGCAACAATTATTGTGAAACGTTCAGCAACTAACGTACTTGTTGTAGCACATTTAAGCAATTGTTGTGAAACATTCAACAACTAACGTACTTTTAGTACCATGTTTCAACAATTGTTATGAAATTTCTAGCAACTAACATACTCCTTGTAGCATTATTCAGCAACTGCTATAAATCGTTCAGCAACTAACATACTTGTTGTAGCAAATTTAAGCAATTGTTATGAAATTTTCAGTACCTAACTCCTTTGCTGTAGCATAATACAACAATTGCTATGAAACTGTCGGCAATAATCGTACTTGTTGTAGCAACTAACGTACTTTTTTTAGCAACTAACGTACTTGCTATGAAAAATTTAGCAACCAACGTACTTGCTGTGAAAAATTCAGTAACTAACGTATTTGCGGTGAAAATTCAGCATCTAATGTAATAGCTGATTGCAAACAAACAAAATTTATACTAATAAAACAACATCTATGAATTCCATCTCCCAACATATTACAAATACCAATTCAGATATGAGTCTCATTCACCACTACAACAAAACATAATTAAAAAGTTACAAGTCGTCTTTACAAAAAACTTAAAATTGGGAGCAGTCGTCTAATGATAGTCGTCTAAAAGTTCCTCCTCAATGATAGGCTCAACCTGTCTCTTTGCTTTTCTCTTGACACTTGACAATGTCTTCAATTTTTTTTTTTTGGTTTTTAACACCTTCAGGAGTATATGGGTCCAAGATTTTTTATGATGGCCAAATACCCCTCTTAGACATCATAGTGGTGATAGGTTTCTCTAAAGCATCTACCCTAGCAGTTAACAAGTCTATCTTTTCATGATAAAGTTTACAAGAAGGCACCTCAATAGTGGATGGGGTTTCTTGAGGATGCGAAACATTCTCTTTAATCGGAGATCTTCCTACTCCAAAATCACCACTAAAATCACCAAGTCCACTAGTAACAAATGGAGAAGATCCTTCTCCTCCTCCGACACCAACACCACTAGTACCTCTATCAACATTTGGTGAAGAACTTTCTCCTCCATCACCAACAACACTACCACCTACAACAACTGCCCTTGAAGGGTCCAAATCCCCCTCAACAATTGTATAATCTCTTTTGATTGCCGCAACACCATTCAAATCTCTTTCAAGCTTTTCAATCTTGTCATCTTTAGTTAATTGCAAAGGCAAAAACTTAGTGAGGAAATCCATCTCCATTTCACTTGATGTAGGACTTATCCATGGATGCACAATCTACACATAAAAAATAATAATATTAAGATATGATAACACAAAGCATATAATCTCACAAGAATATTTCAAAAAATTATCAAAGGCAACATATCTGCCAGACAACATTTTCTATGGAGTCTTGCACTAGTTTATTACAGAGAAAATAATCTGTTCTGAGAATCAGAAGGAACATTCATATTGCATTTTTATGGTTTGCTTCTTCATTGATCTCCCAAATTTTTCTTTTTTTCTTTTGATTCTACTCCAACGTGGAAGTTTTTATACTGGGTCTTGAATCTTATTTTGAATTCTATGGTTAAATTTTTCACAATGTCTTCCTTGATTTTGATCCAATTTTCAAATATTTATAATGGGTATTGAGTAATACTTCCCATTTTTTAAGTTCACATTTACATGAATTGCATATACATGATTCTTGAAATATGGACAAAATGTACCCTACTCATGGATTACACCGGGTATGTTGTTGTTGTTATGTCACTTTTCTTTATTTTGTCTCAATAAAGTCACTTTTCTTTGTTTCGTATTAATAAAGTCACTTTTCTTTGTTTCGTATTAATAAAGTCACTTTCCTTTGTTTCGTATCAATAAAGTCAGTAACTAGTCATTTGATCATTTAAAAGTCAATCACACATGAAACTTAGATTAAATGACAGGAAAATTGCAATAAGTAACTTATTCTTTATAAAATCACCGGAAAGCTTACTCTTTTGTGGTACTTAATAGATGATTGTATCCATTTTCTCGCTCTACTTAATAGATAATTGTATTCAATCTTCAAAATTTGTCAAATTAACCTGCATATTTTCCCCCCTTGAACAACATTACAAGAGTAGCAACAAATGGCCATTTTTTCTTCGTACTTTTTAGAAATATGACATACATATATGTGTCTTCTGCATACATGACAAATGTATGCCAATAAGAGAGCATTAAGACCTGAAGGAGGGAATGGGAATCAGGGGCATCAACAATGGTATCAGTAAAAGGCTCCCTATCCCGAGTTAACATGTTGTCAACAACTTCACTGTTGTGTAAGTTAACGAAGTATGAAAAAAGAGTAAATCTTCTGGTGATTTTATAAAGAAGAAGTTGCTAATGGTAGTTTTGGTTGTTTTATTAAAGTTTTCAATGTGATTGTTTTATAGAGAAACAAATGAACAGTTAGAAGCTAAATGTTACATTGACCAGCTCTGCTATAGGCCAGTGTGTGGCTTCGTATGTGTCCCTTATCATTAAAGGAGATGCAGTCAGTATTTGCCTTTCTAGGTGGCAATATGTATCTCTTGGGTTCTCTTAAGACATTAGTTTGATGGATCCAAAATTCCATTGGTCATTTATCCCAACTTTTATCAAGTTAACAAATTTTAAGATAGAGCAAGCAGTTAATGATTCACAAAGAACAAGGGCTGCATATATGAAGAATGTAGCAACTGCTTCTCTTAAGGCAAACAGACTATACAGGGAGCTAAATGCACAAACAGTCAACCATTTTGTAAGTTCCTACTAGCATGAAAGCTAACTTATATAGATGCAACCAATATACTAGACCAGACAAAGTTGTTACCTAACAGTCATAAGACGTTAAAAATGACTGATATCAACATTGATTTCTCTATACAAATGCATACCCAAAAGTAGAAGAAAAATAAAGAAGGGTCACTGAAATAACATTTCATAAAGCCGACATCTTTGTCAAAAATAGCATATATTTAAAGGTGGCAGTAGAAACGCTGGGCAAAATCAAAGCGTATATTGAAAAAAATTAGACAAAGAAAAGAATGACAACAACATGAAAATAAAAATATAAGATGATGCTTACCGAGTCTTTGGGGGGGTCAAACAACTCATTAATCTCAACAGATATGTTATTAGTCACCGAAAGCCATCTAAGAATTCTCAGTGAAGATATTTCTTCTGAAAAAATCTTGAATTTTTTTCTAAGAGGAGGAATAGCCTCAAATGCCCAATACTACATAAAATAAAGATATTAAGAGAGAGAAAGAGCTCAGAATAATGAATGGACCCAAAAATAATTAAAAAAAGAAACATAGAATAAAATAAACCTATTGGATTGACCGCCTTCAATAGGTACTGAATTGTAAGATCATAACTTACACGCCCTCATGGATAAGCAGAAAATGCATCTCTATCAGCTGAGAGCAAAACCCACTCAGACGAAAGTTTCGTGTTCAAATCTTTTGCATAAAGAAAATTGTGCACAAAATAGAGCAAGCACAATGACTTTTTTACACTTTTACGAACATCCTCAGATCTGATGTGTTCAATCAGCTCTTTCTTTTTGCAAGTCTTTCCCACCAAATCAATAATTTGTTGTCTCCTTCTCAATGTCTTAGTTGACATTTATTCTTTATCATACACAACTGATAAATGACAATTCAAGCCAGTGATGATCGCAAACTCTCTTATGCCAAAACAAATCGGCATGCCACAATAGTTTATCTAAACTTTCTCTTTTCTATGACTTATAATTTTACGTTGAAGAAGTTGGTAAACTAAATTCATTTGAAATATTATATTGATATTGTTAGGTAGGTTTAAGTACTTTCCAAAAATCGAAGATTTAAAGAACTTCGTCAATTTTTGATCTTCTAAAATCTTTCTAAACTCAGAAAAAGACTTACCTAACCCAGACTTAACATTAACAGAACCCATAAAACTTGGATGCCTTTCAATCAGTGTCTTAAAGCTGTAATCCAAATACCTAATAGGCTTGACAAGTGAGGTATTGGGTGAAGGACTGGCCGGAGAGGACTCGATAGTATGAGATATCTCCTCCTCTAAGATAGGTGTATCTTTCCGGTGTTTCATTCTCTGTTCATCCTCAAATCCTCTATTTTCACCTTTTGCATTTTCATTACTTTTGGATTTATCATTTGAGGCATCTGCATTAGTGGAAGAAGCATCTGTTCCACCTGTTTCTTCGTCTTTTTCTTCCGTAGACTTCTCCAACCTGGTGCTTCCTTCTTCTTCTATAGAATTCTCCAATCTTGTACTTCCATCTTCTCCTATAGACTGCTCCAATCTTGTGCTTTCTTATTTTTCTTCTTCTATTTGTCTCTGTTTACTAATTCGCCTTCTCGTATTTTTAGGAGTAATAGCACTTGTTGCTCTTCTTTTCCTTGGAGCCATTGAATCTACACCACATGAAATAAAATAGAAATCATTAACTATTGTAACCAACAACCAAAAAAAAAATAGTTAACATGAATAATTTCAGTAAATCTGCAGTAAATAATAAGGATGATACTAATAGATACTATTAATTGGAAAATTCATCTTTAGACTAGACTTAAAAATTCAATCTTTCTGCTAGTTAAATAAGTTTTTCAATTTCCAACTCAAAATTTAGATGTTATTACATTTCACAGTAAAATTACAGTTAAAGAATAAGTTTTTTTGTCAATTGAATTGATTCTTGAACTCACCCAACTCAAAACTTAGGCAAACATTACACTTTTACAACAATGTTACAGCTAAAGATTCCATCTTTCTATCAATTGAACAAGTTATTCAACAAATTTAAGAATTTAGGTCATTTTCAAGTTAATTGGAGTGGAAAATTAAAGATTTTAAACAAACTCAAAAGAGGGATCTTTATTAAATTTTTAATATATTCTTCATTAACCATTTCAAAAAGAAACCCCCCAAGAAAGGACACTACAAATCTAAAAAATCTAAACCCATTTTTTCAAAATCAACACATTCTTATAAATGAATGAAACCCACCATATTAAGAGTAAAGAAAATAATTTTACCTTAGAGATCTAAGTTCGAAGATAGAAACGGAGATGGTGATGACAACACAAGAAGACGGAGATGGCGATGGAGGTGTTTGAGAGAACCGAGAGAGAATGTTTAGATGTTTATCGTGTTTTCTCTCTGTTTTAGAGAGAGAGAATTTTGAACCAATTCTGAAAAAATTGACAAATGACCCATGTTTTTTTATTGTTCCTATTTTGTATTTTTAAAAAGTTTAAAAATTTTTAAAAAATACATTTTAACTCCAATTTACCCTAATCACTAATTAAAAAGAATTTGACTTAAATTGGTCAAAGTTGCCACCAATTTTAATTTCAACACTTATTTGTCACCCTATGCTCAATTTTCTCCAGAAACAAGCCTTTACCATGTCATCTGGGAGATGGACTAGCAAGAGAATCCTATTGTCTATCGAACTACTCTACGTATCAAACTTTTTTTTAGTAAAGTAAAAAATAAAATCAAATTTACCAGATCTAAAAATACCTCAAACTAAAACTATGTTGGGGTCCATTGATGAAAATGAGAACTTCCTCATGACGAACTTCCTCTTATTACTATTTCATTTACAGGAGTTGAATTTTGTTTGTTTAAACTTTTAAGGGTCGTTTGGTTGGAAAATAAGTTATGCTGGGATAAGTTATGCTGGGATTAGTTATCCTGGTATTACTTTTTAGTGGTTGTTTGGTTTGTGGTACTAAAAATAATATGCATTGCATTCTTTTTAAAAATAGATAGTTTATTTACAAAAATACCCTTCACCATATTTAACTTAATTATTTTTCTTCATATTAAATCTTAAAAAAAAAATTACTAATTTTTTTTTTAAAATTTATTAGTTTCTTTTTTCTAATATATATGTTAAGAAATTTATGTTGATATTTTTCAAATGTGTATGAAGTTTTAATATTTCATGTTAAATTACTAATTGTGTTCTAAATTCTATAAAATATTGATAATCTCATTTTTTGTCAAATAAATTCATCATCAAAAATGTGAAAAAGAATCACTCTATAACACTACTAGAAAGTACCCCTATGACGACGGTTCAAAAACCGTTGTGATAGATATAAAAACCGTTGCCATAGAGGTACCGCAAAGGTTTTATAGGTGTTGCATATGTGAGCGTTGCGGTAGGTCTATCGCAATAACTTTTGCAACGGTTACAATAACCATTGCAATAGATAGACCTATTGCAATGATTTTTTTAACTCTTATTGAGACGGTTCATATTGTCTATTGCAACGACAGGAAAGTGTTGCAATAACCCTATTGCAATGATTTTTTATTACCTATGGCAATGGTTTTTGACACCTATTGCAACGGTTTTTGAATCTTTTGCAATATTTTTTTGCTACCTATTACAACGATTTTTTCCACCTATTGCAATGTTTTTTGCCACATATTATTGTAGCTACTTCAAATACCAATTGATATATATATATATATATATATATATATATATATAGAGAGAGAGAGAGAGAGAGAGAGAGAGAATTATATTAATACACACATATATATATATCACAACAAAATCTTTCATTAATAATAGTCCAAATTAAAACATCCAACAATCTAGTAATCTAAATTCAAAAGCAATATATATAGTATAAAGTTTGAGTGACGATAAGTTTCAAAAAATTCAATATCAAAAAGATGATACTAAAACATCTATCAATAATTCAAAATTTTTATCAAGATCAATTTCTTCATCACTTCTTTCTTCATTTTCTTCTTCATTTTGGACACCTATAAAAAGAGAAAAAATAATCTCAATTAGCACTTAAATGACAACATATTTAATTTTCATTTAGAACACAAGAAGGACACCTATAAATAGAGCATAAACAATCTCAATAGCAAATGAATAAATTAGTTATACATTTAAGTGAATTTCTTAACAATATTGGTCAAAGTTATTGAATTTCATTCTAATGGTCTATTGAATCTTTCATTTTATGGGTTGGCTTTCGCAAATACTTTATATTACAACGCTTATGATGTGACTAAGGGGACATCTCAGGCTTTGGTTGGCTTGGGGTACCCGTCACGGCTAGGGCCTTGGTTCGGATCGTCACATACGTGACATTCCTTAAACTTGCAACCTTTGAAAATAAGGTAGCAGTTTTACCATCTGACTTTGCCATCATTGGCTTACTCAAATAAATCTTACCTTACTAATATTTGGAGATACGAGCTAACAGTTTGAGCTACTGGGGAAAAAGGCAGACTAATATATGAGTTGCTTCATGTATGTATTTGAGTTTACATCGGCAGATATGTACAATGTACATGGAATTCATCCATATGCAAATGCGGTTCTATTTTAAGGATCTCTACACAGAAACAAAACAAACACATATTTTCTGTGTATTCACTTTCACAAGAAATAAAAATAAACCACTTAAAGATTCTACAGAGGCAAGAAAACAGAATTGACAATGAGAATAAATATAGTAAGTATAGTACTTAGTACCTGAGAAATGAGAATCTCATATCTTGTGCTCGTTTTAGACAAATGTCCTTAGATTTTGTTCAAGATTCAACTTAGTCAAATGCTTTTTGCTTCCAAATATCTCCAGGGACTCACATTCAGTAAGCAATGTAACAAGAAAGGGCCACGTCTCTGCTGCATATAAATTAAAATACCCATCTCAAATACCTATCAAGTAACCATACATAGCAATGAATATTTTATATACCGATAATGTATCTGGTTTAATCCTTTCCGTCTTCTCTCCAATTAATCTACGGAATTTAACAGACCTTTGGCCTTCTTCTAGCGATAATGCATTTAATAACTTAATTCCTTCCTGTTTTGATAAGAATCTCAACTGCAACTTACGATCACCTGTGTCGATCAATAACGGTCATTTCTGAATGGAAAGAGAGACTGGAAATACTACCATGGCTTCAAGCACCGGTTATATGTCATCAGCCCTTCGGGTTGCTGCGCCAAGATACATATCCAATTACTCTCTTGCACAATAAATTTTCACAGAGGAAAAAGAAAATAATCAGCATAACCTAAGAGTTTTCTCTACAATTATTACTACTATTGATTCTCACTTTGCATGTGAGAATTTGGAGAGAACAAGCAAGCATTAAGGGATCATTTGGTTGAGTTTAACTGAAAAAAAAGGTTGTTGAATTTATTAACTTCTTCATAGCAAAAATTAAAATCACCGGCATTGCAGAGAGAAGTAACAACACTTTAAACTTTCCTCTCTACTCTCTACAAACCTCATTCCGTCTCTGAGCTAGGGTTTTTTCTTTTTATGCAGAAATTTTTGTGCTTTTTCAAACCTGCCACTTTCCCAACTGCAACAACAACAACAACCCAGTGTAACCTCACTTTTCATTATGAAAAAAAGGCTAATTTCAATAGACCCTCAGTAAATCAAGGTCTATGTTGCTTAGACTTTCAAAAATATTACCATACTCCTGTCGAACATCGACATTCTCAAAGAGTTCGAGCTACATATATTGAGGCTTAGATTTGTAATACTTATGATTTAGCAAAAGAGGTTGGAATCACCATCATGGCTGCTAGCACCGATTACACGATCACCTTTCTATCCGACTTGCCCCACCAGGATAGAGTTTAAGTGACTATATGTGCACAACAGATTTAAAGGATATAGATCTCAGTCGAAGTTTAAGTTAAAGGGCATGTTTATGTATTACGTCTAAACTTTTTCACAATAAAAAGTTAAATCACAGGCATTACAAAGAGGAGCAACAACTGTTTGAAGTTTTCTCTTCTACACTTTGCAAATCTTCATTCTTCATTTCTGAGCTAAGCTTTTTTTCTTTTATTGAAAATTCTCAAGTGATTATCGACCTGCGAATTCCCAGCTGCAACAACAACCCAGTGTGATCTCACTCCTACCTTATGGACCCAACGAGATTGTTTTCAATTGACTATAAGCAAATCAAACATTGAGGCTCAGATCTGTAATAATTATGGTAAAAGAGACTGAAATCACTGCAATGGCTGCAAGCACCGGTTGCAGGGTTACCTCTACCATCCGGGTTGCCCTGCCAAGCTACGAGTCCAACTTTTTTCATGCCTAAATTTGCTCAGAAAGAAATAAAAAAATCATTATAGCATCAGAATTCTCGCTAGAATTATTACTAGTAAAATTGATTCTCAGTTTGGATGTGAGAATTTTGGAGAGAACAAGCAAATATTTTAAGGGGTCGTTTGACTGAGTTTAACTGAAAAAAGGGCTGTTGAATTTATTTATACTTTCACAGCAGAAACTGAAATCACAGGCATTTCAGAGAAGAGTAACAACCCTTTGAACCTTCTCCTCTACTCTCCACAACCCTCATTCTTAATCTCTGAGCTTTTTTTCTTTTAGGGGAAATTCTTGTGTGTTTTTCAATCTGCCAATTCCCCAACTGCATTTATGAAAAATCAAACATTGAGGCTGAGATCTGTAATGCTTACAATACAGTAAGAGAGATCGAATCACCGCAATGGCTACAAGCACCGATTGCAAGCTCACCTGCTATCCGGGTTGCCTCGCAAAAATACAGATTCAATCGCTCTTCTTCACTAATGAATTACTCAGAGAAGGAAAGAAGAAAATCATCATCACAACCTCAGAATTTTCCCTGCAATTATAATTACAACTACTACTAATTCTCATCTTGGGGTTGAGAGTTTGGAGAAAACAACCAAATATTGATAGACGTTTCGTTGAGTTTTTAACTAAAAAAAGGTTGTTGAATTATTCTTTTTCCATAACAAAAACTAAAATCACATCTACTCTCCGCAACCCTCATTCTTCTTTACTTTTTAAATTAAGCTTTTTTCCTTCTATGGAAAATTCTTGTGTTTTTCAACCTGCAAATATCCCAGCTGTAATAACAACAACAACAACAACCACAACCAAAGTAACTCATTTCTACCTTGTGGAGATAAAGAGACGATTTTCAATAGACCCTTAGCAAATCGTGGCCTAAGTTGGTCGGCCTCTCCCAAAATGTTGCCTGACTTACCTCCTTCATGTCGAATCGTCCAAAATGAACTACTTTTGGAGGATTTCATGCGCACCCATCAATATTCTCAAAGAGTCCGAGCAACTTAGAAGAATAAACTAACCTTAAAATCACCAAATTAGAAGAAAGACCCAAATTTTGGAGGATTCTACTCTGAACTACTTTAGAGGATTCTATGCGCTGAGGAGGAAATCTGGGTCAAAATCCGCAATTAGAAGAATAAACTAACCTTGAAATCAACAAATTATAAGAAAGCCCCAAAAATGAACTACTTTTGGAGGATTCTAGTCTGAACTACTTTTGGAGGATTCTATGTGCTGAGGTTATCCAGGAAACCTAGGTCAAAATCGTCAATTAGAAGAATAAACTAACCTTAAAATCAACAAATTAGAAGAAAGCCCCAAATTTTCTCAGAAATTGAAGTAGTGGCAGAAGCAGTGGTGCCTCTTTACAACCTCAACGATTGAAATATGACAGCTAAAAATTGAAGGATGTTGTCGCAGCTGAGATTAGCAGAGTACAAATCTGGTAGTGGCTGAAATATGGTGTGGAAATGGATGGATATGAATTTGGGGTGAAAGTAAACTCAGACCTGTGGCTAATATCGGACACACAGTACGGTCGGAGCTTGAAATATCAGTGCGGTCGAAGCTTGAAATATCAGTGGCGGTCGGAGCTGAATATCAGTGGCGGTCGGAGGAGCCTTTGCTTTGTGGTGGCTGATATCGGACACACAGTGGGTGTTTTTGGCGGACATAAATATATATATATATAAAGATATATATATATATATATATATATAAAACTAATGCTATACATTGCCTTAGCTAATTCTATGACAACGATTTTGGGTAACCGTTGCTATAGGGTACTCTAATGCAACAGTTATATGACAAATGCAACGATTATACCATCAAATAGGTCTATTACAACAAAAAAAAAATTATAACGGTCGGAACCGTTGCAATAGTCTATCTATAGCAACGCTTTTTCAACCGTTGCTAAAAATTTCGTTGTAATAGGGGTATTTTCTGGTAGTTTCATTATTTAGTATCATTAATATTAGGAGAGTCAAATTGTATTTTTTAAAAAAATAAATTTTTAAATATTTTTAGCTAAATATAAAAAATAATTTTTTATTTAATAATTAAGCATGTATTAAGTTAGAAAGGGAATGTCAACATATTTTAATTACTTGTCCATGATAATTTTGTTAGAAAAAATGAAAAATTGAAATAAGATTAATAACATATCTACAAAATAGAAAGACAATGAACTCTTGGATCAATTTTAAATTTGATTGTATAAATAATTTTTATGGTGTCACTATTGTTTTTCCATGACTCATCACTTTTGTTGCATTTAATAAGCTCATATAGTTGTTCGAATTAACCAAAATGGATAAAAATTTGTAGAGTAATTAAAATTTAAATTATGAATAAAATTGAAAAAAAATTGATGTGAGGACTACCAAAATCTCACGTTCTCTCTTACATATAGTAGTAAGGTAATATATATATTTAAAGTGATAATAAAAAATTTGGTAGGTAATTATGTCTTTTTATAATTTTATCCCAAGTATAATTTAGGATGGAATTGTTATTCCACCAAATGTATGGAATAACTTATCCCGATACTATTTATTAGTAGCGGAATAAACTATCCTGAATTTGATAACCAAACAAAGTATTAAATTTTTTATCTCGAAACTAATATTTTATTCCCAAACTATTTATATTAGTACCTCACAGTCACACCAAACTACCCCTTAGGCTGTTGTCCAGAGTCTTAAAAGCACTGTCAGATCTTTTCATCTTTCACTAAATAATAGACAAGCAAGCCAGATACCTTCAATTGACGTATGTATGGGGTTGACCCCCTATATCATTTTAGTTTTTATTTACAGAGTTGATTTATTTAACATTGGTGTAAATATACAACAACACACCCGTAAATACATAAATGGAGTCTGATAAAAGTATAATATTCATAAATCTTATTTTTTTCTTTATAGATAGTGATGGAGTCAGAAATTTGATAAAGATGTTAAGGATATGCAAAGTTAAATATATATACATAATAGCTAACATCTAATATTTATATGTCATATAATTTTTCGATAAAAAATATGCACCGAATCACCTTTCGTCTAAGGTGACTTCACCCATGCAGTGTGAAAAGACTGTTTCCGAATGATCATTTGGTGTAAATATATAAGTATTTTAAAATACACAAGATTTTGTATCGATATATTACGATCATATGATGTAATAGCTTAGGTAAGACTAGGAGGTTCAATGAACCAATGGAACTTCCACGCTGATTTATTAGTTTACTCACATCGACCCACACATATTAAAACCTCCACATAGCTAACCTAAACTAATCTAATCTAAATAGTAGTTTAAGGGGGCGGCTTGACTGGTAATTATCCATAAATAGTGGAAAATACCACCTAATTGGACCACAACTGTTACTTTCTCCTGCAATTCCAAAAGCTTTCTTTACTGCTGTCAAGGTGCCCAGGTGTCGGATCCCAAATCGCCACCCTTTTCGTTTTCAAATTATTTCATCATGCTCACAGTTTTGTGTCTATTACGTAAAAATTATTTTTTTTATTCATTAAAAAAAATTATTTTACTTTACTTCGACCATCACAAAAGTCAATATAACCTGATTTTATAATAATCCCATTGAAAAAATGACGAGGCAACCTTAATTAGTTCTTAATTTTAATTTAAGAGAATATAATATATGATTCATATATTGACCCTTTTTATATGTATCTTGTAAGATATTTTAAAATATTTAAATTAATTGCTTTGCAATTTCAACTGAAAAATGAATATATTAAAGTTTCTTTTTTTTGAGAGAAAAATAATTTTAACCATATGACAAATTAATAGCCAATTATTTTACTTGGAGATTAATTAACATGTGTACTTGGGGAACACATAAAGTATTTTCTTGTTCCCAAAGTAAAAAAAACAAATTTATTAATTAATTTCTTATTCTTTTTCACCTATTAAAATTGGCTATAAATAGCCAACACTTTCAAGAAAGAAAATCACAACTTAACATAGATATTCTCCTTCTCCTCTGCTAACTTTCTCATCTTATTTTACTTTGTCTTTGGTTTTATAATAATCTTATTATTTATTTTCTAAGTTAAAACTTGTTGGTTTATAATTAATTTTGTTGATTCCTGTATCCTCTGATTAATTAGGGGAGACTTATTTAATTTCGGATATCCTCTAATTAATCAGGGAAGTGCTTGTTTAATCCTGGGGAAACATTTCACTTTGCGAAAATAGTTTCTTAGGACAGTGTCTAGCACGACTCAAGCAATTTATATGTTACTTAAAATATTATAATAGTGATTATTATTATTATTATTATTATTATTATTATTATTATTACTATTATCATTACTATTATCATTACTATTATTATTGTTGTTATTATTGTAACTTGTTGATACTACTATATAAGAAATAATATTATTATTGCAGTTTACTTATTTTCACAATTGATAATAAATATTATTGTTGTTTCCCAACAATCTAAGAAACTTAGGCATATAATATTGGTCCTATGACTGTTGATAAAAGTGATGTTGGTGTTGCTATGGTTGCTTCCATTCCAGTCAGTTTGTCAGAAGATTATGATACTGCAGAATTCAAGTATGAAAATAAACTTGGTTACATGCCTAATAATAGTAATAAAATCTTTATAAATGATGCATCTCAATGCAAGAGAATATGTGAAAGAAATGACAATCCCGCTAAGTCAAAAATAAATTTGACTGAAATGGATGATATAGTTGTTGCGGTCATTTCAGAAATGAATATTGAAACCAACGTGAGAAATTGGGTGGTAGACTTTGGTGCTACTAGGCACATTTGTATAAATAAAAATGATTTTGTATCATACACCCAAGTTGAGAAAGAAGAAGAAATTTTTTATCTTGGGACCTCGAGAACTGTTCAAGTTCTTGGAAAAGGCAAAGTTCTCTCAAACTCACATCTATTAAAATTTTGGCATTGAGTAATGTGTTGCATGTTCCTAATATTAGGATTAATTTGATTTCTGTGGCATTATTAGAAAAGGTTGGAATAAAGGTTGTATTTGAAAACAATGAAGTCATATTAACTAAAAATAATATTCTTATTGGAAATGGACGTTGTAATCATGAATTATATATGCTTAATACTCATAATGATATTTCTAAAAATGTATCTATTTCTGCGTATTTGACTGAGTCTATTTCATTATGGCATGCTAGATTAGGACATGTTAATTTCTCTTGTATATAGAATATGCAATCACTTGGTTTGATATCTGGTTTAAACTCAAATAATTATGATAAATGTGAAATATGTGCTGAAGCTAAAATTATGAAAAAGTCATGTTTTTCAGTTAATAGAGAAACTGAATTATTATCTTTGATTCACATTGATTTGGGTGATTTAAAACAAACTATGACTAGAGGTGGAAAAAGATATTATGTGACTTTTATTGATGATTTTTCTAGATTTACCAAGTTGTATTTGCTTAGAAATAAAGATGATGCATTTGATGCTTTTATGTCTTATAAATCTGAAGTTGAAAATCAACTTAGTAGAAAAATTAAGACAATTAGATCCGATAGAGGTGGAGAATATGTATCTTTAAATATTTTTTGTGAAAAAGAAGAAATTATTCATGAAGTAACTCCGTCGTATTCACCTGAGTCTAATGGTGTAGCTGAAAGAAAAAATGGGACATTGAAAGAAATGATGAACTCTTTGCTAATTAGCTCTTGTGCACCTAATAATTTGTGGGGTGAAGCTATTTTATCTGCATGTCACTTGCAAAATAAAATTCCTCATAAACGAACTGGTAAAACCCCTTATGAATTGTGGAAAGGTTATAAACCTAACTTGAAATATTTAAAAGTACGGGGGTGCCTTGCTAAAGTTCTTTTGTCTGAACCTAAAAGCAGAAAAATAGGTTCTAAAACGGCTGACTGCATGCTTATCGGATATGCTGAACATAGTGCTGCTTATAGATTTCTTGTTTTGAAAAGTGATGTGCTTGATAGTAATACTATTATCGAGACAAAGAATGCTGAATTCTTTGAACATATTTTTCCACCATGTGATAAAATCTCTCATGCACCTGTTGAAAGAGAAAATGAATCTACCTCTAATATTGCGAAATTGAGAAGGAGTAAAAGGCCTAGAAAAGAATATTTTTCTTATGGAAATAATTTTCAAACTTTTCTCGTTGATAATGAACCATCAAATTATTTTGAAGTTGTATCTTCTTCTGATGCTAAATTTTGGAAAGAGATAATAAAAATTGAACTTGATTCTATCATGAAAAATAATACATGGGTTTTAACTGATTTACCTCCAGGTGCAAAACCTATTGGCTGTAAATGGATTTTCAAAAAGAAATTTAATCTGATGGATCTATAGATAAATATAAAGCTCGTTTAGTAGCTAAAGGATTTGCTCAAAAATAAAATATTGATTATTTTGATACATTTGCACCAGTGACAAAAATTTCCTCTATTCGAATATTAATTGCTTTGGCATCGATTTATAAACTTTTTATCCATTAAATGGATGTAAAAACAGTTTTCTTAAATGGTGATTTAGAAGAAGAAATTTATATGGTTCAACCTGAAGGATGTGTAGTTCCCGTACAAGAAAATAAAGTTTGTAAATTAATTAAATCTCTTTATGGCCTTAAACAAGCTCCTAAATAGTGGCATGAGAAATTTGATCAAGTCTTAATAAAAGATGACTTTTCTTCTATTGAAGTGGATAAATGTGTTTATACTAAAGTGGTAGACAATGATTATGTGATAATTTGTTTATATGTTGATGATATGCTTATTTCTGGTACATGTTTAAATATTGTAGAACGTACCAAATTATTTTTGTCTACTAACTTTGATATGAAAGATCTGGGTGAAGTAAATATGATTTTAGGAGTTAAAGTTATAAGGAGTAACGATGGAATAATGTTAACAGAAGAACATTATGTTGAAAGGATTCTTAAAAAGTTTGAATGTTGGGAGGTAACTCCCGTAGCTACTCCTTATGATGCTAACTCTAAATTGAAAAAGAATTATGGTGACCCAGTTGCCCAGTATAAATATGCACAGATTATTGGGAGTCTCATGCATCTGATAAATTTTACTAAACCTGCTATAGCGTATGTTGTGTGTAGACTAAGTAGCTATACTCACAACCCCAATAAAGAGCATTGTTCTTCATTAATAAGATTAATGAAATATTTAAAAGGAACCATGAATTATTGTATTCTATATAGTGGATTTCCTTCTACTTTAGAAGGATATTGTGATGCAAATTGGATCTCTGATTCAGATGAGACGAAATTCACTAGTGGTTATGTTTTCACTTTAGGTGGTGGTGCAGTATCGTGGAGATTAGCTAAACAGACGATTATCGCTAGATCAACTATGGAATCAGAGTTTGTAGCTCTGGAGTTAGCTGGTACTGAGACTGAATGGCTAAGAAATTTCTTAGCGAATATCCCTTTTAAAAAGGATGATCTGTTACCTCATAGCCCTTCTACGAAGGATGATCTGTCGCCTAAGATCCCTTTTAAAAAGGATGATATGTTGTCTAATATCCCTTTTAATAAGGATGATCTGGTGTCTCCCATGTATATACACTGTGATTGTCAAGCCGCAATTGCTATTGCGAAGAATAAATCTTACAGTTGTAAGAGTAGACATATAAAATTGAGGATTAATGTTGTTAAGCAGCTGCTGAGAGATGGAATAATTTTCATTGATTATGTGAAGTCAGAATTGAATTCAGCTGATTCACTGACTAAACCGTGGGTAGAAAATTAATTCTTCAAACCTCAAAAGAGATGGGATTAAGGCCAATATGATTGTCAATAGAGATGATAACCCAACCTATGTGATTGGAGATCCCATGAAGTAGATTCATATGGGTAATAACAAGTCGATATTGACACTGCACACTTATTGAGAGTGCTTGAACTGCTACTAAAATTGAGGGATGAGTTATTAACTCTTAATGAATTCATAGCCCTTACGGGTGGTGTATTTAAAGCAGTGTACACTTGATGAATTCACCTATATGAGAAGTGGAATGAGGTCGTTCCTACGAGACTTTGGCCTAGTCTCTAGAGCTCTCATGAATACCAGGCACGTGCATGACCTATTGTCGCAAAAATACGTTGAACGATAAAATTACGGTCACAATGTGATTGATAAAGTCTCTGTCTTACAACAAGAATTATTTGGTTCATAGAAATATTATATTTCACCAATAATTCTGTAAGTTAAATTTTATCGGTCTAAGTTTGATTCATAGTCCAAAAGACACCGAATCTATTGTATTTTATCCATATAAATCCAACAAGTTTTAACCTTTTTATTTTAAAATATATGGGGGATTGTAAGATATTTTAAAATAGTTAAATTAATTGCTTTGCAATTTCAAGTGAAAAATGAATATATTAAAGTTTCTTTTTTTGAGAGAAAAATAATTTTGACCATATGACAAATTAATGGCCAAATATTTTACTTGGAGATTAATTAACATGTGTACTTGGGGAACACATAAAGTATTTTCTTGTTCCCAAAGTAAAAAAACAAATTTATTAATTAATTTCTTATTCTTTTTCACCTATTAAAATTGGCTATAAATAGCCAACACTTTCAAGAAAGAAAATCACAACTTAACATAGATATTCTCCTTCTCTTCTCTACTAACTTTCTCATCTTATTTCACTTTGTCTTTGGTTTTATAATAATCTTACTATTTATTTTCTAAGTTAAAACTTATTAGTTTACAATTAATTTTGTTGATTCCTGTATCCCCTGATTAATTAGGGGAGACTTATTTAATTTCGGATATCCTCTAATTAATCAGGGAAGTGCTTGTTTAATCCTGGGGAAACATTTCACTTTGCGGAAATAGTTTCTTAGGACAGTGCATAGCACGACTCAAGCAATTTATATGTTACTTAAAATATTATAATAGTGATTATTATTATTATTATTATTATTATTATTATTATTATTATTATTATTATTATTACTATTATTATTGTTGTTATTATTGTAACTTGTTGATACTACTATATAAGAAATAATATTATTACTGCAGTTTACTTATTTTCACAATTGATAATAAATATTATTATTGTTTCCCAACATACCTAACCCAATTTTCCTTATGAATTATATAACGGAAGAATACCAAATTTTTAATAGATTAGGCTTCCTAATGAAGACTTTTTTCATAAAAAAAATTTGGTTGATATTTTTATGAAACATTTAATAATAATGTATTCATCTACCAAAAGGTGCATAAGAAAAGAGTAATAAATAAGACAAATTCTTCAATAATATAAAATAGAAAATACGTGTATAATATTATTTTTGTAAAGATTATTTTAATTCTTTCAAGATAAATCTACATGCTAAAGATAATTTTAAAATAAAATCTTTTTAATTTTTTCATCGAATAAGTATTGTCAAAAGTTGTATAAATAATGTTATTGACAACTGCGTTAATAAAAGTCATAAAATATAAGTAATTTAGTAGATAAAATAAATTATTGAATATTTAATTTTTATATTTATCAATTGAATTAGTTAAAAAATATGTAATTTATCAGAAACTGAATATTATAATGAAAACTTCTAAGAGAATTAATTGATTAGTCAAACAATTAAATGCACAAAGACAAACTCAATAAATCGAGTAGTTTTATTATATTATTATGATATACCGAATGCAAAGGCTCAAGTGGCAAGAAAAGAAATTTGTGAAAAAAAATAATTTTATCAACTACATGTCACAATTTTAGAGGAAAAAATTAACTTTATCAAAAACATGTAGGGCTGCTTATCGGTTGGATTAGTTGGATAATTATGCTTGGCGGTTCGGCTTATTAGTTATTAATTTTTAAATATAATAATTCGCTAGCTGTCCAATAAGATAACGGTTTGTTCGGTATCGGTGTAGACACCTAATTTCGTCCCTCCCCGATATTGTTTTTACCTATTGTTTACCCTATCCTACCGTGTACCCTCACCCGTGTGATAATCCCTCCACAAAATGACAAAAATAACAACCCCTAACTAATTTTGTTTTATCCTAATATTCTAACAACCCACCCAATAAAAAAACAACACCTAATCCTTATTCCATCCAACCAAAAAGAAACACCTCACACCCTACCCCACGTAACCTCACCTACCTCACTACTACCCCACCCTCACCTCAATAAATACACACATACTCTCACAAAAAAGGAGAGGAACAGTAACAAAAAAAAGGGACCTTGGCATATACAAAAAAAATCAGCTCCATCTTCTCTCTAGACTCTCTCTCTCTCTCCAAAAAAACTAAGCCTCCGTTCGCCGCCTCTCCGTTCGACCGACGATGGCAGCAATAACGCCGTCGTCACCGTCTTCCCCTGCTCCGACCAACGCCACTCCGACCTCTCTCTGTTCATCCCCAACAGTAGCGGGCCAGTACCGCCACCGGCGAAACAACTCAACTCCAGTCACCACTGGAGAACAGGCACCACCGCCGTTCTCTCCGTCACCGGAACTCACCGAAGCTCGATCTGCGTTTGGTTTTTGGGTTCCTGTTGTTTGTTGGGGGTCTTGGGTTCGTCTGTGTCCGGGTTCGTCGTCGATATTGGATTTCGAGTTGTCGTTATCAAATTGTGCGTCGTCGTTCTTGTTTTGGGTTTCGTATAACAAAGTTTGTCTCACAGGTTTTGAAGTTGCCCTATTAGTTTTTCCCTATACCGAGTTGGATTCATCGCAATCGAGGTTCTCCGGTCGAGTATTTTGGTCTTCGAATTTCTTTATTATCGACAAGGATCAATTTCATCGAGGTCCATTTCTTCTACCGAATCTTTATTTTTATCTTGACCTTTTTGTGATGTTGTGGGTATGGATGATTTGTTTGTTGTGTGTTTGGTTTGAATCTTCGTTGTTAGTGTTTGTTTGATGATTGTGACGTGGTGATATGTTTCGATATTATGTTGGAGAAATCACAATTACCGTGGTTGATTTGATTGAGACTTATTTAATTATGTTGGTTGAAATAAATTTGGGGGACGGGAATCGAAAATTGATAAAAGTAAATATCATGATATTTTTGATACATTGTTGATGTTGAATGCGATATGTCGTCGAGCGGGTAGGCAAACAGTAAGCTCGGGTAAGAAAGTTTAGGATTGGTGTAGTGTTGGAATGATTGGAATATTTGTTGAATGTCTTGTTTATCGTATTTGGAAAGTGTATTTATTTAACCGGGGAATGCCCCGAGGTAATTTGTATTTACTCACCAGGGGATGCCCCGAAGAATTTTGTACGCTAAGGATGATCGTGATCAAGGCCCGAGGCATCGGGTAAAGCATAGTTTAGGACTAGTGTAGGTTATTTCAGTATTTCTATTTCGGGACAGTATAATTGGACTGGACACTAATTTTGGATTTGTTTTGTTTCATGTGTTTGATGGATTATTTTATGTGTTTTTTTTGTGTGGCTTATACATTTGTAATGCCAAATTAATCTATACCCTCCACCAAGCGACTGTGGTCAAACCACGGGATCGAGGGGTGCCTAACACCTTCCCCTCGGTCAACAGAATTCCTTAGCCGGAATCTCTGTTCGCAAACCAGTTTAAGAGTCAAATGGTTTCGAAAAGGACTTTCAAAGGTGACTTGGCACACCGGCTTATGCCAAGTGGCGACTCTGAATAAAAAATGTAAATAATCCTTTTCCGAAACAAATTTTCATTTCTTGTCACTTAAATAATAAAACCCTTTCGAACTTAAAATATACATTTTTGGAGTACGTAAAAAGGGGTGTGACTGCTCTGGCGACTCTGCTGGGGACGTTTCAGAATTCGAGCTTATTTTTGAGTCGTATCGTCTTTGTTTAACATTACGAGTGTATAAGCATTGTTTGTGATTATTGTTTTGTTATTGTTTTAACTTTTGTGCATTTTCGTGCTCTTTGTTTATAGTATTTATCCTATGTGTTACCGCTTTATATCTATCATCATGAGTCCATCCCCCCGGCCTTCTTTCTGCAACAAGTCTCGGAGCGCACGTCGTACGCACGAACTCTAGTTGAGTCACCTTTATTTTAGGGGGGGAGCCGTTGGATGTATGGAGTAGATGGAAAGCAAAGCAGCCACTATTGACCATATGCTCCCCCGAACGGCCTTGTTAGTAAACCACAACGTAGGTCAGCCTTTAGTTCATTCTTATGTGCATCATATTGAGACCTAGCGGGGCTCACACGGTCCTTTATAGGAGACTCACCTTTAAGGCATCCCTACGTGCTAAATGTTGCATCTTTGAGAGTAACGTGATCATTTGACGGACCGATTTGGGGAAAACATGTGTTAGAAGTAAAGTGTGAAAAAAAAAGTGAGTCGAAAAGAATGAATCAAAAGGAGTGTCGTAGTTTATTTTAGAGTTCTTTGTGACTTTTGTTCTTCACGATCCAAAACTCAAAAAGATTTTTTCTTATGTTTTGCATTTATCTTCTCAAAGTACCGTAAGTTCAACAATAACCAAAAAATATATATGAAAAAAAGAGGGTTTTGTTTGCCTTTTCTACTTATTTGTCAAAAACAAAATACCAAAAAGATTTTTTTAATAATTGGTGGTGTCAGTCTTAGTTGAAATGTCTAGTTGAAAATCCAAAAAGTTTTCATTCGTTTGTTTTTGGTTGTCTCTTAAGTTAGGGTCAATTTATTAGTTAATCGTTAAGTGTCCAATCTGGACGAACTATGGACCCCTGATTCTCCTCTCTCGGGAGTGAGATACGTAGGCAACCTATTGTTGGTTCAGGGATCTTATTTGAAAAATCCAAAAAAATTTCTTCACTCTCCATTTAGAGTATGCGTTTCATATACGTCTTTAAAAGAAAACTACAAAAAGATTTTCCTTTAATAGGTTCAAGTTTCATTTTCACATGAAATTCAAAAATCGAAAACCCAAAAAGATTTTTTCTTTAGTAATCACAGGTTTCATTTTGTATAGAGATTTAAACCTAAAAAAAAAAAAAGATTATCATCAATTGTTTTGACACTTTGTTTCAAGAAAGAAAAAAGAGTTTAATTGGCCATTTTGGTAAAACTTCACGAACTACGCACACCTGATTCTCCTCTCTCGGGAGTGAGATACGTAGGCGCCCTTCTTGGGTTCGGTGATCCTTTCAAAGAAAAAAAAAAGAGGTTTTGAAAAAGTGTTGAACTCTAACACATTTGTTATTTTATGTTGAGTCAGTTTAAGGTGGTTGATTCGTGGCATTCTGGCTGGTCCTTCACATCACACCAAATCCAAAGGGTTAGTTGTGTTCAACAAAGATATTGAGAGTGACATCATAGATCAAATAAAGAATCAGGAAAATGATAGTTTAAAGCAAGAGGTCAGGAGGCTAAGACAACAAATGACAGAAATGCATCGAGCTTGGGCCAGTGGGTTGCCTCATCCTCCATTTCCCTTTATTGATCCTATAAATACCTCGTGTTTTTCACCAAAATCTCAAAGTCAGTTTTCTACTGTTGTTGATGCACCGCAACATGACTCAGAATTCATTCTAAGCCAAAAGCATCTCAATACTTCCACCACTTTGCCTCTAGTTCCTCAGCATAAGCCTGCTACATTCACAACACCACATGTTGTTTGTGATCTTATTGCTCAATCCTTTACTGGGACTTCCACACCGGCTCGCCCAATGGTTGTGCATCCCCATGCTGCTAGTGAACCTCTATTCAATACTCTTGGTGATCATTGTTATACTCTTGAGCCTGCTTTTAAGTTAACTGGAACACCAAAGTTTCTGAACAAGAAGTCCAGTGTGCCAGAAGAGTCGGAGAAAATGGTTGGAAAAATGAAGAGTACAGAAAATACTATGAAAAATTTTCTAGGACCTGCGAGTAAAGAAAAGGTTTCATACAAAGACTGGGGCATGCCTTCAAATGCTAATCTTTCTCCAATCTTTGTGATGTCAAAATTTGAGGTACAAGATGGGCATGAGGAATCCGTGAAACCTTTGGGAAAATATTGCAATCAATTAAGGGAAACTGGAGGGAAGAAGAATAAGAAAGAAGCATTTGCTATTGTAGTTGGACAGCAGGAAAGTTCAAGAAGACCATGTCGTCGTCGGTCTCAGGCGCAAGCTCAAGTTTATGCCCAAGATCCACATAATCACTCCCAAAATCCATTATACTCTTTTCCCCCACCTCCGTATCTAGTATATTATGCACAACCATATGTTCAACTCCCATCTTACCCACAGTGGAACACACCAACTCCTCAGAGTCGTCCTCTAACTCCACAAACATACCAAAACCCTTCTAAGCCTGATTTTTGATTTAAGCCAAACGATGAAATAAGGCAGAAGTCGAGAGATAGCTTCACACCAATTGGAGAGTCATATGCTAGTTTATTTCAGAGATTGGTACAGGAGGGAATGATCACTCCTCTCTTTGGACACACCCTTAATCGGCGTTCAAGAAATTTTGATCCTAACGCACGATGTGCGTATCATTCTGAGGCTCAGGGTCATAGTATTGAAGATTGTCGAGCTTTGAAAAGAGAAATTGAAAAGAGGATTCAAGATAAATCAATCATGGTATAGAACATTGACAGTGAGGAAAGCTCTAGTCATGCTGATATGCAAACCAGTGGCTAAGATGTCAAGCTGAGCAATTGAGAATTCACCCCTCTCCCTACTAGGAAGAGGTCTGGTAGTTTGTTTTGTCTTCTTTGCTGTTTTCTGAATTATTTCAGGGTTGTAGTTCGGGATCTATCTTGTTTTGTCCCTTTGTCGTTTATGTTCAAACCCTTCTATCTTTTATTTTTATTAAATGGAGTGCCCCCTTTTCATTTATGTTTTAAATTTGTGTTGTTTGTTTGTTTTCTTTACATAGTATATTTTACGTTGACTCTAGTGATATGACATGCTTTCGGAATTTTTAGCCAGATCTTAAAGTCCAGTTTAAGCATAAACATTGAATCAGAGGGTTAAAGTTAGAAAAAAGAGCGTCTGAGGAAATAAATGGAGTGCTGGGGCATTTGGTGATCAAGTGAGGCCTTCTTTGAAAATTAAAGCAATTATTTTGAGAATCACAAGAACACCTTGGTCATTGATCGAAAGGAAAGTCCCAATTAGGTTAAATAGTGGACGTGTGATCCCTATATCAAGAGAAATAAGAAGATAAACAGCTCCACGAAAGCATGAGTCATTTGATGTGAGGAATGTACAATAAAGGTGGAGTTTACAGAAGAAGTAGTGACGCAAGGACTCAATCTGCTTAAAAAAATGTCGCAAATGATCTTCATCTCTCACTTCAAATTGCATATTATGTACTTGCATTCTCAAGGATTGATATGATGAAGGCATTTCATTCTGCTATCCAAACATTGTGTCATCCTTTGTTTACCCCATTTGAGCCTCAGTGTTATTTTCTTTCATACCCCTCTTTTGGAATCAAGATAGAGTAAGCAAAGTTCAAAGAATAGTGTCGAGTAAAAAGATAAAGTCAAAAAGTTACAAAAAAGAGACAAAAATGTTTAAAAAAAAAGAGTGTCAAGAAAAATAGAGTTAGAAAAAAAAGAATCGCAAAGTGAAAAGAGCAAATAAAAAAAATAAAAAAAAATCAGATCAAAGCAAAAGAACAAGCTGCCAGAACTACGCGTGACCTGATTCTCCTCTCTCGGGGGTGAGATACGTAGGCTGCCCTACTAAGGGCTCGATCCAACCAAATAAATAATTTAGCGTCACCCAGTCAAATGAAACTGGGGCATGAGTTAATCCTCATTGTTTGAGTCGATTTCAAAAGTTGTAAGTCCCACCCCACCTCAAGTGTTGTGTGGGCCTCATGCCATCATTTTTTTCTTTCTAATCCTATCCAAAAGCCAAGTTACAACCAAAGAAAGACCTTCAGATCAATCTTCGAGGATGTTAAGGCAAAACATGTAAATGATATGAGGATGTATTTGGGAACTACTTGTCTTCCTCTGCACAAGGAATCAAGAGAGAAATAAAAATGTGAGAATCTTATCGGTAAAAACCCTCACGGGCACCATAAGGTGATGGTAAGTTGAGAGAAATAAAAATGAGAAGAGTCTTATTGGTGAAAACCCTCACGGGCACCGTAAGACGATGATAAGCTGAGAGAGATAACAATGAGAGAGTCTTATCGGTGAAAACCCTCACAGGTACTGTAAGACGATGACAAGTTGAGACAAATGAAAATAAGAGAGTTTCATTGGTGAAAAGCCCTCGCGGACACCATAAGGAAATGGTGATCTAAAAAATGAGAGAGGCTTGTTGGAAAAAATCCTTCAAGGCGCCACTAGCCGAATGAGGTCTTAAATGCAATTGGCCAAAGAAAGCAACTCACTTTTGGGTCATTAACTTAACAACAATTTGTGAGAGTTTGGATGGAAAGATCAGGCGGCTTAATCCAAAATGCATGGCATAATCATTAGAGTTGATTGTCATTTAAGATAAAATTTTCATTTCTTTGTTTCAAATGGGGACATTCATTGTCTTTTATTTCTTCTCTTTATCTTTATTTTTATTTTTTGAGTCAGTTATCCAAATAAAAAAAAAGTTGTCGTTTTTCTCTTGTTTTTGAGTCAAGTTCATGTCAAAACAAGCGAGAAAAGATTTCAAAACTGGCTACCAACTTCTTCAATTTCACAAAGCAAAACAAAAAGGCCAGCGTATGAAAGAGACATGATTGTGAACCAAAAAAAAGGAGTGTGCAGAAAGTTTTGCCAATAGACAAGTCTGGGAACTCATGAAAATACCAAGGTTTAAAGGGTTTATTCATGAAGCATGGCAAAGCAGAGATGTTGTGTTTATTTCAAAGTCACTCTTAATAATCCGAGTATGGTTCAATGAAACGACAAAGCAGGGGCAAGTGCCAACAATCTGAAACAAAATGAAGGGAATGAACACTGGAGCGGGTGTCGGGACAGACAAGTGCCGCAAGCCATCACTAAGTTTTTAACTGACAAATTTTCTTTGATGAAACAGGGCAAATTCGTTTCACTTAATTCAGCTACCATTGGAAATGCACATTCGTGGATTTTACTTTATGTTCAGGACCCTCCTGAAAAATGAGAATTTACTTTCAATTCAGGACCCTCCTGAAAAATGAGAATTTACTTTCAATTCAGGACCCTCCTGAAAAATGGGATTTTACTTTCAGTTCAGGACCCTCCTGGAAAATGAGAATTTACTTTCAATTCAGAACCCTCCTGAAAAATGGGATTTTACTTCATGTTCAGGACCCTCCTGAAAAACGGGATTTTACTTTATGTTCAGGAACCTCCTGAAAAATGGGATTTTACTTTATGTTTAGGACCCTCCTGAAAAATGGGAGTTTACTTTATGTTCAGGACCCTCCTAAAAAATAGGACTTTACTTTATGTTTAGGACCCTCCTGAAAAATGGGATTTTACTTTCAATTCAGGACCCTCTCGAAAAATGGGACTTTACTTTCTATTCAGGGCCCTCCTGAAAAATGGGACAACGCTTTCAAAAAAATGAAATACTACTTTATTATAATTTTTGTTTGGGATAATTTTCGTTCTAGTTTTAATTTTGGGTTTCAGGATCCCGCTTGAAGAACAGGGTGATGAAATAGCAAGTCAGTAGCCCGCCTGAAGAACAGGGTGATGAAATCGCAAGTCAGGAGCCCGCCTGGAGAATAGGGTGAAGAAACGAAAAGTCAAGCAACAAAGCGAAGCAATTGAAAGCCAAGCAACAAGTTGAAAGAAATTGCAAGTCAGGAGCCCGCCTGAAGAATAGCGTGATGAAAGTCGAGTCAAGAACCAACAGAAGCTGTATAGATAGGATTTTTGTAATTTCATTTATGTTTTAACTTGTAATTTTCATTTTTGATGTAATAACAGAGCCGCAGACCGGAACCTCGACGGAACCTCACTCGACCCTCCAACTCGGTATAGTCCACCTCTTCCAATTCTTTGAAATACCCGTGACATGATTTTCTCGTAATTTGGGTAGGGAGGATGTCTTAAGTCAAGACTCGGTTGTCCTTCTTCCTTCTGTTTCTTTCTTTGAATAATGGTCGGGTCAAAATTTGGTCTCGCTGTCTACTTCTTTGCCAGAAAACACTTCGTGTTTACATTCAAAGAGGACATGATGTAGACACCTAATTTCGTCCCTCCCCGATATTGTTTTTACCTATTGTTTACCCTATCCTACCGTGTACCCTCACCCGTGTGATAATCCCTTCACAAAATGACAAAAATAACAACCCCTAACTAATTTTGTTTTATCCTAATATTCTAACAACCTACCAAATAAAAAAACAACACCTAATCCTTATCCCATCCAACCAAAAAGAAACACCTCACACCCTACCCCACGTAACCCCACCTACCTCACCACTACCCCACCCTCACCTCAATATATACACACATACTCTCACAAAAAAGGAGAGGAACAGTAACAAAAAAAAAGGGACCTTGGCATATACAAAAGAAAATCAGCTCCACCTTCTCTCTAGACTCTCTCTCTCTCTCTCTCTCCAAAAAAACTAAGCCTCCATTCGCTGCCTCTCCATCCGACCAACGACGGCAGCAATAACGCCGTCGTCACCGTATTCCCCCGCTTCGACCAATGCCACTCCGACCTCTCTCTGTTCATCCCCAACAGTAGCGGGCCAGTGCCGCCACCGACGAAGCAGCTCAGCTCCAGTCACCACCGGAGAACAGGCACCGCCACCGTTCTCTCCGTCACCGGAACTCACCGAAGCTCGATCTGCATTTGGGTTTTGGGTTCCTGTTGTTTGTTGGGGGTCTTGGGTTCGTCTGTTTCTGGGTTCGTCGTCGATATTAGATTTCGAGTTGTCGTTATCAAATTGTGCGTCGTCGTTCTTGTTTTGGGTTTCGTATAACAAAGTTTGTCTCACTGGTTTTGAAGTTGCCCTATTAGTTTTTCCCTATACCGAGTTGGATTCATCGCAATCGAGGTTCTCCGGTCGAGTATTTTGGTATTCGAATTTCTTTATTATCGACAAGGATCAATTTCATTGAGGTCAATTTCTTCTACCGAATCTTTATTTTTATCTTGACCTTTTTGTGATGTTGTGGGAAAAGGATTATTTACATTTTTTATTCAGAGTCGCCACTTGGCATAAGCCGGTGTGCCAAGTCACCTTTGGAAAGTCCTTTTCGAAACCATTTGACTCTTAAACTGGTTTGCAAACAGAGATTCCGGCTAAGGAATTCTGTTGACCGAGGGGAAGGTGTTAGGCACCCCTCGATCCTGTGGTTTGACCACAGTCGCTTGGTGGAGGGTATCGATTAATTTGACATTACAAATGTATAAACCACACAAAAAAAACACATAAAACAATCCATCAAACACATGAAACAAAACAAATCCAAAATTAGTGTCCAGTCCAATTATACAGTCCCGAAATAGAAATACTGAAATAACCTACACTAGTCCTAAACTATGTTTTACCCGATGCCTCGGGCCTTGATCACGATCATCCTTAGCGTACAAAATTCTTCGGGGCATCCCCCGGTGAGTAAATACAAATTACCTCGGGGCATTCCCCGGTTAAATAAATACACTTTCCAAATACGATAAACAAGACATTCAAAAAATATTCCAATCATTCCAACACTCCACCAATCCTAAACTTGCTTACCCGAGCTTACTGTTTGCCTACCCGCTCGACGACATATCGCATTCAACATCAACAATGTATCAAAAATATTATGATATTTACTTTTATCAATTTTCGATTCCCGCCCCCCAAATTTATTTCAACCAATATGATTAAATAAGTCTCAATCAAATCAACCACGGTAATTGCGATTTCTCCAACATAATATCGAAACATATCACCACGTCACAATCATCAAACAAACACTAACAAAGAAGATTCAAACCAAACAAACAACAAATAAGTCATCCATACCCATAACATCACAAAAAGGTCAAGATAAAAATAAAGATTCGGTAGAAGAAATGGACCTCGATGAAATTGATCCTTGTCGATAATAAAGAAATTCGAAGACCAAAATACTCGACCGGAGAACCTCGATTACGATGAATCCAACTCGGTATAGGGAAAAACTAATAGGGCAACTTCAAAACCAGTGAGACAAACTTTGTTATACGAAACCCAAAACAAAAACGACGACGCACAATTTGATAACGACAACTCAAAATCCAATATCGACGACGAACCCGGAAACAGACGAACCCAAGACCCCCAACAAACAACAGGAACCCAAAACCCAAACACAGATCGAGCTTTGGAGAGTTTCGGTGACGGAGAGAACGGCGGCGGTGCCTGTTCTTCGGTGGTGACTGGAGCTGAGCTGTTTTACCGATGGCGGCACTGGCCCGCTACTGTTGGGGATGAACAGAGAGAGGTCGGAGTGGCGTTGTTCGGAGCGGGGGAAGACTGTGACGACGACATTATTGCTGCCGTCGTCGGTCGGATGGAAAGGCGGCGAATAGAGGCTTAGTTTTTTTGGAGAGAGAGAGAGAGAGTCTAGAGAGAAGGTGGAGCTAATTTTTTTTTATATGCCAAGGTCCCTTTTTTTGGTTACTGTTCCTCTCCTTTTTTGTGAGAGTATGTGTGTATATATTGAGGTGATGGTGGGGTAGTGGTGAGGTAGGTGGGGTTACGTGGGGTAGGGGGTAGGGTGTGAGGTGTTTCTTTTTGGTTGGATGGGATAAGGATTAGGTGTTGTTTTTTTATTGGGTGGGTTGTTAGAATATTAGGATAAAACAAAATTAGTTAGGGGTTGTTATTTTTGTCATTTTGTGGAGGGATTATCACACGGGTGAGGGTACACGGTAGGATAGGGTAAACAATAGGTAAAAATAATATCGGGGAGGGACGAAATTAGGTGTCTACAATCGGATTAGCAATTAACGGACAGTTATCGGATGATGTAATGGATAAATTTAAGAGAGAATGAATTATCGAGCGATTATTGGTAGTTTCTTCATTTTTTCACCGACTAAGTTGTTTGTATACTATAATTGATCTATTTATCAATCTTTTAGGATTTTTGAGTTTTGTTTGGGTAGTTATTTAATAGGTTAAAACATCGAATCAAATAAGAATTTTCTTCTAGACCTAAAATCTATGTAGAAATATTTTTAATTACTTGATTGACAAAAAAAAATTAAAACTTTAATATTATTTGAATTTTTATGTTTTATATCAAACTTTGTGAAGGACACATTTGGGTTGTTTCATTTTTATTGTGGTCCTTTCTGTTGACAAGAATAATTTATGTTTTGGTTTAAAAATTAATTTAAGATTTTCTTTACGTTTTAGGGAGTCTGACTGCACTTTATGGTTAGATGTCACAAGAAGTGACACGTTATTTTCTAAACTAAGTGAATAGAATAATAAATGGAGTTTTATATGTTGGATTGACAAAAGATACTTATATATCTAGGGGTAAAAATATAATTATAATAATTCTTAATGGGTTAACGGTTTACCCGATAAGAAAATTGAGTAATCCGTCCCCGCACCAATAAGCCATTAGTTATAAAATTTTATCCATTCTCCAACCATTAATCCGATAACCCATTACTAATTAGCCAATAAACTAATTTTGCGGTTGGATTAACGATTGCGGTTCGGCTTTGAACAACCCTAACAACATGTCACAATTTTAGAGGGAGAAAAGTAATTTTATCAACTACATATCATAATTTTAGATGAGAAAAGTAATTTGCCAACCACATGTCATAATTTTAAAGGATTTCTAAAAAATTAAAATTACCATAATCTTATCAATTACATGTCATAATTTTAGAGGAGAAAAATAATTTACCAACATATGTCCCAATTTTAGAGGATTTTAAGAAAATTAAAACTATCAAAGTGCCATTGTGGGGACTACCAAATTTTGGCATCCTCCCTTATATATAAGTATATAATTTTAGTTTCATAAAAATATCAACCAAATTTTTTTTTTGAAAATAGTTTTCGCTGGGTAGCCTAATCTATTAAGAAACTGATATTCTTCCGTTATATAATTCATAAGAAAAATTGGATTGGGCACATATAAAAAGGGTCAAGATATTGGTAATATATTATATTCTCTTAAATTAAAATTAAGAACTAATTAAGGTTCCCACATCATTTTTTCGGTGGAATTATTATAAAATCCGGTTATAGTGACTTTTGTGATGAACGGAACAAAGTAAAATGACTTTTGTGTAATGAATGAAAGAAAAATAACTTTTGTGTAATAGACACAAAGTTAAGTGATCATGAATGAAATTTACTCTAAAAATTACGTATTAATTCGATTATTAAATTAATATTAATTAACACGGATATACCCTTAAGAAAATTACTTATTCTAAAAAGTAGAATGTATTTTTATCAACTTAATCTCAATAAATACTTATTAAAAAGATATAGCTTTATACTCCTTTCATTTCTTTTTTACTTATCACAATTTTCTTTTTGAGAATTAAATTGATTGAACTTTGATCAATATTTTAAAATATATTTTTATTTTCATATTAATATAAGATGAATTGCAACTTATAATACTTTTTGATACAGATTTAAGAATTAATTGATCTCATTAATATTGAAGGGGTTACAGTTGTATATATAGAGAACTGAAGAATAACTAATTACAGAATAACCCAGATGTATTTAATAATTATATATGTAGTCTATTATCCCCCCGCAAGCTGATCAGCGGTAACGAGGGGCAGCTTGGAGCAGAGAGACTGAAAAGGCTGTAACGGAAGAGGCTTGGTGAGAATATCAGCAAGCTGGTCAGTAGATGGGACATAGTGCGTGGCCATTGCTCCTGCAAGTACCTCATCGCGAACAAAGTGACAGTCAGACCCAACATGCTTCATACGATCATGAAGGACTGGATTTTTGGTAACACAAATAGTGGACTGATTGTCACAATAAATCTGTGGTTTCGTCGGGAGAATGCCAAGTGCATCCGTAAGGTATCGTAACCACATGGCTTCAGCAACACCCGCAGCCATGGCACGATATTCTGCTTCTGTGGAGGAACGGGACACTCGCGTTTGCTTCTTGGTGCACCAGGAAATCAGATTCGGTCCCATCATAACAATATATCCAGTAGTGGACTTTCGATCATCTTTGTCGTTAGCCCAATCCGAATCAGAAAAAACAGATATATCAAACGAGCCCTTTTGAAATAAAATTCCACAGTGAAGAGTACCTTGAAGATAGCGCAGAATGCGTTTCAAGGCCTGAAAGTGTTGTTCTGTGGGAGCATGCATTGATTGGGAGACTCGATTGACTGCATATTGGATGTCCGGACGAGTAACAGCAAGATAATGAAGTCCACCGACGAGGCTCCGATATAGTGTAGGATCGGCAAAGGGAGTATTCGGCCCTGGGGATTGGCGGACTGCCATGGGAGTGACCACGGGTTTGCAGTCTGTCATTCCAGCCCGATTTAGAAGTTCAAGGGTATATTTTGTCTGATGCATCAATATGGTTCCCGATTTGCGGATGAGTTCGAGGCCAAGAAAGAACTCCAGAGGACCGAGGTCCTTAAGTTTGAAGTCACGATGCATAGCTTCAGTAATTTCAGTGATGAGTGATGACGAGCTGCCTGTAATAACAATATCATCCACATAGATAAGAATGATGACTGTCCCTCGAGAACAGTGAAGGGTGAAGAGGCTGTTGTCATGATGGTAGGTGCGAAAACCAAGACCCTGCAGAAAAGTAGAGAGACGTGTGTACCAGGCACGAGGGGCCTGTTTCAGGCCATACAGTGATTTGCGAAGCTTGCAAACATAGTGAGGACGGTTGGGATTAACATATCCCGGTGGCTGAACCATATAGATTTCTTCCTCAAGATGACCATGAAGAAAGGCATTGCTGACGTCTAGCTGATGAAGCGGCCAATCATAGTGAAGAGCAAGAGACAAGACCAGACGAATAGTCTGTTGCTTAACAACAGGGCTGAAGGTCTCCTTATAATCCACACCATACTCCTGATGATACCCTTTTGCAACCAGACGTGCTTTATAGCGAGAAAGAGATCCATCTGAATTTCGTTTGATGCGAAACACCCATTTGCACCCAATAGACTTTCGGTTACTAGGCAGAGGTACCAAATCCCATGTACGTTGTTCATTCAGAGCCTGAAATTCCTCATCCATAGCTTGGCACCAGAAACTATTTTTGGAGGCTTGATTGTAGGTAGTAGGCTCAGTTGTGGGATGTGCATCAAAGGGTATTTGAGTGTGGTAGGCTTTGGGTTTGAAGGTACCGGCCTTGGCTCGTGTTGTCATAGGATGAGTGTTGAGTGGAGGGTGATTAGGAAGGGGTGGTGGAGTTGTATGATGCGTGAGCGGGGGTTGGGTGGGGCTGCCGTGGGAGCTGGGATGTGCAGCGGTGGATGGGGTGGCTGTATGTGTGTTAGGAGTATGATGTAGGGAAGTGGTGGGTTGTGTGGCAGTCGGCTGGGTGTTCGGGTGGGAGGTTTGGGGTTTCGGGTGGGTAGTGGTGTAGTGGGGTACCGGGTTAGGTGCCGAGTGAGCCGGAGCATGAGCGTGAGAAAAGGACGGAAATAATGGCACAACGCCAAGTGGATTGGGGGAGTATGGAGTAGAGGAAAGACTTGTGTAAGGAAATTGTTCCTCCACAAAACGAACATGACGGGAAACATATGTTTTCTGAGATACAGGATCGAAACATTTGTAACCTTTGATAGTGGGATGATAGCCTAGAAAGACACAAGGGGTTGACCGAGGTTGAAGTTTATGTTGAGTGTGCGGACGCAACCAGGGATAAACTAGACACCCAAACGGGCGGAGATGGATATAGTCGGGTGGATGATTGTAGAGACGGGCATATGGAGTGGAGTTGGGGAGAGTGTGAGTGGGCATGCGATTTATGAGGTAGTTGGCAGTAGCAAGAGCATCAACCCAAAAGGAAACAGGTAAGGTGGAATCATGGAGGAGCGCAACAACTGTTTCTATTAGGTGACGGTGTTTGCGCTCAGCAACGCCATTTTGTTCAGGGGTATATGGACATGAAGTGTGATGAAGAGCCCCTAGATTTTGAAGAAAAACACCAAATGCATTGTTGACAAATTCTTTGCCATTGTCACTTCGAAAAATTTTGATTTTGGCATTAAATTGATTTTGAACCATTCGGTCAAAGTTTACAAAAATAGTATAAGCTTCGGATTTAAATTTCAGAGGATAAAGCCAAGTGAATTTACTGTAATCATCAACAAAACAGATATAATAACGAAAACCTTGAACAGAAGGAACTGAGGTTGGACCCCAAACATCAGAATGAATTAATTGAAATGGCGCAGTGGCCTTGTGTTCAGACAGTGAAAAAGGTAAACGACAAGATTTAGACACTGAACAGGACTCGCAATGTAATTTTTCTGAAAAATTAAAACCTAAGGAAGATAAAATGGATTTGGTGATGGCGGATGATGGGTGCCCAAGCCGGCGATGCCAGGTTGACGAGAGAATGGCTTGACTCACAACAGACGGAGACCTGGATGGAAGAGTGTATAGCCCATGCTCACAGCGGCCCGTGTACCGCACCCGGTTCGTGGTATTGTCCACTATCTGGAAATTGGTGTCATTAAAAATGAGGGTGCAGTTATTTTCTTTAGTAAAGCGATAAACAGATAAAAGATTGGATGTGAGGGAAGGGACGTGGTGAAGGGTTGAGAGATGAAATTTACCATTTGGGGTATAGACATACCCAGAGCCGGTGTTTGTGATGGGAAGGGATTGACCATTGCCTACTGTAATAGTTTCTGAGCCATGATACGGATGAGGAGCTTGAAGTTGTGAATAATCCGACGTCACATGGGTGTTAGCACCTGTGTCTAGATACCAATCGCCAGATTGAGCGTTTGTGGACGCATGCATCGCCCTTGATCCTCCGGACTGGCTATTTACATTCTGCGAGTCATCATAACGATACCAGCAATTAGCCGCAGAATGGCCCCGTTTAGCACAAATTTGGCACGTCGGAAGATCTCGTGTGGGCATCCGCTGGTTTCCTCGTCCCTGTCCGCGGCCTGACTGGAAGCCGTCCCTCGGTGGAGGCCCGCCTCTGCCTTGCTGCCCGGTGTTTCGACGGTCACCGCCGCCGCTGCCTCGCCCTTGGTTACGGCGATCGTCACCGCGACCCCTGGCCGAGCCTCCGCTGCCAGCCGAGTAAAGAGCCGTAACGCCAGGGGTGGAACTGGCTTCTCCGAGCAGTAATTTGTGTTCCATGTCTAGATTCAATTCTTCTGCATTAAGCCATCCAGACAGTTGATTCAGAGTGATTTCGACAGGCGAGAGGCGAATATGCTGTTTGAGAGAGGAATAGCCAGCCGGAAGACCACGTATCACGGCATTCACCACGTCTCGTTCAGGAATAATCTCGTTCACAGCATCTAGGTCAGACAGAATAGAGGCCACATCATCAAGGTATTGAGTCATCGTCTTCGTTCCCTTCCGAAGAGTATGCAATTTGTCACGCAACTGAAAAATATGAGCCGTGGACACAGAGTTGTACCTTGTGGCTAGTGCGTCCCAAAGTGAAGCCGATGTGAGAAAACCCCGGGCGTGTTTGTGCACAGAGGGGCTAATAACTGCGAGAAGACAGGCTCGGATCTGAGTGTCTACGATCATCCACGGAAGGTAGTCGGGATTTGGGAGCTTGACGCCGTCCTTCTCGGCTGTCTCGGGCTGCGGCTTCTCCGCACCGTCAATCCATCCGAGCAGCAAGTTGGCTGCGAGGGCGGTGCGGACGTTAAGTGCCCAGGCCGGGTAGTTGTTGTCAGATAATTTTTCGGGGATGAGATTGTGGAGATTCCTGAGCAGTAATTTTACTCCAGACGGTAATTTTGACAGAGGATCAATAACCTTGTCCATGGCGCCGACCTACGGCGGAGGAGGGAGGCCGTGCGGCGTGGTGTAGACGGTGGCGGCGGCGCACACACGTCGGAAAAGAGGAGAGATTAGGGTTTGGGCGGAAGAAGAAACCCTAGCTTTGATACCATGATACAGATTTAAGAATTAATTGATCTCATTAATATTGAAGGGGTTACAGTTGTATATATAGAGAACTGAAGAATAACTAATTACAGAATAACCCAGATGTATTTAATAATTATATATGTAGTCTATTACTTTTTATATAGTTTTTGAAGATTCAAATTTTAATTTTAAAATAATAAATTAATTTAATTTAGTTTAGCTTTAAAAATTAATCAAATCGATACTCAAAAAGCGAAACATGACTACTATTTTGGAATGAAGGGGATAGTAGTTTCTTGTTATGTAAAATACATTTTATTTAAATAAGACTAAAATTTAAAAAACTATAATTAACAGCTTCTTGATAATTAATGTAGAATATCACTTATTTTAAAACAAAGTGAATATAAAATACTCACTGTAAGATACTTAAGTACTAGTGGTTTTTAATTAAAGGAGAGTATTAAATTCACAATTTGAGACTTGAAGAACCTTTACTATTCCATTGCGTCTGAGTTTTTTTTTTTTTTACTTTTTTATGTTCACACCAAAATTGACCCTTCTAATTTGTTTCATATTTATACTTTACTATTCCATAGGTATGACTAGAGATTTAAAATAGGTCAAACTCATCGATAGCCCCTTAAACTTGTCTCGAAAATTCATTTAGGTCCCTAAACTAAGGCTTGTACCTATCAAACCCCTAAACCGCTCAATTTTGTTCCAATTGGGTCTTTTTTTGGCAATCATCTAACAGTTGAAAGTGTGTGTTGCACACACGCGATGATGTGACAAAAATGGCTAATTGAAAACTGACACGGGACATTGTGGGTCCAATAATTATTAAAAATTAATTATAAAATTATTTTAAAAATAAAAATAAAAAGATGATCATTAAAAAGAAATTAGAAAATTTTAAAATTTTTTTTATTAAAAAATAATTATAAAATTATTTAAAAAATAAAAATATAATTTTTTTTTAAAAAAGAAAATAAAAAATGGCATTGAGGATCCAAATTATTAAAAAATAATTATAAAATTATTTAAAAAATAAAAATAAAAAAATGATTATTAAAAAGAAATTATAAAATTTTTAAAAAATAAAAATAAAAAATGGCATTGAATCCAAATTATTAAAAAATAATTATAAAATTATTTAAAAAAAAAAACTGATTATTAAAAAGAAATTATAATTTTTTTTTAAAAATGAAAATAAATAATGGCATTGAGGATCCAAATTATTAAAATATAATTATAAAATTATTTAAAAAATAAAAATAAAAAACTGATTATTTAAAAGAAATTATAAATTTATTTAAAAAATAAAAATAAAATTATAAAATTTTAAAAAATAAAAATAAAAAACTAATCCCCACCTTCCCCCAAGTCCCCCTCCCCCAGCGTTCATCTTCTCTCACCCCCGTCCCTGGCATTCATCTTCTCTTCTCCCTGCGTTCATCTTCTTCCCTTCACTGTGAATCTCAAAAATACACATACATAAAATTTTTGTTTAAAATCTACTTCAAGAATTTAAAGGGGGTCTAAAAAAAAAACATCTTTCTTAAAATTTTTCACAAAATGGTGATATTAATGAAGAAAAAAGTGATCTTTCTTGTAATTTTTCAACAAAAAAGTGATGTTTTTTGTAATTTTTCAAGAAATGGTTATACTAATGGAGGAAAAAAAAGTGAATTTTGTTGGAATTGTTCAAAAAATGAAGATAATTATGGTGGATTAAAAAGAAATTGTTTATGTGAAGATGGGGGGATAGGATGGGGTTGAAGACGATGAAGATGCGGGGTGGGTTGGGGTTGAAGACGCAGGGGGTGGGGTGCTGTGAAAAAAGATGATACCGGGGGTAGGGGGGTGCTTTTTAAAAAAAAAGATTAAAAAATTAAAAATTATATTAACAAAATAATTTAAATATAAATTTTCAATTAATATTTTTTGGGGCTCAGTGCCACTTGACACCTTTCTATTGGATAATTATTCAAAAAAATATGTCTCACACGTCCCTAGTGAGTGAACAACACGCAGAGTGCCGCATAAGCAAAAAATGCCCAATTGAAATAAAATTAGGCTATTTAGGAATTTAATAAGTACAAACCTTAATTTAGGAGTCTAAGTGAATTTTAGGAACAAGTTTAAGGGGTTATTGATGGATTTGTCTTTAAAATATGTGTCCCGTGGCAATATCCATGCCACATTACCCCTCTATACACTCCTAGCTAGCTTGTTGCAGTGATCACATGCCATGCATTAATATTCTTTGCTTTTATCCCCAACATTAAGTACCCACTTATTTTAAATACTTTTAAGTTAAAATTAATTTTTAAGTTAAAATTATTTTTTAAGTATTTGAATATATTTAAAAAATGTTTATAAATTAAAATGCTAAAAATAAGTTAAAAATCATAAGTTAGAAATCTTAACTTACAGTTTTTGACTTAAAATATTAAAAATAAGCTAAAAGCTATACGTTAAATTCTAGCTTATAACTTATGACTTATAAATCAGAAGTAAAAAACTAAAAGCCAATCCAAACAACCACTAATTCAGTGTTGCATCTTCCCTGATTAGTTTTTTTTTTAAGTGATAGCACAGGAGTATTAACATATACTGAGATGACTATATTATATTTAGGTCAAACCCATTGACAGCCCCCTAAACTTGACACCATCTTTCACTTTGACACCTCAAGTGGATGTTGTTTACTGTTGGCACCTCAAGTAGCCATAAAGTGTGTCATTTTGATACCTTTTGCTGATTCAGCAAAGAGAGTGTATCACACTCGCTTTTGGGCGCGTGGCAGGAGTATTTTTGTATTTTTTTCATCTTTCTTCTCTTTCTTCTTCACTCTTTCAACCCATTATTTTTTCACCATTTTTTTCCTTTTCTTAACACATGTCTATGCTAATTTTTCCTTGATTGATTGAATTAACAAAGAAAAAAAGAATGGTTAAACCAAGAATCAACTTCTTTAACCTCCATTAATGAGCCCTTTTAAGTGAGAAATTTGCAGCTATGGCAGTCGTCGGAATTCTTTGGTGTCACCAAAATTTCCTTTTTCTTGAGCTTTATTGACATATTTTTGAGCCTTAATTTTTTAAAAAATTAGAAAAAATTAATTAACTAAAAACCATGGATACTGTTGAGATTTTGCAGCCATGGAATGTCCGAAGACAAGTTGTAATGAATACTTAAGAATTGTTGGTTGTTGTAACGGCCTTATTTGTTTGTCTGATGATTATGATAAGTATAAGGATACTGTTGTGTTGTGGAAGCCTATTATCCGTTCACATGTGAAATTGCCACGACCAAATTTAGAGTTTAAGAAGGTTGGGTGGGAAAGACATTATTGGAGGCTTTTTTGTAATTATTTAATCAAAAAAACATGTGTCATTAATTTATTGGACATAAATTCCATGTATTTTAGTTTTTTTTTCAAAAATAAATAAATTATAAGTGCATATAGTGATGTGTCAATTTAAATTTGTTGACACAAATCAATTGGCCGTTTTATTCACGTTGGCAGCGAGTGAGATACACGCACCAGTGCTGATGTCGAAAGGTGTCAATAATGACACATTTTATGGTTAATTGAGATGTCAAAAGTGACCAATGTCCACTTGAGATGTCAAAGTGAAAGATGGTGCCAAATTTAGGGCTGTCAATGGCTGTCAATGGGATTGACCTTATATTTACGTGACAATTTCAGTCATACATGGCAGCCTGCTTGTGTTTCAACTTAGGAATATATTTAGTATATATTTCCTGCAATTTTTATAATGATATATTATGTTAGTGCAATTATAAACTGAAAGTTGATGAATATCTCTGAAAATACTTCTTTTGTTATTATATGCTTGAATTGACCTGACCTTAGGCATCCCAATATGATTGTTTAGAATTTTGGCTTCATCTAAAGACGTTGCTATGTAAATTAAAGTTAGTAACTATGAAAAGGATTTGTTACTTGTAGTAGTCGCATTTATTACCTTATCTACCACCAAATTAAGGTTGTAGTATAGTGATAAGTACTTTTTCTTTTTTAATTAGAGATTATGGGTGTCGTCTTTGATAGAGAACAATTTATTCTTCACAGTGAAATTTCTAGACCCGAATTCAAAGTAGTTGAACTTCAAAGCAAATACTGAATACCGAATGAAAACAAAAGGAAAAGATATCACCTTCTGATGATCAGCTCAATTGCTCTTTAAATTTAAGGAGTACTACTCTTTTGTTGACCAACTTCATCCAGCTTCTTAAGGTATAAAATGGTTGATGCAAGTCCCCATCAACAAAGCAAAAACCTTCTCAATTTAAGCAGTAGTGGATAAAGAGATTAGATGATCGTCAGACATACACATGCTTCTTCCAAGATTAATTAAGGTGTAAGAAATCCATCTGGCATTCATCAATTGGTTCTTATCCTCTCAAAGATTAACGGCTGTAATGATTTTTTACATGATTAATAGTATAACTGAACTTATTATTGTAAACGGACTACTATTTTTATCAGATCATATATCACATCATCATTACTTATTGATTGGGGAACTTTCATTAATAGCTACAGTTTGGAACATAATTATCATTAGTAGGTATAGTTTTCTTATTGGCGATTCGTAGGTACTTCCTCCGATTCATAATAAGTGAATTGTTGGATTTTGACACACATGTTAAGAAGAAAAAACAAAGACATAAATCCTTTTCAAATTTTAAAACCTTAACAATGATACATTAATCTTAATACAAATTTAAAGTACTCCTTCAATTAATGGAGGAAGCATTTCTAACTAATAGGCTGCTAGAAAGTACTTAAAGAACTTTTAATTGAAGAAATACTTAAAAGTTGCTAATATAAAGTACTCGTTCAATTAATGGGGGACACGAGAAAGTTGCTAAGCTGCTAATATAAAGTCCTTGAAACTCGACCAAAATTTTAATTAATGAAGGATTTATTTGAAAAGATTTTCCAACATCTATCTTGAATTGTAAACAATTCAATTATTTTGAACACTAAAAAATATTTCAACAATTCACTTAATATGAAACGGAAGGAGTACTGTTTTGAAAAAGTAGTTGTTAAGTTTCCTTACTTGAAGTATCAGTTCACTAATAGGCTATATCAGTTTGGATCACTCCATTTCTTCCCTCTTCAATTTTTCAAATTCTTGCTTGGATTGAAGACACATGTCATAGTTTAAAATTAATGATTGAGATTTAATTAGTTGAATAAATATTTTAACCAAAGTTATCTGCTTCCATATATTTAGTTATATTTGCTCCTTAAATATCGATTATATCTTTAGGCTGCATTTGTTTTTATTAAGACAGACGCCTGAATCTGAATGCATATCTGAATGATTAAGATATTGTCTTCAGATCTGAAAACTAAATGGTTAAGGCCATTTATTTTTTAATATCCGAATATGCAAAATTTATTTATTTGACATATAATACAAAATATAATTCAAATAAAAATAACTATATATTAAAAAAATATTTAATTTAATATAATAAAATTATTATTTGATTGAAAAAAATATTTATATTTGTTAGTGATAATGGAGATGGATTGTAATGGTGGTGGCGATAATAATGATTGATGTTAGTGATTAGTAATGTTGGTGGTGATAGTTGTGATGGTAGAGATGTTTGGTATTGTAGTGACTGCTATGATGGTTTGGTGATTGATAGTGATAGTGGTAGTGATATGAAGTTGGTTGATGTTAGTAGTTAGAGGTGTTGATTGTGATAGCTTAAAAGTGAATGCAAGATGGTTGATGATGTGTTGGTGGTAGTTGGAGATGTTGTTAGCTGTGACGGTGGAGATGATTATTAGTAGAGATATACTGTAGTGATGATGCTAGTTGAAGCAGTAATAGAGGTGGCGACACTGGTGACAATGGTGGTGGTGGCCGAAGAATGTGTGGATGTTGGTGATATATTAGTGGTAGTTAGCGGTGACACTAGTTATGGTGGATGAGTTGATAATAATTGGGATTGACCGATAGTGGTTGATGATGGTGGTGATGTTGGCATTGGCGTTGGGATTGATGGTGATGATAGCGGTGGATATAATTAAAATAATATAGGTGGTAGATATAGTAGCGGCTGAAAATAGTAGTTAGTAGAAATTATGATTGTGAATGATTGTTGTGATGGTGAAGGTGCTTAGTGGTGGTGGTGGTGGTTGGTGGCTTGGTGGTGGTTGACAATGGTGATGGTGGCAAAAGTGGTTAGTGGTGGTGACTGATGATTATGCATAGAGTGGTGGTGAATATTATCCAATACAAAAATACCTCTTAATGATTAACACTTAATTCCAGATCTGAATGATTAAGACATATTCAGACCTATTAAGAGCCAAAATGTTAATGAAAAATAAATGCACTTAATGGTCTGAAGTCTAAATCATTCAGATTCAGAACTCCATTAAGTGCAAACAAATGAAGCCAACTCAATGTTTTAAAAAAATTTCTTTGCTGACCATAGTTATCTACTTCCATATAATTAGTTATATTTACTCCTTAAATATTCATTATATCTTTTACTCAATGTTTTAAAAAAATTTCATTCACTTTAGTGACGGTATCAACTCGATGGATAGATGTATTCATTTACTTTAGTGGCGGTATCAACGCGTACGATCTTGATGGATATATGTATCTTACTTGATATCATAATTTATCAAAAGTGAATACAATAATTAAGCTTTATGAGTTTACCATTTATAAGTTCCTACTATTACACTCATTATATTTTAAAGTCAAGAATTTAACTACTTTTTTATAATTTTAATAATTTTTAACATATAAATTTCTGCTCTATGTTAAAAATAATTGTTATAATTCGGATTGATTAAGCAAATCACAAGTAAAAGAAAATAACAACAACACACAGATTTACGTGAAAATCCTTGCGGAAAAAACTACGGGCAGAGGCAGAGGAGGTCTCACTATAATGGAGAGAGAGTACAAAGTGGGAGACGTAGTCTCAATGACGTGTATTTTTCTGAACACCCAAAACAACCCACTAAATGCACTTATATAATACGTGTATATAAATAAGTCCTGGGCCCCAAAACATAAAGGTCGGCCCGATCCCTACGCTACCACCATAGACCCCATTGAAAATCACAAACATGGATTGCACTGCAAAACTTTCAAGGCCGGATCAACAAAATTCGGATTACAACTCTAACAATAATAAATCTAGATGTTCTTTACCAACATGGTGCCTCCGCCTCTGAAGTCACGTTTCACCAAATCAGTCCAAAAAAAAGCATTTAATGAAAGTTCCAAATCAAATTCCCATATTTAACAAATTTTATCTCATGGCTATTGCTTGGATAATTAAGTAGGATACACTCAAACCATAAGAGAGATGACCCCCGTTGTGGTGGAGTGAGTGGCAAGTACTTTTTAATCTTAATTAGAGGTCTCGAATTCTAGTCTCAATGTCGAGTTGCCTTTGATAGAGAGCACTTACCCAAACTTTCCAACGTGAATTCAGATTAGTCGAACTTCAATGTGGGTACCACATACCGGATGAGAAAAAAAAACATAAGAGAGATGGCAATGTGGATATTTGTTAGAATAAGTGAGGTTCATTTTGGAGGGGCAACCTTTATAAATAAAGTCACAATGAGGTACTCTCCAAAGTCTTAATTAGACAACAAACACCTTATTGTCTTCATCATTCCATAGCTTTTATATCTGAAAGTCCTCACTTCTACACATTTTATCCACTTCCATCTCTGCACCAGAAATCAATAAAGCAGCAAGAACTATAGAAACAGAGAAAAAAAGAAAAAATAATAATCATGACAAGTAGCATGAATGATGATCAAATGCTACTCATTTCTCAGTACTATCCTGGTATCTACACTCAACCGTTACCTCAACAAGGTTAGTATCATCACTACTTTGTCTTTAATTGGGATAAACTAGGGGCGACTCTATCTTGTAAAAAAATAGGCCCTTAGGCCCTAAATTTGAGGGGCTCATTTTTTGTAATAATATAAATAATTGTTTTTTAAAAAAATTGAATATTACTTATAAAAAAATAATTTTTTTATATAAATGGAAAGAATTATTAGAAGTTCATATATTATGTCTCAAGAAAAATTAAATGCATTGATTATATTATTACTTAAAAAAGAATAATTAAAAAAAATTGATTATATAATTTTAAAAATAAAGTTCATTAAAAGAAAGTTATTCTTTCTTGAGATTTTAAGGCACCCGTTTGATTTTCGCCTTAGATCACAAATATGCTTGAGCCACCCTGGGATAAACTTTGTAGTACACAATAATGGAGTACAATATTTTTACACAATATATATACATATATACTGTACTTCAACTCTTCCTAGTAGATAATTTGCCTTATTTTTCGGGTTATTCCTAATCCACTTTTTAATGAACAGGTAGATGAATATATTATCATTTAGAGATGCGATAGTATAGGGGTCGGTGTATAAAAGTTAAACTGTTCATATCTTTGTCGTTACAAAACTTAGAAGTCACCTAATTAGTTAAAAGTTAACTACATCATGCTACCGTCCCTAAAAGGAGAGATTATTTAGTATCTTGAAAAACAATGTTGGCCACCTTAATTTCCTACAAGTTGTTAATAGTTGAAAAGATTTTTTACACTGTTAGTGTATGTAAATTACAGGAGAGGGGAAACCGAGGAGGAGAAGAAAGAAGAATAAAGGAGATGTAGCAAATGGGGAGATGATGATGATGAGGAAGAGGAAGCTTAGTGAGGAACAAGTGAATTTGCTCGAACAGAGCTTTGGACATGAACACAAATTGGAGTCCGAGAGGAAAGACAAGCTTGCCTCGGAGCTAGGACTAGACCCGAGGCAAGTGGCAGTTTGGTTTCAGAACAGAAGGGCTCGATGGAAGAACAAGAAGCTGGAGGACGAATACTCTAAGTTGAAGAATGAACTTGAAACTAACATTGTTGACAAATGTCGTCTTGAAAACGAGGTCCGTCTTCTTTTTTATTACGAGTTTTATAACTATAGACAGTGTTATAAAAAAAAAAAGCTTTTAAGAATATATCATATCACCTAAAAGATAATTACATATAAATAGTTTTTTTTCGGAAATATTTTTCAAAATTTGTTGGCGAAAACTAAGTAGTACGTAAGAGATTAGTCGGATAAACAAGATTTATGGATCAAGAGACGTTTATGTGGTCCTAAAAGTATATTCCATCTATTCTATTTCAAACATGGTATTTGACTGAAAATAAAATTCAAAATGCTAGTAGTTTATTTGGATTTATATTTCCTTATATTAGATCAGTGAAGGTGAAATCACGAAGAAGATTAAAGCATTAATTTGATTTAAGAAAAAAACATCACTTCAAAAACAAAAGTTAAACAACTTAATATATTGCCTGAATATGTTGAAAGTTGTTAGAAATAAAACAATATAAAATAAATTGGAACGTTGGTAAATAGAAATAGTCTCTCTAGATAGAGTTTGTCTAATCAGAAAATAATTTCACTTTATGAATCGAACCCTAAGTAAGAAAAAAAGGTATCTATAGCCCCATATATAACCCAACATAACGTTTTGATGATAAAATTAAACAAATGGGAATGATGATTTATAAATTTAGAAGGGAAAAGTTCATTAAAAAGCAAGAAGCAAAATGACAATATATAATGATAGTAATATATATATCCGACCTATATATGTGTCCAAAAGAAGAAACTAATATAAAGGGAAAAAACATCATTTCCACCCCATACTATACAAGAAAAGTTTAAGCCACATCTAAATTATATAAGTGACCTATTACACACCTTAACTATATAAAAGTGATATTATTACCTCCCCGCGACCCCCATTTTAAGGCGCGTGTGTTACACTTATTTTAGGCGCGTTCAGCCTATTAAATAACAAAAGTAAACGGCTAAAAACATTAAGGGAAAAGACATCGTTTCCACCCCAAACTATAGTCGAAAAGTCGAATCCACACCTAAACTATATAAGTGACCTATTACACACCTTAACTATAAAAAAATGATACTTTTTACTGACGTGGTGCTGACATGGCAGCGCGTGTAAAACACTACACCACATGCAAGTGGTGGTAGCCTGATAGGGTGTAAATAGTTTCACTTTTTATAGTTTAGATGTGTAATAGATCACTAGTATAATTTAGATGTAGCTTCGACTTTTTGGATATAGTTTGGGATGGAAACGATATCTTTTCCCTAATATAAATATAGAGAGATGCCATGTATTGACAAGCATGGAGGCAATTAGGTGTGTTGCATGTGGATACAAGAATTGAAGAGATGGAAGAGAAAACATTGGAGACGTGTAACCAATAACCTGTCGAAAAAGAAAGAAACTTGGAGAGACTGCCACCCAACATGGCAGCAAAACTTGCTAAATCCTCCAATAATTAATCCTCCGTACATCATTATTTAAGATAGCCAAGTGCAGCCCTCCCACTTGCTAATATACTATTTACTTCATTCACTCTTAGGCGTCCCATACTTCTGATCCAACACGTACTTAGCTTGTAGCTACAGAGGTAATAAAAAAATTAAGTTAGTGGGTATTTTGCGGAATCATCTCACAAATAACCCAATCGAATTCATTATTTACTTTTTTATACTTGATAAACATACATTATGCACTAATTATACATGAATCATACATGTATCATAAATCTGCCAGCTGTTTTAAATTAATGCAGTTAAGTGAGTAAACAACTATCCAGGTTAATAATTCAAGTATAGGAAAAATGTAAAATTATATTTCATGTGAAGTATTCAATTGTCAGTGTAGGTAAGTTAAATTGTTAACGAGACAGATTTGTTGTGCAGGTTTTGAAGCTAAAGGAGCAGTTATCTGAAGCAGAAAAGGAGATGCAACGATTGCAATTGGAGAGATGTGATGGGATTTCGAGCAATAGCCCAACAACTTCATCACTATCAATGGAAGCAGCCATGGATCCTCCTTTTCTTGGGGAGTTTGGGTTGGATAATGCATTTTATGGGCCTGAAAACACTTATTATGGGCCAGCAAATACTTATGTTCAGGGTTTGGAATGGGTTAACAACCTATACATGCCATATCATATGTGATTATTTTCCCCAATTTTTAGAATTAAGCTCCCCAAAAATTCCCTCTCTATGTATACGTAGGTAGTGACCCAATCACTAGTAATATTTGTGTGTGTACATTAATCTTTTCTCTTTTATTTACTAGTGTGTATTATTATTAGTGTTTGACTAGCTAGCAACTAGCAAGATGGAATATATATAACTTTGGCCTTTCACAAGTTAAGTGTCTCTGTTGCAATAATTTTTAAGATAGAATATATATAACTTTGGCCTTTGACAGGTTAAGTGTCTCTGTTGCAATAATTTTTAACTTTATCGTCTACTAATTTTTTTTATTTTTTTTTGAATACGTATGAATGCGATTCACAAGGTCATCTTTGTATGACCCAGGTGGCACAACAAGTGATGTTTTTTTTCGAGAGGGTCCAAAGTATAAAAGAAGCAAATATGTGAAATTTATAAGTTAAAAAATGGTGCAAGATGGAAAAGGAAATGATTAATTTCAATTCACTAAATGTAACTTACCTTCTCATACGCGTTTAACATTTCTTCCTACTTTTACCCTGCCCCATCGAGCTTTCTTAAAATTCTCTTGTGCTTTTTTTTCTTCTTTTTTTTTGCACTTTTTAAAATTCTGAATTAATATCCATTCAATCATTTATTATTTTGACAATCGCGAAGATTCTTCTTAAGTGTCTAAGGATTGAGTTACTAATATTATAATGAATATTTAAAAGATAAATAAATGGCCTTGCCAATTTTTTAGTTCAGTTTTATAGGTTAGTAAATGGAAAAAAGAAGAAGACAAATGATGAATAAATCAAGTAAGTTTAGTTAGTTTAATTTAGTTTTCATGTAAAAAAAAAGTTCAATATCCATCTCCCTAAAATAGAATTGCAAAAAAATGGAAAAGAAGTACCAAGAAATAAAATAAAAATAAAAATTTAAATTGATATTGATAAAAGGACATTCACGATTATAAATTAAAATTTCTTCATTCGATTAAATTAAATTTAATTTATTTCAAGAGATTGTTTTGTTTTTCAATTTCAAGTTTAATAACAAGTCATCATATTTTTAAAGAGTTTCTTCAAGTTAGTTCATGAAAAGAGAGTTAGGTAGAAAAAAAATAATAGAGATAAAAGAATAAAAGACAAAAATGAAAAGAATGTGTCTAATGAATTTGAACAAAAATAAATTGAAAAGAAAAAATGACATAAAAGAGTAAAATAATGAAAAAGACTAAGAACAAAGATCCAAGCCCAAACTCACAGCCTTTGCTATAATGATTACAAGGCGTGAGATTTAAACCCGCAACGCGGGGCAACAAATGGATGCCCTTAGCCACTGATCTGAGTTTTTCAACATTTCTTAGGAAGTTCATTTAATATATATACTCATAAAATCAAAATTTGACCTTGTATATATAATGCAATATTTCGATCAAGGGAGTTTGGGTGAACCCCTGAGCTCCACGCAGATCCTCCCCCGGCTATACATCACAAAGCTCATGAGTAAGCATGCTAAACCACTCTGACATCTCCACCGGCAATTCCTATGCTATTATTCTTGGGACTAGGAGTCTCCTTTTCTTATACTTTTATACTTATCGAAAATACTTTATCAATCGAACTTTATATTAAAAGAAAGGATAATTAAATTTGGCAATTAGTTTTTTACTGTTGACACGCCTCTCATCCTACATACTTAATCATACATAATATAACATAATATATTTGCATCAAACTTCTTGTCCAAAGTAAATTATGTAAAATGACGTGTGATGGATGATTCTATTGCTTGTTGCTCTAACTTCTACCATAGCATAAAGCTTGAGACACGAAAAGGCCTCGCTAGCAAATTATGACAGAGGTTTATTGCCTCATTCATGGTTTGGTTCGTAGGGGTGTGCATCGGTCGGTTCAGTTCGGTTTTACATATTATTGGTTCGGTATATCGATTTTCGGTTTTTAAATATGCTAACCAATAACCAAACCAATAAGATATTTTTTATCGATTTTCGGTTTATCGATTTTTAGTCCCTAACGATTCGGTTTTTGGTTTAACCGATAAGAAAATATTCATAAAATAGAAATAGTAGTAACTAACATGAAAAATAATCGAATCTTAGTAGCAAACAAAAATCCTACATAATGTGTTTTAATTTACAAGAATCTTCAAGTTTGAACTAATGTTGTTTGGAGAAATTAAGAGTTTGTATAATTGAAATAATAGGTTTGTTAATTTGTATATATATATATATATTCTTATTGGGTTATCGGTTTATCCAATAACCCAATAAGAAAAAATCAAACCGAACCAATAACTCAATAATTTTTTTTATAAAACCATTAAAAAATCGTTAACCCAATAACCTAATAACAATAAACCAATAACATTTTTATCGGTTCGGTTTATCGGTCGGTTCAATTTTTGCACAACCCTATTGGTTTGGATCGATTCTTGATTAAAATCATAACCAAATCGATCAATTAAGTCGATTTTTAAAATTCTAAAATCAAATAAAATAAATAATCATCAGTTTGGTTCTTGTCGGTTTGGTTCGATTTTTCGATGTATGATTGGCTAATGATAAATCTATAATAGTAAAACAATGGGATATGAGACAACTACTTCAAATTAACGTTAGGAATCAATAAATTTCTCTCTACTATCACAAAATGAATGTATATGAATCCTATTATTTTTCAACACTATTCTCAAGTTTAGCATGTTTATGTTGCATAATTATGAATGTTCTTTTGCTTCACGTGCTAATATCATAAAAAAAATATACTTCTTTAAATAGAAAGGTCAACCTTTAAATAATCAAAGAGGTAAGCCATTAAAGAGTAGATGAATGTCTTAGTAAAATAATTAAAAACTGACAATATACTACACCACACATATATAATTAGACAATAAGACTTAAGAGTGTTGTTTGGACATACTTTTTAAGAAATGAGATTTTAAAACATTTATAGTACATGTGAAATAAGTAGACTAAAGCCAAATTAATGATTAAAATATATAAAATATTTAATATTATTTATGAAAAACTAATATTATATATTCAAATAATTATAAAATTTATGTATATAATTTGATTGGCTTTTCATTTTTTTTAGTGAAACCATAACCAAACCAAATATTATCGATTTTTAAAATTCAAAATTAAACCAAACAAAATATCGGTTTGCGGTTTGGTTTGGTTTTTAACCAAACCATGAACACCACTAACACACACACATGCACTTTATATACACTTTTCATACAATCAATATATATATATATATATATATATATATATATATATATATATATTACCAATGCACTTCATAATCATTTTTATACAATATATATACACATTATATGCATTTTTTCAATCATATGACAGAGATAGGAGAGAGAGGTAGAGAGAAGAGGAGAGGCGAGAGAGATAAAGATAGAGATTGAGAGAGACGACAAAGATGGGGAGAGTTAGGAGAGAGCCGAGAGAGAGAGAGAGTTTGACTGTAGATTGTCATTATTTTGGATCTAAAATATATTTAATGATACATAGGTAAACTTTGATTTAAATTTCTGAAGATCATACCATGTCTTTTTCTCTATAATATATTGAGTTTAACTTCTGTATGTTGATTATCCATATATGTATTACACACTATCAAGTCAATTAAAATGTAGATACCTATAATTTTCATAATAAGTTGAATTTATAACTTGATAAATGAAATAAGTAACGTGCTATGACATGTAAAATTGATATTGAAAAAATATTTTACATAATAGTTGACTTCAGTTCTAAATGAGAAAGAGTCAATTATATGAATTATTATTATGTCCATGTATTTTGTAATAAGAATTAAACATCAAATTGACTAGTTCCAAGTTGGCTATCAGTAAAGGAGAATTTAAAAATTTAAGTTTATGAATTTATTAGCCTAAGACAAAATATCAACTAGGTTTGAGATACTATTACGCATATTCAGTGATTTTTTTTTTTAACAAAAATAAGAACTTAGATAAAGCTACCCATAATTTTATCGATGAATTTGTCCTTGATTGCTAGTTTAGTACAACTCTCCACTTTTATCCAAACTTAAAATCGATAATGTAAGTAAGCATATATATACTATTAAAAAGGCAAGTTACATATTTGACCAATCGAATCAAGGTGTTAGAAGAAAACTACAATATTGAAGTAGAATTAAAATTGTAAATAAACTATCATAAATACTATGCTATGACAAGTCATTCTATTGAAATCAATTTCAGTTCGAAAAGAGTGCAAATTATTATAGATGGTTGCTCCCCAAGGTTATACAGTACTTTCAAACACGTGCATTTGTGGCTAGAAGTTTGAATGCTGCACAAATTAATTATCAAAAAAAAAATAAAATAAAAAGAGAAAATAACTTTGAAGAAAAAGAGAGAAAATTTTGACCAGAGAAATTCCAACTTGTATACATAAGTAGAGGACAAAATAGGGATAGTAAGGGTCTTTTAGTTGGTGAAATATACCCTCGGCAACTTTAATACCAATAAAAGAATCAGATTATTCGAGGGAACACTACTAAAAAGAGGGTAAAAATCAACGGTCAAAAAAAGTGACGGACAATGCCATTATTTTGACGAAAAATGATGCAGAAGCAACAGTCACTTTCGTGATAAGTGAATCGACTCTTTTCCAAAAGTGATGGACATCATCACTATGGAGTGATGGACAACGACGCTTTTAAAAAAAATAATTTTTTAATTCTTTCAAAAAGTTACATTGTCTGTCATTTTTCTAATGTTTTTTAAGAAAATCCAAAAAAACAACAAACAAAATAGTCTCTGTCCATCGTAATGTTCTTCAATATGAAGAACAAACTGACATACATCATCACTTTTTTGAAAAATATATGTAAAAGTTTTCAGAAAAGTGACAGACAAAAAAGTCCCTGTCCGTCGCTTTTCATCGTTTATACTTTTTTCATTATAATATTATCTATTTTTTAAACATTTAAAGCTCCATGGTGCTTAATCCCCATGGCCTCAAGTCTTATGCCTCATCACGTACTTAGTAAAACAACCCCACCTCACACCCCTGCCTTTTAAAAAACTGATAGCAACATAAGACGTACTATATATTATCAAAATCATAAAAACTGTAACAACCCTTATTGTGATTTTTTATTTTTATATTTTAACTATTTTTTTATTTTTCATTATTTCTATATATCATTTATGGATTGTGGGAATGATTGGCACGATCCTCGAAGCATTCTGAAGAGATTCATATGAGTTTGAGATTTTGGGTAGTCTTTAAAGAGTGATATTTAATTTAGGTTAATATTGTGATTCGAGTGTCGGATGATGATTCTATCATTTGTATTAGATTCAAAATATCAATTTTTGATTAGTACCATGGTTAGTTCGGGTTTCAAGTCTTTATTTTGAGTTTTGAGCACTTAGATGAAAAATTAGTTAAATTAGACTAAAAGGATTTCTAGGGGTTAATTTGTGGGTAAGGATCTCTTTTGATAATTTCGATGGTACCATTTCGTTCAGAACATCGAAATTAGCCTAGTAACATTATTGAATTATTTTTATAGTCCCCCGATTGAATTTCGAGGGTTTATCGAGAGTCATTTTAGTCCCTTATTTTATCTGGATCTGGTTTCTAGTGCAACCACCTAAACAGTCGTTTGATCGACTTAGCAATAGTTCCTAGGTGGACCTTGGACTGCCTTAGCATGGCTGACTAGGATTGACAAGGGTTTTCCGACACGATCCGAACCAGGGCCTAGTCGTTTCGGGTGCCTCAAGCCCAACAAGGACCGGAGACCATCCCTAACACCCAAACCATAATTGTCATACTCCTTCTGCCAAAAGAATTCCAAGAATATAATAAGATGAAACAATAATAATTTTGAAACATAAGATGAAGTCTATAATCGTAGCCAAACAACCATAACTAAATATCCAACCAATACCAATGCCAATGCTAACACTAATACCGACACCGTCCATGAATCCAAGTCACTGAGCAGGAGGAATGGTAGTGTGGCCGATTCCTACATCGCGTTGGATACAACACCTAGAGACGATTAGCAGAGTTAATGCTAGCATGTAACTCAGGGATAAAGATAAGATAATGTCCTCAATTCAAAACCATATATTACATATATATATATATCATGATGGGATGGGGGACAAGGTTTAGAATGCATTTAAAACCTTAACCTAGGCTGTGTAGCTTGGTCATCCTAAAACCACCCACGGGCTATATGAGTTCAGCTCTCCCTGCTGAAAAGGCCCGTGTGTGTGTTAGCCACACGACCGGATAAAAGAACCTGAGATGACTAGTACATCCCAAAATATAACTTGTAGCATCATGCACACGGTCACCAAGACCATCCTTACATCGTTAAGCGTGGATTTTCAGTGTCGATCCTCTCCGGGACCCCCACCTTCCACGACTCTTCTAGTTAACTCCCTTTAAGAGTATATTAAATTATTTATAAATTTCCAACCATTTATCAAGGAGTCTTTTAATTAGGCAATAACCATTGGTATCGTCATACCAAAATTAGAGCTTGCTAGTCTGTTACCTTATGCCATATAAATCGTTAAATCAAATTAGACTCCATCATTTTCAATTAACCAAAACCATTTACAATCAACCGTGGCCACCAAGACCTTTCCAAAACCATATGAAACTAACCAAAATCAATTCATGTTTCTTTAACCATTTATGCAATGCCAAGATTTCAAGAATAATCAAACTATGTGATAAAAATTATTCTCATTGGCAATTTCACAAACTGGTTGAGGGCATGCCATTATCAAAGCTGAAATCACCAAAATTAGGGTTCAACTATGACCCCTCAATTAAATCACCATTTCCATGCACCCACACGTGCAAAACCATACTTAAAACATGCATAGTTACAATTTAAAACATAGAAAACAATATTTAATAATATGCATTCAAACCCCTCAACCTTGATTTCAAAACCACCATGAATAATTCATGAACAATGCTTTATACATGTGCTTTTAGTAAACTAACAATGAGGAAAGAGTAACATGCTTGAATTACAAAGATTCACGGAGAGAAATTGATCCTTAAGCCCTTAGATGACCATTTGGAGAAACCCTAGCCAATTTTGCTTGAGAGGATTTTGAGAGAGTAAAGAGGACGTTTAATCTTGTAAATTGTGGAATGAATGACCAAAAAGTGTTATAGGTATGTAGAGTCTTAAGGGTTGTAAGTGAAAAATGTCTAAAGTGCTCCCAACTTAAAACTGTTGAAAGACAACAGGTGGTTACGAGTCGACCCCTAGAATCGTGACCATAACATACAACTCATAACATTGAGTCGTCACCAAGATAGTGAGCTGGGCATCCACACATTGTCTGCCATACGACTCTATGACTCCCCACTGACCTGATCATATGACTCGTATGGTCTAGTGGTATCCAAGACAAAACCCAAGGGACTGGACACTAGACAACATACGACTCAATGCTCCCACTCGTAACCTATCCTCATGGCTCTTAGTGAGCCACTCATACTCAGAGACAAGTCAAGTCACTAAATTTCTGATTTGATTAAGGATTGACCGAATGAATCGTCACCACCCCTAATGACTCGTACCACCAAGTTGTTACCTAAACCAAAAACCCAACCACCATCCACTGGTCATTCAAAGACTAGGGTCACCTGATCTGTACCCACACCATACAACTTGTATGATGAGTCATTACTAAGACAATGAGCTCAAAGATCAAGAAATTTTTAAGGGACAAAATCCAGGGTGTTTCAATTCTCCCCCACTTGGATCATTCATCCTCGAATGATGGGAGAGGGCAGTGACTAGTACGATTAAACCCCTAACCACCTCTACTCTTACCTTTAAGACAGAAAATAGAATACCAAGGAATTCACAATCTCCCTAACAAAGACAGAAAGCAAATATGTTAAGAACAACACATACCTCAAGCCTGTTTTTTTCGAAATGAGAAATAGGAATAAATACTTGGACTTCATGTCCTCTTCAGCTTCCCATGTAGCCTCTTCTACTTTGTCGTTCCTCTATAGAACCTTTACCAAAGTTACGTCCTTGGTCCGCAACCGATGAACCTGCCGATCCAAGATTTCTATAGGGACCTCTTTATAAGATATGGAATCTGAAATACCAATATCCTTGATAGGCACAATTTGAGATGAATCACCCACAAACTTTCTCAACATAGAAATATGGAGCACCGGGTGAATAGAGTTCAAACTAGAAGGCAACTCCAACTCATATGCAACATTGATAACCCTTCTCAAAACCAAGTACGGACCAACATACCGGGTACTAAGCTTCCCTTTATTCCCAAACTGCATCACTCCCTTCATGGGAGACACCTTCAAGAACACCCAATCCCCAACCTCAAACTCTAACTTCCTATGCCTCACATCTGCATAGGACTTCTGACGACTTTGGGAAGCTTTAGGCCTATTACGAATCACCTTCACCTTCTCCATGGCTTGGTGAACCAAATCCGAACCAAACATCTTCGCCTCACCAACCTCGAACCACCCAATAGGATCCCTACACATCCTACCATACAAGGCCTCACACGGAGCCATCCCAATGCTAGAGTGGTAGCTATTATTATATGTAAGCTCTATAAAAGGCAAATGCTCAACCTAACTACCACCATAGTCAATCACGCAGGCTCGAAGCATATCTTCCAATATCTGAATTGTCATTTCAGCTTGCCCATCTGACTGCGTGTAGAAAGAAGTACTAAGACTCAGATTGGTCCCCAAACCTTTATGAAACAACCTCCAAAAGTGAGATGAAAACTGCGTACCGCAATCCGAGATAATAAAAACAGGCACCCCATGCAACTTCACAATCTCATGGAGGTACAACCTTGCATAATCCCCTGCCGAAAAATTTGTCCTCACTGGCAAGAAATGAGCAGACTTTGTTATCCTATCCCCAATGACCCAAATCGAATCAAACTGATTTAGAGATCGAGGAAGACCGATAACGAAATCCATGTTGATCACTTCCCACTTTTACACCGGCAACTTAATATCTTGATATAACCCTTTGGGCCTCATGTTCTCAACTTTCAATTGCCATGCACTTAGCCACAAAGCTAGCCACATCCCACTTCATATTGTTCCACCAATACATTTCCTTAAGGTTATGATATATTTTTGTGGAGTCAGGATGAATAGCATAGCGTGACTTATGCACCTCAGCCAAGATCCCTTCTCTTAATCCATCCATTTCTAGAATGCATAATCTCTCTTGGTACTGCAAGGTACTTCACCTCTAATCACAAAATCCATTACTTTCTGCCCACCTCCATCACCCTTGATCCTCATCAAAATAGGATCCAATATTTGCTTTTCCTTCCCCTCAGCACCCAAAGATGACTTTGCCACCTCCTGAACAAACACACCACCATCCTCAGAGTCCAGGAGGCAAACTCCAAGGTTATCCAAACGGTGAACATCTCTCACCAATTCCCTCTTTCCGCCATTCACATGAGCTAGAATCCCCATGGATAACCTGCTAAGAGAATCAACAACTAAGTTAGCTTTACTTGGATGGTAGTGAAGGCTCATGTCATAATTCTTGAGCAGCTTAAGCCATCCTTTTTGCCCGAGGTTCAACTTTTTTTGAGTAAACATACACTATATGCTTTTATGAGCTGAAAAGATGTCCACATGCACTCTATACAAATAGTGACACCAGATTTTCAATGCGAATACCACAACCAATAGCTCCAAGTCATGAGTCAAATAATTCTTCCCATGCACCTTTAACTGTATGGAGGCATAAGCTATCACCTTGCCATACCGCATCAAGATGCAACCAAGCCCCATATAGGATGCATCATAATAGACCACAAACCCATTCGTGCCTTCGGGCGAAGTTAAGACCGGTGTCGAAGTCAGCTTATCCTTCAGATTCTCTAAAATACCCTCACAAGCATCATACCATGAGAACTTTACCTTCTTCTGAGTTAACCTAGTTAATGGGGAATCTATAGAAGAGAAAATTTCCACAAACCTCCTGTAGCAACCAGCTAAACCCAAGAAGCTCTAAATATCGGTTGGTGTCGTGGGTCTAGTCCACTTCTTAACATTTGCAACCTTTTGCGAATCCACCATGATCCCTTCACTAAAAATGACATGACCCAAAAAAATGACAGTGTTCAACCAGAATTCACATTTTGAAAACTTGGCATACAACTGCTACTCTTTCAAGGTCTGCAACACAATACGGACGTGATCGACATAATCCACCTCACTCTTAGAGTACACCAGAATATCGTCTATGAACACAACGCCAAACAAATCCAGAAACTAATGGAAGACTCTATTCATCAAGTCCATGAATGCCGCCGGGGCATTGGTCAATCCAAAAGACATAACCAGAAAATCAAAATGGCCATAACAGGTATGAAAGGCAGTCTTAGGGATGTTCGCCTCCGTAATCTTTAGTTGATAATACCCAGACCAAAGATCAATCTTGGAGAAAACCTTAGCACTCGAAGCTGATCAAATAAATATCTATCCTTGGAAGTTGGTACTTATTCTTTATCATTACCTTATTCAATTGCCGGTAATCAATATATATACGAAGAAAACCATCCTTTTTACACACGAACAACATGGGTGCACCCCACAGAGACATACTAGGACAGATGAAACCCTTGTCTAAGATATTCTTTAATTGCTCCTTAAGCTCCTTCAACTCGGCTGGAGACATTTTATATGGGGGAATAAAAAGATAACGAGTGTCTGGAACAAGATTTATCCCAAAATCAATCTTCTTATTAGGAGGAACACCAGGAAGGTCATTAGGAAAGACCTCAGGAAATTCATTCAGTATCGGGGTGGTTAGTAAAGAGGGACCCTCCGAGTTAGAATATTTAACCCAGACCAGATGATAGAGACACCCCTAGAAATAAACCTCCGGGCTCTAAAATATGAAATGAAACTCCCCTTAGGAGCTAGTGAACCACCCTCCCACTCAATAACCGACTTATTTGGAAATTTAAAGATGGCCTTATGAGTCTGACAGTCTTGAGAAGTATAGCACGAGTACAACCAATCCATCTCCAACGTGACATCAAAATCAACCATGTCTAATTCAAAAAAATCCACCAAATTTTCCCTACAACCCATAAATACCACACAACCCCTATAGACTTTTCTAGCCAACACAGAGTCACCCATTGGGGTACACATAAAAAAGGGTCCAAATTACACTCGGTACCAAAGCTAAAATACATAGAGAGAAATGGGGTCACATATAAAAGAGTGGACCCTGGATCAAGTAAATAATACATATCATAGAAAAAGAGTTTCAATATACCAGTAATGACATCAGGAGATGCCTCGTACTCCTAATGGATAGTAAGAGAATTGAGTCGGTTTTGACCAGTGTCGGAGCTAGATGGTGAACCCTTTTGCACTGGACCTGAAGAAGAGGCAATGGGAACCTTGTTTGGCCCAGAAATAACCTTACCAACAAGACAATTTCTAATCATGCGCCTTGGCTGACCACAGTGAAGCACTTGTACTTTCTTTTATCACAATAACCCCAATGTAATCGACCATAAAATCTGCAGAGAGAATATGATGGAGCTGATTGGGTCCCACTAGCTTGAGATTGGGCACCCTGTGCCCTATAATTGTATCCACCATGAAAATGACTGTCACCCGACAACTTTGGGTATGGATCACTAGCCGTCGAGTAAGACCCAAGTGTCCCACTTCTTTTTGGACCACTTTCCACCACCCCTGCCACTATGCTGTTAGGCACCACCATGCTCAGAAAATCTAAACTTCTTGCTCTGTCTTTCCCCAATCTTCGCCTGGTTTCTCTTCTCTTCCTCAACCTGCTTTGTCTTCTCTTCCTCAACCTGATACATGTACACAACTTACCTAGATATGTCCATGTCCTTGTTCAATAGGGCAACCTTACTATCTAAAATCAAGTCTTGGGACAACCTAAAAGTGAACTTCCTTATTCTAGCCTTCATACTAGAAACCAACTCCGTAGAATACCGAGATAACTGGTGAAACTTTAAGGCTTACTTCTTTAATGACATCTTGCCTTGATTCAGGTTAACAAATACTTCCTCCTTTGCCTCCCTCAACTCCTGAGGAAAAAAATAGTCCAGAAAGGTGCTGGAGAAATTATCCCATAGGACTGACTCAACATCGTCACCCTTAGATTGTTCCCATTCCTCATACCATTATTATGCTACATCTTTCAGTTGATAGATAGCAAATTCCATACCCTCCACATTAGTTGCATGCATAATGTAGAAGAACTTCTCTATCTCATTAATAAAACCTTGAGTATCCTTCTAAACCTTAACACCAGTGAACACAGGAGGGTTCAACCTCATAAACTGGCTACCCCTTGTGGCATCAGAAGATGGAGTAACAGAAATACCATGCTCGCTCTGAGAAGTAACTAATTGTGCCAATATATGAATAGACTGACGAAACTTATCAGCCTGAGGAGCTTGAGAAGGACTGAAGGGGATCCGTGATACTCCTGGAGGGAAATAAAAAACTGGACCCCTTGACCGAGTATGGACCCTATAGGTAGGATGGGTCCCATCAACATTGTCCTCAGGTGGGATAAATGAGGTTTTGTGAACTTCAGATCATCTAGGAGGCATGATCTAAAAAGTGAACAAATAGGTATTAGAGAAGATTTCAGGACCTTAAACTCTATAGCTTAAAAATAGAACACAAGAGAGAAAAATATTCCTAAATACCTCATAGCCTCTCCCTTATGTGTGTGGCATGCTACACATCCTTAAAAGAAAATACTCAACACGACTTTATGGCCTCCCAATTGACCATGAACCTAGGGCCCCGATACCAATATGATATAACCCAAACTAGAGCCTAGTCGAGTTGGGTATCTCAAGCCCAACCAAGACCGGAGACCACCCATAAAACCCAAACTGTAATTGCCCAACTCCCTCTGTCGAAAGAATTCTGAGCATATAACAAATTAAAAAAATAATTTAAAAACATCAGATGATGTCTATAACTATGGATAAAACAACCACAACCAAATATCCAACTAATACCAATTCTAGTGCCAATACTAATACCAATGCTAACACTAATACCAACACCGCCCATGCCCATAGTAGTTCGACCAAGCCTCTAACCAAAATCAAAGAACATTCGGTCGGGACATACCCTCGACCATAGCCAAAACTAAAAACAAAACCAAAGAAATAACAATAATGAAAAGAAGTCCATAGATTGAAATGGAGCCTTCCGGAGTATGGAAGCTCACCACTTCAATTTGAATAAAAAATATCCCCAAGTCTAAGCCACTGAGCAGGAGAAATGGTAGTATGGCCGGTTCCTACATCGCATGGGGACACAACGCCCGAAGATGATTAGTGGAGTGAATGCTAGCATGTAACTTAGGAATAAAAATAAGATAATGCCATCAATTCAAAACCAAATTAATAACTATATCCAATCACATAGATATGTATATATATCATACTTGGATAGGGGAAAAGGTTTAACATGCATTTAAAACCTTAACCTGAGTTGTGTAGCTTGGCCACCCTAAAACCACCCACGGGCTATATGGGTTCAGCTCTCCCTACTCAAAAGGCCCCAATGCGTGTTAGCCGCACGACTGGAGATAAAAACCTGAGATGACTAGTACATCCCAAAATATAATGTGTGACATCATTCACACGGTCACCAAGACCACCCTCACATCGGCAAACATGATTTTCCAGTGTCGGCCCTCCCGGGACCCCCACTTTCTATGGCTTAGCTACTCAATTCCCTTCAAGCCCATATTTAATTATTTACACATTCTTAACCATTTACCAAGGAGTATTTTAATTAGGCAATAACCATTGGTATTGTCATACCAAAATTAGAGCTTACAAGTCTATTACCTTATCCCATATAAATAGTTAAACCAAATTAGACTCTATCATTTTTAATTAACCAAAACCATTTATAATCAACCATGGCCACTAAGGCATTTCCAAAACCATATGAAACCAACCAAAATCAGTTTATGTTTCTTTAACCATTCATGCACTGCAAAGATTCCAAGAATAATCAAACTATGTGAAAAAATCATTCTCTTTGATAATTTCACAAATAGGTTGAGGGCTTGCCATTATCAAAGATGAAATCACCAAATTATGGTTCAACCATGACCCCTAAATTAAATCACCATTCCCATGCACCCATATGTGCAAAATCATAATTAAAATATGTATAGTTACAATTTAAAACATAGAAAACAATATTCAATAATATGCATTCAAACCCCTCAACCTTGATTTCAAAACCACCATTAATGATTCATGAACAATGCTTTATACATGTGCTTTTAGTAAACTAACAATGAGGAAAGAGTAACATGCTTGAATTACAAAGATTCACGGAGAGAAATTGATCCTTAAGCCCTTAGATGACCATTTGGAGAAACCCTAGCCAATTTTGCTTGAGAGGATTTTGAGAGAGTAAAGAGGACGTTTAATCTTGTAAATTGTGGAATGAATGACCAAAAAGTGTTATAGGTATGTAGAGTCTTAAGGGTTTTAAGTGAGAAATATCTAAAGTGCCCTCAACTTAATTGTAAAAAGACCGCAGGTAGTTACGAGTCGATCCCTTGATTCATGACCACAATATATGACTCATACCATTGAGTCATCACCAAGACAGTGAGGTTGACACCCATATACTTTCCACCATACGACTACATGTCCCCCTACATGACCTGACCATACAACTCGTATGATCTAGTCGTGTCCAAGATAGAACCCAAGGGATTGGACACTGGACAACTTACGATTCAACCCTACCACTCGTAACCTATCTTCACGGCTCTTAGTGAGCCACTCATACTCAGAGGCAAGTCAAGTAAATAATTTTTTGATTTGATTAAGGATCGACCGAATGAGTCATCACCACTCCTAATGACTCGTACCACCAAGTCGTTCGCAAAATTTAAAACCCAACCACCATCCACTGGTCATCCAACGACTAGTGTCACCTGACCCATACCCAAATGATATGACTCATATGATGAGTCATTACTAGGAAAGTGAGCTAAAAGCTTAAGAAATTTCCAAGGGCCAAAACTCAGGGTATTTCATTACCTTAGCAACTATTTAGCCACCTTAGCAGTTTTGTATGAGTGGTTAGTGGACTGACTTAGTGATATGTATGGAAAGTAATTACCGCCTTCGCGGTAGTCTGGCCACTTAAGCAATGTTTCTTAGGTAATTTTTGACCACATAGGTGACGTCACTGGTATAATTTCATGCTTTCATCTTCAATGCCTTGAGGTCTTGATTTCGGGTGATTTTTGGGGGGTTTTTCATTACACTAGATTTGGGTAAGCTCCCAAACCTTATTTCTACCATCACACATTGATTTTATCTCAAAAATAACTTCTAAACTTGGATTTATAACTTGAAATTTTGAGATTTTACTCAGTAAAGTGAGAAAATAATTTTCTTCAATTTTAAGCTCAACGTCAACTTATTTTTCAATGGATTTTCATAATTAGAACCCTTTAAGTATGAGAAATTTGATTCTTCAATAAAATTTTGATTATAACCTTTTTCCTTTAGGGTCGATTTTCAAACTATTTTTAGATCCAGAATAAAAGTAGCTAATATGGGTATCACTCCTTTTGAAGTGTAGAATACATTTATAATGACTTAACTCATGAATTTTTTTCTTTTTATGTGATTTGGCCAGTTTGCCCTTTTCCGTAGTTATTGAATGTTTATTTTGGAGTGCGGGGATGGTTGGGACGGTCCTCAATGCATTTGAGAGTGATTTGGGATAGTTTGAGACTCTTAGAGGCTTTAAAATCTACTAGTTTGACTTTGATCAATATTTGATATTACGAGTGTTGAATGACAATTTGGATTAGTTATATTAGACATAAAATAATGAATTTGGGTTAATAGCAAGGCTGGTTCAGCTACTAAACCTTTAGTTTTTATTTAGACCCTCTGTTTGGAAATTAGTTTAAATAAGCTTTTAGGGGTTTTGGGGGCTAATTTATTGAAAATGATACTTTTTTAAAAATTCAACATTTTTGATAAGTCTAAAACGTCGAAAATATCCTATTAGTATAGTTGATTTGCATTCATGAGATTTTGAATGAATTTCGAGAGGAAGATCAACAACTTTGCAACTTTAGCAAAGTTGATGATGCAACTGATATCTGGTGCAGCCGCTTAAGTGGCCAAAGACCGCTGTAGTGGTAGCGGCATGATACTGCTTTTGTGGTAGTCACTTAAGCAACATAACTTTGCTTAAGGGATAGCCACTTTAGTGGTATGAAGCCGCTTAAGCAGTGGTCACTTAAGCTATCAAATTGCCACTTAAGTGGCCATTGCTGCATATATACCCCATTTTATGATTTTCATCATTTTTGGACCTTTGAGCTTCAGTTTAGATGTTTTTTGGTGTTTAAATCAATATTTGAGCTTGGGTAAGCTCCAAAACCTTATTTTACATTGACTATATCATTGAAAGCACTCTTTAATATTGATTTCAATATGAGATTTCAAGGATTTTATCAGTAAAGCTTAAAAATAATTTTTCTTTGGATCCTCATTTTAAACTAGTTTTTGCGTGGGGCTTTTAATTGTAAGCTTCTATAACCTTGAAAAATTGTTTTTAAAATAAAATTTTTAATTTTACCCCTTTCATGTTTGAACCCATTTTGGACCCGACTTAAAAATAGTTAATATGTGTATTATTAGCTTTCATTTAATGCATAGATATTGTATTTATATGGTTTAGTTGATTTCGATATGTTCAAAAGGGAAAGGCTCCTTGTTGATGGACTTAGAGCTTGGATTTTGATGCTTCGAGGTTGGTTAAGACTTAATTTCTTCAGAATGGACTGGATTGTTAATAAATACGTAAAGTATGCTATCGGTTTGAGAAAAATAACTATGGAAATTGTATTTTGATTTATTATTACTGTTGTGTGCCCATGGGGGGTGTGCTTATATTCTTGTTGTTGACCTGTGATATCAAATATTTTGTGTTGCTTGTGTGGTGGCTTTATTTGACATCTTGGCCTTATTTGTGCATTTAACTACCTTTATTCTTAATGTGATACCCGAACAAGGTCTCCAACAAATATTATAGGCCTTATTAAGCATGTCTTGCCTTATCATGACAAAAATGCCCGAGTTATGGGTTGATATTATATTAATAATGTCTTACATGTATATTTATTCCAATGGTGCCAAATTAGAATTTATATCATGAAATTTTGACATATTGAGTTAACTTTTGGTTCAATTACATACGTATTGAATGGATTTAATATCTTCATACTTATTTTATTATAAGCATTATATCCTCATTTCTACATATACATTTATGAGATATCAATACCATTGAGTCTTACTATTTTGAAAGAAAATTAGATATAATTGTAAATACCTTGATCCATGAATACAAAATGGAGAGGTGGATTAAGAGTTTGAGATAGTATCCGGGTTGCAAACCCCTCATAGGTCCTATTTTGGGAGCATTAAGGCTCTATAGGTATATACAAAAAGTTATACGATGACTTTCAGACTATTCACTTTATCATTCATTTCATTGCATTTGCATATGCATCTTATGTTTCTTTTATGTGTTTTCTTAATATGAAATTTGATTTTATGTACCTTCGTGAATGCTTGCTTCTATTTAATTTCATATATACATATTAGAACTATTTGTGGAGGCGGTGTGAGTTACCGTTTGGGAACTTTTTTGATTACAGGTGACGTGCTAATAATATATCCTTACTTGTGTTATTTTTTTCTTTGTTCAGTCGGCCTATAATACATATTGTATACAAGTGTGCTGTATTCATTCCGATTCTACCCTTTCGGTTCTAATCCTAGTATGAGTATGAGGCGCGGTAGCTGAGTTTGTGCTTGTCAAAGTTGTGATAGAAGTACTGACATGCTCTAGGGTTCCAGATTTGACTCCAGACCTTTTCTTATATACCAAGATGATTTTACTTTGTTTCGAGGATAGATATTTGTATTTTTCATATTTTAAAGTTGTGTTTTGATTCTCTACACTTATGACACCAGATGTTAGGGTTTTTTTTATGGTATTTATCGTAGACTTTTGCTATTTTTGTACATGTTTTTTTGAAATATGGGGGTGCACCAACCAATAAGGTACCAGGTTCCTAAGACCAATAGAAATAACTAATAAAATAGTAATCAACTAGAACATGCAGAAATTAAATGAACACAGTGATTTACGTGGAAACCTCCTTGCTCAAGGAAGGAAAAACCATGACTTACCCTCACAAGCACTTCAATCTCCACTATAATCAAAATTCATTGGTTAATGAATCCAAGAACTTAACTCTAAGTTTCATTAGTTGTAATATCCCTACTATAACCACCTCTACATACCTCAAGTACTTCACAATCGATTAACTCTAATCGATGGACCTTAAGTAACTCTACCTAAGAACTCCACTGCCAAAGGAAAGACATTACTCTTATAAGATGAGTAATACGATTACAAAATAAGACTTGACTCAAGAACACCTAAACCATAAGCACACAAAGATTTAGAACTTGAGCAATAAAGAGTTTTCATTTCCAGTGATTCACCAAATTTTCATGAATTGTTTGATATAGAAACATCCTTTTCTGTTTATAGGTGTGTATACATCACAGTTAAATTTTTATTGGACCATGTCTAATTGGGTACTCTGAACACCTGCATAATTAATTGCACTAGAGGACAAAACTACGCAGAGATGTGACAGCTGTATCACTTCATAATGAGCTAGGGACCTGGTCCTTTAATGTCAACTTATTAGCATCAAAACATGAGACATTAATTTCCCCCTTTTTTGGTGCTGACAAACCATAACTTCAGAGCATCAAAATTCAATCATCAAAGCTCCTTGTAATCTGTGTTCCCCCTACCGACATGCTTACTTCTATTGTTCCCTCTATCAATATTCCCCCTATTTCAAACAGTTTTAGGTCCTCCACTATAGTGACTCAATATTAACTCTTTTGGCATCATTGAAAAGTAAGAGCGGTAAACCAAGAATGGAACAAGCACACATCAGTTAACTCATGGCTACTAAGGCAACGTTAACATGAATGAACTACTTTAAATATTAGAGATAGATGATAGACACAAATAAGGATTCATTCATTTAATAAATATGAGTACCATTGAAGCATACCAAAAAAACATAAAACATCAAAGTCTTAAAAAATGGTCAAAGATATGAAACAAACACAGGGAAAGATTGAAAACAAGATGGAAAGGGCATCGGTAGATGGAGATTTTGGGGTGAGGGACTTTAGAAGAAGTACCAGTCTAGCACTCGCAAAAATAAGAGAATCTAATAGCTGCTTAGTTAGGTCCTTCTTTTCAGCTTTCAGATTCTGAACCTCATCAGTGAGTGCTGAAACCTTTTTATTCAGATCTGTATTCTCTGTACTAAGTGCTTCATTGGTACCTGGACCCTCGGATGAAAGCTGTCAATTCTTTAACTTCAATGTGAGGATTTCTACATCCTTAGTATCCATTGAAACTCTTATTTCTTCCAACTTCTTACTCAAACTCTCTCGAACTACTAACAGTTCTGACACTTAGGACATGGTCCCTACCTTCCCTTCGACACACTTATTTTCAACCAATGTACTCAGGGTGAACATTTTCTTCATAGTTACAGTAGTTCCCTTTTCACACACTATTCCATAATATTCAAATACCTTGTTTAACAGATATCCATAAGGCATGCCATGCCTTCCTTCTTTCTAATGTATGACCTTGTAGATATGTTGAATCATCAGTACATGTAGACTAATCAACTCAAACATGATGAGATAATCCATCACATACAGGTCCACACCAAAAGCAATAGTTCTCTTTTCATACCTTGGCAGCACTACTTTATTAACAAACTCAAACACTATTTGAAACTCTCCCTTGAGAAACTTCTTTCTTACACCAATCAAAGATATTTCTCCTACTTTAGAAGTATCAATCGTAAACTTAGTTGAGGGCTGTTGTTTTGAGACAAGCCCTCACACCCACAATGGGAAAGAATTTTCCCAAGTATTTGTTCATCCAACTTTATCTTTTTCCCTTAGACTTGTGCAGTCAAGCTCTCCCCATCTTCAGATAATTTCATAGTGTGAAAGAATTGCCTTACTCCACCTTCATAGATAGATGGAACTGGTTTTTCTAAGAGATGTAACCAACCCTGGTGTCTAACATACCATACCAATTCCATTATTCCAGTTTTTTCAAAGATCTTAGAATCAAAGACCCTTCCAGTCAGTACCTTTTGATTTTTGAGAACTTTATTTGTCTCATCTCTAGACACAAAATTCTCTTCATCTTTCCTTCTTCTTTAAGTACCACTTCTTGTTTTTTCTTTTGTATTTTTTCTCTTCTCGGGACCAGTTCCCTCAGAGACTTTCTTTTTATTTACTATAATATGTTTTTCTTTTTATCCCAGTGGAGCTTCTAGACTTTGAAGAAAAGGACTTGGTCCTTCCTTTATCATGAATTTCTTTTCTCCTCTTTTCCATTGCATCAAAACCATCTTAATCAATATCTTTACCTTCTCCAATGTCTACTACTTCTATATTTTCATCCTCCACCACACTGGCTTTCTTCAGTCTCCTTCTCTTAATAATAGCTGACTTGTTAGGTTTCATGGCATCCCCTAACAACTTCTTCTCAGAACCCCTAATTGATTAAGTTCTGGTAACCTTCGTACCAGTGTTTACCATTTTTTTTCCGTTACATCTCCTTTGCTTCCGTATTGACCACCTTACTGGCAGTTCATTATTATCAACCTTATCCTCCTCATTTGAAGGTTACAAAAACTCCCCAACTTTAGTATTATCTTCTTTAAGAGATGAGTCTCTTACCTTTTCACCTACCACTAGCTCATCTAAGCCAAAGGAACTCTCTCAAGGATTGTTAGCAAGCAGGATCAAATTCTTAGCCACTTACTCCTCATTGCTAGAGAGATTAGACCTTCACACTGGAATTTCTTTATCATAAAGTTAAGTAAAGTTAGGATTTAATTCTGAAAGAGTAGGGGAACCAAGTTCATTTAGGGTTTTGAGGGGATTAGTTCTTCCTGATTCTTCTGAGGGAAGGAAAATTTGAGAAACTTCAGATTCAATAGGTGAAACAAAGGCTTGATTTTGGTCCACCACCATGGCTGACTTAATAGAGGGTTCTATGGTTTTTAAAGCTTCTTCAGGACTAGGTTCATTTAAAAGATCACGAATTTTAAGGAAAAATATAGAGGGTGGAATGGATTTGGATTCTTATGTAGGGTTTGAAGAGAGATCTTCTGTAATTTTCGACATTAATGGAGCAGGATTTTCTGTAGTGGGGTTTTCTGACTGGAGTAATAGGGGTTAGATATTTTCAGAGTCCTTTGTGGGGCTTGAGAGAGTAGGAATCTCAGCCGTTTTGAAATTTATGAGAGTGAATGAACAAGAAAAAAAGATTAATTTTTGAGAGGACATGCTTTGAAAAGGGACGATTTGAGAACAAATTTGAAAAGAATGGGAGAGAAAAAGTTTGATTTTGTATTTAAGGGAACTAATCATTGTTATTTTGAGACCTTTTAGAGGAAATAATGTGTCTGATCCTAATAGGTGCAACTTTTAACCTTTCTAGGAATTTGACAGCTTTTACCCAGGGAAAGAATAGGGAACATTTTTTTCAGATAGACTTTTATGATTTTTTAAAGTATACAGATTCAGTACTAACTTTAAAACTAGGACCAGGTCCCTCTCTTGCTTAATTGAACCTTAATATAGTGTTTGTATCAACTAATATCCTTTAAACAGTTCACCATGCATGTATACCTACAAAGGTATGGTACTGAGTTGGACCAATAAGTACATATTTTATCAAGGATACCTGTCTTTTGATCATAGCCAATTTATAGAGGAAAACTGAACCACTAAGTAGGTCAGTTTATTTTAATCAATCCCAGCCTTAACTTGTTCTTCACACTGCTTGTTGTGAAGAGACTTTCTAAAGATATATTCTACCTAATCTTCTATGTTACAAAACTTCATGCAAATGGCCCCCTTATCAATATTATATCTCAAAAATTGATGCCTCACATCAATATATTTTGTCCTCTTAAGCTGCACTAGATTTTTTACCATGTTTAGAGCACTCGTATTGTCACACATCAAGGGGATAGTATCTGATACAATCCCAAAGTCCTTTAGTTACTATCTGATCCATAACAATTGAGTATAACAAGAAGCCTCAACTACATATTCAGCCTCAGCAGTAGATAATGCAACTGAGTTTTGTTTTTTAGTACCCCTAGAAATTAAAGATGAACTAAGAAAATGAGCCATTCCTGAGGTGCTTTTTCTGTCCGCTAAGTATCCAGTATAATCAATAGTAACATATCCTATTAAATAAAAACTATCTCCTAATGGATAGAACTTGACTAGGTCCCCTATATCCTTCAATACTTGAGAATTCTCTTTGCTTCTTTCAAATGTGACTCTTTAGGACAAGCATGAAATCTGCTACATATTCTTACACTGAATACAATATCTGGCTAGGTTGTAGTGAGATACAGTAAGGATCCAATAATCCCTCTATACATGGTCTTATTTACTAAGGAATTGATTCATCACTAACCATCTTTGAACTGGTTCTAATTAGAGTATCAATTGGATTGGCATCTCCCATATTATATATCTTCAGTAACTCCTTGATGTATTTTTCTTGACAAAAGTCCTTTGAGAGGTTTGTTTAATCTGTAGGCCTAGGAAGAAGCTCAATTCTCCCATCATGCTCATTTCAAATTCACTCCTCGTTAGCTTTGCAAAATTTTAACATAAGTATTAAGAAGTATCTCTAAAGATAAAGTCATTAACATAGATCTGGACAATCAAAAAGTTGTTACCTCTAGACTTCAAAAAGAGAGAGTTGTCAATTTTCCATGTCTTAAAACTATTCTCCAGAAATTTTTTTGAAAGTCTTTCATACCAAGCTCTAGGTGCTTGACTCAATCCATAAAGAGCCTTATCTAGTTTGAGAAGATGATGAGGAACTGCATCCTAAAAACCTGGAGGTTGTTTAGCAAAAACTTCCTCTTTCAGATTACCATTCAGAAAGGCACTTTTGTAACGCACTAAAATTTTGAGCAATTTATTTTTGGTCTTTTTGTGCTTGGAATTTTGATTTTTGACCCAAATTGTGTTCGGTAATGTTAAAAGGGTAACCCTTAAGAGTTTCAAATTATTTGAGTGGGGTTCGGGGTAATTTTAGACCTTGGAGACAGCAAGCCTCTGCGATAGTGGCGTGCAAAGGAGGTTATCAAGAATACTAACCTTCATGACATGGAGGCTGTGTTCTATGATAGGGTTTGTGACAAGAGGTCGGATTTCCATGATAAGGTCCATGCCAGGGACCCGTGTATTTTCTGTAGTAGTTTTATTTATTTTAAATAAGATGAGGGACAATGGGGTGTTTTTACTTAAGACTATCCTTAATCACTATATAATCCAATTCTCATCAGTTTTCATAATAATAAGGTCATTATTTTCACTGTGAATCATTCTCTCCTCAAGTTCCCTTTTTAACTCAAGGGTAGGGCTTAAGGAGGTGATCATCTAGGGTCCCAAAAAAATTATTTTCTTTAAATTTCTTGGCAATTAAGGTATGTGTCTCTTTCCCTTGAACTTATATTCTATTAATGGCATGAAATTGGTTCTTATTCGTGGTTTTGACAATGGTTTTTGAACTATGTGTTGAGAGTTATGAATGTATTTGGTTTAAATATTTTTCCAAGGTTAATTATGCAAAAAATCATGATTTATTAATGCTTATAATCATTCTGTGATTCATGGGAATGGTAATTAAATATAAGGGTCATGGTTAACCCCCAATTTGATGATTTAGTCTTGGTATATGGTTTGGAAATAATGTGCCCTCAACCTATTTGTGAAATTGTTAATGAATGTGATTTTTTCACCTAGTTTGGTTTGCTCACTTGTATTAATGCATTGGTATACAAATAAAAAGAGGTTAATGGAGTTCAGGGTACAATGGATTCCCCAATTTTGTAAACTATGGTAATAGGGGTACAAAGTAATCCCTAAAATAATTAGTTTGGTCTACTTTCTTAAAACTAATGCATGGCATAACTGGATAATTAGATAATGATGATGGTTTTGAAAACGTTGTGGGGTACACAAAAATCCCTAAGTGATTTTAATAATGGAGTCTGCGGGGTACGAAAGAATCCCTAAAAGTGTTGGTTAATGACATTGCTAGCAAGCTATAGTCGATATGATGATACCAGTTAATAAAGACTTTATAATTGACTCCTGGAATTTGGTAAATGGGTTATGTGTTAAATATTTTAATTGTGCTTAAAGGGGTTTGTGTTAGCTAGCCGTGAACATGTAAGTCTGAATGACTGATACTTGAAACTCATGGTTACCGACGTGAGGGTTAGTCTTGATGACTGTGTACTTGTGAGGTATAAGGGAATTCCCAAAGTATGTATATACATATATAATTGTATCATTATTGGCAAAGGGTACATGGGAATCCCTGACCTTCTATGATATCTCTAGTACGTATGACTAACATCCACTAGGGCCCTACCAGGGGGTTACAGCTAGAGCAATATAGCCCATGGGTGAATTTTATGACGGTCAAGCTACACAACCCATGTTAAGATTTTTAAATGTTCATGCTAAACCTTGTTCTTTACCCTGACATGTGATATATATATATATAAATATATATATATGTATTTGCATTTGATGGTATGTATGGGATTTGACTAGTTTTGAATTATTATCCATGGCATTATTTGTTCCCTTATCTTTGAGTTACATACTAGCGCTCTAACTTCTAACCATCTTCTGATACTGTATCCCCATGCAATGCAGGGTTCGAAGTCAAGTCTACCTTTCCTACACAGTGATCAAGTGTTCGTGGTTAGTATGTGAGCTAAATTAAAGTGGTGAGCTTCCATCATTCGGAAGACTTAATTTCATATTTTGGTTTCTCATGTCATAGACTTTATTTTAGATATGTTTTGGCTATGGTAGGGGGCATTGTCCCGACACTTTATTAGTACTCAGTTTTTGTTAGAGGCTTTGTGATACTGTGGGCTTGCATATTATGGATGTTTTCAGATATTGATCTAATATAAATTTTTCTTGGATTTTTATTATATTTTATCTTTCATTGATATTCATCCACTACTAGGTATTATGAGTTGTATGGGAATAGGCTCAGGAGGCGGTCTCTAGTCCTCGATGAACTTGGGATGCTCATCACGGCCAGGCCTTAGTTCGATCAGTGACAAAGTTGGTATCAGAGCCTAGGTTTAGTGTCATGGAATATCCACAAAGTTGTGTCAAGTAGAGTCTCTTTTATGGGTGTGTAGTGCACCATATTTATAATGGAGAGGCTATGACGCATTTAGGAATGTTTCCCTTTTCTTATTGTCTTACTTCGTGCTATAGAGTCTAAGGTTTTGAATTTATCTAATATCCATTTATTCGTCTTTCAAATTATGCCTCCCAGACGATTTGATGTTCGTGGAAACTCTTCTATCTTGACTGAGGACAATGTAGATGGAGCTCGTCCTACTGTTTTTGACTATTCTCATGGATCTTTGCCTGACTTCAAAAATCCTTCTCCAGCTGGTGGCACTCATACTCAGTCACCTCAGGGAGATATTACTAATGTTGAGTTCATCATTCCATTCATCTATTTACCCAATTGGTGATATCTCAGTCACATCAGATGGGTTATCTGGTATTACTATGAGTTCTTCTGAGGCCACTAGAGTTGGCCAGTTTATGAGGTAAGCCCTTTGAATTTCTATGGAACTATGATTGATAAGGATTCTTAAAGTTTTATTAATGATATAGAGATCTTTTGTGTCATGCATGCTACTAAGGTGGAGGGTATGGAATTCACTGCTTATTAGTTAAAAATATAACGTACCAATGGTATGAAGAGTGGGAGCAACTTAGGGGGATGATGCTGAGTCTGTTTTGTAGGATGATTTCTTTATTTATTTTCTTGACCGCTTCTTTACTTAGGAGTTAAGGGAGGCAAAAATAGAGGAGTTGTGAATTTAAAGCAATGTAGGTTACCAGTGAAGGAGTTGCCTTTAAATTCCACCAACTGTCTCGATATGCTCCTAAGCTAGTGTCTAGCATGATAGCTAAAATAAGAAAAATTTGCTTCTAGTTTGTCTCGTGAGTTGATCTTGGAGAGAAAAGTTGTCTTGTTGAATAAGGATATGGACATCTCTCGACTTGTGGTATATATGCAGTAGATTAAGAAGGAAAAGAAGAAGCAAGCTGATATGAGAGAGAGGTAGAGTAAGAAGTATTTATATTCATATTAGGGTGAAGGTCAACAACGGAGTGGCAGGGATGGTGGGAAATGGTCTAAGAAGAGGTGGGGTAACTTTGGTACCTATTCGACAGCTAGTGCACCCTATTTATTTCTAGAGTAATGATGGTTTTAGGGCGTAGGGTGCCCAGTCTCAGGCCCATCATATCCTCTTTATAATTTTATGATTGGGTGAATCATGGTTTTTATAATGAGGGAAGGAACCGATGTTTTAATTATGGTTAGCAAGGACATATGTTAAGGAACTATCCCATAGGTAAGGTTGTTTCTGGGGCAAATAAAGTCCCTATTGCCTCTTCATCAGCTCCTGCACTGAAGGGTGCCATTTCTAGTACCGATGCTGGTCGTAATCCCTTGTATATTCTTACTACCCGTCGGAGTTTGAGGCATCGCTTGATGTCATCACTGGTATGTTGAAATTTTTTCTCCTGATATGTATTATTTGCTTAATCCGGGGTCTACTTTTTTTTATGTGACCCTATTTATGGCTGTGCATTTTGGTTTTGGTCTTGAGTATATTTCAGACTCTTTTTCTATTTCTACCCTAGTGGGTGACTTTGTGGTTTCTAGAAGGGTCTATAGGGGTTGTGTGGTATCTGTTGGTGGTAGGAAAACTTTGGTGGATCTATTTGAATTAGACATGCTAGATTTTTATGTCATTCTATGGATGGATTGGTTTCACTCGTGCTAGGCCTCTTTAGACTGTCAAACCCGTAGGGTCATCTTTAAATTTCCTAATGAGCTGGTTATTGAGTCAGAAAGGAGTTTCTTCATACCTAAGGTGAGGGTCATATCACATCTTAGAGCTCGAAAATTGATTTTCAAGGGGTGTCTTTATCATTTGGTCTAAATTAAAGATTCTAACTCAGAGGGCCTTTCTTTACAATTCATTTCTATGGTTAGAGAGTTTCCTAAGGTTATCCCTGATGATTTTCCTGGTGTCACTCCCGATGGGGAAATTAATTTTTGGATTGATCTTATTTCAAACACTCGTCCTACCTCTATCCCTCCCTATAGAATTGCTTCGGCTGAGTTGAAGGAACTCAAGGAGCAGTTAAATGATCTTCTAGAAAAGGGTTTTATCTGCTCTAGCGTGTCTTCGTGGGATGTTTCTATTCTTTTTGTGCATAAGAAGGATGGTTCTCTGCGGATATGTATTGATTACCATCAGTTAATAAAGTGATGGTGAAGCATAAGTACCCTCTTTCTAAGATTGATGATTTACTTGACCCGCTTCAGGGATAAGTAATTCTCTAAGATTAATTTCCGTTTGGGCTACCATTAGTTAAAGATTAGGGGGGAGGATAACCCTAGGACTTCCATTTATACTTGATATGGAAATTTGAGTTCTTGGTCATGTCTTTTGGATTGGTCATGTTTTTTGGATTGGCCAATGCCCTGGCGGTATTTATGGATTTCATGAACTGGGTATTCCGTTAGTTTTTGGATTTTTTTTGATTTTGTTTATAGATGATATTTTGGTATATTCAAAGAGTGAGGTGGATCATGCAAATCATCTCCATATTGTGTTGCAGACCCTATAGGATCAACAATTGTATGCTAAGTTTTCTAAGAGTGAGTTTTGGTTGAATGTTGTTACTTTTTTGGTTTATGTTGTTCTAGCGAAGGGATTATGGTGGATCTACAAAAGGTTGTGGTGGTTTAGAAGTGTCCTCAATCCATGAGTCCAACTAATATTCAGAGCTTCTTGGGTTTAACAAGTTATTATATGAGGTTTATGGAGAGCTTTTCATCAATTGTTGCACCTTTGACTAAGTTAACTCATAAGAAGGTAAAGTCTCTATGGTACGATGCTTGTGAAGGGAGTTTTGAAAAGCTGAAAGATAAATTGACTTCTACTCTGGTTTTGACCCAGCCCGAGGGTAGTGTTGGTTTTGTGGTTTATTGTGATGCGTCCCGTATGGGACTTAGTTGTGTATTGATGCATCATGGAAAGGTGGTAGTGTACGTGTCTTGGCAATCAAAAGTTTATGATAGGAATTATTTGACTCATGATTTGTAGTTATTGGCTGTGGTGTTTACATTGTAGATTTGGTGGCATTATCAATATGGGGTCCATGTTGACAACTTTTTAGATCATAGGATCCTATAGTATGTTTTCACCTAGAAGGAGTTGAATCTTACGTAGAGGTGATGCCTTTTGAGATTGGTGGTAATGGTTGGCTTTTGAGATTAGTGGTGATGGTATCTTGAAACCAAGGGAGGTCATGTGTTCCCAATGTGGATTGGATGCGAGGTAGAATTTTGACCAAGCTCATGAGTTGCATTATTCGATGCATCCTGGTTTGACAAAGATGCATCAAGATCTTAAGGAGATTTATTGGTGGAATTACATGAAGAGGGATATAGCTAATTTTATGGCTAAGTGCATGCTGTGTCAACAAGTGAAAGTGGAACACATAAGTCTTAGAGGGTTATCTCAAGAAATTGAGTTTCCTGTATGGAATGGGAAGTGATAAATATGGATTTTGTCTTCGATTTTCCACAGTCTCGAAACCAATTTGATTCTACTTAGGTCATCATGGATAGGATGACTAAGCCTGCTCACTTCTTCCGATGAGGACTAATTACTCTATCGAGGATTATGCAAGATTGTTTATTCAGGATGTTGTGAAGCTACATGGTTCTTTAATTTCCTTTATTTTTGATCGTGGTACTCAATTCTCATCTTTTTTTTGTAGTCTTTTCAATGAGGTTTGGGGACTAAGGTGACCCTTAGTATCATTTTCCACCCGCATACAGATGGACAAGAAAAAAAACCCATTCAGACTTTAGAGGATATGCTTCGAGCCTATGTAATTAATCATGGTGGGAGTTGGGTTGGCCATTAGTCTCTTGTAGAGTTTGCATAGAATAATAGTTATCACTTTAGCAATGGTATGGCTTTATTTGAGGCATTGTATGGTAGGAGGTGTAGATCTCCTATCAGATGGTTTGAAGTTGGTGAGGTAGGTTATTTGGTCCTGATTTAGTTCATCAAGCAATAAAGAAGGTAAAGGTGATTTAGGATAGGCTTAGGGTTTCCCAAAGTCTCCAAAAGTCCAATGCAAACGTGAGGCAAAGGGAGTTGGAGATCGATGTTGATGATTGGGTGTTCTTAAAGTGTCACCCATGAAGGAAGTGATGCTTTTTTGAAAGAAGGGGAAGCTAAGTCCAGTTATGTTGGCCCTTATTTGATTTTGAAGAGATTTGGAAATGTTGCCTATGAGTTAGAATTGCCTGCAAGTTTGGGTTCTATTCACCGCATGTTTCATGTGTCCATGTTGAGGAAATGCATAGGTGACCCTTCCGTGGTAGTTCTTATTGAGAATGTTGGCATCTTGGATTCCCTGTCTTATAAAGAGGTCCTGGTAGAGATATTGTATAGACAAGTTTGTAGGTTGAAGACTAAAGATGTGTCATTGGTAAAGGTCCTTTAGAGGAACCATAATGTGGAAGAAGCCACTAGGGATGCGGAAGAGGATATGAAGGCTAAGTATCCATTTCTATTCCATACGATGGATGAAGAAGCTTGAGGTAAGAATTCTGTTCTTTCTTTTTATTATCCAGGTTTAGCCTTTGATTTTGGTGTGTTATGGTTATTCTCGGGCGAAATGTGTCCTAGCTCATAGTTCGAGGGAAAATGATCCAAAGGGAGGGATATTGTAACACCCTCAAATTTTGAGAAATTTATTTTTGGTTTCCCCGTGTTTGGAATATCTATTTTGACCCAAATTGTGTTCGGGGATGTTAAAAGGGTAACCCAAAAGAGTTTTGGATTTTTTGAATGTGGTTGGGATGATTTCTGACTCCAAAGGCAGTAAGCCTCCGCGATAGTGGCGTGCTATAGAGGTTATTGCGGAGACTAACCTCCATGACACGGAGGTTGTGTTCTGTGATAGGGTCCGTGACACGGAGGCCAAACCTCTGCGATAAGGTCCATGCCACTCACCTGTGTATTTTCTGTGGTAGTTTTGTTTATTTTAAATAAGATGTGGTAGAAATGGGATCTTTTCACTTAAAATGACCCTTACGCTCTATATAAGCCAATTCTCATTTGTTTTCAAGATACTAAGGTCATTATTTTCACTCTGAATGTTCTCTCTCAAAATATCCTTTTCAACTCTAGGCAAGGGCTTAAGGATGTGATCATCTAGCATCCCAAGGGAATCATTTTCTTTAAATTTCTTTGAAATTAAGGCATATGTCTCTTTTCCTTGAATTTATATTTTATTAATGGCATGAAATTGGTTATTATTCATGGTTTTGACAATGGGTTTTGAACTATGGGTTGAGGGTTGTGAATGTATTTGGTTTAAATTTTTTTCCAAGGTTTATTATTTAAAATTTCATGCTTTATTAATGCTTTTTAACATTATGGGATGCATGGGAATGGTAATTAAATGGAGGGGTTATGGTTAATCCCTAATTTGATGATTTTGTCTTGGTATATGGTTTGGAAATAATGTACCCTCAACCTGTTTGTGAAATTGTCAATGAATGTGATTTTGTCACCTAGTTTGGTTTGCTCACTTGTTTTAGTACATTGGTATATAAATAAAAAGAGGTTAACAGAGGTTAATGGATTTTGGGGTACAATGGATTCCCCAATTTTGTAAACTATGGTAATGGGGGTATAATGGAATCCCCAAAATGATTGGTTTGGTCTACTTCCTTAAAACTAATTTATGGAATAATTGGCTAATTAGATATTGATGATTGTCTTGAAAACCTTGTGGGGTACATGGAAACCCTATGGAAATCCACCAAGTGATTTTAATAATGGAGTTTGTGGGGTATGAAAGAATCCCCAAAAGTGTTGGTTAATGACATTGCTTGCGAGCTATAGTTGATATAACGATACCACTTAATAATGCCTATATAATTGACTCCGAGAAATCGGTAAATGGGTTATGTGTTAAATGTTTTAATTGAGCTTAAAGGGGGTTGCATTAGCTAGCCGTGAATGTGTGAGTCTGAATGAATGATACTGGAAACTCATGGTTACCGACATGAGGGTTGGTCTTGATGACCGTGTGATTGTGGGGTACTAGGGAATCCCCAAAGTGTGTGTGTATATATATATATATATTTATAATTGTATCATGGTTGCCGAAGGGTACATGGAATCCTCGACTTTATATGATATCTCTGGTACGATTGGCTGACACGCACTGGGCCTGACTAGGGTGTTACAACTAGACCCATGTAGCCCGTGGGTGGATTTTATGATGATTAACCTACATAACCCAGGTTAATATTTTTAAATGTTCATGCTAAACCTTTTTTCCTACCCTGACATATGATATATATATGTATTTTCATTTGATGGTATGCATGGGATTTGACTGTTTTTGAATTATTATCTATGGAATTATTAGTTCCCCTATCTCTGAGTTACATACTTGCGTTCCAACCGCTAACCGTCTTCATATGTTGTATCTCCATGCGATGCAGGGTCCGAAGGCAAGTCTACCTTGCCTGCGCAGTGATCTGGTGCTCGTGGTTAGTTCGTGAGTTGACATATTTTGGTTTCTCATGTCATAGACTTTATTTCAGATGTGGTTTGTCTATGGTCGGGGGCATGTCCCGACACTTTATAGGCACTCGGATTTCGTTAAAGGCTTTGTGGATATTGTGGACATGGGTATTAGGGATATTTTCAGATATTGATCTAGTATAGATTCTTCTTGGATTTCTTATTTTATTTTCTGTTTCATTAGTATTCATCCACTGTTAGGTGTTATTGGTTGTAAGGTAATAGGCTCAGGGGTGGTCTTTGATCCTCGGTGGACTTGGGATGCCCGTCACTGACAGGCCCTAGTTCAGGCCGTGACAACTTTTGACATCCATTTGGAAGAGTTTGAACCCCATATAGGCAACAAATGCAATAAGAATCCTGATAGCTTCTATCCTTGCAACTGGAGCAAATGTCTTATCATAGTCAATTCCTTCTTCCTGGTTATAGCCTTGAACAACCAGCCTTTCTTTATTCCTGTTGCTAGTTCCATGATCATCTTGCTTATTTATATAAACCTATTTAGTCCCAATAATTGTTATGTCAATAGGCCTGGGGACCAGGTGCCAGACTTTCTTCTTTTAAATTGCTGAAGCTCCTCCTACATTGCATTGCTCCAGTCAGCATCCTTAAGTGCTTCTTTCACATTTTTGAGCTCAATTTGTGACAAGAAGGCTGAGAAAGCCATGAAATTTCTTGCTTGAGCTCTTGTTTGAATTCTAAATTCCAAAGGAGGTGCAAGATTTTTAAGGGGGTGAGAGGATTTATGCTTCCAATTAGATATTCTAAGTTGAGTTTTGCTTGGACCAGGTCCTTGGAGATTTTGACTAGAGACTTCGTGATGTTCTTCTACTGTAGCTGGAGTCTATAACTAAGATCCTGACTCACTATCACCTTCATCATCCTTAGAAGTATCATTTTGTCCTTGCCCATCCTCTTTAGCTATGTCATCCCTTCAAATAGGAATGAGTTCTTCTATGTCAGAATCTTTATCTCCACCAAAATTCCTTGGCTTTCCTGACTCATCAAAGACTACATGTACACTATCCTCCACACACTGAGTTCTTTGGTTGAAGACCCTGTATGCTTTACTTATTGAGGAGTAGACCACAAAAGCTGCTTCATCACTCTTAGAGTCAAAATTTCCAAGACCTTTCTTTTCATTGTTTAGAATAAAATATTTGCATCCAAAGGGTCTTAACTAGTCAAGCTTAGGCTTTTTTCTGAACACAAGTTCATAAGAAGTTTTTTTGGTTCAAAGATGGTGTATCATTAATAACCAAAATCTATCTTTGCAAAGCTGGGTAGAACCTGACCATCTATCTCTAATTATGTAACTCTCAAAATCATTTAGTTCTTACTACCTATAACACTACACAAGAAAGCATCACCAGTTTGTACATACTCCTATGGAAAGTAATTTATCCTGGCAGTACATTCCTCCAGGTTGCTCTATGTCTTCCCTATATGTGTAGGTTCATGACTATACTATAGCATGTGTGAGCAACCACTGCCTATCCCTTCTTGAACCTCAATGTGTTTCTGTCATACCATATGTTGTAGACGACCATCGCAAATGTGTAGCAAATGGTTTCAGCATAAATTCCCTTCTTCTTAGCTACTCTGCTCATCCAATCAAGTTCTTGATGCCATGTGCCAATGCTTTTTCTGAGTTGCAGCCAACTTAATATTCTTCTCCACACCTGATTACTATACAGGCATTTGAAGAACAGGTGGTCAAATGTTTCTTTGTCCTCATCATAAAATATGCAGTTAATTGGAACTTGGATTCCTATTTTTTTGAAGCCTCACTACTGTTGCTAACCTTTATTGCACTGCCAACCATAGTATGAATTTGAACCTTGGGTGCACTTGCTTGTGTAATGTTATATTATTCCATAGAACCTTAAGCAGTTGAGGCATCCTGGATTGATATGCTCGTTTGATTTTGAACTTGCCATCTTGTACCATCTTCTCTAACACATTCTGAATTGAGCCTTGGTACTGCTACTGTGACATTACCACTTGTCTACCGTCAATAACTTTTTTCACCACCCAAGCTGCATTTTTAGGACTTGGCATTATTTCTAACTCATTATTCTTTATGTAGTAGTAATGCCCCCACTTTATCCACATTGTGTCTTTCTTCATAGATATAGTCCACAGGTGTTTCAAAGTGGCTGCTTTGTTCCACTTCTTGAGATCAATGACATTCAATCCTCCTACTGAGCCTAGATAACAAATTTTCTCCCATGCCACTAGGGCCTTTATTGAGATATCACCTTTATCTTTCCAAAGGAAGGTTCTGCATATGGCTTTCAGTGTTTTGATTACTCTTTGTGGCAGGACAAAAATTTGTGACTAGTAGCTTTGCATTCAAAATAAGACATACTTTATGAGCTGAATCCTTCCAGAATATGATAATAGTTTAGCTGACCAGCAGTTTATCTTGGCTGTAAGCTTCTTAACTATGGGCAAACATTGAGCCATTGTCAGCTTTTTGGTGGACAGAGAAACTCTTAAGTACTTGAATGGGAGTTGTCCTTCCATATAACCCAACTTTTGTATGATCTCTATTCTCAGACTTCTTGTAGTTCTTGCTATATATATTGAACTCTTCTCCTAATTTACTTTCATCCCAGATGCATTAGAGAATTTCTAGAAAGTATCTTGCATTAGTGTTATGGAAGTTAAATTGTCCCTGCAACACATAAGCAAATCATCAGCAAAACACATATGTGTCACTCCGAATCTCTTGCACCTAGGATGGAAGTAGAATTGCTTGTTGATCACCATCTTAGTCAGTTCCCTATTCAAGTATTCCATTGTAATAGTAAAGAGGTAGGGGGATATGGGCCCCCTTGCCTCAGTCCTCTCTTTGCTTGAAATGGTTATGTTAGTCCTCCATTTAGCATTAGTGAATAAGTAACAGTTGACACACATCCCATTATCCTGATTATGAACTTCTGAGGGAACCTTAGTTCTGTCATCATTGCTCTTAAGATCTTCCACTCCAATGTATCATATGCTTTCCTTATATCCACCTTTAGTATACATCTAGGTGAGATCCATTTCCTGGTGTAGCCCTTAAATAATTCATGACTCAGCATAATATTATCAAATATGTTTCTTTCCTCCTCAAATGCTGATTGGAATTTGCTTATCAATCTATTCATCACTTTCTGCATCCTATTAGTGAGAATTTTTGCAACTAGCTTGTATAGAGTGGAACAACAAGCAATGGGTCTATCATCCTTCACCTTAGTAGGTGAAGGGACCTTTGGTATTAAGGTTATGGAAGTGTAGTTCCAAGCTATCTTCATCTTGCCCACAGAAAAGAATTGTTGTACAACTTCATACACACTCCCCTTTACCTCTTCCCAATTACTCTTGAAGAACTGAATGGGGTATCCATGTATTCCAAGCCTCTTGTCTAGAGGCATGACTTTAACTGCTTAATCAATCTTCTCTAGTCTTACTTCTTGTATCAACACCAGTTATTGGTCCCTGTGAAGACAAGGTCCCTCTTTAATCACCAATGAATTAGGGTAAGGTAATTCCTTCTCACTTTCTCCCATGAGAAATCTTAAGAATGATACAAATTATGCCTCTACTTCCTTAGGATCAGTCATTTTTACTCCATTCTCATTGTATATTAAAGTGATAGCATTGTGGACTGTTCTGATCTTTACTTGAAATTGAAAGTACTTTGTATTAGCATCTCCACTATCAATATAGTTCACTCTTGATTTCTGTCTAAATACTTTGTCCTAATGTCTGCTAAAATTACCTTCTCCTACTCAAATAAGTCTTATGCAAATAGTTGGTTTTCAATTTAGGCTTGGATAGTCTCTAACTATTGCCTTGCTTGATTAAGTCTTTGTGCATATAAAGCCATGTAAGTATTCAAATCCTTGATCTCCAATCTTAGTTTCTTCAATTTATCCCATAATCCTTGCATTGCATCTCTTTCTATTGGTCTCTACCAGACCCTTTTCACATGATCTTTAAACGTAGGATGCTCAAGGACTGTAACATATAGCCTGAAAGTTCTTGGTTTTAAGTTGATACTTTGCGTGCAGTGGACTATAGCTGGTGAATGATCTGATATGTTTGTTTGCAAATAGTATGCCTCTATATGCCCAAACTGTTGCAGCCACTCATAGTTCTCAAACACCCAATCTATTTTACTATACACCCTGTTAGGGCCCTACTGCTTATTGCACCATGTATAAATGCATCCTTGAGATCTAAGAGGTGTGAGTTGTAGATTCTCTACTGTGTCTTTGAATTCCTGCATTTTAGTCTCTATTAATGGTTGGTCATTTCTTCCGTCTGCCGTTAGTACATTGTTAAAACCCCCACTAAGAAGCCAAGCCTCGTGCACATTAGCCTTAAGATTCATCAACTCACTCCATAGTTCTATTCTCTAAGTCAATAGATTCTTAGCATGGGCCACAATGATTCCAACTAAAAAGTTGCTGCCAATATCCTCAACCTTCCAGTGAACATATTGTTCATGCACATTTAGGATTTGTATGTTAACATGCTTCCTCCATAACAACCATATCCTGCCATTCTCACAATGTGGGTAGTTTTAAAAATAGTTCCACTCTTTTGAATATCTCACCAGCATAGTCTTAGCTTTTCTCTCCTTTATTTTAGTCTATAAGCAACCAAACACATCAACTTTATTCCTTTTTAGAAAGAGGAGCACCTCTTTCTGTTTGAAGGGCTGGTTCAGCCCTCTTACATTCCATGTGCAAATTATCATGGTGGCTAAAATGCCTTTTCAGGGGCATGCCCTGGAGAGCTTAGCTCTCTCTCAGCCGTGCTCGCTAATACTGCAAAATGATTACCTGAATTCTCCTTAGGGATTGAGCTTGAAAGCATAGTAGGTGGTACATCTTTTGAGGCAAAAGTTTTTCCCTGGATTGCTGTGCTTTGTTTGTTAGTTGGTTCCTTATTATTTCCTTATGGGTCATCTTGTCGAGGTTGCCAAGTTTGCACTATTCTTCTCCTTTTTCTACCTCATATCTTCTTTTTAGGGGGTGCTTTGATCTCCTTCTCCTCCTAACCCCGTGGATTCTCCACTTTCTCTTCGTGCGTCCTGCTCCAACATTCTTCTGTATTATGCTCATATCGTATACATTCATTACAAAATTTTGGCTTCCAATCATACTCTACTGCCTTTTCAATAAATCCATATGGGGTTTCTATCACAATCATATCAATCATCGGTTGTGATATATCCACCTCTATCAAGACCCGTGCATAAGATATTCTGGTCATGTCAGCAGTATATTTATCTGTATTCAGTGGCATTCCCACCGCACTTGCCACCTTGCTTAGAGTATCTTGCAACCAGTACCCTACCGGTAGTCTATGAAAGTTCACCCAAAGCAGAATTGTGGTGATAGATTTTGCATCAAACACAAAGTGTACCATCCACGGCTTAAATATAAATAGTTTATTATGATATGTATATAGCCCCTTCCGAAGTATCTCATCTCGATCCCCTACTATTTCAAATCGAAAGACATAACACCCTTCATTAGGGTAGAGAATTTGCAGCTTCTTCACAAAGTTCCATAAATTTGTCACAAAATTGTCCATAGAATTCTCATATGGAGTGTCTCTCAATACATATCCAATAATAGCAGTTGAACAGTGTTCATCCACTGCTTTGATGTCTTCCATTTTTAATTCCACTGCCATTTGTCCATCCCATTAATTAGGTGGACTATATACCTGTTTCATTTCTTTCCATTTCTCTTTTCTGTACGGTTCAACTTTTGGGTTCTGCTTTTTAAATTGTTTTTTTCCTTCTTTGAGCTCGTGGATGCATCCACATCAGAGAACTGTAACCTCCTAGGTAGAGCCATCGGAGTATCGATTGGTTTCTTCCCATAATCTGTCTGAATAGTAATGCACTCAATTTTATCTTCCAGCTCTTTCTCCTCCTAGATTGTCTAAAATTGAGCTGGGAAAAAGCTTCCAAAAGTGAGTGGAGAGAGAGTTTTATGTTATCCATTTTCCGTAGTCACCATAGTCACCGTAGAAGTCGCCTTGTTTTGCCGACTTGCCATCTTTGGTGTACATTAGCCTCCCTCGGCTTATCATGCGCCAAGAGTTATTTCTTCTTAACATTCATAAAGAGTTTTGTTCAAGAGTGATCTGATTAAACATCTATTAGTCACATAACAGGCAGTGTTGACAGCCTCAACCCTGAATCTTTTTGGAAGACAACCATTAATTAACATAGTCCTGGCAATTTCTATAAGAGTCCTGTTCTTTCTTTCAACCACTCTATTTTTCTAGGGAGTCCTAGGAGCAGAAAAATTATGAATAATTCCATTTCAGCACAAAATTCTACAACCTGGGAGGTTTCAAACTCAGTTCCATGATCAGATTTGAATCCAACAATTTTGAAGTTTATCTTCATCTCAATTTTCTTAGAAAAAACCACAATAACATCATATGTATTGTCTAGGTGAACTTGGAATAGTCATCCATAATGACAAATACATAGGTGCAACAACTCAAGGGGTCTATAGGTGCTAACCTGCTTCTTATACTTAAAAGATGATCTGGTTAGTTTTTCTTTGACACAGGCATCACAAACATTTTTATCTAAAAATTTCAGCTTTGGAACACCACGGACCAGGTCCTTTGAGATAAGTTTGTTCAGCAAGGAGGAACTTACATATCCCTATCTTCTGTTCCATAAATTAGCATTTTCATCTTAAACACTTAAGTAGGTTAATTCACAGTCAGCTACAGAGTCCAGATGAGCCACATACATATTCTGGCATCTTTTAGCTCTAAGAATGACTTTTCTGAACTTCAAGCTTGACACAATACATCCATCAAATAAGAACTTTACCTCATTACCTTTGTCATAGATTTGAGATACACTCATAAGACTGTACTTGAGACCATTTACATAGTACATAACCTCTATTGCATGATCAAGAGACTTTCCAATTTTTCCAACACCATGAATATAACCCATTTTACCATTTCCAAATGAGACACCTCCACCTTGAAGTGTCTTAATTGAGATAAAATAGTTTGTTCTCCCAGTCATATGATTTGAGCATCCACTATCCATGAACCAGTTTTGACTGCCTTCCCTTACTCCTACCTACAAGAAAAGTCATTTATAAGATTTGAGAACCCACCTAAGTTTGAGTTCCCAAAAAGAGGACAAAAGAGTGATCAAATCCTTTTTTGTCCAGCTGGCCAATTTGTTCTTCTTCAAAATTCTCAAGGGTTTGGATCCTTTGGGATTATACTTCTCATACTGATTGTGTCTAGTACTGTTCATTTGACTCTTAAGCAAACTTTGATAATTCTCTTTCAAGTGCCCATCCCTTCTACAGTGTGTACATAAAGAACTATATACCTTATTTTTAGAAACAAGATCATACTTGCCTTGTGAACCAAAAGCATAGGTTCTATTCTGATATCCAAGGCCTCTACCATTATTGATTCCCTGGATGGTTAGATTAGAAAGTCTTTGTGAAGATGTGGCCCATTTTAGAGATTTTTTAAGATCTTCTCTTATGCGGACCTGGTTCCTTTATAGTTCCTTATTATTATGAAGAGCATTCATGAGATTCTTTTGAGAATCCTTCAATTTTTCTTCAAGATTAATTTGAAGCCTCAAAGCTTCTTTTTTCCCTTTACCATCAGACTCATCTATCTTTTTCAATTGATTCATTAGACTCAGATTTTCAGATTTCAATTTGAGGATTGTTCCTCTACTTTAGTCAACTGGAGAGTAAAAATAATTAACTCAAGCTCAAAATTTTCTACTTTCTCTTCTAGAGCATTTTTCTCAGTAGTCAGTTCACATACCAAATCAATCAACATATTTACAAGATTCTTTATCTTCTTAGTATAATAATTATCTAAATTTTACTAAATATCAAAGAGAGTTACCTTATATTCTTCTTTATTTTCTAATTTTGTCTTGAGAGCAAACAAGGAATCATAGGTGATTTCACAATTTTCCACTGCTAAAATGGAGACATCTTCAAGCTTTTCAGATTTATCAGATTCACTGGAAGTATCTCCTCAGACTGCTAATGACTATTTCACAACATAATCAACAACAACCTTTCTTCTTAACTTTTCAGGAAGCTTGTCCTTTTTCTTTCCTTTGTCACCTCCTGACTTTTTATATTCCTGATAGTCTATTTTATGAAGTGGTCAATCTTTGATGAAATGCCCAGGTTTCTCACATTTGTGGCAGACTTTCACAGTGCCACTTTTATTGCTCCTGCTTTCTTTCTCTAAAAACAAACCACTTTTCTTCATTGCTCTTACTATCCTTTTGGTCAAAAAAGAAACATCTGTGTCCTCCTCACTTGAATCAGACTTTGAGGCCTTCAATTCTAGGAACTTTTCCTTTTTAGTTTTCTTCTTTCCTTAGCCTTGATGTTTCTTGAGTTCATGAATATTAGGATTTCCAATTAGTTTATCCATAGTGAGTCTCTTTTATTTTATTACCTCAGTTATAGCATCAACTTTGCTTTCTCAGGATTTCAGAAGAACTCCAAGGATTTTCCTTATCTGCTTATGCAGGGGAATAACCTCACCCAAATAGTGCAACTCATTTGTGATGGAGGTAAGCCTTGTATGCATTTCTTGAATGATTTCTCCTTCTTTCATGGAGAAAGATTCATATTGAGTAGTCAACATGTCTCTTTTAGACTCCTTCACATCTGTACTACCCTCATGAGCTGTTCTTAGATTGTCCCATATTTCTTTAGAATTTTCTCAAGCAGAGATTTCATTATACTCATCAGGTCTAATTCCACATACAAGAATTTTTTTTGCTTTGAAATTCTTCTCAATTTTCTTACTATCTTTATAATTGTATTCTCTTGTAATTCCCCGAGACTACACCCTGGGTGTCACACGGTGCTTACGACCCTGAAGGACCACAAGCTAACCCATGACTAGTACCTGTTGTGAGAACTGAATATATTACTAGAATATATATGTGAAAGAAATCTGAAAATGCCATAAGGTTCTCAAAATATTGAAATAATAATTAAGTATAACTGATTATAACATCTGAAAACTAAATAACTGACTATGCTAGTCTGAGATCTTCTAACTGTCTGAATATGGAGTTGATGGGACAAACCCCCAACTAACTTTGACTGAAATAACTACTGAACTACTGGAATGCTGAAATAGATAAACTCTATCCTCAAAATATGAGGTCTCACCATTATTACTGCTGCTGATATCCTGAGCTGCTAAGTACGGTCAGGAACCTGATCATCCGAACCTATGATATAAGACATCATAGTGCAAAAGAAAGTATGCGATCAATATGTGGAATGTACTGGTATGCTAAGTAAGGTAAGGGTGATATACATGGGTTCATATGCATGAGATGATAACTGACTGAATGAACATCATGAAGTAACTGGATGAGAATACATGCAAAACTATAACTACTGAATATACTAAACATGGAATACTGAGCATAAAGGTATACATTGTGTATTTGAGATTATACTGAAACTGAGTACTGAATTCTGATGGTTGAGTAACTAATAACTGATAGCCATGGTTCTGTAGAACTGACTGAGTTCTTAACTGAATACTGAGATTGAAACTATAACTATGGGAGTGTTAATCTAACTGACATACCCTAATATAGACTGATTTGGGGTCTGACCTGTGACCCCAGTTGGAAGGGTGTTAGCACCTTGCCATGGGATACTAAAAATGTTGTGTCAACCCTAATCTAGCAGAAAGACTTATGAAATATATATATATATATAATTGTGTCAACCCTAGTATGAAAGGAGGATGACTTACCCTACGCTGTCTACATAGTTCTATAACTCAGAGATTGCTACTAAGGGTCAAACCCTAGCTGGAAGGAATGCCCCCATACCTAGGTTCACTCGGTGTTGAATCATACTCCCAACTGAAAGACACTGATAACTAGACTGTACTAAGCTTGACTGAATTGACCCTGATCATGTTGACTGACTGAACTGGACTGAGTTCACTGAGTTCTGTCAACTGACTGAGTACTACGGTTCTTCACCTTTATTGGGACTATTTTATAACTACTACAACTAAGTAAATAGCTAGATTTTGGGTAATAAATACCCCCAGGACTCGATAGCATAATTGATAAACTAAAATAACAACTTTATCAACACAATAATAGGTTACCATGCATAATTTACTCATGAATATTTTATCAAACACTTAGGGAGCATGATTGCTATAAATGAAAACTAACCACATAGGGCATCATACTACAACATGAAACTTGCAAATTCAAGGGTTTTGATGTGAGAGATTCATAATTCAACACACATGCTAACTAAATTTCATGAAACTCATAAAAGATCTTAACTTGAAACTCATGCAACAACACAAACATAAGCATAATTCAATTCATAATATGAGAATAATAATTCAAGTTTTAAAAAGGGTTCTTGAACTCCAAGGGTGGAAGGAGACCCAAGGATGAACACCTAACATACCTGAGTGACAAAATTAGTGATGATTGTTGGGGATTTCTTGGAAGTTGATCTTGAGCTTGATGAACTAGGGCTTGTTTATTGAGATGATTTTGTGAATGAGTGAATGTATTTTGCCTACTGAGGGGCTGAATTTACTGTTATGGGGGCTTAATATGGGTGGAAAATGACTTAATTACCGCCACAACCCATAACTAAAATCTAAAAACTGTGCCCAGTGATGCAATAACTGATGCACCACATCGATGGTGTCGATGCAATTGACGATGAACTGCGTCGATGCTGTTGACGTGATAGCCAACGCATCGCATCAAAATCACATTGGATTTCTCTTTTGGTCATCCAAACATGACTCAAATGATGGTCAAAAATTCTAAAACTCAACCAAGATGACCTATTGACATACTTGATCATGAATCAACTTAAAAATCGACATTCTAAGGTCAGAAATATCATAAATGTGATCATCAAATTCCAAAGGTAAAAATAATTCTAAGTCTTAACACTTAGCTGAATTTTTATAAGTCTGGGACACTTTATCACAAGCTATATAAGACTGAATTGAGCTAGAACTTTTACGGGGTCTTATAATATCTTTCTCTTGGGAACATTCATCCTCAAATGAGACTGATTGAACTGATAGGAATTGTACTTACACTGACATGCATAACTGAAGATGGCTGAGTTCTGGAGGCATGACACATGACTGAACTGTTTCATGAATGCATGTATGATATGCGAATGTTATGCAACTGTAACTGAGTATGTAATATAGTAAATCTAAGAAAGGTTGTTACCTTAGGTTGAGTCTGAGTTTTCGTAAAAGAGGTGAGGAAACTTGGTTTGCATGTCTTCCTATGCTTCCCAAGTAGCTCCCTAAACGAACTAATTCCGCCAATGAACTTTGACCAATGAAACTTATTTTTTTTCCTTGGTCTGCGAATCGGATGATCAAGGATTTCACTGGGAATTCCTCATAAGAGAGACTGTTCTTAACATCTACACTCTCTATAGGGACTACAACTATTGGGTCACCAATGCACTTCTTTAGCAGGGAAAGGTGAAACACTGGGTTCACTGATGCTAAGTCTACAGGTAACTCAAGCTCATAATCTACCTTACCAAAATGACTCAGAATCTTTTGAGGACTAACATTTCGAGGACTAAACTTCCCCTTCTTACCAAATATTTTCACCCTCTTCATGGGAGAGATTTTTAAATACACATAATCACCAATCTCAAATTTAAGATCTTTCCTTCTCATATTTATATAAGATTTCTGTCGAATCTGGGATGTCTTAAGACTCTCCCTGATCAACTGTACTTTCTATAAGGCATCAAATACCAAGTTAGGCCCCACTACCGCGACCTCACCTACCTCAAACCAACCAATGGGAGATCTATATCTTCTTTCATAAAGAGCCTAAAAAAAAGCCATCTGAATACTGGAAAGATAACTGTTATTACACGTGAACTTAATCAAAGGTAAGTGGTCGTCCCAACTATCCTTAAAGTCAATGACAGATGCTCTCAACCTATCTTCTAAAGTCTTAATGGTCCTTTCTTCTTGACTATTTATCTGAGGGTGAAAGGCTGTACTAAGGTGGACTTGGGTAATAAGACCATTCTAGAAGGCTTTCCAAAAGTAAGAGATAAACTACATACCTCTATCTGAAATAATGGACAATGAGAGACCGTGTAACCTAACCAACTCTCTGATATAGAGGCTGGCATAGTCCTCAGCTGAATAAAAAGTATGAACCTGCAAGAAATGGGCTGATTTTGTCATCCTGTCCACAATGACCCAAATTGAATCATGCTGTCGATGAGGACAAGGCAAACCTATCACAAAATCCATGTTCACTTCCTCCCACTTCCAAGTGGGAATATTGAACTCTTGCATAGACCCACTAGGCTTCTAATGTTCAATCTTAACCTGCTGATACATGGGACACTTAGCTAAAAACTCTATAATATATCTCTTCATCCCACTCCACCAATAGACTTCTCACAAGTTATGGTACGTCTTAGTATCCCCTAGATGAATGGAGTAATGTGCACCATGTTCTTAATCAAGAATTCGCTGTCTCATTCTATCTACATATGGCACACATAGCCTACCCTGACAAAACAACACACCATCTCCTCTTTGGAAGAAAACCTCTACTTTCTGGTCTCTGACTGACTCTTTCCGCTTAACTAAACTGGGATCTCTATCATTCTTTTCTTTCACCTCGAAAACTAAATAAGACTCCAAACTATTCTTTACCCAAACACTTCCCTTAGCCAAATCAACCAAACAAACACCTATTCTGGCAAACTGATGAACTTCCTGAACTAACTTCTTCTTACCATCCTTAACGTGAACAACACTACCCATGAACAACCTACTGAGGGCATCTGCCACTACATTGGCCTTACCTAGATGATACAAAACACTCATGTCATAGTTTTTCAACAAATCTAACCACCTTCTTTGATGTTAGTTCAGCTTTTTCTTTGAAAATACATACTGCAGGATTTTGTGGTCTGTGAATACATCAACATGTACCCCATATAAATAGTACCTCTTAATCTTTAAGGCAAATACAACAACTGCTAATTCAAGATCATAGGTGGGATAATTATTTTCATGGGGCTTAAGCTATCTAGAGGCATAGGCCACGACCTTACACCTTTGCATCAAAACACACCCCAAGCCAACTCTGGAAGCATCACAATATATAACAAATCAGTCTGAACTATCGGGTAAAGTCAAAACTGGGGCTGTAGTGAGTCGAGTCTTCAACTCCTGAAAACTCTTCTCACAAGAATATGACCACTAAAATTTAACTTTCTTCTGAGTTAATTTGGACATGGGGAATGCAATAGATAACAATCCTTTAACAAACCATTGATAATAGCCAACCAAACCCAAGAAACTCTAGATATCTGACGGAGAGATGGGTTTGGGTCAGTTTCTCACTACTTCGGACTTTTAAGGATCAATGCTAATGTCATCACCAAAAACTATGTGACCAAAGAAAGCTACTGACCTTAGCCAAAATTCATATTTATTGATTTGGCTACCAACCGATGGGCTTTGAGAGTCTATGATACTATTCTGAGATGGTCGGCATGGTCATTTTCATTATGGGGAGTTGACAAGAATGTCATCAATGAAGACTAAGACGAACATTTCCAAGTACTACTTGAACATGTAGTTCATCAAGTCCATGAAAGCTACTGGAGCATTGGTAAGGTAAAATAACATGACTAGAAATTCCAAGTGACTATATCGAGTTCTGAAAGTTGTTTTTGGAATGTCACATTCTCTGACTCTAAGCTGATGATAGCCGGATCTGAGGTCTATCTTAGAAAAGTAACTGGCACCCTAAAGTTGGTCAAACAAGTCATCGATTCTAGGAAATGGGTACTTACTCTTGATTGTGACTTTCTTCAACTGACGATAGTCTATATACATTCTAAGAGAACCATTTTTCTTTTGCACAAATAGAACTGGCGCACCCCAAGGAGATCCACTGGGCCTGATGAACCCTTTGTCTAAGAGGTCCTGCAACTGTTCTTTCAACTCTTTAAGTTTAGATGGAGCCATTCTGTATGGCAGGATAAATATGGGCTGACTATTAGGAAGAAGGTCTATTCCAAAGTCGATTCCTATTTTGGGAAAACTCCAAGGAGATCTTCGGGAAACACATATGAAAATTCACTTGGGACTAGTACTAACTCAAGATTAGGAATCTCAGAACTAGAGTCTTTGACTCGCACTAAATGATAGACATACTCCTTGGATATCATTTTTCTTGCTCTAAGGTATGAAATAAGTTGACCCTTAAGCGCTATGGTACTACCCCTCTATTCTAGGATAGGTTCCTTTAGGAACTGAAAATAGAAAACTCTATTTCTACAATTAATTGAGGCATAGCATGAATGGAGCCAATCCATACCGAGAATGATGTCAAAATCCATCATCTCTAAATCTACTAAGTCTGCTGAAGTAACTTTCTGAGATATCACAACCGGACAGTTCCTATATACCCGCCGGGCTATGATTGATTTACCCACTGGGGTAGAGACTGTGAAGGGTTTTGCTAAGATTTTAGGACTGACTCCGAAGTTGACGGCTATATAAGGAGTTACAAAGGACAAAAAAGCTCCTGGATCTAGCAAAGCATAAACATATAAATGGTAAACTTATAATGTACCAGTGACCACATCAGGAGAACTTTTCTGATCCTACCAGGACTGGAGTGCATAGAGCATGTATGGGCGCTACTCACTAGTGGCACTAGAAGCGGCACCCTGCTAAGACAGACAACCGGACTAAGTTGGTGGGTGATTATGCTGACTCTACGAACCCACCTGAGGATGTTCTATGATTCCATGACTTGGATTATAACACCCGAAACACACGTCACTGCCAGCCCTGTAGATACCTTGGTGATTTCTACCACACTTCTGACAAAGGGGATTTGTTTGGAAACTGTTCAAACTACCTTAAGATTTAGAGCCTGGTGCCCTATCCTTATTACCATTTCAGAATTTAGGCATCAGAGCATTGGCTAGAGATGGAGCTGGAACTAAAGATTTTAGGCGTAACTAAGGACGATTGACACCCTTTGACTTAGGATGAGCAAAACTAAAGCTACTTGTTCTATTTATCTTGTTCTCCCTCTCTGTCTCCTTAGTTTTCTGTTCCTCAATCTATTGAGAATGGACCATCAACCTAGCCAAGTTCATCTCCTTAATCAACATTGTGGTTCTACACTCCTTGACCACACTATCAGACATACCATACATGAACTTATTCATCTTAGACCTGCTATCAGCTACCCCATGAGGATCATACCTGGCCAACTAAGTAAACATGAGGGAATACTTTTTCATACTCATGTTGCCCTGCTTCAGATTGATGAACTCTAACACCTTAGCCTCCCTCAACTTCAATAAAAGAAACCTATCTAAAAAGCCTGTAGCAAACTCCTCCTATTCTACAGGACATGCATCTTCACCCCTATCTACCTTCCACTACTTAAACTATGTATGAGCCACATCCTACAACTGATAGGTAGCTAACTCAGCACTCTCACTAGTGGTTACACCCATAATGTCTGATACCTTTTGCACCATGTCAAGGAATTCCTATGGGTCCTCTTCAGACTTTGACCCTGAAAATGAAGGATGGTTCATTTGGGTAAACTCCTGAATTCTAGCTACAACAGTATTGACCACTGGGTTGGCCTGAATAGTAGTAGGTCAAACATTCTGAGATGCCACAGAATGGGATAAAATGGTAAAAGTTTCTTTGAATTCTACATGAGAAACGTGCTCATTCAGGGGATCTTCCTGAATAAGTAGAGGTGCTGGCTGGTTCCCAGTTCTTCTTTCGATGGTCTTTCTGAGAGGCATGTTCAATAAATGGAAGGAAAATTTGGATTAGATAGAAAATTTAATTTGAATTCATGCTCACTCACATGATATGAACACTGAAAGAAAAGAACTTTTTCTAAAAATACCTCATAGCCTCTTATTCATAAGTGTGGCGTGTTACGCACCCATGCATAAGACTCTATTTGATGTGGCTTTCAGACTCCCTAGAACTCTTTAGAGCCTTAGGCTCTGATACCAATTTTGTAATGCCCCTAGACTATACCCTGGGTGTTACACGATGTTTACGACTCTGAAGGACTACAAGCTAACCTATGACTGGTACCTTCTGTGAACACTAAATATAATATTGGAATATATATATGGAAGAAATCTGAAAATACCATAAGGTTCTCAAAATACTGAAATAATAACTGAGTATAACTGATAATAACAATTGAAAACTGAATAACTGACTATGCTAGTCTGTTATCCTCTAACTGTCTGAATATGGAGTTGATGGGACAAACCCTCAACTAATTCTGACTGAAATAACTATTGAACTGTAGGAATACTGAAATAGATAAACTCTATTCTTGAAATATAAGGACTTACCGCAATAGTTGCTGCTGATAGCCTGAGCTTCTAAGTACAGTCAGGAACCTAAGCGTTCGAACCTATGATATGAGACATCATAGCGTAAAAGAAAGTATGTGATCAGTACGTGGAATGTACTAGTATGCTAAGTGAGGTAAGGCTGATATACATAGGTTCATATGCATGAGATGACAACTGAATGAATGAACATCATAAAGTAACTGAATGATAATATTTGCTAAACTATAACTACTGAACATAAAATACTGCACATATAGGTATACGCCATGTATTTGAGATTATATTGAAACTGTGTACTGAATTCTGATGGATGAGTAAATGATAACTCATAGCCATGGTTTTGTAGAACTGACTGAGTTTTTTACTACATACTAATACTGAAACTGTAACTGTGGGAGGGTTCATCTAACCGACATACCCCGATATAGACTGATTTGGGGTCCAACCTATGACCCCAGTTTGAAGGGTGTTAGCACCTTGCCATGGGATACTAACAATGCTGTGTCAACCTTAATCTGGTAGGAAGACTCATGAAATATATATATATGATTGCATCAACCCTAGTCTGGAAGGAGGACCAGTTACCCTACGCTGGCTTCGTAGTTCTGTAACTCAGGGATTGCTACTAAGGGTCAAACCCTAACTGGCAGGAATGCCCCTATCCCTAGGTTCTCTCGGTGTTAAATCCTAATTCTAACTAAATGACACTGATCACTAGACTGTACTAAGCTTGACTGAACTAACCCTGATCGTGTTGACTAACTAAACTGGACTGAGTTCACTGAGTTCTGTCAACTGACTGAGTACTACGGTTCTTGAACTTTACTGGGACTATTTTATAACTACTACAACTAAGTAAACAACTAGATTTCGGGTAATAAATACCCCTAGGACTCGATAGCATAATTGATAAACTAATATCACAACTTTAGCAACACAACAATAGGTTACCAGGCATAATTTACTCATATGAATATTTTATCAAAAAGTTAGGGAGCATGATTGCTATACATGAAAACTAATCACATAGGGCATCATAAATACAACATGCAACTTGCAAATTCAAGGGTTTTTACATGAGAGATTCATAATTCAACGCACATGCTAACTAAATTTCATGGAACTCATAAAAGATCTTAACTTGAAACCCATGCAACAAAACAAACATGAGCATAATTCAATTCATAACATGGGAATCATAATTCAAGTTTTAAAAAGGGTTCTTGAACTCCAATGGTGGAAGGAGACCCAAGGATGAACACCTAACATACCCGAGTGATAGAATTCGTAAATATTGTTGGGGATTTCTTGGCACTTAATCTTGAGCTTGATGAACTAGGATTTATTTCTTGAGAGGATTCTATGAATTAGTGAATGTATTTTGCCTATTGAGGGGTTGAATTTTGTGTTATGGGGGTTTAATGTGGGAGGAAAATAACTTAATTGCCCCCACAACCAGTATCTAAAATATAAAAACTTCGCCCAGCGATGTGATATCCGTTGCTTCGTATTGATGGTGTTGATGTGATCGTCAATGCACTGCATCGATGTTGTCGACATAATAGCTAATGTGATGTGTTGAGATCGCGTTGGCTTGCTATTATGGTCATCCAAACATGACTCAAACGATGTTCGAAAATTCTGAAACTCACCTAAGATGACCTATAGACATGACTGGTTATGAATTAACTTAAAAATTGATATTCTAAGGTTGAATAGATCATAAATGAGATCATCCAGTTACAAAGGCTAAAATGATTCTAAGTCTTAACACTTAGCTGAATTTTTCTAAGTCTGGAACCCCTTATCACAAGCTATATGGGACTAAATTGAACTAGAACTTTTACGGGGTCTTATATCTCTCCTGATTTTTACAACCATTCTTTCTAAGTCTCCTTCCTTGACCTTTTTAACAAGAACATAAGGACCATCAAGTATCACATCGAGTAGCTCACTATCCTTAGTCATAATGAAGTCATACATCCTAGTTTTCCACCACCCATAATATTGACCATTAAAGTGGGGTGGTCTAGCAATAGATTGCCCTTTCTCTAAATTAGGTGAAGCAACCATTATCAAGAAAACACTCTTGGTATTAACTTTTTAGAGTGTCCTTAATCTGATACCAATTGTTGAAATATGGGGACGTACTAACCAACAAGGGACCAGGTCCCTAAGACTAAGATAAATGAACAGTAAAATAGTAATCAACCAAAACGTGAAAAAATTAAATGAACACAGTGATTTGTGTGGAAACCTATTTGATCAAGGGAGGAAAAACTAGGGCTTGCCCCAACAAGCACTTCAACCTCCACTAATATCAAAACTCATTGATTACATAATCCAAGAACCTAACTCTAAGTTCCACTAGTTGTAATAGCTCTACTACAACCACCTCTACATATCTCAAACACATCATAATTGATTAACTTTATTCGATAGACCTTAAGTAACTCTACCTAAGAACTCTACTACCAAAGAAAAGACATTACTTTTTTAAGATGAGTAATATGATCACAAAATAAGACTTGGCTCAAGAATATCTAAACCTTAAGCACACAAAGATTTGGAACTTAAGTAATAGAGAGTTTTCACCGTTTCCAGTGATTCACCAAATTTGTAAAAATTATTTGATAGAGAAGCATCCTTTTCTATTTATAGAGGTATGTAAATCAGGGTTGAATTTTGATTGGACCAGGTGTCTAATTGGGTACACTGCACACCTGCATAGTTGTTGCACTAGCGGACAAAACTGTGCAGAGATGTGACAGCTGTACCACTTCATGATGATCCAAGGACCTGGTCATTTAACGTTAAGTTATCATCATCAAAACATAAGACATCATGTGTTGACCTAACTTCACTCTAGAAGTCTTATTTATTCCTATTTTTAGCTACTTTTCTATTTTATTTCCTTTTAAGCGGTTGGCTTATCTACTAAGGCTGGGTCATGTATGCTATCATGACCTTAAATTTTGGTTCATGGTGATATTTTTGATATATTGGGTTTGATCTGACCACACAAAAAGGAAAAGAACCTAGTTGTAGGGTCCAGGATCGTATTTTGACTTTTTGAGGTAGGTTATGGATTAACTTTCTTCATTATAGATTGGGTTGTTAACCATTCATGTAAAGTATGCTATGATTTAGAAATCTTACCGTTAGATTCACCTTCAAAGATTGACTCTTATTATTATGATACTTGTGTAGGGATGGTATTACTCTTCTTTGAGTATTGTTTGTCAATATTATTCTCATACCATTATTGAGTTGATTTATTATATGATATTAATTTGATTATGAGCATGCATCGTCATTTAATTCATCCATATTCATAGAATTGGTACCACTGGGAAACACTGACTTTAAAAGAAATTAAAACACTTAATAAAATGCCATGACCAAGGGATGTACCTATAAGGTTGATAGAAATATGAAATTATGATAGTACATAAGTTGTGAACCCCCCATGTGTCGTGTCATGAATGCTTATGCTCGAAGGAATATATAAGATGATAATGAGACATATTATGCATCCAATATCATTGCATTGCATTATTTTCAATTCTCTTATGTTGTTTACAAGTTGTGTAGTTTAACCTTTGATGTTGGTGTATTTATGCATTCTAGCGCTACTGTTCTAGCCTATTTATCCTTGTTTTGAGGATGATTCATGTGATTAATGGGTTGAGAATGAGATAAATATGAATATAAGTGTTAATGCATGTGTTTACAATGTTTAATAGTGTTCACACACAAGTTTTGATTCAAATTGATCATTTAGAAGTCAACCGAGAAAACTAGTGTGACTAGCTTGAGCTAGGTGTTTTTCTAGTCTATTGTGTTGGGTTATAATATATTTTAATGAGTTAATAAGTTTGTTATTATGTATTTATATGTGAAAGAACTTATTTATAATGTTCAAGGGTCAATTGGATCAAGAAAATAGTCAAAACAATAAGTTAAAGCTCAATGTAAATTTAGCCTATGCTTATCTTGTGTTTCTAGTTCATCCTTCAGGATGTTGTGTTGTTTTGAGCTATAAATTATTGTATTTAATGATATAGGATGATTTTTTAATGGACTATGATGATATATGAAGGATTTAGAAGCTTCAAATCAAGTGGAAACAACTTAAAAAGGCTTGTAATGGATCACTGAAGCACAAAACACAGCTTGACGCCAATTTAGACACCTGAAAAGCATTGAGGGAGTATGGGCGCTTGAAAGGAGTCTAGGAACATGAGACAAATCAATTTATTAAGAAGGCACCCAAAACAGTGAACCAATGCAATTTATACGCGACGCGATGCCCTACAACGCGTTAATCTTTGGGTTCGCAGACGACCAGAAATTGTTTCCTTGTTCAACAAGGCATGGGATATTTATTCTACTACAAATAGGACCTTGTACATGTTTTTACTTACTTTTGGACATCATAAAGGATTAAGGAAGCTACCAAAACTTATTTTTAGGGTTTATATCTCTTTAGTTTAGCTTCTTTCATGGTTTGTATCATCAATCCAAGGGATTGGATGATGAATAATTCCATTAAAGGCTAAAACTCCCTTTCCAAGGTTAAGGCCACGATCATGACTACTTTTTTTTTTTGAATTAAGTTTGTTAAGTTGCTTATCATTATTGGTTGTTTGTTTATTTTTGTTTTAATTATTTTATGGATTGATCACCCATAAAATACATATATTGTCGACCTTTTGATCTCGAGAGAGGGAATAGGGAGATATAATATGGGAATAAACAAAGTTTGGATTTTTATTCTTTTATAAAATAATAAATTAAACTTAGCGTCCAAGACAGGAATGTACTTAGATGCCTTACTTGATTCAAACGTAGGATGATAGCTTTAATTAACTTAATTGGATTATTACATCCCTGCTCAACGATGTAGTTTTAATGTCTAAGTTAGGTAAAGGATTAGAGGTTGGGAAACTTTAATCATACGATTAACCCTATGAATCAACAACCAAGATAAGTGATTTAATGAATGAAGTTCAACAACGTAGTATGATTGTTCGTAGGACTTAACTCTGGGCTTCTATTCGTAGATTGTCCTAAGTCATTACTTTTTCCTCATTAGTTTAGTTTATTTTTAGTTTACAATTCTTAAACCTCCTTATTTACTTTTTCTTAATTATTGAACTAGAATTGGATAGGCGGCGAACACAAGTCCCCGTGAGATTGAAACTTGGGTTTTTTTGAAGCCACTTTACTACTTGATAAGACCATGTACACTTGCATGTGCGCTACCAAGTTTTTAGCGCCATTGCCGGGGACTTGTAATTAAGCAACTATCTTATTTTTAGTTTTTTATATTGAGTTGTAAATAGTTTTTGTTTAGTTTCTTTTTATTTTATTTTATTTTTGTTTTTATCACACTTCTTGATATAACATCCTGGGATAGATGATTTTCATGTGATGATGATTTTATATGGTGTATGGTTTATGGTCAAAGTGGTCATTCTGAAGATATATGTGCTTTCAACCCCGATTCAGTAATATTTGTAGGCTATGCTGAAAGGCAAAATTATATAAACTACTGCAATTGAATGGGGAAAAATCAGTCACAAATTCAATCATGGAACCACCACCAGCAGTTTCAGCCGCAACAACTAAACTTACAGGCCATAACTCAAATGACCAAATTGGAGGAGATGCTGAAACAACTTTTAGCGTCTCAAAAATAGCTTTTCGTAGACATGAAGAACCAAAAGGAGGATGTAGAACAAATGACTTCCCCACCTAGTTTAGATGAAGTTACGGATAATTCGAGGAAGTATGAGTACTCAAAAACTAAAATTGTTGAACAGGTTGAAGAGATACCACTGCCACTATGTCTACAGTGGCTAAGCAAAGAAAAATATGAGGAGGACATTAGCCAATTTGTGGAGCAAACATATGAATCACATCCACTTGATTGTCATCTTTATCTTGAGTCTGGAATTGAGAAGGTGAATAAAAGTGAGTGTGTAGTTGATTGTGTAAATTTTGAAGTGGGATTTGTTGGGCCTCACTCAAAGCACTTTTCTACATTATGTTTAGATGATATCTTATCTGTGGAATAATTTGAAATGGTGGAAGTGTGTGAAAATGAGGAACAAGAATCCTATATTTATGATTTTACACTGGATAAGAGATATAAAAACACACCTCACTTAAAGACCGAGTGGTTTACCATGCACATTCCATTACTCGATTCCTTAATCTTTGTACCACCTCCTTATGATCGAGGCCAAAAGATAGATGCGATGTTGGGGTGAAATTCATATCCTCAAGGTGGAGGAAAAAATTAGTACGGGTCATGCCGCGACACTAAATTAGGCGCTTCTTGGGAGGCAACCCAAGCTAAGGTATGTTTTCTTTTTAGTTTTTAGTTTTTTTATACTTCACTTAGTTTTTTTTTGAGTCACAAGTTGATAGGAAGTCTAAGTACTGGAAACTTGAGCTAAGAAGCATGGCCAAAACTGAGTGTGGGGTCCCATAGACCCCTTTTTATGTAAAAATATGCTAATAGATAGGCCTAGAGGCCTTAGGAAGTATTTCTTTCTCTTACTTCTAAAGTTACTTTGGGGACAAAGTAGATTTTTAAGTGTGGGGTGGGGAATTTCCAATTTTTAGCTCAATTTAAAATTTTTATGATAGAAATAAGTGAGATATTTGAGTTGGTGCTATTTTTGATTGCATAATGCAAGTGGGTTTGTTTGTAAAAGAATGTTGAATTGCGTGAATTGCTACTTTTGAGACTCTTAGGCTCATATTTTTGACTCTTGTATTTGTGGCTTAAATTTGAATTCATGCTATTGTTGGTTGGGAGTCTATGATGATCCTATTGAGTTGAGCATGTTCCATGTATGTGTAAGGTTTTTTTGTATATTCCTTGTTTCATATGATGTCTAGAACTTGCCTGGTGTGTGTGTGAAACGGAATAAAGAACGTGGGTTTAGGAGATGATATAGGCATTTCTTTGATAGCCTTATTTTATACCTTCTATTTTTCCTACCCTTTATGCATTATCCTAGTTAACCCCATCGAGCCTTTAGCTTATTTTCTTTGGTAGCCTCATATGTAGCCTAATTCCCCTTCTTTGTTAGACCATAATTTGATCCAAAAAACTCCTAATTACTTTAATAAAAATAATTGAATTAGTAAGGAGTTTGAGAAATAAGAAGAAAAAGGTGAATTTGATTCCCCAAGGTAATAATTATTGGTGTTGATAAATTGATGTGTGGTGGTTGGGTGTGATGTAATTGATGCTAGAAATATTACCATGGTTGAGAAAAAAGAAAAAAATTTAATTCTTGTAGTAATAAACTATATGCCCACCAAGTGTTTGTGAAAATGCTTAAAATAGATGGGGCAAAAACAAAAGATATGGGTGGATGAAAAAGTACAAGTTGGTTGTTGGAGAGTGGTTTTAAATGTATGATGTATTGTATTAAAGCGCTTAGTCACTATTCTTGACCAAAATAGTTCCTACCCGTCCCTTAGCTTACACTATAACCCGAAAAAGACCTATTTGATCCTAGGTTCATCAGTCGAATATTAGTGGAGCATGAAACTAAGGGCAAGCCTATGTTTCATTATGTGTAATTTGTGAATTCTTTGTGAGAGTGAGCGTGACTTGATTTGTATACCCATTATGATAATTGCTTTATTAGAGTGTTTATGGGTAACTCTCTTATTGTGAGGGAACATGTTTGATGAATGTGGGTGATTTGTATGATGTCTTATATTGAGAAATATGCATGAGTTTGCCATGTATTGATAAAATTCTTGACGCTAGGATGTTTTGGAGTAGGATTCTTGAGCTTTCAATTGTGTATAACTTGCTTAGTGTTGTAAACTTGTATTCCATGAAGTAATTGTAGTGCTAGCTTGAATTTCTTGCATGTAGTCGAAGTGTGGAGTCTTTATAGCTCATGATGCTTTTAGTTAAGATTTATTCAAGGACGAACAAGGCTTTAAGTATGGGGTGGTGATGTTGGGTATATTTATGCATTTTAGCGCTACTATTCTAGCCTATTTAGCCTTGTTTTGAGGATGATTAATGTGATTAATGGGTTGAGAATGAGATAAATGTGAATATAAGTGTCCATGTATGTTTTTACAATGTTTAATGGTGTTCCCACACAAGTTTTGATTCAAATTGATCATTAAGAAGTCAACCGAGAAAACTAGTGTGACTAGCTTGAGCTAGGTGTTTGTCTAGTCTACTGTGTTGGGTTATAATGTGTTTTAATGAGTTAATAAAGTTGTTATGATGTATGTATATGTGAAAAAACTTAGTTATAATGTTCAAGGGTCAATTGGATCAAGAAAAGAGTCAAAGCAATAAGTTAAAGATCAATGTGAATTTAGCCTATGCTTAGCTCGTGTTTCTAGTTCATCGTTGAGAATGTTGTGTTATTTTAAGCTCTAAATTATTGTGTTTAATGATATAAGATGCTTGGTTAATGGAATATGATGATATATGAAGGAATTAGAAGCTTCAATTCAAGTGGAAACAACTCAAAAAGGCTTGAAATGGATCACGGAAGCACAAAACATAGCTTGATGCCAATTTGGACACCTGAAAAGTATTGAGGGAGTGTGGGCGTATGAGTGTAATACCCTGGGAAATTTTTCGTTGAAATTTTGTGCGTAAACATGTTGGGTACTATTTTCTAGAATGAATTATAAATATTCCGTACGGAATGTCTTAGATTATGACCCACCATTGCGTAGAGTATCGAATGAGCTTTCCAATGATATGTGGATCATCCAAAAAGGACACCTGAGCGGCGAGTTATGAACATTCCTATCGAACCGTGAATAGTAGTGAACAGTAAAACGTGCAGGGAAAAAAGTACTGAGGCCTGGCGTAATTTTGCTCCAACTTTAAACAATCATAACTCCTTGTACACAATGATCTGGGTGATATACTATATATCAATGGAAATATCTGCGAGTCCTCTTTCCGATGAAATTGGTTTCATCGAATTTGTCTATCGGAGCAAAAAGTTATGGTCGATCTACTTCAGCCTAACAAAAGTGAATTTTTGGGTTAACTTCAAACGATCATAACTCCTCGTACTTAATGATCTGGGTGAGATACTATATATCAAAAGAAAGATATAAGAGTTCTCTTTCTAATTAAATTGGTTTCATCCAATTTGGATATTGGAGTAAAACGTTATGGTTGATCTACTTCAGACAATCAAAACAGTCTACCAAAGGACAGATTCGAGAATTATTTGATTTCTAGGGGCGTTTTGGTCATTCCCCCTCACTCAAAATCCATCCAAACCCTATATTAAAGTCTATTAGAAGCATTATATGTTATATTTCATCAAATTCCCTCAAAAAGAAAACCCTAAGCTCCTACATCCAACTTCAAGAACCTCCAAAGTTCACCATTAATTCTGCAAATTTATTTAAGATTCCAAGTTCCTAGTTCAAGAAGTCCAAGAACCATCATTCAAAGGCACGATTAACATCTCAAAAATGAGTATCGATCTAAAGTTCATCATTCAAGGTATGTGGGGTTTTTCAACAAGAACAATCTTTCGTTCTTGTGCTCAAAAGTAATTTTTTTTACAAGATATGATTTTTATATGTTTATTATGATTTTGGAGCATGAACTTATATTCTATCTTGGTTATCTTGAGATTATGAGGTTTATGACTTTGAAAAGTTGAATTTATATGAAATTATGACTTAAAGCATGATGCTTGAAAGAAATTTACTATGATTTTGATATTTGGGTCTTGAACCCCATTTGAAATTGTGTCTTTGAGAAAATATGTGCTATATGCACGTTGATGTTGAATATTTGAGATGTTTTGAATGATTTCAACTTTTGATCGTGAATAATTATTTTGAACTCGACTGTGAAAGAAATCCACGTTTTTATTGATTATGATTAAGAGGTAGCAAATTGGCTCCCGATGAAAATTGTTGAAGTATTTATAGTGGATTTTCTTTAATGTGAGCCTGAGGCTGATTTAAATTTCTGAGCTAAGTCCGGGAGTAATATTTAGCACCGAGTGGGAGGTATAAAGTGACCTTACTTCCCTAGAACTACGTGCCCCCATAGGACGTGAGCCTGAGGCTGATTTATATAGTGATCACTAGTGTTTTTGGATTGATATTGGAAGTCCTACTCCGATGGCAAGGATAGGACGGCTCTCCCCAACGTGGGTTGGACGTTGGACTCCATGTGGCTCACTTGGTTTATGTCGGTTATAGGATCTCCCAATATCTGTGTGTGTACTCTTCTATCTGAGATGAAAACATATTTGCTTAAAAGGCTGAGTTTGAGAAAGTCATTAATCTTAAAAGATTTAAGGAATATATTATAATGAGAATTGACATGAGATTTGATTGTTTTGATGATTTAAAATTGAGATGAAAGTGAATTGAGAACGTATTGTAACGACTCACTTGTTTTACTTTACATGTATTATTCATTCATGATTTTGATGATTTAATTCGAGTTAAGCGAGTCATCTATATCAGCATGCATAATTTTATAAACTGTGATGATATTAAAATATTATTTTATATATGTATTGCACCACCATATGCTCGGTATCTTTCCATGGTACTGACCCACATATTCGTATGTGGGCTACATTTTCTCGGAATGTAGGTACAAGGTATAGTTGCACCTTCGGATCCAGTCAGTTCGTGGTATCCAGTTAGCAGGTGATGAGTTCTTTTGATTCAAGGGCTTGGGTTAGTTATGCAGAGTTTATAGTGTTGCATTTTCTTTATTCAGTCGTATTGAGTTGGGGTAGTCGGGAGTCATGACCCGGCTACCTACAGTCATTACTAGCAGAGGCTTCATAGACATTCAGTAGAAGTTGATGTATTTTGTTTCAATTTTGGTTGTAAAGGCAGAATGGTAATCCTGTAAAATTCTATTTTGTATCGATCAGATTCAGAAAAGAGTTAATTTCTGGTGATTTGTATTGATTTGTATTTTTATTCAGTTGCTTATGAGTTATGCCAGTAAAAGGGTTAGCTTGGGGTCACTTGTGACCCTAAGCACCGTGTGACGTCTCGGGACCCGATTTCAGGGCGTTACAAACTTTGTATCAAAGCACAGAGTTTAAGTGTCCTAGGGTGTCTATGAAGTCGTGTCTAGTAGATTCTTGCGGAATGGTACAGAGACGTCTGTACTTTTCTTCCAGAGGCTACAGGGTATTTAGGAAATGTTTCCCTTCTTTCAAGTCTAAGATCGTGCTATAAAAAGGTTCTCCAAGAAGCTTATATAGATTCTTATCTTACTCTATTCTGGCCAACTCTGCCTCATTTTCAAGGTATAAAAAACAATTAAGCTTAATTCTCCCTAGATAGTTATGGGATTGTAAGAGAGCTAGAAAGTATCCTGTCAGTGCTTTTGAGTTCCAATGATTGAAGTACTTTATTCATGTTCATAAAAGTCATGAATTAAGCCTAGGTTAGATGTGCTTTCAGATTCCTCCTCAGAATCTACAATTTTAATCTATACTTCTCCCTCTATGTATTATTTTTGAGATAACATGATTCGCAAGCTCCAGTTCTTCCCCAGGTAATCCTCTCTAGTGTGTTAAGTTCCTTAAGTTTAAAGTTACACAAATTTCTTCCCCAAGAAATTTCAAAAGTTACACAAAGGGCTTGTGAGGAGCTCTCTAGTGTGTTAAGTTCCTTAAGTTGAAAGTTATGCCCTCATTCTTATGAGTTATTTAATTAAGACAGAGTAAGGTGTATTCTTAAATCGTTGAATGCTGTGTGTTAAGTTTCTATCTCTTGTATTATGTAATTTTGTTATCATTATGTTTGTGAAAAATCAAAGTCTAGTGAAGCCGTGTGGGGCTCTTTCGATTCACTAGCATAGCATCTTTGTTATTCATCTCATTTTCTTGTTCAAAATACAAACCAAAGTCTAGTGAAGCCGTGTGGGGCCTATTTCGATTCACTAGCATAGTTACTTTGTTATTCATATAACTTTCGTGATCAAAACACAAAACTAAAGTCTAGTGAAGCCGTGTGAGGCCTATTTCGATTCACTAGCAATTGTTATTTATCTTGTCGTTCCTGTGTTAGTTGAAAGTGTGGGTTTATAAGTGTAGTGACAAGAAAGGTGGTAAGGGCGATTTATTGAATATGTATATCTGAATTTTTGCTTATGATTGAATTAGTAATGAAGTGATATACCCTTGTTTGTTAGTTTAGTGAAAGTTAGAGGAGGAGTTATTAGTTAAGGTGGATTGTTGTTTGCTTAGGGTAAGGAAAGAGTTATTGATGGTATTTGTGGTATTAGAAAAGTATAGGTTATTGATGTAAGTACTTGGTGGGTAAGTGTTGTTAATCTAGGCACTCTCCAGATTGCAAGAGGAAGTTAGGTTAAGACGTAGAGAGCTATGAACTATGTTAAGTTGTGTATGAAGGATAGATAGTAGTGACGGGTGAAAGAAGGATGTGTTAATGAATTGTGAATAAGATAGGCTATATGATTAGGACCAATTATTATTGTTAGGAAGTTTAAATGGGATAGTGTTCATGGATGTGTTGTTTTATAATCTTCACGTGGGAGTTATGCGTGAGATGGAGTTGTAAATTATGTGAAGTGTGAGACCTTAAGTTGGAACGATTGGTGATCATGAAGCCGAATGTGACGGTTTCCAGATTAATGGTATTAGTTTCCGGAAGTGACCTAATAGGCTTGAACAGTGTACACAAGAGTTTAAGTGTAGTTGACTTGTAATTAAGTTTAATATTATATTATGATGAGAAAATTCACCCAAGATATTATGGGATTGCTTTAATTTCGAGGATTAGTGTATGTGGTGTAGTGAGTCGTGCCATGGGATTGTTAGATGGATAAATACTAGTTAGACGATGGATGATGTTTTGATGGCTAAGTTAAGGCGAGGCGTATGATCAGAAATATTGAGCCTCTTAAGTGTGATTTTGATTCTTATGGGTTAGAAACATAAGTTCATAGACATGGTATTAGAGGGAGAAGACAGAAGTAGCACGGTCTATCAAAAGGTTAGAAAGTATTCAAGTTAAACTAATAGAAATAAGAGTTGAAGCACTAGATGGTGTACATTCCGGCGATAGAGATGTTCGTGGAGATTCGAAATTAGTAATCATTTGAGAATTTGAGTGGTGGCTTAAAGCTAAGGGGGAGATGATAGAACAAGTAGTCAAGTCAAGCTTTTACATTTTAGTAGAAGTACCAGTAAGTTGTAAATTTGCTGTGAGAAAGATCGGTGCTTGACCCAATGTTATTTCAGTATTTTCAGCTGTCCCAAAACCTACTCATGCTTTACATTTCAGTTCCATGATCTTAATTCATGTTCATACACGTGATGGAGAATTACATAGTCTTCTAGTTTCCAAAAATGAGAAATTCCAGTTCTTCTAGCAGTTGGAATCACATTCCATAAGTTATGAGCTCTAAATTCAGGGCATGCCGCCCATGACTCATATACTCAAGTTTTACAGTATGTTCAGTTCCAGTACTCAGGCAATACTCTTATTGATCAGTGAGATTCAGTTTCCGTTATGGGTGTCTTCAGTTTTGATACCTTAATGAACCCATTGTATTTGATATTTTATTCCTAAGGCCTCAATAGAGAGAGTCAAGTTATTTACATTATCCCTTCATGTTTCAGGTCTTCATGTTTTAAAATTTTGTGACCTTTTCATTAAGTCAAGGTAATGGTGTTGAGAAGTTGTCTAGAAGGGAGAGAAGATACTTCCTTATCTATGATAGAAGGTGGTGTGCTCACGGCGGTGAAGTGAAGTTAGATTGAGGCTAAGTCCTTGATACATGTCATGGTTAGTTGAAGTTTTAACTATTTATTTGGAAAGATTGTTGTGCGTCGGTTTTATGCACTTCTATGAGGTTGTAGGAATAGTAATATAGAGTTTTTGTGTATAGCTCAATTGGTTGAGAAAATGTTATGTGTGCCGTTTAAAGAATTGACCAGTATGTGTGAATGATGTAGTTGATGGAATCTTAGAGAAAGCGAGGAAGATGCTTTATGAGTGTTCGTTTTGAGGTGCATGTGCGAAGTGCGTATGTGGTTATGAGTATAGGCTTGAATGTTATAGTTGTATAACTAAAAGAATGCACCACAAGTTAGCGGATCCCTAGTATAAGATTGTATGTGGTTGTTGGAGTAGCAATAAGAGTTATGTTTGAAGTGAGGAGTTGTGAGGCTCAGTGTGTATTGAGGTTCATGATATAGATTAATATTATAGTGTTATTTGGCGTATCTCATGAGTACATGGAGTTAGGCTTGAACATAGTCGAGGGAGTAGTTGGAAAGTGTTGCTAAGTTTGGAAGCAAGGAGTTATGTTTCCCAAGACCTAGAAATTCCTATCTAAATTTATGCCATATGGGTCCTTGTTCCCATACGATAGGATTGTATCAAATTATGGTTCATTTTCTCCCCGAACAATGTCATTTGAATCTTTTGGAGGGAGTGTTGAGGGACGTTTCATTTTGGCGCAAGTGGTCCTTCTTTTGATGAGATCCCCTTCGAGACCTTTGATTCTCAGTCTTTGAATAAACCAAAGATAACGATTCCTTAAAATCAGTCTCCTTTGTTTAAGATCCAACTATGTGACCATTCTCATTATGAATCGCATGTTCTATGAAGTATTCAAAAGTTTGGAGTGAAGTAAGTGGATTGACTTCGTTATCCCAGCCTTTTGTCCTTATTTCCATGGTATTCTTTACTTATTCATCGACATTCGAGGACGAATGTTTACAAGGGAGAGATGATGTAATACCCCGGGAAATGTTTCGTTGAAATTTTGTGCATAAACGTGTTGGGTTCTATCTTCTAGAATGAATTATAAATTTTTCGTATGGAATGTCTTAGATTATAAAGCACCATTGCGTAGAGTATCGAATAATCTTACCAACGATATGTGGATCATCCAAAATGGACACCCGAGCGACGAGTTATGAACATTCCGATCGAACCGTGAATTGTAGTGAACAGTAAAATGTGCAGGAAAAAAGTACTGAGGCCTGACGTATTTTTTCTCCAACTTTAAATGATCATAACTCTTTGTACATAATGATCTGGGTGATCTAATATCAACGGAAATATCTGCGAGTCCTCTTTCCGATGTAATTGGTTTCATCCAATTTTTCTATCGGAGCAAAAAGTTATGGTCGATCTACTTCAGCCTATCAAAAGTGATTTTTTGGGTCAACTTCAAACGATCATAACTCCTCGTACACAATGATCTGGGTGAGATAATATATATCAACGGAAAGATATGAGAGTCCTCTTTCTAATGAAATTAGTTTCATCCAATTTGGATATCGGAGTAAAACATTATGGTTGATATACTTCAGACTATCAAAACAGTCCACCAAAGGACAGATTCGAGAATTATTTAATTTTTAGGGGCGTTTTGGCCATTCCCCCTCACCCAAAATCCGTCCAAACCTTATATTAAAGCCTATTAGAAGAATTATATGTTATATTTCATCAAATTCCCTCAAAAAGAAAACCCTAAGCTCCTACATCCAACTTCAAGAACCTCCAAAGTTCACCATTAATTCTGCAAATTTATTCAAGATTCCAAGTTCCTAGTTCAAGAAGTCCAAGAACCATCATTCAAAGGCACGATTAACATCTCAAAAATGAGTATCGATCTAAAGTTCATCATTCAAGGTATGTGGGGTTTTTCAACAAGAACAATCTTTCGTTCTTGTGCTCAAAAGTAATTTTCTTTACGAAGATATGATTTTTATATGTTTATTATGATTTTGGAGCATGAACTTATATTCTATCTTGGTTATCTTGAGATTATGATGTTTATGACTTTGAAAAATCGAATTTATATGAAATTATGACTTAAAGCATGATGCTTGAAAGAAATTTACTATGATTTTGATATTTGGGTCTTGAACCCCATTTGAAATTGTGTCTTTGAGAAAATGTGTGCTATATGCACGTTGATGTTGAATATTTGAGATGTTTTGAATGATTTGACCTTTTGGTATTGAATGAGTTATTTTGAACTCGACTGTGAAAGAAATCCACATTTTTATTGATTATGATAAAGGGGTAGCAAATTGGCTCCCGATGAAAATTGTTGAAGTGTTTATTGTGGATTTTCTTTAATGTGAGCCTGAGGCTGATTTAAATTTTTGAGCTAAGTCCGGGAGTAATATTTAGCACCGAGTGGGAGGTATAAAGTGACCTTACTTCCATAGAACTACGTGCCCCCATAGGACGTGAGCCTGAGGCAGATTTATATAGTGATCACTAGTGTTTTTGGATTGATATTGGAAGTCCTACTCCGATGGCAAGGATACGACGGCTCTCCCCAACGTGGGTTGGAAGTTGGACTCCATGTGGATCACATGGTTTATGTCGGTTATAGGATCTTCCAATGTGTGTGTGTGTACTCTTCTATCTGAGATGAAAACATATTTTCTTAAAAGGCTGAGTTTGAGAAAGTCATTATTCTTAAAAGATTTAAGGAATATATTCTAATGAGAATTGACATGAGATTTTATTGTTTTGATGATTTGAAATTGAGATGAAAGTGAATTGAGAACGTATTGTAATGACTCACTTGTTTTACTTTACATGTATTATTCATCCATGATTTTGATGATTTAATTCGAGCTAAGCGAGTCATCTATATCAGCATGCATAATTTTATAAACTGTGATGATATTAAGATATTATTTTATATATGCATTGCACCCCCATATGCTCGGTATCTTTCCATGGTACTGACCCAAATATTTTTATGTGGGCTACATTTTCTCTAAATGTAGGTACAAGGTATAGTTTCACCTTTGGATCCAGTTAGTTCATGGTATTTAGTCAGCAGGTGATGAGTCCTTTTGATTCAAGGGCTTGGGTTAGTTATGCAGAGTTTATAGTGTTGCATTTTCTTTATTCAGTCGTATTGAGTTGGGGTAGTCGGGAGTCATGACCCGGCTACCTATAGTCAGTACTAGTAGAGGCTTCATAGACAGTCAGTATAAGTTGATGTATTTTGTTTCAATTTTGGTTGTAAAGGCAGAATGATAATCCTGTAAAATTCCATTTTTGTATCGATCAGATTCAGAAAAGAGTTAATTTCTGCTGATTTGTATGGATTTGTATTTTTATTTAGTTGATTATGAGTTATGCCAGTAGAAGGGTTAGCTTGGGGTCACTTGTGACCCTAAGCACCGTGTGACGTCTCGGGACCCGATTTCGGGGCGTTACAATGAGACACATTAATGGACTCAGAAGGCACCCAAAAAAGTGAACCAACGTGATTTAAATGCGAAGCTATGCCCTCCAACGCATTAATCACTAGGTTCATAGAAGACCACAAATTATTTCCTTATTCAAAAAGGCATGGGCTATTTCTTCTACTATAAATAGGACCTTATACACGTTTTTACTTGCTTTTGGACGTCTTGGAGGATTAAGGATGCTACCATAACTTCTTTTTAGGGTTTATATCTCTTTACTTTAGTTTCTTTAATGGTTTATATCATCAATCCAAGGAATTGGATGATGAATAATTCCATTAAAGGCTAAAACTCCCTTTCCGAGGTTAAGGCCACGATCATGACTACTTTTGTTTTGAATTAAGTTTGTTAAGTTGCTTATTACTATTGGTTGTTTGTTTATTATTGTTTTAATTATTTTATGAATTGATCATCCATAAAATTCATATATTGTCGACCTTTTGATCCCGGGAAAGGGAATAGGGAGATATAACATGGGAATAAACAAAGTTTGAATTTTTATTCTTTTATAAAATAAAAAATTGAACTTAGCGTCTTGGTCAGAGATGTACTTAGATGCCTTACTTGATTCAAACTTAGCATGATAGATTTAATTAACTTAATTGGATTATTACATCCCCGCTCAATGATGTAGTTGTAATGTCCAAGTTAGATAAAGGATTAGAGGTTGGGAAACCTTAATCATGCGATTAAATCTACAAATTGACAACCAAGATAATTGATTTAACGAATGAAGTTCAATAATGTAGTATGATTGTTCGTAAGCCTTAACCCTGGGCTTCTATCAATAGATTGTCCTAAGTCATTAGTTTTTCCGCATTAGTTTAGTTTCTTTTTAGTTTTCAATTCTTAAACCTCCTAATTTACTTTTTCTCAATTGTTGAATTAGAATTGAATTGGCGGCGAACACTAGTTCCTGTGAGATCGATACTTGGGCTTTCTTGAAGTCACTTTACTACTTGATAAGACCACGTACACTTGCGTGTACTCTACCAAGTTTTTTTCATCTATCATCATAGTCCATTAACCAAGAATCCTCTAGCTTTAAACACAATAATTTAGATATCAAAACAACACAACATCCTCAACAATGAACTAGAAATATGAGCTAAGCGTAGGCTAAATTCACATTGAGCTTTAACTTATTGTTTTGGCTCTTTTCATGGTACAATTGACCCTTAAACATTATAAATAAGTTGTTTCACATATAAATACATAATAAAAACCTTATTAACTCATTAAAAACCATTAGAACCCAAAACAATAGACTAGACAAACACCTAGCTCAATCAAGTCACACTAGTTTTCTCGGTTGACTTCTAAATGATCAATTTGAATAAAAAATAGTGTGGGACCACCATTAAACATTGTAAAAACATAAATGTACACTTATATGCACATTTATCTCAGTCTCAACCAATTAATCACATGAATCATCCTCAAACAAGGCTAAGTAAGCTAGAATAGTAGCGCTAGAATGGATAAATACACCCAACATCAACCTTCTTTATATATAGATATATATCTATATATATATATACACACATGTGTACTTAATACTTTTACATTATTATATAGAATAGTTAGGAGATATGATTTGAGCTACTGCTAGAAACTTTTCTATATGAAGGTGAAAACATTCTCATAGTATCCTTTACGTGTTTAGTTTTATGATTTTCTCAATCAGCCTATGATGCCTATTGAGTACAATTAGGTCATAATTAATCCTACTTTATATACCTTTTTGGTGTAGATCCTAATTTGAATGACCTACAGAGCATGAAATCATGTTGTGTTGGGGCAGTTTAGAGTACTAGTGAGCTCTCCATCTGGATGCTATTCTGGTCTTCTTTATTTCTATTATCTTGTTTTACTTTACTTTTTAGAGGTACAATAATGTATTTTCATGTTCTATGTCAGTATCAGTGCTTTTTACTCATGACACTAGATTTTAGGTTTGGGAGTAGTTTTTATTTTGGTTTCAAATTTTTCTGATATATATGTATGTGTGTGTTTCCTGACTTCTTATAAACTCTCATATTGGGTGTTAATTATCTTTTTTCTATATTTCTATCTTTTTTGTGTAGGCTTATCTACCGAGGATCGATTAGGACAGGTACCATGATGACCTTGACTTTTGGGTCGTCACAAAAAAACATAAATATATCAAACAAAAGACCTAAAAAGTATTTCAAAGCTTAAACAAAAGTTCAAATATGTCTATATAGTGTCAAAATACCAACAATCCTAAAGGGTAGACTCCAAAACCCCATCACTCTCAGTCTCTTTGCTAATTAATGGTGAGGAAGAAGATGAAGAAAGGGGATGACAAAGATGAAAAATGGGTATGATGACGAGCCAAGTTAAGCACTTGTTCTTTTATTTGTTCGACGGTCTTACAAATACCATCATTTTATGAAATTCTTTGTGCCTCAGACTGTGCTAAGACAAGCGTAAGCTATGGAATCTATTGAGACATAGAAACCATCTGAACACCATCAAGATCCTCGGCTTGGAGCAAAACCCAATCACTTCCAATCCCGACTAGAGGCATCACAAATTATTTCTAGAGCCCATATCATAGATTCTCCCCTTTTGTCTCTCCATCCATCTCATCACATTCTTAGTGTAAATTTGAGTGGCTTCTTTCAATGCAGGCTGGGTCAGTAGGCCCTAGGCTAGCTGAGTCTACTCGAACTTAAACAAGTATTTTCATAATCACTCTACATATTAAAAAAACATTTTAGTGTATTCATACATAATAAAGACACTATTACTTTGTATCTAATTTTTCTAGCTTACATAGGAATTTTTAGCCCTTGGCTCAACCCATACATCCGGATCTAATCCATTCTTCTTCTTCTTTATATGTGTTCACATAAATATCTCAACCCGAGGGGGGCAATTCTCACTCCTACAAACAAAATGTAATTAAACGTAATCAAGTAATATTTAATCAACTTTATATAAATATATAAATTTAAAAGTTGATATTATTGCTTACCATTTCCCTAACTACCATTGCAATGCTCTTCTCACCCCCGGTGTGCAAGGAACCACCTTTTACACTAGCTCTGGTAGTCTTGGCTTGTTTAAACTTTTCCTTAAATTCTTTAGAATTCTAATATTTCCGAAGCTACTCATAAACTTCTTGTTGAAGCCATTGTCCTCACTTTATGGTATCTCAAGAAAGTTTAAGCCAGTTGGACAGTCTGGCACTGACTTTTCTCTCAAAAATGGTGCAAATGATCAAATTGTACTTTTTCCTCCAAGTACACAGTATATAAAAATCAAATGACTATTGTTAGATTTTATAAATATATACACACACGCACACACACACATATATAAAAATATATAAAGCACTGCCTTTTCTCTCAAAAGCGGTGTAAATGATCAGATTGTACTTTTTCCTCCAAGTACACAGTATGTGAAAATCAAGTGACTAACGTTATATTATATTATATTATATTATATTATATTATATTATATTATATTATATTATATTATATTATATTATATTATATTATATTATATTATATTATATTATATTATATTATATTATATTATATTATATTATATTATACTATATTATATTATACTATATTATATTATATTATATTATACTATATTATATTATATTATATTATACTATATTATATTATACTATATTATATTATACTATATTATATTATATTATATATAAACTTTACTAAATAATAATTAAATTTTTGTAACGACTCGATTTTCTGGAATCGGAACATCACATGGTGCTCATGATCCCGAAGGACCACAAGCTAACCCTCTACTGATATCTGTACCTGAGCACCTCATAATATAGATAATAAATGCGGAAACTGGCCATAAGGTTCAAAACATCTAAAAATACTAAAAACTGAAAACTGAATACTGATACATCTATCTGAAAAGCCTCTAAACTGTCATAACTATGGAGTTGGTGGTACATGTCCCCAACTAACTCCTTCTACTGAAAATAAACTAAATCTGATACGATAATAAAATAATGATCATCCTCGAATGAAGAGGACTCACAGCTACGTCTACTGCTGCTGACTGGGACTGAGCTGCTAAGGGTACTCTGGATCTCGTGCCTCTGAACCTATGGTGTCAAATAAAACACCATAGCGCAAATGCGTCAGTACAGGAATGTACTGAGTATAAAGATGAGGTAAGGCTAAATGCAAGGTCTTATGCACGAACAATTACTTAACTGAATAATCATGAGAGTACTGAATGAGACCACATGCATGAGTGCACAAACCATAACTGAAATCATCGTGACTCGAAATACTGAAACTCGGATACTGCTTTACTAACATTTGAACTCACTACTAATACTGAGATACTGAACAACTTAATCTTCTGATATTGATAACTAAGTACTGGAGTAAGTACTGGAGTTGAGATCAGTCCTCTCTAGTGAGTGATCTCGGAAACTGATGTTACTGGAGCTGATTAGCTGAAACTACTCACATCAATGACTGCACTCTGAGGTTGCTACTCTCGACTGACTGAATCTGAGATCAAACCTCTCTAACGGATGATCCCCTAATCTACTATCAATGATAAGAAATGATTATATATGAGATCCAACCTATCTAGCGGAAGACCTCTAAATCTGATAATAAGAATACTCAACTGAGTCTGAGAACGAGATCAAGCCTATCTAATGGTTGATCTCTGGATCTGATAATGAGATTACTCAACTGAATCTGAGACTGAGATCAAGCCTATCTAACGAGTGATCTCTGGATTTGATAATGAGATTACTCAACTGAATCTGAGACTGAGATCAAGCCTATCTAACAGGTGATCTCTGGATCTGATAATGAGATTACTCAACTGAATCTGAGACTGAGATCAAGCCTATCTAACAGGTGATCTCTGGATCTGATAATAAGATTACTTAACTAAATCTGAGAATGAGATCAAGCCTATCTAACGGGTGATCACTGGATCTAATAATGAAATTACTCAACTGAATCTAAGAATGAGATCAAGCCTATCTAACGGGTGATCTCTGTATCTGATAATGAGATTACTCAACTGAATAACTTTATGTGGGACCATGCCTATCTATCAGGTGGTTCTTGAATCAAATGGAACTATCTGAGTTCCTTACTGATATAGGTGACTGTATCTGACAGTTCTGATTTCTAAGTTCTACTCTAAAGACTGATACTGAAACTATAATTGTAGGAGTACTCACTTAACCAACGTTCCCCAAATCTAAACTGGTGGGGTCCAACCCGTAACCCCAGTTGGAAGGGTGTCAATACCGTGCCACGGGTAAAGACCTCAACTCTGGTCAAGCCTCTCTAACGGGTGACCCTCATAGAAAGTCAAGCCTAAGGTAGTATAATAGTCAAGCCTTTCTCTAATGGCTGACTCCTACATCCTGCGCTGGCTACGTAGTTCTGGAGTTCAGAGAATGCTCCTAATAACTCTGCCTCTCTAACGGGGAGCTGGCATCCCTGCACTCGCTCGGTGCTAGCTCCTACTCCCAACTGAAAGACTTTGAACTGATTCTTAACTGAACTTAGACTGAGCTGAGATTGATACTGATCATGTTTCTCGAATGATCTGATTGGGTTAAGCAAAATTCACTTGGTTCTGTATTTGATAGAATATTACTGAATCTCGTTATCTGACTGAATGATACTGAGCTCTGAAAAGATTACTCGAATACTACTGAGGTCTGAACTAAATACTCGAATACTACTAGATCTGAGCTGAATACTGAACTGAGGCGAGAATACTAGTGATACTGAGATTACTGAGATTTTTTACGTTCTGCATCTGTCTGAGAGTAATGAGTTTTATAACTCACTGAGTTTTGAGAATCGTGGCTTAACTGAGATTATCGAGAAAACTGACACTGGCTCTAGACTGCAACTAAAATATCGGGTATAAATACCCCCAGGAATTGATAACATAAAAGTAAAACATAACCATTCATGACCAAGGACATTCATTCACCATCACAATCATTAAAGCATTTCTTCAAACACTTAGGAATCATAAACATGTGATAATATAGGGAGACATGCTATTGGATCATACTCCATTCAATAAGGTCTTGCATAAAATACTTAGCATGTATTAAAGTCTTAGCATGTATTAAAGAGCAAATAATTAGGGAATTTCATGCTATCATGCCACAATTTACTCACTAAGGCTTTACAACAAACACTTGGCATGCATGGGCTTGCACACAATTGGGGATTTCTAGTCAACATGCTATAATGGCTCTAATTCCTTCACATAAGTATTTTATCAAACATATGGGGAGCATGCTTTGTTTATTCAACAACTCCTACACTTAATTGACATGAACACATCGCTTAACAAGAAACTTGAAGAGGGTTTATCATGGACATCACATGAATATCACATACTAGGGTCAAACCTTGAAAACATTGTAAACAAAACATGAATTTAAACTCAATAATAGCATGAACTCCAATTTCAATTCACATGAATCTTGAAAACTCTTAAACATAAGAATCTTTGAAATTTAGAAAAGGGTTCTTGAGCTTCTTGGATTAAAGGGACCCAAGAATCAACATCTTCATACCTTAGGAAACTCTTTCTTGATAGCTCTTGGAGAGATTCTTGATTTCTTGATTTCTTTTGATTTTTCTTGAAGAAGAAAGAAGGGTTTTGATTTTGTAGAAACCCTAGTTTTTTGATGTTAAAGATGATGAATGAAATTGTGAGCCTTGATAGGATATAAATAGGGGCTGAAAAGAGTGGGAAAAATACCAAAAAGCCCTTTTAAAATCGAGTTAAAAATGCTGAATGGGGGCTGCGACGATCGAAGCGACGGTTCGTCGCTTAGTCTGACGGTCCATTGGATCATCCGTCGCACATCAGTCAGCAAAATAATACACTACCTCGATACGACAGTCTCAGTGACAGTCCTTCGCAGCCTTGGTGGTCCTTCGGATCATCCGTCACACATTGGTCAGGATGAGGTCACACTGCCTCAGCGGTGACGATCCCAACGACGGTCTGTCGCAGCCTTGATGCTCCGCCGTCCTGGCCGTTGCACTTGGGCCAAGAAAGGGAGTCACTGCCTTAGTTATGACGGACTGGGCGATGGTCCGTTGCAAGCTCAACGGTCTATCGCAAGCTCGGTGGTCCGTCAACTCGGCCATCGCACCTGGGCGGTTCCGACTGCTTTTAGTAAAACGGCCATAACTTCCTCGTACGATGCCGGATTTTGACAAAATTGGTATTGATGGAAAGATTTATCAATTCTCTATATGACCAAAAGTTGATATTAAGAAAATTCTATATGTTTCAAATTATTTCTCACTTGGGAAGATACTTCTCAACCTTTTAGGGAAGGATTTACACCCGTTTGAACATGCTCTACGGCTCAGACTAAGAGAGAATTTTGCGGGGTCTTACAATTTTATATACCTTAAACTCATTAAATTTATATACCTTAAGTATAACTAGCCATTTCATGAATCCTATCATGTTGAACTCTATCATATTGAACCCTATAATATTGAGCTACTTATCAACCATGTAACGATATATTATATTCATCCATAGATAACAAATCATTAAATATACCATTCAAATCATCTATATTTCCATGACCAATCCATACAAAATATCTAGTCTTAAATCCATTATGATAGAGATGAACCATAACTGTATTTGGATTTAAAAACTTCATGCATCTTATGAACTACATGGACACCAAACTACCCCACTTTTTTGAAAAAGTTTTAGCAATATTGCATGATCAATAAAGCCTTTAACACCATAAAAAAATTTAGTTGTCATATCTGTCATGAGCCAAAAGCTGAGGTATTGGTGGCACCTACCCCGGCCCAGCTTTGGCAGGTAAGCCAAAAAATCACAATAGAATAGAATATAGAAATAGGCAAGAGATAAAATAAACACAAGAGTTTTAGAATAGAGTCAAGCCATAATACTCATAAAACTAGAAAATCCAAAGAAATACAATCAATTCCCAAATCTTGTTGTTTTATGTATGAAGAGCATTTAATACAATACTAAAATTTAAAATACACGAATCTATCTCTGAGAACAAATAAAGACAAAATAAGTGAGGATGAGGTTTGGAATCTTCCTCAAACACTAGAGCTCACTAGTACCTCAAAAATTAGTCTCTTAAGCATAAACTAGCCACTGTGAATCACAGTACTGGGATTTGCACTGAAAGGGCACAAATGTAGGAGTGAATATGGTTCATTTGTAATTATTAGGTATCATCGGCTAACTGAGCAAAGTACAAATCTAGACAAGTAAAGAATACTATTAGCACGTTTTCACCTGCATATAAAAAAGTTCCTAAACGGTATCTCACATCATGTATCCTAACAAATCTATAAGTATAATATCTATATAAAAATAATGACACAAGAATATCTAAGAAAATCCAGATACATAGTTACAAACATATAATGGAAATACAAATGATACAATGCAATGCAATGTAGTTGAATGATGATGGAATAACACCTTCTAAGCTAAATCTCCCAAGAAAGGAACCATGGGGATGCACAACTCATACACTTTCACAATCTCAATCTCTTATCTCAATAACCTTGTCGGCACATTCCTCAGTCAAGTTTTTTGTGAAGTGTTTCATTTTCTTTCAAAATTAGTGTTTCTCGGTAGTACTAATCTCATAAATATGTATGGACGAAATAAGGATATAATGCTCACAACCATTAACTAAGACGATAATAATCAATTGAATACAGGTACAAATGATCTCAAAATCAACTCAATATGTCAACAATTTATTGTACAAGTCATCGCGTGAGACCACTAGAATAAATAGTCATGTAAGATATTAATAGTATCAATCGAAGCTCCTAACCCGGGCATTTACTATAATGATAGAGGCATATAATGCTCAAATACGGCCTATAACATCAATCTAAGCCCCCGCTCGAGTATAATGATAATAATCAGGAAAATAAATACACTAAATAAGACCTATAATATCAATTCAAGCCCCCGTACATGCATTACAATAAATATAATCTCTCAAGTCAACAATAATATGGATATAATCCCCCACACGGGGAACACGATAATAATAAAAATACTAAAACATGATCTCTAGACAAATGCCCAACCTATAGCATGATTTATATGAATAGTTAACTACCCGACCCAATCTAAAGAAAGTTAGGCCATAACCTACCTTGAAAGGCTAAATCAAAGCCTAGACCCTTCAACGTTGTACCTTCCTTTCATGAATGGACTTGAAATAGATTAAATCTATTAAAAATACAATCTACACACATCAAAAGGAGTTCAACAATACCTATATTAGCTAAATTTATTTCGGGTTCAAAAGTAGTTCAAAAATTGGCTCAAAATTAAAAAGGACAAATCTAGAATTTTACTTAAGAATCATGTTCTCCATATCAAGAGGAGTCTAAATCTTAAAATCCATCTGAAAATGAGTTGAAGTCGGGCTTCAAATTTGAGAAAATAATTTTATAATTTACCAGGTAAAAGGCCCAAAATCCAAGGTTGAAACAAAGATTTGAAGTTGTTTTGGAGCAAAAATCAATTGAAAATTATGAAAATAAGAGCTTAGAGATTACACATGATTGACGAAAAATGCCTTTGAAATCGTAAAAAATTGAACTTTTAAAATCTAATAATGGTGAAAATGAGATTTTGGATGAGAAAAATGTTTAAGTCTGTCCAAGTATAAGATACCTTTCACAAACGCGAGCACCTAGTCACATTCGCAGGAGATGTATCACGAATGTAATGATTTACTAACCCAGACCTAGTCCTATTTTCCCTTCGCAACGTGGCCAGCACCACACATTTGCGATGAACGAACCAAACAACTCTTTGCAAATGCGACCCTCTATTTTATTCATGATGAACGATTAATTCCTTCTCCGCTAACACGACCAGAGGATTGCGAGCGCGAATAAGGTTTTTATGCTGCATCAAAACTTGCAAACCAACAATGGGGCCTTTGAAAATTTATCCCGATTCGACCCTGAGATTCATTTGGGACACTATAGAAATAAACTAATAATACTACTAGGCTAATTTTGATGTTCCAGACTCAATGACATTGTCAAATTTTTGAAATGAGACCATTTACACCGAATTAACCCCTAGGACCCCATTTAAGTTTATTTTACTAGTTTTTGTTTAAAAAGTTAAAATGCAATATAAAAGCTCGAGGCCCAAACTAACCATACTTCTAATTAAAAATCTACATTTCGGATCTAATGAACTAATCAAATCACCATCTGTTGTTCGTAGCCCAAAATGTTGGCCAAAATCAAACTAGCCATCTTTTAAGCCTCGAAGGTCTCAAAGTCACTCAACTTACTTCTAAACATATCAGGGACTGTGCCAACTAACCTCATAACTCATATATAGCATATAGCAACTACAGAGAAGGGTAGCATAGTCAAAACCCAACAAAAGCCAAAAATTACAAGTATGGTTGTTACATTATATACCATTAAAACACAAGTTCGTCCTTGAACTAAAAGAAAATAAAGTATCTAAAGTGGTAAAAAGATGGGAGTATCTATGACTCATGTCATACTCAACCTCCCATGTAGCCTCCTTAATTAGGCAATGTCTCCACTGGACCTTCACTGAATTAATATGCTTAGGCCTCAACTTACTAGTCTACCTATCTAAGAATAGCAATGTGCTCCTCCTCGATGGATAAATCATGCTCTAATGCAATGGAATCTGAACGAATAATATGGATATCATCTAGATAGTATTTCTTCAACATAGAACATAAAATACTGGATGGACAACTTACAAATATGGAGGCAAATATACCTATATGCCACGTCTCTATAATTCTCAAGGATATCAAAATGACCAATGAACCTCAAACTAAAGTTATTATTATTTCCAAACCTCATCACACCCTTCATGGGTGAAATCTTCAACAAAATCACTCTCTAACCCTGAATGCAACATTTCAGACTCAATGGTCGTCATAACTCTTTTTCCTACTCTAGGTAGCCATAAGCCTTTACTAAATCAGTCTCACTTGTTCCATCGACTCTCTCAACAAATCTGTTCCCCAAGGTTTCTCCTCAAATAAATCAAACCATCCTACGTAGGATCTATACCTCCACCCATTCAAAGCCTCAAAAGGAACCATCTGAATGCTAGAATGGTAGTTGTTGTTGTAGGCGAACTCTGCCAAGGTTAAGAACTGGTCCCAATAACCACCAAAATCCATGACACACATTCGGAGAATGTTCTCTTATAGTTGAATAGTCCTCTTATATAACCATTCATCTAGGATGAAAAGTTCTGCTGAAATCAAGTTGAGTACCCATCCCACTTTACATAGAACTCCAAAAATATTAAGGTAAACTAAGTACCTCTATCAGAAACAATGGAGATAGGTACACCTTACAATTGAACAACCTCTCTAATATATATCTTATCCAATTTCTTTGCATTATAATTCACCCTCATAGATAAAAAATATATTGATTTGGTCAATATATCCATAATTACCCAAATAGAATCAAACTTCCTCAAAGTCAGGGGTAAGCCAACTACAAAATCCATAGTAATTTTCTCCCACTTTTACTTTGTAACGCCCCGAATATGGTACCCGAAATGCTACACGGTGCTCATGACCCCAAAGGACCACAAGCTAACCCATGACTAATATCTATACCTGTATACTACATGATATACTATATTAATGCGGAAACATGAACTGAAAGTCCATAAGGTTTAAATCTGTAACATAACTGATAAATCATAACATATGGATGGGGTATGAAATACCCAAAACACTGAAATAACTATCTGAAAACACTAGTCTGCAAAGCCTCTAACTGACTGAACTGTCTGTATAAGGAGTTGATAGGACATGTCCCCAACTAACTCCAACTAATAAATTAATTAATGAGATGATAAAATAATGATAATGTCCTTGAAAGATGAGGACTCACTGCTACTCTGACTATTGAGATTGGGATGCTACTGATTCTCTGGAGCTCATGCTTAGAAACCTATGGTATAAAACACCATAGCGCAAATGCGTCAGTACTTTGAATGTACTAGTATGCATGTGAGGTAGGCTAAAGCATGGGGTTCATATGCATGAACAATATGGCTAACTGACTAATATAAATGTGAGAATACATGCATGAACACATAGTAACTATATCTGAGATTGTGATACCATGAGTTTACTGATAACTAACATGACTGATAACTGAGTTCTGATGACTGATATAACTGATAACATGAGTGACTATATCTAACAGTCCTAAATCTAATGGAGCTAGCTGAGTTTTGTACTGTTCTGAGTTAACTGTATCTGACAGTCCTGATTCTGTAACTGAAACTATGGGAAGTAGTTATCTAACCGACATTCCCCTAATACGTTATTATGGCTGTGTTGGGGTCCAATCTGTAACCCGAATTGGAAGGGTGTTAATACCACACCACTAGTAAGGACAATCTGTGAGTAACTCTCATATAACAGGTAACTCTAGTGAGAATGGTGGGAACCCTCATATAATAGGTTAAGCCATCTCATCTACCCTCATATAGCAAGCTATGATGTCTCAACCTACGCTGGATACGTAGTTCTGGAATGCAAGGATTGCTTCTAAGAATCACACCCTTATATAATAGGTGAGTTCCCATCCTTGGGTTCACTCGGTGCTAACTACTACTCCCATCTGAATGGACACTGAACATAAATTACTGAACTGAATTAACTGAATTCCATTAACTGACGAAATAGGACTGAGATTACTGAATTACTGAGATTTCCTGAGTCACATAACTGACTAAGTTCTATAAATCATGGCTTAACTGAGGATATCATGAAACATGTCACTGACTCTAGGCCCACAACTATATTTTTTGGGTACAATTACCCCAGGACTCGATGGAAGGAAACTGACAAGGCATGACATTCTTGAATGCATGACCAATCATCAACAATCCATAATACATTAATTGGAGATATTTCATGGGCATTTAATTATCATAGCTTGGTACGTAAATAAGATAGCATCTATACATAGCAAAATGTCATAAGGCTAACTCATGAGCAATCCAACAAACAAATTTCAATACATAAGAATAACATGGAAGTCATTTTGGATCAAAATTTAGCTATAGTTCATAATTTCTATCTTTCTAGGAATTTTATCAAACACCTTGCATGTACCCCTAGGACATAGGCTTAATCATCAAATTGACACATTATAAATAACTCAATTTATAGATTTCACTCACTTGCTAATGTAGTTTCATGAAAAACACATAAATATTCCAACTTGGGAATCATATATCAAGATAAACATGGTTACAATCAACCCCCGACATAAATATCATGATTCATAATTTAAAATAGGGTTCTTGAGCTTTATGGATGAAAGGAATCCATAAATCAACAAAATACATACCTTAGTTCTTGGTTTAATGAAGATTGATGGAGAGACTTTCTTGAAATTAAATCCTCAATTGCAACCCTAGCTTGTTCTTGAGAGAAAATTGAGAGAAATTAGTTTAATTTGGGTTCCGAATAGCTGAATCTCATGTTAAAGAGATTAAATAGGGGTGGGAAATTGACCCTTTTAACTCTGGATGCGTCTTTTAAAATTAGTGAAAATTTCCTGACCTGAACCCCTGGCGCGATGCGGCGCTATCGCGCCGTGTCACTGAAATTTGACAATTGGGAAATTGGGGAATTGCGCGATGCGGAACCATCGCGTTGCCACTTTATTTGCAACCTGGAATTTTGGTGCGATGCGCCACTAATACGGACCCCTACTGGAATTTGACAAATTCCATTTTCTCTTATGGCGCGGTGCGCCACTAAATAATATGGCGCTGTTTTACGATGGGAACTTGAAATAGTCATAACTTCTTACCCGGTTATCGTATTTAGGCGAATCTTATATCGATGGAAAGCTTATTGAATTTCCCACATGACAAAAACTGAAAATCTTAAAAAAATTCCCCATGGAATAAACATCATTCAATTTAGAAGATAATACTAGACGTTCTTGGGATGAAATTAGTTAGAAAACTTTGGGGTATTACAATATCTCCCCCTTGGAAACATTCGTCCTCGATTAAGACTAACTGAGATGGGAGAAATGATAAGCTAAAGTACATACTAATCATGAACAACTGAAGCATGTCTGACATGTCTGAGATTTATACTAAGCATGCATATCTGATGCATGATTTCATGACTTAACTAACTCATGAACACATGACTGAGATTTCTGATAACTAAATTTTCACTAGGAGAATGCATGTCTGATGCATGAACACATGACTAATTTGATGCATGAACATATGACTGAATATGCAATGGTACTTAGTATCCAGTTTAAAATGGAATCCTGAACATGAGACTAATACCAAGTCATAACTGAAATCTGGACGTGAAAACTGAAAATCTTACGGAGAACTATTTCCTTGAGCTAGATCTGAGTTGGCGTAGAAGAGGTGAGGATACTTGGTTCGCATATATGCATCTGCTTCCCAAGTAGCTCCCTCAACGGATTAATTTCGCCAAAGAACTTTGACTAGAGGGATTTCTTTATTCCCTATCTACGATTCTGATAGTCTAGGATTTCTACTGGAATCTCTTCATAAGAGAGGTTATTCTGAACATCTATGCTTTGAATAGGGACTACAATTGCTGGGTCACCTATGCACTTCTTGAGTAAAGAGATATTGTAGACTGGATGGACCGAGGCTAGATCTCAAGGAAATTCGAGCTCATAAGCTACCTTGCTGAAGCGATTGAGAATTTTAAAGGGACCGACATATCGGGGAATGAGCTTTCCCTTCTTGCCAAACCTCTATTCTCCTTTCATGGGAGATATCTTTAGAAAGACATAGTCATCAATATCAAACTCAAGATCCTTTCTACGTGCATCTACATAAGACTTCTGTTGGCTCTGAGCAACCCGAAGTCCTTCTCTGATCAATTGGACTTTTTCTAAAGCATCGACTACTAAGTCAGGCCCTATTGCTGAGGCCTCACTAACTTCAAACCAATAGACTGGAGATCTGCATCTCCTACCATAGATATCTTTGAACGGAGCCATCTTAATACTGGAATGATAGCTATTGTTGTATGCAAACTCAATCAAAGGCAAGTGGTTATCCCAACTCCCCTTGAAGTCAATTGCACACACTCGCAACATATATTCTAAAGTCAGAATGGTCCTTTTTTCTTGACCATCTGTCTGAGGATGGAAGGTTGTACTGAGATAAACTTGGGTACGAAGACCCTTTTGGAATGCTTTTTAGAAATAAAAGGTGAACTGGGTACCTCTATCTGAGATAATAAATAATGGAACACCGTTCAATCTGACCAACTCTTTGATGTAGAGTTTGGCGTAATCTTCAGCTGAATAAGAGGTATGGACTGGAAGAAAATTAGCTGATTTTGTCATCCTATCTATAATGACCCAAACTAAATTATGCTGATGATGAGTTTGAGGCAAACCCATCACAAAGTCCATGTTCACTTCTTCCCACTCCTAAGTAGAAATACAAAACTCCTGCATGGACCCACTAGGCTTCTGATGCTCTATCTTTACCTGTTGACATATAGAGCACTTAGCCCCAAACTCTGCAGTATCTCTTTTTATTCCACTCCACCAATAGATTTCCCATAAGTCGCGGTACATCTTTGTGGCTCCTAGATGAATGAAGTAGCGTGCATCATGCGCTTCTGCAAGAATTTGCTGCCTCAAGTCATCTACACCTAGAACACACAGGCGAATCTGACAACTCAATACAGCATCTCCCCCTTGGGAGAAAACCTCTACTTTCTGATCCTTGACTAACTCTTTCAACTTGACTAGACTGGGATCTCTATCTTGCTTTTCTTTCACCTCAGAAACTAGAGATGATTCTGAATTACTCTGAACCCATACATTACCCTCCTCTGTATCGACTAAGCAAATACTAGTCTGGAAAACAGATGGACTTCCTGAGATAACTTCTACTTACTATCCTTAACATGAGAAACACTACCCATAAACAGTCTACTTAGAGCGTTGGCCACTACGTTGGACTTGCCCGAATGATAAAGGACACTCATGTCATAATCTTTCAAAAGTTCTAACCACCTTCTCTGACGAAGATTGAGATATTTCTTAGAAAATACATACCAAAGGCTCTTATGATCTATGAACATATCTACATGAACACCGTATAGATAATTCCTCCAAATTTTCAAGGCAAAGACTACGACTGCTAACTCAAGATCATGAGTAGGATAATTCTTCTCATGGGGTTTAAGTTGTCTGGAGGTGTAGACTATGACCTTACCATGCTGCATGAGGACACAACCTAAACCTACTCTGGTTGCATCACAATACACTACAAAACCACCTGAACCATCTGGAAGAGCCAAAACTGGAGCTGAGGTGAGTCGAGTCTTCAACTTCTGAAAACTCTTCTCGCAAGGTTCTGACCACTGAAACTTGACTTTCTTTTGAGTCAATCTGGACCTAGGGGATGCAATAGAAGAAAATCCTTCAATAAACCATCTGTAATAGCCAGCCAAACCCAAGAAACTCCTGATATCTGATGGAGAGATGGGTCTGGGATAGTTTCTTACTGCTTCGGTCTTTTTTCGTACTGCTTCGATCTTTTGAGGATCTACTCTAATGCCATCACCGGAAATGATATGACCAAGGAATAATACTGACCTTAGAAAAAAATCGTACTTACTGAATTTGGAAAATAACTGATGATCTCTGAGGGTCTGGAGTACAATTCTGAGATGGTTTACATGATCACGCTTACTGCGGAAATAGACCAGAATATCATCTATGAAGACTATGACAAACATGTCCAAGTACTGCTTGAAAATCTTAAAAAAATTTCCCATGGAATAAACATCATTCAATTTAGAAGATAATACTAGATATTCCTAGGACGAAATTAATTAGAAAACTTTGGGGTATTACACACTCGAAAATAGGCATCCTCTACGTGGTACCACCCAATCACTGATGCTTATACTTTACTTACTGGCAATTCAAACAATTGGCCCTAAACTCTATAATGTTTTTCTTTATGCAACCCCACCAATAGTTTTGATTTAAGTCATGGTTCTGCTTAGTTACTCTTAGATGAATAGAATACCTCAAATATTGAGCTTGTCATGACCTGGTTTCTCAGGTCATGATGGCACCACCTATAACCTACTATTAGGTAAGATAACCCTAGTCTGGATGTCATGATCCAAAAACAAGGGTCGTGATGGAACTTGTTGCGGTGAACCTTGACAAGTAAGCCTATTACCCAAATTGATACACAAAGGAAAAAAAGATAGAAATACCCCAAGGTAAGGCTTCTAGAATAAAGTCTAACCGTAATAATATTACAAATGTGGAAAGAAAAATTACCAAAACACCATACATTCCCAAAACCCGATGTCGATAGTGTAAGAACTACTAGTATAATATGAGAATCCAATACAAGGACAACCAAATAGGATACAACTATGTCTCTGAAATACAATAATGACATAGTCTAATATAGATAGGATATAAGTGAACTTTGGACGCCTAAAATCAACCACTACCTTGAAAGCTCCAATAGATGCATGAATCAACCAATCTGAGGCATACTCAAACTAGGACCTACACAAAAAGGGCCACAATAGGCATGAGTATGGTCCACTTTTACTTAGTAGGTATCATAGTCCAATCTAGAAAAGTTGATAATAAATATACAAAATACACACAAAGTGCACGTAACCTGTAATAAGAAAATATCCCACAACGGTAGCCCACACCTCTTGCACTAATAGTTCTCTAATATTCACATATAATACAACAAAGAACTAGACAAGAATATGAGTATACATTTATACCACATATGAGTAAAGGAAAATGAGAGCGACATATACAAAAGCATCAAGTACAAGTAAGAGAAGATAGAACAATACATAGGTAACGTGCCAAAATAAAATATGCAATTACATCAAAAGCATAATAAAGTAAATATAATAAATATGGTGATGATGATGATGTAATGCATGAGGTTGTCTCACAACCTCGAGGTCATCACATAGCCTCCAAGATCGTCGTACAGCCTCTGTATACACCAACAGGGTTGAAGTTTTCTGACGTAGAAACCATGGGGGGTTCATCAACCCATATACAATACATATATCATATTTTCTCCCCGGCTCATCCCTTGAGGAGGGTTTTATAAGATATCACAATATCTCCTCCCCAGCACATCCCTCGGGGAGGGTTTTATAAAAAAGTGTTGTCAGAGTTTCTCAGTATTTCCATGGTGGTACCATTTATTTCATGAACGAGTATGACATAAGGATTTAATTCTTATAACCAACCATAATAAGTATTTCAACACCCAACCACATGAGAATTTCCACAACCAACCAATATACCAATCATGTGAGCCAAATATCCACTCAAAATTTTCAACCATTCAGTAATTTACACATGATTCATATGCCAATAGAGTATGAATACACCACAATACACATTTGGTACCAAAATATGCTTTTCATCAACAAAACACAATTATTCTCATGTAATAGTCTATCAACATCACATAGGACCCCACACGGTCACATATAGCACATAATATACCAAATCCACCACATAATATCATATATAGGTCCCCACATGAGCACAACACAATTAGATAGCCATTTTTCATGCTTAGTTTCCATACCCTTAACATGCATTTTGTATACAAATTAACTACCTAGCCCAATCTGAAAGAGTTAAGCCATAACCTACCTCGAAGGTTGAAATCGGTCTACAACACTTCAATCCCGAAGCCCTAATCCTCACGAACGGACTTGAAATCAACTAAAACATCAAAATATATAATTTTCTCACCAAAATGAAGTCAACAATACCCATATTGCCTAGTTTTAAGTTGGGGTCAAAACGGACCCCTAAAATGGGTTTTTGAAAAAAGGAAAAAATTGTAACTTTATTTAAAAAAACATGTTTCTCATGTTTTTAGGAGTCTACAGATCAAAACTAGCTAAAAATGAGGTTCAAATCAAAGAAAAACTATTTCTAAGCTTTAGCGGGTAAAACCTTCGAAATCCGTTTTAAAATCAAGATTTGAAGTTGTTTTGAAGATGAAATTTAGGAAAAACTTATAATTATAGGATTATGAACATTATTCAAGTGAAAGGAGTGAAATTGAAGTTTAAATTGGTGAAATAAACTTTTTAGTTAGGGCCAAAATCCACAAATTTCATACTTAATCCATGTTTAAAATAAGAATTTAATGCTAAAGATGGAGGAAATTAGTTAAAATGAGTGCAATGGAGCTTATACAAGCTTAGAAATGGAGAAAGTTGCTCAAAACCATGAAAACCTAAGATCCAAGTCTAATAAAAAGGTGAAAATAATGAAACATGAGTATTTATACTCGGTATTCGCAATTGCGGACCATGAGTAGCAATCGAGTATCTCATCTGTTAGGGGTATCACATCATGAGCATGGGTCATGATCGCGACATCCTAAATGTTTTCCCTATAGAGATCACGACATGATTGCGGGTGCACCAGATAGCTGGTGCACCAGCTGGGGTATTTGGATCATTTTGTGTTCCCGTGGGCCCCTTGGGATTCATCCAAAATCTCGTGAATGTAAACAAACTATGCTACCCTATCAAATTCGATGCTCCAGACTCAATGGCTATATCAGATTTTGAAAAAGATGTTTTCACAAATTAACCCCTAAAACAAAAATCACAACTTTTGAAACTGAGAATCGAAATGAGATTTAAAAGCCATAAAACCACACCAACTATGTTACCAACCTAAAATTCATGTTTCGGATAAACTGGTATAGTCCGTTGTACTATCCATTAGATGGATCAAAAGATAACAACTGAAGTCACATATAAGGCTCTTGAAGCCACCAAAAATCATAATATTGCATAAATGGCACCAAAATTCATCAGAAACCGTGTCAATAATCCCCATACCTTAAAAATACAACAATGAAACCATGGGGAGGGGTAAAATAGTTAAATCAAACATAAACACACATTTCACATATTTCATCAAAGTTTAGGTTATTACACTAGAACTACAAGTAACGAACTACCAAAAGGAATAAAGAAATAATGCAAAATAAATGTAATAAAAGACTAAAATACATAAGATAGTCCCAAAACCCGGTGGAATCATTAGAAGAGATTCTAGTATAATATGACTACAAAATGGATATACTAATACAACTATCTCTGAATACAACATAGACTAGTTTAGTATTGTGAGGGAAAATAGTAATACTCTGAATGCCAGGAGATCACCTTACGTCTCCAAACCATAGCTACTCTGCATGATTCACACAAAAATGGTGAGACCCATACTATAATATGTAGGATACAAAAGTGTGTTATGAGTACCAAACACACGGTACTCAGTAGGCAACTGCCAACTGAGCTCCAAAGATTATGCAAATATAAATTAAATGCAAGAAAAAAAGTAGAATACACCCTAATATCCAAGAAACTAACATAATAAAGTCAAGGAGAAAATAAGGATAAACTATCCTAATCTATCTATACTTTGGGACCTAAGCACTATACTGTATAATGCTGGCTTATAAATAACTAAAGAGCAGAAGAATGATATATAGTTGTATACCAGGCTAAATATTGGATATAAATCATGAATAAATAAAGAAAGGGAGGGATATACGATAATACCATCGCTATAAAAGTTTATATATATATATTATATATATATATATATGTACATATACATAAATTAGGCTAACTCAAAGGTACAACCTAAAGTAGTCATGCTAGAATCTTAAGGCCTCTTAATCATAGTAGGGACTAATGCTAGCATAATCAGGATCCCGAACATATACATCTAAACATAAGATAGTCATCCATCGGAGAATAACCATAAAAAAGAATCTGAATCGTACCTCGAATCCCAGTACCAATCTAATAATCAACCTGTCAAGGACTAAACATAATAACAATAATAATAAAGTAACCGACTAGCCTAGACAAACAATACCTAAATTGAGCCCCATGACTCAGAAGGTCCAGTCAGTACACATAACATACCAAAAGCATAACTCATCAAATATACCTATGCAATCCCCCATAAAGATGATAGATATAAGCGCATACGAGTGATAGGAAATGCGTATGTAAGGATAAATGCAAAGTATAATCCACACTACTACAACTAAACCATGTACCATAATGTAACCCAGTGATTACACCTCCTCAAGCTTGACGTCTTACAAAGGAAAGACTTACATTGAACTATATTCTCTGACATGATGGCTCACAGATAAAAGGGACCTTAGGAGGTGCGAGAGTACCCGTATACACCGATTTGGTCGCTATCCAGGATTTCCAATACTTATCATCATGATCAACCTGCTCCATCCTATCTCGAATATATATATATATATGTATAAGAGTGTAAGTCTATAAATCATTACTTAGGATAAAATCTGGGGTTAAATCACTATAAAAGTGTAGAAAGGGTCAAAATCTCTCTCATCCGAAGTAAATAATAGTAGTAAGATAGTGGACCAAAATATACCTCAATAAAATCTCTAAAACATTATTTTAATCTCAAAGGCTTATAAATCATTCATTAAGGTTGTATGATTCCCATTATGTAAGAATCCATTTTAAAAGTGAAAAGTGGAAATAATTCCCTTATTAGGAAAATAGTAGGAAAACCATATTTTTAGTTGGAGTCGTACTATCTATAATTTTAGTAAGCATGAATGTACTGAATCTATGTATTCCATCACCAGTATCCAAACAATCCGATTATAAGCATCTATATATCTATAAACTACGGCTAAGCCTTTACAAGGATAAATCACTTCCGAAAATCCAACCAATTTCATAATCACGACCATGGACCCAATAATGCATATTCAAAATAACCATGCCATTATTCGAGAAACCATCGCAATCCACCGAGTATTGTAGTAAACCTTATACTAAAGAGTTATTAGCCTCAACTATTCCTAACTTGCTAGTAACCTAGGGTAAAAGGATCCTAGAAGCATAATACACATTTCATCTTAAGGTTGATTCACCCTTTTATCTCTAAACTCATAAATTAGGCTAAGTTATGGTGTTTTACCCATTATCACATCCTAAAATCCCTATCTAATATGCAACACATAAAATGCACTATCTCATGAAGAAGAGTAGACAGAAGACTACCTCAATGACAAATTGTAAATCCCTAAATTGCCTACAAATCATCTGTCTTTGCTCAACAATCCCAAAATTTTGCCACGCTATCAAAATTCTAATCTACACATCGTTCGGAGTAAAATGAGACTCATATTATATTAAGAATCATGTCAAAACATGGGTCAAGTATGGGCCCGTATGGCCTATAAAAGAAAATCCAAAAATGAATCTATCATGAAGTCCCTCGAAGGACAAGAAATATGTTCTCAAAAGTTGAGCACAAAAGAAGCATAAATCGGGTGTCAAATTAATCCTTAAAGTTTAGGAATTCAAGATCTAATTTCTAAGAATTTACCATGAATTAGGATAGAAATTGATGGGAAAATTAATAGGAAATAACCAAGGAGGGTTAGTCTAGCTTACCTTAGCTCCAATGGATGATTTTCCACTTTTTTCTCTCTTTGAGCTCTCAATTTGGTGTGAAAATGGTGGAAAATTGGGTGGAGAAAAGGGGAATGAAAAGCCTCCAGGTGCTACTTAAGTGGTCACCCAGTCTCTTAAGAGACAATAACTTATGAGGCTCCACGATAGCTTAAGCGATCTGGAACCATGGGTCAGGTATCGCTTAAGTGTCTCCAAGGCCGCTTAAGCGAACAATGATTGCTTAAGTGCCCTTGACCAATTGGTCAAGGTTGCGTAAGTGAAACTATGTCGATTAAGAAAATACTGCTTAAGCGATCATATGATTGCTTAAGAGGTTGCATCAGTAACTTGATGCATCAAATTTTTCTAAGTCCAAAATGGACTTTGACAGGGTGTTCGGAATTCGTTTGAAACCCCATGCACACAAATAAACTATGCTCCCATACCAAATTTGATATTTTGGACTCAATGGACCCATAAAAACTTCCATTCGAGATTGTTTTGACTAAGTTTGGGGCCAATATCTATATTTCTATTTTTTATTTAATTCGCCTAATAGCCAAAAACTAGTCTAGAAGCCTCGAGACCCAAAGTAAGGGTCCCTTAGGCTAAAATCAACGTTTTGGAGATGATGGCACTGTCAGAATTCTCATCTAAGTTTATCTACTAGGATTTTGGTGTTATACCAAATCCTAAATAACAAAATCTCTAAAATAGAGAAATGAGCCTAAAATCTAAATGAATTATCCGATAACCAAACCGACAGTTTCGATAAGTCATAAATGACTTGAGTCACTATAGGAAGGCTCAAAATACTATAAGTGCATGAAAAATCAAGGAAATAACCTATATGTTCATTACAATATGCACTACTAAAAGTACTTTCATTCACAAAAGTCAGTGGACAAAGGAAGCACGATGTAACACCCCAGATGTGGTCCCTAAAATTTTTTTGGCCTTTGAGCTCACTACCTAGACTATGACTCTACCTACGATTCGTAGGGTGTATCTATGGGTCATAGGACCCCAATAGTAGCTTGACCAGTATGATTGGCTAGGTTATTATTATGATCACGATTGAGACTATACGAGTCGTCAAGACTTGCTAAGAGTTGTACCGTGCTTATTCATATCCTAACCAGTGTAGTGACCAAATGATTATAACTTGACTACAATTGAACCTAAAGAGTTTTAAGGGGTCTATACGGGTTATAAATCCCTTGTCGTAAGGCAACCAGTGAAGATTCCCTTTATTTTTGTCTCAGCTACGGGTTGTGCCTAACGAGTCATATGGTCTATATACGAGTCATAGTGTACGACTTGTAAGGTAACCAATAAAGGGTCCTTGGATTATTTCCTTGACTATGACTCGTGGTGATGAGTCATAGTGAGTCCTTACGATTTGTATAGTGACCCATAGTCACTGGCGATAATTTTTTAGCTTTTATTTAAGGGCACTTTGGATATTTCCCCTCTTCCCAAATTGTGAACCACGACTTAAAACCACTTTAGGGTATTATTATCACTCTAAAACAAATCAAAATAACTTCTCAAACTATCTCAAATCCCTAAGGTTAAGAAAACTTAGGGTTTCCAAGAAGTTGGTCAATTAGGGCTCTCAAGGGTGATTTCTCTCCATAGTTGTGATACTTTCAGGCATTTTTACTCTTCCCCAAATCTTATTTTGTGAAAATATTATGTTTAAAATGGTTTAATTTTATAAATTTGAATGTGGGTTTTGACATAGGTTGTGGGTTTTGGAATGGTTGACCCTTGAATTATTTTCCCATGGTTTTCAATAGTTGTTCATGCTTTGAATTGAATATTTTTGAACTAATAGGGTGTATGGGTCTAGGAATTGGTATGGGGGTATAGGTATTTCCCCAAATTTATGTTTTGAACTTGGAATTGGTTTTGAACAATTGTGTTCCCTCAACCCATTTTTGTAAATAGTTTAAATTGTGAAATTGTCTCTTGGCTTGACTTACTCACCTATACTATTACATTGCATAAATGGTTAAAAAATGAAAATGGATTTTGAAAGCCTTGTTGTCTTTGTTTTGATTTAATGAACAAAGGGGGTCGAGGCATTCCCCAATTTAATTTGATAAACTAAAGGAGGTCGAGGCATTCCTCCAACTTAATTTAATAAACTAATAGGGGTCAAGGCATTCCCCCAAATTAATAAAATTATAATGGCATAATTATGAGCTTCCAAGATAAATAGTATGATGATACCTATGTTTGCCTTAATGTAAAATTCCTTGGTTATGTGAAACTTATTTTAATTAGGCTTAATAGGGGTTAGTAGCTAAGACGTGAAGGTATGAGTCCTGAAGGACCGATACTGGGAACTCACATTTTCCGCTATGAGGGTTGGTCTTGATGACCATGTGCATGGTTCACACTATTAATATATCTATATCTAGGATTGATGTGGGGATGAGGCATTCCCTAGTCTTTCTTGATACCTCTGATGTATGCGGCTAACACAGACTGGGGCCCTTTCAGCTGGGGAAGTTGAACCCATATAGCTCGTAGGTACCTATTTATGAAGGTTGAGCTACATAGTCTAGGATAATATTTTACTATCATGTAAAACCTTGTTACCTACCCCAACATCTATTATATATATGTATGCATGAATGTGAACATGTACATTGAGTTTGAAATTGAATTTTTGACTGGCACTACTTTATCCTTATCTTGAATTACATGCTAATGCTCAACCCGCTAACCATTTCTGAATGTTGTATCCCCATGCCATGCAAGCAATATAGATACTTTACTTTTCCTGTGTAGTGATAGGTTTTTGGTGTGTCTGCAGTGAGCTTGAAGTGGTGAGCTTCCATTTTATGGAAGAGCTTTATTTTATGGTTTTGCTATTCTCTTATGTCATAGACTATTCATATGGTTTCTTTGTCTATCATCTGGGGCATGTCCTGACTTAGATTATATTTGGTTTTGTCATAGAGGCTTTGTGTATTACTGTAACACCTCACACTTTCGGGCTAAAGTTTGAACCATCTTTTGTATATGAATAGACTCGAAGCCAATGATTCTTTGTTAAAATATGTTTGATAGTAAATACTATAGTGTGTGAATACTTTTTAATATGAATCAAGGTCACAAAAATCCCCTAACTCAAAAACGAATTGAAGGCTTTCCTATTGATTGAGTTTTAGTGAGCGTCTAAACTTGGGTCAACATCCATCGACCACAACTTATTGTATACAACAAGTTAGAGGGCCTACTATATATCAAATAAAAGGTCTTTGAGTCTTCTTTCCAACTCCACTAGTTTTGCCTTAATCCGATATCGGAGTAGAAAGTTATGCTAATTTTAATTCAAAGTGTCCGTCTGCCAAAATATGACGACGAGGCTGACGACTTATCAACTAGGTGATGGTCCATCAAGCCTTGTCATCAGACTAGGATAGAAACTGGTAAAATCCATCCCAAAAGTGACAACCTAGGTGATGGCCTATTATTTGAGTGACGACCCATCAACCTTGGTCGTCAACTGATGAAGTTCTGCGATTTTTTTTGTTTCCTTAGGGGTATTTTAGTCTTTTCTTAACCCTAAAACCTACCCCTTGAATATAAATTATATCCTAAGCATTATATCCATTTTTCTATCAGTTTTCAATATCTCAAATCCTCTCCACTCTAAAAAATAAGATCAAACTAGGATTTCCTCCAAGAACAAGAAATCAAGAAAATTAATCCATAAGTCTAAGATTTCCAAAGAACAAATCAAGATTCAAGTTCTAATCATTAAACCTTGTAATCTAAGGTACATGTGGATTTCCTAAACTACATGATCATGATGAAATTGTTTCAATAACATTTACATGTTGAGAAATCATGAATTTATAAAAGGGTATTGAAATTTCAACTACAATTATGCATTGTGAATCTTTCTAGAGGACTTCTCCCTTAAATTCGATTATTGTTCATATGTATATATATATGAATGCATATGGTTTGATGTTTGAAACTTGAATTGATAGCATGAAAAATTATTATCCCTCTCTTGTTATAAAACCCCTTGTTTTCATATGTTGTGCATTATTCAATTGCATATTAAGAAGAATGATTCAAATGTCTTTACTATTTTTAAGCCTTGATTTTAGATATGAAATGAAGAGAGGGTGATTCTTGCTAATATAAATGAAAGGTGTGATTCAAAGAGATTGCATGGTTTGTTACATATGCAATCTATTTGTTGAAATTCCACCACATGTTTGTTAAAATATTGAAAACAGAGAGTCTTTGCATGATTTTACATATGTCTTGAAATATGAATTCTCTTATACTATTGAATGTTTTGGTGGTCTAAACATTGTTTTGAATGAAAAAATTGTACATGATATTTTATAGCTTAGAAGATACGATTTGCAAGTCTTGGTATGATGATACCAAAATAGATAATGCCATAACAAACTCGCAAAAGAATAAAATTCAGATTTAATTAGGATTTTCAAAATTTGAGTTCTTAAATATGCATGTTCAGAATAGGTTAAAAATGGGCTTAAGAGATGTTAGGTGGTTACCCGAAGAAGGCACGAGTTTAGATAACTCATTGCCCAAAACTATGTTTTGCTGATACGGGTTATTTTGTCCCAGAGAGAGATTATACACTGGCCTAGTGCCCCGTGGCATATCAAACTCTGAAAATCCAACTCTTGCGGCAAACTTGGGTTTGGGGCTTACCCACCGAGTCAATGACGGATTCCATGTAGCCCGTGGAATATTAGACTTGTAGGGTGTACCACCTAGCTCAGAACTAAGACAAAGATGTTGAGTTGATTTATAGAAATATTTTTTTTAAGGCCTATTTACTATGCCCATGGATTTTCAAATGGTTTATGATGATGTATTTTTTTCATAAAATTCTCTCACTTACTTTATGTATCAGTATTTTTATTTTGGATTGCTCTGCGTACTAGAACATTTGTATTGACCCCCTATATTTAAGGATCTGAGACACAATCTTGGGGTCCCGCTAAGCAGTAGATTGGATTGTTCGAAGTTTATAGTTGGTGAGCCTTCCTTATTCAGAAAGGCGTAATGTATAAGTCATTGTTATTTTATTTTGATTCATGGTCCGACTGGGGGCCTTGTCCCAGTCTTTAGACAGAGTTTATTTTTAGTTAGTATAGATTTCACAGACTAGAGTTAGATGTTTTTGATCTTTTGTAACTCACTTTAGTATTGAGTAGTTTGAAATAAAAGTTAATCATGATTCCGTACTATTTTATATTCCGTATTTTTCCTTTATATTATATGAATGTATGTATGATTACCAGATATAGAAAGGCGCTCGTGACTTCACGGTTTAAGATTCTCATATCGTCCAGGGCCTCAAATCGGATTGTGACAAACTTGGTATCAAATCACAGTTCATGGTCCCAGGGTGTCTACAAAATCGTGTCTAGTAGAGTCTTGCTTATGGGTGTGTTTTGCACCATACTTATAATCAGGATGGTATCGGGCATTTAGGAGTTGTTTCTTATTCTTTCATAATCTAGTTTGTGCTATACCGTCGTTCATAAGAAAGTTATCCAAATCCCTTCTTTTTTATAATTTCATAGGCCATGCCTCATTGTTGAGATGATACAAATCTAAGAGTTTAGCTCTTAACGATGTTGTTCTCTCTGATTGAGTTATCCATTAACGTCATGAGATAGCACATTGACTTAAGAGGAGTCTATTAGTGTTTCAAGGTATATTGATTCGAGTGTATACCTTTATCTTAATGAAATGCACTTTTCAGTGTGAGGTACAAATTGTATTCAGTCCCCTTTCAAAATTCTTGTTGCAGATATCATGCATAAGGGTAATGATGTGTAATAGAATGTTGGAACTATATTTCCATCTGAGTAGTAGTATTTGTTAAATTTTCATGACCCATTGGTGGTGAGATGGTTCAAAAGTTGGTGACATAAAGTCAGAAAGATAGAAGTCAGAGTGAGGGTGACTTTTGTGTAAATAAATAGTTTTAGTTTTATAACCATTGATTGAGGGATGGTTTACCATTTTATAGTGGTAGACTAATGTGGTAGAAATATTTGTAGATTGTATTGTAGTTTGTGAAGGAATTGGAAGGATATGATCTTTATTAATTTAAATTAGGGAAGGAGGCTAGAGTGTATAGTTATGGTGGTTATAGAAATTAGTTATAGGTTATGAATGGAAAGGGGGAGACTAGTCAATAAGTTATGGGCAGAGACTCATTGGTGTTTATGGAATTTGGTGATAGAGAGAATGTACACATGGGTAAGTAAGTATGATGGAAGAAGTGGAATATGTAGATAAGATCATAATAGGTATGTTATAAGATTAAGATTGATTGTCCCTATTATATGACTTTTCCCCCCTCGATTATCTTTTCTTTGGTAGTTGTAAGCTAGTACTGTATGTGAGAAGATGTCTAGTAGATTCTAAGGTGTGGTAGTAATGTTGTGGAGAGGATGTGTGGGCGATAGTTAGGTTAAATGGAGTAGTTGGGCTGATTACCCAATTTTATGGATTAGTATAGTATGTGGAATGTTTCATTGGTGGTACATGATTGACGTTAGACTATAGGCTTGAACGTTAGATGTGAAGTGTGGTAGCACGAGTAGTAGTTTAAGATTAATGATACATATTTTGTTGGAATTAATTAGCAGTCTTGATGTGATGTGCGAAATGGCCTAGGTTGATAATTTATGAAAAGTTTATGTGGTAATCGCTAGGTATATATGTACAAGTGGAGTAGTGTTAAAATAATGATTGTGGTTGTATCATTTAGTGGATAAGAACATGAGTATAAGGGAATAAGTTGAACCCCAGGTAGTAGGCTGTTAGATAAAGTTTTATGTGTCTAAGTGTTTGGTGTACCTAGTCTGTGTTCTTGAAATTTTTAGTATGGAGACGTCTGGGAAAGACTAAGGAGTTGTTGTATGATGTTCGTTATAGCGGAATTGAGAAAATATAGGTAGGCAATATTTTCCTTTTGTATAGTTTCACAAATTTTGTCAAGTTGTAAGTTATGTGATTAGAGGTTTAAAGCTAGCATTCTAAGGAATTGAAGATGGAGTGTTAAGTGATTAGAAGCATGGGTGTCTATGCCTATGATGATGGTGGTCGTAAGTTAATGACCTTAAGGATTGGAGGAAATTATGATTTAGTCTCCCTGGAAGGGAGAGGTTCTAGAAAGAATTTAGTATCTTTATATATTTATTGAGGGGAGTTTGTGTTCATGTGTATATTGATATCCCTTTGTGATAAGAAGTGTGGATGCATACGCTCATTAGAATGGGAGTTGTAGAGTGATGGCTATAGAGGTTAGCGAAAGTTAAGAGTAGCATTTTTTCCGGAATGCGAGGCCTTCAGAGTGTAGTTCACCAGGGAGACTTTAGAGTTTTAGTATATTGTGATGTCTGTTTTGCGTTAAGAGTTTTGGCTATAGATTTTGAAGTGAGGTTATGTCTGCAAGTTTAAGAGTTGACATAGATCTAAGGGGGAGATGATAGATTGCAACAGTTCCCGAATTTTCTTGTGGTATCAAGTTTCAAGTAAGAATCATGAAAAATCAATTATCAAGTTTCAAGTAAGAATCATGAAAAATCAATTCCTATTCAAGCAAACTCCTCCTACTTCGATTTGAATAAATGTCTTATGTATTCATGTATTGCCTATACCTAAAGTTTGAACTCTCTATCTTAACTCATGTCATGTTTCGACCTCCAAATAAGAAGCAATAATGTCCCTTAGTGATTCAATATTCCGAGTATCCAAGCCATATGTTATGTTGCTCATGATCCAAATCAATGTCTCACAACATGTTTGGTCCTAAGAAACTATTTTTTTATATGTTGCGGAATCATTTTATGCTGGAATTAGCCAAAGTGATAAAGTTTACACTACCTCATGGAAAATTTCAGTTCTTTGAATGAGGATCAACCTCGTCAAGTGGAAATCCTTGTCTTAGTTGTTAACTATATAAATTTGTGCTTCATGCCATATAACTCATGATATGTGCAGTCATGTTTCTCATTTTGGTCTGTCCTAAGGAAACCATGTCGTGTTGTGTTTGTGCCGAACAACTCTTATGATCAAAATAGTTGATATATGAAGCACTTTGTGTCTATTTTATCATATCTTCACCCCATGTTCCTCCTTGAGAAGTGTAATATGTATAAGTTATGGATTGATAAGTGTTACTTCCATTCATGATGTTTATGCTCGGGTCCCTCAATGACCCTTCATATGTTAGTATGATGGTTGTTGTGGAAGCATGGTGACGTGTTAGGTAGGGGAGTAGATGTTCTTGAAGGTGAAAATCTTTATGTGATTTCTTGATATAAGGCTATAGAAGAAGGGGGAAAAAGGATATGAACTTTCGTTACGTGAGATAGTTAAAAAGGAGTTATGTGGTGAAAACCTTAGTAAGAATGATTGAATTGGCTGGTCTTAGTGGGGAGATCCATGAAGTGGGTGTAGAAATGGTTGGCTTGAATATTGTAAGAGATGAAAATGCAAACCAATACGCTCTGCAATTAGTACTCTTTGTTTTAAAACTCGGGTGTGTTTGGCAGTAGTGATAAAGTGAAGTAATTTTCTTAATGGGGTGTAGAGTACAAGGTCCCATAGCTAAAGCTAGCATCTCTTTCCTCCGAGTTAGGCTTCAACATACAAGTACTGTGCAGTGGGACTCAAACTCTTGTGTTTAGATGTGTGATATGAGAATTATAAGTGGAAATTATGATGTATGATGTTTATTTATTATTTGTGGTATAGTTGAGTAGTGTCTCTAAGTGAGATTCATTCATTTTAAATTATACGGTTGAGAATGCTTCTATCCCTATCTTCCGTGAAGTCTTATTTCATGATTAGTACCGATGGAAATCAAGCCTATTATCACTACATAAACTTATACCATATGTTTTGATGATCATGATCCCTGAAATTCATGTACAAGGTCATCCCTATGTCAGTTCATATCCTCTTATGCTTCGTGCTTTACACGATTTACTTGGCGATGTCATGAATACTTTTCTTCAGGTCTGTGTATGTTTCCTTCAGAGAAAATTATTAGAGTAAGGTTACATCCTTTATTCCATATTTTTGGAGCTTCATCAAGTTCCTACCCATCTTTTGGGGATAAATGATCCCAAGGGGGAGATAATGTAACACCCCGCACTTTCGGGCTAAAGTTTGAACTATCTTTTGTATGCGTATAGACCCGAACCCAATTAATCATTTTTAATATATGTGTGATGGTCAATACTATAGTGTGTGAATACCTTTGAATATGAATTGAGGTCACAAAAATCCCCTAACTCAAAGACGAATTGAAAACTTTCTTATTGGTTGAGTTTTGTAAGTGTCTAAACTTGGGTCAACTTCCATCGACCAACTTCCAATACCTTTAAACCTTATTGTAACACCCCAATTTAGTGAACCAGAATGCTACACGGTGCTTATGACCCCGAGGGTCCCGCTAAGCAGAAAATTGGGTTGTTCGAAGTTTGCAGTTGGTGAGCATCCCTTATTTTGGAAGGCCTAATGTATAAGTAAGTCATTGTTATTTTATTTTGATTTATGGTCCGACTGGGGGCCTTGTCCCAGTCTTCAAACAGAGGTTATTTTCAGTTAGTAGAGATTTCACAGACTAGAGTTAGATGTTCTTGATCTTTATGAACTCATTTTCGTATTGAGTAGTTTGAAATAAAAATTGACCATGATTTTATATTGTTATATATTCCACATTTTTCCTATATATTATATGATTGTGTGTATGATTGCCAGATAAAGAAGGGCGTTTGGGCCTTCACGGTTCAAGATGCTCATCGCGGCCAGGGCCTCAGTTTGGGTCTTGACAATTACTAAGGACTGGATATTTTTTTTGATATTCTTTGATTCCTTTGAGCTTACACTCATTCTACCTTTTTATATATTTGGAATTTATCTGCTGATAGTTGTATTATGTTTTGTCTGGCTAAGCAAAGGGGGTGGTCTCCAGTCCTCGATGGACTTCAGATACTTATCACGGCTAGGACCTAGTTTGGGTCATAATAAAGTTGGTATCAGTGCCAGGTTTTGGTGTCATTGGGTGTCCATAAAGTCGTGTCGAGTAGATTATCTTTTATGGGTGTGTAGAATGCCACACTTTTAAGGGAAATGCTACAAGGCATTTAAGTATATTTCCCTTCTTGTGTTCTATTATTGGGCTATAGAGTCTAAGGTATTGAAAACTCTCTAACTTCTGGTTAATTACATTTCAGATCATGCTTTCTTGAAGATATGATGCTCGTAGGGACTCTTCCATCCCACTTAAGGATAATTCATAAGTAACTCATCCTATTTATAGGGAACATACCAAGTCTAGTGTCCCTGATTTTGAATGCACTCGTGGACTTCCATCGGTCCCCACTGATTCTTCTTTAGAGGGTGACACTCATGCTTAGTCACCCGAAGGAGATATTTCTAATGCTGAGGTTTTTCAATTTATTCATCTGTTAACCCAGATAGTGGCCTCTTTATTATACCAGTCCGATCTTGTAAGTGGAAGAATGAATCAGGCAAAGGTGAGGGATAGGCAGAGCAAAAGGTTTAGATATTCAGAGCAGGGAAAAAGTTAGAGAGATAGTGGTAGAGATGTTAGGCAGTGTCCTACAAAGAGGAATTGGGGGATTTGCCATACGACTATTAGTTCTCCTTACCCCAAGTTTTCTGGTGATCTTCGCTTTTGGGTTCATTGTGGGTTTGATGCTCAGGGAGCCCAATTTTGAGCCAGTGAAGATCACTCATCCCCATCCTATCCTCCTTGTCAGTTTTATGGTCAGTTACATCATGGCCAGTGTGAAAAGAAGAAGAATCTGTGTTATAGATGTGGTCATCATGGTCACATGCAACCAGAGTGTCCTTCAAAGTTTGCAACTAGGGACAATAAGGTTCTGATTGCTATTTCTATTATTTTTGTACCAAAGGGTTCTACCCCTAGTATCTGTACTGGTCATAGTCATCTTTATGCTCTTGTCAATCATCAGGACTTTGAGGCCTCTTCTAATATCGCTACCGAACACTAAAACCTTTCTCCCATGATGCATATTAACTTCTTGATCTGGGGTATACTCTTTCTTATGTAACCCCTTATATGGACATTTATTTTGGTTTCAGTCCAAAATGTATTCCTGATCTATTTTCTATGTCTACCCAGTGAGTGACTCTGTTGGGGCTAGCAAAGTCTATAAGGGTTCCGGGGTATTTATTTGTGGTAGGGAGACGTTGGTGTATTTGATAGAGCTGTATACATTAGACTTTGATGTTATTTTGGGGATGGATTGGCTCTATTCATGCTATGTATCTCTTGATTGTAGGACCCAAAGGGTCCATTTCTAATTCTCGAATGAACCCATGATTGAGTAGGAAGAGAGTTCCCTAGTGCCTAAGGAGAGGTTCCCAAAAATTGATTTCCAAGTGGTGTCTTTATCATCTAGTTAGGGTTAAGGGTTCAAATTTTGAGGGCCTTTTTTTGTAATTTGTCCAAACTACATAAGTTTCCCGAAGTATTTTTTGATGATTTTCTTGGTATTTTTTTGATAGGGAAATTGATTTTAGTATTAATTTTCTTTTGGATACCCTTCCTATCTCTATCCCTCCCTACAGAATGGCTTCGGTTGGGTTGAAAGAACTTAAGAAACAATTAAAGTACATTCTTAATAGGGATTTTATCCGCTCTAGTATTTCTTTGTGGGGTGATCCTATTCTCTTAGTTCATAATAAAGGTGGTTCCCTCCAGATATGTTATGTATAGATTATTAACGGTCGAATAACGAATTTAGGGTGACCTCTTTATCGGGTAGACTAGTATATTGTGTGAGGTACTTCATTTGTGGTGCATGATTATTGCTAGACCCTAAGTTTAAACTTTAGATATTGGCTGGGGAGGGGGGAAAAGAATGTTATCCTGATGGTACTGATGCAAGAATTGCTAGAGTATATTGGTTGGCTTGATGGGATGTGTAGAAGAGGTTAGGTTGATAATTTAGGAAATATTGGAGTGGGTAATTTTGATGTGTACCAGAAGTTTAGTGTTAGAGCGATGGATTGGGGTTAAGTAATTTGGTAAATAAGAGCATTAGGTTTATAAGAATATGTTGGACCCCAGGTAGTATCTTATCAGATGAGGTTTTAAGTATGTAAGTACCCGGTGTACCTAGTTTATGTACATGGTGATACCCTATGGTGTAGAGTATGGTGCTTATAGGTTCAGTGAGAGAGACATCCGCATGGGTAGGATGGTGAACTAGGGCTGGTCTTAAATTTTCTCATGATGGTGAGTGTTAGGGAAGAGTCATGGTAAATCTATTCCTATTCTAGAGATTTTATATTGTGTCAGGTAAGAGGGCATTCTACTATTGTTGTGTGTATTATCTAGTGCCTATTCCTAAGGTCTGCATTTTCTATGTCGCATATGTCCAAGTTCTAGCCCCTGGCCTAGAAGCAATAATGGTTCTCAGCTTCCAAATATTCAAGCTCTATGTTATGACGTTCATGAACCTATAAACTCATGTCTCACTTTATGCTTGTCCCTAAGGAACTGTACGTTCTACTTGCTACCTATTCACTTTATGTCATGTCTTAGCCCAAAGTGATGTTTTATATGCAAGCTCATAACCATTCTCACTCTTTAGAAGGAGAGGTAGTAGTTTCAAGTGATAGTCCTTCTCTTATTTCTTGAATATATATAAGTACCAGCTTCATGTTATATGACCCGTGTTTTCCACTATGCTAGTTCGAAGAACTCATGCTATATAATACTTATGCCAAAATAACCCTCTATTTATGATCTAGGTGGTTGATACGAAGATTTCATGCCCATTATACCATTTATCATTTCACAAGTCTCACTCTAAGTAGTACGCCTGGTAGGAGACACGATTGAGAAGTAACCCTCCAGTCTTTGATGCTTGTACTCTAGTTCTGCAGTGACCCTCCTTTTGGTAGTATGGTGGAAGAGTAAGATGAAACCTTGTTAAATGAAATAGTTAAGAAGAGAAGATGTGGTGAAGCCTTTGTGATAGTGATTAAAGTTGGAAATCGATGAAGTGGGTGTAGAAAAGATGGGCGTGGACGGTGTGATTGATATATACACAAACCATGGTGTTATATGATTAGTACTCCTTGATTTAAGACTGGAAGTTGCTTGAGTAAAGTCATAACATGGTCTAGTGTTATTAGAGGGATGTAAAGTATAAGATCCCATAGCTTACGCTAGCACCTTTAACACCGAGTTAGTCTTTAACATGGAAGAAATATGCAGTTATAGTCAGACTCTTGTAGTTGTATGTTAGTCTCACGGGGGAATTAGGAGATTGAAATGATAGAGTGTTGTATTCATAGCTGAAAGCATAGTAGTGAAGCATGGTTATATTTAAGGGTTGTTAGGTGTATTATTTGGGGTGGAAGAGCTTTGTGGGAGGCTTAAGAAGACAAAAAATCCAAATATCCATTCTTGTTTCTCGCTTTGGATACTGCTTGAGGTATGTATATTCCTTTATATCTTTTTTTTTGTCCTTATTAAAGGTAAGTGTGGTTGTTTTCTGAGTTAATTCGTGCTAATAGATGCCTTGTTTCATCATTCAGATATGAATGATCCTAGAGAGAAGAATGTAACACCCCTGATTTTTGGTCCCTAAAAATTTCTTGATCTTTGAGCTCACTGCCTAGACTACTGATGTGCTAGAATTCACTTAGCACATTTAGAACTTTTAACTCGGAATAATTGTAAGTTCTTAAGTGACTACTGTTGTTTTTGATTATATTTATTATGCTTTTGTAGGAAAGTCAAGATAGATAAAAACTCATGAAAGCTACGTCAAGAAGGATGATTTTTGGTGAAAGATGCATGAAATTAAGTTCTGAAGATTTCATCTGATGGCTTGGTTTGATAAGATATCAGATCTGTGATAAGCTATCAGAATATGTCATCACATATTGGCAGAGAACAAGAACGGTAAAGCATTTCTGATGAAATTTTGTGATAAGTCGTCAGATTTGTGATAAGTCATCACAAATGTCATCATAAATATCATTAGATTTGTGATAAGTCATCAAAAATATCATCACACAAGGGCAGAAGGTCTGAAGACATTTTCTGATAAGTTATCAGATTTGTGATAAGTCATCACAAATGTCGTTACAAATGTCGTCACAAATATCGTCAGATTTGTGATAAGCTATCACAAATGTCGTCACCTAAGGGGCAAAAATCTGAATTTTTAATTTTGACTTTTTCTTAAGTTACGTCTATAAATAGCAACTTTTAGGGTTCATTCATCATCTGGAACTATCGGGAACTCATTACAAAGGCTATTTTACTTCCCTTTAGTCTCTAAGCTTGTAATTCAATTTTTCAATCCTTTAATTTAGTTGTGGGAAATTCTTATTGTACTTGGAGGGGAATCAACTTTGGATTTCATCTTTTGTAAGTTTAATTTCTTTAAATTATGAATCCAATCATTGTTATCTCTTTCTATCTTATGAGCAACTAAAACCCACAACTAGGGTTGTGGGATCTATGACTATTCTTTCATTAATTTAGTAGTTGGTTAGGGTTCGAGTGATTATGGGAACATCTTGATAATTCTTTTGTATTAATTATTTTCTAATGGTTGCAAGCAATAGGCTTTGCTTACTGTTGATTTGCTTGAGATAAGAAATCAACCCAAGTAAAAAGTTAATTAACAAAGAGGATTTGGAAAGGTTAAGTTCTCATCTAATGATTAATGCTGTTACAAGATTGATCAACTTGAGATAAAATCAGTATGAATAGAATGACTTCTTAAGTTCGAGAGAATTAGGGAGTTCAACATCTAGGTAGGTTGAGAAACACTTAGATGGACTGTCGAAACTTATAATCTGGTGTTTCCCGCAAGTCATGAGAACCCGGTGCCACAACTATTATTTAATGGGGATTAGTAATCATAGTGATCACAACCCTAGTTTATTCTTTATCATTGATTTGAACTATTGAACTTTCGGCTTTGAGTTCTGAAGCAAGTTACAACTTTAACATCTGTTTGATCATTGAAAACCCCCATTTTATCTTTTCATGCCAGTTGTTTGAATTTAACTTGTAGCTTTAGCTTCAAACTAGTTTAATCGCCACTCACATTGTTCCCTGTGGATTCGACCCCGACTCCAAAGTTGGGTAAATATATTGACGACAATCGCCTTGCACTAAATTGACGTGTAAGCTGAGCGTTATCAAAAATGACGTTGTTGTCGGGGAACAATTTAGCGTATTGAGTTGGTGTGGAATTTTAGTTTGCTTGCTTGAATTCAAACTTGTAAATATTTGTTTAGTTTTTTTTTATTTTATTTTTCTCACACCTTTCTTAAGATGCCAGCCTGGATAGATGGTTTGCTGTCCTTTATTTTGGGGAACCATATTTTGAGGTTTGCTTTCAAAATTTACCTGGAAGTTTATGGATTGTACCTTCATAATATGATATAGATACTGTCTAACTTATTGTAACTTGGTGATTGGCTTGTGGTCAAAGTGATCATACTAAAAATATGTGTGCTGTCATGATTCAAGCAAACAAATTGATAACATGAATTTTATAGAATCAAGAACAACTATGGACAGAGCAAAAAGAGTTACCACTCCCACCATGTTTATAGTGGCTAAACAAAGAAGAATATGAGGAGGACATTAGCCAATTTGAGGAGAAAACTCAAGAATCACAACCACTCGATTGTCATCTTGATCTTGAGACTGACATTGAGAAGGTGAATAAAAGTAAGTGTGTAGTAGATAGTGTAAATTTTGAAGTAGGATTGATTGGGCCTCATTCAAAGCACTTTTCTACATTATGTTTAGATGATATATTGTCTGTGGAATCATTTAAAATAGTAGAAGAGTGTAAAGACGAGGAACACGAATCCTATATTCTTCATTTTACATTAGACAAGAAACATAATAACACACCTCACTTTAATACCGAGTTGTTTACCATGCATCATCCATTACTCGTCTTCTTAATCTTTGTACCACTACCCTATGATCGAGGCAAGAAGATGGACTCTAAGTTGGGGGTGAAATGCATATCCTCAAGGTGGAGGAAAAAGCTGAGTCGGGTCGTGATGCAACACTAAATTAGGCGCTTCTTAGGAGGCAACCCAAGGTATTTTGTTATTTGTATTCGTATTATATGATTGACATCAAATCTTCGCACCCATGGTGCCACAGGTATGTTTTTGACTCTTTTGTTTTGGATGACGCATTGGGGACATTGCATGATTTTACGTTGAGGGTGGGGCTACTTGTGGGAGTTGATGTCCTCTTAGGGTTTTTGTTGCCGTGCCTCTTTTCCCCGGAGTTTTGTTCCTAGTAGAGCTGATATTTTAGGCGTATTGTGTTTTTTTTTGTGATGTGTTGTGGCTAATTGGTGGTAAAATAAGTATCTAGGACAGTTGACATATTTTTGTTGATTTTTCTTGGAATGATAAATACCTCTCCAATTGTCTATCTGGTAGCTGTGTGATGTGCATCTATATGTGACTATTGCGAATCTTTTTATGGCATTAGTACTAGGGAAATGATAATCACTGCTAACAATTGCATGAACTGAATGGGTAGTAGCGTGTGATGTACCTTTGTGTCATGTGTGTGAGAGATACTACCTAGTTTCCATTGTGTATTAAATCCAGAACTTGCCCGGTTGGTCTTGCCTTGGTTGTAGGATAGCGGTTAGGAAAAGATCATAGGCCGTTGTTGATATTAGTCCACTTTTAGCCTAAATGACCTTCTATGTATGAATAATATCCCTTGATCCTGATTTTGAGCCTGAATGCCTATTCTTTTTATTATACCTATTACCTTCCCATTTGTATCACAATGAATCTGTTTTGGCCCTGGTCCTCCTTGGACATTGTGCACTTTGACTTAGGCAAATAGCCTAAGTTGAGGGTGGCTATCATAGAGGTGCGTGATATAAAGTGAGTATGAAGAAGGGTAATATTAAAAAAAATACAAGGCAGGGTGTGGTAGGAAAAGAATTAGAAAAGAAAAGTTGTAAAAAAAAATGATGAACGAATAAAAACTTCACCCATCTTGAATGTGCTTTAATCAAGAAAGGGAGAAATAAGGTAAAGGTTGATAAGTGAGACCCCAAAAATAGTGTAGTGCCAAGGAAGCTTAGTTACTTTAAATATCCTTTTGTATCATATCGGCGCCAAGCCTACATTACAAACTGAAGAAAAGTCCTATAGTGATCCTAACTTAACTGTCTGAAAGCTTTGGTAATGAAAATAAGGGCAAGCTTATGGTATTTGGCATACATTGACTAGAACTTATTTCTGAGAGTGAGTGTCTCTTGACCGTCCCTGCATTTACATTCTTGATTTCATATATGAGTGAGGAGGGACTTACTTGTTGTGAGTCATACTGGTTATGTTGCTAGTTGCTAACTTGTTTGGATAGTGTAATATTGATACATGCATGGTTGTTGTTACTGAATTGATGCCATATCTTGAATCCTGTGTGTCACACTATTGTTTTTCATTAATATACATAGTTCGGTTAAAATGATTGAACTTAGAGAGAGTGATGAGTTTTGAGCTAACATTAATGATCAACTATCATAGGTATCTTATGTTTCTTTAGGTTAAGCATCGTAGTGTTGTGTTATGTAGTTGCTTGAGGACAAGAAATTGTTTTAAGTTGAGGGTGTTGATGTTCTAGCATTCTATTAGCACATTTAGGACTTTTAAGTCAGAATAATTGTAAGTTCTTAAGTGACTACTATTGTTTTTGATTATATTTCTTATGATTTTGTAGGAAAGTCAAGATGGATGAAAACTTACGAAAGCTACGTCAAGAAGGATGATTTTTGGTGAAAGATGCAAGAAATTAAGTTCTGAAGATTTCATTTGACGACTCGGTCTGATAAGCTATCACATCTGTGATAGGCTATCAGAATATCACATATAGGCAGAGAACAAGAAAGGTGAAGCATTTTTGACGACATTTTGTGATAAGTCGTCAGATTTGTGATAAGTCATCACAAATGTTGTCACAAATGTTGTGATAAGTCATCACAAATATCGTCACAAATATCGTCAGATTTGTGATAAGTCATCAGAAATGTCGTCACACATGGGCAGAAAGTCTGAAGACATTATGTGATAAGTTATCAGATTTGTGATAAGTTATCACAAATGTTGTCACAAATGTCGTCACAAATGTCGTCAGATTTGTGACATTTGTGATAAGCTGTCACAAATGTCGTCACCTAAGGGGCGAAAACTGAATTTGTAATTTTGACTTTTTCTTAAGTTACGGCTATAAATAACATCTTTTAGGGTTCATTCATCATATGGAACTATCGGGAACTCATTCCAAAGGCTATTTTACTTCTCTTTATTCTCTAAGCTTGTATTTCAATTTTTCAATCCTTTGATTTAGTTGTGGGATATTCTTATTATACTTGGAGGGGAATCAACTTTGGATTTCATATTTTGTAAGTTTAATTGCTTTAAATTATGAATCCAATCATTGTTATCTCTTTCTATCTTATGAGAAACTAAAACCCACAAGTAGGATTGTGGTATCTATGACTATTCTTTCATTGATTTAGTAGTTGGTTAGGGTTCGAGTGATTATCATAACATCTTGATAATTCTTTTGTATTAATTATTTTATGTTGGTTGCAAACAATAGGGTTTTCTTATTGTTGATTTGCTTGAGATAAGAAATCAACCCGAGTAAGAAGTGAATTATCAAAGAGGATTTGGGAAGGTTAAGTTCTTATCTAATGATTAATGCTGTAACAAGATTGATCAACTTGAGATAAAATCAGTATGAATAGAATGAATTCTTAAGTTCAAGAGAATTAGGGAGTTCAACATCTAGGTAGGTTGAGAAACACTTAATGGACTGTCGAAACTGATAATATGGTGTTTCCCGCAAGTCATGAGAACCCTATACCACAACTATTATTTATTGGGGATTAGTAATCATAATGATCACAACCCTAGTTTATTCTTTATCATTGATTTGAACTATTGAACTTTTGGCTTTGAGTTCTGAAGCAAGTTACAACATTAACATCTATTTGATCATTGAAAACCCCCACTTTATATTTTCGTGCTAGTTTTTTGAATTTAACTTGTAGCTTTAGTTTCAAACTAGTTTCTTCGCCACTCATATAGTTCCCTGTGGATTCGACCCCAACTCCAAAGTTGGGTAAATATATTGACGACGATCGCCTTTCACTAAATTGATATGTAAGATGAGCTTTATCAACTACGATTCTCCCTACGAGTCGTAGGGGGTTTCTATGGGTTTTAGGACCCTAATCATAGAGTAACCAGTATATTTGTCCAGGTTCCTATTCTGATCACGATTTAGACAATACGAGTCGTCTAGACTCACTATGAATTGTATCGTGCTTATTCATAGCCTAAATAGAGTATTTCCTAAATTATACTGCCTTTACTACGCTTGAACCCAACGAGTCATAAGTGGTCTATACGAGTCATAGGACCCTAGTCATAGGGTGATCAGTTAAGATTCCCTTTGTTTCTATCTTGGTTACGAGTTCTGACTAACGAGTCGTATGGTTTATAGACGAATTGTTGTGTAAGACTCATAAGGTAACCAGTGAAGGGTCCCTGGTCTACTTCCTTGACTATGATTCATGGTGACGAGTGGTAATGAGTCCTTACGAGTTGTGTAGTCACCCGTAGTCACTAGCGACAATTTTTTAGCGTTTATTTAAGGGAACTTTGGACATTTTCCCTCTTCCCCAATCACTACCCATGACTTAAAACCCCTTAAAGGTATCATTATCACTCAAAACAAATGATAATAACTTCTCAAACTCTCTCAAATCCCCAAGGTCAAGAACACTTAGGGTTTCCAAGAAGTTTGTCAATTAAGGATCTTAAGGGTGATTTCTCTCCATAGTTGTTATAATTTTAGGTATGCTAATCTTCCCCAAATCTTATTTTATGAAAAACAAGTATTTTAAATGATTTAATTGAATGGATTTGAATGTGGGTTTTGACATGGGTTGATTATTTTGGAATTGTTGTCCCTTGAATTGTTTTTCAAAGTTTTCATAAGATGTTCATCCTTTGAATTGAATGTTTTTGAACTAATGAGGTGTACATGGATGTGGGAATTGGAATGGGGGTAGAGGTATTTCCCCCAAATTGATATTTTGAACTTGGAATTGGTTTTGAAAAATTGTGTTCCCTTAACACACTTGTGTACATGGCTTTAAATTTTGAAAGTGCCACTTGGCTTGACTTACTCACCTATACTATTGCATTGCATAAATGATTAAACAACGAACATGGATTTTGAAAGCCCTATTGGCTATGTTTTGATTTAATGAAAAAAGAGGGTCAAGGAATTCCCCCAATTTGATTTTATAAACTAAAGGAGGTTGAGGTATTCCTCTAACTTGATTTAATGAACAAACGGGGGTCGACGAATTCCCCCAAGTTAATGAAATTGTAATGGCATAATTATGAGCTTGCAAGAAAAATGGTATGACGATACCTATGGTTTGCCTTAATGTATAATTCCTTGCTTAATGAACGGGTTATGTGAAACTTATTTTAATTCAATTTAATAGGGGTTATGTAGCTAAGCCGTGAAGGTGTGAGTCTAGGAGGACTGATACTGCAAACTTACATTTGCCGACGTGAGGGTTGGTCTTGATGACCGTGGGCATGGTTTACACTATTTATATATCTTTATCTAGGATTGACATGGGGTCGGGGTATTCCCTGGTCTTTCTTGATACCTCCAGTGCGTGTGACTTACATTCACTGGGGCTTTTTAAGTAGGGGGAGCTCAACCCATATAGCCCATGGGTGCCTATTTATAATGGTTGAGCTCTATAGTCCAGGCTAATGTTTTACTATCATACAAAACCTTGTTCCTTACCCCAACTTATATTATATATATATATATATATGTATGCATGAATATGAACATGTACATTGAGTTTGAAATTGATTTTTTGAATGACATTACTTTATCCTTTTCCTAAGTTACATACTAGCGCTCAACCTGCTAACCGTCTCCAGATGTTGTATCCCTATGTGATGCAGGCACCAGAGATACTTCTACTTTTTCTGCACAGTGATAGGATTTTTGGGTGTCAACAGTTAGCTTGAAGTGGTGAGATTCCATTCTCCGAAAGAGCTTTGTTTCAAGGTTTTTCTATTCTCTTATGCCATAGACTATACATATGTTTTTTTTGGCTATCGTCGGGGGAATTTCCCAACTTAAATTATATTCAGTTTTGTCATAGAGGCTTTATGGATTAGTGCGGACAGGGTATTGTTGTTGATATTATTAGAATCCTTTGAGCTCACACTCATTCTATATTGTTATATGTTTGGAATTCATCCACTGCTGGTTGTATTATGTTCTGTCTGGCTAGGCAAAGGGGGTGATCTTTGGTCCTCGGTGGACATAAGATACTCGTCATGGCTAGGCCCTAGTTTGGGTCGTTACACACAAAAACTCCAAGGAATGAGGAACTGGGTCCACATGCTCTGAGCACGACTCCTTAGATAACCTCTAAGATGAAATAACACATTTAAGGGATTTTCCTTGGGTATCCCTTTTTAACCAACTTCCACACTTGACTTCTCGAATAGCCAAAACAAAACGTCAACCACCAAATGGCCTCCAACTAAACTGAGTAAGGTTGATATACGAAAATCCAAAACATGACACACTGATACCATATCGATACTAGAACAACTAAGTGAAGTTTCATCCAAGACAAGGCAAACTAAGGCATAAGTCATGCGACCAACTCCAAAATCCAAATATAATCTTTCTTTGCCTTTCTAAACCTGCTATCCACTATATACCAAGAAGAAAGTCACCCGAGTCTTGTCTGCATAAGTCTATCACACTGACCTTAGAAAACAAAAGATGATCCACCAAATATTCATGATGAAAAGCATTAGAATAAGTCCATAAAGCGCTACCTGGGCACACAAATAAAGATAGCCAAGGTCAGCAATCTATGATATGACCCTAGAAACTGATAGTCATGTGTCTGAATCACAACCATTCATGGAAAAATAATCCACTCTAAGATGTCCCATCAACCGAGGATGAAGCTATGCTGAATCCAACTCGATCACATGACTCCTACTAAGTAGATCATCCAAAATTCCTATAAAAATTAAAACCCAAGGTCAAAGCTGACGGGACCTGTGACGGGACCTGTGCCAATGGACTACTATCTAAAAACCTATCAACCACAATCCATCTGAAATAAAATACTGAATAGGTAGATACAGAGCAGTCTTACCCAACCTATAGATGAAATCCTAATTGAGAAAAGTCTGGAAACGAAGGCTGCACCCAAGCTCTAGAACTCCACCCAAAAATATCGACATATAAGCTGAAATGTCCATTCACAACTATCCAAAACTACCCTGCATATGGGTAAGCATCAATACTCTAAGTCAATCATAACCTCCAAGCCGTTATTCCAAGGCGTCAAGTCCGAAACTGAGCCAACAAGTCTGATCTAAGGCCAATTACCCAATCGACCTTAGTATCCAAATCAGACATAACCTTACTGAACATTGTTGTAGTCTAACGCACATGCAAGTGCATCCGATTGTACAAGTAATATAGTGACTAAAATAGTTGGATATCGTACCCACAAGGTCTATGCAACTAGCAATTCAACAAACTTTAGTTTTTGATAAGAATGTATTAAGTGTTTTAAAGTATCAAGATGATTGTGAAGATTCAAATAAAAATATAAATAATTAATAAATAACGATATGCAACAATAGCAACGTAAGCAGAGGTTGTAAACAAGAATGATGAAAATTCTAGGGTTTAGACACTTTGGACAATCTTATAAATTTCTATTCCTATCCTAGTTTAGTTGATTATTAGGTTATTGATTCGCAGAGTTTATAGTATGATCATGGTATCCCAACCTCTAATCTTCAACCTAACTAGACATTGAAACTACATTGTTGAGCAGGGATGCAATAATCCATTTAGATCCATAAAGCTATCTTCCTGCAAGTGAACCAAACAAGGATTTTAGCTATATCCCTATCCTAGATGCTAATTCAAATCCCTTATTTAATAAAAGAATGAGAACCTTGCTCTATAATCTCTTCATTTTATCCAATGATTCTCCTCACAGATTCACATAGGAATATAGGTTTATGCTAATGGTGGCCACTCATATAAATAGTACGCACAAAATATTAAGAACAACTCATATGGTAATCCAACAATAAACTATGATAATGAATATCAAAGTGCAATCATGTTCTTGGCCTCAACCCCAGAACAAGGGTGTGTAGCCACTCATGTTTGAATTCAATATAAAAAATGAATAATTAATCCTACCAAGTAGTAATCTAAAAATAATGAAGTTCAAAGAACCCTAAAAGAGAAATTATATTGTTTTTTTGCCCCTGCTTACGTGTCCAAAGTGTTTCCAATTGAATTAAATCCTTCCTTTTATAGTTGGACTTTATTTCCTGACGTGTAACCTTCACCGTGATGTGGGGCTAGTTTTTTGCATCTAGATTGGTGATGCAGTCTAATTACGGTGAGCTACTGGAATTTCCCAATTAAGAATTTCCCTTTACCACGACGAGGGGCTAGTTTTTTGCATCTAGCTCCGCGACGCGGCCTTATCGCGATGAGTCACTGGATTTTACTATCTCAACTAATTCTTCCTTTTTTCATTCTCTACTTTCCAATCCAACTTCCAGTCTCCTTATCTTAGCAAATCAATCCCATTGTTCCATTAATCATTAACTTCTCGTTCATGCATCCAATTTCATCAAAATTTAGTCCTGCACAAACTAATCATGTCCATTAGATAAGGAACACAATTAAATCTCATATACAATAAAAATAACAAATTTTAGCTCATAGAAAAAGTTTTATAATAGGTAAATATTGGTGATTGGACATATAAATATACCCAAGATCACCATCCCATACTTAGAACCTTGTTCGTCCCCAAACAACTTCAATCAACACTATACCCAATGAAGTTTAACATCACAACCTAGGTGAAATGCTTGTGTTGGGCACCACAAACCTAACAATCACTTTTTTGCTCAAAACATGTCAATTCACCTCTAGAAACATGGGATAATTCTTTTCAAATATCTTTACCTCAACAATGAACTTCTAATTTCTTGGCAAACTTAATCAAATCACTCAATCTACAAGCACTATATGACACCTGACTATCATCCACATACACCCTCACAACAAGAAAGTTTCCAACATTTACTCATAATCTTACAATAAACAATGGAATGGTAATATCAAAATTAAATCACTCACTCTCAACAAGGAATTCATACATGATAGATGATTAATCATAATCTTTCCCTTAGTGTACTACTCCACTAATTGTCAAATATTGGGATGAAGGATCAACTAGGTCTTTCATGGTTGCAATGTAGGTGACGGGATGGGTAGGAACTATTTGGGAAATAGTGTCTAGTATCCCTAAGAGCTTTAATACATCGCATTGTACAATTAAGATCAGTCTCTAGAAACCCACTTTCACCTTTACTTCCTTCACACATCTTTTGTTTTACCCCATCTCATTAATCTCATTAACATAAATATGGTGGGAGTATTTTCTATTAATTCATGATTCAGTTTTGAGCACAATTTTTTTTTCACTCCCAATCATAACGCATAAACTTTACACACCAATAACCACTACTTTAGGGCTTCACTTTTCACCTTTTATCCTCTTATTTTTCACACTCCTTACTCAATTAATTTTTCACTAAAGCGCTTAGGAGCTTTGGATAAAATTAAGGTCTATCAAAGAAGGGATTGGTCTACGTATAAGGCTACTATAGAATAAGCTAAAGGCTCAAAGGGGCTAACTTGGGATATGCACAAGGGTAGGTGAACAAGATCTAAATATTTGGCTATCAACAAAAATGTCTACATCATTTCCTATACCCAACATCCTTTATTTTGCTTTGTAAACACGTCGGGCAAGTTCTAGACATCACTATACATGTAGAATAACTAAACAACTCTCTCACTCTTGGTGTATGCTAGATTTAAGTCGGATCCTTATGCTTTTTTATCTCGCACTTTGTCAAATTCAAACTTTAAGCCAATGAACTAAAAATTACACTTATTGAGATTAAGTATCTAAAATTAGCTCCCTTTTTAGTTTATGAGTTGCTTCTATTTTAAGACACATATGTTCAAGGTCACTGTCCCAATGACCCAACACAAAATATTTCTCCTTAAGTTGTGATTTGTTTCTCATCACTTCTTAATTTTCTACGATCCATCCATCATAGGGGCGGGCAACTAACTATGACAACTTATTTAGAATTTCCTTAAGGGAAAAACAAAATTTTTAAAGTAACTATTAAGAACACAACTAATGAGCAAACCATTACTAAATACTAACTATTACAGACTGTATCATTCTGAATAGTTACAATGACTAAGTCCAACACCCAATAAGAAAAACATCCAACAACATAAAAATTAAAAATATCCAGTAAAATAAAACAAAGAAAAGTACATGGAATGATAATGAAAATGAGATACCACCACCCCACACTTAAAATAAAGTACTGTCTCAGTGCTTTCAAATAAGACCAAGTAATGAGGTGGCATACAACTCCCTTATCAGGCTTCATCCATGTAATCATCATATGCATCATCATTTGGACCATGTTCCTCAGCTCCCACATCAGGATGTTCTTCGTGCTCTAACTTAATGTCTAAATCTCATAACTGCCTCTCCTTATCAGTGGTCACGTCGTCATCAATAGGCTTAACAAAGTATGTACCTATATGCAGTAAATCCTGGCATGGTGACTAAGAGGGAAGTCCAACTCAACCGCCCAAATTTCTTCATTCTTAGCTTGTCTTCCCCCTACTCGCAACTGTAACATCTGCATCCTATACATCCTAGCTGTAATCTAATTATTTCGAGCCTGACGCTCGGGCATAATGAGTATCCTCCCATAAGACATAGCTAAGCTCCTAACTCTCGTCATATCAATTGGGTGCGTATCCATAACAGGCTTGTAATCCAGGTCTTCTTCCTCAACCTTGTTCTTCCTCAAGAATTTGGCCAGCAATCCACCAAACCCATATCAATGCCCCTTATAGTATCACAATTTTTTTATCATAGAAAAATTGATAGCACCTACATTGATATCAATGTCATCATGAATAAGATCATAAATTAAACATACCTTGTCATATGTGACATCAGTTATATGTTTGCCCTGAATAAGGCAATGGTAGATAATCTTCCCCTACATGCACGTCTCCTTGTTTATTTGAGGATAAGGAAAAGTTGAATAGAGTCTAGTTCTTTACTTCTGAGTCTATATAGCAGCAGATGTGGTTCCATACAATAGGTGTCGAAGGTAGGCATACGGAAGGGTAATATTCAGCTGCCTCAATGACTCCATATCAGCCTTGGGAATACCTAACAATTCATTCAAATTATTAGCTATAAAGGTGGACACTTTCCCACGGAGTTTTACCACAGAGTCTGGGTCCCTGGGGTCCCAGTTAGCATAAAATTTCCGTATGAGGTGCAAGCTGCTCTCCGTGGGCTGCTCGAACAAAAAGGTCATATGCAATTGCTCCAACCTGTGAACCATGCTATGATACTCTCGCTGTAAGCTTTCCTAGTTGAAAAACACTTCCGAGATGTACTTGGTTTTAGTGTGTTTTGAGTACCATTTATTTCTACCTTCGGTGACCCATTTGTATCCATATCTCTGTACCTAACCATGAGGAACTGCCAGAGCTCTTGTTACCCTATCAGACTGCCTGTTTCTTTTCTTTGATGGCTCAGATGGCCTAGCCTTATCTTTTTCTATCTATTTGCAATGATCCATAGTACCTATCAGTCAGAACATACAACAAACTAGTAAGACATGGTCCCTTAATTTACTAGCTCACACTAAGTGTGGACAAGTGTTAAAGACACCCCACACTTAGTTGCTAGCATAGGTACACAAATGTATGAATGGGGTACTCAAACTTTCCCTAGTTCAACATTTACATCTTATCTGTATAAGTACCTAACAACTAAATTAAACCAAATACATGTGGCTTTACTCAGGCCTTAAGTACTCATCTACTCAAATCAGGTGCAATAATATTTATCCACAATCAAGTTCATAAGTGAAGCACATTGTACTTCACATCAAGTAAATCACTTGAGATAGCATTATAGACAAAACCCACTTACAAAGATTCCACACATGGTGCACATCATTATAAATCCACACGAACACATAAACAGGGAAGTCAACAATCACTTTATTCAATCAAAGTTTAGGACTACCACACACTTAGTAACTAACTAAGGTATGCATCTTTGCCAAGAAAAGTACTCAGACTTCCCTTCCTTGTGACCCACACCTCCTAATCTATGTAAGTTTTAACATGGCACACAAATCTTTTACCATAAATTAATTCCACTTCTACTTGTAATAAGAGTTCAACATTCACCCTAAAGTATAGTCAGCAGTCTAGTTCAACACAAGTTGTCCAGGCTTAAAAACTCAATTAAGAATATTCTTGTCATGCCATTTTTTAGTCTTTTCTTTGTACAATTTTGCATTCTCATAACCATGGATATGAAACTCATCAAGTTTATGAAGTTTCAACAATCTCTTTTCACCCACCATCTTCATATCACAATTTAATTTCTTTACTACCCAGTAAGCTTGATACTCAAGTTCCATAGGAAAGTGGAAAGATTTTCCATATACAAGGAGATACAGAGAGGTCCCAATGGGCATCTTATAGGCCGTCCTATACGCCCACAGTGCATTATCTAGTTTTTTAACCAATCCTTACGCTGGCCATTAACCATCTTTTCTAATATCTGCTTGATTGCTCGATTAGAGAACTCTACTTGGCCACTGGTTTATGGGTGAAATGCTATGCACACCTATTCCTAACACCATATTTTTCTAACAAATTTGTAAACCAAGTGTTCATAAAATGTGTACCTCCATCACTGATAATAACTCTGGGTGTGCCAAAATGAGAGAAAATATGCCTTTTCACAAACTTCATCACAACTTTCACATCATTCATTGAAAGGATAGAAACTTCTACCCACTTAGATACGTAATCAAATGCCACTAAGGTATTCAAATTTCCATAAGATGGTGGAAATGGCCCCATAAAGTCTATCCCCCAAACACCAAATACCTCAACCTCAAGCATATTGGTCAGGGGCATCTCGTGGTGTCTTGCTATTGTGCCTACTCTCTGACATTGATCACACCCTCTTACATAGGAAATCATATTTTTGAACAATGTTAGAAAAAGTAAACCTAATTGTAGCATATTTCTAGCTGTTTGTTCACCCCCATGATGGTCCCCATAAGGAGATGAATGATACTTTTGTAGCAGTTGCTTAGATGCAGCTTTAGAAACATATCTGTACATAATCCCATCAGCACCCTGTTTGAAGAGATATGACTCATCCCAAATGTATGCATGAGAATTATGTAACAATTTCTTTCTCTATTGACTAGTAGCTTTGGGAGGGTAAAACCCACATACTAAAAAATTTATAATGTCTTCATACCAAGAAATCTCACACACATCGAGCGCCAGTAATTTCTCATTTGGAAACTCTTCTTAGATAAAAAGTGTACGATCAATAATATAATCATAATTCTCTATCCTTGATAGATGATATGCCACTTGATTATTAGTTCATTTTCTGTTCTTGCACTTCAAATTATTGGAGAAATAGAATCCACCTGATCAATCGTGGCTTTGCATATTTTTTGTTAAACTCATACCTGATGATAGAATGGTCTGTGTGAACAATTACCTTAGTGCCCACCAAGTATGATCTGAATTTATCAAATGCATAGATGAGTGCTAGCATCTCATTTTCTGTAACTGTGTAATTCATCTGGGCATCATTTAAGACTCTACTTGCATAATAACTAGAATTCAATGCCTTGTCTTTTTGCTCGCCCAAAATTTCTCTAACTGCCATATTGCTAGCATCACACATCAACTCGAATGGTAATGCCCAATCAGGAGAAATCAAGATGGGTGATTCTGTCAATTTTTTCTTTAGGCCCTTAGAAGCTTCCTGACACTCAACCCCAAAATCAAATTTAGCTTTTCTTTTCTAACAACTTACACATAGGACTTGTAATCATTGAAAAGTCCTTGATAAACTGCCTATAAAATTCTACATGCCAATAAAACTTCTTACTCCCTTCACTGTCGCAGGATACAGTAGCTTTTCAATGACGTCAACTTCGGATCTTTCTACTTTAAGTCCTATACATAACACATTATGATCAAGGACTATTCCTTCCTTGACTAAAATGTGGCATTTTTCCAGTTCAGTACAAGGTTTTTCTCATCATAATAAGCTAAGACTCGATCTAGATTCTTCAAGCACACATTAAATAAGTTACCATAAACAGAGAAGTTCTAAATGTATACGTGCCATATGGATAGGTAAAGGTGGTCTTTTCTTGATCTTATGGCGCTATTGTGATCTGATTTTACCCTGAGTATCCATCTAAAAAGCAATAGTATTATAGCCTTGCCAACCTATCTAGGATTTGATTAATGAATGTGATAGGATAATGATCCTTCCTGGTGTCTTTATTCAGCTTTTGATAATCAATGCAAATCCTCCAACCAGTCACCATGCGAGTGAGAATCAGCTCATTAGCTTCGTTGGTCACCACAGTCATCCTACCTTTCTTTGGGAGGCAGTGCATAGGGCAGACCTATTTACTGTTGGATCTGGGATAGACAATCCAAGCATGAAGCCACTTAATGACTTCTTTTCGTACCACTTTCTTCATTAAAGGATTCAATATTCGTTGTTTCTACATACTTGCTTTGTAGCCCTCTTCCATATATATATATATATATTATGAATACAAAAAGCTGGATAGATCCCTATGATGTCCAACATCTGCCATTCAATTGCCTTCTTCCTTGTTTTCAAAACTACCAACACTTCTGTCACCTATACATCTGACAAACCTATAGACAATATCACAGGCAAAGTATTATTTTCACCAAGGAAGACATATTTTAAATGAAGAGGAAGAGACTTGAGTTCTAGTTTTGGTGCTTCATCAATAGATTCCTTGGGACATGGGCCAATCAGTCTGTTCAACGGCTCAAAAAGGACCACTTTAGTATTAATTACTGCAAAATCCATGACTTGAACCAATTGGAGTGCCTCTACATCACCATAGAGATTATGTCCTATCAAAGCTCTCTCGGGTGGGTCATTAGACAATAAGAGAAAGAGCTCAGACTCCAGGTATATAACTGATATAGAAGACAATTCCTTATATATAGCAGGAAACTTCATTTCTTTGTACACATCGAAGACCTCGACCTTATCATAAGCGCTCATAGTCATCTTCCCTATAGCTACATTAATAAGTAACTACCCTGTTACTAGGAATGGGCATCCCAACATAAATCAAATGATCGGATCAACTTGAAAATCATGAATCACAAAATCCACTGGGGAGATAAGTGATCCTACTTATACCAATACATCTTCAATGATCCCGTCAGGCCTAGCATGGGATCTATCATCTAACTGCAAAATAATGGCAGTGGGTTTGGGATTGCCAAGACCTATCTTTCAGAACCAAGATATTTGCTTGAGATTGATGTTTTCCCCTAAGTCACATAACCCCCGAGCATTGATGGCTTGCCCGGTGGTGATCTGCAAAGTAAAACTACCTGGATCTTTCAGCTTCATGGGCAACTTGTTCTGAATCTTAGATGTGCACTCCTCAATAAGTGCTACTGTAGCATATTCTGTCAAATGATTCTTGTTTGCCATTATGTCATTCACATACTTTGCATACTTCAGCACACTCTGTGAAATATCTACAAGAGGGAGATTAACATGAACCTACTTTAAAATCTCCAAAAACTTCTTATAAATGGTCTCCTCTTGGTGCTTCCAAAGCCTTTAAAGAAAGGGTAGAGGTAGAGTCTCCTTCTCTACATTAGTTTCATTACTTGCAGCTTTTTCTTCAACCACTTTATCCTTATTCATTTTAGTATCATTATCAATAGCCGCTGGACTTACATGCTCAGGTTCCTGCTCTTTTAGATTCAAACCGCTCCTAGTAGTGACTGCATTTACCTTTCTTGGATTCGCCTCAGTATCACTAGGTAATCCTCCCTGAGGTCTAGTATTTTGTGCTCCCACAATCTAACCAATTAACATCTCCAAATTCTTCGTAATCAACTGTTGATTCTTCATATCTACTAACAACTGTGCCTGAGAAGCTAGACATTGCTTAATTATCTCCTCTAAATTGCTCGTTTGAATTATGGCCTGATTACTTTGAACCTGCTATTGATTCTATTATACCGTCCCCTTATACTGATTGCTGTTCTGTACCTAATTTCCACCCATGAGAAATTAGGATGGTTCCTCTAATTTGGATTGTATGTGTTACCATAATTCTTCTAGCCTTAATGATTAGCATTCCCCACATAATTAAGGGTATCTGGATTAACCGCATAAGCAGCCGTTGTATGGTCACTGATTCCATAAATCTCACACTATGCATTCACCTGTTGAACCACATTAGTTGTTGCTGCCGGCTGTGTAACCTCCAATTTCATGCTACTGAACTAATTTGTTATCTGATTTTGTATTGCATCAAGATGACCTGATAAATTAGTGAACTGATCTACCTCTAACACACCTGCAACCTTCTTAGGAGCACTTCTTGAGTCAACATGCCACTCGGGATCCCCTTGTTAAATCCAATTCAGCAGTGTATGCAATTCATCATAAGTTTTCTCAAAAGCTTGACTACCTGCTGCTGAATCCAGGAAAATCTTGGTGTTGGTCTCAAGACCCTCTATGAAGGTGCGAACCAATGCATCATTTGATTGATAGTGGTGAGGGCAATTTCTAAGAATTCCCTTAAATCTTTCCCAATCTTAGTAAAGTTTTCTCCTTCTTTCTGCATGAACCTCAGAATCTCGCTTCTTAAGCGGGCTATCTTTCCGATGGATAGAATATGATAAGGAATTTCCGAGCCAGATAATCCCATAAAGTTTTGGAGTTTGGTGGTTCAACATATAACTACCTCTTTGATTCCCCAATTAAAGAAAAGGGGAAGAGTGTCAGTTTGACATATCACTAATTTCCAAGAAAGTATGTATATGCTGCTGTGGATCTTCATGTGAGAACCCTGCAAACTTTCCACTCAAACACAACAGTTGTACAATATTCTGTTTCAATTCAAATCGACCATCCACCTCTAACATACGGATGCAACTAGTAGAATGGTTCATAAGTGGGATTTCCACTTCACGAATGGGCCTAGCTGCTACTTGAGCAAGAGCAACTGGAATCATCAGAGTTGGAACACATTCAACATTTAGATCAACTGGATCAATAAGATTATGATCTTTTTACTCTTCCATTTGAACTTGCTGAATTGGATAATGAGATCTTCGCCTCTGTTGAAATACCAGTCCTAGTTCCGAATAAGGCTCTCTACCAACTCTCTATCTCTCGCTAGTCCTGCATTCAGTTAGTCCTACAAAAGTCAGCCACTAAGATCAAGTTGTTAACACTTAAAATAATTATCAAAAACCAAACATTTATAAATTTACTAATTATAATAGTCCCCGGAAACGGTGCCAAAAACTTGTTGCGTTCTAACTGACACACAAGTGCACGTGATTGTACAAGTAATATAGTGACTAGAATAGTCAGATATCATACCACGAGGACTATGCAATTAGCAATTCACTAAACTTTTGTTTTTGACAAGAATGTATTAAGTGTTTTAAAGTATCAAGATGATTGTGAAGATTCAAGGAAAAATATAAATAATTAAGAAATAATGATATGCAACAATAGCAATGTAAGAAGGGTTGTAAACAATAATGATGAAAATTCTAGGGTTGTGACACTTTAGACAATCTTACAAATTTCTATTCTTATCGTAGTTTAGTTGATTATCAGGTTATTGATTCGCAGGGTTTATAGTATGATCATGATCTCCCAACCTCTAATCTTTTACCTAATTGGACATTGCAACTACATCATTAAGCGGGGATGCAATAATCCATTTAGTGCATAAAGTTATATTCCTGCAAGTGAACCAAACAAGGCTTCTAGGTATATCCCTATCCTAGATGCTAATTCAAATACCTTATTTTATAAAAGAATGAGAACCTTGCTCCTTAATCTCTTCGTTCTATCATATGATTCTTCTCCCAGATTCACATAGGAATATAGGTTTATTCTAATGGTGGCCACTCATCAAAATAGTATGCACAAGAGATTAAGAACAACCCAGACAATAATCCAACAATAAACTACGATAAAGAATATAAAAGTGCAATCATGTTATTGGCCTCAACCCCAGAACAAGGGTATTTAGCCACTCATGTTTCAATTCAACATCAAAAATGAATAATTAATCCTACCAAGTAGTAATCTCAAAATAATGAAGTTCAAAGAACCCTAAAAGAGAAATTATAGTGTTTTTGTGCCTCTGTTTACATCTCCAAAGTGTTTCCAATTGAATTGAATCCTTTCTTTTATAGTTGGACTTTATTTCCCGACGTGTAACCTTCACCGCAATGCGGATAGTTTTTCATAACTAGATCCACGTTGCATCCTAATCGCGGTGAGCTACTGGAATTTTCCAATTGAGAATTTCTCTTTATCACGGTGCGGGGCTAGTTTTCCGTGTGTAGCTCCACGATGCAGCCTTATCGCGATGAGTTATTGGATTTTGCTATCTCGGCTAATTCTTCCTTGCTTCATTCTCTACTTTCCAAGGCAACTTCAAGTCTTCTTATCTCAGCAAATCAATCCTATTGCTCCATTCATTGTAACTTCTTGTTCATGCGTCTAATTGCATCCAATTTCGTCAAAATTTAGCCCTGCACAAAATAATCATATCCATTAGATAAGAGACACAACTGAAGCTTGAATAAAATAAAAACAACACATTTTAGCTCAGAAAAGAAGTTCTACTATAGGTAAATATTGGTGATTGGACATATAAATACACCCAAGACCAATTATTTTGGAACTGAAACCAAAATATAGCTGAAGCATAACCACCACGGATGATAAATCACTGGCTAAAACACAAGCAATTAATTCCATATCTACTGGAGGGCATGAACCACCAAAGCATGGTCAAGAACGCACCAAGGCAACAAACCAGACTAATAATAACCAACACTTTAGCAACTTGGGTAAATGCAGCCTTAGTCAGAAACTGATCAATCCAATACTCCATCTAGGCAACAAATACTTACATACTATCTTAAGAAATGGACACAAAAAAGAGAACTTATCTCCAACTCTCTTAAATCCACTAGAACACGAATCACATAGACACAAAAATAGATTATCCAACTCTACACTAATATTAAGGTCAAAGCTATCACTAGGAGACAGAACTAAAAAAACTAAAAGGCGAACCCAGGACCTCTCGACATCAACATCAAAGCCACTATCAGGTGATGAACTAGTCAAATTAGAATAACGGGCCCAAATAGGTCAACCTTAGAAATAGGCTACATAACCCAATCTCCAACTCTAGAACCATAACAAAAACATGGAAGGTTGACTTATCTTTACTGCCATAATTCACTCCATAATCGATCTAGTATATTCACCAGAAGGGAAAAAGACCAACCTTACCTTTCTATAAGAGAGAAATCATCTAACCAAGCTAGCTGTCTAAGGCAATGATTAAGAATCGCGAGGAAGAAAATTCTAGCTAGATAACACTAGCCTAGCCATCTACAAAGTGAGGATTAATTAACATCAAATAACGATAATAATAGAAACAATAATATAAACATCAATATAAGGAGTAGGTGGTACCAAAAATAAAGATCAATAGCAAGTACCACTCTAGGGCTACAAGAAGATCAATATCCAAAGGTAAATGAGGCTCGACCCCAAATGCTACACCCCTAGGGAAATATCAATACCGATCTACTCTATCCATTACTAAAAGAAATGATTTACGGGGGTAGTCATATAATCACAAACTATATACCAAGGCACACAATAATAAATATAAGTATACCACGACACAAAATCATCGATGGGTACGAAAACCCTAATACACACAAATAAAAAGGGTAAAGGTAGGAAATAAAAGCGCACCTTTCATGGTGGAAATTGAGGTCATATGCCTGACGTGCCCAGGGAGAACAAATTTGAGTGAGTCCAAACTTAGACTGAGCATCTGAATCATCAATGGAGGTGGTGGGCATATTGCCTCTAACTGAAGGTGACATAGCACTATAAGACTGATCAGAATTAGCTTAATGACTAATAATCTCACACCGAAGACACACTCTAGACAAGTGATCGATCTCTCCATAGTTGTATCAAATCCGTGAAGCCCTAACCTAGAAAGAACACGAGCTGACCCTAACTGGCTGACCAACTGATGCAAAGGGAACTCCTTACTGAAATGACCATCCTCCCCATAATTAGAACATACCTTAGAAGCTCTAAGTTGGCGGGGAAAACATGCCAACTTTTTCTAGACAACCAAGTCATGGCCGAGGCACTTTCTAATCCAATGTCCAATCTTTCCACAACCAAAATAAGCTTATGGAATACCCCGAGATGATATGCCTCCTGATCCAAAATGGTTGACATAGCATAAAGACCCATATAGAATACTTTACAAAGTCCTACAAGAACTTTACTTTCTTTGATCAACATTATTAATCTAAGAGCCAGCCATAGCCTGAGACATTATCTACGTAGAATTAATAAGCAGTAAGAGAAGCTAACCTCCATCGGGAGGATTCCCACTCTTAGATGGAATGACAATAGCACTGTACTGTTGACATGACCTTTTACCACCACCTTCATAATTCCCAATACATGCTCTATGTGTGGCCCTAGTGTGATCAATAACCTGAGATAAAAAAGACCCAACTGCTATCAAATGCTCCAATGCTAAATGGAGTGGCAATGCTAATACTCTAATAAATCCACTCACCATATCATGCTCTGAAGGATAAAGCATAGAAATTATGCCTAGACCACTCATGAAACCCAATATCATACTCCAAACCTTATAAGGAACCCTGCTGAACACCAACAAACCCAACTTTAGCTTAAGAACTACTTGAAGAATCAGATGTCATCCCTGGCTGTGAGGTATTCACAAAAAGACTTGGGATCTCCAATGATGAATCTCAATAGTCTAAAGCGATCATAAAGTCCACTGAATCCTGAGCTGGCCCTATATTCAGTTACCGACGCTGAAGATCTTTGACATATATCCCTGACTCCTTGGTCCAAAGTTGTACTAAAGCTCTAGAAATGTGTGTCAAATTCCCTTCCACATCTATCGACAACCTTGCATCAGCCATTTGGGAAAAATAGAGTAAAAAAATGTGCTTAAGGCTCATAGAAATATAAACACATGAAAAAGTGTCAAGAAAAGAATTTTATAAGAATTCCCTATAGCCTCTCGAACATAGATTATGGACATCTCCACCCCAATCTATTGGATTTTACTAGAAACTTAGCACTTCTACCAATACATCGGTAAACCTAAGCTCTGATACCAATTTGTCATGACCAATTTCTTAGGTCATGATGGCACCTACTATAACCCACCAGTTGCTAAGCTAACCCGTAGTCCAGAACTACTAGTAATAGACTACTAAGAAAAATGTTGGAAGATATAAAATAAATGTAATAAAAGACTAAAATACAAAAGATAGTCCAAAAATCTGGTGGAATTTGTACAAGAGCTTGTAGTTTAATAAGACTACAAAATGAAGTATCGAATGAATATACTCATACAACCTATCTCTAAATACAACATAGAGACTAGTTTAGTATATATAAGGAAGAATAGTAATACTCTAAATGCCAAGATCTCACCCTATGTCTTCGAACTATAGTTTCTCTGCACTATGCACATAACAACAACGAGAACCAGTACTATGATCTACAGGCTACAGAAGTGTAGTATGAGTACTAAACACGTGGTACTCTGTAGTCAACTACCAACTGAGATCTAAAGATAATGGGAATATAAATTACATGCAAGTATAAAATTAAACAACACCCAAATAACCTAAAAACTAACATAATAAAGTTAAGGAGACAATAAGTATAAAATATCCAATTCTAGCCATATTCCTGGATCTAAGTACTATACCATATATAGCTGGCCAATAAGCAATTAAAGAGCAGAAAAAGGATATATAGTAGTATACAAGGCGAAAAATTGGATATACACAACATGAATAAATGAAGGAAAGGAGGGATATACAGTATATATATATGTAAATATACGTATATATAAATGTGTATATATATATGTACATATATATATACATATATATATATACATATATATATATATATGTACATATGCATAAATAAGGCTAACTCAAAGGTACAACCTAAAGTAGTCATACTAGCATCTTAAGGCCTCTTAATCATAGTAGGGACTAATGCTAACATAATAAGGACCCCTAATCCATATGTACATATATATATATACATATATATATATATATGTACATATGCATAAATAAGGCTAACTCAAAGGTACAACCTAAAGTAGTCATACTAGCATCTTAAGGCCTCCTAATCATAGTAGGGACTAATGCTAACATAATAAGGACCCCTAATCCATATGTATAAATATGAGATAATCATATAAAATATATTGACCATTAAATAAAGAAAGCAAAATCACAGCTCCAATCCCAATACTAGTCCAATAATCAGTCGATCACAGACTAACCATAATAATAATAACAATAAAGTAATTGGCTAGCCCAGACAAAAAATACCTAAAGTGGGCCCCCTAACTCAAAAGTTCCAATAAACACATACAAAACACCGCAAAAATCATCACTGATACCTATACAAACCCCCATAAGGATGATAGATATTAGCGCATATTGGTGATAGGCAATGCGCATGCAAGGATAAATGCAAAGTATAATCCACACTACGATAACTGAACTACGTACCATAATATAGCCCATTGTATACATCTCTTTCATCTTGATGGATTGAAAAGGAATGTCCTACAGTGACCTCTCTTCTCTATCATAATGGCTTATGGATGAAGGGGACCCTAGGGGGTTGGGGAGTACTTGCATACACCGACCTGGTCCCGATCAAGGATTTCTAATACTCATCATCATCATCAACTTGTTTTATCTTGTATTGGATATATATATAGGCTAGAGCCATGGCCAAAAGAGTGTAAGTCCATAAATTTATTGCTTAGGGTAGACACATGGACTAAATTTCCATAAAAGTTTAGAAAGGGTAGGAATCTCTCTTGAATATAGTAAATAGTAGTAGTAAAATCGAACCAAAATCTATCTCAGTCAAATATTTAAAACATTATTTTAGTCTCAAAGGTTCATAAATCATTCATCAAAGTGGTACGATCGGGAATAATTCCCTTTTTAGAAAAATAGTAGTAAAGACATATTTTTAGTTAGAATTGTACTATTTACAGTTTTAGTAAGCACAAACATACTGAATCTATGCATGCCATCACTAGTATCTAAACAATATGATTATAAGTATCTAAAAGTCTATAAACTATGGCCACGTCCTTTACAAGGATAAATTACATCACAGATTTCAACTAATATCATAATCACGACCTTGGGCCCAATAATACATATCCGACATAACCATGTCATAATCCGGAAAACCATCACATTTCATTAAGTAGCGTAGTAAACCTTATACTAAAGATTTTTTAGCCTCAACTATGCCTAACTTGCTAGCAACCTAGGGTAAAGGGATCCTAGAAGCATAATACATATTTCACCTTAAGGATCGATTCACCCTTCTATCCTCAAACTTATAAATTAGGCTAAGTCACGGTGTTATACCCATTATCATATTCTAACATCCCTCTCTAACATGAAGCATATGAAATACACTATCTCATAAAGAAGAGTATACAAAAGCTTACCTTAATGCCGAACCATAAATTCTTGAATCACCCATAAATCGTCTATCTTTGCTTCACAATCCCAAAATATCGCCACACTATGAAAATTATAATGTACATGTCATTAAGAGTAAAATTAGATCGGGTCAAAATTAGGATCAAGAATGGGCTCGCGAGGCCCACAAATAGAAATCCAAAATTGAATATGTCACGAGGTCTCTAGAAGGACAAGGAATATATGCTCAAAAGTTGAGCACATAGGTAGCGTAAATCGAGTGTCAAATCAACCTTAAAGTTTGAGAATTTAATATCTAATTTATAAGAATTTACCATGAATTAGGATGGAAATTGATAGGTAATAACCAAGGAGGGTTAGGCTAGCTTACATTAGCTTCAATGGATAACTTCCCACTTTTTCCTGTCTTTGAGCTCTCATTTGGTGTGAAAATAGTGGAAAATTGGGTAGATAAAAATGGCTTAAAAATCCACCAGGTTCCGCTTAAGCGGATCCACAATCGCTTAAGTGATCTGGCACCATGGGTTGGGTATCACTTAAGCAACTCCCATGTCGTTTAAGAAATGTATGCTTAAGCGGATACTGATCTCTTAAGCGACCCTTGACCACATGGTCAAGGTCACTTTAGCGACCTTATGTCGCATAAGTAACGACCACTTAAGTGGTTGTATGAAAGCTTAAGTGGTTGCATCAACAACCTGATACATCAGATTTTTCAAAGTCCAAAATGGACTTTGATCGGATGCTCGAAATTCGGTCAAAACCCCGTGTGCGCAAACGAACTATGATACCATACCAAATTTGATGTTCTTGACTCAATAGAACCATTAAAATTTCATCCAAGACCATTTCAACTAAGTGTGGGACCCACACCTATAGTTATATTTTTTACATAATCCCAATAGCCCAAAACGAGTCTAAAAACCTCGAGACCTGAACTAAGGGTCTCCTAGCCTAAAATCAATATTTTGGAGCTGATGGCACAATCAAAATTCTCATCCAAGTTCATATACTAAGAGTTTTGGTTCGAGAACAAATCCTAAACTATAAATGGTCTAAAGAAGGGAAATGAGCCTAAAATCCAAATGAACTATAACCAAACCAATAGTTTCGGTAAGTCATAAATGACCTATAGCCACTGTGGGAAGGATCAAAATGCCTAAAATGCATGTAAATTGAAGAAATAACCTAGAGATTCATTACAAAGCCTCTTCTAAAATCAACCTAATCTAACCACTAACTCTAGGCTCACAACTATGAACACTAATCCTCAAAACACCCTTGAGATCAAGAAATTTTTCCTTAGCTTCACCCGTCAACACTTTATCACAAATCACCCACAATTTCTTCAAACTGGTGAGCTTTAATATACTACATCGATGAAGATCTAGACTTAACAAAGGATAAAACATGTTCAGGTGCCAAAATATCAAGCCTAACAAACTGGTTCGCTATGGACTGAACCTCTAGGGATAAAAGTTGCTCTTGAGTTAAAATATTAGTCAAAATTCTCACCTATTTTTGACTCAACAACCAAAGGCTATGATGATTAGAAAAAATCTCACAATGGACTTTATATAAATAGTACTGTCACAACTTTAACACAAACACAATCATGGTCAACTCCAATTATGGGTATGGTAATTCTTCTCATGAGGATTGAAATGTCAAAAATCATAAGAAATCACCTTGCCCTCATGCATCAGCACACCAACCAAGTCAATTCTGAAAGTATTATAAAACATAGTGAAACCCATGCTCTCCTTAGACAAGGTCAAGATAGAAGTTGAAGTCAACAACTTCTTAAGATTTGGAAAGCTCTTCTCATAAGCATTTGACCATTGAAAAGAAATATTCTTCTAAGTCAACTTCGTCAAAGGAGCCATAATAAAAGATAAATTTTATGCGAAGCATTGACAATAACAACCCTATAATCCAACAAAATTACTAATCTAGGTAGGAGAATTAGGTCTAGCCAAATTACAAATTGCCTCTATCTTGGCCACATCGACTATTATAACATCCCTAGCCACTACATGACCTAAGAAAGAAGTAGAATCCTACCAAAACTCACATTTGGAGAACTTGGCATACAATTTCTCATCCCACAATCTCTGAAGTATAGTCTTCAAATATCTCACATGGTTGGCCTCATTCTTGAAATAAACCAAGATATAATTAATGATTACGATTACAATAGAATCAAGGTAATACCAAAATACCTTGTTCATCAACTCTCGAATATTGTCGGGGCATTAATCAACTCATAATGATCATACCACATCTGCAAAGCTGTCTTTGGAAACTTTAAAGCTCTAATACTCAACTGTGGTATCTTGATCTCAGGTCAATCTTAAAAAACATAGGTACCCTAAAGCTGATTAAATAAATCATCAAAGTGCTGAGGATGATTCTTATTCTTGATCGTCAATTTGTTTAATTATCTATAGTTAATACACATGCACATAGATCCATCCTCGTTCTTCATATATAAGATAGGATTACCCCAAGGAGAAACATTAGGTCTAATGAAAACCTCACCTAATATATCTACAATTGTTCTTCAATTCCTTCAACTCGGCTAGGGCCAATCTATAAAAAGGAATGTACATGGGCTTATGATGTTCCATGGTTTCATGGCACTTTTATTGTTAAAACTTAGAAATATGCAATTACTTATGACTATTTTGGGAGATATGATGTGTTTTGTGTCTTATTTTTGCAAGAAACTAGGGTTTTATGAGAAACTAGAAGAAATAAAGTCGAAAGATGCATTTTGGGTCACTTACATTGGCACCTACAAGCGTAGGTGATAAGGCATAGGTGTCAGAAGACAAAGTCCAGAGAATCCAAAGTTGCAAAAGTGGTCTGCTACCTACGGCCTACCACCTTCAGGCTATAGGTGCCACCTACAGTCCATAAGTGGCATCGGAGGTGGCCACTAACTCAAATTTTTCGGATCATTTTTGTTCTGACTTTTAAGATTTCTATGTAATCTATAAATACATTTTGATGTTTTCTAGTTAGGAGAGGGGCTTGGAGGCTAGTTTATGCACTTTATACTCTCACAAACATATATTGATTTTAAGATTGACTTTTGATCTTAGAATCTTCTTGTTCTTAGTTTTTGGTTGATTAATTAATTCGCGACTTTGGGTTTTCTTCATCAATTATTTTTAGATTAATCCTATACATTCTTTATTGAATTTCATGGATTGCTTCACAACTATGAGTGGCATGTATTATGATCTTCTTCAGTTTAATTGCTTTCTTAGTGGTGGCCAATGCTGAGAACTTGCTTGTATTTATGATCATCCCCAAAAGAGAGTTTAAGATCAGGAAAATAAGTTTACAATGGTAATTTAGGGTTATCAACCCTTGTTGAATAACTTGTGACCCACAAGGTGATATTTAGACTGAGATCAAAGACAAGGGTTAGTAAGGTGACGCCTTGAGACTCATAAGGTAAAGGGTGAGATTTATTAACACATTCACAAAATGGTTAGTAATACATAACTTATCAGATTTTGCATATGTGAAATTGAGATAGACGGATTAAGCACGATAAACCTACGAAGTTAGAAGCCAGGGGGAACATAATCCTAGTGTTCATTTCAGATTGTTTACAACCAAAAACATTCAATTCTTGTTACTTTTACTGATTATAATAAATCCCCTTATTTACTTTTCTACACTGCTCAACTATTTCAACATGTCTGAGATATATATCTTGCCTATTCCTTATGGGATCGACCCCAACCTAGTTGGGTTACTATATTTGACTTCGACCGCATTGTATTCTCTTAGAGGGTATAGTTTTGGATGACATCAAAATTTTGGCATTGTTGTTGGGGAATATGGTTGTAGAATTATTGATTAGAGTTGTTGAAGTTTTTGGTTTCTTATATTTCCTACTCTTTTTGATATGACATCTTTACATGAAAAACTGTGCAATGATGCAGAATCTCTTTTTATTGATTCTTATCCTTACATGAGTGTGATAGATACATTGTGGGAGAATAATGAGAGCATGCTAGAAATGTTGACACTCTTCGCAAAAGAAAAACATGAGTTCAGTTAAAAGGTTTATAGGTTTAGCTTGTATATTCATAACTTAAAAAGAAAACTTAAATCCAAAGGTTGATGAGTGTAACATTCAACAATTTAGTTATAAGTTGTGTGAGACTGAAAAACTTCTTATAAGCCATTGAAAAGATAAATTGGAGGATTCAACACTTCATTATACTTTTATAGATAGTTTCTCTATTGAGAGGAGTACATGAGAGTTATGTGAGGATGTAAATAATAATAAAATTCATGAGTTAGGAAATATTGCACCTCATTCTAAGAATTTTTCCACATTATGTTTGGATAGTAAGATATTAATCAAGTTATTTGAGCTTATGGAAGAGAGAAAAAAAGAGGGAATATATATCTATATTCTTAAATTGGTTATGCCAAAAATAAGAAATTATGCTTCTCACTTAAAGGCCAAGAATTGTAACATGCCACATTTGTTGTTTGGTTCCTTTATTTTTATACCACTGCCCCTTGAGCATAGTAGAGAATTAGAAAAACATTTAGGGGTGCAATTCATATGTTCAAAGTGGAAAGAAAATTGTTGGTAAACCTTTTGGCTACCTTGATGAATTTTGAGTAATGAAGGTACCTGCGGCGTGATGCGACATTAAATTAAGCGTTGTTTAGGAGTCAACCTAAGGTATTGTGTTATTTTTGCATTTGTGTTCGTGTTAGTGTGATTGATGTCGGATCTATGCACCTATGGTACCGCAAATATATTTTTAACTCTCTTATTTTGTAGCGGTCTAATGCATTTGGGATAATGCAGTTTATAAGTTAAGGGTGGGCCTATTTGTGGGTCTAAATGTCCTCTTGAGGTTTTTGTTATCGTGTCTCTTTTTCCCAGAGTTTTGTTCTTAGTAGAATCGACATGTTTAGGTCAGCTTGTGTTTGTTTTATAAAGTTTTGTGTTGTTTTATTTATCTAGGAGGAAAATAAATACCTAAGGACAATTAATGTATTTTTTGTTTAAATTGTTAGAAAAATAATAACCCTCCGAAAAATTTGTTTGTTAACTATGTGATATGTATATCTATGTGACCATTGTCAATCTCATTATGGAATTAGGATTAGGGACATACTAATCATAGCTAACATTCACATAAACTGGATAGGTGGTAGTTTGTGATGCAACCCTGTGCCAGGTGTGTGTGAGGTGCTTACTTTGTTCCCATTGTGTGTTGAATTTAGAACTTTTCTGATTTATCTTGCCTAGGTTGTAGGATAGTCAGTTAGGAAAGGATCATTGGCCGTTCTTGGAATTAGTCCACTTTTAGCCTAAATGACCTTCCATATGTGAATAAGTATCCCTTGATTCTGATTTTGAGCCTGGTAGACTATTTTTCTTGTTTTCACTTTTCACCTTCCATTGTAGTTACAATGAACCTATTTTGACTCTAGTCCTCCGTAGACATCATACACCTCAACTCTAGCAAATTGCCAAAGTTGAGAGTGGCTATCATAAGGGTGTGTGATTAGAAGTGGGTATGAAGAAGGGTGTAAATTGGAGAAAAGAAATTAGGGCTGGGTGTGGTAGAAAAAAAAGGAAAAAAAAATCAAAAAGAAAAAAAAAAGAAAAAATGAAAAACAGAAAGAATAAAAGAAACCGCATCCAACCTGAATGAGCAATAAAAAAATAAAAAGGGAGAAATAAGGGTGGAATAAAAGAAAAGTTGGTAAACAAGTGGACCCTCTAAGGTAATCATAGTTCCAATGAGGCTTAGTCACTAAATTTCCATTATGTACCATAGTATCCCCTAATCCTCTGTTATAAGCGGAGTAAAGTCCTATTGTGATCCTAACCTGACTGTCTGAAAAGTAAGGTATAGAAAATAAGGGCACACCTACGGTATTCTGTGCATATTAGTGGAACTTTTTTATGAGTGTGAGTGTCTCATGATATTCCCAGCATTTACATGCATGATTTATCCGAGTGAGAGGGACTTATTGGCGTGAGGGTACATGGGTTGTATTGCTAACTGCTTATTTGTTCGGGTAGTGCAACTTGTACATATGCATGATTGTTTGTTTCTAATGTAATGCCATAGATTGATTCCTTTGTGTCATATTATTGTACTACATTGATATCCACATACGTGGTTTTGAAGAGTTAAAACTAGAGGGGGTGATGTTCTTGAGCTTAAATTGAAATTGACTACCGTAGGTGTCTTAGGTTACTCTTTCTTAAGCATCATTGTATTGTTTTGTTGTGTTTTATTGCCTGGAGACATGCAAATGTCTAAATTGAGGGTGTTGATGTGCTATGGTTTCATAGAACTTTTGATGCTTTAAACTGAGAAATATGCAAGTACTCAAGCCTATTTTGGGAGATGTGATGTGTTTTGCATCTTATTTTTGCAGGAAATCGGGTTTCGGGAGTTAAATAGAAGAAACAAAGTTGAAAGATGCATTTTGGGTCACCTACGTTGTCACCTACTGGGCGTAGGTGTCACCTACTGGCGTAGGTGATAGTGCATAGGTGTCAGAAGACAATGTCCCGAGAATCTGAAGCTGCAAAACTGGTCTGATACCTATGGCCTACCACCCATTGGCCATAGGTTCCATCTATAACTCATAAGTGGCACCATAGGTGACCACCGACTCAAATTTATCGAATCATTTTGGTTTTGTATTTTAGGTTTCCATGTAATCTATAAAAACTCTTTTGATGTTTTTTAAGTTAGGATAGGGCCTTGGAGGTTAGTTTACACACTCTATACTCTTACAAACATATATTGATTTCAAGATTGACTTTTGAACTTGGAATCTTCTTGTTCATAGTTTTTGGTTGATTAAGTAATTCGAGACTTTGGGTTTTCTTCGTCAATTATTTTGAGATTAATCATATGCATTCTTTATTGAATTCTATGGATTGGTTCACAACTATGAGAGGCTAATTCCCTTAGCTAGGGTTGTAGGAACCCTTACGGATTAACGAAGTAGGGGAAGTGTGAGATTCGTTTAGATCATTTTTGCTGCATGTATTATGATCTTCCTCGGTTTAATTGCTTTATTAGCGGTGGCCAATGCTGATAACTTGCCTGCATTTGTGATCATCCTCAAAAAAGAAGTTTTGGGAAAAGAAGTTTACAATAGTGATTCGGGGCTATCAACCCTTGTCTAATAACTTGCGTCCCACAAGGTGATGGTTAAACTAGGATCAAAGAAAAGGGTTAGTAAGATGACACCCTGAGACTCACAAGGTAAAGAGTGAGATTTATTAACACATTCACAAGACAGTTGGTAATACATAGCCGGTCAAATTCTGCATATGTAACATTGAGATAGGCTGATTAATCATGATAAACCTACGGAGTTAGAATCCAGGGGGAACACAAGCCTAGTGTTCGTTTTAGATTATTTACAACCAAAAGCATTCGATTCTTGTTACTTTTTACTAATTACAACAAATCTCCCCATTTACTCTCCCGTACTCCCTGACTATTTCAACAAGTTTGAGAGATGTATCTGGCCTATTCCTTGTGGGTTCGACCCCAAACCAGTTGGGTTACTATATTTGACTCCGACCATATTGTATTTTTTTGGAGCGTATAATTTTGGGCGACATCAGTTTGGTGTCTGGCTTAATATCAATAAAAAATAAATATCCCAATTTAGATACATCTAGGCAAGTACGTAGGAAACACATCCTTATACTCACTAACAACTCAAACAATATCCAAAGAAAACGGTGAAGCAAAACTAGTATTTCAAACATTATTGGAAAGACACCCCTTTTTTATCATGCAACGATTACAAAAAGATATAACCCCTTGAGATAGGAACTAGGGGTACCCTTCCATGCTAATATTGACACACCTAAAGTAGCTAAAGTCACAATCTTGTCAAAATAGTCCAAAACTACATGATAAGAAGATAACTACTCCACAATCAAGATAATGTCAAAATCAATCATATCTAGGATAATCAAGTCTACTTAGTCTCACGCCCCACAAAGGTCACTACACATGATCGGTACACCCAATCCATTACTAAATAATCTCCTATGGGGGTAGATACATAAATAGGAATAGTAAGGGGATCCTCTGAAGCATAAAAACAAGTAGCAAATAAGTAGATACATAGGAGAATGTAGATCTAGGGTGAAATCACATGAAAGCATAATGATAGAAAATTAAGAAAATACCTTTGATAATTGCATTAGAGGCTTTCACTTGAGGTCTACCAAATTGAGTAACCGTACATCCACTATCATGAGCTTCCTGAGCTCTACCTCGAGCACCTTTAGAACTACCCCAATGTTCTGTGAACCCCTTCTAACTGCAGATATAGGAGTAGGACAATATTGATGTTGAGAACTCTATTAGGCAAAACCTAATGTACTATGAGGACACTCCATCATATAATGACCAAGATCATCACATACGTAACACCCTTTGCTACATTAATTATGTTGAGAGGGTCTAGAAGAGATAGAATGTTCTCCATGCCTTGATAAACTAAAATGGGAACCTCTACTTGTATGACCAAACCCCTGGCTACCTGAAGCCTCATAAATCTAAAACTTTCTACCCAAACTCTATAAGGCTGCCTAAATTGGTTTGCTATGGATACTATAAGAGCATCCACTAGACAAATCCCTACCTCAATATGTGTGTTACTAAACTCACCTTGTCAGTGTATTTTATTAGCACCTCTGCCCTGAGTACCCTGATGAATAAACTCAATCAACTTAGCATACTTAACAATACTCTAGAAAGAACCACCTAAAACCACTAGTTGAGTTGTTGCCAACTGATAATAACCTGTCAAATCCTTAACAAACTTTCTAATCCTCTCAGGCTAAGTGGAAATACTGCTAATGGAATATCTTGATAGTGCTTAAAAATATTCCTCATACTCTAAATATTTATAGAGCCCTTCTCTAATTGATCAAACTTATATCTCATCTAATCCATCAAATTGTAAGGCACGAACCTCTATAGAAAAGCCTTAGAAAATTGAGTCCATGGCATAGCAGGAGAACCCAATGATATAAAACATACAATAAAACTCTACTACTATTAAGCCATATCATCCAACTGGTAGGTAGTATAGGCAACACTATGGGATTCAAGGGATTTGAGATTATGCAACCCTCTTGACAATAAAGCAAAAACTCATATGCTTCTTCACTAATAACACCACTGAACTCTAAAGGATAAAACTAAATAAATCTTTCAAATCTCTTTTGATCATCAAAAGACATCATAGGGCCCAAATCAATAGGATAAACTGTAAGTCTATTAGGCATAGTATCAAAATGTGGGGGTGACACAATAGCTAGTTGTACCCCTACAGTAAAAAATCCATAAGTAGGAAACTACCATGGTGGATGAATACCTCTTGTAGTAAAAGAATCACTTAGCAAACTAGATGGAATACATGTATATATAATTCCATTCATACGACCCAAAACATGAGTCAACAAATCCTGCAACACCGGGTAGTAATAGAACCCTGAATGGGTCCCATATTATTTGTCTGATAATCCTCATAATCATTATAAATCTTAAGATTGGGGGAGGATACTCTAGTTTATTATCTAGATTATAATCTCTTCATTCCAGATTATGATCTGGCTCGACGATGACCCCTACCTTTCCCCCTAACTAGGGCTCCCAGTGGGTGCTGGCTTAGAATTCTCAGCATCTTTAGATCTAGTCCCTGCCATCTGCATAAAAAATGGAATACATATATAGAATATTAGGCATGAACAACTCAATAATAAGGAATTAATTTAGAAAAGATTTTCCTAAATATATCCTATAGATGCTCAAAGATAGATAGGAATTGTAATGACTCATGACTTATTCTGTCATTATGGGTAAGTCTAGCATACCAAAATTCAGGTAAAGGTTTTCCCTAAATTGGGTTTAGAAATTTTAGGCTAGGCTGAAATATAATCTAGGACAATCAAGAATGGATTAGGTATATATGAAGGACTTGATATGTTTTTTATATTTCTAAAGACAATAAGGACTTTGTAGGATCTCTTGGAACTGAATTCGTGTAAGTAGAACTCCCGATATTGTAGTTTATGTTAAGGGGTTAGTCTGAATGTCAAGGTTTGTGGTGCATTGTGAAAAAATAAAAATTAGAAGCAATCTAAGTTCTTGCCTTTTTAGATAGGAATACGGTTTTCGGTGTCGGTCTCCCAGACCTCCACTTTAATGACTCAGCTAGACTACCCTATTTATAGCCCAGTTAAAACATTTATCACACAATCCCATTCATGAGTCATATTCCACATTAGGTCATACATTGTTGGTATCATCATACGAGCTATACTTTCAAGGTAGCATCAACATTCCTAAACAATTCTCATTAGCTTGGAGAAAACAACACATTTTGTTCATTAATACAAGGTTGGGGACACTGATTCCCTTTGTTCATTAAATCATACCATTGTGTTTCAAATACCTCTATATGTCATGCAATAGTTCAAGATGAGTTCAATTTACAAATTCCCACCTTTCTCGTAACTCAAAACCAATTTTACACTCTGGATTCGGGTCATAACCATTTCAAAAGTCACAAGTTTGGGAAAATCACAATTCCCTAATTCATCCACCATACCTATGCACCCACAAGTTCAAAACCATATATAACTCATGAAAAATCATAATTAAATTATTAGAAATCATTGTTCAACAATGAGCATTCAAAACCTACAACCCTTGTTTTCCAAACCAACATGTAATACCCCGTACCTTTTCCTAGCTTCAAATTATCTCCAAAATGTTAGGAACTTTCTTTGAAAGATGAATCCACTTTTGTACACGTGGTATTTTTAATATTTTCACTTATTGCCATGTGGGAAATTCAATAAGATTTCCATCAATATAAAATTTGCCTAAAACCAATAACCGGATAAGAATTTATGACTATTTCAAGTTCCCATCGTAAAACAGCACCATATTGGTCAGTGGCGCGCTGCGCCACAAGCTAAAATGGCAATTGTCATTACCCAGTGTCTCAGCGGGATTTTCTTCGTGTCTCTCTAACATTCCAGGTCGCAAGAGAAAGAACAACACGATAGCTCCGCATCACTCCATCCCTCAGTTTCCCAATTGTCAAATTCCAGTGACATAGCGCGATAGCGCCGCATTGTGCCACGGGTTCGATTCGGGAATTATTTTTTACTAAAATTACAAGACACGTCCAGGGTTAGAAGGGTCAATTTCCCACCCCTATTTAAGCCTTTTAACACATGATCCAGCCACTTTTCACCTAAAATACACTATTTTCTCTTAAAAACCTCTCAAGAACAACCTAGGGATTTTCATAAAAGATTCAGAATCTAGAATTTCCTCTATCAATCATTGTGTATTTACGAATCAAGGTATTCATAGTATTCATTCATGGACTCCTTTCATCCATGAAGCCCAAGAATCCTTTTTCTAAATTCAAGTTTATGGATTTTTTTATGAATTTCATGATTGGGCTGCTCTTGTTCATGTGGATAATGAGAAATTGAATTTTACTCCATGTTAGGTGATAAATTCTATGAGGGTTTAATTATTATAGATATAGATTCATGAAAACCTATGACTAAACCCTTGAATGATGAAATTAGAATTGAACCATGATGTTTAATTATTGTACAATGATGTTTACATGTACCATGCCTACAATATGTTTGATTAAATGCCCAGATGAAGGAAAAGTGCCTAACTAGCATGATACCATGAAATCCCCATGTATGTACAAGTTATGCCTATCACATGTTTTTATGAAATGCTTCTATGAATGTATTATGGATTATGATGTTCGTTATATGTTCAAGTAAGTAATGCTTGGTCAGTTTCCTTCCATCGAGTCCTGGGGGTACTCTTACCCAAAACATTAGCTGTGTACCTAGAGCCATGTCATGTTTTCACGATACTCTCAGTCAAGCTATGAATACTTAGATTTCAAACAGTCTTATGACTCAGGAAATCTCCATGATCTGATGAACTCAGTCAGTTATCAGATATCAGTAGTATTCCTATGATGATATCAATATTAGTTATCAGATATCAGTAGTCAAATTAAAGATGACTGATTTTGATGTCATTCTTAGCATAGATTGGCTTCATCCCTGCTATGCCACAGTCGACTATAGAAATAGGATAGTCCAATTTCAGTTCCCAAATGAACCCGTCCTTGAGTGGAAGAGTAGTGTATCCACTTTCAGGGGTCATCTTGTTTCCTACCTTCAAGCAAGGAAAATGATACTAAGGGATGTGTCTATCATCTTGTTCATGTTAAGTATTCAAGTTCTGAAACTCCCATTCTTGAATTCATTCCAGTTGTGAATGAATATTCAGATGTCTTTTCCGAAGATCTCCTAGGAATTCCTCCCGAAAGGGAAATAGACTTCGGCATTGATCTTCTTCCAGATACTCAGTCTATCTCTATTCCTCCATACAGAATGGCACCAGTAGAACTCAAAGAATTGAAAGAATAGTTGAAGGATCTCCTAGATAAGGAATTCATCAGGCCCAACATTTTTCTGTGGGGCGCACCAGTATTATTCGTGCACAAGAAAGACGGTTCTCGAAGAATGTACATAGACTAACGTCAACTTAATAAGGTCACAGTCAAGAGCAAGTATCCTCTTCCTAGAATCGATGACTTGTTTGACCAACTTCAGGGTGCCAGTTATTTCTCTAAGATAGACCTCAGATCCGGATATCATCATCTCAGAGTCAGAGAATGTGACATTCCAAAAATATCTTTCCGTACTCGATATGGTCACTTCGAATTCCTAGTCATGTCATTTGGTTTTACCAATGCCCTAGCAGTTTTCATGGACTTGATGAACCACGTGTTCAAACAATACTTGGACATGTTCTTCATAGTCTTCATAGATGATATTCTGGTCTATTCCCACAGTGCGCGAGATCATGCAAACCATCTCAGAATAATACTTTAGACTCTCAGAGATCATCAGCTATTCGACAAATTTAGTAAGTGCGAATTTTGGCTAAGGTCAGTAGCACTCCTTGGTCATATCATTTCGGGTGATGGAATTAGAGTAGATCCTCAAAAGACCGAAGTGGTAAGAAACTGGCCCAGACCTATCTCTCCATCAGATATTAGGAGTTTCTTGGGTTTGGTTGGCGATTATAGATGGTTTGTTGAGGGATTTTTTTTATTGCATCCCCTATGTCCAGATTGACTCCGAAGAAAATCAAGTTTCAGTGGTCAGATCCTAGTGAGAAGAATTTTCAGGAGTTGAAGACACGACTCACCTCAGCTCTAATTTTAGCTCTTCCAGATGGTCTAGATGGGTTTGTAGTGTATTTTGATTCATCCAGAGTGGGTTTAGGTTATGTCCTCATGTATCATGGCAAGGTCATATCCTATACCTCTAGATAGCTTAAATCCCATGAGAAGAGTTATCCTACTCATGATCTCGAGTTAGTAGCCGTAGTCTTTTCCTTGAAGATTTGGAGACATTATCTCTACGGTGTTCAAGTAGATGTTTTCACAGATCATAAGAGTCTTCAGTACGTCTTTTCTTAAAAAGATCTCAATTTTCGTCAGATAAATTGGTTAGATCTCTTGAAAGATTATGACATAAGTGTCCTCTATCATCCGGGCAAGGCTAATATAGTGGCCGACGCTCTCAGTAGACTGTCTATGGGTAGTGTTGCTCATGTGGATGACAGTAAGAGGAAGTTAGCTCAGAAAGTACGTCAGCTTTCTATAATATGCCTTCGCTTAGTCGATACAGATGAGGGAGATAAATGGGTTCAGATTAGTTCAGAATCATCTCTAGTTTCTGAGGTAAAAGAAAAGCAAGATAGAGATCCCATCCTTGTTAAGTTAAAAGAGTCAGTTCAAGATTAGAAAGTAGAGGTTTTCTTCCAAAGTGGAGATGGTGTTTTTCGTTGTCAGGGTCTTCTCTGTGTTCCAGGTGTATATGACTTAAGGCAGCGAATTCTTACAGAAGCACATGGTGCATGCTACTCTATTCATCTAAGGGCCATAAAAATGTACCGCGACTTGCGATAAGTCTATTGGTGGAGTGGGATGAAGAGATATATTGCAGAGTTTGTGGCTAAGTGCTTTACATATCAGAAGGTTAAGATAGAGCATCAGAAGACTAGTGGTCCTATGCAGGAGTTCATTATTCCTACTTGGAAGTGGGAAGAAGTGAACATGGACTTCGTGATGGGTTTTCCTCGAACTAGTCATCAACATAATTTAGTTTGGGTCATTGTAGACAAGATGAGCAAATCAACCCATTTCCTTCTAGTTCATACCTCTTATTCAGCCGAGGATTACGCCAGACTCTACATTAGGGAGTTGGTCAGATTACACAATGTTCCGTTATCTATTATCTCAAAAAACGGTACCTAGTTCACCTCTCATTTCTGGAAAGCATTCCAAAAGGGTCTTGGTACCCAAGTTCATCTCAGTACAGTCTTTCATCCTCAGACAGATGGTCAATAAGAAAGGACCATTCAGACTTTAGAAGATATGCTATGGGCGTGTCCAATTAATTTCAAGGGTAGTTGGGATAACCAATTGCCTTTGATTGAGTTTGCATACAACAAAAACTATCATTCCAGTATTCAGATGGCTCCATTAGAAGCTCTCTATGGTAGGAGATGTAGATCTCCGATCGTTTGGTTCAAAGTTAGTGAGGGATCAATCATAGGGCTTGACTTAGTATTCGATGCCTTATAAAAAGTCCAGTTGATTAGAGAAAGACTCCGGGCTGCTCAGAGCCAACAAAAGCCTTATGCAGATATTCGTAGAAAAGATCTCAAGTTTGAGATTGCTGACTATGTCTATATAAAGATCTCTCCCATGAATGGAGTGAAGCGGTTCGGCAAGAAAGGGAAACTCAGTCCCTGATATGCCGGTCCCTTCAAGATTCTCAGTCGATTCGGCAAGGTAGATTAGGAGCTTGAATTGCCTTCAGATCTAGCCTTAGTTCATCCAGTCTTCCATGTCTCTTTCCTCAAGAAGTGCATAGGTGACCCAACAGTTGTAGTCCTTATTCAGAGCATTGATGTTCAGAAAAGTCTCTCTTATGAGGAGATTCCAGTCGAAATCCTAGACTATCAGACTCGTAGATTGAGGAACAAAGAAGTCCCTCTAGGTAAGGTTCTTTGGAGAAATCATTCCGTCGAGAGAGATACTTAGAAAGTAGAAGCAGACATGCGTACCAAGTATCCTCACCTCTTCTCCGCCAACTCAGATCAAGCTCAAGGTAACAGTTCTCCTTAAGCTTACTCAGTTTCATGTTTAGTGTTCATCACAAACTTGGTATCAAGTACCATTGCATATTCAATCATGCATTCATGTATCAGTTCAATTATATAATTGTACATCAGACATGCATTCTCATTGGGAGAAACTTTGTTCCTCAGAACACTCAGTCATGCATTCAAGAATTAGTTACGCATGCATCAAATATGCATGTTCAGTATGATATATTCAGTTATCAGTCATGTCAGTCATGAGATCATGTTTTAGTTATTCATGTTCAGTATGTATGTCAGTTTATGTTCTTCCCCTCACTCTCAGTCTCATTAGAGGATGAATTTTCTCAAGAGGGAGATATTGTAATACCCCGTAACTTTTCCTAGCTTGAAATCATCTAAAAAATGTTAGGCACTTTCTTTGAAAGATAAATTCATTTTTGTACACGTGGTATTTTTAATATTTTCACTTCTTTTTATGTGGAAAATTCGATAAGATTTCCATCGATATAAAATTTTCCTAAATTCGATAACTGGGTAAGAAGTTATGATTTTTTCAAGTTTCCATCGTAAAACGGTGTCATATTGGTCAGTGGCGCCCCGCGCCACAAACTAAAATGGCAATTGTCATTTTTCAGTGTCTCAGTATGATTTCCTCTACGTCGCTCCAAAGTTCCAGGTCATAAAAGAAGGGGAAACACGATGGCTCCACGTCGCACCATCCCTCAGTTTCCCAATTGTCAAATTCCAGTGACATGACGCGATAGCGCCGCATCGCGCCAGGGGTCCAATTCAGGATTTTTTTTTTACTGAAATTACAAGACACGTCCAGGGTTAAAAGGGTCAAGTTCCCACCCCTATTTAATCCCTTTAACACATGATTCAGCCACTTTTCACCCAAAATACGCTCTCTTCTCTCAAAAACCTCTCAAGAACAACCTAGGGCTTTTCATAGAAAATTCAGAATCTAGAATTTCCTCCGTCAATCTTCGTGTATTTACAAACCAAGGTATGCATAGTGTTCATTCATGGACTATTTTCATCCATGAAGCCCAAGAATCCCTTTTCTAAATTCATGTTCATGGATTTTCTTATGAATTTCATGATTGGGCAATTCTTGTTCATGTGGAAAATGAGAAATTGAATTCTACTCCATGTTGGGTGATAAATTCTATGTGGGTTAAATTATTATAGATATAGATTCATGCAAACCTATAACTAAACCCTTGAATGATGAAATTAGAATTGAACCATGATGTTTAATTATTGTACAATGATGTTTACCTGTACCATGCCTACAATATGTTTGATTAAATGCCCAGATGAAGGAAGAATGCCTAACTATCATGATACCATGAAATTCCCATGTATGTACAAGTTATGCCTATCAAATGTTTTGATAAAATACTTCTATAAATATATTATGGATTATGATGTTAGTTATATGTTCAAGTAAGTTATGCTTGGTCAGTTTCCTTCCCTCGAGTCCTGGGGGTACTCATACCCAAAACATTAGTTGTGTGCCTAGAGCCATGTCATGTTTTCACGATACTCTCAATCAAGTTATGAATGCTTAGACTTCAGACAGTCTTATGACTCAAGAAATCTCCATGATCTCATGAACTCAATCAGTTGTCAGATATTAGTAGTATTCCATCAGTCAACAGAATTTAGTAACTCAACCCATGTTCAGTTCAGTAAATCATGTTCAGAGTTTATTCAGATGGGAGCAGAAATTAGCACCGAGTGAACCTAAGGATGGGAACATACACTATCAGATGAGGGTGTGATTCTTAGTAGTTATGCTTGCATTCCAGAACTATGTAGCCAGCATAGGTTGAGACATTAATGTTGTCCGATGAGGGTTGATGAGGTGGATAAGCACTGTCAGATAAGGGCCCTAGCATTCTCTTTTGGGGACACTATCTGATGAGGGTCACCCATAGCTTGTACTTACCAGCGGCGTGGTATTGACACCCTTTCCAATTGGGGTTACAGATTGGACCCCAACTCAGCCATAATGGCATATTAGGGGTATGTCGGTTAGATAACTACTTCCCACAGTTTCATGTTATAGAAATAGGACTGTCAGACACAGTCAATAAGTCTCAGTAATAGTACTCAGATAGTTTTTCAGATTTTAGGACTGTCAGATACAGTCAACTCAGATACAGTATTGAACTCAGCTATTTCTATTAGATTCGGGACTATCAGATACAGTCACTTATGTTATCAGTTATATCAGTAATCAGATGTCTTGTTATCAGTATTCATATTCAGTAATCATGTTATCACGGTATTAGTGTCAGTTATTATGTCTCATTCATGTATTCTCACGATCATGATAGTCAGTCTGCTATTGTTATTGTTCATGCATATGAACCCCATGCATTCAGCCTACCTCACATGCATACTAATACATTCAAAGTACTGACGCATTTGCGCTATGGTGTCTTATACCATAGGTTCAGAGACACGAGCTCCAGGGCATCAGTAGATTCCAGTCTCAACTGTCAGAGTTAGCAGTGAGTCCTCATCTTTCGAGGACATGATCATTATTTTATTATCTTAGTAATTATTTTATTAGTTGGAGTTAGTTGGGGACATGTCCCATCAACTCCTTATTCAAACAGTCACATTTTAGAGGCCTTCCAGACTACAATATGTTCAGATAGTTTATTTCAGTTGTTTTGGGTATTTCATACCTCTCCCATATGTTACATTTTTATCAAATACTATATCTCAGTTTTTAACCTTATTGCCTTTTAGTTCATATTTCTGCATTATAAAGTATTTTATGCAGTATACAGGTACAAATATCAGTTATGGGTTAGCTTGTGGTCCTTTGGGGTCATGAGTACCGTGTAGCATTCCGGGTATCAGATTTGGGGCGTTACACAACACAATTCCATGTGAATAAAACTTTAATACATATCCTTTTAAAAAAATTAACAATGAGGGAAGAGTCACATGCTTGAAATAGTAACATATATGGAGAGAAATCACCCTTGAAAGCCCTAATTGATCAACCTCTTGAAAATCACAAGTGCTCTTGACCTTGAGGAATTTGAGAGTGTTCAGAAGTTACTTTGATATGTTTCTAAGTGCTAATGACACCCTAATGAGTTTATAAGATGTGGGTTTTAAGTTGGTCTAGAGGGGAAATGTTCAGAATACCCTCAACTAAAAAGTTGAAAAAGTGTCTCCTTTAACTATGGGTCAACCCCTTGACGTGTAACCACTCTTTATGACTCGTCACCACGAGTCGTAACCAAGTCAGTAAAACTAAGGCACCCTATACTATTATCCTTACGACTCATTCATAACACTCATAATAGGACCCTACGACTTGTAGGATCTAGTCGTAGTCAACACAGAACCAAAATTGGGACTTACAGTGGACACCCTACTATTACACCTAATGACTCATAACATATATTTATGGATCTTAGAGAGCCACTTATACTCAAATCATAATCTATCCATAAACTTATTAGTTTGTTTATGACTTGTCCTAACGACTCGTTAGGATACTCTATGACTCATAAGGTCCAGTCGTAACTAGGGTAGTGATCTCAAAGCTCAAGGAATTTTCAAGGGACAAAATTTGAGGTGTTTCACCTTAGTATAATGTACAAGGTGTAGGTGAATATGATGGTTCCTTGAGTGAATTGGGGATTATGTGTTCATATGTTATGTTAGTTTCTTGAGTGAACCAGGGTATGTTAATATGTTATATTAGTTCCTAGGGTAAACTAGGATTATGTGCTTATCTGTTATGTTGGCGCCTTGAGTGGACCGAGCTATGTGTTTGTTGTAATACTAGTTCCTTGAGAAAATTGAGTTTATTTATTGACTCGTTATATTGAGTTTCAGGGTTCATGATTGTTAACATTGATGTTGTTGGAATGGATCCATGAGTGTTTTGGGTTAAATTACAAATGAACGACATAATTCTTAATTGTCTACTTACTTGTGTAATTGAGACATGGATAATATGTTATGGTTGAGTCATGGTTTGTTGACTTGGGTTCTTGCTGGTAGTTATGATCTTGACTTAGGCCATTGTATATTTTGCTTGTACATGAATGAAACCTTATGATGTTAAATAAGGTTAAGTCTCATAATTTTGATGTCCCAACCTAATTTCTAGAGTCATAGTGGAACCTACTTTACACCACCAGTAAGTATGCACACCTATATCCCATAATGGTAAGTACTGGGCTAATTGGTGGAAAGTAAGGTAAATATCAAAATTATGCAAGTAATTACTACAAGCCATAAAATATAAGGATGATAACACGACTGAAGATAAATAAGAAAAACAATAGCAATATCCCATGACCTGGTAAGGTCGGTACAAAAACCTCTAGCAAAAGAATAAGAGTACTATAAGTATCAAATGTACAATAGTCTCAAATAGAAAGACCATCCAAAAATAGAAGAAGAAGTGAAAGTCAACTCCTGCTCTGAAAGATTAGCCTATCTCCAAGCTCTGACCAACACTAATACAATATCAACGGTGGTAGCTAGTTCTCAGATCTACATCAAAAAAGGATGCAAAAGTGTAGTATGAGTACTAAAGCAATGGGTACTCAATAGGCATCATCGACCAACTAAGCTAAATCATAATATAAGTATAATACTATGCGAGATAATAAACTAGAGTTAGGAAAAAGGGAAAACCTTAAATAGTGCTCCAATTATTAAAAGTAAGCAATAGAGTAAATAATATCAAAGAGAAAATGACTAACTATAGCCTAATTGTGCCCATATAAGCCTAAAAGAGGCAAACAAGAATAAATAACCCATCCGGGCCCCCATAATCCTAATGGATACATTCAAGAAGGAAATCCCAATCGTAATTCTCATAAAATATTCTTACCTTGAAACCATAATTGTGTATCCTTCCATACCATAAATAGTAGACTTGAATTGATTCCATAACTATCATAAGTAACTTCACGATGCTAGACTCAAATCAGAAATAAAATCTCATATGCCAAACTTGAATCAAAAGTAATATCATCATAGATGCCAGACTCAAAACGGTCTTAATATCATAATTACGGGACTCAAACCGATCTTAATATCATAATTATGGGACTCGAACCGATTTGAAATCATAATTTCCAGACTCTACTCGGTCTTAATTAATCCAAGTAAAATCCTAGTCAAAGTAAAAAAATGTCTAAGTTCCCCTCAAGCTCAAGAATACAAATAGGATGACGGAAGAAGGCCTATTAAATCTACAAGGATTTAATTATCATCTTGACCTAAATTGGGCCGACAGGACTCACTTCAAACCTCAAAAGTACATTCTAAGGTAATTTCTAATCCAAGCTAGACTAACATTCCAAATACCACTACAAGGCATTTCACGTGTCTCATGAAGTCCTAAGATAGTAATCCAAGATAAGGAATGGGTGGTTAAGTCAAATCTGCCTAAATACAGCTCACAACCGGCTAAATAATCTAAATTCTATAAACTACATGATTAAGTTGTGATTCCCAACCAAAGACTAGCATAATATCATATTTATACCATAATAAATCTCAATCTAATAGGAGAGTAAGCCTATCCTACCTGGATGCCAAAGAATACCTCATAAAGTCCGCTAAATTGGAGATTTCCCCTTTCAAGAAGCGTCTTCACGATACCAAGCTACCAAAATAATGATCTACACATTAATATGAGAATAATGATACCTATATTGAATTTTAATGCTTCGGTCCAAACTAGAATCAAAATACTATATGGGTCTCGTTTATGAAATTACACTTTAAAAATTGTTAATATATCCCTCTATGCCCAAGGATAATTTACCCTCAAGAATGAGTAAAATTGTAAGCTCAATCGACACTCAATTCAACTCATCAAGGAACTAGGGATTTATGGCTAAATCAGTGAATTAAATAAAGAATTAGATGAAAAATTACTAGGATAATGATAAGAAAATGACTTCCTCGAGCTCACCAACACCCCACGATCACCCAAGGATTAATATCCTAATTTTCTACCCTCTTTAGGGCTTTTGGCTCTTGAGACGTGGAGAAAATCGAGTGAAAAGAGGAATTTAATGCCCCAGCGGTTACCGCTTAAGTGGTCACTTGTCTGCTAAAGTGATTGCCACTAATATGGCACATGGTCACTTAAGCGACACTCTCACTACCCGACATCTGTTTTAGTGGACAACACGCCGCTTAAGTGATGTCCGCTAAAGTTTTTAGGGATCTAATAAATCGATGGGGCGAGGACCAGTCTTAGCCACTAAAAATATCACCTCTTAAGAAACTAAAGGTTATCTTAATCTATTGCACCAGCTGAACTTGGTTTTGTGTAAGGACTTGATTTTGTGAATTATTTATGTTTATGTGATTTGACTATTTTACCTCTTCTCATGGTTGTTACATGATGTTTTTGGGGTGTGGGGATAATTGACATGGTTTCCAATGCATTTTTGTACAATTTTAGCAAGTTTATGATTTTTGGAGGTTTAAAAAGGCTTTAAAGTTGGTTTCAATCAACATTTGTTGTGGTGAGTGTCAGATGGAAAAAAAGACTGCTCCGGCATATTCGAATCACGATTTTAGGTTAGTAGGATGGTTGGCTCAATTTTATGGCTTTTATATCTCCTTTTGACCCTTAATTTGGAAAATTGTAAAATTGGGTCTAAAGGTTCAATTTTGTGAAAGCAACTTCTTTTAAAAAATTTGATGTCCCCATTGAGTCTGGAACATCAAATTTAATAGGGTATCATAGTTTTATTGCATTCTCGATATTCCAGATGAATTTTGAGGGGCTCTCGGAGACTTGGAAATTTTCTATGTCCCAGCTGGTGCAATCGCTAAAACGTCTCTTAGGTCGCTTTAGCAGTGGCTGCTAAAATGGGAAGTCGATCACTTTATCATCCTATCTCCCTGTAGAGAATCTAATGAAGAGTCTTGTGAGCTTTAGCGGAGGTTACTAAAGAGGCCCCTTGTCCGCTAAAGCGGATGGGCTGTCACGTGGGTACCATTAAAACAACACTTGACTGCTTAAGCGGCCAAGTGGTCGTTTAAGAGTTAGGCCTAGGTAATATAAAATTGTTTTTTTTCTTATTTTTCTTTCATTTTTGAGATTTTAAGCTTCAGGTTTTAGAGTTTTTGTAAGACCCCGCAAAATCCTAAGCTTTATTCAATCCTTTAGGCTTGTCAAGGGGTCTCAGACTTAGAATATTTTAGCTAAGTACTCAAACTTAGTATCATTTTAGACTACAATGATTGGAAATCTTATTTTACGACCTTTACATCCATTAAATGTTGATGTTTAGGTTAATTCTTGATCAGGAATGTTCGTAGGTGTTTCCGGATAAGTTTTGGATTTTTCGGACTTCGTTTGAAGCCTCTTTGGAATCTTAAAATAGTGGATCAATGTGATCTTGGTGCGCAGCATCGACTATCGCGTTGATTGATATTTTCCCCAGCTACCAGTGTCCAATTCCAGTGAATCGATGTGAATTCAGTCCAATTATAATCCAGTCCAATCTAGCCTTGTTCAGACTAGAATTCAGTTCAGTGTCCTTTCAGTTGGGAGTAGAATTCAGCACTGAGTTAACCCCGAGATGGGGGCATTCCTACCAGCAGAGGGTTTGACCCCTAGAAGAAATCCCTTCGTTATAGAACTATGTATCCAGCGTAGGTTGAGATATCTTCCTGCCAGATATTATGAGGGTTGATACTTCTTACCCGAGTTATCCTACCACCGAGGGGTGACAAAAGAGCTTCCTATCAGAGAGGGTTAATTCATAGTTTGTTTTTACCCATGGCACGGTATTGACACCCTTCCAACTGGGGTTACAAGTTGGACCCCAAATCAGTTAAAGAAGGGGAATGTAGGTTAGATGATTACCTCTCACGGTCTCAGTTTCAGTCTCAGTCTTAGAATAGAACTCAGTTCAGTTCTACAGATTTAGGACTATCAGATATAGTCACCCAACTCAGTTCAGTACGGAACTCAGTATAGTTTCTTAGAATTTAGGACTGTCAGATACAGTCATCCAGTAATCCATAGTATAGTATCAGTCATCCAGTTAATCAGTTGATCAGTATTCAGACTCAGTGTTCAGTGTTATCACGATTTCAGTTACAGTATATGTATTTATGCATGTACTCTTATTTTGTCATACTCATTTTATTCAGTTATTATTTTTCATGCATATGAACCCATGCATATCATCCTACCTCACTGAGCATACTAGTACATTCAAAGTACTGACACGTGCTTTTTGCACTATGATGTCTTAAATCATAGGTTTCGAAGCACGAACTCCCGAGTATCCTTAGCAGATTAGACTTTCAACATTCAGCATAGTGGTGGGTCCTCATAGTTTGAGGACATGATTACTATGTACTGTATTTCAGTTTATGTCAGTAAATGGAGTTAGTTGGGAACTTGTCCCATCAATTCCACAGTTCAAACAGTTAGAGGCTTCCCAGAATAGAGTATTTCAGACAGTTATTTATATTTCAGTTTTTGTCATTCAGTTTTGGGTATTTGTGATACCTCTTTCAGTATTATTTACATATTGAACCTTATGGTATGATTTCTTCCTAATTACACATATTATTTAGTATTATTGTTCAGTTATTGTAGCAGGTACTAGTCCTGGGTTAGCTTATGGTCCCTCGGGATTATGACCACTTTGTAGCATCTGGGGTACAGACTCGGGGCATTACAAACTTGGTATTAGGGCCTAAGGTTTAATAGAGTCTTAGGAATTCTGGAAGTCGCATCTAGTAGAGTTTTATGCATAGGTGTGTTGCGCTCCATACTTATGGATAGGAGGTTATGCGATATTTTAGGTTCAGTAACCCTTCTTTCAGTATTCATGTCGTACGAGTGAGCATGAACTCAAGTTACACAATCTTTCTAATCCTAGTTTCTCTTCCATTTATAGAATATACCTCTAAAGAGGACTCAGGGAAGAGGAACGGGAGATCAGTCATCCCTTCAACTCGTCCATCCAGATCCTTTGGGCGAGTATGTCTCCCACGTGAAGTTCAGAGCAGCCTTCACCACCTTAGCTCATTTTGTGGTATCCCAGAATGAATGCCCAGCTGCGGTTTTGTCCAACCCAGTAGCCAATACTGTTGCTTCCAGGATTCGGGACTTCACCCGAATGAACCCTCCATATTTCGTAGTGTCTAAGTCAGATGAGGACCCTCAGGAATTTCTTTACCAAGTGCATAAAGTTACTAACATTATGGGGGTGACTGCTATTGAGATTATTGAGTTGGCCGCATATCAGTTACAGGATGTAGCTCACTAATGGTTCAAATAGTGGAAAACATAGAGGGCCGTAGATGTAGGGCCCATAGAATGGGAAGAGTTTGCAGTTACTTTTCTGGATAGGTTCTTCCCACTAGAGTTGAGGGAAGCGAAGGTTTTGGAGTTTATAAACTTGAAGTAGGGCAACATGACTGTATAGGAGTATTCTCTCATGTTTACTCAGTTAGCCAGATATGCCCCTCATATTGTATCAAATTGCAGAGAGAAGATAAGTAAGTTCATGTCAAGAGTGTCTAGCAGTGTAGTCAAGGAGTGTAGGACCACAATGCTTATTAAGGATAAGGACTTAGCAAGGCTCATAGTCCATGATTAACAGATACAGAAGGCCAAGAATAAAGAGAAAGAGAGGGAGAATAAGAGAGTAAGAACATATAGTTTCAATTTCACTAAAACTAGGTCAGAGGGTGGAAATCGATCTTAGTTCTGCCCCAAATCCTTAGTTCCATCTCCTTCCTCATCCAGTGCTCTAGTGCCAAAATTCATAGATGGCAGCCGAGATAGGGCATTAGGCCCTAAGCCCCAGGGCAGTGTTAGCAGTGCTCGAACCAATCCTCTTTGCCAAAAATATGACATAAATCACCAGGGTATCTGCAGAGCTGGCAGCGCTATGTGTTTTGGATGTGGCAAGATAGGCTAGAGAGTCAGACAGTGTCCTCAAGTGGGTTTGGAAAGTCACCATAACCATCCCCTAACTCAGTACGGTCGCCCGAATCAGCAGGATGCCTCATCCAGTGCCACCAGTGGGCAGCGCCCAAATAGACTCTATACTCTTCAGTCTCAACAGGATTAGGAAAGTTCTCCTGATGTGGTCACTGGTATGATACAAGTTTTCCATTTGCATGTTTACGCTTTGCTAGATCCAGGAGTTTCTTTATCCTTTGTTACTCCATATATAGTAGTTGATTTTGGAGTCAGTCTCGAAATTCTCGTAGAACCCTTCTTAGTTTCTACCCCAGTGGGTAAGTCTATCATAGCCCGATGGGTATACAGGAAATGTCCAATTATGATATCTCAGAAAGTCACTTTAGCAGATTTAGTTGAATTAAAGATGACTGATTTTGATGTCATTCTCGGCATGGATTGGCTTCATTCCTTCTATACCTCAGTCAACTGCAGAAATAGAATTGTCCAGTTTAAGTTTCCAAATGAACCCATCCTAGAGTAGAAGGGTAGTATTTCAGCACTTAGGGGTCAACTTATTTCCTACCTTCGGGCTAAAAAGATAACATCTAAGGGATGTGTCTACCATCTCGTTCTAGTTTAGGATTCTAGTTCAGAAACCCCTACTCTTGAATCAGTATCAGTAGTATATGAATTCCCAGATGTGTTTCCCAAAGATTTTCCCCGAGTTCCTCCCAAAAAGGGAAATTGATTTTGAAATTAATCTTTTCCCAGATACTCAGCCCATCTCTATTTTGCTATACAAAATGGCTCCAACAAAAATCAGAGAATTGAAAAAACAGTTAAAGGATCTCTTAGATAATGGATTCATCAGACCCAGTATGTCCCCGCAGGGTGCACCAGTGTTATTCGTGCATAAGAAAGATGGTTCTCTGAGAATGTGTATAGACTACCATCAGTTAAATAAAGTAATGGTCAAGAACAAGTATCTACTCCCCAGAATCGATGACTTGTTAGATCAACTTCAGGATGCCAGCTATTTCTCTAAGATAAACCTCAGATCAGGCTATCATCAGCTCAGAGTCTGGGAAAATGACATCCCAAAAATAGCTTTCCGAACTCAGTATGGTCACTTTGAACTTTTAGTTATGCCCTTTGGTCTTATGAATTCCCCAGAAGCTTTCATGGACTTGATGAACTATGTTTTCAAGCAGTACTTAGACATGTTCATCATAGTCTTCATAGATGATATCCTTGTTTACTCTCATAGTGAGCATGATCATGCAGACCATCTCAGAATAGTACTATAGACCCTAAGAAATCATCGGCTATTTGCCAAATTTAGTATGTGCAAATTTTGGCTAAGGTCAGTAGCATTCCTTGGCGACATCATTTTCGGTGATGGCATTAGAGTTGATCCCCAAAAGACTGAAGTAGTGAGAAACTAGCCCAGACCCATCTCTCCATCAAATATCTAGAGTTTCTTGGATTTGGCTGGCTATTACCGATGGTTTGTTGAGGGATTTTCATGTATTGCATCCTCTATGTCCAGATTGACTCAGAATAAAATCCAGTTTCAGTGGTTAGATTCTTGTGAGAAGAGTTTTCAGGAGTTAAAGACTCGACTCACTACAGCTCTAGTGTTGACCCTATCAGATGGTTCTGACGGTTTTGTTGTATACTGTGATACTTCCAGAGTCAGATTGGGTTGTGATTTAATGCAAAGAGGTAAGGTCATAGTCTATGCCTCTAGACAACTTAATCCCCATAAGAAGAACTATCCTACTCATGACCTTAAGTTAGCAGCAGTAGTTTTTTCCTTAAAGATTTGGAGTCATTACTTGTATGGTGTGTGTGTTGATGTGTTCATTGATCATTAGAGTTTGCAGTATGTGTTCTCTCAGAAAGACCTTAACCTCCGTCAGAGAAGGTGGTTGGAATTATTAAAAGACTATGACATGAGTGTTCTGTATCATCCGGGCAAGGCCAATGTAGTGTCCGATGATCTCAGTAGAATGTCTGTGGGTAGTGTTGCCCATGTTGAGAACAGTAAGAAAAAGTTAGCCTAGGAAGTTTATCAGCTAGCCCGACTAGGTGTTCGCTTAGTTGATTCAGCAAAAGGTAGTGTGTGGGTGCAGAGTATCTCAGAATCATCCATAGTTTCTGAAGTGAAGAAAAAGCAGGATAGGGATCCCTGTCTAGTCCAGTTGAAGGAATCAGTCAGAAATCAGAAAGTAGAGGTTTTCTCCTAAGGGGGAGATGGTGTATTGCATTGTCAGAGTCGTCTGTGTATGTTAGGTGTAGATGACTTGAGGCACTGAATTCTTGCAGAGGCGCATGGTATACATTACTCTATTTATCTAGGGGCCATGAAGATGTACCGTGATTTGCGGGAGATCTATTAGTGGAGTGGGATGAAAAGAGACATTGCAGAGTTTGTGGCTAAGTACTCAATATGTCAGTAGGTTAAGATTGAGCATCAGAAGCCCAGTGGGTCCATGCAAGAGTTCAATATTTCCACCAGGAAATGGGAAGAAGTGAACATGGACTTTGTGATGGGTTTGCCTCGTACTCGTCATCAACATGATTCAGTTTGGGTCATTGTAGACATGATGACCAAATCAGCTCATTTCCTTCTAGTCCATACCTTATATTTAGCTGAGGATTATGTCAAACTCTATATTAAGGAGTTGGTTAGATTTCACGGTGTTTCATTGTCTATTATCTCAGATAGAGGTACCCAGTTCACCTCTCATTTCTAGAAGGCATTCTAAAATGGTCTTGGTACCCGAGTTCATCCCAGTATAGCCTTTCATCCTCAGACAGATGGTCAGGCAGAATGGACCATTCAGACCTTAGAATATGCTACGAGCATTTGCGATAGACTTTAAAGGTAGTTGGGATGACCATTTGCCTTTGATTGAATTCACATATAACAACTGTTATTATTCCAGTCTTCAGATGGCTCCGTTTGAGGCGCTTTATAAGAAGAGGTGTAAATCTCCCATTGGTTGGTTTAAAGTGGGTAAGTCCACAGTGGTAGGGCCTGACTTGGTGTTTGATACCTTAGAGAAAGTCCAGTTAATCAGGGAAAGGCTTAAGACAACTTAGAGAAGACAAAATTCGTATGCAGATGTGCACAAAAAGGATCCCGAGTTCGAGATTGGTGACTATATGTACTTGAAGATATCTCCTATGAAAGGAATGAAGCATTTGGGTAAGAAAGGGAAACTCAGTCCCCGATATGTCGGTCCTTACCGAATCCTCAGCCATTTTGGAAAGGTAGCTTCCGAACTTGAGTTACCTTCAGATCTCTCCTCAATTCATCTAGTGTTTCATGTATCCTTGCTAAATAAATGCATAGGTGACCCATAAATTGTAGTCCCTACTGAGGGCATAGATATTCAGAACAGCCTCTCTTACGAAGAGATCCCAGTCGAAATCCTTGACTATTAGGTGCACAGACTGAGGAACAAAGAAGTTCCTCTAGTCAAAGTTCTTTGGTAGAATAAGTTCGTTGAGGGAGATACTTGGGAAGCAGAAGCAGATATGAGAACCAGGTATCCTCATCTATTCTCCGCTAATCCAGACTCAGCTCAAGGTAATAGTTTTCCTTAAGCTTATTCAGTTCAATATTCAGATTTCAGTTACAAACTTGGTATTAGTTACCATTGCATGTACAGTTATGCATTCATAAGTCAGTTCAGTCACCTATCCATGTATCAAATATGCATGCTCAATATATAGAATCAATTTATCAGTAATCCCATTCATGAATCATGTTCACCTATACTCTTACATCAGATATGCATGTTCAGTATGATAATTCAGAATACCAGTAATATTAGCCATATAGTTATATTCCATATGTTCACATATAGTAAGTAAGTCAGTCTCTCAGTATTCTCAGTCTTAGCAGTCTCATTCGAGGATGAATATTCCTAAGGAAGAGATAAAGTAAGACCCTGCAAAATCCTAATCTTTATTCAGTCCTTTAGGCTTGTCAAGGGGTCCCAGACTTAGAATATTTTAGCTAAGTACTCAGACTTAGTGTCATTTTAGCCTACGAAGGTTGGAAATCTTATTTTGTGACCTTTAAATCCATTAAATATTGATGTTTAGGTTGATTCATGATCAGGAATGTCCGTAGGTGTTTTCAGACAAGTTTTGGATTTTTTGGACTGTGTTTGAATCCCCTTTAGAATCTTAAAATAGTGGATCAACGCGATCTTGGTGCGCCGCATTGACTATCGCGTTGATTGATATTTTCCCCAGCTACTATCGTCCAATTCTAGTGAATCGACACGAATATGGTGCGACGCATTGTCTATTGCATCGATGGCATCAACGCGCCGCGTCGACCTACGCGTCGGAAGCCTAGTTTTTAGTCATTAAAAGACCGCATTCTTGGGGGTATTTGGGTCTTTTCCCCACATACTTCAGCCCCCAAAACACAAAATTAAACCATTTGGAGAGCAAATATACTGATTCATTCTCCAATTTTCTCAAAAACAAAACCCTACGTGCTCATGTTTCAAATCAAGAACTCAAGATTCAACCATAAACTTTCAAAAAATTCTTCAACAAGGTATGTGAAGTGTTCATCCAAGGGTCCCTTCCACCCTTGGAGTCCAAGAATCTCTTTTGAACTTTAAGTAATTGAGTTTATGATTTCCATGGTTGGAATTAAAGTGTATCCATGATTGCTATTTGGATTAATTTCCTAATTCATGATTATATATATATATATATATATATATATATATTCCATGTGAATTTGATCATTATGTGTGTAGATTCATGTGAATCCATGATAAACCCTTAATTTGTGAAATTAGAGATGAATTATGATGCTCACTTGTTTTTCAATACTATGTGCATATAATATGCTCACCAAGTTCTTGATAAATTGTCTATGTGAACTATTAAGAAAATGAAATCATGTCAAGTTAGTTAGTTTGCAAATTATATCACGCAAGTGTTTGTCAAAATGTCCCAATAAAGTAATGATGATCAATTTCATAGTTTAACTGTTTCATGTTTATGCCATGTCTCTTAATTTATGCTATCGAGTTCTAAGGGTACTTGTGCCCGATAATTTAGCTGTTTACTTAGAGCCATGGTCATTCATAGAATAGTATCAGTCACGTCACGATCAGTAGTACTCTCAGTCAGTTACAAAACTCAAGAAAACTCAGTAGATTCAGAATAAGTCCAGTCTAATTCAGTATTCAGCACAGACCTCGGTAAACTTAGTCAACTAACATAATTTAGTAGTATTCCGTCAGTCAACGAAATTCAGTAAACTCAATTCAGCTCAGCTAAATAGTGATCTTAATAACAGTCCAATCCAGCCTAGTTCAGACTAGAATTCAGTTCAGTGCCCTTTTAGTTGGGAGTAGAATTTAGCACCGAGTTAACCTAGGGATGGGGGCATTCCTACCAGCAGAGGGTTTGACCCCTAGAAGCAATCCCTGTGTTATAGAACTACGTAGCCAGCATAGGTTGAGATATCTTCCTGCCAGATATTATGAGGGTTGATACTTCTCACCCAAGTTATCCTGCCAGCGAGGGTTGATGGAAGAGTTTCCTGTCAGAGAGGGTTAACTCATAGTTTATCTTTACCCGTGGCACGGTATTGACACCCTTCCAACTGGGGTTATAGGTTGGACCTCAAATCAGTTAGAGAAGGGGTATGTCGGTTAGATGATTACCTCCCACAGTCTCAGTTTCAGTCTTAGTCTGAGAATAGAATTCAGTTCAGTTCTATAGATTCAGGACTATCAGATATAGTCACCCAACTCAGCTAAGTACAGAACTCAGTATAGTTGCTCAGAATACAGGACTGTCAGATACATTTATACAATAATCCATAGTACAATATCAGTCATCCAGTTAATCACTTGATCGGTATTCAGACTCAATGTTCAGTGTTATCACGATTTGAGTTATAGTATATGTATTCATGCATGTACTCTTATTCAGTTATTATTGCTCATGCATATGAACCCATGCATATCAGCCTACCTCACTGAGTATACTAGTACATTTAAAGTACTAAGCATGTTTTTTGTCCTATGATGTCTTATATCATAGGTTCCAACGCACTATCTCCCGAGCATCATTAGCAGATCAGACTTTCAGCATTCAATATAGTGGTGAGTCATCATAGTTTGAGGACATGATTACTATTTATAGTATTTCAGTTTATGTCAGTAGACAGAGTTAGTCAGGGACTTTTCCCATCAATTCCATAGTTTAGATAGTTAGAGGCTTCCCAGAGTAGAGTATTTCAGACAGTTATTCATATTTCAGTTTTTGTCTTTTAGCTTTGGGTATTTGTGATACCTCTTTCAGTATTATTTATAGACTGAACCTTATGGAATGATTTTCACCTAATTACACATATTATTCAGTATTATTATTCAGTTATTGCAGCAGGTACCAGTCATGGGTTAGCTTGTGGTCCTTCGGGATTATGAGCACCGTATAGCGTCTAGGGTACAGACTCGGGGCGTTATAGTTTTGGGGCGATTTCTTCTACTTCCAATCTTGGGTAAGCTCAAAAACACTATTTCAATTATTTTACTTAGATTTTTGTCATCTAAAACTCGTAATACGGTTATTTCAAAAGTGAAATTTGGGAATTTTTGCCATAAAGGCCTAAGAATGGTTTTTCTTCAATTTTAGCCTCGTTTTAACCCATTTTCACTTGTATTTTCTTCTATGAATATTTTGACCATGGGTAATATGTTTATGAACTAAAATTCTAATTTACCCCCTTCTTTTAGAAAACCCATTTTAGGGGTTCATTTTGATCCTAACCTCGAAGTGATAAATATAGGTATTGTTGGTTTTTTTTTATTGTGTGTACTCTATATTTGTATGTTTTTGATGAGTTTAAGGCAGTTTGAGAGGGAAAGGCTCTGGGTTGAAGGGTTTTGGATTGGATTTCATTATTTTGAGGTAGGTTATGTCCTAACTTTCTTCAGACTGAGTTGGGTAGTTAATATATTGTATAAAAGTGTGTTATGGGTATGAAAATGAATTATGTAAATAATTTTATTACTGTTGTGTGACCGAGTGGAGAATTATGTTGGTGTTATTGGTGATTTGAGATGGTATTTTCTATTTGTAGCTCGTGTGGGGGTCTTATCTGATATTATTGGCTTTATGTATACATATGGTTGTGTTCTTCTTGGTAGAATTTCCTAAGCTAGGTTTTATGTGATATCAGTGATGTATTACTTGCATATTTTTCTCTAATGGTACATGGATTATATTGGATCATGGATGGTTGGTCTATTGAGTTGATTCTTGGTTCACATGCACATATATTAGTTGAATTTGAGATTCTCATTCTGGTTTAGTTGTGAGTATTACATTCTTATATCATACATACATTCATGAGATATCAGTACCATTATGGAAATACTGGTTTTCTTATAGAAATATAACACCTTCAAAAACCCTTTGTTGTGTTCTTGAGCCGTAGAAGAGATATGGATATTGAGACTTGATTGGTTATTGAGATTGTATTTGGGTTGAGAATCCCCATAGGTCCTTTCTTGGGATCAATGCTTGGTAGGTGTATGCGAAGGTTATGTAATAACCTCCGACATTTCACATCATCATCATTATCATTCTTATTGTATTTCATATATTATGCATCTTCTGTGCTGTATTTTTGTGTTGTTTTGATGACTATCTATTCTTTATTTTCTTTTCATACTTGTATTTAGTATATGTGATATATTTAGAACTATTAGTGGAGATGGTGTGGGATTCCATTTAGGATATTTTTTATTAGAGGTGACGTGCCCATAGTATGTGTTCATATACCTTATTTTCTAATTTGTTCAATCAGACTATGATACCGAGTACAAGTGGACCATACTTATACCTACTGTGACCTTTTGATGTAAATCTAGCTATGAGTGCATCATGCGGCATCTTAGTATGGGCAATGATTGGAGTATTTTTGAGGTAGTGGTTGTTTTATGCTTTCAGAGTCTACCTCTAACCTTATCCTATCAAGTTTATGTCTTATTGTGTATTCAGATACATACTTATGTTTTCTTTTGGATTTTTAGTTATATTCTTAGACTTTGAAATGTACTTAGTTTGTTCTTACATTGTGCTATCAGGTTTTAGGATGGTTTATGGTGTTATTGTAATTCAACTTCCATTATCTTTATGTATGTATGGCCTGGCTTCATTCTAGGAGTCTTACCTTAGGATTTATATTATGATTTCCTTATAAAAATTAGTTTTCTTAATTGGCTTACTTATCAAGTCTTAGGCGCAATAAGTGCCATCTTGACCTAAGTTTTTGGGTCATTACAAGTTCGTATTAGAGAAGCCAGGTTCCTTGGTCTTATCAGTGTAAGAACAAAATATCTAGTAAATTCTCGTAGATTGGTACGTATACATTTGGATCTATTTTCGAGCGGCTATTAGATATCTTTAGAAAACTTTCCTTATTATGTTCATTATCGTTTAGGCTTTTTCATACCCTCTATTCTAAATTGAGTTTCACTTATTTCTACACAAATGGTGAGAACTAGATCTAGTGAGACTAGAAATGCACAACTGATACTCGAGGAGAGAGTCTAGACTAGGGGACGAGTTAGGGGTTATAGATGGGCTCGAGGTAGAGGACAGGCATGAGGAAATTCCCCTTTTATAGGTAGTACTAGCGGGATATCCCCTAAGTCCAAGGTTGAGCATGCTATGTGGATCCTACTCAGATTTCCCAGAGTTCTTCTAACCCAGTATTAAAGGGTCTATTGATTCATTTGGAGGGTTTTCCATTGAGTACACCTGGTCTTTCTCTAGCTCTGAGTATTGTACCTATGGTTTTGAATGTGGATCTTTCATTGGTACCGAGATCTACTTATGGTATTTTATAGGCTCTGAATACTGTTCTTTCTTTTGTGCCTATAACTGAGCATTGTAAGGGTTCGAGCTTCATCTATGTTTTTTTCTCAAGTAGGATCATAGCCTGCCAAATTCAATATATCACTTGTTGCTTCGGGTCGTGTTATGTCTTCTGAGGATAAGAAGAGGTTTGAGAGGTTTACTTACTTAGGTCTACCTAAGTTTAGTGGTTCAATGGGTGAGGATGCCTATGAGTTCTTAATTGATTTTTGGGAGAAGTTTTATAACCTTGGATCACTTGAGTGGCATGGAGTTGCTTACACTACCTACTAATTGAGGGATGTAAACAAATATTAGTAAAGGTTACTTGTTAGTTGCAGGCCTCTTGGTTTGGCATAGATGACATAGGATTAGTTTGTTGAGGCCTTTTGGTACAGGTTCATGCCATTCAGTTTGAGGGATCAGATGAGAGATGAGTTTAATCACCTGAAGTAGGGGTCCATCTCTGTTGCTGAGTATGAGGGACACTTTTATGCCATGTCTAGATATTTTATTTCAAGTATTTCTACCGAGTCTGATAGGATTCAAAAGTTTATGACGGGATTGGATGTTTCACTTTAATTGGCTATTACTCGGATGGTAGTGTGAGGAGAATTATTTCAGAGTATAATGGATAATGCTAATATAATCATGTTTATTCTTTGAGAATCTTAGGGAGGCACCAAAAGGGAGTTCTATCAAGGAGAGTGGTTACACTCCTTGAGGGAGAGATTCTAGAGGGTTTTTTGTTTATCATGGAAAACCAGTGCAGGTAGCCTTGCAGGTTCAGGTAGTGGGTCTTCTAGTTTAGCAATTTTAGATAGTCAAGTTTCAATCCAAGGAGGATGCTTTAGATTAGTCGTACCTCTCCCTATTGAGTTGAGTCATAGAGTTTTCTATGTGTGATACTTTTGGCTATTTGGCTAAGGATTATCCCCACCATATTTTCAGCCCTACTCTTATATTAGTAATAGGAGGTGACCCTCAAAGAGGTAGAGAAATTAATAAGGGTGCATGAGGAAAAGGTAGTAATGCCCTTGATGGTGGTCACGGGGCTACTCATTTTGGTGATGGGCATGGATAATGCTATGTTATACCCTCCAAACCTGAGGCAGAGGCTTCCGATGTTTTTATCACAAGTATCATCCCTGTTTGTTTCAAATATGCATCTGTGTTATTTGATTCGGGATCAATATTTTCTTTTGTGTCGCTATATTTTTCTTAGGGATTTGATTCTTCTAGTGAGCCTTTTTCCCTGACTATCCATGTATATAGCCCCGTATGAGACTCTTTAGTGATGGATCAAGTGCACCGATTTTATGCTATGACTTTTGTGGGCAGTTAGACTTGGGTAGATCTGATTTGGTAGATTTTGATGTCATCTTAGGTATGGATTGCTTAGCTCCCTATTATGTTATTCTACACTGTTATGCTAAGACGGTAACTTTAGCTTCACCGGGTATGCCAAGGATAGCTTGGAAGGTTACGCTTTATTTGTGTCCCAAGAGAGTTATATCTTTTCTTCAGGATTCTTAATTGGTATAGAGGGGATGTTTAGAGTATTTGGCCCATATTCGTTATACTAGTGTGGATTCACCACTTTCTTTATTTTTTGTTTGTATTATTCGTAAGTTCATGGATGTTTTTCTGTGAATTTATCCGGTATGCCTTCGGATCATGATATTGACTTTTCTATTAATGTTGAGTCAGGAACCATAACCATTTCTACTATGCCTTATAGGATGGCCCAAACAAAGTTGAAGAAGTTAAAAGATCAGTTGTTGGATAAGGGATTTATCCAACCTAGTTTATTACCTTGGGGTGTGCTTGTTTTGTTTATGAAGGAAAAGAATGGGTCTTTATGTATATGTATTGATTATTGACAGTTGAATAAGGTTACTGTTAAGAATAAGTATCCTCTTCCTCGTATTGATGATTTGATTAATCAACTTCAGGGTTCTTCAGGGTTTTCGAAGCTTAATTTGAGATTCTAATATCACTAGTTGAGGATTAGAGCTTTGGATATTCAGTTGGTATGGTCATTATGAGTTATTGGTCATGTCCTTCGCATTGACCAATGCCCAGCCACGTTCATAGAGTTGATAAATCAAGTATTTCGACCGTATAATGACTCTTTTATCATTGTATTTATAGATTATATCTTGGTTTATTCCAAAAGTGAGGCCGATCATGAGGAGCATTTACAGATTGTACCTCAAAGATTGAGGGATGAGAAGTTGTTTGTGAAGTTCTCCAAGTGTGAGTTTCTGTTAGAGTCTATTTTTTTGTAGGTCATGTGGTGACCAAGGATGGTATTATACTCGATTCGGCCAAGATTATAGTGGTTTTGTATTAGTCTAGGCCTACTTCTCCTATTGAAATTTGTAGTTTTGTTGGTTGAGCAGGCTACTATCGATGCTTTATTGAGGGTTTTTCATCTCTTGTGTCTCCATTGACCGAGTTGACTCAGAAGAAGATTTTGTTTCAATAGTTTGATGCTTGTGAGGAGATCTTTCAAAAGCTTAAGGATCTATTGACCTCAGCTCCTATCCTTACCTTGCCATGGAAAGTTTGAGCTTTAGCTTTTTCTGTGATAAATCTAGTGTTGGTTTAGGTGCTATGTTGATGCAAAGGGTAAGATGATTGCATATGCTTCTCGTTAGTTGAAGCCTCGTGAGAAAAATCACCCTACCCATTATTTGGATTTGTGTTCAGTTGTATTTGCTTTGAAGTTTTGAAGGCACTATTTATATGGAGTCCATTGTGAGATCTTCTCAAATCATTATAAACTTCAGTATTTCTTCACTCGGTGAGATCTTAATATGAGGCAGTGCCATTAGGTTGAGTTGGTTCAGTATTATGACCTTAATATTCTCTATCATTTGGGCAAGACTAATATGGTTATGGAGGCCTTGAGCCAAAAGTTGACTAGTATGGGTAGCTTTATACATATATTGACCTAGGAGAGGCCTTTGGACTTAGAGGTTTAGTCTATGGCTAACCAAATGGCTAGGCATGAGATTTTGACATCAAGATATATTTTGGCATTTGTGAAGGATAGGTCTTCTTTTATGGAGCAAATTCGGGCTCATCAGTTTAATTATGTTGGGTTTAGAGTGATTCAGGATAAGGTGTTGAGTAGTGTGTCTAAGGAAACCTCACTTAGCTCTGATAGTATTTTGAGGATAGGGGGTCTAGTTTATTTGCTAAGAGTGGGTGATTGGGTAAAATTGACCTCGGAGGAGGCTCATTGTTCTAAGTATTCCATTCATCCATGAGTAAGTAAGATATATTATAATTTGAGACAATATTACTGGTAGGGTGGTATAAGGAAGGATATAGCAAATTTTAGCTCGTTGACCATGTTGCCAGCAGTTGAAGGCCAAGCATTTGAGGCTTAGTGGTTTGCGACAGAGGTTACCCATTCCCAAATAGAAATGGGAACAGATCACAATGGACTTCGTGGCTGGGTTACCTCATACTTCTTGTGATTCTGACAGTGTTTGGATCATTATGGATATTGACCAAATCTGCTCATTTCATCCCTATTTAGGTTTCCTTCAATGCTCAGAGGCTGGCTTGTATTTATGTTTGAGAGATAGTTTTTCTCTATGATGTACTGGTGTTTATTATCTCAGATAAGTGTTCAGTGTTCATTTCTCACTTCTGGAAGGTATTTTAGGAGGGGTTAGGTACCTGAGTTGATCTTAGCATACTTTTCACCCCCAGATCGAGGGTTAGTTGAGGCGGACTATTTAGGTTTTGAAGGATATGCTCTGTGCGTGTAATGGATTTTAGAGTTTAGTGGGAGCCTTATTTAGCCTTGGAAAAGTATATATATAATATAGCTACCATTCAGTATTGAGATGGATCCATTTGAGGATTTGTATGGTAGGCATTGTCTCTCTCTAGTTAGTTGGTTTGAGGTTTCTAAGATTAGACCTCGAGGTATGAACTTTCTTTATGAGTCTTTGGATAGAGTTTGGGTTATTTATGATAGGCTTTGAGTGGCTTAGAATAGGTAGAAGTGCTATGCGGGTCATAGACTTTGTGCCTTAAGATTTAGTATTGGTGATCGCATCTTTCTTTGTGTCTCATCCATGAAGGGCATGATGAGGTTTGGGAAGAGGGGCAAGCTTATCCATAGGTATATTGGACCATTTGAGATTCTTCAAACGATTGAGGATGTAGCTTATGAATTAGTATTGCGGACCATTTGAGATTCTTCAAACGATTGAGGATGTAGCTTATGAGTTAGTATTTCCCCCAGATTTATCAGTTGTTTATCCATTTTTTCATGTTTCCATGATACGACAATATATTTTAGATGAGTGTCATGTAATTCGTTGGGATACAATGTAGTTAGATGAGAGGTTGTCCTTCGCTGAGGAGCCAGTCTTCATTTTAGCTAGGAATGTTAGATGGTTGTGCTCTAGGGATATTTCGGTGGTTAAGGCCTAGTATAAAACCATCATGTAGATACGACTACTTTGGAAGTTGAGTCCGACAAGCATAGTGGTTATCCCCAGCTTTTTGTTGATTCAGTTACTTCCCTTGCCTTTGGTTTGAGAATGAACAAGATTCTTAGTTGTGGATATTGTAAGGACTTGATTTTGAGAATTATTCATATTTATGTGATTTGACCATTTTACACCTCCTTTGGAACATGATATTTGTGTGGTGTGGGGATGATTGGCATGGTTCTCAATGCATTCGGTGCGATTTGTGAGAGTTTGTGGTTTTGGGAGGTTTAAAAAGGTTTTATAGTTGATTTCGGTCAATATTTGTTTTTTCTTTGTCAGATGGCAAAACGTACTGCGCCAGTAGATTCAAAGAATCAATTTTGAGTTAGTAGGGTGGTTGGTTCAATTTTATGGCTTTTATATCTCATTTTGACCCTTAATTTGAGAAATTATGAAATTAAGTCTCGGGGGTCAATTTTGTGAAAATAACGTTTTTTCAAAAATCCAATGTTGCCATTGAGTCCAAAACATTGAATTTGATGGGGTAACATAGTTTGTTTGCATTTCTAAGTTTTCGGATGAATTTTGAGGGGCCCACGGAGACTTAGAAATTTTCCAATTCCCAGCTGGTGCTACCACTTAAGTAGCTCTTAGGTCGCTTTAGTAGTGGCTGCTAAAGCAGCTAATCGGTCGCTCTAGCGACCCAGTTGGGGGACGCTAAAGCGGCCCATTATCCTCTAAAGCAGGATGCACTAGCACGCAGGTACCGCTAAAGCGACACTTGACCGCTTTAGCGGGGACCACTTAAGCGGTCACTCCTAGGAAAAATAAAAATCATTTTTTTCTCATTTTTATTCCATTATTAAGACTTTAAGCTTGGGTTTTAGATTTTTTTGGCGATTTCTTCCATTTCCAAGCTTGGGTAAGCCCCAAATCACTATTTTAATTATTTACTTTGATTCTTGCCATCCAAAACCCGTAATATCGTGATTTTAAAAGTGAAATTTGGAGATTTTGGCCCGAAAGGCCTAAGAATAGTTTTCCTTCAATTTTAACTTCTTTTTAATCTGTTTTCACTTGGATTTTATTTTATGGCTTCCTTTAATCATGGGTAATGTGTTTATGAACAAAAATTTTGGTTTTACTCCCTTTTTCGAAAACCCATTTTAAGGGTCCATTTTGACCCCAACTCAAAAGTGGGTAAAATGGGTATCTTTGGCTTTATTTTAACATGTGGATTCCATATTTTTATGTTTTAGTTGATTTCGAGGATATTCAAGAGGGGAAGGCTCTGGGTTGAAGGGTTTTGGACTGAATTTCATCACTTCGAGGTAGATTATAGCTTAACTTTCTTTAGACTGGGCTATGTAGTTAATATCTTATATAAAATTATTCTATGGGTATGGGAATGAATCATGGAAGTAATTTCATTGTTGTTTTGTGCCCGAGTGAGGGCTTATGTTGATAATATTTGTGATTTGATATAGTATTTACTATGTGTGGCCCATGTATATTTGATATTGTTGGCTTTGTGTATACATATGGTTGTGTTCTTCCTGGTAGAATTGATTAAACTGGGTTTTATATAATATTAGTAATGTATTACTTGCAATTTTTCTCTAATAGTACATGGCTTATATTGGATCATGGGTGGTTGTCCTATTGGGTGGATTTTTTTATTCACGTGCGCGTATTTTGGTTGGATTTGAGATTCTCATTCTAGTTTGGTTGTGAGCATTACATTCTCATATCATACGTACATTCATGAGACATTGGTACCATTATGGAAATACTAGTTTTCTGACAGAAATGTAACACCTTCTAAGACCCTCTGCCATAGTTCACGAGCCAGAGAGAAGATATGGATATTAAGACTGGATTGGTTATTGGGATTGTCTATGAGTGCAAACCCCCCATGGGTCCTTCCTTGTGAGCAGTGCTCGATAGGTGTATATAGAGGTTATGAAATAACCTTGGACATATCACATCATTGTCATTATCATTATCATTGCATTTCATACATTATACATCTTCTGTGTTGTATTTTTGTATTGATTTGATGCCTATTTGTTATGTATTTCCTTTTCGTACTTGTATTTGGTGCATCTTATATATTTAGAACTGTTAGTAGAGACAGTGTGGGCTACCATTTGGTATATTTTTTTATTGCAAGTGATGTGCCCACAGTGAGTGTTCATATATCTTATTTTCTACTTTTCTCAGTCAACCTATGATACCTATTGAGTCCACGTGGACTGTACTCATCCCTATTATGCCCTTTCGATGCAGATCCAGTTATGAGTGCGCTGCACGGTAGATAAATTTAGGCGGTGATTGGCATATTGTTGAGGTAGTGGTTTCTCTATGATTTTAGAGACGACCTTGAACCTCATCCTATCTAGTTTATGTCTTATTCTGTATTTAGAGACATACTTATATTTTCTTTTAGATTTTTAGTTGTATTTTTAGACTTCAAGATGTACTTAATTTGTTCTTTCACTGTGATATCAGATTTTGGGAAGGTTTGTTGTATTATTGTGATTCAGACTTTCGCAATCTTTATGAATATATGGCTTGACTTTGTTTTAGGAGTCTCGCCTTAGGTTTTATGTTGTGAATTTCTTTTACATAGTAGTTTTGGTGATTGGCTTAATTGTCAAGGATTAGCCATGATAAGTGTCATCATGCCCAAATTTTTGGGTTGTGACATTTTTCGTATTTTCCATCGACCCCTCAAGATTTTTTTGGAATCACGTGAACGTAATAAAACTATGCTACCCAATCAAATTTGACATTCCATTCTCAATGGGGCAATTAAAAATCCATTCAGAGTTGTATTGATGAAATATCGGCCCCACGCCCAAGAGCCGCTTTTACCAAAATCCATTCAATAGCCCAAAATGAGTCTGAAAGCCTTGGGACTAGAACCAAAGTTTCCCCTAGCCTAACATCAATCTTCTAGAGTTGATAGAACTGTCAAAATTAGTATATAATGTTTGTCACACCTCTTTTTCGTACTCCAAAAAGATTAATTTTAAGTTTCGAAAAAGTTTTTATTATTAAAGTGACAAAATATTGAAAATTTATTTCAAAAGAGAACTATTTACATTTTTATTTCAGAGTCGCCACTTGGCATAATCCGGTGTGCCAAGTCACCTTTGGAAATCCTTTTCAAAATGGTTTTGACTCTAAAACTGATCCGCGAACAGAGATTCCGGCTAAGGAATTCTATTGACCGAGGGAAAGGTGTTAGACACCCCTCGATCTCGTGGTTTGACCACGGTCGCTTGGTAGAGTGTATCGGCTAATTTTGACACTCAGAATGTATAAACCACATAAACACACAACAATCAAACAAACAAAACAAAAACCAAATCAAATCCCAAAAATATAATGTTCAGCCCAATTATACAGTTCAAAGTAAAAAAATGCGAAAATATAAATCCTATTCTAACCTATACTAATCCTAAATTGTGCTTCCATACTCTACCTGATGCCTCGGGACTTCATCACGAACGTTCTCCGGGTACAAAATACTTCGGGGCATTCCCCGGTGAATAAATATATACATATGCTTCGGGGCATTCCCCAGCCAAATAGTACAATTGATCCAAAAGTGATAAAACAGAATAATTCAACACACATTTCAAGCATTCATCAATCCAAAGTTCTTAAATTTTCCTACCCCCATCGTTTGCTTAAAAATTATCGACTTAGAACATGAGACGATAGAAAACAAAGTCGATGCTTATCCCAAATCAAGCGATTATCAATGAATCAACATAAACTAATATTCACCAATTTTATCAAGTTTTCAATTCTCAATCTCAAATACTTTTTAAACCGAAGGTCAATAGATCCTTTAGTTCAAATCACTATTCAGAGCCCAAAACCAACATCAAACATATCCGCTCAACGAAAGATCAAACAAATTAATAACATGAATCAGTCATATCTCACAACACAATTAATACTCAAAATATTCAACCAACTATAAATAACGACGTTAACCAAAATTTGAGATAATGAAAGAGTAAAGTTAAGAGATGGACGTTCAAAGAATCGAGTTCGTTGATAATAATATTTAAGAAAGACCGGACTTGGAGTCCCGAATAGAACACCTCGACAATGAACTAAGCTCCAACTCGGTATTGCGAACGAACAGTGAAGAAAATGAACCCGAAGCCTTAGAAATATAGCAGAAAGACTAAAAACATGTGGTCTGAGCTCCGGTGAGCTCAGACGAAGGCAGAGAACGACAACTCGAGATTGTTTCAGGCGAACCTTGTTGTTTTTCGACTGGATCCAACTCAGAAATCAAAGAAGAATAGAGAGATTTTAGGGTGTATTTGGACCATGGTGGATTTTTATCCAGTAGAAACAAAAAATGACCAAATCAATCCATCCGGCGACGAGTTCGCCGGAAAATGTCAACCCAACGTTCCTATTGATCTAGTCTCTCTCTCCCTTCGTTACTTTGTTCCTCTCTCTCTATTCGATGTGTGGGTAACCAACTCCGACCAAGAACTCACCGAAAGGATCTTAGCTCAACCGAACATCGCCGGAATCGTTTGAAAATAATCATAAATAGCCAGCTCCGGCGATCGACGCCCAAAAATAACTGAAATAATCAGTTTCGGTGATGGGTTTGTCGGAAAACTCAGAATCCCTATCTCCCCTTATTGATCTACTATCTCTCTCCCTTTGTTACTCTCCCTCACTCTTTGCTACTCCCCTTTTCTATGTGTGTGCGTGCGGATTAGTGTATAAGTGAGAGCTGAGAGTTCCTTTTGCATTTCTCATTAATGGAAAAATGACCAACAGTGCGTATGTATGTTGGTGGGAATCTGCGAAAAAAAAAAAATGAAGAATGTGTGTAGTCTCTGTATGTGATTTTCGTTCTTGGAGAAAATGGACCTTGATGATATGAGTATCTCCCCTCCTCTTTTGTTTGTATAGTATTGTCTATCTTTCCCTCCAATTCTGTTATGGCTTGGATTAAAAAAAAGTGTAGATGGGGTTAGGGGGTGACGTGGGGTATGGGGTGGTGAGGGTAGGGGTATGGGTGATGTGTCTTCTTTTAAGTGAAAAGGGTTGTTAGGATGTTAAATAGAATAAAAGTTTGTTAGGGATTTTGTTTAGAGTTATTTTTTGTATTTTTGTGGGATGTAATCACGCGGGTGAGGGCACGTGGTGAGGTGAGCTAAAAATAGATAAGATGGGTGTTCAGAAGAGACAAAATTAGGTGTCTACATCATGCCCCCTTTGAATGTAAATACAAAGTGTTTTCAGACAAAGAAGTAGACAACGAGACAGAATTTTGACCCGACCATTATTCAAAGGAAGAAACAAAAGGAAGAAGGGCAACGAGGTCTTGACTTAGGACATCCTACCTACCCAAGTTATGAAGGAATCAAGTCACGGGTATCTCAAAAGGCTGGAAGGAGAGGAGCTATACCGAGTAGGAGTGTCGAGTGAGGTCCCGTCGAGGTTCCGGTCCGCGGCTATGTTATTACATGAGAAATGAACATTACAAGTTAAAACATAAATGAAATTACAGAAATCCTATCTATGCAACTTCTTTTGGACTCTTGACTTGAGTTTCATCACCCTGATCTTCTGGCGGGCTCCTGACTTGCAATTTCTTCAACTTGTTGCTTGTCTTTCAATTTCTTCACCCTGTTCTCCAGGCGGGTTCCTGACTTGCTATTTCATCAACTTGTTGCTATGCTTTCAATTTCTTCACCCTGTTCTGCAGGCGGGCTCCTGACTTGCTATTTTTCAATCTGTTTAACTTTTTCTTCACCTTGTTGCTTGATTTTCCATTTATTCTCCCTGTGTTTCGGGTAGACTCCTAAAATCACATCAAAACTGAAAAGAAGATTATCCCAAACAAAAATTATTATAAAGAGAAATTTCATTTGCCAGGAAAGTAAAGTTCCAAAAACAAGAATTAATTTTTTCCCCAGTTTATCATCAAAGGACTTTTGTGAAATTTACATCATTATAAGAATCAAGGAGAATGACTCAACAAAAAGGTACGTCTTATAGGAATCAAAAGGAATGACTCAACTAAAAGGTACGTCTTATAGGAATCAAGGGGGATGACTCGACTAAAAGGTAAGTCTACAGGGAATCAAAACTTAAGTTAGGAAGTGCATTACCCAAAAAGCAAAGTTCAAATTACCCAATCAAGGAAGTGCATCTCCTTACTAATGTTGCTTGAATTATCAAAACAAGGAAGTACATTTCCTTACAAATTCCGCTTGAATTACCAAAACAAGGAAGTGCGTCTCCTTACCACTGCCGCTTGAATTACTCAAACAAGGAAGTGCGTCTCCTCACAAATATTTCTTGAATTAACCAAACAAGGAAGTGCATCTCCTTACAAATGTTTTCATGAATTAACCAAATAAGAAAGTTCTTCTCCTTACAAATGTTGCTCGAATTTTCTAAACAAGAAAGTGTGTCTCCTTACAAATGTTGCTTGAATTAACCAAACTAGGAAGTATTTCTCCTTACCAACACCGCTTGAATTACCAAAACAAGGAAGTGCGTATCCTAATAAATGTCTCTTGAATTACTCAAACAAGGAAGTGCGTCTCCTCACAAATGTTTCTTGAATTAACCAAACAAAGAAGTGCTTCTCCTTACAAATATTGCTCGAATTGCCCAAACAAGGAAGTGCGTCTCCTTACAAATATTGCTTGAATTAACCAAACAAGGAAGTGCTTCTCCTTATAAATATGCTCGAATTACCCAAACAAGTAAATGCGTCTCCTTACAAATATTTCTTGAATTAACCAAACAAGGAAGTGTTTCTCCTTACCAACACCGCTTGAATTACCAAAACAAGGAAGTGGGTCTCCTAACAAATATCTCAAGAATTACTCAAACAAGAAAGTGTGTCTCCTTACAAATGTTTCTTGAATTAACCAAACAAGGAAGTGCATCTCCTTACAAATATTTATGAATTAACCAAACAAAAAAGTGTGTCTTCTTACAAATGTTGCTCGAATTGCCCATGCAAGGAAGTGTGTCTCCTTATAAATGTTGCTTGAATTAACTAAACAAGAAAGTGCGTGTCCTTACAAATGTTGCTTGAATTAACCAAACAAGGAAGTACTTCTCCTTACCAACACCGCTTGAATTACCAAAATAAGGAAGTGCGTCTCCTAACAAATGTCTATTGAATTACTCAAACAAGGAAGTGCGTCTCCTAAGGGTCAACTAGAATGACTCAACTAGAACATGCGACTTCTAAGAGTGAAGTTTAAATTTAGGAAGTGTATCACCTAATGAATGAAATATGGATTGCTCAAATAAGGACGTTTATCCCTAAGTGTTAAGTGGAATAACGACTAGAAAGTGCGACTTCTATGAGTGAAGGTTTAATTTAGGAAGTGCATCACCTAATAAATGGACCTGAATCATCCGAAAAAGGAAATGTGTCTCCTAGAGATATTGAATTATGAGTTTTACTGTGGTTTTGATTACCCAACCTGTGCAACAACATCGCCTCTTGCATTTGTAGAAGGGATAAATAACGGCCTTTGATGTTTAGGCTCTGAAATCCTTGATCCGAATGCAACATGTGTTCCTGTTTCATACAAAGAAAACTTGTGAGTTTAAAAACATGGTGGCTGGTTTGTGGCTTTAGCTTTCGCAGCAATCGCTCTTTCCCCAGTCATATTTAACCTTGCTTCCAACCATTAGCATATGTCATTGACTTACTACATTATTGATCTACACTCAGATTATTAAGAGTGACTCTGAAAAAAACATGGTATCTCTGCTTTGCCATGCTCCTCAGATAAACCCTTTGAACCTTGGTATTTCCATGAGTTCTCAAACTTTTCTATTGATAAAATTTTTGTATGCCTTATTTTGGGTCACAATCATGTCTTTTGCATGTGCTGGCCCTTTTGTCTTGCTTTGTGTAATTGAAGAAGCTGGTAGCCAGTTTTGAGATCTTTTCTCACTTGTTATGACACGAACTTGACTCAAAGACAAGAGAAAAAATGATAATGATTTTATTTGGACAACTGACTAAAGAAAATAAAATAAAAATAAAGAAAAGAAAATGAATGTCCCCATTTGAAATAAATAAATGAAAAATTTATCTAGAAATGACAGACAACTCTAATGATTATGCCATGCATTTTGGGATCAAGCTGCCTGATCTTTCCATTCAAACTTTCTACCAATTGTTGTTGAGTTAATGACTCTGAAACTAAGTTACTTGCTTGAACCCATTGCATTCAAAGAGCTTATTCGGATAGTGTCACATTGAAGGATTTTTTCCAACAAGCCTCTCTCATTTTTCTCTCAACTCACCATCGCCTTATGGTGCTCGTGAGGGTTTTTACCAATAAGACTCTCTCATTTTTATCTGTCTCAACTTACCATCATCTTATGGTGCCCGTGAGGGTTTTCACCAATAAGACTCTCTCATTTATTTCTCTCCTAATTCCTTATATTGAGGAAGGCAAGTAGTTCTAAAATGCATCATGATATCCCTTACATGCTTTACCTTAACATCCTCAAATATTGATTTGAAGGTCTTTCTTTGGTTGTAACTTGCTTTTTGGATAGGGTTAGAAAGAAAGGATGGCATGAGGTTCAAACGACACTTGAAGTAGGTGGGGACTTACAACTTTGGAATTGACTCAAACAATGAGGATTAACTCATGCCCCAGTTTCTTTTGACTGGATATTCTAAATTTTTTATTTGGTTGGACCAAGCCCGGAGTAGGGCGACCTATGTATCTCACCCCCGAAAGAGGAGAATCAAGTCACGCGTAGTCCTAGCAGCTTGTTCTTTTGCTTGATTCTGATTTCTTTTTTTTTCTCCTTTATTGACTTTTTTTGGACCTTTCAGACTCTATTTTATGTGACACTTTTTCTTTTCTTTCTAGAGACACATTTTTTTCTCTTCTTCTTTTTTTTGAAACTTTTCTAACTCCATTTTCTGCTTGACACTTTTTCTTAAATTTTGCTGACTCTATCTTGATTCCATAAGAGGGGTGAGAAACAAAATAACACTAAGGCTCAAATGGGGTAATCAAAGGATGACACAATGTTTGGATAGCAGAATGAAATGCCTTCGTCATATCAAACCTTAAAAATGCAAGTACATATCATGCAATATGAAAGTGAGAGATGAAGATCATTTGTGACATATTTTTAAGCATTAACTTTGACTGAGTCTGTGCGTCACTACTTCTACACTTTTCTATCATACAACTCCACTTTTGTTGTACATTCCTCACATTGAATGACTCATGATTTTGTGGAGCTGATTTTCTTTCTGTTCCTCTTGATAGGATCACGCAGACACTGTTTGACCTGATTAAGACATGTCTTTCAATTAATGACCAAGTTATTCTTGTGATTCTTAAAATAATTGACTTAATTTTCAAAGAAGGATTGAACTTGATCACCAAATGCCCCAACACTTTATCTATTTTCTCAGATGCTCTCCTTTTCTAACTTTAGCCCTCTGATTCAATGTTCATGCTTAAACTGGATTTTAAGATCTGGCTGAAAATTTTACTAGCATGTCATATCACTAGAGTCAACATAAAATGTACTATGTAAAGAAAACAAACAAACAACACGTATTTAAAACACAAACGAAAATATGACACTTCATTTAGTTGAAACAAAAGATAGAAGGGTTTGAACATAAACAACAAAAGAACAAAATAAGATAGATCCCGAACTACAACCCTGAAATAATTCGAACAACAAAAAATAAAATAAAACAAGCTACCAGACCTCTTCCAAGTAGGGAGAGGGGTAACTTCTCAATTGCTCAGCCAGACATCTTAGTCACTGGTTTGCATATCAGCATGACTAGAGCTTTCCTCACTGTCAATGTTCTGCACCATAATTGATTTATATTGAATCATGTTTTCAATTTCTCTTTTTAAAGCACGACAATCTTCAATACTGTGACTCTGAACATCAGAATGATATGCACATCGTACATTAGGATCAAAACTTCTTGAATATGGATCAGGAGTATACCCAAGGAGAGGACTGATCATGCCCCGCTTTACCAATCTCTAGAATAAACTTTCATACAACTCTCCAATTGGTGTGAAGCTATCCCTTGAGTTCTGCCTCATTTCATTGTTTGGCTTGGACCAAAAATCTAGCTTAGAAGGGCTTTGGTATGTTTGTGGAGTTAGAGGATGACTCTGAGAAGTTAGCTTGTGCCATTGTGGGAAAGATAAGGGTTGGACTTGTGGTTGTGCATTATATACTGGATATAGAAGTAGGGGAATGGAGTATAATGGATTTTGGAAAAGATTCTGTGGAGCTTGGGCATAAACTTGGGTTTGGACCTGTGGGTAATGATGGTGTGGTCCTCTTGCTCGTGCCTGTTGTCCAACTACAATGGCAGATGCATCTTCCTCATTATTCTTTCCTCCCATACTTCCCAAACCTTTTTGAATTGCTTGAGTAGTCACTTTCAATATTGCAAAACTCATAATGCAACCAGTCTCAATTCCATCCTCTATCATCTCCCCCATTTTGAGGACCTCAATAAATGGCTTGCCTAATATAGGTAACATGTGTTGATAATATGTTTCATCCCGCGCTTGAATAAATGCCTCCAGTATCTTACTTTCTTTCATTGGCGGTTTCACCCTAACAGCTTGTTCACGCCATCTAATCGCATACTCTCTGAAAGTTTCAGTACTCTTTTTCTTCATATTAGTTAGGGAATTCTCGTCAGGAATCAAATCCATATTGTATTGAAATTGTTGCACAAATTCATTAGCCAGGTCATCCCAGCTATTCCACTTGTCGATGTCTTGGTCAACAAACCATTCTGAAGATAGACCTGAAAGACTCTCACCAAAATATGCCATGAGTAATTCTTCCTTCCCTCCAGTGCCCCTTAGCTAGTTGCAATAGCGTCTCAAATGTGCTACAGGATCGCCATGTCCATCATACTTCTTAAACTTCAGCATTTTAAAACCAATAGGAAGATGTACACCTGGAAACATGCACAGATATTTATATGAGACACTTTTGTACCCCCCAAGTCCTTGTAAGTTTTTCATAGTCAGTTCTAAACTTCTCAATTTCTGGCCATTTCCTCTTGTTCTTCTGTCATAACAGGCTTCTCAGTGTTAGGAGAAAATTCAGGTGGTTGAGGGCAGTTGTAAGAACCAGTCGACTTAAATATGGGCTCGGGAGCATAATGTTGATCACTAAAAATATTCAATACAAGGTCGGTTGTAGAGTGAGGAATCACAATTGTTGGATTGACATTAAAAGAAGGAGCTTCAGACAGGAGTGGGGCTGCAAAATCATGAATAGCAGGCGGATCCGAGCATATGGTAATTTTGTATTGAGGAGTGAGGAAATGAATATTGGAAGTGTTTGGATACTGTTGCCCCAGAATAGGTTCTGATGCATGTTGTGTTGTGTTGACCAAAATAGGAAATTATGCATGTGACACTGGAGGCAAACTAGAAAGATATTCCAGATTATCAGCGGGAAATGGAGGAGGCGGCAACCCATTAGCCCAAGCTCGATGCATTTCTATTATTTGTTGCCTTAATTTCCGAATATCTTCATTAGCTCCTACATTCTCATTCCCCGAACTCCCTATCTGATTAGTGACAACAAACTCGGTATCCTTGTTGGCCATAACTTTCTCTGTGACTTGGATCAAATATGGAGGACCAACCAAAATGTCACAAACCAACCACCTTAAACTAGCTGGACAAGAGATAGCAAATACGTTAGAGTTCAATAATTTTTCAAAACCTCTTTTTTTCTTGAAAAGATCACCAAACCCTAAAAGGGCGCCTACGTATCTCACCCCCGAAAGGGGAGAATCAGGTGTGCGTAGTTCGTGAAGTCTTGCCAAAATGGCCAATTAAACTCTGTTCTTCTTTCTTTTTTTTCTTGGAACTTTAAGAGGAAAAGAAAACAACAAATCGTCAAAAAAATTGACGAAAATCTTTTTAAAATTTTCAGCTTTACCATTCCTATACAAAATGAAACCTACGATTATCAAAGAAAAATCTTTTTGGATTTTCAATTTTGCATTCATACGTAAATAAAACTTGAAACTATTAAAGGAAAATCTTTTTGTAGTTTTCTCTTGAAAATGTATATGAAACACCTACTCTAAATGAAGAGTGAATAAAATATTTTTTGAATTTTTGAAATAAGATCCCCAAACCCACAATAGGCTGCCTACGTATCTCACTCCCGAGAGAGGAGAATCAGGGGTGCGTAGTTCATCCAGATTGGACAAATAAAAATTAGACAACGTTAATAAAATCTTTTTGAGTTTTCAAAATAACACTTCACGTAGAACTGACACCAACAACTATGAATAAAATTCTTTTTGGTATTTTCGTTATAAGAAATGTACAAAACTTCTACCATTTTTGAAAAAACCTACTATTGTAAAAAAATAAATCTTTTTTGAGTTTTCGAATGGTGAATGCTTACTAAAGAGACAAAGGAAAATCTTTTTGATGATTTTTTGGATGAGTGTAAAAGGTAAAAAATCTTTTTGGATTTTTAAATTGTGAAAAACAAAAGTCATAAAGAACTCTAAACAAACTACGAATCACTATTTTTTTGGCTCACCATTTCTTTTTCTCTTTTTTTCTCAACACTTTCTTATCTACACACTTTAGTTCTAACATATGTTTTTCCCCAAATCAGCTCGTCAAATGACCACGCTGCCCTCAAAGATGCAACATTTAGCACATATGGATGTTTTAGAAGTGAGTCTCCTACAAAGGACCATGTGGGCCCCGCTAGGTCTCATTATGATGCACATAAGGATGACCTAAAGGCTGACCTACGTTGGGGTTCACTAACAAGAATATTTGGGGGAGCGTATGGTTGATAGTGGCTGCGACAGCTTTCCACCTAGTCCATACAACCCGACGGCTCCTCCCTCTTAAAATAAGGGTGACTCAACTACAAGTCGTGTACACACGTGTACTATGGACTTGCTGCAGAAAGAATAACTCGGGTTATGCATATGATGCCAGATATAGAGCGATAACACCTAAAGTAAAAAATATAAACAAAGAGCACGTAGGCACTCAACGATGATAAACAATAACACAAAACAACACAAACAAAATGTCTATACACCTATTGTTCCAAACTAAGCCGATACAACTCCAAAATAAGCTCTAATTCTGAAAAGATCCCCAGCATAGTCGCCAGAGCTGTCACACCTATTTTTTGTACTCCAAAAAGATTAATTTTAAGTTTTTAAAAGGTTTTTATTATTAAAGTGACAAAATATTGAAAATTTGTTTTGAAAGAGGACTATTTACATTTTTATTTCAGAGTCACCACTTGGCATAATCTGGTGTGCCAAGTCACCTTTGGAAATCTTTTTCAAAATGGTTTTGACTCTAAAACTTATCCGCGAACAGAGATTCCGGCTACGGAATTCTGTTGACCGAGGGGAAGGTGTTAGGCACCCCTCGATCCCGTGGTTTGACCACGGTCTCTTGGTAGAGCGTATCGGCTAATTTTGACACTAAGAATGTATAAACCACATAAACACACAACAATCAAACAAACAAAACACAAACCAAATCAAATCCCAAAAATATAATGTTCAGTCCAATTATACAGTTCAAAATAAAAAAATGCAAAAATATAAATCCTATTCTAACCTATACTAATCCTAAACTGTGCTTCCATACTCTACCCGATGCCTCGGGCCTTCATCACGAACGTCCTCCGGGTACAAAATACTTTGGGGCAGTCCCTGGTGATTAAATATATACATATGCTTGGGCATTCCCCAGCCAAATAGTACAATTGATCCAAAAGTGATAAAACAGAATAATTCAACACATTTCAAGCATTCATCAATCCAAAGTTCTTAAATTTCCCTACCCCCATCGTTTGCTTAACAATTATCAACTTAGAACATGAGTCGATTGAAAACAAAGTCGATGCTTATCCCGAATCAAGCGATTATCAATGAATTAACATAAACTAATATTCACCGATTTTATCAAGTTTTTAATTCTCAATCTCAAATCCTTTTTAAATCGAAGGTCAATAGATTCTTTAGTTCAAATCACTATTCAGAGCCCAAAACCAACATCAAACATATCCGCTCAACGAAAGTTCAAACAAATTAAGAACATGAATCAATCATATTTCACAACACAATTAATACTCAAAATATTCAACCAACCATAAATAACGACGTTAACCAAAATTTGAGGTAATGAAAGAGTAAAGCTAAGAGATGGTCCTTCAAAGAATCGAGTTCGTTGATAATAATATTTAAGAAAGCCCGGACTTGGAGTCCCGAATAGAACACCTCGACAATGAACTAAGCTCCAACTCGGTATTGTGAATGAATCGCAAAGAAGATGAACCCAAAGCCTCAGAAATATAGCAGAAAGACTAAAAAAATATGGCCTGAGCTCCGGTGAGCTCAGACGAAGGCAGAGAATGACAACTCGAGACGGTTTCCAGCGAACCTTGTTGTTTTTCGACCGGATACAACTCAAAAATCAAAGAATAATAGAGATATTTTAGGGTGTATTTGGATCGTGGAGGATTTTTATCCAGTAGAAGTGAAAAATGACCAAAATCAGTCCATCCGACGATGAGTTCACCGGAAAATATCAACCCAACATTCCTCTCGATCTCGTCTCTCTCTCTCTCCCTTTGCTACTTTGTTCCTCTCTCTATATTCAATGTGTGGGTAACCAACTCCGACCAAGAACTCACTGAAAGGAGCTTAGCTCAACCGAACATCGCTGGAATCATTTGAAAATGACCAGAAATAGCCAGCTCCGGTGATCAATGCCCAAAAACAACTAAAATAATCAGTTCCGATGATGGGTTCGCTGAAAAACTCAATAACCCCTTTCTCCCCTTCTCAATCTACTATCTCTCTCCCTTTGTTACTCACCCTCACTCTTCGCTACTCCCTTTTTCTATGTGTGTGCGTGCGAATTAGTGTATAAGTGAGAGCTGAGAGTTCCTTTTGTGTTTCTCATTAATGGAAAAATGACCAGCTGTGCGTATGTATGTTGGTGTGAATCCGCAGAAAAAAGAAAAAAAATGAAGAATGTGTGTAGTCTCTGTATGTGATTTTTGTTCTTGGAGAAAATGGACCTTGATGATATGAGTATCTGCCCTTCTCCTTTATTTGTATAGTATTATCTATATTTCCCTCCAATTGTATTATGGCTTGGATTAAAAAAATATGTAGATGGGGTTAGGGGGTGATGTGGGGTATGGGGTGGAGAGGGTAGGCATATGGGTGATGTGTCTTCTTTTAATTGAAATGGGTTGTTAGGATGTTAAAAAGAATAAAAGTTTGTTAGGGATTTTGTTTAGAGTTATTTTTTGTATTTTTGTGGGATGTAATCACGTGGGTGAGGGTACGTGGTGAGGTGAGCTTAAAATGGATAAAATAGGTGTTCGGGAGGGACAAAATTAGGTGTTTACAATGTTGTTAATCTAAAGTTAATGTCCGACGACCAATTACTACCAAAGATTTCAAAATTAGGAATTGGATCAAAAAACCAAACGAACTGCCTGGTAACCAAACTGTCAGCTCTATCAAGTCATATATGACTTGGGCAGCTGTAGGAAATCTCTAAATGATGAAAAGGTGTAGATATACAAAAAATAACCCGAAGTGTCATTACACTTGAGGTAAGGTTTCATATTAGGTGTTTGTTGTTGCTTAACTAAGCTATTGTTACTTGTTCATATTTCTCATTTTAGATTGGTAGATGACCCTACTAGTACACTGTTGTTTCTTGTGTACTGATACTACACGTGCTCTTCTTTTTATTTGAGTGTAAAGAATCTTCCAACGACTGTTTCTAGACCTTAGCCATAGAGCGGATAGCATTCAAACTCAAGGTTAAGCTACATCATCTGGTATTCCATGAGTTCTTCACTTAGTTTTTGGTCCATTCATCTGGACTTGGATATTTTTAGTTTTTTTTTTTGGTTAAACCCTTTCTTTGATATCATAGTGTTTTAGTACAATGACTTTTAGGTTCTAGGGGGATTGTTTAGTATTTTTTAATTCTACACTATTTTTGTCTAGAATCTGGATTGCAGTATTTATCTAATGAGAAATAAACCATTTTCATTTTTTAGCTAAGTGTTAGATTTGATGGATTGAGATTAGATGATTCTTCCATTAGAGAGTTAGTGTGGATGTCACTCATGATGGGTTCGGGTCTTGATTGGAATGTCAATGTATCAATCCTTAATACTCTTAATGGACATCCTACTCTTTCACTTATTGATTGTCTACTTGCTCGTGTAACTGAGACATAGTATAATATGTTATGGTTTAGTCATGGTTTGTTGACTTGAGTTGTTTTTGGTAGTCATGGTCTTGACTTGAGTGATTGTCTATTTGGCTTGTACTTGACTAAAACTATATTATGTTGTTGAATAAAGTTAAGTCTCATAATCTTGAAGTAAGGATACATGATAGGTGTTTATGTTTGTTATTACTTTACTAATTTATGGTTATTTGTTCATATTTCTCATTTTGGGTTAACCGATGACCCTACCAGTACACCATTATTTCTTGTGTCCTAATACTATACATGCCCTTCTTTTTGTTGAGTGCAGAGAATCTTTCGATGACTGTTTCTAGACATCAGCTATAGAGTGGATAGCATTCAAACCCAAGGGTCAGCTACATCTTTTGGGATGCCAAGTTTTTCACTTAGTTTTTGGTCCATTTTTTTTGGACTTGGATACTTTCTGTTGTTTTTGGGTTGAACCCTTTATTTGATGTCATAGTGCTTTGGTACAATGACTTTTAGGTTATAAGGGATTGTTTAGAATTTGTTAATTCCATACAAATTTCATTGAATATAGATTTCTGACCTTTAATAAGGTTGTTGATTATGTAAAGAAGGTTGAAGGGTTCAAGCAAGTTGGTTAGGAAAAGGTGTTAGTGAAGAAGTCCTAAAATGCGGGTAACTTTAGAGATTCATATTCCAAGGTTCCTAACTAAATAGACTATCTGATCGCTCCATTCAGATAGCTCTGCCAGCTTTTATAGGTGGTTAGTTAGGGGCTACTCAATAGCCTTCAGTTGCTAAAGGCTGGGGGCTTTCTTCTTCTTTATCCAACAAACCTTCTCTTGATAGAAGATGTTATACTTATGGTGTTGTAAGGAAATTCAAGAGAGAGTATCCATAAAGACAGGTTGTGTTACAAGGTCGGCAGTAGGCTAAGGCTATAGTTCCTGCTAGTGGAGATGGTAGAGGTAATGGTAATGGTTAATGTCATGGCCCAAACCAAGTCTTGGTCGTGATGAGTATATTAAGTCCACTATGGATAGGAGACCACCCCTTTTTCCTAGACAAACAGAACACACTACCGCTAGCAGCAGATGAATTTTGAACATATAACAAAATAAACAACTCAGAAAGGAATTTAAGAATTCAACAACAACCCAATCCACAGTAATCAACAAAGCCTCTAAGTAGACCAAAACCAATCTAAGTTGGGACATGCCCCTAATAATAGCCAAAAAGCAAACCAAAGAAACAGTCTATGACATAAACTAGACCAAAGAGTAACAGGCATTCCAGAAGAAGGAGGCTCACCACTTCAAGTTGACTCAGGAATAATCCAAGAACCATTTATTACTGCACAGGAAAAGCAAAAGTATCTCTGTTCTCTGCATCACATGGGGATACAACGTCCTAAGACGGTTAGCAGGGTGAGCACTAGCATGTAACTCAGGAAAAGGATAAAGTAATGCCAGTTCAAAATCCAGTTCAAACTCAATGTATATGTTCACATTCATGCATTTATACATATATAAGATTTTGGGATGGGAACAAGGTTTAGCATAAAAGTCAAACATTAGCCTGCACTGTGTAGCTTGATCGTCATAATATAATAGGACCCACAAACTCTTGGCCCCAGCCCTCACCCACTAGTCCGGCCCTAGTGCATATTTTCATACGAATAAGAGAAAAATCATAACATATATACATAGGGAACTTAAACCTCCCGGTCATACATGAAGGGTGACATAAACACCCAATCATAAAGCAAGGGTGACTCGAACACCCGACCATTTAGATCCCCACGCTGGCAAATCCGGTTTCCAGTTTAGTCCTCTGGGGACCTCCACTTTCACGACGAGCTACACAACCCCCCTTTTAAGCCTAATTAAAAAATTTAGCATATAACCCATTTGTTAAATTAAGGAGTCATTCATTATGGAAACATCAAGTGGTATTGGCATACCGACTATAGCTTGCAAGCAAATATCATTATGCCAAATAAAAATAATTAGCCAACTGGGACTCTAATCCACTTCTAACAAGACCCCAACGTTCCACGTAGGAACCAAACCATTTAGCCAAGTAGGACTCTAACCCACTAGCTAATAAGACTCCAACATTCCACGTAGGAATCAAACTATTTAGCCAAGTAGGACTCTAACCCCTCAAGCAATAGGACTCCAAAATCCTAAATTAAAATCATTCCATGTCCCTCAAGACCTTTCCAAAACCATTTTATCCATTTATGCAAGGAATTAGTTTAAAGTAGTATGCAAAGCCAAATGATTATCCACATTCCAAAACCAATCATGCAAGTGGGTTGAGATTCTCATCAATTTTAATGCTAAAATTCAATTATTTTGGGGAATCCACAATCCCTATTCTATCACCATGACCATGCACCCCAATGGGTTTACAAACCATCAATTCAAAGCATAATTAGTCCATAAAACCATGGGAAAATATTTAAACAATAATTATCCAAAACCCTCAACCCACTATTCAAAACTCACATCAAAATCGTGTGAATACCAAATCAAATCATGCTATAATTTTAAAAAAAAAAATTAGGGAGAGAGATACATGCATTAATTACCAAGAAATTTGGAGAAAAAAACACCCTTAAGCCCTAAACGACCAAAATCTTGAAACCCTAGCTTTGTCTTTGAATGGGGAATTTAAGAGAAGAGAGGAGAGCAATTGTTTAAGTAATGAGAAGTTATGGGGTCCCTTAGAGTATTTTAGGTCATGGGTCCTTATTGAGGAAACAGGGAAATATCCAGAGTACCTTTAAATAAAAGCTGAAAGTGTCGCCAATCGTCACGGGTCACCGTACAACTTGTGAACTCCTTATGAGTCGTCACCACGACTCGTGGTTTAACCAAAATTTTAGGGCACCCACACTAATCTGACTATGATTCGTACCTTATGACTCGTATTCAAACCTTATGACTTATTAGATCCAACGTAGTCTAGATTGTAACTCAAGGACCCCCTCACTGGTGACCCTACGCCTCACACCATATGACTCGTATAGATTCATGATGACTCATTGAGTCTAGTTGTACCCAGAACAAATATCTTGGGCAACTTTACTGGTCACCTTAATATTGGAGTTCTATGACCCATAAAGAGACCTTACAACTCGTAAGGTAAGTTGTAGGTTGGGTAGTAAGCTACAAACCTCAAGAATTTTCTGAGGACAAAAATTTGGGGTGTTATAGTTAGGGTCATCCACAGGGTGGGTGGGGCAATAATCTGGGAGATTATGATGGAAATTGAGAGAGTAATAATGCAAGGAAGGATGGAGAACATCTTTTTAGGGATGTTTCTAAGCATGGTGATAAAGCTTATCATTATGTCTTTTCAGGAAAAACTGAGGCCAAGGTGTCTGATGTTGTCACTACAGATACTATTTTTGTTTGTGACCAAATAGCTACTATTTAGTTTGATCCAGAATCTAGTTATTCTTATATATTTGTTAGATTATCATTGGGATTGTATTTAATTTGTGATAATCATGACTCTACTATTTATGTGTCTACTTCAGTTGGAGACTCTGTGGTAATGACCCATTGTATCATGCTTGTTCTGTATTATTCATGGATTTTATAACTGGGGTAGATTTAATAGTCTTGGATATGCTTGACATTGACATTATTTTGGGTAGACTTGGCTATCTCTATATCATATTGTTTTAAATTATAATGTAATATTGGGGATGGATAAGTTAGAGAGGGAAGGTGTGTATAAGCCTAAGTAGGTAAAAATTATATCCTTTATTTGAGCTAAGAAGTTAGCTGGAAGAGGGTGTTTATCCTTTCTATCACATTGCCAGGATGTTAAAGAAAAATCTTCTTCTTTCAGGTTAGTCCTTGTGATGTTAGATTTTTAGGAGGTGTTTCTAACAGATTTGCATGGTATGTCTACAAACTGAGATGTTGACTTTTGTATTGATTTTGAGTTGGGGACTTGCATAATTTTTATTCCTCCCCATCAAATAGCTCTGGTTGAAGTTAGATAACTCAAGACTTACTTGCGGGAATTACTTAATAAGGTGTTCATTCATCCTAGTGCTTTCTTAGGGGTGTGTCCATGTTATTTGTTAAGAAAAAGAATGGTAGTTCGATAATCTGTGTTGACTATCGATAATTGAATAAGGTTACCATCAAAAATAAGTATCCCATGTAATAAATAGATGATCTTTCAAACCATTTGTTTGAAGTTTTCATTTTCTCCAAGATAGACTTGATATCGGGTTATCACCAATTAAAGATTCATCCAGAGGATATTCCCAAACATCTTTTAGGACTCGGTATAGGCATTACGAGTTCTTGATGATGTTGTTTGGGTTAACTAGTGCGCCAAAAACTTTTATGAGCTTGATGAATGATATCTTTAAGTCATTTTTGGATTTTTTTTGTTATTATTTTTATTAATGATATTTTGGTTTACTCCAAGTGTATGGAGGAACATACATGTCATTTTTGAATTATTTTGGGGATTTTGAAGGAAAATTGTTGTATACTAAGTTCTTTAAATGAGAGTTTTGGTTGTCATTGGTTTCCTTCTTAAGGCATGTCGTTTTGAAAAAAGGGTGATAGTAGATCTCCAGATGATTGAGGTTATTAAAAGTTGGGTTTGTCCTAGATCTATAACTGAGGTTAGAAGTTTCACAGGTCTTGCTAGTTTTTATCATATGTTTATCAAGAAGTTTGCATCTATTGCTACTCACTTAAAAAGGTTGACCCAAAAAGAGGTTTCATTTGTGTGGTTGAATAAGTTTGAGGATAGTCTCCAAAAACTCAACACACTTTTGACTACAACTCCCATTCTTACCTTTCCAGTTGAAGGTAAAGATTTTATTGTATTTTGTGATGCTTCAATCTCTGGGTTGGGTATGGTGTTAATGCAAGACAGGAATGTAATTTCCTATGCTTTAAGGCAATTGAAGCCTCGTGAAAAGAATTATCCAACTCATAATTTGGAGTTTGCTATAGTGATCTTTACACTTAAGACTTAGAGACTACCTCTATGGTGTCAAGTGTAAAATGTTCACAGATCACCACAGTTTGATACATAAGGGATCAAAACTTGAGTTATAGGAGGTGGATGGAATTGATAAAGTATTATGATGTAACCATTAAATACCATTCGGGTAAGGCCAATGTGGTGAAAGACGCATTAAGATAGAAGAAAGTAAGTATGGGTAGTCTTGCTTGCTTAGGGATGTAAAGGCAACCCTTGGCTAGATAGATTCAGACACTAGCATATTTTGTGTTTTTAAAAGAGGTGGAGTTTTGTATAGTGTGGAGGTAAGTTCAACATTCCTTGATTAGATCAAGGCCTGATAGTTTAAAGATAATAGGTTGAATAAACTTGGAAAGAAGGTAGTAAATGGTGAAACCTTTGATGCCACACTTGATACGTGTGGGAATTAATGGTGAGAGGACACGTGTGTCCGCCCTGGGTTGGTGATTTGGTTGCAAGTTTGCTTGCATAAGATCATGGTTCTCAATACTCTATTCATCCAAGTGCAACCAAGATGTATTGTGACTTGAGATAACTCTATTAGTGGCTCAAAATACAGAGGGATATAGTGGACTATGTCTAAATAACATAACTATCTGGAAGCAAAATATGAGCATTAAAGTCCTATATGTTTACTTTAGAAAATGCCTATTCTTGAGTGGAAATAGGAAAGAAGATCTATGGATTTTATAGTAAGTCTTCCCAAGACCCTAAGGGTACTATGACTCAATTTGGGTCATAGTAGATAGGCTGACAAAGTCAGCACATTTCATCCCAGTTAGAGTAGATTACAACTTGAAGCAGTTAGCCAAGATTTATAGTAAAGAGATATTAAGACTGCCTGGGGTACCAATTTCCATCATTTCTAATAGAGGTACGCAATTCACCTTTAAGTTTTGGGATAGGTTAGATGAGGATTTAAGCACTAATCTTGATTTCAGCACTATTTTTCATCCTCAGATAGATGGGTAGTCGACAATAACTATTCAAGTGCTTGAAGATATGCTAAAGGCATGTGTAATTGACTTTGCTGGACATTGGGATATGTTTATGTCATTGTTTGAATGTTCATACAACAACAATTACCACTCTATCATTAATATGGCTTTCTTTAAAGCACTTTATGGAAGGAGGTGTAGATCACCCACAAGGTGGTTCGAAGGTGGTGATGTGAAGCCTTTGAGAATGGATTTGGTGAAGGAACCTCAGTAGAAGGTAAGGTTCATCCAAAGCAAGTTATTAGACGCCTAGAGTAGGTAAAAAAAATATATGGATCGTAAGGTAAGAAGTATGTCATTCAAACCCAGTGAGCTAGTATTGCTAAAAGTATCTTCTATGAAGGAAATTATGTGGTTTGGTAAGAAGGGTAAGCTTAGCCCTCAATATATTGGTTTGTTTGAGGTTTTTGAGGATGTGTCCAAGTATCTTACAGGTTGGTATTTCCACCAACCCTATCAAGGATCTATTCGGTATTTTATGTGTCTATGCTTAAGAGATATAACAGGGATGGGGATTAAATTATTAAATGGGATTCAATTTTTTGTCAATTAGAATCTTTCTTCTGAGGAGAAGCTGGTTGAAATTCTTGATCGGGAGATAAATTAAGGATGAAGGAAATTTGGAATGTAGAGCTTTAATAGAAGCATCATACGATTGAGGAAACTACATAGGAAACTGAGAGGGACATGTGGGACAAGTACCCTCACTTGTTTGAGGATACAGGTACTCTCTATTTTTCTTACTTGCCTTATTTTATTATTTGATCATTCTGGGATGAACGATGGTTAAATTAATGTCTATTGCAATGACTTACTCCATCATTATAGGTAAGTCTATTATACCAAAATTTGGGTTAAAGTTTTTCCTCAAATTGGGAGTTAGAAACTTTAGGCTAGCCTAGTCTTGGATGAAATTCAAGCAAAGTACGGTCTTGGGAAATATAGTAATAGATTGGATAAATATGAAATGATTTAATATTTTCTTAGTTCATCTAAGATGATAAATGATCCATACGGTCTTTCGAAAGTGAATTCGGGTAAAGGGGTTTGTTTGAAATGTCAAGGTTTGTAAGTGCATTGCAAGAAAGGCAAAACTGGAAGCAATCCCAAGTTTTTGCCTTGCCACACCCACTATAGCGGGTGGTAGGCCTCTATTACTACACCTCTATAGTGGGAATTTTCCTACTATAGCGGGAGTCAGCATTGGTCAATCTCGTTATAGTGGGTAGATCCTACTATTGCAAGGCCGCTATAGCAGGGTATGCACAAATTAATATAGAAAAATACCATAAAACTTTTCATTATTTTAGAACTCATTTTGGGAAGGGCTCAAATAATTTTGGCGAATTCCTCTCAATTTTCATCCAAACTCTTCATATAGGTAAGTGATTCCTTTTTTTAACTCATAGTTTGATTGTTTACTACTAAAATTACTAGTTTTTTGGGTTTTGGGGAGGATTTGACTTAACCTAGCTAATATTTTAGTACAATTAAGTGAATCAGGTAGGAAAGCCTTCAGTTTTGGTTAAAGATTGTTATTCACTCTTGCATGTAGATAATTCACTATTTTAACCATGAAATTGGTACTATTAAGGTGAAATTATGGTATAAATTGGTAGTATTAAGGTGAAATTTTGGTAGAAAATCCCCAAAATAGAGAGTGATCATGTATTTAGCCCTGGGATTTTGGGACTAGGTTATAATCTTTGGTATTGTGGGTTATTTGGTTGATTGTATGTTCTATTGATGCTTCTAGACCACAATCAAGGCAAGGTTGCAAGAATTGGGAAAGCTTAAGTTCATTAGAGCATGTCCGGTTTGGATTGAGGTAGGTGATGATTTAATACAGTTGAAACTCAACTTTTTTTATGTGTGCATGATAATTTTTCCTTCATATTGCTTGTTACAATGTATGTTCAAGAAAAGTAAATGAATATTTGATATCTTAAGTGTTAATCACATGTAATGAACTTATATGAAAAGCTTATTGGTTTTACAAATATTGTTTCTATTATCATTGTGGTTGTGATTATTATGATATTATCATTATTATAGATGTACCACTACTTGGATATCTTTAGGGATTAGTTGATATAAGGTTAGCAGACATTTGATATTTGGGATTTGGAACATAGAAAAGAGCTCATCACCTGTAGGTCATGGCTAGTGGGTGATCATAATATACTTAGCATAAATGTATAAGGTACAGGTGAGTGTGATGATTTATTGATTGAATCAAAGATTATGTGCTCATCTATTATATTGGTTCCTTGAGTTAATCGGGGATTATGTGTTTATCTATTATGTTGGTTCCTAGAATGAACTAAGATTATATGTTTATCTATTATATTGGTGCCTTGAGTGGACCGGGCTTTGTGTTTGTTGTTATATTGGTTCCTTGAGTGAAACAGTTTTATATGTTAGCTTGTTGTACTGGTCCATCGAGTGGACCAGGCTTATGTGTTCGCTTGTTATATTTGGTTCTGTAGTAAACCCAACTTAATGATTTTTAACATTGATGTGTTGGAATGGATAATTGAGTGGTTTGGGTTAAATTGTAAATGACCGCACACTTCTTAATTGTCTACTTACTTGTATAATTGAGACATGGATAATATGTTGTGGTTTAGTCATGGTTTGTTGACTTGGATTCATGTTGGTAGTCATGGTCTTGACCTAGGTCACTGTCTATTTGGTTTGTACTTGACTAAAACTCTATGATGTTGTTGAATAAGGTTAAGTCTCATAATCTTGAGGTAAGGCTACATGGTAGGTGTTCATGGTTGTTGTTGCTTTACTAAGTTATGGTTACTTGCTTATATTTCTCATCATGGGTTGGTCGATGACCCTACCAGTATATCATTGTTTCTTGTATATTAATACTATAAGTTCTCTTCTTTATGTTGAGTGTAGAGCATCTTCCAATGACTATTTCTAGACCTCAACTGTAGACTAGATAGCATTTAAACTCAAGGTTGAGCTATATTTTCTACCATGATTTTTTATTTAGTTTCTGGTCCATCATTTTGGACTTAGATACTTTTAGTTGTTTTTGGGTTGAACCCTTTTCTTTGATGTCATAGTGTTTTGGTATAGTGACTTTTATGTTATAAGGGATTTTTAGTAATTTGTTAATTCCGCACTATTTTTGTTTAGAATATGGATTCCGTATTTATTTAATGAGAAACAACCAACTTTTTTTTTCTAAGTGTTGCTTTTGGTGAATTGTGGGTTAGATGGTTCTCCCATCAGAGTGTTAGCATAGGTTCCACTCATGTTAGGTTTGGGTCTTGACAATAACATCAACATATCAATATGTGAAACTCTATTCGACATCCTACTCTTTTACTTATGAGATTAGTGAACCTAGTGCTCTAATTTTAATTAGTCAGACCAGAAAGTTAAGTTTATGATGGTACCTACCCCAACCCAGCCTTGGTAAATAAGTTGAAAATTCACACAAAAATAGAAAATTGAAATAGGAAAGAGATCAAATAAGTACAAGACTTCTAGAATGAAGTCAGGTCATAATAGTCTAAAACTAGAATACTGAAGAAATACAATCATTTCTCAAAACATGATGTCATAAGTGTAAAGAGCATCTAATACAATAATAAAATCTAAAATACACAAATTCATCTCTGATAACAAATAAAGAAAAAATAAGATAGGATGAGGTCCAAAATTTGTCCTGGATGTTAGACCTCACCATTACCTTAAAAATCAATCTCACACGGCACAAATAAGCCACTGTGGGTCACACTCGTACTGGGATCTCATCAAAAGGGCATATATGTAGGAGTGAGTATTAACCACTTTTACTTAGTAGGTATCATAGATCGACTGAGTAAAGTAGAAAGCCAAACAAATAAAGAATATTATGAGCACTGTTTTCACCTACATAAAGAAAATTTCTCAAATGGTAGCTCACATCGTATTTCCTAAAAAATTGTGAGACCCCCGTAAAATTTCAACTATTTTATTTTTGACCCTCCCGCGTGTGTAATGATAATTTTTTACTTGAATTATATTTAGGGATGTTAAAAGGGTGTTTTGAGAAAGTTTTGGGATTTTTGAAAGGAGTTCGAGATCATTTTGAGAACCCTAGGCAGTAAGCCTCTTCGATAGTAGCGCGTGACAGAGGATAACCTCCGCGATAAAGGAGTGGCACGGAGGCTACCCTACACGATAGCCACGTGCCCTGCCGCTATGTAAATTTTGTCCAGTTTTTATTTTTTTCACTTGAGTTGAGACGTTTTTGGTCTTTTTACCTCTTAAATGACTTATAAGCACATGGATGACTCTTTTCCTTCAGTTTTCAAGATCAAAAACATTACTTTTCTCTTTTTTACTCCCACCCTAAGAAAGCTTAAGAGTTTTATGGAGGATTCACCATCCAAACTCCAAACTTCGACTTCTCTTCGAATTTTTGTATATTTCAAGCATGTTGCTCATCCCTAACTTATATCTTTTACATTGTGGATTTATTTAATCAATATCATGTGTTTAAATTGATTATTAGGCAGGAGATTTTGATTAGGTTTACTTGAATTGCTTGTCCCATGTTTTACATGGATTATTTATGTTTTAATTGATGGTTTTGGGATTGAATTGGATCATTGTTTCAATGGTTGCAATGGGGACATGGGTTTCCTCAAATTGATGAAAGTTTGGCTTGGTAATGGCATTAACCTTAACCCACTTTGTAAACTTGATTTCAAATACGGATAATTGCATGATTTAACTTGTCTTTCAATCCATTGCATTGCGTTAAAGGATAAATGAATGAATATGATTTTGGATGGCCTTGGTTTTGAATTTTAAATAAAACTTGGGAGTCAATTTGGTTATATAGACTAGTTTGGCATAATTTAATTAGCTTGCAAGCATATTGGTATGACGATACTAAGTTAGTAAATGCCTTAATAAAATAGTTGGTTTATGTGAAACTATTTAAATTTAGGCTTAAAGGGAATTGTGTAGCTCACCGTGAAGGTGTAGGTCCTTGAGGGATCAACACTGGAAACCACATTTTCCTATGTTGGGGATCCATGTGACTGTGTGCTTGGTGGACAAATTATATTTTAGGAGGGATATAGCCTTAGTTTTTTTATCCTTTCCTCAGTTTTTCCTCAGTTAGTGTGGCTAACACACACTGGGGCCCTTCCAGTAGAGGGAGTTAGACCCATATATCCCATGGGTGCCTTAGGAAGAAGCGAGCTACATAGTTCAGGTTAATACTTTAAAATCTCATGTTCATGATCCTTGTCCCTATCTCGGTATCCTATATAAATATATATGAATATGGTGCATATGGTTTATGACTGGATTTTGTTAATTACATTATTTTATCCCTATCCCCTGAGTTACATGCCAGTGCTCTCCCTACTAACCATCCCTGAACGTTGCATTATTTCATGATGTAGGGTCCGAGGGTTTTTTTGTTACTCCTATGCAGCATTAGGTAATTCGAAATTCCTATGGATCTGCTGTGAAGTGGTGAGCCTCCATCCTTCAGAAGGACCTGTCATTTCACTGGTTTCTTTATTATCCTAGTACATTTGGATTCTTTTTGTCATAGTCGGGGGCATGGCCCGACTTAGTTTGGTATTCTCGGTTTAGAGGCTTCGGTGGACAAGTATGGGTTGGTTGTTTATTTGAATTTTTTGAATTGTCATTTGACTTATCTATCCTTATCATTATTTTGGTTGACTTCCGTTGTTTACTTTTAATGTGCACCTGAGGTAAGGCTAAGGAGGTGGTATCCGGCCCTTGGTAGGTTTGAGATACCCGTAATGATGAGGCTCAGGTTTGGGTTGTGAAAAAACTCTAACAGTAAAATATCTACATAAGAATAACTACACATGAATATGTAAGAAAATCTAGATACACAACAACAAACACATAAATAGAAGTACAAATTATACAATGCAATGCAATATAATAAAACATTGATAGAATGACACCTTCTGAGCTAAATCTCCCAAGACAAGACCCATAGGGGATTCACAACCCATATACTTTAACAATCTTAATTTCATATCTCAATCACCTTACCAGCATATCCTTAGTCAAGGGTTTTGTAAAGTATCTCATTTTTTTAAAATCAGTATTTCTCAATGGCACCAAACTTATGAATATTAATGGATGAAATGAGGATGTAATGCTCATAATCATTCAATATGAAGATAATAATCAATTGAATACAAGTATAAATGAGCTAAGAAAATCAAATCAATAATTCATGAAATAAGCCATCACATGGCACCACTGGAATAAATAGTCATGTAAGACATCAATAATATCAATTCAAGCCCCTCACTTAGGCATTCACTATAATGATAGAGGTATATAATGCTCAAATAAGGCTTATAATATCAATCTAAGTTCCTCGCTTGGACATAATGATAATAATAAAGAAAATAAATGCATAAAATAATACTTATAATAACAATTCATGCCCCACACGGGCATTACAACAAATATTATCTCTCAAATTAATAAAAATATGTATATAAGCCCCCACATGGGCAACACGATAATAATAAAAATCCAAAACATGATCTCACGATTAAATCCCAAACCAATAATATGATTTACGTGAATGGTTAACTACCCAGCCCAGCTTGAAAAAGTTAAGCCATAAACAGCCTCAGATACTAGTTCTGACAGTTTCATCAGATCCAAAATATCAATTGTATGCTAGATGGATCCTTAGCTTGGGTCTTAGGGCTTCCAGACTTGTTTTGGGCTATTGGGTAGATTTTGGTGTAAATTAAATCCTTGGATGTGGGACCTATATTCTATCAAAGTGACCTCGAATGTAAATCTAATGGTTTCATTGAGTTTAAATTATCTAATTTGGTATTATAACATAGTTCATTTACATGCACGTGATGCCAAACAATTCTCAAGCACCCAATTGGAGTCCATTATGACTTAGAAAATTTGGCTGGTGTCAGCTTTGCGGGTGCAGACACTGATAGGAGAAATAAATTAAGAGAATGATACTTGAATTTTCCTATAATATTAGTGGGATAAGAAAGAGAAATTAACTTTGTTACACAAGGAAATAACTTCTAATTTTTTGCAAGTGTGTATTTATTGATTTTAATATTACTCATAAATCATAAACAAATGTCATTAAGAGAGAGATTATATCTTTTCTTGAAAATTTTCATAAAAAATAGAGGGTAATCAAGAGTTGACTTTGTTATTCTTAAAAAAGTTGTTATAAAATAAAGCAACAAAAATAACAAAGAAGTGTAACTAAGGGAAATAGTAAATAGTGGTACCTCACTTTTTCTTTATATTCATTCTTAGTATGTTTTTAATATAAGGAGAAGTCAATATATTAGGACTATTTCTTGACCATAACACATTCTATACAGTGGATGGAAATTTTGAAAATCAGGCTAACAGTTTTGACCGCTACTATATGCTATGGTGTAGTCCAATACCTTGGACACCTTAGGATGTTCACCTGATCTGACATCTAATTCTCGCAACAGTCTCCCTTGGATGTCTAGTGGAAATATATTTGTTTTATGCCTCATTAAATATCTTACAAGGAAAACTCAGTAAGATAAAATCTTGATTAAGAAAAAAAGAATACAATGCATCTTCTTACTTCCCCTGATGAAGACTATGATTCAGATGGTTAAGTCTTCGCATTTCAATTTTGTGTACCAACTTCTCAAGATTTGAAGTTGTAAGGATATAGTGAACAAATCTTTAGGATTGTCACTTGAACGAATTTATTGTACATTAATATCATCATTCTACTAGAGATCAAGTGTGAAGAACAATTTTGGCAAGATATGTTTCGTTCAATATCCTTTTATAAAGCCTCATTTTAATTGAGCTATGCATGCATTATTGTCTTCATATAGGACTGTGGATAAATTAATATCATATTTTAGGCCATATCTCTCTTTAATGAAATGTATCACAAATCTCAACCATATACATTCTCTATTTCTTTCATCAATAGCTATTATCTCAACATGATTTGAAGAAGTAGCAACAATAGACTGCTTTGTAAATAGTCGCGATATAGAAGTACCTTCGTATGTAAGGACATAGCCTATTTGACATTGAACTTTATGTGGTCAGATAAATAACCTGCATATGCATAACCAACAAGATCTACACTATCATTGTTAGTACAAAACAGGCACATATCAATAGTCCCCTTTAGATATCACAATATATGCTTAACTCTGTTACAATGTCTTCATGTACGAGAAGAACTATATCTTGCTAGAAAATTAACAGAAAAGGCTATGCCAGGTCTTGTAGAATTAGCAAGATACACAAGTGCACCAATAGCACTGAGATATAGTACTTCAGGACCAAGAATCTTCTTTATTCTCTTCTTGAGGTCAGAAGGGATCTTTACGCATTTAAGTGATCGAACAATCAGTGGAGTACTTAATGAATGTGTTCTGTCCATGTAAAATCATCTCAAAACCTTCTTAGTATAGGAAGATTTGTGGATAAAGACCCCATCTACTAAATATTTTATTTGCATAACAAGACAGAGTGTTGCTTTTTCAAGGTATTCTCTCCTTAGATATTCAATTGCCTTTTGGACCTCTTTAGGAATTTCAATGATATTTATGTCATCAACATAAACATCAAGTATAACAAACTCTAGTGTTTTTTCTTGATAAAACTACAAGGATGAATGACATTATTTATATAATCTCATTTGAAAAATACTCACTATAGAAATTATACCTGGTTGTTTTAGACCATTTAATGATCTTTGTAATCTAATTGAGTGAATTTATTGAGATTTTAAACTATATGCTTCAGGAATCTTTAATCCTTCTGGGATCTTCATATAAATTTCATTATCAAGAGGACTATAAAGATAAGTTGTAACTACATCTATTAGATATATTTTAAAATTTTCATGTATGGCTAAATCGATGAGATATCGATATGTTATTGCATCTATGACAGGTGAATATATTTTCCCTCTTTCCATTTTGGCCAATCACATCTTTGTCGACATTTTTTGATAGATAGAGGTTCAAGGTCCTCACTGTCATGCAAAATGTTAAGTGTGACATAATATGCAAGAATATTATCCACCATAATTTTTATAGATCTAGATTTATCTCATAACTGGTAGAACTCAATAAAAGTTCTTTATTCACTTCAGTCTTAGGTTCATTGATTTCTTCAAGAATATTAAGATTAATCAGATCTTGAGTCTCTTCATGAGATATTTTTATAACGTCACTTTTATCATTTTTGGTGCTTCTTTTTCTAGGATTTTTATCCCTAGAACATAATGCTCTACTATGCTTCTGGTGTGTTTGGGTTTCAGAAGCTATAACACTAATATATGGTCCCTTTTTGGACATCAATTTGGATGGGCACATTCACTGCAGTTATATGTGGTTTAGTTATCCTTTTCAAATCAGTAAATACATCTGTCATTTGGTTTACTACTTTCTATAAGTGAATGATCTTCTGGACCTCCTATTCACATATGGGGTACGTGGGTCAAAATGAGATAATTATGAAAGTTTCCACATAATTTCTCTTTGAGTTCCTCTTTCTCATCCCTAATTGCAAAAAAATTATTTCATCAACGGACAATTAGCAAATCGAGCAGTAAATAAATCTCTTATCAATGGTTCAAGGTAGTGAATTATGAAGAGTGAATCAAACCCAACATATATTCCTAATCTTCTTTGGGGGCAAATCTTGGTGTGCAATGATGGTGCTAATGGCACATATACAACACATTTAAAAATCCAAAGATGGGCAATATTTGGTTCATGACCAAAGACCGATTCTCAAACTTTTAGTTCCCCCATGGAACCTTTTCCGAAGCCATGCCTTTTGTTCGCAACTGACAAACTTACCAATCCAAGATCTTTAAAGAGCTAAGAATTCGAGATACCAATACCAACTAAAGGAACCAACCAACCAAGGACCATCCAGCCCCCCACACGCATCATAGATTACTGGATAAATGGGCTCATGCTAGAGAGCGAGTTCAATTTGATATAGATTTTACCAAGATACACCACTACAAGAGTTTGAGTCTAACTAAACACCACCATATCCATGTTCAAGCCTATCCAGAGAACAAATGAGTTAACTTAAGCCACCGGGCTCTACTCCTTACATTTATCCCGAAACACTATTCTGCTTTCATCATCTTTATAATATGGAAACTATGAGTAAATGACATGAGCAAATCCATATCGAATCATTTATAACCAAAATACCCAACCTATGATTGAACACCAAAATCATGCAACAATGAAACCATGAAACATTTTTATAAAAACTATACCTTACCACACCTAACAAAACCATGGGCACATCAACCAACCACAACAATTCAAGCCTATTACTTACATACCCGCGGTATGATCTATCCATCAAAAGATCTAGAACCCTTTATCATTACACAAGGATTTTCACAACATATTCCTTTCCTAACCATTTATGATGACAACAACCTTACTTTACTTCCAAACCTTAACTCTAGTAGCCACCCTAGACTTTCCCCTACTTAGGGACTTCTATATTCCCCTTTACAAAATGTCACCATTCTCTCCAAGCCACTACCATCCTAACATAATGAGAGTCATTAAGGAACTAAAGTACTAAAATTATCCATGCCTCCTAAGGCAAGACCCTAGAACAAGACACGACACCAAAGGCACGAAGTACTTCATAGAAACCACCAGGACCAAAATAAAAATCCATCCCGACAAAACCATACCACAAAAGAAGTCCTTTGAAATAGATACTGAAAGAAATACAACCACCTATATAATGAGTAATGTAATGTAAATCCAAAAACTAATATTTAGGGAACAAGGCGAATGCAAAATGCAAACCTTGGGCATAAGCGTTATAAGAATGCATGTAAAACTAGTAGATCACTCTCTTAATTGATATAGAAGAGTATCGCTAGAATATGCAACCCAACCTTCCCTTGAAGTCCACCTCTAAAGAAAGTTTTAGACTAAACATCAACCTTCACCCCATTACACCTACAAGCACAATACTCCACACTAATGGATGTCGCCAAAGACGTACACCAAAGATGCTTGGTTATTATATACCCAAAACCTCATTTAACAAAATGCTACCTAGATCCCAACATACACATGTAAAAACAATTAAACCAAATTGACTCCAAGGTTTCAAATCAAACCAAAATCATTCAAAATTAAACTAAGGCCACCAAGGCCTTTCAAAAATCATTTAAGTCCAACCAAAACCATTAACCCTTTATGCAATGCAAATATTTAAAAATAGTAAAATCATATGACAAAATCATCTTCATTGGGGTATCCATAGTGCCCCAAAATCTATTTGTCATTTCCATGCATCCCACAATATTCAAAACAATTATAAAACATGAATAATGCATCATAATCCATGGAAAATCAATTAAATAAGTAAGATGTCAAAGCACTCTAATTGTACCAAAACCCCATTTTCAAAACCATGAATTTAGAAATTGATTTCATGCCAATAGTAAAGTACAGGCATAGGGACAAATATATATGCAAGCTCCATGATCTAACCTATCCAATGACTAGACCCCACCCTACCTGCCAAATTTCCAAGTTCAACCTAAACTCCCCGCCTATATGGCATAAATTTTTCACTATTATATTCCTCAAGTCATCAACCTCATCTTACCGACAAATTTACCTCCACAATTTTGAATTATTATCATGAGCTAACATACTCCCATTACCAAGATCAAGCATCCAGAGTCAAGTCTAGGATCTACCAACCACCATGTACGACTAGCAAAGTACCCTAATATCGAATCGAATATACTTATAAGGTCCACCCCACAAGGAGAACACTCTCAATTCCTTAGTCATCACTGACAATCTCTCTATTTCAAGGGTAAACCATTCCTCTTAAGCATGCACAAGTGAAAACACCCTACAGATAAACATTAAGGTGGATGAAATCTTCATCTAAGAGATCCCTCAGTACCTTCTTAAGCTCTTTAAACTCTACCGAAACCATTCTATAAAGAAGAAATAGAAATAGGGTAAATGTCTAAAACAAGACCAATCCCAAACCAACATCCCCATTAGAAAGACACCATGAGAGTCATCAAGGAAGACCTTACAAGATTAATTCATCACCGAAACCAAACTAAAAAAGGACCTTACAAGTTAGGATCTTTAATCCGGACCTAGTAATTAAGACACCTCTTTTTGGAGAGCGATCTTCGAGTTTTAGGACATGATATAACCTTTCCCTTAATAGCAAAGGAATGAAACCATCCTCCCAATCCACAACCGACTCACCGTAAAACCTAAAGACAATTCTTACGGATTCTAAAAAATCTAATAATGAATAGCACGAGTACAACCAATCGATTTTCCTAAATGACATCGAGATCCACCACATTTGAGTCAAACAAATCCACCAACACCCTTTTACTACCAGTAGATACCACACACACCCATAGACTCTTTTGGCAATTGTAGAGTCACCTACCAGGGTAGAATCAAAAGAATAAAAGAATCCAAAACAACCTTGGAACCATAACCAAAATGCACAACCACAAGTGGGGTCACAAGAGAGAGAGGAACCCAAACCAAATAACCCATACACACCATAAAGAAAAAAGTTCTCAACACACCAGTGTCGGCATCAAAAGATGCCTCAGACTTTTGAGGGATAGTAAGGGCATTGAGAAGATCCCGACCACTACCAAAATCCAAAGTATCACCCCTTAGTTCCACCCATTAGTTCAGAGAACCGAGACCTTCTTACCTTACATATTTCTAACCTTACCTCATTCCTCTCCATACTAATAGGATAAGACTGACATGATAGAGTTATCACTATTTAGTTCAATAGTTTAATAGAATATCAAAACTCGACATTGCTAACCTCTCCTTGACAGCGCGCAAGCGCATATGCAAGTGTATGTGGTCTTATCAAGTAGTAAAGTGTCCTTCAATAAGACAAATATCAATCCCACATAGACTTGATTTAATAATGATTCTATTTTAGTTCACAATTTAGAGTCAAATGATGCAAACGTAACCAAAAAAAGAGTTTGTAATTTTGTAAACAAGGAAAAGTAAACAAAGCATAAATAAGAGTCTTTGAAACAATTAATAGGAGAAAACCTAGGGTTAAAGCACTTTCAACAATCATACTATGTTATAAAATTTCATTCGTTAACTTGCTTATCTTGGTTGTAGATTCGTAGGGTCAATGACAAGATCGTGGTTTCCCAACCTCTAATCCTTTACCTAAGTTAAACCTTACAACTACATCATTGAGCGGTGATGTAATAGTTTAATTAGGTTCTTTAAGCTATCATCCTACGTATGAATCAAGTACGGTATCTAAGTACATCCCTGTCCTAGATACTAATTTGAATTTCTTATTTCATAAAGAAATACAAACCATACTTTGTTCATCTCCATGTTCTATCCCCTATTCCCTTTCTCGAGTTCAAAAGGTAGACAATTGATATATTCTAAGGGTCACGAATCCTCAAAATAGTTAAATCAAAGATGAACACACCACCAATAGTGATAAACAAGATTAATGAACTTAATTCAAAACAATAGTACTCATGTCTATGGCTTTAACCTCGAAAAAGGGTGTTTAGCCACGCATAGTCATAATCGTAATCACAAAATAGTAATTAACGACTAAAAACATGAATGAACTAAATAAAAATAATAAAAACCTAATGAAGAAGTTGTAGCATCCCTTTGCTCTCCAAAATATGCTAAAAGATGTGTAAAAACGTGATACAACATGTATTTATAGTATAGGAGTAAGCCCATTCCGTGTTGGATAAGCAAACCTTCAACTATTGAGTACGGGACTGGGTAGGACGTTGCACTAGGTTTAGCCCCAATCCAGGAAAGGTGTTGCCCTGGATATAGCCCAGATCTAGGTAGGGAAGCGCCTCAAAATCGCCCTGCCTCTCTGGAAATTGCTCTCCGAATTTTGGTTAAGTGTTGAGTCTCCCCTCTTGATCCCTTGTATTGTGGCGTCTATCCCATGAATTCCAAGCCTTTTTAACATTAAAATATCATCATATTCAGATCTAAAAGCATCCTACATAATCAAACCGCATGAATTAAGAGAAAAACACAACACTTTATCCATAACGGCGAATCAAAACAAGAGCTAAGCTGCTAGTTTGCATTGATCTTTCACTTATTGTTCCAGTTGTACACTCATTCAAATTGAACTTTGATCACTAACAAAACATTATTCCACTCATAATTTCACATGAAAACCGTTTGGAACACTTTCAACCAAGTAGAATACACCGGAATCAACTAGACAAGCACCTAGCTCAAGCTAGTAATGCTAGTTTTCCGGGTTGAACTCTAAATGAATCTTTTAGGTACAAACTTGATTGAAACTCACTTCTAACATCATAAACACATGTTTTAACACTATGATACACATTTATATAATTATTCACCCATATATCACGTGAATCATCCTCAAAACAAGGCTAAAAAGGCTAGAATAGTGACACTAGAATGCATAAATACACCCAATGTCACCACCCCACACTAAAAGCCTTGTTCGTCCTCGAACAACTTTTTACTATAAACCTCATGAGTTGGAGATTATACACTTATAATACATGTAATACACTCAAGCTAGTACTACAATGACTACACAGAATGCAAGTGTCTTCACTACGCATGTTACAATCACAATTGACAGCTTATGAATACTACTCCAAAACATCCTAGCCTCAAGAATTGAATCACCTAGTTGGAAAAATCATGCTTATCATTCAGTCAAGGACATCATACAAATCACCCATATTCATCAACCATGTGCCCTCACAACAAGAGAGTTACCCATAATCACTCATAATTAAGTAATTCATAACATGATGGGTACAAGAATCAAATTACGCTCACTCTCACAAGGAATTCACAAGTTACACACAACGAACCATAGGCTTGCCCTTATTTTAATGCTCCACTAATATTAGAATGTAAATCTTAGGATCAATTAGTATTTTTCGAGTTATAATGTAGGCTAAGTGACGGGTAGGAACTATTTGGGAATAGTGACTAACCTCTCCAAGTGATTTAATACACTACATTATACATTTAAAACCAATCTCTAACAACCAAATTACACTATTTTTGTCTACCCCATTCTTTTATTTTGCTCCATCTCTATTAAACATTTTCACAAACACTTGGTGGGCGTATTGTTTATTCCTTCAAGATTCAATTTTTCTCATTTTTGACAACCATAGGAATATTTCTAACACCATTTATATCACTCCCAACCACCACACATCAAATATAAACACCAATAACTATTACCGAAGGGAATTAATTTCACCTTTTTCTTTTTTAATTTCTCAAACTCCTTTCTCAATTAATTTCTCAATTATAGCACTGGGAGCTTTTTGGATCAAATTATGGTCTATCAAAGAAGGGCATTAGGATACATATAAGGCTAACAAAGAAAATAAGCTTAAGGCTCAATGGGGGTTAACTAGTATAATGCACAATGGATAGGACAAATAGAAGGTATAAAACAAGGCTATCAAAGAAATGCCTAAATCATCTCCTAAACCCACACTCTTTATTTCATTTCACACACACACTGGGAAATTTCTAGACTTCATATGCAGCAAGAAATATACAAAAATCTCACTCGCACATGGCACATGCTCAACTCAATAAGATAATCATGGACTACCAACCAAACAATAGCATGAATTCAAATTTAAGCCAACAAGTACAAGAGTCACAAAGATGAGCCTAAAAGTCTTAAAAGTAGCAATTCTCTAAATCACATGCTTTTATCAACAAACTCACTTGCATCATGTAATCAAAAATAGCACCAAAACGAATATCTTACACCAAAAAATTTTAAATTGAGACAAAAATTGGGAATTTCCCCCACCCAACACTTAAAAATCTACTTTGTCCCCAAAGTGAATTTAAAAGTAAGATATAGAAATACTCTCTGGGGCCTCTAGTCCTAGCTAGTAGCATATTTACACATAAAGGAAATTCATGGGACCCCACACTCTATTTTTGCCATGCTCCTTAGCTCAAGTTTATGGTACTCAGACTTTCCATGAACCTGTGACTCAACCAAAAACAAAAACTACATGAAATAAAAACTAAAAAAACTGAAAATAAAATATACCTACTTGATTGGAGTTTCCGCCCAAGCTACGCCTGATTTAGTGCCGCGGTACAACCCAACTCAACTCAACCATACTCCTTCATCTTCTTACTCCCATTTGGGAGACATTTTTTCATTCATTTCTGACCTCTTGATTTTTCACTCTCAAGGTCAACATCTCTCTTAACTTCAACCTTCATCACATTGGGAAGCAATGGGTTCATCTTAGGCTGCTCAATCAGATAGTTTGAAGAGGTCTTTTGTGGACTAACCACCCCACACTCGTCCCCTTCAATAATATTGATCAGATAAAAATCTTTATATTGGGACGTTAGTGCAGGTGCTTTGTATACATTAAATACCACTTTTTCATCCTCTGGCCTTATTTTGAGCGTGCCTTCTCTAACATTGATCAACGCCCCTCCAGTTGCTAATAATGGATGCCCCAAGATGATTAGTACCTGTTCATCTGCCTTAAAATCAAGAACAAAAAAGTCAACAGGAATAATAAATTTACCAACCTTTATGAGGACATCCTCAATTACTCCTTCCGGATAGGTCACGGATCCATCTTCTAGCTGCAAAACTACCTTGGTCGATTTAGGATTTCCCCAAACCCAATGTCTCAAACAAAGATAAGGACATCAGATTTATGCTAGCCCCTAAATCACTCAATGTGTGGACCACTTTACTCCCAATTTGGATAGGGAGGGTAAACTTCACTTGATATCTAAATTTCTTGGGGATTTTCTATGTCATTACAATGCTACACTCTTCAGTGAGTACTATCGCCCTCATATCTTGCAATTTTACCTTATTAGCAACCACATCCCTCAAGTACTTAGCGTACTTGGGAATACCCTACAAGTTAATGCTAAGCCTTCTAACCATGTAAAAGAACTTCTTAAATATTGCATCTTCCTTAGCTTTCATGTGCTTATGAGGAAAGGGTAGTGGCGGCATTTTCTTCTCTTCTTTCTCAGCATCTTTTCATTTACCTGTTAGGTCACCACATTAGTATCTACCTCCTTAGTTACCTTTCAAGGTTCTTCTTAAAGAGCTTCATCTCTCCTTAAGATGATTACCATAACTTGTTTTGGATTTTCTGTGTCTGCTGGCAAACCACCATGTGGCCTAGTATTCATTGCTTATGATAAATGCCCCAACTGTAACTCTAAACTTCTTGTGGCCGCTTGCTGATTTTTCATGTCTGCAGTCAACTGTGTCTGACTAGATAGAAGTTGCTTCAATATCTCTTCCATGTTACTAGTTGATTGATTCCCTTGTGCTTGTGGTTGCTGAATTTGTTGTTATTGGGCATTCCATGACTGAGTATTCCACTTCATGTTGTAGGCATTACCATAATTTGGCCTTTGAGCATTGCCCATATACATCACTAATTTCGAATTTGAAGCACACATGGCAGCTATATGACCGCTATTCCCACAGATTCCACACCAACCTTCAGCTTATTAGATGGCATTGACTATGGCTACAAGTTGTGGATTTCCTAATTTTAGGTTGCTAAACTGAGTGTTTATCATATTGTGCAATGATGCAACCTGAGCTGATAAGGTTGTGAATTAGTCCACCTCCAATACACCCGCAATTCTTTTTGTGGCACTTCTAGAATTTGAATGCTATTTGGGATTTCCTTATGTTATGCGGTTAAACAATGTGTATAGCACATCATAAGTCAATTCCAGCAGTTGACTACTTGCGGCTGAATCTAGCAAAATCTTTGTATTGTGATCAAGAGGTTCTACAAAAGTATGAGAAAGTACCTCATTAGACTGTTGGTGGTGTGGACAATCTCGAAGAAGGTCCTTGAAGTATTCCCAAGTGTGATATAGATTTTTATCAGGCTTCAGTTTGAATCTTATTATCTCACTGCGAAGTCTTGAAGTCTTACCTGATGGAAAGAATTTGATGAGGAAACTTTTGTCTAAGTCATCCCATGATGTGATTGAATTAGTCGGCTCCACATTCAACCACCTTTTAGCTTCCCCCAAAAGTGAATGAGGAAATAGTGTCAGCCTCACATAATCTCTAGACACACCTGTCGAAATAAATGTGTCTGTAAGCTCAATGAAATTCTGCAAGTGGACTAGTAGATCCTCATGTGAAAGCCCTATGAACTGTCCATTGCTGATAAGAAGGTGCACCATGTTGTGCTTTAAATCAAAATTTCCCCCAGCAATCAGTTTTTGAATTGGGGAAGTCAAGTTCATCATAAGTGGGACTACCACTTCCCTCATTGTCCTGCGGGATGCTTGTTCCTCAGCCATTGGAGCAGAAACTACTTGGTCTTTTTCTATCAGCGGAAATTGGAGACAGATTGCGTCTCTCCTTCATTGATGGAAGTGGTATTCAGGTTTGGGTCTTGGTTCAACCAAATCCTTATCCCTTTCCAGCTTTCTAACCTTAAAACCTATTTTCTGCATTCACAAAACCAAGACCAAGCATAAAAACACCAAATAAATCTAAAATTAAAACTAAAATAAGCAATTGCCAAATAACAAGTCCCCGGAAATGGCGCCAAAAACTTGACTGCGCCAAAGCACACACACAAGTGTATGTGGTCTTATCAAGTAGTAAAGTGGCCTTCAATAAGACAAGTATCGATCCCACAGAGACATAATTTAACAATGATTCTATTTTAGTTCACTATATAGATTCAATTGATGCAAACGTAACCAAAAAGAGAGTTTGTAATTTTGTAAACACGAAAAAGTAAACAATGCGTAAATAAGAGTCTTTAAAACAATCAATAGGAGAAAACCCAGGGTTAAAGCACTTTTTACAATCATACTATGTTATTAAATTTCATTCGTTAACTTGCTTATCTTGGTTGAAGATTCGTAGGGTCAATGGCAAGATCATGGTTTCCCAACCTCTAATCCTTTACCTAAGTTAAACCTTACAACTACATCATTGAGCGGTGATGTAATAGTTCAATTAGGTTCTTTAAGATATCATCCTACGTGTGAACCAAGTATGGTATCTAAGTACATCCTTGTCCTAGATACAAAATCAAATATTGCATAAAGAAATACAAACCACACTTTGTTCATCTCCATGTTCTATCCCCTATTCCCTCTACCAAGTTCAAAAGGTAGACAATTGATGTATTCTAATGGTTGTGAATCCTTAAAATAGTTAAATCAAAGATGAACACACCACCAATATTTATACGCAAAATTAATGAACTTAATTTAAAACAATAGTACAAATGTCTTTGGCATTAACCCCGGAAATGGGTGTTTAGCCACGCATAGTCATAATCACAATCACAAAATAGTAATTAACTACTAAAAACATGAATGACCTAAATAAAAATAATAAAAACCTAATGAATAAGTTGTAGCATCCCTTTGCTCTCCAAAATATGCTAAAATATATGTAAAAATGTGATACAACATGTATTTATAATATAGGAGTAAGCCCATTCCGTGTTGGAAAAGAAAACCTTCAGCTATTGAGCCCGGGACTGGGTAGGGTGTCTCCCTGGGTTTAGCCCCGCTCCAGGAAAGGTGTGTCCCTAGCTATACCCCAGCTCCAGGTGGGGCAGCGCCTCCAAATTGCCCTGCCTCTCTGGAAATTGCGCTCCGAATTTTTGTTAAGTTTTGAGTCTCCCCTCTTGATCCCTTGTTTTATGGCGTCTTTCCCATGAATTCCAATCCTCTTTAACATTAAAATATCATCATATTCAGCACCAAAAGCATCCTACATCATCACACCACACGAATTAAGAGAAAAAAACATAACACTCTATTTATAACGACGAATCAAAACAAGAGCTAAGCTAAGCTAGTTTGCATTGATCTTTCACTTATTGTTCCAGCTATACACTCATTCAAATTGAAATTTGCTCACTACCAACACGTTATTCCACTCATAGTTACACATGAAAACCATTTGGAACACTTTCAACCAAGTAGAATACACCGGAATCAACTAGACAAGAACCAAGCTCAAGCTAGTAACGTTAGTTTTCCGGGTTGAACTCTAAATGAATCTTTTAGGTACAAACTTGTTTGAAACTCACTTATAACATCATAAGCACATGCTTTAACACTATGATACATATTTATCTCAATATCCACCCATATATCACATGAATCATCCTTAAAACAAGGCTAGAATAGTGACACTAGAATGCATAAATACACCCAACATCAAAGGTAACCAAGAATGAGTTCCTCGTTCCAAGATAGGGTCAGTGTAGACTGGTGGGACTCCACAAGGAAAACTAGAACCTTCGACCCTTGAACAGGTTTGTACCTCATGAGTTGGATTAGATCCATCCATGTTGTCATCGAGTGGGACAGGTGAGTTTTCAAAAACCTTTGGATCTTTAAGAAGACAGAATACGGAAAGTGAACCAAGGAAGATTTAAAGAAGAGTTCATGACCTTAGACTCCATATCCCAAAAGTAGAATAACCAAGTAAGTGAAATGTTCCTAAATGCCTCCTAGCCTCCTGATTATAATTGTGCTGCACGACATACCCATAAGCAAGACTCTACTCAACACGGCTTTGTGGACACCCCATGCCACCGAAACCTAAAGTTTTGATACCAACTTGACACGACTTGGCCCCCTGTCCATGTCGTAATAGGCAACTCTAGACCGATCGGGGCCGAAGACAACCCTCGTTACCCAACCCATCTACAAATGGCAGACCTTGAGTCGGCTTAAGTTCGAACATATAACAAGATAGTGTATTATCTATGTAGTGACTCTGGGATAAGTCTATAACCGAGACCAACCCAACCAAGTCTATCCATCCAATGACCAACCAGACCAATACAAAAACCATAAACCAAACCAACTATAACAATAATCCAAAGAGTGCATATATATATGACATAACCAATCCATACCATACCCAAGTCCACAGTATTCCATACAAAGACACTAGACCGACCAAAGAGTACTCAGTCGGGACATGCCCCGACCATGGACAAAATCCAAAGTCTATGAAAGACAAGAAATATGTAAAGTAAACCATGACATGAAATAGATGCCTTTCAAACTATGGAAGCTCACCACTTCAATCCAACATCGACTGTACCCAAATCCGGTTACTAAGCAAGAGGAATGAAATAGTTGATTCCTGCATAGCATGGGTATACAGCCACCAGTAGATGGGTTAGTGGGTGAACACTAGCATGCACTCAGGATAGGGATAAAATAATGCCATTTACAAAGCCAAGTAAAAAACATCCACAATGCATACAACTATACATAAATATATAAGTGTTGGGAAAGGGAACCGAGTTTAGAATGCCTTTAAAACCATTACCTGGGTTGTGTAGCTTTGTCGTCCTAACCACCCACGGGCCATATGGGTTCAGCTTTCCCTGCTGAAAGGGTCCCAGTGTGTTTAGCCACACGACCAAGTCATATCCCATGGGATGACTAGTATATCCCCAATATAAAATATGATACACGCACATGGTTATCAAGACCCGTCATATCGACAAATATGAGTTTCCAATTTTGGTCCCCCCCGGGACCGCTACCTTCCATGGCTTAGCTACACACTCCGCCATTACTGCCCAATTAAAACCATGTCCAAACAATCCAATTACTATTTGTTAACCAAGGCTATATAATAACTAGTGGTATCGTCATACCACCCGTACTTGCAAGAACTTATCCATAGCCAAACCATTTAGGTTAAGGGGACTTTCAAGTCCTCTTCCATATAGAATATTAAACCACTTGGGGGACTTTCATATTCCCCAGAAGCATAACTATTTAGCCTTTTACCTTTCCAAGCAATTTAAACCAATTCCATTAATGCATTCACTTGGGGGATTTCCATGTATCCCGTAAGGTTTTCAAAATAGACCAATCATGACCACCAAAACCTTTACCCTTTAAACCATGCAAAACATTTAAAGCATTTATATCATTTAAACCATTAAAATCATCCAAAACCATTTAATGTTCCATTACCAAACCAAACTATGCAAGAGTTCCAATGAAAGTTCAACAATAGAGTAAAAACGTTATTTGAGGCATTTTATCGAACATGTTGAGGGGCACACCTTTACAAAGGCCAAAACGAACGTGTAAATCGCCATAATTAGGGTTACTCAAGACCCATTAGTTAAACCATAACCAACAACCAACCAAATATGCAAACCATTACCAAAAACATAGTTTAAACCAATACCAAACCATATGCATAAAGACCTGCAACAATATTTCGAAGTTCACCATTATAGATTAATAAACCAACGTTTAGAACACAATACATATGCCTTTATTTTGAAATAAAAATGAGGGAAGGATTAAATGCCTTATACTTGAAGATTCACGGGAGAGATCTTGGCCTTTGATCCCTTTGAAGAACATATGAATAGACCCTAGCCTCCAATCTTCTAAGAGAGTGTTTGAGAGAGTATTTGATGTGTTATGATCCTTCAATAAGTGTTATGGAATGCCATATAGGGTTATATAACGTGAGGATATAAGGGTTTAGGAGTAAGAAATGTCCAAACTACCCTTGACTTAAAAATTAAAACAATTCACGCCCAGGGGTACGACTCACCTTACCATTCGTATCCAAGGGTACAAGTAACACCCCAACTCGTACCCAACCTTGCCATAATCTTACCTACTAGTTTCCATAAGAATTACCCTCCCTAAATTATACCAAAGGGTATGAGTGGTAACCTTAATCGTATCCCCCAACCGTATGGTGGATAGATTACACTAGGAAACTCAAACATGCACCATACGACTTGTCGTATACCACTCGTAAGCTCCCATACAACTCTTACCCATATAAGTCATACCTTGGGTAGTATCTAAGACTCTCATACTTCCTAGGGTATGATTTAGTTACCTATCCACCCTACCACTCGTATCCAAGGGGTATGAGTGACTCCCTTGAACCGTATCGAGCCAAAGAGGTCCAAAACCAATGAAATTTTCAAGGGTCCTATTTCCGGGATGTTTCAATCTCCCCCACTAAGAACATTCGTGGTAAGGGTAAAGATAAGCATGATGTAACACAATAACACACATCAAACTTTAACCCAACAGAAATAGAGGACAAGAACACAAACCAAGATAAGAAGATCATTACGTATCCGTAGCACGATTTACACCCCAACACCTTAATTCCAACCTCTAACTAAGTTAGAAAACAAATATACAACAGGAATCATTCCTCACCTTTAACCAAGTTAGAAAACAAGGATGTGTTAAAGAACACACACCTTATGCACAAATTTTTCCAGAACAAAAAAACAACGCGGATCCTTGGACTACATGTCCACTTCCGCATCCTAAATGGCTTTCTCAAACTTTTAGCTACCCCGTGGAACCTTTTTCTAAGCCATACCTTTCATTCAAAACTGGTAAACTTACCGATTAAAGAGCTAAGAATCCAAGATACCAATACCAACTAAAGGAACCAACCAACCAAGGACCATCCACACACCTCCATACATCATAGATTACCGGATGAATGTTCTCATGCTAGACGGCAAGTCCAATTTGATCTAGAGTTTACTAAGATACACCACTATGAGATCTTAAATCTAACTACACACCACCAATTCCATGTTCAAGCCTATCCAAAGCACAAAGAAGTTAACTTAAGCCACCGGGATCTACTCCTTACGTTTATCCCAAAATGCTATTTCACTTTCATCACCTTTACAATATGGAAACTATGAGTAAATAACATGAGCAAACCCATATCCAACCATTTAAAACCAAAATCCCCAACCTATGATTGAACATCAAAATCATGCAACAATGAAACCATGAACATTCATACAAATTATGCCTTACAAAACCCAACACAACTACGGGAACATCTACCAACCACAACAATTCAAGCCTACAGCTTACATACCCGCGGTATGATCTATCCATCAAAAGATCTAGAACCCTCTATCATTACACAAGGATTTTCACCACCTATTTCTTTCCTAACCATTTATCATGACAACCACCTTACCTAACTTTCAAACCTTAACTCTAGTAGCCACCCTAGACTCTTCCCCACTTAGGGACTTCTATATTCCTCTATACAAAACGTCGCTATTCTCTCCAATCCACTACCATCCTAACATAAGGAGTATCATTAAGGAACTAAAGTACTAGAATTATCCAATCCTCCTAAGGAAAGACCCTAGAACAAGACACGACACCAAAGGCACGAAGTACTTCATAACAACTACCTGGACCAAAATGAAGAACTATCCCGACAAAATAATACCACAAAAGTAGTCCTTTGAAATAGACATCAAAAGAAACACAACCATTTATACCATGAGTAATGTAATGTAAAGCGAAAAACTAATAATTAGGCAACAAGGAGAATGCAAAATGCGAACCTTGGGCATAAGCGTTGTAAGAATGCATGTAACACCAGTAGAGCACTCTCTTAATTGAGATAGAAGAGTATCACTAGAATATGGAACCTGACCTTCCCTTGAAGTCCACCTCTAAGGAATGTTTTAGACTAACCATCAACCTTCACCCCATTACACCTACAAGCACAATACTCCGCTCTAATGGGTATCACCAAAGACGTACACCAAAGACGCTTGGTTCTTATATACCCAAAACATTATTCAACCAAATTCTAAATAGAGCCTAACATCGACATGCAAAAACTGTTAGACCAAATTGATTCCAAGGTTTACAATTAAACCAAAATCATTCAAAATCAAACTAAGGCCAAAAGGCCTTTCAAAAATCATTTAAGTTCAACCAAAACCATTAACTCTTTATGCAATGCAAAGATTTAAGAATAGTAAAATCATATGACAAAATCATCTTCATTGGAAATCTCACAAATAATTTGAGGATATATAATTTCTAATACCAAAACCAAGTATTTGGGAAATCCATAGTGCCCCGAAATCCATTTGTCATTTCCATGCATCCCACAATGTTCAAATCATTTATAAAACATGAATAATGCATCAAAATCCATGGAAAATCAATTAAATAAGTAACCATGTCAAAGCACTCCAATTGTACCAAAACTCCATTTTTAAAACCATGAATTTAGAAATCGACTGCATTCCAATAGTAAAGTACAAGCATAGGGACAAAGATACATGCAAGCTCCATGATCCAACCTATCCAATGACTAGACCCCCCCCCCCCAATCTCTAAGTTCAACCTAAACTATCGGACTACATGGCATAACTTTTCCACTATTGTATTCCTAAAGTCATCAAACTTATCCAACCTTCCAATTTACCTCCTCAATTCTGCATTGCCATCCCGAGATAACATACTCCCTTTACAAAGATCAAGCATCTAGATTCAAGCCTAGGATCTACCAACCACCATGTACAACAAGCAAAGTAACTCCTATCGAATGGAATATACCTATAAGGTCCACCCCACAAAGAGAACACTCCCAATAACTTAGTCATCACCGATAACCTATCCATTTCAAAGGAAAATCGTTCCCCTTAAGCATGCAAGAGTTAAAAGATCCCATAGAGAAATATTAAGGGGGATGAAATCTTCATCTAAGAGATCTCTTAGTACCTCCTTAAGCTCCTTTAACTCTACCAGAACCTTTTTATAAAGAAGAAATAGAAATTGGAAAAATGTTCGAAACAAGACCAATCCCAAACCAACCTCCCCATTAGAAAGACACCATGAGAGTCATCAAGGCAGACCTAACAAGATTAATTCATTACCAAAACCAAACAAAAGAAGGACCTTCTGAGTTAGGATCTTTAACCCGGACTTAGTAATTAAGACACCTCTTTTTGGAGAGCGATCTCTGAGTTTTAGGACATGATATAACCTTTACCTTAATATCTCGAGAATGAAACCATCCTCCCATTCCACAACAAACTCACCATGAAGCCTAAAAACAATCCTTACGAATTCTCAAAAATCTTATAATGAATAGGACGAACACAACCAATCCATTCTCATGAATGATATCGAGATCCACCACATTTTAGTCAAATAAATCCACCAACACCCCTTTACTACTAGTAGATACCACACACACACATATACTCTTTTGGCAATTGTAAAGTCATCTATCAGGGTAGAATCAGAAGAAGAAAATAGTCTGAAACAACCTTAGAACCATAACCAAAATGCACAACCATAAGTGCGGTCACAATAGAGAGAGGACCCCAAACTAAAATAACCCATACACACCGTAAAGAAAAGAGTTCTCAACACACCAGTGTCAGTATCAAAAGATTCCTCCGACTTTTGAGGGATAGTAAGGGCATTAAGATAATCCCGACCAATACCAAAATCGAAAGTATCACCCCTTAGTGCCACCCCTTTGTTTAAAGTACCGAGACCTCCTTACCATACCGATTTCCAACCTCACCTTATTCCGCTTCATACCAATAGGACAAGACTAATGTGATAGAGTTTTCACTATTTGGGTCATTATATTAATTGAATGTCAAAACTCGGCATTGGTAACCTCCCCTTGAGGTAACCAAGAATGAGTTTTTGCTCCCAAAAGAGGGTTAAGAAAGACCGGTGGGATTTCACAAGGAAAACCAGAAGTTGCAACACTTGACTAGGTTTATGCCTGATGAGTTGGACTAGATCCATCCTTGTTGTCATCGAGTGGGATAGGTAAGTTTCCAAGAATCTTTGGATCTTTGAGAAGACACGATCCAAAGAGTGAACCAAGGTAGATTTACAGAAAAGTTCAAGACCTTAGACTACATAGTCCGAAAGTAGAATAACCAAGAAAGTGAAACATTCTTAAATGCCTCTTAGCCTTCTGATTATAAGTGTGGTGGAAAGACTCTACTCGACATATCTTTGTGGACATCCCATGACATAGAAACCTAAAGCTCTAATACCAACTTAACATGACCCAGCCCCTGAGTCATGTCGTAATGGGCATCTCAAGTCAGATCGGGACCAAAGAAAACCCTCATTACCCAACCCAACCACTAATGGCATACCTTGAGTCATCTTAAGTCCAAACATATAACAAGGTATCACACTATCCATGTGGTTACTCTAGGATAATTCTATAACTGAGACCAACCCAATCAAGTTTATCCACCCAATGACCAACAAGACCAATGCGGAAACCATAAACCAAACGAAGTATAAAAATAATCCAAAGTGTGTATATATATATATATGTGTGATATAACCAATCCATTCCATACCCAAGTCCACAGTTGTCCATACAAAGCCTCTAGACAGACCAAAGTGTACTTTGTTGGGACATGCCCCGACCATAGCCAAAAACCAAAGTCTATGAAAGATAAGAAATATGTAAAGTAAACCATGACATGAAATAGATGTCTTTCAAACTATAAAAGATCTCCACTTCAATCAAACATCGACTGTACCCAAATCCGATCACTAAGAAAGAGGAGTGAAATGGCCAATTTCTGTATAGAGTAGGTATACAGCTGCCACTAGATGGGTTAGTGGGTGAACACTAGCATGCACTCAGGATAGGGATAAAATAATGCCATTTATAAAGCTAAGTAAAAGACATCCACGATGCATACAACTATGCATATATATAAGTGCCAAGAAAGGGAACCAGGTTTAGCATTCCTTCAAAAGCATTACCTGGGTTGTGTAGCTTTGCCATCCTAACCACCCACGGGCCATATGGGTTCATCTTTTCTTGCTGAAAGGGTCCTAGTGCGTGTAGCCGCATGACCAAGAAAAATCCCATGGGATGACTAGTACATCCCCCAATATAAAATGTGACACACATACACGGTCATCAAGGCCCCTCATATCAACAAATATGAGTTTCTAGTTTTGGTCCCTCGGGGACTGCAACCTTCCATGGATTAGCTACACATCCCGCCATTAATGCCCAATTAAAACCATGTCCAAACAATCCAATTACCATTTATTAACCAAGTCTACTTAATAACCAGTGGTATAGTCAATACACTCATACTTAAAAGCATTTATCCATAACCAATCCATTTAGGTTAAGGGGACTTTCAAGTGCCCTTCCATATACAATATTAAACTACTTGAGGGAATTCCATGTTCCCCACAACCATAACCATTTAGAGTTTTACCTTTCCAAACCATTTAAACCAATTATGTTAATGCATTCACTTGGGGGCTTTCCATGTATCCCGCAAGGTTTTCAAAATAGACCAATCATGACCACCAAAACCTTTACCTTTTAAACCATGCCAAACATTTAAAGCATTTATATCATTTAAACCATTAAACCATACAAAATTATCCAAAATAATTTAAAGTTCTATTACCAAACTAAACCATGAAAGAGTTCCAATGAAAGTTTAATAATAGAGTAAAAATGTTATTTGAGGCATTTTATCGAACATGTTGAGGGCACACCTTTACCAAGGCCAAAAGCAATATGTAAATTACCATAATAAGGGTTACTTAAGACCCATTAGTTAAAACATAACCAACAACTACCATATATGCAAACCATTACCAAAAATATATAAAAACATAGTTTAAACCAATACCAAACAATATGCATAAAGACCCAGCAACAATATTTTAAAATCCACCATTATAGATTCATAAACCAATGTTTAAAAAACAATACACATGCCTTTATTTTGAAATAACAATGAGGGGAGGAGTATATGCCTTATATATGAAGATTCACGGAAGAAATCTTGGCCTTTGAGCCCTTTAAAGAACATATGAAGAAACCCTAGACTCTAATCTTCTATGAGAGTGGTTAAGAGAGTATTTGATGTGTTATGATCCTTTAATAAGTGTAATGTAAGACCATATAGGGTTATATAACAAGAGGACATAAGGGTTAGGAGTAGTAAATGTCCAAATTACCCTTGACTTAAAAAAAAACAATTCATGCCCAGGCGTACGACTCACCTTACCATTCGTATCCAAGGGTACGAGTGATACCTCAACTCATACTCCAACTCTACCCAACCTTGACAATACCTTACCTACTGGTTTCGATACGACTTACCCTCCCTAAATCATACCTATGGGTATGAGTGGTAACCTCAATCGTATTCCCCAATTGTATAGTGGACAGATTACACTAGACAAATCAAACATGCATCATACAACTTGTACTATACCACTCGTAAGCTCCTATTTGACTCTTACCCATATGAGTCATACCTTGGGCAGTATCTAAGCCTCCCATACTTCTTAGTGTACGAGTGAGTCACCTATTCACCCTATGAATCATATCTAAGGGGTACAAGTGATTCGTATCGAGCCAAAGAGATCCAAACCAACAAAATTTTCAAGCGTCCTATTTTTAGGATGTTTCAATATAAGATAGGATAAACCCAAACAAGAGTTGGAAAATTATATTTTCATAAGTAGCGGTCTTGCTATCAATTGTAATCACTTAATAAATAACTCAGGTAGGCCATTTTAAGTATGAACATGAGAGACATGATGTTCAACTTGTATCCCAACTGATATACAATAATTATCAAAAGCTTAGGATGTAAATTCTCCAGCATTATCAAGGTGAATAGCCTTAATGGGATAATCTGAGAATTATGTTCTTAATCATATTATCTTTACCAAAAATTTTGTAAATGTTAGATTGTAAGACGATAAAAGGCACACATAAGACCATTTTAAAGATGGGTCTATTAGGACCATAAAGTACCTGAATAACCCACTAGATGTGTGAAAAGGTCCACATATATCCCTATGATACATTCTAGAAAATAGGGTATGGAACCCTTGGGGATTGCATCAAATAGTGAGAGATCAGGTCCCTCATAGTCAATCATAAGCGATAGAATAGTAAAGAAACTATGAGGTGCTAGAAAATTAAAGGAGATGCAGGAAGAGTAAAAACAAAGGATTTTAATGTGGAAACCCCCTTTCTCAAGAAAGAGAAAACCACGGCTTGCCCTCACAAGTACTCCAAATTCTAATATAATTAAACTTTTGATTACAAACTTCCATAAACCTAACTCTTGGTTCCTTTTGCTTGTAATAACTCTACTATAAGCTCATCTTGGAAACTCTGACAAGAACCCCTACACTGATTAACACTAATTAATATCAAAACTTAGGCAACTCTACCTAAGCAGTATCTACTCAAAGAGAAATGTTCATTACTCTTATAACACAAGTAATTTGTATACAAATTAGAACTCACTCAAGAACAATTCAATATAAGCACACATAAATAGCTAAGAGCTTGAGCAGTACTGAAATGGGGGTTTTGTTGCCTCTCTTCTCTCTTTGTATTTGTGAAAAACCATTGGATGAAGAAGCCTTTTTTTCTCTTATAGATGAGTGATGATTAGGGCTAAAATATTATTAAACCAGGTTTCCTATTCAGTACAAGCAGCACCTATAAGTTTGTTACACAAAAGGACAAAACTGTGCAGACTCGCATGCCAGCTTTACTGTACCATGCATATCTAGGGACCTGGTCCCTTGAAGTTAGCTACTCATCATCAAAAGGACATATAGCAATTTTCCCCCTTTTTGATGATGACAAACCAACCATACAGCTTTATGCACATCCATCATATTTAATCGATGTGATTACCACTCTGAAGATAAATGTTCCACCTATCATCATGCAACACAGGGACTTGGTCCTTTATTATCATTTCGTAGCAAAACTATGAGAACATATTTTCTTCGCCCTTCGATGTGCCTTACTATACTTTCCCCTATCAGTATGCACCACATAAGTACACATACACACACCTGATCTTTACATATCAAGTCAATTATGTTCCCCCCTTTTGTCATCATTGAAAAGCATTAATAATAAACCAAAAGTAAAGATAAGTACATACTAATTAACGCATGGCCACTGGGGTAACAGTACCATGAAGAACAACTTAAAATAAAAGAGAAAAATAAAGTACATAGAAAGAATTCATGCATTCATAAAACAGAAGCCAGTACTAGTACAATCATACCAAAATAAGAACATAAATTAATTGTCTTCAATAGTTAATACAAGAAGCAAAATATGAGACTGACACAGGATTAATTAGAGGACAGGGATAACAGGGCTTATGTAGAGTAAGGTTTGGGGAAAGGGACTTAACCAGCATATCCATTCTTGCATTTTCAGCATTGTGGGTATCCAACAACTATTTAGTGAGAACCTTTAATTTAGCATTCAGTTCGTGAACTTCACCAGTCAGTTCTGCTACTTTTTCCTGGAGTCTTGCATTTTAATCTGCAAGTTTATCAGTGGCACCTAGTCCCTTAGAGGACAACTTCTGATTCTACAACTTAAGGTGAACTATTTTAGTATCTTTGGTAGCCAACTTGATCCTTAGATCCTCCATTTCCTTTCCCAACTTTTCTTGAACAGCTAGCAACTCTGATACTTAAGACACAGATCCAACTTTACCTTTTATGCATTTATTCTCCACAAGAGTTGTCAGGATGACCATCTACCTATTGTTCTAGGTGTTTGCTTAGTTCCATACATACAATAATGTTCAAACACCTTGTTCAAAAGATATCCATATGGCATTCCATATCTACCTTTCTTTTTCATGAATCAATTTATGCATATGCTCTATTATTAGAGCAGGAAGACTTATAATTCAAACTTTCTCAAGGATTCAATCAAAAAAAATCAAGACTAGAGGAAATTGTTCTTTTTTTAGACCTTGGTAATAGGACCTTAATTTTGAACTCAAATACCTATTGATACTCACCTTTTAGAGACTTTTTTCACTGCAGTTGTTGAGGTCCCTCCTATCTTTGATGTATCAATCATGAATTCAGTGGTAGATTGTTGTTTTACTATAATTTTTACCCCTACAACAGGTACACCCAGGATTTTTCCTAGTATTTCTTCATTCGGATTAAGAACCTTTCATTGTACTTGTGTTGTCAATCTTAAACCATTATCTGAGAATTTCATGGAGTAGTAGAATTCTCTTACCTCACCTTCAAAGACAATAAGAGTTAGTTCTTCAAGCAGGTTTAACCAACCCTGATGTATCACATACTTATCTAGTTCTACCATCCCTGGTTTTTCATAAATTTTTAGATCAAATACTCTTCCAGATAGAACCTTCTGTGTTATCAGGTTCACAATCCTCCTTTCTCTTAACATGTGTTTCTTTTTCTCATTCTTTTTCTTTCTTTTAGGCTCACTACTTGGCTCTCCTTCTTTATCAATTTTTTCTCTTCTAGGGACTAGGTCCCTCAGAGTCTTTTCTTTTCTTGATGGCTATATGTTTCTACCTCATTCCAGTAGAGCTACCAGTCTTTGACTTAGAGGACCTGGTCCTCTCATTATCTTCAACTTCCTTTCTTCTTTCTTTAGTAGCAGTAGCAACTACTGAATCTATGTCTTCCCCTTTTTCAATCTCTACAACTTTTACTTTTTCATTCTCCTCTACTGCAATAGATTTCCTCAGCCTTATTTTTCATGGTTGAAGCTTTGTGGGCCTTCATGGCATCTTCCATTATTTTCTTTTTGGAACCTCTTGTAGAATAGGTTATAGTCACTTTCACCTCAGAGTCCATTATTTTCTCCTTTTCTCTACTTTCTTTTAGTTTTTTCACAGTCCATCTCAGAGTTACTTCATCCTCATTCTCCTTATTTGGAGGTAATAATATATCTTTTCTCCAATTTACTTCATCATTAACACCTACTTTCCATTCTACTCCATCAACTAAGCTTTCTTTGGTGTCATATGCATGCAGGAGTAATTTTTTAACTACACAGTTCTTATTTGAGCTAAAATCAACCCTTTTCACCAAAATTTCTTCACCAAATAACTAAGAAAAAATAGGGTTTGAATTTGAGGGTGTTGGAGAATCGAGAGTTTGCAGTGTTTTAGAGGATTTAAGTTTTTTGGATTTTTCAGATGACTTAAGAAATTTGAAGTTTTAAGATAATTTTGAATTCTTTGGAGAAAAGAGAGTTTTGGGTAGAGAAATTTCATGGTCTATTGGTGACCCAAACCCTTGGTTTGGATTATCTATCATGATTGGATGAGCGTAAACTTCTAAGATTAAGGACGGTTTAATGAAGACTGACTCGATTGTAGGTTCTAGATATTTTAAGGAAGATTCAGTTAGAAAAATTGACTTAGATTGTTGTTGGGGACTAGAGGTGATGTTTTCCATAGTTTTAATTTCATAAGAATCAAGATGTTCAACTTGGGGATGTCCAGTTTGACTCTCTGGAGTTTTATCTACTCCATGTTCTTTTGATAGGTTGAGAAAGAAGTCGTGTCATCCATTTTATTTTGAGAGACAGTGATAAGCTATGATCAGTTTGGCTTATAGAAGACTTGTAGATTTGGGAAGATGATTTGGACAAGTTAAAGAATAATGACAAGAAGGTCCAATTTAGTAATTTTAAGAAGTGACCAATGTCATTAAAAAAATATTTCTTTTGAACTGACATGACATAACCAGATAAGTGCGACTCTTAGTCATGATAGCTTAGAGAAGAGAAAAATACATGACTTTTGAAACAACATTTGTGATCACTTAAGCATCATGTAGGTACTATCCTGAGAGATGGGACCAGGTCCCTCTCTTTTTGAATTTTGTACTTGTGTTTGCTTCAATTGTTCTCCTCCTAAGTTGTTCCCATGGATGTATACCTGCAATGGTATAGAGATGAGTTAGATTAAAATGCATCTATATTATCATGGATACATGTCTCCTGAATATAGCTGAATTTTGGAAGAGACACCAATTCACATATTAGGTCAGGTTGGCATAATTAATCCATGCTCTAGCCTCTGCACACTCTTTTTTTAGCTTGTTATCAAGGAAGATGAGAAGATCAGGTCCCCAACTTAACTTTACTCACTTCGCTGGAACTTTCTTTTATAAGATAAGTTTTCTAAGGACCAGGTCCCTTGAAATCAACTGTTTCAAAATATGAAACCTCCACCTTAGAGTATCTTGAGAGAGAGAACACAGTCAGATACTCTAAAATTTAAGCACTGAATACTCACTTTTAATGAATATTCCTGAGTGTAATCCCTTTTCTCCAACCTAGAACTATGATCACTTGTTTGATTTAGGAACCCACTTGAGTTTGAGTTCCCAGTAAGAAGACAGTAGTGCGACTAAAATCTTCTTTGCCCATCTAGGTAGAGAAATCTTATTCATCTTATTCAAATACTTAAACCCATTTGGATATGTATTCTCCTGCTGAACATATCTGACTTTATTTATTCCAGCACTTATCCATCTTTGATAATTCCTCTTAGTGTGCCAATCTTTCCCACAATGATTGCACAAATATTTGGGAGCCTTGTTTCTAGCATCATTAATAGTCTTTCCTTGCCACCTAGTTGGTTGGAATTCTCTTTGATATCCTAATCATGTTCCATTGTTAACACCTTGGCTGGTTAGATTATACAGAATATGTGAAGTAGTCCATTTAAGATATTTATTCAACTCTTCTCTTAAGCAGACCAGGTCCCACTCTAACTCTTCATTTCTGTGAAGTGCAGACATAAGGGGGTTTTATCCATCAGCCTATCCTCAAGATCAATTTGAATCCTTGAAGCTTCTTTTTTCCCTTTTCTGTCTACTACATTTACCTTCTTTATATTACTCATTAAACTCAAATTTTATTTGTTTGAACAACTCTTCAGTTTCAAAATCTTTTAAAGCTAAAGCAATCATCTCATGTTTTTTATTCTCTACTTTTTCTTCTAAGCATTTTTCTCAACAGTTAGTTAACATACAAAGTCTATCAACATATTTTCAAGCCTTTTTATCTTCCTAGCAATGTAATTATCTATATTCTTCTTAATATCAGAAAGAGTTACCTCCATTTCTTTTTCATCTTCTGAGTTTTCCATGAATGGAAACAAGGAATAATAGATAACTAGATTGTCTTACACTGCTAGCATAGAAACATCTCTAGTCTTCTTATTTTCACCTGAATCACTGAAGAGTCTCCCCATGTTGCCATTACAGAATACCAGGAAACTGATATTATTTTTTTATCATCTTGTTTTAGCATAAACCCATCTCCATACTCTTTGTCTTTTCTAGATTTGGTGGACTGGTCTTCCCAAGCTGTCAATACCTCTTTATTATACAGCTAGTTGCATCTTTTATTCTTGATGTTTTAGGATTTTGATTCTTCTTTTGCACTGTGTAGTTCCTCGTGAATTCTTAGAGCTACCACCTTTTTGATAGATCGAATAATCTTTATTGCTAGAAGTGCAACATCAGTGTCTTTATCTCCTGAGTCAGATTCCAAAGCCTTCAAAGTCAGGAAACTTTCCCTTTTGCTTCCTTTTTTTCCACCCCTAGTTTAGTTATAGCAGTCATGATGACCAGAACACTCTAAGTATGAATTTTTTTAGAGTGAATTGGCTCTGATACCAATTGTTGAAACCCTTAGGAGTTGCACCACACAGTGAGGGACCAGGTCCTTCAAAGTCAATCATAAGCGATAAAACTGTAAAAAAATTATAAGGTGTTAGAAAATTAAAAACGGTGCAGGAAGAGTAAAAACACAAGATTTTAACATGGAAAATCCCCTTGCTAAAGTAAGGAAAAAATCACGGCTTGCCCTCACAAGCACTCTAAATTCCACTATAATCAAACTCTTGATTACATCCTTCAATGAACCTAACTCTAGGTTCCTTTAGCTTGTAATAACTCTACTACAAGCTCATCTTGGCTACTCTGCCAAGGACCCCCTACACTGATTAACACTAATAAGTATCAAAACTTAGTCAACTCTACCTAAGCACTCTCTACTCAAATAGAAAAGTTGATTACTCTTATAACACAAGTAATTCATTTACAAATCAAAACTCACTCAATAACAATTCTATATAAGTACACATAAATAGCTAATAACTTGAACAGTGTTAAAATTGGGTTTTTTTGCATCTCTTCACTCTTTGAATTTGTGAAAACCCATTTGATAAAGAAGCCACTTTTTTCTTTTATAGCTAAGTGATGATTGGGGATGAAATATCATTGAACCAAGTGTCTTATTCAGTACAAGAAGCACCTGCAAGTTTGTTACACAAGAGGATAAAACTATGCCAACTTGTGTGCCAGCTGTACTGTATCATGCACATCCAGGGACCCGGTCCCTTGAAGTTAGCTGCTCATAATCAAAACTACATATAGCAAGGGGGTTTTATTCCAACTTTTAGTGGTGAGGATTATTTATCAATTTGCCTTGATAACAAGTAACACATGAAAATTTATCACTTACAAGAATCTTCAGGTTCTTTAATGGATGTCCATTTGAATTTTCAATAATTCACCTCTTCATTATTGATCCATGGTGACCTATTTGGTCATAAAAAAGAAAAAAAATATTTAAATCATTAAACTTCTAGTTTACGATAGAGTATGCTTCAACGACACTAATTTCTGCATAATATAGGCCAAAAGATAAAGTTGGTAATTTCTCCAAAATATACTTCTGTCCTGAGACATACTTGGTAATATCAAAATATTCACCAGTCCTTTCATTTATTATCTAAACATGATATTCATTTCGGCGGATATCTTTAAAACTTAACAAGTTTCTCGAGTATTTAAAAGAGAACAATGCATCTTCTAAACAATTTTCGGTGCCTTAGCAGAAATATAGTAGCTCTTTGGGAGCCTTCAATCAATTTTGAATTACCAAAAATTATTGTAATGTTTGCTTTTCTCGTAATCAATGAGAAAAATGTGTTGTTCCACTATCTATTACACAAATATCCTCACAACTGATCATTGATCCAAATAAAATTTGAGTATCCATATTCTTCAAGATGAAAATATAAATAAAGTATAACATTACAGTATGACTAGCAAATATTATATTACACAACTTTATTTACTTACAATATCAGAAAGACACAACTAAAAGAAATGTAAACTTATACAATCGGCAAAAACTAAAATATTTAGACTATTACAGATTTGTCACTCATAGGGTGATTTATATTTCCTTCAGGGAGTTCAAAGAAATCTGCAACATCTAAATGAATAGGTTCAACATAAATTGTATAAATATGTATGAGTATGAGAAAATAAAATTAAAGAATAAAACTTGAAAATATAAGCTAAAGTAAAAAAACTAAAGAGGGTCATTTACATAAATAGTATAAATATATTACCTCATTTATCAATTATAGTACATTTTTATTATCACATCTGATAGCCTAATCACATCTGATAGCCTAACTTTTTAAACCAAAAATAATTAAATACATATATAATGTATCTTTAAACACAATTTTAACATCATTAATAAGAGAAAAAATAAACATAAATTTATTACATTTTGGATGCAATATATTATACAAATTAAAGATGAATATCAATATACTTGGCGAATAAATATAACTAAAATATTTTTAATACAAAGGTATATTAAGTATTATATGTGAATTTCAAACATTTCATTATATTTAAATCCGTTTATGTTGTTAGAAATGTATTATATTTGTTAACTTTCGAATTCATAAAAATATATAATACTGAATTCGAATTGTATTACAATTATTTTTTATGTTTAACACAATTTTAATATAAATCATACTGGCACCACCACTATACACCACTCTTTTCCATCAACACCACCACCAACAACAAACCTATCAACTACTTTTTTTTATTTTTCAGTGAACTCAAATCGCTAGAGAAATCAACAACTTTGTTTCTCCCTCACGCATACCATTATTCCGCCACTCCCCCCACCTAAAATAAGTCACTACCTCTCTCCATATAATGCACTTTCTCTTTCACTCTATTTTTGGTGAAGCATACTGCTGGAAAAACCTAAACAACCAAAAAAATAATTGAAATCAAAAATCAAATCTTCACTGATGTTATGAAACCCATCGCCATAAGATCTAAACAACAACAACAACCAACAAGCTATAACTTCGGTGAGGGAGGAAAGAGTTTTTAAGCCATATTTGAACGCTGGCGGAGTTGTAACCTGGAAAATAAAATAAAAATTAATGTGAAATGAAAAGAAAAACACGAACTGTCCATCGCCGATTTTCATGGAGCTCGACTGAACTCATAATTTTTGGTTGGATTCGATGATTTTTGGTATAAATATATCATTTATAGAATTTATAAAAATTTACTCTGACATCATGAATTCACCGGAGAAGACAAAGAGGATGGGAGAGGGGAGACACGAACTAAAGAAGAAGAAGAGAAAGAAGAAGAGGAAGAAGAAGAGGAAGAAGAAAAAGTGGAAAAAGTAAAAAAAGATAATAGGACAAGTCCGTAACTAAAGCTAAAGATAAGCTATAAATTATAATAAATTAAAAGTTATACTATATACAGTAATAAAATATATTAAAAGATATTAATTATGCAAAAAGTCCGACTAAATATAATCAATAAAATGATAGATAAATAAGAAAAAAGGGGAAGGGGAAAAGGGATAAACAAGAAAAAAGTGGGAAGGGGAAAGGGGAAAAGGGAACTTTCTTAAAAGAAAAAAATATATGATGAACTGAAAACACTTTTTTTTATTTTTTTATTTGTTAAATTTTTAATATTTGAAAAAAAAGTTCTTAGAAGTATTCACTATAAAAATCTTAAGAAAATAATTGGAAAAGGAGGATCAAAGTTTAGTGTTTAAAGATTATTTCTTCTTAACTAGAAATGCAGAATTTTGGAGCAACGAAGGAGATTAAAAGTATATTTGCATTAATCTATTTACTAGATAAAAATAATTTTTGAAATAATGTGATTACATTTGTAGTTTTATTTTTATATTTAGGTGTTAGAAAAATTCGCATTATTAATTTAATTGCTCAAAGCGCGACCAGATACACTAGTAACATCATATTTCAATAATTATTTAACAGGATCTATCTGGTGGGTGGGTGTGTATTACACACTATTTCTGGTAATTTCAATTTCCTCTTGTGAGTCCTAATAAAGAGAAATTGATGAATCTTATCCTCTGGCTACATGTTAACCCAATATTAAAATTTATTTGAACAAAGTGGATCAAGATGAACCCAATTAATCAAAGAATAAGTCAATTATCAGTCCCTCCAAACATAAGCAATTGGATGAATCATAATTTTATGAGTTGATTTTACCATAAAGAAGAAGAAAAGCTTTTCAGGCCAAACAATACCCAACAAAATGGCCCAGGAATTTATTATTCCTCATTTTAGCCATTTAAAAGACGAATGAGCTCTCTTTTTATTACCTTTGTTTTTCTTTCTTTTTTTCGGTGATTGTGTTGTTGTTGTTGTTGTTGTTGTTGTTGTTTTTGTGTGTGTATGTTTCTTTGTTTATTTTTTAAAAAATTATTCTCCTTTTTTTAATCTTACAAAAAAACAATCACATGAAAATTTATATTTTTTTAACAATCAAATACAAATTCGTAATATTGTAGCTCCTACCTTTTTATCAATCAAATACAAAATGATTGTATTTTTATTTTTTATATAAAAATAATATATTTTATACAATAGATTTATATATATATATATGGGGCGTCGAATGAGTCGGTTGAGTCTAGTATGAGTCAGTTGAAAATAGGTAAAAGTGGCCCACTAACAAAGAAAGAAAAGAGACATTAATTTTGTAGGGGGTATAGGTGGTCGGGGAAGGGGGCTGGGAGTTGGGGGGTAGAGGGGTAAAAATACTTTACATTCTCATTATTTTTTATAGGGGAAAGGGAGGAGGGGGATGTAATACCCCATGTCTAAAAGCCACTATCCAACATACGACCCTTTTTTCTTGGGTCGTACATACTTTGTACTAGTCGTATATAGTGAGTCATACCCATGTCAGTGTAGGATGATATGAGTTCTATTCAAGTTATGAGTTCACCCTAGAAGTTTTCAAGAATGATACGAGTCATATGAAGGAAAGTCGTGAGTTCCTCAGTGTAGGCTCCCTAGGGTTCTGTCCAAGATACGATTGGTTGTTTCCAAGTCGTATAGACAGGTAACTAGTCATGTGTTACCACTCATATGTTGAACAGTGTATACCATCTTTGATTCTGCCAAGCTTACGAGTTGATAGTCCTAGTTGTACCCTCACCATACGAGTGGTATGGTTGACTCGTGAAAACTGACGATCAATTTCTATGAAGTTCAGTTAAAGAGCTTTTTGGTCTTTTTACTTTTTATAACTCCAAACCACGACCTATAACCCCTAATGAGGCATTATTTTCCTCTATTCCTTAATCAATTAACAACATCATCTCTCCTCTCATCTTCAAGAACATCAAGATTAGGGTTCCTCACACAAATTTACCTTTCAAGTCCCAAGGTTCAAACTTTTTTCATGAGTAGAGAAATTTTAGGTATGTGGGGTTTATGAACAAGGATAATCTTCCATCTTTGTGCCAAAAAATCATGATTTTAAGATTGACCTTACTGGTTTTGAATTAGGGTTCATACACAAATAACCATATCCTTGAAGTATAACACTACCATGTGATTGAAAGCTTAAGTGCAACAAGGTTTACATATGTTTATATTTTTACTTGTGAAAATTTATATTGTGATTTGAATTTCATTATCTTGACTAGGACACTATTGAAAGATTTCATGGTGATTATTGAACATAATGTTTTGATATGAATTTCTATAAAACAAAGTATGAATTCCCTGTCCTAAGAACAAGTACCGAGTTTACAAAAAGTTTTTGTTCTTAAGTTTCATTGATATGTGTTATAACATGATTTGAAGCAAGCTTGATCTTTTTATCTAAATATAAGACATGAAATCTACAATTGTTCATCTTGATTATGATTTAAAGTAAAGAGAAGCATAATTAGTTTTTAGTTTATAAATTTTTATGCTATTTTAAGGTGGATTTCTTAAGAATGAGCATATAAGTATTCTGGGAGTAGTATTTAACACCGAGAAGGGAATGCAGATGAGCACGTCCTAAATTTTTGGAAACTACGATCTACCATAGGTTAAGGTTTTTCCCAATATGGATGAAGTTCAGTGATCACTTAAGTTAAGGTTCTATTCCTATGGCAAGGGTAGAACAACTATCCTCAACATGGGTAACATGTTGGACTACATGGTAGATCACATGATTTATGTCGGTTAGAAGAATCTCTTATAAGAAAGAATAAGAGTAAAGACTTCAGAAACTAAGTGTTCTGGCTCACTAAGTTTGCTCACATGCATTATTATTCATGTTTTATGATCTTACAGTCTTTTATTTTATTCAAGATCAAGGTGAGTCATTTGCGCTTAGCATGCATCATTTGAAAGTTTACTTAAATATATGCAATTATTGTTTTACTTATGCATTCACCCCCACATATTCAGTACATTCCATAGGTACTAGCCCATATATATGTCTATGTGCTACATTGTCTTATAATGTAGGTTGTGGAATTTGTTTCCAGTAGCACGATTGACTACGGATATCATCACCTACATCTCGACTTTTGATGAGTCCTCATAGTTCGATGGCCCAACTTATTAGACTTATGTTCAATGATGCAAGTAGTTTAGTTATTTTCTGTTCATTTTTGGGTCAGCTGGGGTCTGTCACAGTGGCTCTCTCTAGTTAGTAGTAGAGGCCTGTCAGACTGTGTATGTTTTAAGATCAAAGAGTTTGTTTAAGATGCCCAAGTTAAAGACTTTCATTAAGTTATGAAATCATTTACCTTCAGTTTCTATATATGTGAGGTCACTTTTCATGTAAGTTTTAAGCTAAATAGATATCATGGGTGAGCTTAGGGTTATTCGTAGTTTTGACCACCATGTGATGTCCAGAGGGTACTTCCTGGGCGTTACAAGCTTGGTATCAGAACCTAAGGTTTTGAAGAGTCCTAGGGACTCAGACAAGCCGCGTTATATAGAGTCTTAATCATGAATGTGAAGCGCACCACATTTATGAGCAAGAGGCTATGGAACGAGTTAGGAATTCATCATTTTTTCATGATCTATCATACTTACAATTGTCTCTATCTGCCTTAACTCATACTTTTACGTGACAGAATATGCTTCCTCATCGAGCTGAAGTTCGTAGAAATGGTGATCAACCACCCCTATGCGTAGACCCTATGAATGAGAATGTATCTCATGCTGAATTTTGAGTTGCCTTTCACGCATTGGTCCAAGATGTAAATGCCAATGTTCAGGCAAATCAACAGGCAACGGCCCCACTTCAGCAAAATGGTAATTTAGCTGCAGGCAGGATTTGGGACTTTATAAGGATGAATCCACCTGAGTTCTATGGGTCAAAGGTGGATAAATATCCTCAACTCTTTATTGATGAGGTGAGAAAGATTACTCAGATTATATATATTACTGAAGATAAGAGTGTAGAGTTGGCATCCTATAGGCTGAAGGATGTTGCTTATGATTGGGTTGTTATGTGGAAGTAAGGTAGAGGTGGGAATGCAGCTCCTATGAGTTGGCAGGTATTTCAGAATACTTTTCTGGATAGGTTCTTTTCGCGTGAGATGAGGGAGGCTAAGGTGGAGGAGTTCTTAAACCTGAGGCATGGCTCTATGATAGTAAAAGAGTATTTCCTTTAGTTTACTCAGTTTTCTAGGTATTCTCCTGAGTTTTTATCTTACTCTAGAGCTCATATGAGTAAGTTTATTACTGGGGTATCTGATTTAGTGGTCATAGAGTGTAGGACTTTTGTGCTGATTGAAGACATAGATATTGCTCAATTAATGACTCATGCTCAATAGATTGAGATAGAAAAGTTGAAAGAAAGAGAGAAGAGAAATAAGAGAGCTAGGACTGGATAGTTTAAGTTTAGTCAGTCAAAGTCTGGAAGAGAGAAATTGTTTGCAATTTCAGGGTCATTCATCAGTACCCGTGCCATCTTCATCCAGTGCCCCTGCACCCAAGACCTGGTAGGAATAGTGGGGAAGAACTTCAAATTCCATCTCTCAGAATAATATAGTCGGGAGGCCCAGTTACCTGACATATGTAAAGTATGGTAGGACCCATCTTGGTGAGTGTTTGATGGGAAAAAGGGGGTTGCTATGGTTATGGCAAGTTGGGCCACATGATCAAGGAGTGTTCGTACGCTAAACATGGAAGCAGGTATATTCGTCCTCAGACTCAAGTTATGAATATAGCATCTCAGTCAGGCCTCTTAATTTCTCGACAAGGCACATCATCCGATATCGGTGGTGGTCAGTGCCAAAATCAGTTTTATGCTTTACCATCTTGTCAGGAGAAGGCGATTTAACCAAATGTTGTCACTAGTATTCTTCATTCCTATAACCTTGGTTTATATGTATTTTTAAACTTGAGATCGAATCTCTCTTATGTAACCCTATTAGTCATTGTAAATTTTAGAGTAAGTCCTCAAAATCTCTCCAAGACCTTCTCAATTTCTACCCCAGTGGGTGAGTCAGTTGTTGCTAGATGAGTCTATAGGGAGTGTCCTATCATCGTCCTCCATATGATCATACTATCAGACCTAATAGAGTTAGATATGGTGTATTTTGATATTATTCTGGTCATGGATTGGCTCCATTCATACTATACAACAATAGATTATCTCACCTGCGTGGTGAATTTTTAGTTTCCTGATGAGCTAGTTTTTTAGTAGAAAAGTAATTTTGTGTCTTCCAAAGTTCATTTTATCTCTTATCTTAAGGCTAAAAAGTTGATATCAAAAGGGTGTATCTATTATTTAGTTCGAGTCAAAGATACTAAGTCTGAAGCCCAACAGTCTAGTCAGTCCGTGTAGCCAATGAATTCCTGGAGGTTTTCCCTGAAGATGTACTAGTGGTACCTCCAGATATAGTAATAGAATTTGGCATTGATCTTCTTCCTGATACTCAGCCTATTTCTATCCCTCCATATCGTATGGCTTCAGTCGAACTTAAAAAGTTAAAGGAGCAACTTAAGGACCTCTTAGATAAAGGGTTCATCAGACTCAATGTCTCTCCATGGTGTGCTCCAATCTCTTTCATGCATAAGAAAGATGGCGATCTCAGAATATGTATAGATTACAGACAGCTAAACAAGGTTACCATTAAGAATAAGTATCCCATTCCTAAAATTAACGATTTGTTTGATCAGTTTCAAGGTGACCGGTGGTTTTCCAAGATTGACCTAAGGTCAGGATATCATCAGCTGAAAGTTAGGGAGCAATACATTCTGAAAATAGCTTTTTGAACAAGGTACAGTCATTTTGAGTTTATGGTTGTGTCATTTGGACTAACAAATACCCCTGCGGCCTTTATGGATGTTATGAACAGGGTCTTTAAGCACTACTTAGATGTGTTTGTCATTCTCTTTATAGATGATATACTACTATATTCCAGGAGTGAGGAGGAGCATGCAGACCATTTGAGAAAAATATTGCAGACCCTCAAGGACCATCAATTATATACGAAGTTTGGTAAATGTGAATTCTAGTTGGAATCTATTACCTTCTTAGGGTATGTCATTTTAGGGACTGGTATTCATGTAGATCCTCAGAAAACTAATATAGTGAAGCATTGGCCTAGGCCTATCACACCATCTAATATCAGTAGCTTTTTGGGTTTGGTTGGGTATTATAGAAGATTTGTTGAAGGGTTCTCCTCTATAGATGCACCATTGATTAAGATGACCCAAAAGAAAGTGATGTTTATATGGTCAGATAAGTGTGAGAAGAGTTTCCAAGAGTTGAAAAATAGATTGACTTCGGCTCCAGTGCTAGCTTTGTCGGAGGGGTTAGACGGATTTGTGGTGTATTGTGATGCTTCTAGAGTTGGGTTAGGTTGTGTATTGATTTAGAATAGGAGAGTGATATATTATGACTCTATGCAACTTAAGGATCACAAAAAGAATTACCCAACTCATGATTTGGAGTTAGCTATCGTGGTTTTTTCCTTGAAAATTTAGAGGCACTGCCCATATGGTGTGCATGTTTATGTTTTCACTACCATAAGAGTCTTTAGTATGTATGTTCTTAGCGTGAACTAAATCTTTGTTAGAGAAGGTCGTTGGAGTTATTGAAAGATTATGACATGAACGTGCTCAATCATCCGGGTAAGGCCAACGTGGTGGTAAACGCAGTGTGTAGGTTGTCCATGGATAGCATGACTCATTTGAAAGAGGAAGAATGGGAATTGGTCAAGAAGGAGTATAGATTATCCCGTTTGGCAGTATGTTTGCTCGACACTGATGAAGGGGAATTAGCAGTCCAGAACGGTTCAAAATCATCTTTGGTAGTGGAAGTGAAGGAGCAACAGCAAAATGATCCCATACTTAGACAAATTTTGGAAGCAGTCCAGCAGCAGAAGGTCGAGATTTTCTCCTAAGAGGGAGATGGTGTAATTCGCTATCAACGTACACTTTGTGTTCCAAATGTAGATGAGTTGAGGGAAAAAATGCTAGCTGAGGCTCATGGTTCGAAGTATTCCATTCATCCAGGTACTACTAATATGTATCGCGACTTACGAGAAATTTATTAGTGGAATGGTATCAAGAGGGACATAGCTGAATTTGTAGCCAAGTTTCCCAATTTCCAGGAAGTTAAACTTGAACACCAGAGGTCGGGTGGTATGTTGCAAGAGATTAGTATCCCTACCTGGAAATGGGAAGTAGTGAATATGGATTTCATAACAGGGTTTCCTCGCACAAGACGCCATCATGATTTAATTTGGGTTATAGTTGATAGAATGACTAAATCAACCCATTTTCTACCTGTCAAGACTTCAGATATCGAAGAGGATTATGCCAGAATGTATATCCGCAAGTTAGTGATACTTCATGGGATACCCTTGTTCGTCATTTTTAAAAAAGAGACACAATTTACCTCACAGTTTTGGTAGTCTTTTCAGAAGGGCCTTGGTACAAAATTAAAGCTTAGTACTATTTTTCATCTGCAGACCGATGGTCAAATCGAACGCACAATTCAGATATTAGAAGATATGCTAAGGGTATGTGTTTTAGATTTTAAAGGAAGTTGAGATGACCACCTACCTTTGATTGAGTTTGCTTATAATAATAGTTACTATGCTAGCATTCAGATGGATCCATTTGAAGTGTTGTATGGGCGTAGATATATATCACTAATAGAATGGTTTGAGGTTGGTGAAACGGCTTTGATTGGGCTAGAATCTATTATTGAAGCTATGGAAAAGGTTCAGTTTATTTATGAGAGATTGAAAATTGCTCAGAGCCGTCAATAATCATAGACTGATGTAAGAAAAAGAGAGCTCCAGCTCAAAGTAGGTGATTGGGTATTCTTAAAAGTGTCGCCTATGACGGGAATAATGAGATTTGGAAAGAAAAAAAAGTTGAGTCTGCGATTTGTTGGTCTGTATGAAATAGTAAATCTTAAAGGGGAGGTGGCTTATGAATTGAATCTTTCACCAGAGTTAGTTGTAATCCACCAAGTATTCTATGTCTCGATGCTTAAGAAGTGCATTAGAAATCCTTCCTTAGTAGTTCCCCTAGAGAGTATTGGGGTCAAGGATAACTTTTCATATAAGGAGATTCCTATGGAGATTCTTGATATGAAGGTCTTAAGGCTAAGGAATAAGGAAGTAGCATCAGTAAAAGTTCTTTGGAGAAACCAACTAGTTGAAGAGGCTACTTGGGAAGCTAAAGCAGACATGATGAACAAGTATCCTCATCTTTTTCTTCCAACTAAGTTCCTCCCAGAGTTAAATAGCTATTCTCAGCTAAAACTCTTTCCCTTTAAGTCTGTTTAAGCATTCTTAAATCATGTCTTATATTATGAGTATTTAGATCTTGTGGGGGATGTAAGCTTGGTTATAGGTTTGGTGTAAGGTGTTGATTCTTTTCCAAATCCCATATGAATCAAATTCAAGGATGAATGTTTCCAAGGGGGAGATATTGTAATACCCCATGTTTGAAAGCCACTGTCCAACATACGACCCTTTTTTCTTGAGTCGTACATACTACATACAAGTCGTATTTAGTGATTTATACCTATGTCAGTGTGGGGTGATGTGAGTTCTGTTCAAGTTACTAGTTGACCCTGGAAGTCATCAAGAATGGTTTGAGTCATATGAAGAGAAGTCGTAAGTTTCTCAGTTTACACTCTCTAAGGTTCTATCCAAGATATGATTGGTTGTTTCCAAGTCATATAGACAGGTAACGAGTTGTATGTTACCACTCGTATGTTGACCAGTGTATACCATCTTTGATTTTTCCATGTTTACGAGTTGATAGGACTAGTCATACCCTCACCATATGAGTTGTATGGTTGACTCGTGAAGACTGACGATCAATTTCAATGAAGTTCAGTTAAACGGCTTTTTGGTCTTTTTCCTTTTTGTAACTCCAACCCACGACCTATAACCCCCAAAGAGGCATTATTTTCTTCTATTCCTTAATTAATTAACAATATCATCTCTCCTCCTATCTTCAAGAACATCAAGATTAGAGTTCCTCACATAAATTTGTCTTTTAAGTCCCAAGGTTCAAACTCTCTTCACAAGTTAAGAAATTTTAGGTATGTGGGGTTTATGAACAAGGATAATCTTCCATTGTTGTGCCCAAAAAGCATGATTTTGAGATTTAATTTACTTATTTTGAATTAGATTTCATACCCAAATAACCATATCCTTGAAGTATAACACTACCATGTGATTGAAAGCTTTAAGTACAACAACGTTTACATATGTTTGTGTTTTTAATTGTTAAGAGATATATTGTGATTTGAATTTCATTATCTTGGTTGGAACGTTGTTGAAAGATTTCAAGGTGATTATTGAACATAATGTTTTTTATGAATTTCTATGAAAGAAAGTATAAATTCCCTGTCCTAAGTACAAGTATCGAGTTTACAAAAAGTTTATGCTCTTAAGTTCTATTGATATGTGTTATAACATGATTTGAAGAAAATCTTGATCTTTTGATCTAAAGATAAGACATGAAATTCATAATTGTTCATCTTGATTATAAATTAAAGTAAATAGAATCATAATTGGTTTTCAGTCTACAAACCTTTTGTAAGACCACGCAAAGTTCCCTTGTAGTTTGAGCCTTGAGCATGTCAAGTAAAGTGTAATTCCGCCCCTAAAAGATTGAGAAGAGACTTCCCAAGTGATTTGTGTATTAATCTTGTTGAATTTCCCTGAAAATGACTTTTAATAGTGTAGAGAATTAAATTATCTTTCCAATGATACCAATTTCGTCCAAATCTGGCAACGGGATGGGAAGTTATGGTCGTTTTACCGAGAGTTGTTGGAACCACCCAGGTGTGACGGACAGGTTGACGTACCATCGCCCGGAACATCGCAACCAAAGCAGTAACTCCCTTTTCTGGCCAAGTACGACGGCCAGGATGACAGACCGTCAAGACTACGAGTGACCATCACTAAGACCGTCGCTGCTGAGGCAGTGTGGCCTCATCCTGGCCAACATGCGATGGATAATCCAACGGACCATCGAGTTTGTGATGGACCATCATTGAGACCGTCACATGGAGGAAGTGTGTTATTTTTTGACCAACGTATGATGGATGATCTGAAGGACCGTCAGGCTAGCGACGGACCGTCGCTTCGACCGTCGTAACCCCAGTCTAGTATTTTAAGTCATTTTTAAAAGAAACTTTTCGGTCTTTTCCACTCTTTTATTAACCAGATATATTCCAAATGAAACAAATGACTTCATTCATCATCCAAAATACAAGAGAGCTGGGATTTCTTCCTCAAGATCAAATCTAAAACCCTTCTCCAAGAAATCCAAGAACTCACCATAGATTCTACAAATTGAGTTGAGATTTAAGTTCTCCAAGTTCAAGGGTTGCAAGAACCCTCTCTCAAGAGTAAGAAGAAGAGTTTGAAGCAAGCTTGTTCATATAATTTCATAATCTAAGGTATGTGGGATTTTGAACAAGGGTAATCCTTTCACCCTTGTGCCCAAAGTCTTATTTAAACTATAATTTTCTGCAATCTATGAAATTTTACATGATATTGAATTAGGATTTTTCACCCATTGTTATTGATTGCAATATCTTGACGTTTCCTATGAATTGAATGTCAAATAGCATGATTTTGCATATTTTCTTAAGAAATTGAAGTTGGGTTTATACCCTATGTTGTTACTCCTTCAGAATTTAAGAGTTTCAATATTCTAGAAATTAAAGTATATGAGTATGTTGATATTTAGAGACAAATTGTTGTAACTTCCAGATTTCTACATGAATTATGAATCTATATGCTATCGATTATGTATTATGAAGAGTATTAACTTGAGATTGAATTATGGGTCATTAAGCACTACTTGAGACTTGCAATTTTATGAACTATGGTGCTATAAGCACCCATGATTTAAGCATTTTGAGATTATTGAGAAATGTTTTGACCTAATGGTCATACAGTTTTGAAATCCACTCTACTACATGAGATTACATATTTGATTGTTGGGTTCTTATGAACCATGAGATTATTTTGAAAGTGGATTTCCATGAGATGAGAGAGATAAACTAGAGAGAGTAGTATTTAGCACCGAGTTGGGTAAGTTACCACAGTTTCTTACCCCAGAACTACGTGCCATCGTAGGTTTGAGATTTTGGGACTAAGGCTGAGATGATTGGGCCTGAGGCTGAGATAAGTGATCACTGAGTTGAGGTTATACTCCTTGTCAAGAGTATGATGCCTCTTCCCAATGTGAGGTTTCTTTCTTAGGATGATAAGATGTTGTAACCCATGTAGCTCTCATTGTTTATGTCGGTTAAGAGAACCTCCCTAAACTAAAGTATTTTCCATTGAGATAGAATATTTTCCCTAAAGCTTTGAGAATATTTTCTAAAGTGAACGAATTGCTTTTGAGTATTTTCTAAAGAAGGAAGTAGTTTTCTTTACTAATAAGAGTTGATCATCAATTTTTAAACCAAAGTCATATGATTCCAAGTTCCAAGTGTTTGAGTTCAAAAGAGTTATAAGTTCTTGAGCAATAAAGAAGTTTTACTCTCCATGAGACATATGCATGAGTTGAAAGTATTGTTTAAAGCTTTCTTCATCCTATGAGTAATGAGAATAAGAGGAGAGCACAGATTTTAAAGCTAAAGACAGCACAGATTTTAAAGACAGTATAATGACTCACGATATTTGTGTTACATGCTTTATTCTACATGATTTATGAGCTTTACATTTTAGACTTATTCAAGCCTTATGAGTTATTCCTATTTGCATGCATGATTTGATTAAAAAGTATTGATATTGTTTTATGTAAATGCATACCCCCCATATACTCAATACATTCCCAAGTGCTGATCCACATATACGTCTATGTGCTACATTATCTTATAATGTAGGTTTAAGTGCTTAGTCCCAGTCTCGTCAGTGACTCCCGAGTACCTTTGTCTACATTTCTACAGTGGTGAGTCCTCATGGTTCGAGGACCTATCTTTAGATATTTCAGTATTAGAGTTCTTATGTTATTACTTTCAGTTCAGTTTGAGTTAGTTGGGGACCTGTCCCAATGGCTCTCAAGTTCATGAAGTAGTAGAGGCTTTGTCAGACTAGTTATCAGACTATGGTTGTGTTAAGATATTCGGTATTGTGGTCATTTGGACCGAGTATTACTTTCGTATTTCTTTTTATTTGATATGATAGTTCTAGTTTTTGTATATTTCTTCTTGAATAAGTTATTATGAGAAGTGATAGGCTCAATGGGTTATCTTAGAGCTACTTATATCCCTAAGCACCGTGTGACATTCGGGAATGTGATTTTGGGTCGTTACAAACTTGGTATCAGAGTCTAAGGTTTTAAAGGAGTCCTAGGGATTTTGACAAGCCGCGTTTAGTAGATTCTTGATCATCGGTGTGTAGCATGCCACATCTATAAGAAAGAGGCTACAAGACGTTTTAGAAAAAAGTTGTTTCTTTTTTTCAGATTCTATCGTGCCTACAGTTGTCCCTCTCATCTAATAATTCATGCTCTCTTATTTCAAAAAATGCCTCTTTAAAGAATGAATGCCCATGGAAACGATGATGAGTAACCCCCACTTATTGATTCTTTGAATGAGACTGTGTCTCATACTGAGTTTTGGGCGGTCTTTCAGGCGTTAGCCCAAGCAGTCACCGCTAATGTTCGGGACAATAACCAGGCTACAGTTGCAAATCAGCAGGGAGGTGATGTAGCTGCTTCTAGGATTTGTAATTTCATGTGGATGAATTCACCAGAGTTTTATGGGTCCAAGGCAGGCGAGGACCCACAGTTGTACCTTGAGGAGGTGAGAAAGATCACGCTGGTGATGCATATTTCTGAGGAAGAAAGTGTTGAGTTGGCATCTTACAGGTTACAGGACATAGCTTATGACTGGGTTGTATCATGGAGGAAGGGTAGAGGTGAGGATGCTACTCCTATAACTTGGCAGGTGTTCCAAAATGTATTCTTGGACAAATTCTTTCCGCTTGAGATGAGCAAAGCAAAGATTGAGGAGTTTATGAACTTGAGGCAGGGCTCCATGACTGTTAAGAAGTACTGCTTGAAGTTCAACCAGTTGGCCAAGTATGCTCCTGATTTGATTTCTGACACCCAAGCTAGTATGACTAGGTTTGTGACAGATGTTTCTGGTTTGGTGATGAAAGAGTATAGGATTGTGATACTGCATAGGGATATGGATCTGTCTAGGTTGATGATGAATACACAGTAGATAGAGGCGGATAAGATTAGAGAGAAAGATAGAGTGAAGGGTAACAAGAAGGCTAGATCTGAGCAGCATGAGTATAGTCAGCCTAGGTTCCATGGAGAAAACCGCCCTCAGTTTCAAAGACGTCCGTCTATTCCAATGCCTTCATCAGCTAGTGCTCCCATGCCTAGAGGTAGGCAGGAGCAAGGGAGAAGGTCTTTTATGTCTAGGTCATAGAACAGTGTTGGTAATAGGCCCCGTTATCCTCTTTGTGCTAAGTTTGGTAGGGATCATCCCGGTGAGTGTCTCGCAGATTTGAGGGGTTGTTTTGGTTATGGAAAGCAGGGCCACAGACTTAGAGATTGTCCGCATGCTAGACAGGGGACCAGAGATGCCCGACCTCAGGCACAGAATTTTAGTGCACCAGCACTTGTACCTCATCCCACCCCTGCTCAGGGCACTTCATCTAGCACTATTGGCGGTCAATGCCAGAACAGATTCCATGCCTTACCATCCCTTCAGGAGTAGGAGGACTCTCCCGATGTTGTTACTGGTATGCTCCGCGTCTTTTGTTTTGATGTTTATGTGTTGTTGAACCCCGGGTCAAGTCTCTCCTATGTGACCCCACTTCTGGCTGTGAATTTCAAAATGAGTCCCAAAAAAATTCCTGAGCCTTTCCTAGTCTCCACACCAGTAGGGGAGTCAGTTGTTTCTAAACAAGTGTATAGAGATTGTCCTGTTACTATTCTTCATAGAGTCATACTTGTTGATTTGATAGAGTTAGACATGGTGAATTTTGACCTTATTCTGGGTATGGATTAGCTTCATTCTTGGTATGCATCTATAGATTGTCGTACTCGTGTGGTCAATTTTCAGTTCCCTGATGAGCCAGTTTTTGAGTGGTCTGGGAGTTCGGTATCTCCCAAGAGTCATTTTATCTCCTATCTCAAAGCCAAAAAGCTAATATCCAAGGGTTGCATCTATCACCTAGTTAGAGTTAAAGAAACTAAGTCTGAGGCTCTAACTATTCAGTTAGTCGATATTGTTAATGAGTTTCTAGATATTTTTTTAGAAGATCTCCCAGAGGTACCTCCCGATAGAGAGATAGAATTCAGGATTGACCTTCTTCCCGACACTCATCCTATTTCTATTCTGCCATACCGTATGGTACCTGCTGAGCTTAAGGAGTTGAAAGAGAAACTCAAAGATCTTTTAGACAAAGTTTCCATAAGGCCCAGTATTTTTCCTTGGGGAGCACCTATTTTATTCGTGCAAAATAAAGATGGTTCTTTGCGTATGTGCATTGACTACCATCAGCTTAACAAGGTCATAGTTAAAAATAAGTATCCTCTTCCAAGAATTGATGACCTGTTTGATCAGGTGCAAAGTGCAAGTTATTTCTCCAAGATAGACCTTAGATTCGGCTATCATCAACTTAAAGTGAGGGAATATGATATTCCAAACACAGCTTTCGGAATCCGTTATGGTCACTTTGAGTTTCTAGTCATGTCTTTTGGGCTAACGAATGCCCCAGTAGCTTTTATGGACCTCATGAATAAAGTGTTCAAGCAATATCTTATGTTTGTCATAGTGTTCATAGATGATATCCTTGTGTACTCCCGTACTGAGAATGACCATGCAGATCACCTTAGAATTGTCTTGCAAACTCTTAGAGGTCACCAGTTGTTAGCTAAATTCAGTAAGTGTGAATTTTGGCTAAGGTCTGTAGCCTTTCTGGGTCATATTATTTCAGTCGAAGGTATTAGAGTTGATCCCCAAAGGACAGAAGCTATAAGAAATTGGACTAGACCTATCTCTCCGTCTGACATTAGAAGTTTCTTGGGTCTAGCTGGCTACTACCGCCATTTTGTTAAAGGTTTCTCTTCTATTACGTCTCCCATGACCCGGTTGACCCAAAAGAAAGTTAAGTTCCAGTGGTCAGATTCCTGTGAGAAGAGTTTTCAGGAGTTGAAGACTCGACTTACTTCATCCCCTGTGTTGACTTTGCCTGATGGTACAGATAGTTTTGTGGTGTATTATGATGCCTCTAGAATTATTTTGGGTCATGTGTTGATGCAAAGAGGTAAGGTTATAGCCTATGCCTCTAGACAGTTAAATTCGTATGAGAAGAATTACTCAACCCATGATCTTGAGTTAGCTGTTGTGGTCTTTGCTTTGAAAATCTGAAGACACTATCTTTATGGTGTTCATGTTGATGTGTTTACTGATCATAAGAACCTGAAGTATGTATTTACTAAGAGGGAGTTGAATATTAGGTAGAGGAGGTGGTTAGAGTTGTTAAAAGACTATGATATGAGTGTGTTGTATCACCTGAGCAAGGCCAATATAGTGGTGGATTCCCTTAGCATATTGCGTGTGGGTAGTGTTGCTCATGTAGAGGAAGATAAGAAAGAGTTAGCTCGTGATGTGCATTGTCTGGATGGATTGGGTGTTAGGTCTCTTGATTCAGCTGAGGGAAGTACTTTGGTGCAAAGTAGTTCCGAATCCTCTTTAGTCTCGGAAGTGAAGGAGAAGCAAGATAGAGATCCAAGTTTGGTCAGACTGAAGGAGATAGTTAATGACCAAAAAGGTAGAGGTTTTATCCCAAGGGGGAGATGGCGTGTTGAGATTGCAGGGTATATTGTGTGTTTCGTTTGTTGATGATCTGAGGCAGAGGATTATGGATGAAGTGCATGGTACACGATAATCTATTCATCCGGGGGGCTACCAAGATGTACCGCGACTTGCGAGAAATCTATTGGTGGAATGGTATGAAGAATGATATAGCTAAGTTTGTAGCAAAGTGTGCAACGTGCCAACAGGTTAAGGTAGAGCACCAAAGACCTGGTGGTGTGATGCAAGAGTTTGGTATACCCACTTAGAAGTGGGAGGTGGTGAATATGGACTTCATGACCAGGTTACCTCTTTCGCTTCGTCATCATAATTCTATTTGGGTTGTTGTAGACAGTCTGACTAAGTTCACGCATTTCTTGCCCGTGTATACATCTTATATAGCTGAGGATTATGTTAGATTGTATATCCGGGAGTCAGTCAGGTTGTACGAAGTTCCCTCATCTATCATTTCCGATAGGGTTACTCAATTTACTTCTCAGTTTTGGAGGGTATTTCAGCAGGGTCTTGGTACCCAAGTTCTTTTGAGTTCTGTTTTTCATCCGCAGATAGATGGTCAGGCTGAGAGAACCATTCAGACCCTAGAAGATATGTTGAGGGCGTGTGCTCTTGATTTCAAAGGTAGTTGGGTTGAGCATTTTCTATTGATAGAGTTTGCATATAACAATAGTTACCATGCTAGCATCGAGATGGCACTATTTGAGGCCTTGTATGGTAGAAGATGTAGATCACCCATAGGTTGGTTTGAAGTGGGTGAAGCTGCCATGATTAGGCCTAATACAGTATTTGAAGCTATGGAGAAAGTTAAGTTGATTAGACAAAGGTTAAATTCAGCTCAGAGTCGTCAAAAGTCATATGCCGATGTGAGGGGAAGAGATCTTGAGTTTAAAGTGGGTGATTTGGTGTACTTGAATATTTTACCCATGAAAGGGGTGAAGAGGTTTGGTAAAAAAGGGAAAGCTTTGTCCCCGTTATGTTGGCCCGTATAGAGTCTTGAGCCGTGTTAGTAAAGTGGCCTATAAGGTTGAGTTACCCGCAGAGTTTTCAGCCGTTCATTCTGTGTTTTATGTCTCCATACTTAAGAAGCATATTGGTGATTCCGTTGTAGTAGACCCTTCATAAAGTGTTGATATTCAGAACAGTCTTTCCTTTAATGAGATTCCTGTTGAGATCCTAGATTTTCATATCCGTAGACTGAAGAACAAATAGGTTCCCTTGGTCAAAGTGTTGTGGTGGAACCAATCAGTTAAGGATGCTACTTGGGAGGTAGAAGCTGATATGTGAGCTAGGTACCCACACCTCTTTTCCGCGAGTTCAGATCGATCCGAAGGTATTATTCTTCCTTAATTCAGCCCTTCTAATCTAAATTACAGCTATATATCTATTCTTTCATGAGTTCTTACAATTTTCGAGGTATTCAAGAGTTTAGAAAGATTTTGAGCCCGTTTAGCAAATTGCTTCAGCTATGTATACTCTATTTTCCTGTGTTCCTAGTCTAACTAGCGACATTCGAGGAAGAATGTTTTCAAGAGGGAGATATTGTAAGACCCCGCAAAGTTCCCTTGTAGTTTGAGCCTTGAGCGTATCAAGTGAAGTGTAATTTTGTCCCTAAAAGATTGAGAAGATACTTCCCAAGTGATTAGTGTTTTAATCTTGTTGAATTTTCCTGAAAATGACTTCTTATAGTGTAGAGAATTGAATTAGCTTTCCAACGATACCAATTTTGTCCAAATCTAGCATCAAGGTGGGAAGTTATAGTCGTTTTATCGAGAGTTATCGAAACTGCCCAGGTGCGACGGACAGGTTGACAGACCGTCGTAACAACGGTAGTAACTCCCTTTTCTGGCCCAAGTGCGATGGCCAGGATGACGAACCGTCAAGCCTGTAATGGACCGTCGCTGAGACCGTCGCTGCTGAGGTAGTGTGGCCTCATCCTGGCCAACATGCGACGGACAATCCGACGGACCATAGCTGAGACTGTCACATCGAGGCAGAGTGTTCTTTTTCTGACCGACGTGTGACGGACGATCCGACGGACTTTCAGGCTAGCGATGGACCATCGCTTTGACCGTCGCAGCCCCCGTCCAGTATTTTAAGTCATTTTTAAAAGAAACTTTTCAGTCTTTTCCACTCTTTTATCAACCAGATATATGCCAAATGAAGCAAATGACTTCATTCATCATCCAAAACACAAGAGAGCTAGGGTTTATCCCTCAAGACCAAATCTAAAACCCTTCTCCAAGAAATTCAAGAACTCACCATAGATTCTACAAATTGAGTTGAGATTTAAGTTTCCCAAGTTCAAGGGTTGCAAGAACCCTCTCTCAAGTGAAAGAAAAGAGTTTGAAGCAAGCTTGTTCATCCAATTTCATAATCTAAGGTATGTGGGGTTTTGAACAAGGGTAATTCTTTCACCCTTGTGCCCAAAGGCTTATTTAAACTATAATTTTCTGAAATCTATGAGATTTTACATGATATTGAATTTGGGTTTTTCACCCTTTGTTATTGATTGCAATATCTTGACGTTTCCCATGAATTGAAAGTCAAATAGCATGATTTTGCATGTTTTCTTAAGAAATTGAAGCTGGATTTATAGACTATGTTGTTACTCCTTGATAATTTAAGAGTTTTAATGTTCTAGAAATGGAAGTATATGAGTATGTTGATATTTTGAGACAAATTGTTGTAACTTCTAGATTTCTACATTAATTATGAATCTATATGCTATCTATTATGCATTATTATGAGTTTTAACTTTAGATTGAATTATGGGTCATTAAGCCCTACTTGAGACTTACAATTTCATGAACTATGGTGCTATAAGCACCCATGATTTGAGTATTTTAAGATTATTGAGAAATGTTTTGACCAAATGGTCATAGAGTTTTGAAATCCACTCTACCACATGAGATTATAGATTTTATTGTTGGGTTCTTACGAACCATGAGATTATTTTGAAAGTGGATTTCCATGAAATGAGCCAGATAAACTAAAGGGAGTAGTATTTAGCATCGAGTTGGGTAAGTTACCACGATTTCTTACCCCAGCACTATGTGCCACCATCGGTTTGAGATTTTGGGTCTGAGGTCGAGATGATTGGCCCGAGGCCAAGATAAGAGATCAGTGAGTTGAGGTTATACTCCTTGGAAAGAGTATGACGCCTCTCCCCATGTGAGGTTTCTTCCTTAGGAGGACAAAATGTTGGACTCCATGTAGCTCGCATGGTTTATGTCGGTTAAGAGAACCTCCCTAAACTAAAGTATTTTTCATTGAGATAGAATATTTTCCCTAAAGCTTTGAGATGAGATATTTTCTAAAGTGAACGAATTGCTTTTGAGTATTTTCCAAAGAAGGAAGTAGTTTTCTCTACTAATAAGAGTTGATCATCAGTTTTTAAACCAAAGTCATATGATTCTAAGTTCCAAGTTTTTGAGTTCAAATGAGTTATAAGTTCTTGAGCAATAAAGAAGTTTTACTCTCGATGAGACATATTCATAAGTTGAAAGTATTGTTTAAAGCTTCCTTCATTCTATGAGTAATGAGAATAAGATGAGAGCACAGATTTTAAAGACAAAGTATAATGACTCGCGAGATTTTTTTTACATTCTTTATGCTACATGATTTATGAGCTTTACATTTTAGACTTATTCAAACCGTGTGAGTCATTCCTATTTGCATGCATGATTTGATTAAAGAGTATTGATATTGTTTTATGTAAATGCATACACCCCCATATACTTAATACATTCCCAAGTGTTGATCCACATAAACATCTATGTGCTACATTATCTTATAATGTAGGTTCAGGTGCTCAGTCTCAGTCTCGTCATTGATTCTCATGTACTTTTGTCTACATTTCTATTGTGGTGAGTCCTCATGGTTTTAGGACCTATCTTCAGATATTTCATTATTCGAGTGTTTATGTTATTAGTTTCAGTTCAGTTTGAGTTAGTTGGGGACCTGTCCCAACGGCTCTCGGTTTCATGGAGTAGTAGAGGCTTTGTCAGACTAGTTATCAGACTGTGGTTATGTTGAGCTTTCCAGTATTGTGGTCATTTGGACCGAGTATTACCTTCGTATTTCCTTTTATTTGATATGACAGTTCCAGTGTTTTGTGTATTTCTTCTTGAATGAGTTATTATGGGAAGTGATAGGCTCAAAGGGTTAGCTTGGGGTTACTTGTAGCCCTAAGCATTGTGTGATGTCCCGGGAGGTGATTTTTTATCGTTACACCTTTATGCTATTTTAAGGTAAATTTTTTAAGTATGATCATTTAAGTATTCTGGAGTAGTATTTAGCACCGAGAAGGAAATGCAGATGAGCGCATCTTAAGTTCTTTAAAACTACGCCACCATAGGTTAAGATTTTTCCTAATATGGATGAAGTTCAGTGATCACTTAAATTAAGGTTCTATTTCGATGGCTATGAAAGAACAGCTCTCCCCAACGTGGGTAAGATGTTGGACTCTATGATAGCTCACATGGTTTATGTCGATTAGAACAATCTCCCATAAGAAAGAATAAGAGTAAAGACTTTAGATACTAAGTGTTATGGCTCGCTAAGTTCACTCACATGCATTATTATTCATGTTTTATGATCTTATAGCCTTTTATTTTTTTAACTTAATGTGAGTCATTTACACTTAGCATGTATCATTTGAAAGTTTACTTACATAGTTTTAGTTATTGTTTTACTTATGCATTCACTCCCACATATTCAGTACATTCCAGAGGTACTGACGCACATATATGTTTATGGGCTACATTGTCTTATAATGTAGGTTCTGGAACTTATTTCCAGTAGCACGATTGACTACAAGCTCCATCACCTATATCCCAGCTTTTGGTGAGTCATCATAGTTTGTTCACCCAACTTATCTAACTTATGTTCAGTAATACAAGTAGTTTAGTTATTTTCTATTTATATTCGGGTTAGCTGGGGTCTGTCCCAGTGGTTCTCTAGTCAGTAGTAAAGTCTTGTTAGACTATGTATGTTTTAGGATCAAATAGTTTGTTTAAGATGCCCAAGTTGAAGACTTTCATTAAGTTATAAAATCGTTTACCTTCAGTTCCTATATATGTTAGTTCACTTTTCATGTGAGTTTCAAGCTAAATAGATATCATGGGTTAGCTTAGTACTATTCGTAGTCTTGAGCCCTGTGTGATGTCCAGGGGATACTTTCTAGGCGTTACAGAGGAGAAGAATGGCCGATAGGGGTTGTGGATCAGGGTAGTAAAAAAAAAAAAAAAAATTTTTAGGAGGGAAGGGGTGGATGGAATGGGTAGGGTGGTAAAAAAATTTAATGATCTTTAAAAATAATTTTAAAATTTAGTTCTTTTTTTGGAGGAGGGGGTGGGGTGGGGGGCTAGTTAGCGGGTTGGGGTTGAGGGTTGGGATGGTTACAAAAATTATTCTTTTAAGAAAAAAAATTATGAAAATTAATTTTTGAAGGGGTTGGTGCTGGTAGAGGGGTCGGGGTAAACGGGTGGGGTGGTAAAAAAATTTAATTTTTTTATTGCGGGATGGGGGTTGGTAGGGGTGGGGTGGTAAAAAAAAATTAATTTTTTGGATAGTATAGGGGTGGGGTCTGGGGGTCATAGGAGCATAGAGGAGTTGGGGTTGGGGTAGGGTGGGGGTTGAGAGTTGGAGTGATAAAAAAAATTAAAGTTTTTTAAAACATAAATTAAAAAAATAATATTTTTGAAGGGGGCAGGGGGGCAGGGGCTTTAGGGAGGTTGGAGTAGGGGTGAGTGATTAAAAAAAATTAAAAAGTTTTAAACTTTTTTTTGGAGGGGTAGGGGTGTCGAGGTAAGAAAATTTGTCTTTAAAGCTTGAGACTTTTGAAGCTTTTAACAACATTCCTTTTATAATATGGGTATCTACATATACCCATACTATCCATTGGGCAAACTCATATTTATCCATTACAAATGTGGGTCGAATCGGGTATTCTATTCATTGTGTGTTTTGCCCATTTTCAGCTGAATTGTATTTGACTCGACCCGCTCGTTTGACTCATATATATGTATATATATATATATATATATATATAGAAAATACAGTTTCAACATGTCAGTTATTTGACATTTAATAAAAGTCTAAGAACATTAAATTTAAAAAAAAAAAATCGACCTGCATAGAAAAGTTGTCCTTTAGGCTTTGTTATTTGGACCTCATGAAAAGCATTAGAATAAACTCATCATTTCCTACATACACAAACATAGATATATAGAGACACACACACATCAATTATTTGACATTTGATAAAAGTCCAAGGGCATCAAAGTCTTTAAAAAAATTAAGAAATTTACCTGCATGAAAAAGTTGTCCTTTAGGCTTTGTTATTTGAACCTCATGAAAAGCATTAGAAAACACTCATTCTTTCCTTTTTAATTACAGCACATGCCCTATAGAAGTGGTCCTATCAACTTCTCTATTTTGCCATAAATGTGATGAGACGTGGGCCCTTAATCTTCCATCTACTTCTCATTTGATTTGGAGTACTATGATAAGGCTTTGTACTTGCTACTTCTATTTAGTATAAATAACATAAATCCCATCATTTACTTCTTAATTACACTCTCTTTCGATTTTTAATAAAATTCTTCTCCCTCCCAGATTTTAACAGCTCATATACATAGCTAGGCGTTAATATACATTACTACATTTTGTATATGAAGTAACTACCATAACTATATTTAAGGAAACTAACAATTCTACCAGTAATGATGGATGGAATTAATGGCATAATAATTAATATGCAATTATAGAATCTCCTAATGTCAGTAAAAGATTTTTAATTTAAAAATTTGAAACAACTGATGAATTCTTAGAAGCATCAAAATCAATCTAAATCTTCCCAAGCTCTGGTTTTTTATTTTTTTTCATAATTTCAGAAGTTTTGTTTTGTCAGTAGATTTCTTCAAGAAGACGAGCATGGCAATACTTTTGAGGCATTCAGGTGTCTGGCAATCCCAAATACAATATGAAAAATAAAAAGTGATGAAATTATTATTGTAGAGAGTGTTTCGTATTTGAGGATGATATCGGCAATTGCGGTCGAATTAGAGACTAAAGAATCCCTAAGAAAATTAATGTTTGATATATCGTTGAAGGTAATTCTTCATCAACTGTTATAAGAAACAATAATGGACTTAAGAGAAGAAAAATGCTCCCGAATTTGTAATGTATTCTTTGTGCATTACAACATCGGATAAGTCAATGGAGGAATTAGAGTTCGATAGGAAAACTGGAGATGTCGTTTGTGTTGAAGGAACGGAAACGGATGCGCTTTCTCTTTCTATGGTTGATTACCATATTGATTATCGCTTTGCGTATTTATTTTTGGTTATAGTGATTAATGTATAATTTTAAGTTGTGTATGTTTTTGAGGATAGTGATGAAAGGATATTTATTTCACTACATATACATTATTGTATCGTGTATATGTATATTCTAGAACTGATAGACTATATTATTTAGCAGTCATATGTATAAGAACTACTAGACTGCTTTAATATATATATATATATATATACATAAGTGTATTATGTGTATGTATATGTTTTACAACAGATATAGATAAGTATCTTATGTATATGGATGGTCTTACCTCCGTATACATAAGACATTTATGGATATGGCTTCTAGAATATTTTACTTACCAGTCATATACATAATAAAATATATGGTTGTTTGAAATTTTTATGTATATTTGAATATGTTGTGAATTTGATTTTTCTAGAATTGGATATACATAAGTGCACTAAAGTTCCCCTTACATGCGACGTCGGACTACAAGGGTCTATCGTATGCAGTCTTAACCTGCATTACCTTGCATTTCTACAAGAGGTTGTTTTCATGGCTTGAACTTATGACCTCCTAGTCATATGACAACATCTTATACCCAAGCTCCCCTTCACATGACAAAATCATGATTTTTGTAAAATCACCTTGTATAATAGTTGGCTTCGAATTTGAGAACTCCTTCCATTTCATTTGTAAAGTAATTATCCTACTAACTACTGAGATCAGAACCCTTTTATTGTTGGAAGACATCCTAGCAGTTTCTCTTCTCTTAATTTTCTGTTCATGTTGTTAAAGTTCTAAATTATAGGTTCTTTGCTTGAAAAAAAATTGGACAAAATGAAAGATGTATGATGTATTTTATTGTATTCGAAGGGGGAAAGGAAATTACATCATAGACTGTTATATTTGTGAAACAAATCTTTAACCATAATATGCAGTGAACAAATACAATTTTCTTGACCTAAAAAAATTACGACAAATAAATGCAATCCTTGAAAATAGGCCAAACTTCTTGACTAGAAACAATGTTAAACATGAACATGTATTTGATGATTCGGTAGCTTTATCTCAAACCACTTTGTTACAGACATTTTTGAATAGCAACACGAAGAATTAAAATTGTTGTCTCATTTCTTGGGACATCAGTGAAATCAATCTAATATTTTGAGTTAATCTCTTTGTCCTTGTCTTTTTCCATGCTAAACTTTTCAAGAACTTCTCTATTAACCTGAAAATGAACGATTAAAGAGCATCAAATATAAGAGAAAGAATACTATTAAAAACAAAAAGTAAAGGCTACTAATTATACATGACTAAAATTCTTTCATATAGATATATACATACATACATACATACATATATATTATATACATAGGTTGAAATATAGGTTGAAATACACGCATATTAGCATGTCTAGCAGATTCTTATACATGACTGAGTTGTGTATATATTATGTCCAGCAGTGTCTAGTTGAATAATATAGGCATAACATAGTTATGTATATGGTATTTTTATAGTCAAAACTATATACATATGTATGCTATGTGTCAGAATTAAATTACCTTCATTTATTACATTTCAGTTACAACCCTTATATATAACTCTTATATGTATCAGATTAGAAGGAATCAAACCATATACATTACATAGTAATGTATGAGGCGTAGAAATAATAATAGATCTCAAAGAAAAGGCTTCTATAAACCTATACATATCTAAGCTATATATAAGGTTGAAATAACAACAACTCATATTTATATAACAATGTATAAGAATGCATAAAATCGACGAAAAAAATTAGAGAAAAGTCATAAAAACTCCCCCTGAACTTGTCCGCTCAACTTACTTTAGCAATTAAACTAAACTTCTGTATATTTACCTCCCTTAACATCATTAAAGTGAATTAATTTCACCCTCAAAATCACAATCCCACTCTCACTACGGAGAGCGCACTACACACGCGCCATGTCATTGCCAAATCAGTGCCATATCAGTGTCATGTCATTGCCACGTAAGAAATTATAATTTTAAAAAAAAAATCCCACACACATACTTTTTATATATTTTTTTAAAATATATATATATATATATATATAATATATATTTTTATAAAATATATATATATATTATAAAAATATATATTTTATATAAATAAAATAGACCTCCCCCCCCCCCCTTCGTTCTTCTTCTTCTTCACAGCCCCCCACCCCTACCCCCACCCCAATTCCTTCTTCTTCTTCAGCAGACAACAGCGCCCCCCATCCCTCCCCCCCTTTTCTCCTCCCTCTTGTTCTTCTTCACATAGAAGCACCCCTTTTTCTCTTCCTTTCACCATTGTTTCAAGCTTTTCAATGTGTTTTTTTTTCTTCACCAAATGAAAATTAACTTGAGCAAATTCAACAATGGACTAAATACAAGTACATGATCACAAAAATACATCAATACACAAAATCTCAAATCCAAATTCTTTTACATTAACCAAAACCCAAAATCTCAAAACTCCCAAATTTTCAATCTCATACTAAAAAGATTAAAGAAAGTGGTTGGAAGTGATTATCTAGTACTTTTCACCTTAAAAATTTTATGGTCTGACAAACTAGAAGAAGAAAGAAATTATTTTTCACAATCAATTCTAGATTACACTAGCAGCACGAAATCTCCCAACCACTTGTTTCTAAAACCTCATAATGCCCAATTTTGTCGCTCTTTCTAAAATTGTTTCAACTATGGAAGCAGTCTTCAACTACTTTTGCTTTTCTCGTCTTCAAACGAAGTGGCCAAGCATGACACTATCATTGTAGCCACACCAATCATATTTATGAGGTTTAGGATCATAATTTGAGAGACAGGGCATTTGAATGGTTATTGCCAACAAAATTTAATACCAAAATTAGCCTAAACGAAGAAAATGAAGAAATGGGGTGGGGTGGGGGTGGGGTAAAAAGAAGATGAAGAAACGGGGGTGTTGGGGGGTGGGTGGGGGTAGGGGTGAGAGAAGGGGGGTGTTATGAAGAATATGATGTTGGGTTTCTTATTTTTTTAAATTACATATATATATATATATATATATATAATAAAGTGGGCCCTTTTTAAAAAAAATTCCACTCGCTTTTTTTTTGTCACGTCAGTCATAGGGGGTGAATTTAATTCACTTAAAAATTGCTAAGGGGGTAAATAATTATCCGATTAGTTTAGGGTCTAAAGTAAGTTTTGGCGACAAAGGGAGGGGGGGTTGATGTCATTTCTCAGAAAAATACTATGTATATAATTTAGCAATGTATGCACGATAGAGGACTTGGATTGGTGATACGACCTCAAACCTGAGCCAAATTCAACATAAGAATCAGGAGAACCTGGAAAAGACTTTGCACGTTCATCAATAATCAATGCCTGCATATTTGATCTACGTAAACCAAGATCATCATCACTAACATGCCTTAACTTTCTCTGCCTAGTTAACCTTCTTCCCCCCTGTAAATACGTCATGTATTTGGTGAATCTGTTGGAGAATTACTCCCAGTAGTGGAAAAAGAAAAAGAAAAAGAGTGTTGGGAATTCGACGATAGTGAAAATGTTTTCCATATATATGACATTTTTCATGGCAATATTAAGAAAAATGCTTCAAATCTGCTTTCCAACCCTATCCATATCCAACAAAGTAACTCATAGATTTTTTATTTAGTAAAGTTGAAAAAACTAAGAGATTATACTAAACTCAAAAAGAAATTGAAGAAGATGAAGATGTTGTGCAACTTGATAAGATAACGTTAAGCAATTTGAAATTTTGAAACTGTTGATTATAGTTGCTTGATTTTAAGAACAATTCGTGGTGCATTAGCCAACATAAAAGGGCTGGATTGATATGTATAAGGATTCTGGAGAGAGAAAATATAAAAAAAGGGATATTTGTAATTACTTTTCCTATATGGGATTTTATGTAATAATAGTAACTTAGGATGTATATTTATGTAAATTTTCCTTTTATTTAAGGTTTATATCAAATTGTTTAAATTTAATATAATTAATTTTATTAATTATTCTTTATTTGGATTTTATACTAAATAAAATTTTCTTTTTTATTTGTTAATTTTAGCAAATTAAGAAAGATATTATCTGTGACATTAAGTAATTATGAAATACTAATAGTTAAATTTAAAATTTTAAAATATAATTAATAAAGTTAATTTAGTAAATATTTTATCACGCTTCGTGTCAAGTCAACATATATTAAGTAAAAAAAAAACTAATGGAAAACGACTAATAAGATTTTACTTTTATGAAATATAATTCTCTATTAAATACTCCCTCAGTTTCTTTTTATATGCTCCCTTTTCTTTTTTAGAGTCACATGGTACAAACTTTGATCAATATTTTAATATATATTTTTTATCAAATTGAAAGAAGAAAAATTGTAATTTATAGTAATTTTAATGTAGTTCTTGAATATCTAAATTTTAATTTGAAAAAAATAAATTAATCTAACCTAATTTATCTTTGAAACTTAGTCAAATTGACTCACAGAAAGAAAAAAAAGAGCATATAAAAAGGAATGGAGGGAGTAATGCATAATAATTAGTTATTCTTGTATATGCATATAATTTTGTACTTGATTGAGTATAGCACTCCTATGAATTATTGATGATTACTATTAGTGATGTTAGAATTAAGTTAGTTTTAAGAGAAAAGACATAAAGTACCCTCTGAACTTGTCCGACTTTTTTAAAAAGACACTTAAACTACACTTCCGACCTATTACCCCACGAATCTTACTTAAACCGTTGTAAATACACCATTTTGATCATAATTTTGCCTCTGCATATAGACACTCATAGAAGGCGCATGAATGGTTAAAATTTGACTTAAATAACCAATTAAAAACTGTCACATGTAATTTCTTTGTCAAATAATTTAAAAATCCTTTCTTCTTCTCCACTTTAAATATCGATTCTCTCTTCTGCCATTAATATAGTCATTGGCTATTTTTGAAGGAAAAATTTATGTCTCTTCTCAAACTTTTGTCAACAAAATCAACCATAAAAGGTAAGATATTTCCATTAATGTTGTAATTTCTAAAGAAAATTAGCCATAAAAGCTTTAATTTCGTCTCAATTTTCTTAATTTTTTTAAAATCATGTTAATTTTTTTATTAGGTTTTGTAGAAAATAGTTTTATTATGTCAAATGCAATCTTGAATCGAATTTGTAATGACGAGAACGATCCCATGTTGTGTGTAAAAATGCGATGCAAACATGGAGACTTAATGTCAATGCAAACGTCATGGTCAGAGGAAAACCCAGCTAGAAGATTTTGGTCTTGCCCACGCTATCGTGTATGTCCTATACATATTTTCTTAATTTTTCTCTTATTTCTATTCAATTGATTTGTTTATGGCCCATTTTAGGAGAAATCATTTAACTTCTTTAGATGGAGGGACCCAAAAAAGACTGATTTACGATCCAAAATAGTTATTTTGAGTTGGCGAAGAGAATTAAAGAGTTGGAAGAAGCATTGGCATTTTATGAAAGTAGTAGGAAATGGGAGGTGAAGGAGGAGAAGACGATCAAATATTGTAATTGGAATCTCACCATCATGATTGTCGTGGTGTTTTTCTATTTTGGACAAGCATTACCAAGAGGACGTATGATAAATGTAGTTGTGTGCAATTGAAATTTTCATTGTCGTTCTCTTGTTCTACTTTACAAAATGGTGTTTGTTTTTTCTCTTGTCGGAATAGTAGTTGCTTAACAAGATGTAATTTTGTTTGGTTGTGTAAGACCTATGCAATCAATTTTGTATCAATATATTGTGATATTGATGACATTTTTGGTCATTTAAAACGTATTATATAGTCAATAGAATAACAAGGCAACCACAATGAAAGAAAATAAGGACTTCATTTCAACATATTCATTGTTTCAATTTGAACTACAAAGCTTGTTTTGTTTGGTACCTAACAAAACATACCTTAATACCTAAAGGTACCAAACAAAATAAACTACCTAAATATTGTTTGATTTCTACAAAGTAAAATCAAAATGCTATCACCAACAACAAATTATACAAAAACTAATTGTTTGAGATAATATCAACAATCTCCACCAAAATATACACATCATATCAGCAAGATGTCCTACTTCCATGGCACATAAGTCTTCCTAGTTGAACTGTTTTTGCCTTGAATTTTAGCAGCAGTTGTAGACCTCATTTGAATAACATTTTTAGCCCTTATTCTTTCAAGTTTGCTATTGGTAATGGTCAACTTCCCTTTCCATTTAAATCTTTGTCTTGGTGTGTAGCCCATATCACCAGTCACAATATCAGACCTGTTTGTGACCTTTACAGTAGTGCTAATGACTCTTCTACTTGGCATTTCAGGCTACACAAACAAATTATAAAATTATAAGGTAATAAATATGAGTAAGTGAAGAAAAATTCTACAAACTACTTACATTAAGAGTGGTAAAGCCATCTTTAGCTTGGTATATTCCAATCCCTACCATCCTTGGCCTTTTAAAATGTATTGTATGTCCTCCATTATTGTCCTCATGGTCTTTCCTTTAAGGAGGCATTCCCCTTCTTATGCCTCTTTCACTGCCAGAACTGGTTTGGCTTTCTTGAGTCATTCCTCTTCCTCTCCCACTACCCCTTCATTGACCACTTATAGAAACCTGTGTATGGATACTCAAATCAGCATATATTCTAATCAAACAATAATTTTTTTATTACATAAAATGATCTATGTTTGTGCAGAAGTTCCCTCTAATTGACGTGGAATAGTTGAGACATTTGGAACACTTGAACCACCTGAAACACTGCCTTTTACTCTACCTCTTCCTCTGGTAGCACTTATAGTTTTTGTGGTGGCCTGATTATTGAGATATTAGTACATATACTTAAAAAATTTAATCTTGACAAATAAATAAAGATACCTCTTGCTGATAAGATGTTCCAGCTGCATGACTTGGACCACTGCCCCTTTCTCTCCCCCTTTCTCTACCAGTAGAAGCTTCATCCTGTGTTTTAAAAAATTATTCCTTGTACTTAATAGAATGTACATTAGATAATGATTATAAAAATACCTGTGCCTGAGAAGATATTCCAGCTGATTGACTTGTATTAGGTTGATCTCTTGTAGGACATCTTCTATTATTATGTCCTTGCGTACCATATTTGCTACAAGTAATTGCAGTACCGCATTTGCTAAGTTTTTTAGTTTTCTATTTTCATCAGCCTCCTTTCTTCTAACTTTACTTGGTCTTCCAGGCAGCTTTCTAATTTTTTGTGGCTTCACAGTAGAATTATTTGATGTTGGCCACATTTTCATGTTATTCATTGGCTGAATAAAAGGAGCATATGTGTTAAGATAGGTATCCTTGTGATACCAGGTGTCAACAAAATTAATGGGTTCATATTCCTTGTGGTGAAAGGAAGGAACACTATAAGGGCAAGAAATGCCCCTAAGCGTCCAAGATCTGCAACTAGAACTCCTATTAACAATGTCAATAGTATGAGTACAACCTCTGTCAACAATCTCAAAACCCCTTTCCCCATTCCAAGACAAATTGCACTGTATTGACTTGTCAATAGTTTCTTGTAAAATCTTCAAAGTCATGGGATAAATATCAGTGATCCAAGTATTTGAAAATTGTCTCAACTCACCAATTCTTTTCATCTTCACCTTAATCTCCTCAAGCACTGTGGTGATTGTTTTGAACCTTGCAGGAAGTACCCATGCATTAAAACTCTCTGCCATATTGTTTTCTACAACATCATATTTGCAATGCTCTTCAAAGTATCTTTTGCTCCATGTCTCAAAATTATACCACAAAAGATCATCCAAACAATCCCTCCCCAACATCTTCATTACTTCTATATTCTCCTTCAATTCTGCTTCAAATATAGATTTTGTAATCTTCCAAAACACTCTTCTTCTTTCTATCTCTTTCCAAATTTTAGATAATTAGCAAGAACATGTCTTGCATATTTTCTGTGTTTAATTAATGGGAGCAGCTCTCTTACAGTTATTTCCAGTCCCTAACAAAACAAAATAAGTATATTAATCTACAACTATACCAGCTATACTAGCAGTTGTAAAAAAAAAAAGCAAACACTTATTAAGAATAGAGTCATACCTTTTGCATATCAGATATAATGCTCAATTGATAACCTTCTCCAAGATCAAGGTCATTCTTCGTCAGTTCAAGAAACCACCCACATGTAAATTGATTCTCAACCTCAACAACTACCTAGGCAATAGGCAGCATTTGGTTGTTTCCATCTTTGCAAACAGCCACCAATAACTGACTTTTCCACACACATTTGAGGAAACAACCATCCAAACCAATCAACCTTTTAGCACCTCCAAAGAATTCTTTCTTTAAAGCATGAAAGCACACATAAAAACCCTGAAATATTAATTTTCCAATCTCATCAGCATCTCCAACCTTGACAACACAAGTGCTACCTGAATTAGTCCTCAAAATCTCATTCCTGTAATAAAAAATCCTACCATACTCCACAATGTGATCACTCATAATCTCTTGTAGAACTATAGACCTAGCTATTCGTACAGTTGTCCTACCAACATAGATATCCAACTCCTTTCTAATAATCTTCTGCAATTGGACAACTCTAATATTTGGTTGTTGACTAATTCTGTCTTTATACTTACTTGCCAGAAACTTTGAGTTGCAAAACTAGTTAAAAGTTGATCTCAAACAAATATGAATAGGATTGTATCTTTTAACAATAAAATCCCCACTGCTCTTATCCTTTCCAGCACACAACAACCAAGGACAAGTGTCTTTGCAGCACCTCACTCTAACTCTGCCAGGCTCATTCTCATACTTTTCAATTTGAATCTTTTCTTGAATTGTATATCTGGTTACTGTTAGCCTAAATTCCTTTACACTTGGAAAAACTAATCCTAATTCCCAAATAATTTTTTCATAAGTTTCATCAAAAAACAACTTTGTTTTTTGGTTCTTTCTTCTCACAGGTTGTTGTACTAATTCATCAACCTCTTCACCATATCCCCAACCTATTTCATCATCTAATTCAAAGTTAGGAACTTCATCACTTAGGTAGTAAGGTTCATCACCTCCTAGTTTACTATCTAGTCTATTCCTAGTGCCAATATTTGTCTCATCATACCCTATATCTGGACATTTTTCACCAACACTAACATGTTCATCTATTGTGCCTCTACTTCTTCTTTGTGACATATTGAAATGTCTTTTACTAACCCTTATATCAATATATTATTGGTGGACATCACTATCTCCACTAGTATTCCCTTCTAAATCTAAATCATCCTCTAAATCATCATCACTTGGATCTCATATACTGTAGGGTCAAAGAGTTGGAAGGTATATTAGAAGGAGGAGGCTCATCAGGAGGGTTGGAAGGAAATTGGGAGTACAAGGCTGAAAATTAGGGCTAGAAGCATCACCCTCATTAATAGAATTCAAATATTCCTCACCTACCCCATTATCACTTATATTAGGGACATACTCCAATTCAAGTAGGGCCTGATCAGGTTCACTCACCCCATGTGAAATATAAACCTCAAGTTTATCTCAATTTTTTAACTTGTTGACAATGTCACAAATAACCTAATCATATCTAATTTCTACCAAATAACCATTCCATTTAACAAAGAAATCACACTAGGTAGTATATCCTAGATATTTTATATAGTCTCTTAACTCAAAGTAGGACATCATATCAACATCTTTATCGAAAAACTCAGTCCACCAATATATTCAGGTAGGGGACCAAATTCTATTTCACCTCCATGATACCATCTTAAAGTTACCAGAACAAAAGACATTGAAAGATTCCTGAAAAAGCAACAATTCAACCACACAAACACATTGAATCAGTATAAAAAGAAAGAACTCAATAATCAAAACTTTAAGAGCACTGTTTTTTGCATATTAAACAATACAAGTGGGCTCCACACCCCCAACACCCCACCCTAATCCAACCCACCTCACCCCACCCCACACTTGACCCACACCCAAAAATAATTAAGTTACAACTACATATGCTACTACAACACCGTAACAATAACAACAACATATGCAAAAAATTGATGAAAATCCAACAAACAAGTTGTACATACATAACTAAATAAGTTCATATTTGCATCAATTTCACTAGATTATTACCTAAAAATATATTTCTCCCAAAAAATTCATAACTTTGAAAAAGCCATAAAAAGTTAGAGACATATGAACTTAAATGCACAAAATCCTAACCTATAAAATCCTCCACTATTGTTTAATACGTATTTCACCTAACAAATTGATCACCCAAGGTCCTTCAATCTCCTTCAATTGTGAGCTTAGTGTCTCTGTCTCGAAAGAAAAGGAAAGAGGAATCGAGGACAAGTGAGAGAAATGGGAAATGAGAGAGAAGGATGTTTTGGGGGTATTTTATGAGATTCGGATTGGGTTAATGGGTTAAATCCGACCTTTTATTAATAATTGATTTAAATTATTAATTAAATAGATAGTGCCAAACACGCGCCTATTTAAAATTGAGGGTTGCTGAAAATTATAGTCAAAATGGTGTATTTACAATGGCTTAAGTAAGATTCGTGGAGTAATAGGTCAGAAGTATAGTTTAGGTGTCTTTTTGAAAGAGTCAGACAAGTTCAGGGGGTACTTTATGTCTTTTCTCTAGTTTTAATACAAAAATAGATTTTGGAATTGGGATTTTGAGTGGTAATTAGCTCTTAGCTTGTTCTCATTTTCATCAGGTCAAATCCAAGGAAAAAAATTTAAAGTTTCTTATTTTAAACTTAATATATAAAATATTTATTATTCATATAAATTATTCAATCATTTTGAGTATTTTGAATTTATTTTTTAAAAACAAAAAAAAAATACCGAACCTATGATCTTAATTAAAGAAACTAATAATTGGTTCATACTTCAGTCCGATCTTTACTTTGGCTTCCAAAAATTCGCTAACACGCCTTAAATCAACTATAAGGTTAAAACACATATTTCTCACTATTTACTATACTCCTAAATAATTGAGAATCCAGAATTTATTCAGAATATCTATAGACTATCTATATATTTGTAACCAAAAATAGACAATAAACATTTCTCTATTTTATCTTAATTATTATTTTGACAAAAATATATTAATAAATTCAACTTTTACAATGATGAGCTCGTGCTAACACGGTTCATTGCTCCATATATATATATATGTGTGTGTGTGTGTATGTATATGTATATGTATATACTTTTTTAGTTTGCGTGCCTTGCACATGCGTCTCTCATCAATCAAACTATATATGAAAGAGTAAAATTATTAACAAGTAGCATTATATCTATTTAAATGATATAGTTTATTCCAAAAAAAAACAATCATTAAAGTCATTATTAAATAGTTTATTCACAATTAAAATAGTTGCATATGATTAAATTATGAACAAGAATTCATAAAGGGCTAGAATGACTAACCAATTTCTTGTGATGGAATGTCTTCAATCCAAGATACTATCAATATTTCACACAAAAAAGAATTTCAATTAGCAATTGTCTATCAGGAATATATGATAATTTATTATTGTAAATGTCAAGAACATACTAAGTAAGCGTTTGGCCTTGAAAATAAAAAATTTTGGAGTTGAAGTTGGAGTTGTGTTTGGTCATATTTTTTGGAAATTTTCTTAGACTTTTGAAAAGACTTTTTAAAATATAATTTTATGTCTTCAATTTTTAAAAGTTATCAAAATCACCCAGCTTAATTAATTTACCTTCAAGATGCAACCAAATGTGAGAGGAGACAATAATATTGCCTTTGTTGTTGGTGTTGCATAACGAGTCGCAAGAATGGATAGATAAGGTTCCGTGGTGTCATGAAAAAATTTTGAGGAAGAAGAAAAAAATTAAAGTTTCTTTCAATTTTGAGGTCTTTTATTGATGGAAATAGTAAGAAATGGGTAATGTGGTAGTTAAGCATTTAATTCCGATTGTTGGATGAAATTAATAGGGTTTTTTTTCGTAAAAATAAAAAAACGAGATCATTTGTAACAACAAATAAAGTTGAAATTGCAGTTGAAAAAAGGTGAAAAGAAGTAAAACTTGTTTTCACTTTATCAAAAATAATTTGAAATTAGATTTGGAATTCTCATGGCCAAACACCTCAATTTTCACTAAAGTGAAATAATTTTTCGAAAAAAAAACTAAAGTTTTTTTATGGTCAAACGGGCCCTAAAATTTTAGAAAACTTACCTCAAATCATAAGCAAATTTTCTCTTCAATCATAAGATATATTAAGATTTTTACATATAAAAAAATCTCAACTAGCAATTGTTTATCAAGAATAAAGAATAATTTATTTATTGTAAACTTCATAACTATATAACAAATTTAAAAAAAATTACCTCAAACCACCTCCTGCTCTTCCCTTAACCAAAGGTCTTGGGTTCGAGCCCTGGGTATGGAAAAATTCTTGGTAGGGAGTGATATCCCACGAATGGAGCCCTACCCGACGCGAATTCGGATTAGTCGAACTCCAAGAAAAAAAAAGTGACTTGAAAATCTCATAACACAACGATGAGCATAAAGAGCCTCAACAATCAAAGAAATTCAACTAGTTAACATGTCTAAAAAACTATTAACTACGTGAAATAAAGAAAGACGAAAAGAATGATGATAATGAACACAAGAATATAATTCATATCAAAATCAAAATTAGAAGAAATCTAAAAGTAGAAAAAGTTGAATGTTTATGTTTCTTGTAAAGTTTGATTCAAAATATTATTTATAGAATTATAGACATTTTTATACAAGGTAAAATTCTAATTAATTTAAAATTGTTAAATATTATGATTTCTTACCTAGATGAAATAAGGACTTTAATTAATTAAAAACCTAAATAATGTATAATATTGACTTATTCCTTTTTTTTTTAATTCTAAAACAACTTTGATTTTTAAAAAAGAAGGCCAAAATAGAAGTCCGTACAAATAGTTTTGAAAGAAAAAAGTTCTAATTAAAAATCACACGTACTATGCTATATTTGGACAATTTTTACTAGACTAATTTTTGGAAAACTTTTAAAAAATCAAATTTTAGTTGGTTTGAGTGAAATTTTAGTTTGAGTTGATTTTGATTTTGTATAAGAGTAGAATTAATAATTAAGGAATCCTAAAATATATGATAAGGATTCTAATCCTAGCAAAATTCCTATAAGAAAAACAAATTTAATTAATTTTAAAAATTTAAAACTCTTTCAATATATTAATAATAATCAGGTTAGTGGTAGCATCTTATTAATCCCATCTTTACAAGCAGATACAAGTAGTTGACCTTTACAAATACCTTTCAAAAAACAACCATCAAATCCAATACATCTCCTAGCACTAGCTTTGAATGCTTTCTTCAAAGCATCAAAACATATGTAAAATAATTGAAATTATTTTTTTCCATCTTCAAAGATTTCTTCACTAAGCCTCACCAATGTGCTACCTGGATTGGTCTTTAGAAGCTCATATCTATAATCCATAATCCTTTTAAACTCCTCTATATGGTCAATCATGATTTGTTGCAACACAATATTTCTAAAAAATTTTACCACTGTCCTCCCAATATACACCTGCAACTCTTTTTTCACTATGTTTTGAAACTGGAAAACTCTAATGTCAGGCTCAGATATAATTCTATCATTGTATCTCTCTGCTAGGTATTTTGAATTCACAAGCTTATTTTTTATTGTGGAATTACACATGTGCACTAGATTATACTTTTTCACTTGAAAATCTCCAGTTCTAGAATCATGGCTTCCAAACAACAATCATGGACAACCATCAATATTCTTTACTCTCACCTTTTTTGGTTCACTGACATACTTGTCTAACTCTGCATGTTCTTGCATAGCATATATAGTAACAACTTTTTCAAATTGCTAAATATTTTCAAAACAAAGTCCAAGCTCCCAAACTATCTTTTTATAAGTAAGATCAAAGACAATTCTCTTATGATTTCTTTTTTGCTTTTCTTCTTTTTTCTTCTCTTTTTACAGGTTGTTCTACTTCATCATCTCCATCATTAACCTCGTGACTATCTTTTTCAAAGCTAACATCTACATTAGAATTAAAATATGGCTATCTCTAGCTACTTTGCCCTCTAAAGTAGTTTTTTGTTGGATAAGAACTCATCATATTCTAAGTCAATTTCTTTTTTACCTAAACTAATTTCTTCAATTCTAGGTTTTTTTTCTTCTTTTTTGTTTCCTCAGCTCTCTTCTTTTTGATAGCCTTTTTTTCTTTCCTCAAAATTCTAACCTCCTCATGAACATCAGTACCATATTCATCTTCACCTTCATCAAAAAGTCTTCATAATCAGAATTTGCAGTATCATCGGTTTTACTTTCTCATTCAGATGAAATTATTGAAACATTTGATGCAGTGACAAAATAAGTCCTACCCAAATTTTGCTCATCATTATGAACAACACCACCACCACTATCCAAGTTCTAATCACCAGTAGCAGCAACCCCACCACCATCACTATTTTCCACAATACTAGCAGAGGATGCACTACCCAAGATCTGCTCAACAGTTGCAGCAATACTACTACCCACGTTTTTCTCAACACCACCTAACTCCTCACCATTAGAACCAGCAGCACCAACACCACTCAACTCCCCAACACTAGTAGCAGCAATACCACTATCAAAATTCTTACTCACAAAAGGTTCCTGAGGTGTTGCAGACTTCATAAAGCCTTCTTCAAACCCTAAATTTTTACTAATCCCACGGTTCTAATTGGACTCTTTATCAAAAGAAGCATAAGATTTTTCACACACATGGAGAACATATTCAATGGCAGGGACCGCTTGGGATTCTTCTACTAAATGTAACACATAAAGCTGAACTATATCTTTATTTTAAAGTTGAGGAACAATACCCAAAATATCTGTATCACAAGTCACTTTTATTAGATAATTGCATTTCGGGAGTCTGATATAGACAATACATGAGGAAACATCATACTTAATTTTTTTAACACACCCAAAAATCTCAAAGTAAGAAAATTTGTCAATATCCACATTAAAACAGTTTGTAACAATACCTTCATGGTACTTTATATGAGGCTTTTGCTGTAATTCTCCTCTGTGATAAAATCTCAACGTAATATACACAAAATGCATAGTTAATCTGAAAAAAAAAATAAAAAAAATACGATTTTTAGAATAAAAATTTCTAAAATCATTTTTATGGGACAAAAGAATTCTAAAATTTAAATAAAACAACTCAAATAAATTATACGAAACAAAAAAACTAAAACTAACCTCTTTGAGCTGATAAAAGTTCGTCTACGATCGAGTTATAGACCATCTGATTTTGGGTGAAATCGAGTTGAGTGGGAACCTTAAATCGCTATTTTGGTTGAAGAAATAAGAGAAATAGGATTTACTAAGGGAATTAGGGGTATTTGTTAGAATTGGGTCAGGTTTTAATTAGGGTTGGATTGGGTTTAATTAGGAGCTGGTTGGGTTTTAATTATTTTACAAAAATATAATATATATATATATATATATATATATATATATATATATATATATATATATAATCATTAAATGATGTGGAAAAAGCGAAACGTGCGTGGTCCAACACCACCCAACCTTGACTTCAGTTAAGCTTTGCGGGTTGAATTTTATTTAGTTTAAAGTTGTTAAGAGGGTATATAATTATTTGTATAGTTTAGGGTCTAAATAAGTTATGCGGACAAGTTCAAGGGTGAAATGATGTCTTTTCTCCATATAAAAAGGAATGGAGGGAGTAATGCATAATAATTAGTTATTCTTGTATATTCAACATATAAAACTGTATTTGGTTGAGTATACCACTCCTTTGAATTATTGATGATTATTATTAGTGATGTTAGAATTAAGCTAGTTTTAATACGAGTAACATAATAGATTTTGGAATTGAGATTTTGAGTGGTAATTACCTCTTAGCTCGTACTAATTTTCATCAACTCAAATCCAAAGCGAAAACTTTAATGTTTAGTTATTTTAAACTTAATATATGAAATACATATTATTCGTATAAATTATTCAATTAGTTTGATTTTTTGAATTTATTTTTTAAAAACAAAAAAACTACCAGATCTATGATCTTAATTAAAGAAACTAATAATTAGTCAATACTTCAGTTCGATCATCATTTGATTTTCAAAAATTCGCTAACACCCCTAAAATCAATTATAAGGTTAAAAAGAACATTTTTTCGAATGTTTACTATACTCCTAGATAATCTAGAATTTATTTAGACTATCAATAGAGTATCTATATTTTTGTAACCAAAAATAGACAATGAATATTTTCTCTATTTTATCTTAATTATTATTTTGATAAAAACATATTAATAAATTCAACTTGTATAATGTTGGGCTCGTGCTAATACGGTTCATTGCTCCCTAGAGTGTGTGTGTACTAGTTTAGTTTACGTGCTTTGTACATGTGTCTCTCGTCAATCAAACTATATATGAAAGAGTAAAATTATTAGCAAGTAGCATTATATGCATTTAAATTATATAGTTTGTTCCAAAAAAAAGACAATTATTAGTCATTATTAAATAGTTTATTCACAATTGAATAGTTGTATATGATTAAATTTTGAACAAAAAGTTATAAAGGATTAGAATGACTAATCATTTTCTTGTGACGGAATGTCTTCAATCAAAGATACTATCAATATTTTACAAAAAAATAAAATCTTAAATAGCATTGTCTATCAGGAATATATGATAATTTATTATTGTAAATTTCAAGAATATACTAAAATTTAGAAAACTTACCTCAAGTCACAAGCAAATGTGTCACGTCAATCATAAGATATATAAAGATTTTTACATTAAAAAAATTCTCAATTAGCAATTGTTTATCAAGAATAAAGAATAATTTATTTATTGTAAACTTCAGAACTATACTAAAAATTTAAAAAACATACCTCAAATCACAATCAAATTTGACTCTTTAATCATAGATGCTATCAAGATTTCAATGGGTAGAAAAATTTAATACATAAATCTGTTTTTCCTCTACGTATGGTAGTTTTGAAATTAGCTTTGGAACCTGTAAAAATAAAAATAAAAATAAAAGTAAGTGACTTAAAAATGTCATAACACAAAGATAAGTATAAAAAACCTCAACAATCAAAAAAATTCAACTAGTTAACATGTCTAAAAAATTATTAACTACACGAAATAAAGAAAGATGGAAAGAATGATAATAATGAACGCAAGAATATAACTTGAATCAAAATCAAAATAAGAAGAAATCTAAAAGTAGAAGAAGCCGAATGTTTATGTTTCTTGTAAAGTTTGAATGAAAATATTACTTATAGAATTGTAGACATTCTTTTTATATTAGTTTAATTGCACGTGTCTCGCACATGTAACATTTGATACTTTAAATTAAACAATTTTATCTATTGCAAAAAATTTAATGAAGTGTAAAAAGTTCAAATCACTTTTCAGAGATCCTTCACACTTTAATATAATAATGTAAACATAAACATATATTTTAATATAAGCACATATATATATTTACTACCAGAAATTCCTAGTGGTTGATGGATCATAACTTTTGCGTTTGCCATGCAATACTTCTTTCCCTTGCTGTCAAAGACTAAGAGAGACTCATCAATTTGAACCACATCTGTTGTATGATTATTTTGTTTACTATATTTAAAATCTTTCCTTGTTTTTAAAGTCAAATCTTTATAAAATCATCGATTACATTCTTATTACGTACTTACAACTTTTGAAAAATTGATACTTCTTAGATTTTTCTTATTCTAATGCTTTTATTTTTATTTCTAGATATTTCAAATCTGCTTAAGATCAAATTTAGCTGATTTAAAATTATTAAACTAATGAAAAAAGTATTAGTTGTCATTAATTCTGATGACTTCTAATAAGGAAAGATTTTTATCATAAATATATTTAATCAATTTTCAACTCTTAAATATTAAGAAAAAGTAGGGAAAAGGCGATTTTGTCTAAAGCAAAGTGTCATGACCCGAACCAGGGCCTAGTCGTGACGGGTATCTCAAGTCCACCGATGAGCAGAGACACCCCCTTAGCCTAGCCAATCAAAACACCATAGTAGAAGACAACGAAAGAAATCCAAAATAGACATAAGGAAAATAAGTATACCAAGACAAACATTCTAAAGATCCGAACAAACATCCTAATTCACAGCTATCTACAAAGCCTCTAATATCTAAAGAACAACCTAATCAGGACATGCCCCTGACTGTAGCCAAAAACAAAATCAAAAATAGTCTAGACAAAAATAAAACCATGAAGTAACAGGCCTTCCGGAAGAAGGAGGCTCACCACTTCAAGCTGACTCACAAATAATTCAAGAATCACCTATCACTATGCACAAAAACAGAAGTGCCTCTGAACCTTGCATCGCGTGGGGATACAATGTCTGAGGACGATTAGCGGGGTGAGCGCTAGCATGTAACTCAGGAAAGGGATAAAATAATGCCCTGATCAATCAGTTCAAAATTATTCCAAAATCATATGCACACATAAAAAATGTATATATATATATATATATAATATGCTGGAATACAGAACAAGGTTTAGCATGAGAATTAAAATATTAACCTAGACTGTGTAGATCAAATTGTCATCTATACCCACGGTCTATATGGGTCCAAAGGGTACCAGTGCGTGTTAGCTGCAGGAACCGGGCTATCAAGGAAGTCCGGGAAATCCACAACACTTCGCCAATCTAGGATACAAATATATAAAGTATGACACAAGCGCACGGTCATCAAGACCAACCCTCAAGTTGGAAAACATAGGTTCCCAGTATCAGTCCCTCTGGACCTCCACTTTCACGGCTCAGCTACACAACCCCCTTTAAGCCCAATTAAAATATTTATACATTCCCATTTATTGAACCAATAATCATCCATTAAGGCATACTCGGAGATATCATCATACCAACTATGCTTGCAAGCTATTATCAACATGTCATTCCAATTTTCATCACTCTGGGAATCCACGACCCCGCAAGCTCCAATCATTTATCCACATGGGGGAATCCATGACTCCCAAGGTTCAATATTAATTATCCATTAACTTGGGGGAATCCACGACCCCCAAAGTTCAATTTTAAAACCATATATATTCCAAAAGCCATTACAATATGTATATACCCATGTTTCAAAGTGAATTTCATAAGGTTGGTTAAGGTTATTACCAATTTCAATTCCAAATCCATTTTTTTAGGGAATCCATGACCCTCATTCCTATTTACAATATCCATGTACCTAATGAGTTCAAAAACTATCAATTCAAAATATGAAGGATTCACAAAAGCCATGGAAAAAACAACTCCATCAATAACATTCAAAGGCCCTCAACCCAATTTCCAAAACCACCAATTAATCACATGAATAACAATTCTAAACATATGTTTTTAACAAAACAAGTTTAGAGGAAGAGATATATTCCTGCGAATATTTAGAATTAGAAGCAATTTGGAGTTTGGAACCCAAAGAATGAATATACAGTGAAACCCTTAAGCTTTTCTTGGATTTTAAGTTTGAGAGGGAATGAGAGTGATTGATCTTTGAAAAACTGATGAAAATAAATTTAGTTTATGTCTAATGGTCGTACATGAGTGAAAAGACCCAAAAGTCCCTCTTCCCAAGTTAATAGAAATAAAATGTATGATTTTAATACATTGGCGTGGCACGACCTTATTGTTGAGGCTAACCTTCATGCCACGCCGGTATCGCAGAGGTTATCCTCCATGACACGGTCATATCACAGAGGCATACTGCCTCTGTGCCACGTTGAAATCGTGGAGACTAACCTCCATGGCATGTCAAAACATGGAGGCTCACTGCCTTGGAATTCCAAAATGACGCCGAATCGCTTCCAAAATTTTCAAGACGCTTCTAAGACACCCTATTAACATACATAAACACAACTTAGGTCAAAATTGATATTTTAAATATGGGAGGATCAAAAATAAAATGATGGAAATTTTAAGGGTGTTACATTCCCCCCATCCCCCTCCCCCCGTCCAGGATCATTTGTCCCCAAATGAGGAGTTAAGGCATTTATTAGCATGATTATAAGATAGAGATGCAATCGTAAAACCATGAACAAAGTCTGAAAGGCAATAAAAATAGGAAAACACATACCTTAAGCACGATCATCCGACCCGGGGAACAAGAACGGATATTTGGACTTCATATCCTCTTCAGCTTCCCAAGTTGGTTCTTCCATTTTTTGGTTCCTACATAGAACCTTTACTGAGGCCACATCCTTAGTCCTCAAATGACGAACTTGACTATCCAAAATCTCAATAAAAACTTCCTCATAAGAAAAGGAATTTGAAATGCCAACATCCTCTAAAGGAACAAATAAGGAAAGATCACCCACACACTTCTTCAACGTCGAAACATGGAATACCAGATGAATGAAACCCAGACTCGATGGCAAATGCAACTCATAAGCGATATTTTCAACTCTCCTCACAATCAAGTATGGACCAACATAACGAGGAATGAGCTTCTCCTTCTTTCACAATCTCAATACTCCTTTCATAGGAGACACCTTTAAGAACACCCAATCTCCAACATCAAACTCCAACTCTCTTTGCCTCACATTCACATAGGATTTTTTGGCAAATCTGAGAAGTCTTAAAGCTTATCCCTACTTACCTTCACCTTTTTCATAGCTTGGTGAATCAAATCGGGACCAAATAATTTAGTCTCACCAACCTCAAACCACCCAATAGGAGACCTACACCTCTTACCATATAGAGCCTCGAATGGAGCCATTTAAATACTCGAGTGACAACTATTGTTATATGCGAATTCAATGAGAGGTAAGTGATCTACCCAACTACCTCCAAAATCAATTAACAAGCCCTTGGAATATCCTACAAAGTATAAATAGTCCTCTCTACTTGACCATCCATTTACGGGTGGAAAGTGGTGCTAAGGTTCACCTTAGTCTCCAAACTTCTCTGAAATGAACGTCAAAAGTGAGACGTAAATTGCGCTCCTCTGTCTGAAATAATGGAAACTGGAACTCCATGAAACTTCACAATCTCCAGAATAAACAACTTAGCATAATCCTCTCCACAGTAGTTAGTCCTCACAGACAAGAAGTGAGTAGACTTAGTCATCTTAGGTATAATGACCCAAATTGAATCATACTAATTTCGAAACTGCGAAAGACCTGTAACAAAATCCATGTTGATCATCTCCCACTTTTACACAAGAAACTCAATCTCTTGAGACTACCATGAGGTATTAATTATTCAACCTTCACTTGCTGGCAGGCCACGTACTTAGCCACAAAATTGGCCATATCTCTCTTCATGTTGTTCCACCAATAAATCCCTTTCAAATCATGGTACATCTTTGTTGAACTTGGGTGTACTATATACCTCAACTTATGAGCCTCAACCAAAATCCTTTCTCACAGCCCATCAATATCAGGAACACATAACCTACCTTGATATAGCAAAATACCATCACCACCAATCTCAAAATCCATAACCTTCTACTGACCCACATCATCCTTAATCTGCATCAAAATGGGATCTAAAATCTGCTTCTCCTTTACCTCAGCACCAAGAGATGACTTCACCACTTCTTGAACAATAACTCCTCCATCTTTGGAGTCTAAGAGATGGACTCCCAAATTAAACAACCGATGAATGTCCTTTACCAAACCTCATTTCTCCTTCTCTACATGAGATAAGCTCCCCATGGACAACCTGTTAAGAGCATCAGCAACCAATTAGCTTTACCTATGTGGTAGTAAAGACTCGTATCATAGTCCTTGAGCAATTCAAGCCATCTCATTTGTCTGAGATTCAACTTCTTTTGAGTGAACACATACTGTAAGCTCTTATGATCTAAATAAAAGTCAACATGCACCCCATACAAATAATAGAACCAAATCTTTAACACAAACACCACGGTCGCCAACTCTAGATTATGAATTGGATAATTTCTCGCATACACCTTAAGATGCCTAGAAACACAGGCCACAACCTTACCATATTGTATCAAAACACAACCCAATCCCACGTGGAATGTATCATAATATACAACAAAACCATCAGTGCCCTCGCACAGAGTCAAAACTAGAGCAGAAGTTAACTTATCCTTCAACTTCTCAAAACTACCCTTACAAGCATCGAACCATAAGAACTTTACCTTTTTCTAAGTCAATTTAGTCAATAGAGCAGCTATAGAAGAGAAGTTCTCTACAAATCTCTTATAATACCCATCCAAACCTAGGAAGCTCTAAATATCAACTAGAGTCGTGGGTCTAGGCCATCTCTAACCGCCTCAACTTTCTGTGGATATACCTTGATCCCCTCAATAGAAATAATATTACCAAGAAAGGTCACCATATTCAACCAAAACTCACACTTTAAAAACTTGGCATACAACTGTAACGCCCCGAGAGTACACCCTGGGCGTCATACGGTGCTTTTAGTCCCAAGGGACCACAAGCTAACCCATAAGCTGGTACTTGCTATGAGCACTGAATAATATAATTATAAATGCGGAAGAATAACTGCTATACCATAATGTTTTAAAAAATGAATTGTGAATATGAAGAACATAGTTATCTAAGTCTGATAAAAATACTGGAATCTGAATAAACTGAATAACTAACTGTAGTGTTAACTAAAGTATGAATACTGAATAACTAACTCTAATGTCTGAAAGCCTCTAAACTGAATTACTGGGAGTTGATGGGACAGGACCCAACTAACTCCAACTAACTACTAGACTGAAAACATAAAATAGAAATACTACATCCTCAAAATATGAGCACTCACCACTATTACTACTGAGATGTCTGAAATGTCTAAGCGCGGTCCGGGAACTGGACGTCAGAACCTATGATATAATACATCATAGCGCAAGAAAGTGTATGCGATCAGTACTTTGAATGTATTGGTATGCTAAATGAGGTAGGCTAATATGCATGGTTTCATGAATTGAAATATTAAATTATCTGAATATATGTGTAAAGCATGGAGTACTAAATAAAGAGCATGAAATCTGTAGATACTAGAAATATGTGAAATCTGTAAATACTGTGCATATGTGAAATCTATAAATACTGTGCATATATGAATTTCTGTAAATACTGAAGATATGTGAAAATTTGTAGATACTGAGGATGTATGACCAAGCACATAACATGAACTGAGTAAAATTTGTAAACTGAAATACTGAAATAACTGATATCTATATGCTTTGGCAAAACAACACTGAGACTGAAGTACTTGTCTGATTATTGGACTGGGACTGTAAGAGCTATCATCTAACCGATATGCCCCAATCAGAGTTAATTAGGGTCCAACCTTTAATCCCAACTGTAAGAGTGTTAATATTGTGCCACTTGTACTAACGTTGGCTGTGTGGATCCACTATACTGATAAACTGTCCAAAGGACTAAGGTTGTCAAGCCTGAACTTACGGGTAACCCCTACGAGATAGTCAAGCCTATACTGACGGGTGACTTCTCATATCCTACGCTGGCTATCTAGTTCTGGAGTTTAGGGACTGCTACTAATTACTCTGCCTATATGATGGGGAAGCCGCCATCCCTACACTTGCTCGGTGTTAAATCTTACTCCCAACTGAAAGACACTGAAATACTAGATTGTTCAGAGTTTAACTGACTGATAACTGACTGTCCTGATAATGCTCATACTATGTTCTGAAGGTTATTTTTTAATGTATTGATACTAAACTAGTAAACAACTATAGTTTTGGGGTATTCAATACCCCCAGAACTCGAAAATAATAATAGTAAAATAACACTAAAGCTTGGAGGACAAAGTATGAAGGCTTTTATTAAATCAATCACTCATGTAGGCATTTTATCAAATACTTGGAGTTCATGGTTTGACCAAATCACAGGAATGTCATGAAACTTATAGTAAAAGCATAAATTCAACATGAATAATACTAAATCATGATTTAATTCAAGGAATGATATCATTAAAACATGGAGAATTGAATAACAACAATAATTTCATTGAAATATGGTATAAAATCATAGTTCATGGAGATTCATAGGTAAAATCACAATTTAAAATCAAATAAATTGAAAAAATTATAATTTTATAATTTAAATAGGATACTTGGACTCCATGGGTGAAAGGAACCCATGGATGAACATCTAACATACCTGAGTTAATGAATTTGGAAAGATTGACGGTGAGTTCTTGAGATTTGGCCTTGAATTTGAGAGCTAGAGTTTCTTGTTCTTGAAAAGGGGATCTTTAATTTGAGAGGAATTGAATAATGATAAGTATTTAGGTCAATTAGGGGTTAAATTTTGTGTTTAGGACGAGTTTAGGGCTTAGGAAAAAGACCTAAATACCCCTAAACAAATTAAAAAATGCAAGCTAAAAACTGAAGATCCCAATTTTTGGCCTTAGCGCGACGTGCCACTATCACGCCAAGATACTGGAAAAGGGACAATTAGGAAACTGGATGATGGCGCGACGTAGTAAGATCGCGGTCCTTCACTGGAATGCCATTTTGTCTACCTCTGTAACGCGCCATAATCGCAGAGGCTCACTGGAAATTGCCAAACGTGAACTGGGTTCTTGGCGCGATGCACCAGCATCACAGTACCACACTAGAAATTGACAATTGTTATTTAAAATGGCTCCGCGATGTGCTAAGGTTCAGAATGATGGTGTTTAACGACTGAAACTTAAAATCACCATAACTTCTTATCCGGTTATCAGATTTGGGCGAATTTTATATCGTTGGAAAGCTAATTGAATTTCCTATGCAATGGCAGGCTCTAAACTAAAAATTAATGAGTATTTCAAAAAATTTATATATAAATACTCATGTATTGGGACTTAGATTATTCTAGTAAAAGATGGGGTATTACAATAACCATTGATCCTTAAGAATCTGCAGCACTGCACGAAGATGCTTAGAGTGATCAACCTCACTCTTAGAGTATACCAAGATATCACCAATAAACACGATTATGAACAAGTTTAAAAAATATCTGAATACTTAATTTATAAGATCCATAAGTGCCGCCAGAGCATTACAACCCAAAATACATGACCAAAAACTTATAGTGACCATACTAGGTACGAAAAGTGGTCTTAAGGATATCCACCTCCCAAATCTTCAATTGATGATAACCCGACTGAAAATCAATCTTAGAAAATCATCTAGCACCCTGAAGCTGGTCAAAAAGATCATCAATCCCAAGAAGAAAGTACTTGTTCTTCATAGTTACCTCATTCAACTATCGATAGTCTATACACATCTGAAGAGACCCATCCTTCTTACGCATGAAAAGCATAAGAGCACCCTATGGGTACACATTGGGACAGATGAAACCCTTATCAAGAAGATCATCCAACTGCTCATTTGGCTCCTTCAATTCAGCCAGAGCCATTCTATAAAGAGGAATAGAGATGGGGAGGGTATCGAGTAGAATATCAATCCCAAGTCTATTTCCCTATCGGGAGAAATTCTGGGAAGATCATCAGGAAAGACCTTAGGAAACTCATTAACCACAGAAACTGATTATAAAGAGGGACCATCCGAGCTAGAATCCTTAACCTAAAACAAATGATAAAGACACCCTTTCAAAATTAACTTTCAGGCTCTAAGATATGAAATAAACCTCCCCTTAGGTACTAAGGAGCTTTCCTTTCATTTTATTACCGGTTCATTAGGAAATTAGAAACTGATCTTACAGGTCTGACAATCAAGAGAAGCGTGGCACGAATAGAGCCAAGACATCCCTAGGATCATATCAAAATCCACTATCTCCTACTCTATCAAATTCACCAATGTTTCTCTACCACAGATAGACACCACACAACCCTTATAAACCTTCCTAGCCATAGTGGAATCACCCATAAGGCTCAAAAATATTCTCGGGACTAAAGCAAAAATGAACAACAACGTAAGGGGTCATATAAGAAAGGGTAGGCCCCAAATTAAGTAAACAATACACATCATGAGAGAAAAGTTACAACGTACTAATAACAACAGTAGGATATGCCTCAGATTTTTTATGGGTGGCAAGAGCATAAAATTGATTTCATCAGTTCCAGTATTAAAAGTAGCATATTTTGGGGCAGGAGTTGATGAAGTAGTAATCGGAACCTTATTAGCTCTAGAAGCAACCTTAGCTGGACAGTGTCGTTGTAAATTCCTCGATTGCATACCATTTTTACCACTGTTCTGTTGGCCTCTACCCTGCGCTGAATAGCTAAACCATTTATTCTCTCTCTCTCATATTTCTCTTGTACCTTTTTTCATCTTCAACCTGTTATATATACACCACAAACATAGAGATATCCATGTCGTTATTCAATATTATGGCCTTCCACTCTAGTACCAAGTCCTGAGACAAACTCAAAGCAAACTTTATTATTCTCTCCCTCTACTAGACATAATCTCTGGGGTATAATAACATATCTGGTGAAATTTCAAATCATACTCCTTCACAGTCATCCTCTCCTACTTCAGATTCACAAACTCCTTAGTTTTGGCCTCCTTCAACTCCTAAGGAAAGAAATGATCAAAAACGACACTCAAAAACTCATCCCATATATCCAACTCTGTATCATCACCCCTCGACTTCTCTCACTCCATATACCATTGATATGCCATATCCTTTAACTGATATGTAGTAAATTCTACACCTTCAGAATCAGAAGTGTGCATCACCCAAAAAATATTTTTCATCTCATCAATGAAGCCTTGAGGATCCTCCTCAACCTTAGAGCCAGTAAAGGTCAGATGATTCAACCTCATAAATTAGCCAGCTCAATGACCTCGGAATATGGAGCAACAGAACCAACACGATCAGGCTGACAAGACTGATAAGTCACCAACTTAATCAATAGATGAAAGGATCGATGGAACTCAGCATTATAAATATCTTCTTGGGGCGGTGGGCATGAAAATCATTATCCCGTGAAGTTTGGGAAGGACTGGTAGGGACCGATAAAACCTCACGAGAAGAAGTACAGTCAGGAGAAAGGACCCTAGACCGGGTTTGAAATCCATAAAGAAGGCAAGTTCCATCCACGTTGTCCTTAAGTGGGGCAGAGGATTTTCCACAAGCATTAGATCTTCGGGGAGGCATGATCTAAAATGTGAGCAAATGGAGATTAGAGTAGTTTTCAAGACCTTAGACTCTACAGCCCGAAAATAAATCATATGAAAAGAAAAACATTCCTAAATGCATTGTAGCCTCTCCTTTATAAGTATGGCATGATACACACCCATAAAAGATATTCTACTTGACACGAATTTATGGACACCTAATGATAATGAACCTAGACTTTGATACCAAGCTTGTCACGACTCAAACTAGGGCCTAGTCATGACGGGTATCTCAAGTCCATCGAGGAGTGGAGACCACCCACTTATCCTAGCCAATAAAAACACAATAAGTAGTATGGCACCAGAAACAAACCAAAATAGATATAAAGAAGATAAGTAAACAAAGATAAGGACTCTAAAGATTCGAACAAGTATCCCAATCCAAATTTATCCACAAAGCCTCTAATATCCAAAGAACAACCAAAGTCGGGACATGCCCCCTAAAATACCCTAGTTTTAACCCTTAGAAAATTTCTTGAGTTTGAGCTTCTAGATATCATAAAACTAGAGGGTACTAGTCGTATGATTGGGTACGGTTTAAGGCCTTCCACTCATATGTTGATCAATGTGGTTTGATTGGTTTCTATCCAAGATATGAGAAGGAATAATACTAGTCATGTGTTGGGGTACTAGAAGTATGATGCCAACTATATGATGTCCTACCTCTAGCCTAGATGGTTTTATTCTGCCTAGAGTACGGTTCTAGGGTACTTATCATATGCTAGGGTACAGGTTGGCCCTTGTGGTTATATGTTGGATAGTGTTGAGATCTAAGTTGATACCTAGGGTACGAGTGATGGGTATCACTCATATGTTAGGGTATGTTTTGAGGGTATGTGGTCGTACCCTCTTGCGATCATGTTTTTAACTTTTAAGCTGAGGGTATCCTAAATATTTCCCACCACAGTACCCTTTAGTCCCCATGTCTTATAATATGTTGTGGCCTATAATAACACACTTTTGAAAGATCAAACACTCCGTAAACACTTTCTAAACACTCCCTTGAAGATTGAGCTAAGGTTTTCTTTAAATGTTTATCTAGAGGCTCAAGGGCCAAGTTTTTTCTGTGAATCTTCATGAATGAGGCATGTGACTCTTCCCTTATGGTTATTTCTCAAATATCATATGTTTTAAATATTGGTTATGATTAATTAATAGTGGTTTTGAAAATCCATGTTGAGGGTCTTGTTACATATTGTTGAGTATTATTTACTCTTGATTTAAATTGTATTTATGCATATTTTTGGTGATGATTTGGACATGTGGGTGTTGGATAATTGTTGTTTAACAATTGGGTAATGGTTCACCCTAAACATAATGTTTTTTTCTTTGGTTTTGGTCTTGGTAATGGTATGCCCTCAAAGCATTGGTAAAAATGCCTAAGAGAATAAATAGTCACATGTTAATGGTGTTTTAAACTAAGGCATTGTCCTAATGAATAGGTATGGTTGGTAAATGGTATTGTAAAGGTAATGTTGTCCATGTAATGATTTAAATGGTAACCTTGGTGGTTTAATTAGTTAAAAAGGGTTTGAGTTCCTAAACATTAAATTGATTTATGTCTTTACTAGATAATAGGTTCGAGTCCCTAAACTTTGAATTGAACAAGTTTATTTGTTATACAATGGGTTCGAGTCCTAGTGTCCAATAAATAATTGGTTGATTGATAATGGTAATGGCATGTTATAAGCTTGCAAGTGGTATTGGTATAATGATACCAACGAAGTGCCTTTGGTAAGTAATTGGCTTAATGGTTGTGTATGTGAAATGATGGTTTTAAATTGGGACTTTAAAGTAGGATGTGTAGCCAGGTAGTGAAAATGGAGTCCAAAGGACTAACACTAGAAACTGCGCTAGCCGGTGTAGGTGTCCTTGTGACGGGTGGTTTGAGTCCCCCGAATGAATATATGAATAGGAAGTTTGAGTCCCCCATAATATATGTATTGGTGATTATGTCACCTTGATTATGTTGGGAGGTTCTTGTATCCCATATAGGCATATGCGGTTTTAGATATTCTCTGGTTCATGTGGCTACACGTATTAAGACCTTTCAGCTAGGAGAGAGTTGGGCCCATATAGCCTATGGGTGCCTTGTTTTATGATGGCTATGCTACACAAACCAGGTTAATGATTTCAAAGTTCATGCTAATCTTGTTCCCTACCCCGGCATAGTATATATGTATATATATATATTGTGTTGGGTAAATGCATTAGTTGATTGGATATGAACTTTTGGCATTATTTTATCCTTATTCTTGAGTTACATGCTAGAGCTCTAACCGCTAACTGTATTCAACATTGTATCCCTATGTGATGCAGGTGTTGGCCATATTCTTACACCGCCTACTCAGTGATTGGACTCGAGAACAGCCTGTGTTGACTTGAAGGGGTGAGTTTTCATACTTTGAAAGGCTTTATTTCTTGCTTTGAGTTTTCTTATGTCTTTATTGGTTTAGTCTTAGACATTGGTGTTGGCTATTATCAGGGGCATATCCCGATCGAATATTCTTAGATTTATTTCAGAGGCTTTGTATGGATAAACTATGGACTTGGGTACGTTATGGTATAGATATGGACTTGGTTATTATTTTGGTTTTGTTATGGTTGTTGGTTAGGCATTGGATGGTTAAACTTGTTTGGGTTGGTCATGGTCTCAGACCTATCCCAAAGTCTTTATGTCGTTAATCACCTTATCTTATTATATATTTGGAATTTATCTGACTCCACATATATGTTGGTTGGTTGAATTAGGTAGTGGGGTGATCTCTGATCCTTGTTGGGATTGATATGCCCATTACGATAAGTCATTGGTTTAGGTTATGTCAAATTGAGATCAAAGCCTAGGTTCATGGTTAGTTGGGTGTCCACAAAGTCGTGTCAAGTAGAGTCTCTTTTATGGATGTGTAGCGCACCACACTTATAAGAAAAATGTTATGAGACATTTAGGAATGTTTCACTTTTTGTTGTCTTATTTTGAGTTACAGAGTCTAAGGTCTTGGATCCTTCTGATTTTTGTTTGCTTGTATTTTAGATCATGCCTCCAAGAAGATCTGATGTTCTTGGAAAATCCTTTAGCTCAACTGGGGACAAGGTTGATGGGACACGCTCTACTTCTAAAGTCCATACCTGGTCAAGGGTCCCTGCATCTAACTATCTTTGTAGGGTTTCTCCTATCCCTACTAATCCTACTCCTGAGGGTGATACTCATACTCAGTCACCTTAAGGGGAGGCTACTAATGCTGAGTTTCATCGCTTCACTAACGTATTGACTCAGTTGGTAGCTTTTCAGTCCGAGCATGGTGCTCTTATCACTTCATCTTATGAGGCCATAAGGGTTGGCAAATTTATAAGGTTGCATCCTTCTATATTTACTAGTACAAAGGTTAAGGAGGATCCTCAAAGTTTCATTGATGAAATGGAGAAGATCTTCTCGATTATGCATGCTTTGGAGGTAGAAAGTGTTGAGTTTGTTGCTTACCAATTGAAATATATGGCGTACCAATGGTATGAAGAGTGGGAATAGTTGAAGGTCAAGGATGTTGGTTCTGCCTTATGGGAGAATTTCTCTAGTGCATTTCTAGACCACTTCTTTCCTCAGGAGTTGAGGAAAGCAAAAGAGGAAAAGTTTGTGAATCTAAGTCAAGGTAGGATGTTTGTCAAGGAGTATGCCTTGAAATTTCATCAGCTGTCCAGGTATGCTCTTGAGTTGGTTTCTAGCATAAGGGCTAGAATACTTAAGTTTGCTTCAGGACTATCTCTTGAGTTGATCCTTGAGAGTGAGGTTGCTTTGTTGATCAAGGACATGGATATCTCTAGGTTGGCGGTGTACATACAGAAAATGAAAGAAAAGAAAAAGAAGCAGGCTAAGTTTAGTAAAAGGTAGGGGAATAAATTTAGGCCATCTGAGTAAAGCGGTAGAGATAGTGGTAAGTGGCCAAAGAAGAAGTGGAGGAGTTCTAGTTCTTTATCCACAGCTATTTCTCCTTACCCAAAGCCATCGGGTGATCATCGGTCTCAGCATAATAGTGGGTCCTAGGAACAGGGTGCCCAATCTCAGGCTAGTGGGGCTCAGTCGACTCCATCCCACCCTCTTTGTAAATTTTGTGGGCAGTCACACCGTGGGTTCTGTGAAGAAGGGAAGAACAAATATTTTTATTATGGTCAGATTGGTCACATACAATGTGACTATTATGTTAGAATGGCTTTAAGGGATAACAAGGTCCCAGTGGCCTCTTCATCTGCTCCTGCACCAAAGGGTGATGCTTCTACTTCAATTTCTGCTTCTAGTACCGATACTGGCCAGAATCAGTTATATGCTCTTACATCTCGTTAGGATTTTGAGGCATCCCCCGATGTCATTACTGATATGTTTAAACTATTCTCTTGTGATGTGTATTATTTTTTAGATCTAAGGTCCACTCTTTCTTGTGTGACCCCATTTATGAATGTGCATTTTGGTTTTGGTCTTGAGTTTATTTCTGATCCTTTTTCTATATCTACCTTGGATAGTGACTGTGATTATTAAAAGAGTCTATAGGGGGGTGTGGTATATGTCAGTGGTAGAGAGACTCTTGTGAATTTGATAGAGCTAGACATGGTTGACTTTGATATCATATTAGGGATGGAATAGTTTCATTCGTGCTATGCTTTCTTAGATTGTCGGACCCGTAAGGTCGTGTTTAAATTCCCTAACGATCCAATCATTATTTGGGAAGGGGGTTCTTTAGTGCCTAAGAGGAGGTTTATCTCATATCTTAGAGCCTAAAAGTTGATTTCCAAAGGCTATTTGTATCATTTAGTTTGGGTTAAAGATTCAAACTCGAAAGGTCCTTCTCTATAATTTGTTTCTGTGGTAAATGGGTTTCCCAAGGTTTTCCCTGATGATCTTCCTGGTATTCCTCCAGATAGGGAAATTGATTTTGGGATTGATCTTATTTCGGACACTCGTCCTATCTCTATCCCTCATTATAGGATGGCTCTGAATGAGTTAAAGGAGCTTAAGGAGCAATTAAAGGATCTCTTAGATAAAGGGTTTATTCATTATAGTGTGTCTCCTTGGGGTGATCCTGTGTTGTTCGTTCATAATAAGGATGGTTTCCTTAATATGTGTATTGATTATCGATAGTTGAATAAGGTAACTATATAGAATAAATATCATCTTCCTAGGATCGATGACTTGTTTGATCAACTTCAAGATGCGAAGTGTTTCCCTAAAATTGATCTTAGGTCGGGATATCATCAACTTAAGATTAGGGAAGCAGATATCCCTAAGACTGCCTTCAGGACCCAGTATGGTCACTATAAGTTCCTGGTTATGTCTTTTAGGTTGACCAATGCCCCGACAGCATTCATAGATTTGATAAAAAGGATCTTTCATCAGTTTCTAGATTTATTTATTATTGTATTTATTGATGACATCTTGGTCTACTCTAAGAGTGAGGCGGATCATGTTGATCACCTCCGTACTGTGTTGCAGACCTTGAAGGATCAGCGTTTGTATGACAAGCTCTCTAAAAGTGAGTTTTAGTTGAAGGCTGTGACTTTTCTTGGTCATGTTATCTCTAGTAAAGGGATCATGGTAGATCCACAAAATGTTGCAGTGGTTAAGAAGTGGCCTAGTCTTGCGACTCCAACCAATATTTAGAGTTTCTTAGGTTTAGCCGGTTACTATAAGGGATTTGTGGAAAGTTTTTTGTACTATAGATGACCCATTAACTCTGTTAACCCTGAAAAAGGTCAAGTTTTTATGGTTGGATGCGTGTGAGGGTAGTTTTGAGAAGTTGAAGAATAAGTTAACTGCAACTTTGGTCATGACCCTTCTCGAGGGTAATAATGGTTTCGTAGTGTATTGTGATCCTTCTCATGTTGGGCTTAGTTGTGTGTTGATGCAGCATGGTAGGGTAGTGGCCTATGCTTTTAGGTAATTAAAAATTCATGATAAGAACTACCCTACCCATGATTTGGAGTTGTTAGCTATGGTATTTGCATTGAAGATTTGGTGTCAAAATCTCTATGGGGTTCATATTGATATCTTTTCTGATCATAAGAGCCTACAGTACATGTTTACTCAGAAATAGTTAAATCTCGGGCAAAGAAGGAGGCTTTAGTTGCTGAAGGACTACGATATGAGTCTTTACTACCATCCAGGTAAAGCTAACATAGTTAATGATTTACTTCGCAGGTTGTCCATGTGGATTCTAGCTTATATGGATGAGGATAATCTAGAGTTAGTAAAGGGCATTCACCATTTAGTTAGTCTTGGAGTTCGTCTCACTAACTCTAAGGATGGGGCGTGTTTGTGCATCAAGTATCGCAGACGTCTCTTGTTGTTGAGATAAAGGAAAAGTAAATTTTGGATCCTGATTTAATGAAGATTAAGAGGAATGTGGGTCAGCAAAAGGTTGTTGACTTTGCGATAGGTGGTGATGGTATCTTGAGGTACCAAGGCAGGTTATGTCTTCTCGATGTCAATGGATAAAGGGAAAGGATTTTAGCCAAAGCACATGTATCTCATTATTCTATTCATCCTGGTTCTACGAAGATATATCATGACCTTAAGGAGTTCTATTGGTGGAACAAGATGAAGAGGGATATGTCTAATTATGTGGCTAAGTGTATAGTGTGTCAACAAGTGAAGGTTGAGAACATAAGATCCAAGGGTTTGTATCAAGAGATTTAGTTGCTCGAATAAAAGTGGGAGGTGATTAATATGAATTTTGTTACCAGTCTTCCTTGGTCTCAAAATTAGTGTGATTCGATTTGGGTCATTGTGGATAGGATGACCAAGTCAGCTCACTTCTTGCCTATACGGACTAGCTATTCGGCGGAGGATAATGCCAAGTTGTATCTTGCGGAGATTGTGAATTTGCATGGTGCTCTGATTTCCATTATTTTGGATCTTGGTGCTCCATTCTCATCTCATTTTTTGGAAGTTGTTTCAAAAAGGTTTGGAAACTAAGGTGTGTCTTAGGACCGCTTTCCACCCACAATAGGATGGACAAGCGGAGAGGACCATTCAGACATTGGAAGATATGTTTTGTGTATGTATGATTGATTATGGTGGTAGGTGGTATGACCATTTGCCTTCGATTGAATTTGCTTATAATAATAGATACCACTCTAGCATTGGTATGGCTCCTTTTAAGGCATTGTATGGTAGGAGATATTGTTCTCCTATTGGGTGGTATGAAGTTGGTGAGGGTAAGTTGTTTGGACCTGATTTGGTTCACCGAGCCTTGGAGAAGGTAAAGGTAATTCGTGATAGATTGGAAGCCGATCAAAGTCTCCAAAAGTTCTATGAGAATGTAAGGCTTAGGGATTTGGAGTTTAAGGTTGGCGATTAGGTATTCTTGAAGGTGTCTCCCATAAAGGGAGTAATGCGGTTTTATAGGAAGGGGAAGTTATACCCTCGGTATATCGGCCCGTACTTGGTTTTAAAAGGGTTGGCAATGTTTCTTATGAGTTGGAGTTGCCTCTTAGTCTGAGCTCCATTCATCCGGTTTTCCATGTCTCTATGTTGAGAAAGTGTGCAGGTGATCCTTCATCGGTTGTTCCTTTGGAAGGGTTGGGTATCTCGAATTCCTTATCTTTTGAAGTAGTCCCAATTGAGATCTTGGATTTTCAAGCCCGTCGATTGTGGACAAAGGATGTAGCTTCAGTAAAGGTTTTTTGGAGGAACCATAAGGTTGAGGAAGCTACTTGGGAAGTGAAAGATGACATGAAGTTCAAGTATCCGCATTTGTTCCCTGTCCTGGAAATATGTGCTTGAGGTATGTGTCGTTCTTAATATCCTTGTTTTATGTCTTTGTTTTATAACTTGGTTAAAGATTATTTAGATGTGTAACAATGTTTTAACTCGTGATTATGCTTGCCTTAACCTGTCATTCGAGAACAAATGATCCAAGTGGAGGAGAATTGAAACACTCTAGTTTTGACCCTTAGAAAATTTATTGAGTTTGAGCTTCTAGACATCATACGACCAGAGGGTGCTATCCGTATGATTAGGTATGATTTAGGGCCTTCCACTCGTATGTTGATCAGTGTTGTTTGGTTGGTTTTTGTCCAAGATACAAGAAGGCATCATACTAGTCGTATGTTGGGGTACTAGAAGTATGATGCCAACCATATGATGTCCTATTTCTAGCCTAGATGATTCTATTCTGCCTAGGGTATGGTTCTAGGGTACTTGTTGTATGCTAGGGTACGAGTTGGCCCTTGTGGTCATATGTTGGATAGTTTTGAGGTCCAAGTTGATGCCTAGGGTACGAGTGGTGGGTACCACTCGTATGTTAGGGTATGGTTTGAGGGGATGTGGCCATACTCTCCTGCGATCAATTTTCACCTTTTAAGCTGAGGGTATTCTGAATATTTCCCACCCCAAAACCCTTAAGTCTCCACATCTTATAACATGTTGTGGCCTCTCATAAAATGATTTTGAAAGATTAAACACTCCAAAAACACTCTCTAAACTCTTTCTTAAAGATTGGGCTAGGGTTTTCCTCAAGTGTTCATCTAGAGGCTCAAGGGTCAAGTTTCTTTCGTGAATAAGGCATGTCACTCTTCCCTCATTGTTAGTTCTCAAATATCATGTGTTTTAAACATTGATTATGATTCATTAATGGTGGTTTTGAAAACTCGTGATGAGGGTCTTGTTGCATATTATTGATTATTGTTTACTCTTGGTTTAAATTGTGTTTATACATGTTTTTTGGTGATAATTTTCACATGTGGGTATTGGGTAATTTTGGTTTAACAATTGGGTAATGGTTCACGCAAAACTTGATGGTTTTTACTTTGGTTTTGGTCTTAGTAATGGTATGCCCTCAAAGCATTTGTGAAAATGCCTAAGAGAATAAACTAGTCAAATGTTAATGGTCTTTTGAACTAAGGCATTGCCCTAATGAATATGTATGGTTGGTAAATGGTATTGTAAAGGTCTTGTTGGCCATGTAATAATTTAAATGGTAACCTTGATGGTTTAATTGGTTAAAAAGGTTTGAGTCTCTAAATATTAAACTAATGTATGTCTTTACTAGACAATTGGTTCGAGTCCCTAAACTTTGAATTGAATAAGTGACTTTATTAGACAATGGGTTCGAGTCCCAAAGTCTAATGAATGACCGGTTGATTGATAATGGTAATGGCATATTGTACACTTGCAAATGGTGTTGGTATAACGATACCAACGAAGTGTCTTTGGTTAGTAATTGGCTTAATGGTTATGTATGTGAAATGATGGTTTTAAATTAGGCTTTAAAAGCAGGATCTGTAGCCGAGCCATGAAAGTGGAGTCCGAAGGACTAACACTGAAAACCGCGCTAGCCGGTGGTGGTATCTTTGTGACCAGGTGGTTTGAGTCCCCCGAATGAATATATGAATAGGAGGTTCGAGTCCTTCATAATACATATATTGGTGCTTATGTCACCTTCATTATGTCGGGAGGTTCGAGTCCCCCATATAGGCATATACAGTTTTGGATATTCTCTAGTTCGTGCGGCTACACGCACTGAGGCCCTTCCATCTAGGAGAGAGATGGACCCATATAACCCGTGGGTAGCTTGTTTTATAACGGCTATGCTACACAACCCAAGTTAATGATTTCAAAGTTCATGTAAATCTTATTCCCTACACTGGCATGATATATATGTATATGTATATATTGCATTGGTTATATGCATTACTTGATTGGATATGAATTGTTGGCATTCTTTTATCTTTATCCTTGAGTTACATGCTAGTGCTCCAACTGCTAACCGTCTTCGACGTTGTATCCCCACACGATGCAGGGGTTAGTCATATTCTTACACTCCTACTCAGTGATTGGACTCAGGAACAGCCTGTGTTGACTTAAAGTGGTGAGCTTTCATACTTTGAAAGGCTCCATTTCTTGCTTTGATTTTTCTTATGTCTTTATTGGTTTAGTCTTGGAAATTGATTTTGGCTATGGTCGGGGGCATTTCCCTACCGGATATTCTTGAATTTCTTTTAGAGACTTTGTATGGACAAACTATGGACTTGGGTACATTATGGTATGGATATGGACTTGGTTATTATTTTGGTTTTGTTATGATTGTTGGTCATGGTCTCGGACCTATCCCAAAGTCTTTATGTCATTAATCACTTTATCTTGTTATATGTTTGAAATTTATCCAACTCCGGGTATATGTTGTATATGTTGGTTGGTTGAATTGGGTAGCGGGGTGATCTCCGGTATTTGTTGGGCTTGAGATGCCCATTACGATAAGGCCCTGGTTCGGGTTGTGTTACCCCCGACTGTAGCCAAAAAGAGGAATCCTAAATAGTCTAGAAAGAAATAAAACCATGACGTAACAGGCCATCCGTAAGAAGGAGACTCACCACTTGAAGCTGACTCACAAACAATCCAGAAATCACCTATCACTATTCACGGAAACAGAAGTGCCTTCAAACTCTGCGTCATGTGGGGATACATCGTTCGAGAAAGATTAGCGGGGTGAGCGCTAGTATCTGACTCAAGGAAGGGATAAAATAATGCCATGATCAATCAGTCCACCATCACTCCAAAACTATATACACATATCATAAACATATATATATATATATATAATATGTCAAGATAGCGAACAAGGTTTAGCATGAGAGTTAAAACATTAACATGGACTATGTAGCTCAAACTGACATCTATACCCATCGGTTTTATGGGTCCAGCTCTCACCCTGCTGAAAGGATCCCATTGTATGTTAGCCGCACTAACTGGGGTATCAAGAAAGGTCGGAGAATCCACGATCTTTCGCCAATCCCGGATACAAATATATAAAGTGTGACACAAGAACACGATCATCAAGACCAACCCTCACATCTACAAACGTGGTTCCAGTATCAGTCCCTCGGCACCTCCACTTTCACGGCTCAGCTATACAACCCCCTTAAAACATTTACACATTACCATTCATTGAATTAATAATCATCCATTAAGGCATAACCCGTTTGTATCACCATACCAACTACGTTTGTAAGTTATTTTCAACATGTCATTTCAATTTTCATCACTTAGGGGAATTCACGACCCTACAAGCTCCAATAATTTATCCACATGGGGGACTCCACTCTCGAGGTTCAATATTAATTATCCATTAACTTTGGGGAAATCAACGACCTCCAAGGTTCAAGTTTAAAACCATATATGTTCCAAAAGTGATTACAATATACATATACCTATGTTTCAAAGTCAATTTCATAAAGTGGGTTGAGGTTATTACCAATTTTACTTTCAAATCCATTTATTTGGGGGAATCCACGAATCTCATTCCCATTTACCATGCTCGTGCACCCAATGAGTTGAAAAACTATTAATTCAAAACATGAAGGATTCACAAAGGTGTTGGGGAAAGCAATTCCATCAACAACATTCAAAGGCCCTCAATCCAATCTCCAAAACCATTAATTAATCACATGAATAACAATTCTAAATGCATGCTTTTAACAAAACAATTTTAGAGAAAGAGATACATGCCTGAGAATATCTAGAATTAGAAGCAATTTGGAGCTTGGAACCTGGAGAATGAATGTATAGAGAAACCCTAAAGCTTTTCTTGGGTTTTGAGTTTAAGAGTTAAAGAGAGAAATTGATATTTGAAAAACTGATGAAAATAAGTCTACTTTATATCTAAGGTCCGTACATGAGTGAAAAGACCCAAAAGCCCCTCATCCCAAGTGAATAAAAATAAAACTGCGTGATTTAATACATTGGCGTGGCACGGCCTTATCGCGGAGGATAACCTCCGTTCCACGCCATTATCGCAAAAGTTATCCTCCATAACACGATCACATCGCGGAGGCATACTTCCTCTGTGTCACATTGAAATCGCGGAGACTAACCTCGTGGCACGTCAAAAATATGGATGCTCATTGCCTAGAAATTTCAAAATGGCCCTGAACCCTTTTCGAAAATTCTATGACTCTTTCAAAACACACTGTTAACATACCTAAACACAATTTAGGTCAAAAATTGATGTTTCAAACACGGAAGTGTCAAAAATAAGATTGATGGAAATTTTAAGAGTGTTACACAAAGACTTTTAATAAAGGGCAAAAAGTTCAAACAATATTTATAAATCCCTTACTTTTAATATACTAGTTTAGGTGTACGCACTTTGCACGTGTACCTCACTTTAATAAGTTCAAACATTACATTAAATAGGATATATTTTTAAATAATAAAGATAAATATAATAATTGAATTAAATATTTTTTGAGTATGTAAAGATGGAAAATTTATTTATTAAACCTAATCTTTACCAAAAATATTTTTTAAAGTTGATTGACATTCATCTACCATCTGTAAATTGCAACAAAATAATACAATGATAGAAACATCAAAATAATACAATTAAATCTAATCTTTACACACATTTTTTCTCAAAGTCGTCTGACACTCATCTACCACCTGTAAACAATAACAAAATAATATAATAATAGAGATATCAAAATAATACAACTAAACCTAACCTTTACATAAAAAAAATTCCTCAAAGCCAACCAATATTTATCTATCACCTGTAAACTGCAACAAAATAATACGATAAAAGTGATATCAAAATAATACAATTAAACTTAAATTTTATACAAAAAAATTCTCAAACCCGATCAAGATTCATCTACAAACTGTAAACTACCATAAAATAACAAACTAATAGAAATATTACGATAATACAATTAAACATAATCTTCACCTAAGAAAATTTTTTGAAGCCGACCCACATTCATCAAGCATCTTCAAATTAAAATAAAACAATAAGATAATAAAGATATCAAAACAATACAATTAAACCTAACCTTTACACAAGAAATTCTTCAAAGTCAACCGACATTCATCTACGACCTGTAAACTATAAAAATATATATAATAGTGATCACAAAGCTTCAATTTTGATCCAATTAATTCTTGTCTGAGCAAAAATTTTGACCCTGAAAAATGATTTTGAATGAAAACAAAGAAGGTATATATATACACACATGTTGAATTCTATTATGCTGACAAAAACAATGAAGCAGCTGAGGTTTAGAAAATTAAGCATCCACCAATCTAGACATGCAATCGAATCAAGTTAGATGAGCATCAATCATATTCTCCTAATAGGCAAATCGATTTGTTCTCTAATTTAACATACATCTCAATATTTATAGAAGTATTTTCTTAATAGATTCCTATTTTAGGAGTATTTTTCTAATTGAACAGTAAAAAGAAAAATATTAATTAATTCTCTTATCATATATTTTAGGAGTCCCATATATTTTAGGAAGTCTAGTAGAAAGGAAAATATTGATTAATTTCTCCTACCATATATTTTAGTAGTCTCGCATATTTTAGAAAGTCTAGTTAATATAATAAAAATAATTAAATAATAAATTTTAAAAAATATTGAAAAGACAATTTTGTCTAAAAAAGAGTCTTTTAATGAAGGATAAAAAAGTTCAAATCACGTCTTCACACTTTTAATATATTATAGATATAGATTATAGATTATAGATAAGATAAAATTCTAATTAATTTGAAATTGTTAAATATTATGATTTCTTACCTAGACACTTTAATTAATTAAGAACCTAAACAATGTATAATATTGATTTATTCTTTTTTTTTAAACTCTAAACCAACTTTGATTTTAAAAAGAAAGTCCAAAATAGAAGTCCTTAAAAATAGTTTTGAAAAAAAAGTTCTAATTAAACATCACACGTACTATGCTATATTTGGACAATTTTTGAAAATTCAAATTTTAGTTGGTTTGAGTGAAATTTTCGTTTGAGTTGGTTTTGGTCGCGTGTAAGAGTAAAATTAATAATCAAGGAGTCCTAAAATATATAGTAAGGAGTCCTAAAATATATGGTAAGGATTTTAATCCTAGCAAAATTCGTATAAGATAAACAAATTTAATGAATTTTATAAATTTAAAATTCTTCTATATATTAATAATCTCTATCTCTATCTCTTTCTCTATCTCTATCTCATACTATATTAAAAGTGTGAAGGGCATCGTCATATCATATCATATCATACTATATTAAAAGTGTGAAGAGCTTATAAATGTCGTTAAGTTTTTTGTCCTTCATTAAAAGTCTCTGCTTTAGATAAATCGTCTTTTCGCCTTTTATGATATTAAATATTATCTATAACAAATTTAACATAATTTTGCAAATATAGATTAAACATAAACGTTAATAGCCAATTGAGTCCTATTCTATTTAAATTACAAAGTCCTATCAGAACCAAAATCCTAAAATCCTATTCTAATTAAATTAGGACAAACAAGTCGGTTCTAATTTATTTATTTATTTATTTTTATCTATCTAATCTATTAAAAGTGTATAGGGTCTTAGAAAAAAGTTGTTTGAACCTTTTTTTCTTTATTAAAAGACTCTGCAATAGACAAACTTAAAAATCAACAAATACTTAAGAATGTGAAATTCTGTTTAAACTTGATATGTAAAAGGTTCTAATCGAGAAACCTTGAATTCGGTTATTTTTGAAGCCCTTATTGTGACGTAATGGTCGGTTGAATACGAATATTTCTTTTAATTGCTTCTAATTTGAAAATTTGCTGCAAGTGGGTGACAATCAGGTAAGTCATATCTTTTTTACAGCCAGTTTGTTTTGGACTTTAGTTTTTGGAAGTTGAATTGTTGGTCATGTATTTATTAATTGGAGCTAAATCCCTAATCGTTTGGAGCGTCACCTAACAGCCATCTTGCTATCTTAATAATCACTAATCAGTTCTCTAAGGTTTTACTTGTCCAGCGATCTATACATAGTTTTATGTAAGATCTTTTAAATTTGTTGATGAAGATGTAGATTATGCGTTTAATTTCTTTTATTCTTTCTTCTTATTTCATATTTTATATATATAAATTGTTGAAAAATACTACTCTTTGTTTTAATATGTTTGGATTGTTATGAAATATAAATTAAGAACAACAAGAATATATAGAGAGAAGAGGGGAGACTTCTTTATTTATGAGAGATTATAAGATTGAGGATACAATGAACAAAATTCCTCTATTTGTAGGGAAAAATACTCGTAGTTTCTGACTAAAAGACAGATACTTCAAATCCTGATAGATATCAATTAAATCTTGATAGATCTTATCTAGATTCTTGATAGACATTTACTATAATGTAAATACATTTATAACACTCCCCCTTGAATGTCTAATCGATAGATAATGTGTGCCTCGTTAAAACCTTACTAGAAAAAACCCAGTGGGAAAAAATCTAGTGAAGGAAAAAGAGTACACATCTCTAATAATATGCATATAGGTTGCCTCATTTAAAACCTTACAAGGAAAACCCAATGGGATAAAACCTCATAAGGGAAAAAGAGTACAACGCGTATTAACTCTCCCTAATAAGAACATCCTTAGGCCTTTGCATCCCGATCTTGTGCACCATCTTCTTGAAAGTTGTAATTGAAAGAGACTTGGTGAATAAATTAGTCACATTATCACTTGAACGAATCTGTTGCACGTTAATATCATCATTCTTTTGGAGCTCATGCTTCCAGAAAAGTTTTGATGAGTATATCCTTTTATGAATCCTCCCTTAAGATGTGTTATGCATACAGCATGCTGCATTATCTTTGTATAAAACTGTGGGTACATTGTCACATTTCAAACCATATTTTTCTCGAATGATATGTATCATGGAACTCAATCATATACATTATCGATTTGCTTCATGAATAACTATTATATCAGCATGGTTCGATAAAGTGGCTAGATAGACTGTTTTGTATATCTCCAAGATATGGCAGTATCTCCACATATGAACACATTGTATGTTTGAGAACAAGATTTATATGGGTTAATAAACACCCAGCATCAGCATAGCCAATAAGATCGGGAATGCAAACTTTAGAATAAAATAAGATCATGTTGATCCCACATTTCAATGTCTCTTAGTAGGAGTAGAACTATACCTTGCTAACAAATTAACTGAAAAAGGTTATATCAAACTTTTTAGTATTTGCAAGAGATATTAGTGCATCAACTGCACTAAGATATGGTACTTCAGGACCAATCCAATTCGGTATATTTCTCATTTCAGCAAATAATCTATTGCTTTTGAAAACTCTCCAAGAGTTCCAATAATTTTCAAGCTATAAGCTTATAAAATATAAGGATTCTAAATAAGTTTCCCAGAAACTTTTATATGCTTCAAAAATTTTGAATCCTTAGAAAGTTTTCATTTAAATTTAGTCAAGTGGCAATATTCAGCATTTCATGTGTGACATCTTCAAGTGTCTGGACTGCAAATCAAATAAGTATTATGCTTATCAAGATGCATCCTTTCATGTCACTTGATAAATATTTTTACGTCAATATGCTTGATTCGTATCCTTATAATCTTTATAATATTGCGTCAATATTGTATCAACGATATCATTGATGATTTATTATTTTGTATCGATTCACAATGCGATATAACATTTTGAGATCTTATCACTTAATTATTTTCAGGTTCCTAAACCTCTCATAAGGTTTCATGAAGTGTTATACTGTAAGCTCTTCAAGAGCACATTTCCTTCTTATTATGATCATTTACTACTTATCATTTTCAAGAATTATTTAATTTGGAATCGATTGGTCGACCACGCTTCCCGCATCCGTAGATTTTTTTCGAACTTGCATCTTAGATATGAGATTAAATTAGAGTCAGTAAATGTTTCTGGCATATGACTTGAATTATCTTTTGAATAAGGATCTGATGATAATTCCTAACATATTTCATAGATGTTTATAATCTCCCCTTTATGTTAGAAAAACTAACATACATCCTCTACTTCTTTGAGGAAGCCATCTTTGTGCATCAAGATATATTCATTAATCGTATACCGCACATCAAAAAAATTTAGATAGAATACTTGGTTCATGACCTTGAACTAATTGACAGGGAAGAAATAATCAAATCTATTGGTCTAATGCATACAAGTGCTATTGTATGCAACATATCATGTTTCAGACCAATACATGAAACTTTTTTCTCATTAGCACTGATTTAGTTATTTATCGAAGGCATTCAATGTCAAACCATCATCATCAAGATGAATTGCCTTGATTATACAATCTGAAAGTTATGTTCTTAACTTAATTATACTAAGCAAGCAACTTTATGAATGTCAAACTGTAGGTTGACAATGAATGTACATGTGATCATCTTATTGATGCATCTTTTCAACATATCACATGATAGGTGAACGGGCTCATATTTACCTTTTATACTTTTCAGATTTTAAGGGATCAAATCCCAGCATTAGTTGGTCCAACCAACTTATCATGAGAACAGGCAGCATTAAAAGCTCATGAAGAATTTTTGAATTCTTGAATATGTATTTTATACTTAATATGCACATCTTTAGGATGTCGCAATCGTTCATGTCAATTTATGAACTTTTATACTAGTAAACTTCAAGTTTAGCATGACATGTATTTTTCACTTTAGTAAATTTCAGATTTACTATGGCATGAATAAATTTTAGATTTACTACTTTAGAAGTAGATTTCAAAATAACTCTTCTCAGTTATTCTGCCTCTTTCGAAGGTGAGTTGTGATACCATCACAATCAAGTGCACATTTGCATTAATAAGTTTATCATTCCCCAAGAATGAAATATAATCGTTCCTTAAGCCTATCAATTTTGATAGCTTATAACCTCTTTCATGATATTGCTACTTCGAGAGCAAATCGAGGCATACATATGATATAGAGAATTTTTCTCTAGCATATCTTATGCGTGTGAAAATATCATCACTTTTGATGATTATTATCATGTTGTCCTTTCACGCTTATATTCGTACATTCAATCGGTTTGTCTTCTTTCAGACATATTATGCACTGCTACCACGTTCACTTTAGGGAATGGAGCATATTTGATGGAACAAATTTCATATATTTTCACCAAAGATATTATTTTACGTTAGCCATCATTATATCATAAATATGATGCATTGAGATTCAAACTCAACGTCTTATTCATATAAAGGCGTCTTAGGTAATAAATCGATAGGACTTGAACCCAATATAATATCTTATCATCATGATATGGTTGTATACTCGCATATATGATATTGTGAGTATATGTCAAAATCTGTTATATTATGCAAATATGCAAGTACCAAAATAACTACATACTCTACAGAGAAAAACTAAATTGGAATATATCAACAATAAGTTAAGAGTATATAACAACTTCAAGAAGCCTTGGTTTCATTTGGCATTGACAGTATATACAAAATCTCCCCAACGTTATATTCATAAAACTAAAATCATAATATCATGGATCCATTAATAAATCGCATCAAAATACAACAATCCTTTTTTTTTCAAACTCAAACCTTGTGTAGAATGTCCATTATCACACGAACAAATCATGAATTTAAAAGAAAGCATCAACCGTTTGTAAAACAAAGATTAATGACAAGATGACACTACAAAAGTAGTGGAATACGACACCCACTGTTGTCCTCACCCTGTTTATGGCCCTAACACTTCTTCTCTTTCATGAGAGCAAATATTTGTCAATTACTTTGGTAATTAAGTCAACACAATTTTATTTTTGTTGATGTAAATTATATCACAATTTGCAAGTGAACTGATTAAACTGCAAAACTAAATAAAAAAGATATGATAACAAATTTTCTTACCAAAAGAAGTAATAAAGTTGATTGACGTACCAGGGGGCAAAATATATGGTTAATCACCAATAGCAGCATTATTACTAAAAATTGAAGATGGTATGATGTGTGGTTAGAGTTGTGCTGATAAACGTGTTATGAAAAATAAATTAAGAACAACAATAATATATAGAGAGAGAAGAGGGGAGACTTCTTTATTTATGAGAGATCATAAGATTGAGGATACAATGAACAAAATCCCTCTATTTATAGGGAAAAATACTGCTAGTTTCTAACTAAAAGACAAATACTTCAAATCCTGATAGATATCAACTAGATCTTGATAGATCTTATCTATATTATTGATATACATTCACTATAATGTAAATACATTTACAACATGGATTATTTTATGGGAATTAAATTGACTAATGTTTAAGGTAAATTCGGCCATAGAATCTTTTATTTTGTTGAAATAAAATTTACATATTTAAAAATTATATAAAAAATCCTATAAATCACAATAATTAACAATTTAAAATATTTAAATATTTTTATAAAAATATTAACAAAAAAAATATCTTTTCACTATCAAATAGTAATTAATATAAATAAATTGAAAATGGAGAACTAATAGTTTTTTGTTATGAAATATAAAGTAAGAACAACAAGAATAGAGAGAGAAGAGAAAGTATTTATTATTTCTCTTGAGATATTTATTGATGGGGTGAATTACAATGGAGGAAAATCCCTTTATTTATAGGGAAAAACTAACTTTGGATTTCTAACTTTTTCATAAATAGACATTCACTATAAATAGTAAAGTAGACATTCACTATATTTGGTAAAGTAGACATTCATTATATATGGTAATACATTTATAACACTCCCTCTTGAGTATCTAATTAATAGATAATATGCATCATTAAAACCTTACTAGAAAAAAACCAGTGAAAAAAATCTAGTGAAGTAAAAAGAGTACACATCTCTAATAATATGCATCTCGGCTACCTCATTAAAACCCTTAAAGGAAAACACGGTGGGACAAAAAATCACAAAGGAAAAAGAGTACAACGCATATTAACTCCCTCTAATGAGAACATCCTTGAACCTTTGCATCCCGATCTTTTGAACCATCTTCTTGAAAATTGCAGTTGGAAGAGACTTGATGAATAAATCAGCCGCATTGTCACTTGAACGTATCTGTTGTACGTTAATATCACTATTTTTTTGGAGCTCATGTGTATAGAAGAGCTTTGGCGAAATGTGTTTCGTTCTATCTCCTTTTATGAATCCTCCCTTAAGATGTGCTATACATGTTACATTATCTCCGTATAAAATTATGGACATATTTTCACATTTCAAACAACATTTTTCTCGAATGAGATGTATCATGGACCTCAACTATACACATTCTCGGCTTGCTTCATGAATAACTATTATCTCAGCATGATTCGATGAAGTGGACAGATAGACTGCTTTGTATATCTCCAAGCTATGACAGTATCCCCACATGTGAACCCACTGTATATTTGAGATCGAAATTTATGCGGGTTAAATAAATACCCAGCACCAGCATAATTAACAAGATCAAGACTGCAATCTTTAGAATAAAATATGATCATGTGTTTGATCCCATTTTGATGTCTTATAGTAGGATCAAAAATTACCTTGCTAATAAATTAACCAAAAAAAGGTTATATCAGGCCTTGTAGTATTTGCAAGATACATTAGTCTATCAATTGTACTAAGATATGGCCGTTCATAACCAATTCAATTCGGTATATTTCTCATGTAAGCAAATAATCTATTGCTTTGAAAACTCTTCAAGAGTTCCAATAATTTTCAAGCTATAAGCTTATACAATATAAGGATTATAAATAAGTTTCCCAAAAACATTTATATTCTTCAAATATTTTGAATCCTTAAAAAGTTTTGATATATATTTTGTCAAGTGACAATATTCAACATTACAAGTGTGACATCTTCAAGTGTCTGGACTGCAAATCAAATAAGTATTACGCTTACCAAGATGCATCCATTCATATCACTTGATAAATATTTTTACGCCAGCATGCTTAAAATAAACGTAGAATTCAGATCCTCGTAATCTTTTATAATATTGCACCAATATTGTATCAAAGATGTTGATGATATATCACTCTATATCGGTTCACAATGTGACATAATATTTTGAGATCTCATCACTACATTATTTTCAAGTATCTGAACCTCTCATAAGGTTTCATGAAGTGATGTCGTAGTCTCTTCAAGAGCACATTGCCTTCTTATTATGATTATTTGCTCCTTATTCTTTTCAAAAATTATTTCATTTGAAATCGACTGGTCTACCACACTTCATACATACATAGACTTTATCCTTTAAGAACAAAAAATAGGAGCACTTACAGCTTAATATGAGATGTTTTTGGCATTTGACTTGAATTATATTTTGAAAGAGGATCTGATGATAATTCCTAATATATTTTATAGCTGCTTATAATCTCCCCCTTATGTTAGGAAAACTAACATACATCCTTCATCTTTTTGAGGAATCCATCTTTGTGCATCATGGTATATTTATTAATTATATACTGCACATCAAAACGATTAGATAAACAATGTGTGGTTCCTAACTCAGAACCAACTTTGATGGAGAATTAATCATAATCAATTGGTTTGATGTATGCAAGTACTTTTGTATATAATATATCATATTTCAAACCAACACATGAAGCTTTGTTCTCATCAACAATGGTTCAGCTATTTATCGAAGACATTCAATAGCAAACCAGCATTATCAAGATGAATTGTCTCGATTACATAATCTGAAAATTATGATCTTAACTCAATTTTATTGAGCAAGCAACTTTATGAATGACAAATTGTAGGTTGACAATAAACGTACAAGTGATCATCTTATATCGATGCATTTTAATAAATCTCATAGCTAGTGAAAGGGCTCATATTCACCTTTTATATTTTTTAGATTTTGAGGGATCAAATCCCAACATTAGTCGGTCCAACCAACTTATCATGAGAACAAGCGACATAAATAATTCTTGAAGAATCTTCTAATTCTTTAATACATGTCTAATACTCAATATGCAGATCTTCAAAATGTCACAATCGTTCATGTCAACTTATGAACTTTTATACTAGTAAACTTTAAGTTTACCATGACATGCATTTTTTTCTTTAGTAAATTTCAGATTTACTATTACATGAATAAATTTTAGATTTACTACTTTAGAACTAGATTTTAAAATAACTCTTCTCAGTTATTCTGCCTCTTTCGGAGATGAGTTATGATACCATCACAATCAAGTAGATGTTTGTGTTAATAAGCTTTACTAAATATTATCACATTCACCTTAGGGAATGGATATGTACTTAAAACTATCTAAATTCTCATTCCCCAGGAAATATAATCGGGCCTTAAGCAATTTTGATAGTAGATAACCTCTTTCATAATATTACTATTTCAGGAGCGCATCGAGGCATACATATCTTTCAGAGTATATATATTGATACCACATTCACTTCAAGAATGAAGCAAATTTTCATCTTTCAGACTTATCATATATTGATACCACATTCACTTCATGGAATGGAGCAAATTATCATCTTTCACCAAATACACATTATTTTGCCTTAGCCATCATAATATCATCAATATGGTGTATTGAGATTCAAATTTAATATCTTATCCATATAAAGGTGTCTTAGGCTATAACTCGATGGGACTTGAACCCAACATCTTATCATCATGGTGCATTGGAACTTTTAACCTAATATCTTACCCTCTTAATGAGATGGGACTTAAATTCACCATCATATCTTTTAACAATATTGTTCTGCATAAAAAAATTAAAAGCATAAGTGGTCCAAACCAATTATTTTTTCTCAAGTCCAACAATAATTATATCATTAGTAGCAAAAGACAAAGAACATAAGGAATTACTAACCTTGAAATTACCTTTAGATTTATAATCTCACCTTGTTTGTATAGTGTCTCGTGTTGATAACATGCTATGAAATATAAAGCAAGAACAACAAGAATAGAGAAAGAAAGAGAGTAATTATTATTTCTCTTGAGATATTTCTTGATGGGTTGAATTACAATGGAGGAAAACCCCTTTATTTATAGGAGAAAACTAACCTTAGGTTTCTAACTTTTTCATAAATAGACATTCACTATAAATGGTAAAGTAGACATTCACTATATATGATAAAGTAAACATTCACTATATATGGTAATATATTTATAATACTTTTAATAATTTTGATATAAGGAGTAGTATTTGTTTTTCTTTCTTCTAAGTGATTATTGCTACTTTATTTATGTTTCTAGAGAAGCATCTTATGTTAAAGATTTTAAGTGTATTGTGCTATATTGTTTGTTTTTCAGATTGATGGCATTATTGCTTTCCCAAGTGAAGATCACATTGGAAGTTAGTTTTCCACCCGTTCAGGCAAAGTACTCCTCAATGTTGTAATTGTAATATGTTTATAACTTACTTTTTGGTGCAAAAATTTCATTATTTTTTTTCAAAATTTCGATAAAATTTAGTCTTTTTCCCTTCTTCTTTTTTAGTGTTAAAAGTCTCTTTTCTCACGTTACACACAGGGGCGAATCTAGAAGGCCGGGTGGGGATTCCCGAGAACCCACTAACTTTCGTGTGAATGTAGTATTTCTATAGATAAATCTAGTAAATATATATCAATTATAAGTTTGGAACCCATAAATAAAATGTGTTGTTGGTCTAGTGGAGTAGAGGGACTTATAAAAGTTTTATTGACCTCTTGGTTATGAGTTTAAATTCCATTAGTTACTATTTGATTTTATTTTTATCTAATATGGGGAACCCATAAACCCTAAATCCTTGATTCGCATCTAGTTACACAAAAATGTCAGTACTATCTTTTATATTTAAGATTTCTTTTTATTTTAGTGTTACCAATTCATGTTAAGATTCCTTTTTATTTTAGTTTTACCAATTCATGTTAGATTAGGATTTAATGTTATTAATGGAATAAAAATTGGATAGACTACACAAAATTTGATGATAACAACAAAAGTTCCAACTCCAGGTTATACATTTTAGCTTTTCCTCTTCGTTATTAGACCACTTTTGTATCAAGTCCTATTGGTTAGCAAATTTCAAGTTGTTGATTGGAGTCCTACCATTTTAATCACTTGAAAAATAACACTAGATCACAACAATGATAGTAAATATCAAGGCATTACATCTATTAAAATAATAAACATTTCACACAATGTAATGTGCATTTTCTCTTTAATGTAAAGATTTGATAATTTCAAACTCATCTCCTTTCTTATCGAGCAAGAATGCAGTGGTATGAGGCAAAGCACAAATAATATTTATATTTTTACCACAATACAACATAAAGTAATTTGCTATATATATTGGTGTTTCTCTTTCAGGTGAAAATTTTTAATTGAAAAGTTGGACGAAATAAGCATTTTACTGCCGAATGAAGTAGCCCAAAAATAAAAGGTTTATCGCTTTTCTTTTATTCTTGCTTAATCATAACTTAATTATAATTATGTTAACCACATGGGTCTAGAGGCCGCGTATTAGGGTAGACGGTTAAATTCTTTTTGTTTTATGAATCGCATTTTTTTGTAATGCGTAGCTTTTATGTGTAATTTAGTTGTAATGTTGTTGCATGCCCGTAGTACGTTTGTTTTAAGAAATATGTGATTCTATTATGAAATATAAATCAAGAATAAGAAGAAAGAAGGGAGGAGACTTCTTTATTTCTCATGAGGAATTCTTGAGGGGTGAATTACAATGAAGGAAACCCTCTTTATTTATAAGGAAAAACTAACCTTGGGGTTTCTAACTTTTCCATAAATAGACATTCACTATATATGGTAAAGTAGACATTCACTATATATGATAAAGTATACATTCACTATATATGGTAAAGTATATATTCACTATATATGGTAATATATTTATAACACTCCCCCTTGAATGTCTAATTGATAGATAATGTGCCTCGTTAAAATTTTACTAGAAAAAATCCAGTGGAAAAAAAATCTAGTGAAGGAAAAAGAGTACACATCTCTAATAACACACATATAGGTCTCCTCCTTCAAAACCTTACAAGAAAAACCCATTGGGACAAAACCTCATAAGGAAAAAAAAGTGCAGCGCGTATTAACTCCCACTAATGGGAACATCCTTGAACCTTTGCATCCCGATCTTGTGCATCATCTTCTTGAAAGTTGTAGTTGGAAGAGACTTGGTGAATAAATCAACAATATTGTCACTTTAATAAATCTGTTGCATGTTAATATCACCATTCTTTTGGAGCTCATGTGCATAGAAAAGCTTTGGCGAAATGTGCTTCATTCTATCTCCTTTTTATGAATCCTCCCTTAAGTGGTGTTATGCATGCTGCATTATCTTCATATAAAATCATGGGTACTTTGTCACATTTCAAACCACATTTTTCTCGAATGAGATGTATTATGGACCTCAACCATACATATTTTTTACTAACTTCATGAATAGCTATTATCTCAGCATGGTTCAATGAAGTGGCTAGATAGAGTTCTTTGTATATCTTCAAGATATGAAAGTGTCCCCTCATGAGAATACATTTCATGTTTGAGACCGAGATTTATGCGGGTTAAGTAAATACCCAGCATCAGCATAATCAATAAGACCGGGACTGCAATCTTTAGAATAAAATAAGATCATGTGTTTGATCCCATTTTAATGTCTCCTAATAAGAGCGGAACCATACTTTGCTAACAAATTAACCAAAAAGGCTATATCAGGCCTTGTATTATTTGCAAGATACATGAGTGCACCAATTGAGCTAAGATATGGTACTTCATAACCAATCCAATTTGGTATATTTCTCATTTCAGCAAATAATCTATTGCTTTTAAAAACTCTCCAAGAGTTTCAATAATTTTCAAGTTATAAACTTATGCACTATAAGGATTATTAATAAGTTTCCCTGAAATTTTTATATGCTTCAAACATTTTGAATCCTTATAAAGTTTTCATATAAAAATTGTCAAGTGACAATATTCAATATTTCATGTATGACATCTTTTAGTGTCTGGATTGCAAATCAAATAAGTCTTATTCTTATCAAGATGCATCCTTTCATGTCACTTGATAAATATTTCTACGTCAGCATGCTTAAATAAACGTAGAATTTGGATCCTCGTAATCTTTCATAATATTGTACCAATATTATAACAAAGATATTAATGATATAATATTTTGTATCGGTTCACAGTGTGAGATAAAATTTTGAGATCTCATCACTTCATTATTTTCAGGTACCTGAACCTCTCATAAGGTTTCATGAAATATTATGTCATGGTCTCTTCAAAAGCGCATTGCCTTCTTATTATGATTATTTGCTCCTTATTCTTTTCAAGAATTATTTTATTTAAAACCGATTGGTCTACCACACTTCACGCATACACAGACTTTATTCTTTAAGGACACAAAATAGGAGCACTTGAAGCTTAATATGAGATGTTTTCGGCATTTGACTTGAATTATCTTTTGAAAGAGGATTTGATGATAATTTCTAACATATTTCATAATTTCTTATAATCCCCCCCTTATATTAGGAAAACTAACATACATCCTCTATCTTTTTGAGAAATCCATCTTTGTGCATCATAATATATTTATTAATTGTATACCGTACATCAAAATGATTAGATGAACAATGTGTGGTTCCTAACTCAGAACCAACTTTGAGGGACAATTAATAATAATTAATTGATTTGATGTATACAAGTACTTTTGTATATAATATATCATATTTCAAACCAGCACATGAAGCTTTGTTCTAATTAGCAATAGTTCAACTATTTATCGAAGGTATTCAATGCCAAACCATCATCATCAAGATAAATTATCTTGATTACACAATCTGAAATTTATGCTCTTAACTCAATTTTACTGACCGAGCAACTTTCTGAATGTCAAACTGCAAGTTGACAATAAACTCACATGTGATCATCTTATATCGATCTATCTTAATAGATCACATGACAGGTGAACGGGCCCATATTCACCTTTTGTAGTTTTCAGATTTTGAGGGATCAAATCCCAACATTAGTTGGTCCAACCAACTAATCATAAGAACAAGCAACATTAAAAGTTCATGAAGAATTTTTTAGTTCTTCAATATATGTTCAATACTCACTATGCACATCTTTGGGATGTTGCAATTGTTTATGTCAATTTATGAACTTTTATTCTAGCAAACTCCAAGTTTACCATGACATGTACCTTTTTTCTTTAGTAAATTTCAGATCGACTATTACATAAATAAATTTTTGAATTTACTACTTCAGAAGTAGATTTCAAAATAACTCTTCTCAGTTATTCTGTCTCATTTGAAGGTGAGTTGTGATACCATCACAATCAAGTGCACGTTGGCATTAATAAGTTTTTCATTCCCCAGGAATGGACTATAATCGTGCCTTAAGCCTATCAAATTCTGATAGCTTATAACCTCTTTCATGATATTTCTACTTTAGGAGAACATTGTAATACCCCAAATCTGGTACCCGAAATGCTACACGGTGCTCATGACCCCCAAGGACCACAAGCTAACCCATGACTGATATCTGTACCTGTATACTACATAAAATACTGAATAATACAGAAATATGAACTGAAGGCCATAAGATTCACATAACTAAAGTAAAACATAACATCTAAACAGGGTATGAAATACCCAAAACAACTAAAATAACTATCTGAACATAATAGTATGGAAAGCCTCTAACTGACAGAACTGTATGAGTAAGGAGTTGATGGTACATGTCCCCAACTAACTCCAACTAATAAACTAATTACTGAGATAATAAAATAATGATCATGTCAATCTGAGGACTCACTGCTAACTTTGATAGCTGAGACTGGAATCTACTAATGCTCTGGAGCTCGTGTCTCTGAACCTATGGTATAAGACACCATAGCGTAAATGCATCAGTACTTTGAATGTACTAGTATGCATGTGAGGTAGGTTGAATGCATGGGGTTCATATGCATGAACAATACTGGCTAACTAACTAATATGAATGTGAGAATACATGCTTGCATACATAGTAACTATATCTGAAATCGTGATAACATGAGTATGTTGATGACTAACATGACTAATGACTGAATTCTGATAACTGATAACATGAGTGACTGTATCTAACAGTCCTAAATCTGATGGAACTAGCTGAGTTCTGTACTGTATCTGAGTTGACTGTATCTGACAATCCTGAATTCTGAAAAACTATATGAGTTCTTTTACTGAGACTGATACTGAGACTATGGGAGGTAGTCATCTAACCGACATGCCCCAAATAATATATTATAGCTGAATTGGGGTCCAATATATGCCCTGATTGGAAGGGTGTCAATACCGCACCACCGGTAAGGACAACATATGAGTGACCCTAATATAACAGGTAACTCTAGTGAGAATGGTAGGAACCCTCATATAGCAGACTAAGCCACCTCATCTACCCTCATATAGCAGGTTATGATGTCTTAACCTATGATGGCTACATAGTTCTGGAATGCAAGGATTGCTTCTAAGAATCACACCCTCATATAACAGGTGAATTTCCATTCTTGGGTTCGCTCGGTGTTAATTTCTACTTCCATCTGAATAGACACTGAACATGATTTACTGAACTGAACTGAACATAGACTAAGTTACTAACTTCTGTTAACTGATGGAATACTACTGATATCTGACAACTGACTGAGTTCATGAGATCATGGAGATTTCCTGAGTCATAAGACTATCTGAAGTCTAAGGATTCATAGCTTGACTGAGAGTATTGTAAAAATATGACATGGCTATAGGCACACAGCTAATGTTTTGGGTACAAGTACCCCCAAGACTCGATAGAAGGAAACTGATGAAGCATGACTTTATCAAGCACAAGACCCACATCAATAATACATAATTTAATAAGTTGTGGATTTCACGAAGTACAGGGTTATCATACTATCTAACATGGACGAGAATGTTGATAATCATATCATAATCTTACATTCTAATATCATGATCATTCCAACAACATACACATTTCAAAATGATAGCATGGAAACCATTTAAACATAGGAGGATGACAAGCATGTCACATTTAACTTATGTCTTGAGCTATAAAGCATGATTTCTACTTTTTCAAGCATTTTATCAACCACCTTGCATGCACAACTTAGGACATAAGTGAATTCATCAAATTACACATCATAAGCAACTAAATTCATGAATTTTATCTTGCATGGTAACATAATATCATGATAAACACACAAAGATTCCAACTTTGAAATCAATCAACGTCAACAACATGATTACAAATAACCCACAACATAAATACCATGATTTATAGATAAAACAAGGTTCTTGAGCTTCATGGATGGAAGGAATCTATGAATGAACACAACGCATACCTTAGTTCATGATTTCGTGAAGATTGACGGTGAAACTTTCTTGAAATTGGATCTTCTATGAAAACCCTAGCTTGTTCTTGAGAGAAACTAGTATATTTTGGGTGAAAAGTGGTTGAATCACGTATTAAAGGGCTTAAATAGGGGTGGAAAGTTGACTCTTTTAACCTTGGATGCGTCATTTAATTTCAGTGAAAAATTTTCGAATTGTACCTTTGGTGCGACACGGCGCTATCACGCCGTGTCACTGGATTTTGACAATTGGGAAATTGAGGGATGGCGGGAAGCGGAGCCATCGCATTGCCCCTTCTTTTGCGACCTGGAACTTTGGCGCGACGTGGAGAAAATTGCACTGAGATAATGGAAAAGGAAAATTGCCATTTTAGCTTGTGGTGCGGCACTCCACTGACCAATATGGCGTTGTTTTATGACGAGAACTTGAAATAGTCATAACTTCTTACCTAATTATCGGTTTTAGGCAAATTTTATATCGATGGAAAGCTTATTAAATTTTCCACATGGCAAAAAGTGAAAATCTTAAAAATACCACATGTACAAAAGTGGATTCATCTTTCAAAGAAATCTCCCAAGTTTTTTTAGATGATTTTAAGTTAGGAAAAGGTACGGGGTATTACACACATCGAGGCATACATATCTTTAAAGGTATATCATATATTGCTACCACATTCACTTAAAGAGTGGCGCAAATCGCCATCTTTTAAACTTATCATATATTGCTACCACATTCACTTTATGGAATGGAGCATATCACATTGACTTCATGGAATGAAGCATATTTAATGAAACAGGCTTGATGACTTTTCACCAAATACACATACAAGTTTAATGATTTTTCACCAAATACATATTATTTTGCCTTAGCCATCATAAAATCATTAATATGGTGCATTGAGATACAAACTCAACGTATTATCCATATAAAGGCGTCTTAGACATAAATCGATGGGACTTAAATCCAATATCTTATTAATCATAGTGCATCAGGACTCTAATCCGACGTCTTATTCTTTTGATGCGATCAATGCCCGCGATCGATGAATTAAATAGAGATTTCTTTTTCTATTTTATTTATAATCGCAATAAACTAATAACATAGATCCACTTTCGCTGATCAATTTTTATTTGTTGCACACTTCGCCGAGTTGCAAGCAAATTATTGCTTTTGCATAATAACACATAATCTAGCAAATAATAATTAAAATATTAATAAATCAAGAATAGGTAAAAGATTTTAATTACTTACCTGTGTTTGTGTATTGCAAAGATAATTATTTCACTTTATTGCAGCTACTACAATTAATAACATAAGTTCTAAATAAATACAATACTATTGATATCTGGGATTCATACTCATAGTACGGCAACACTTGGCTTTGTCAATTCGACGTTGCCATGACCTCGTGTGATGACTAATGCCTTTGATGATTCTTCAATTCTTGTCTTTTGTTTATTTCTTTAATATAATAAATTAGAGAATTGTACTGATAAAGTGTTATGAAATATAAAGAAAGAACAATAAGAATGAAGAGAAGAGACTTCTTTATTTCTCATGAGGAATTCTTGAGGGGTGAATTACAATGAAGGAAACCCTCTTTATTTATAGGGAAAAACTAATCTTGGGGTTTCTAACTTTTTCATAAATAGACATTCACTATATATGGTAAAGTAGACATTCACTATATATGATAATATATTTATAGCAGATTCTTTTTTATATGGGTGTGTTAGATAGAAGAATATGGAGGTTGCAGATTAAAGTAGAAGTTAAAATAATTTTTCAATTATGAATCAAGTTTTCTGAAATGTCGTAATTTTTATGTACAATTTAGTTCTAACGTTGTTGCATGCTCGTATATTTATTTTAAAAAAAAATTGATTCTTTTTTATACAAGTGCATTAAATATGAAGATATGGAGGTTACAGATTATGGTACAAGGTTAAATTCTTTTTGATTTATGAATCATATTTTTTATAATATCGAAAATTTTATGTGCAATTTGATTTTAATATTGTTGCATGCCCGTAATGTATTTATTTTCAAAAATTTGTGATTCTTTTCAATACAGGTGCATTAGATAGGAGGATATGGTGATCACGGATTAAGGTAGAAGGTTAAATTAATTATTGATTATGAATCACGTTTTTTGTAATGTCAGAGTTTTATGAGTAATTTAGTTTTGATTTTTTTTTAAAGATTTTGTGATTCTTTTTTATACAAGTGCATTAGATATGATGGTATGGAGGTTACAAATTAGGATAGAAGGTTAGTAGGTAGTTATATTTTTACTTGTGTTTTGGGAGGTTTAGGTTTGAGAACATTGTGTCTGTCGTAGTTTTAGCCTCATACGTGTATTTTCTTACTTTTGATGCCCATTACCATCAATTGTATATTGTGTTTCAATTATCGCATTATTTCGTGCATTATTTCTCTGAATGTTATCCACTATTTTTCATACTAATTGATGTATTTTCTTCATTGTCGAATTCTAGATAACACAATTCAGAATTTTACTTTGCATTATATTAAGAGTATAATATCTGATTAAAATTCACGTGCAACGCACGTACCCTAAACTAGTAATCTATATATCTATATAATCTATAATCTATAATCTATAATCTATATCTATATCTATAATTTATATCTATAATTTATAATCCATAATATATTATAAGTGTGAAGGACCTTAGAAATGTTGTTTGAACTTTTTGCCCTTCATTAAAAGTCTTTGCTTTAGACAAAATCGTCTTTTCACTATTTTTTTCTAATATTTAAGAGTTGAAACTTAATTAAATATATTTATGATAAAATTTTTCTTTATTAAAAGTCATCAGAATTTCACTATTTTTTCTAATTTAAGATTTGAAAATTCATCAAATATATTTATGGTAAAAGCTTTCTTATTAGAAGTCATCAAAATTAATGACAATTAATATTTTTTTCATTAGTTTAAAAAATCTAAATTAACTAAATTTGATTTTAAGAAGATTTAAAAAATCTAGAAATAAATATAAAATCGTTAGAATAAGAAAAATTTAAGAAGTATCAGATTTTTAAAATTTTAAGTACATAAGAAGAATGTAATCAATGATTTTGTAAAGATTTGACTTTAAAAATAAGAAAAGATTTTAAATATATAAAAACGAAAATATGATTCAAATTGATGCGTCTCTCTTAGTCTGTGACAATAAGGGAAAGAGTTATATGACAAACGAAAAAGTGATGATCCATCAACCACTTGAAATATTTGATGGTAAAATATATGTGTATATGTTTATGTTTACATTATCATATTAAAGTGTGAAAGATTTTTGAAAAGTGATTTGAACTTTTACACTTTATTAAAAATCTCCGCAATAGATAAAATCATTTAGTTTTAAATAATCAAACGTTAAACGTGCGAAACATGTGCAATTAAACTAGTATATTAAAAGTGTGAAGACCCTTAGAAAAGTATTTGAACTTTTTGCCCTTTATTAAAAGATTCACAAAATCGTCTTTTCATTTTTTTTATTAGTATTAAATATTGACTATAATAAATATACAAATTTTGTATATGAGAACTTTTGTACTACAGAAGACTCCTAAATTTATGACAAGTCCTAAATATATGGAAAATTTTACTTGTACACACACTTGAAAAAGTGCACATATAAGGTTTGAGTCCGAATTAGATTGAGCACTTCAATTGCTTATAAGTTGGGGCTCTAGTTATATAAAGAGAGAAAATACTAATGTCATAAAAATTCTCAAAGTATGCAACACTTTACCTTCTTCATTCGGGATCCTTTTTGTACAATGAATCCACATTAATTTCATTCCAGTTTGCAAAAATGCCCCATGAAACTCACTTTTGAGTAAGTGATGATTATGGTCATATTGCGAAAAATAATAGTCGGGATAACATATGAAAAAAGGTAATCATAGAGAATTGATTGTAGGTTTTGGTGTCCACTATATTACTCAATGAAGTTTTTAATTGGATATACATATATTTTATATTGATATGCAGGCAATGACACAATTTCAGTTGACATAATATTTAGGTTTATTTGTTTGGTTTATGGAGAATGAAAGCTGTAAGTTTTTTTTATTTTTTGTTAATGTAATTATTTCTCGTGAATCGAGTTGGAAAAAATTCTTCTACCTCATAAAGGTAGGGATGAGGTGTATTACTATATTGAGCATGTTATTATTGTATAATTATTTCTTGTGAGTCAAGAATCTATCAATAGTAGTCTCTCTATCTCACAAAGATAGGGATAAGATCTTTAACTAGATTAAGTAATGTTGTTGATGTTTTTATAATTTTTAAAATAGAAATGCTGTTGTATAATTATCTCTTGAAGAGAAAACAAATTAGGAGATATTTAATTGATTTTAGACAAAAAAAAATATGCAGGACTTGAAAAGCAGAATTCTTGCAAAGGATAATAAAGGTATGTACCTTAGTTCATGTAATACCCGTGCTTTTTCTTAGCTTGAAAATCATCTCAAGGATGTTAGAACTTGCTTTGAAATAATAATACATTCTTATATACGTTGTATTTCCATAATTTTCACTTCCTATCACATGGAAAATTGAATAATCTTTCCATCGATATATAATTCGCCCAAATCCGACACCCGGGCGAAGAGTACGAGTCTTTTTAGTGAGACAGTGTTTGACCTGAGCCTTCAGCGCGTCGCAGAGATAGCTCAAATGGAAATTGTCAAATTCCAGTGTTGCTCCACGATACTGGCACGTCGCGCCAAACTTTCAGGTCGTAGACAAGGTGGCAACGTGATAGCTCCGCGTCGCGCCACCATGCAATTTCCCATTTGTCAATTTCCAGTGACACGGTGCGATAACGCCGCGTCGCGCCAAGGGCCCAACTCGAGAAATTTTATTAAAAATTTAATGACGTGTCCAGGGTTAAAAGGGTCAACTTCCTACCCCTATATAATCCCTTTAACACGTGATTCAGCCACTTTTCACCCAAAACATATTAGTTTCTCTCAAGTTTATCTCAAGGACAAACTAGGGTTTCTATTGGGGATTCAAATTCAGGAAGGTTTCACCATCAATCTTTATGAAATCACGATCTAAGGTATGAATAGTGTTCATTCATGGACTCCTTTCATCTAGGAAGTTTAAGAATCCCTTTTCTAAACTCAAGTTATGGATTTTCTATATGTTTTCATGTTTTGGTTGCTCATGTTCATGTTTGATAAATGTGAAATTGGATTCTACTTCATGATTGTTGATAGTTTCTATGTGGGTTTAATTACTATAGCCATAGATTCATGCAACCCTAAGATTTAAACCCTTGAATGATGAAATTAGAATTGAATAATGATGTTTACATGTACCATGCCTGTCATATGTTTGATTAAATGCCTAGATAAAGGAATATTGTCTAACTAGCATGATATCATGAAATCCCCATGTATGCACAAGATCATGCTTATTAAATGTTTGATGAAATGCTCCTATGAAGGTAGTATGTATTATGATGATAGTCAAGTCTTCAAGTAAATCATGTTATGTCAGTCTCCTTCTATCGAGTTCTGGGGGTACTTGTACCCAAAATATTAGTAGTGTGCCTAGATCCATGTCATGTTTTCACGATACTCTCAGTCAAGCTATGAACTCTTAGACTTTAGATAGTCTTATGACTCAGGAAAAATCTCCATGATCTCACGACTCAGTCAGTTGTCAGATATCAGTAGTATTCCATTAGCCACGAAAATTCAGTAACTCAGTCCATGCTCAGTTCAGTTCAGTAAACTGTGTTCAGTGTCCATTCAGATACGAGTAGGAATTAGCACCGAGTGAACCCAAGGATGGGGACTCACCTGTTATACGAGGGTGTGATCCCTAGAAGCAATCCTTGTTTTCCAGAACTATGTAGCCAGCATAGGTTGAGACATCGTAGCCTACTATATGAGGGTAGATGAGGTGGCTTAACCTGTTATGTGAGGGTTCCCACCGTTCTCACTAGAGTTACCTGTTACATGAGGGTTACTCACATGTTGTCCTTACCAGTGGCGCGGTATTGACACCCTTCCAATCAGGGCATAGATTGGACCCCAGCTCAGCTATTATAGCACATTTGGGGCATATCGGTTAGATACTACTTCCCACAGTTTCATGTTACAGAATTAGGATTGTCAAATACAGTCAATTAGTCTCAGTAATAGAACTCAGATAGTTCTTTAGATTTCAAAACTGTCAGACACAGTCAACTCAAATATAGTACGGAAGTCAGATAGTTCCATCAGATTTAGGACTGTCAGCAACAGTTACCCACGTTATCAGTTATACTCAGATACAATCACCCACGTTATTAGTTATACTCAGATACAGTCACCCATGTTATCAGTATTATTCAGATATAGTCCTTCATGTTATCAGTCATATCAGTTACTAGCATGTCACATTATCAGTATACAGACTCATAAATCATGAAATCACATTGTCAGTTACAATTATGTATTTATGCATGTATTCTCACGTTCATGTTAGACAGTCAGTTAGCATTATTCATGCATGTAAACCCTTGCATATAGTCTACCTCACATGTATACTCGGTACATATGTACTGACGCATTCGCGCTATGATGCTTTCTTTTATGTTACACCATAGGTTCAGAGACACGAGTTCCAGATCAGTAGTAGATTCCAGTTTCAGCAGTCAGAGTAGAAGTGAGTCCTCATCCTTCGAGGCCAAAATAATTTTCTAGTATCTCATTGATTAGCTTATTAGTTGGAGTTAGTTGGGGACATGTCCCATTAACTCCTTATTCAGATTCTTCAGACAGTAGAGGTTTTCAAACTAGATGCAGACTAGATATAGACTATCATGTTCAGACTTCAATATTTTTAGTTTTGTTTTGGGTATTCTATTACCCCACACAGATGTTACGTTATTCAGTTATGTTCATGATCGAACCTTATGGCCTTTCAGTACATGTTTCCGCATTATTATGTTATCTTATGCAGTATACAGGTACAGATATCAGTCATGGGTTAGCTTGTGGTCCTTCGGGGTCATGAGAATCGTGTAGCATTCCAGTTTAGCAAATCGGGTCGTTACAGTTCATTAATTTAATTTTTTCTATTTCATGAATCTTTGAGGTAGTGGCACGGACTATGAGAATGATTTAGAAGATAAGTAATTAATGATGAGGTAGAACAGAAAAAGATAATGTCTTTTCGAAATATGTTAGGAGTGAAAATTGATTTGTGAATGGAGGGAGTAGTAAGATTATCTTGATGTTGACGGTTAACTTACTATAATTGTCCTCTTTTATCTTACTTCGTGACTAGAAAAACATATCTTGGATTTGAAGAAAGCAGTGATCCAAACTCCACTTTATTGAAATATAATAATATTTTTGTAAATAAAAAATTTATGCGGACATCATCAGAATATAATATCAATTTGACTGCATATTTAGATTTTTCATTATATAAATAACATATGGCTACCCAATAAAATGGTTGTCACTTGTCATTAATAATAAAAAATAAGATTTTTCATATGATTCGTGTTGTCAAAGTTGTATGTATTAATGTTTAAATTTTAATTTGTTCTTCTTCGACTTTTAGCTGCTAATAATATAGAATTTCCGCAAAAAGAGTGCTACCTAATAAATTGTTGTTACTACGTTTATTCATGTTGAAATGTTAATAGATATAGATGCCTTTTAGCTGTCAGTATTTTTGTTCATTGTTGAAAGAGTATTATGTAAAAGAACACTATTTATTTTTAGGGTCCATTTAAATGCTTAAGATTGCATGTCTCGTATTATGTTGTTGTATATTTATTTTTTTCCATAGATGAAGCAATTAATTTTACTAAGAAGAAGGATTATATTTTGTCTCCCCAGAAAATTGAGAAGGCATCATAGAGGAATACAAAGTTATGGTGATTTTGCCTTTAAAAGGTCAAGATAAGTAGCAAACGGAAATAATGGTATAATTAGATCTTTATATTGTTTTGATATGTAGATTATCGTATTGCTTTGTTTTAATTTTTATTCTGTTTTTATTTGTTATATTTTCTACTTATACAGGTGATTCATAAATGTTCAGTCCCACTTTAAGAAATTTTTTGAGTAAAGATTAAGTTTAATGTATTGTTCTAATATCTCGATTATCATATTATTTTATAGAAATTTTTATTTTATTATTTATCTGTCACACCCCCTTTTTAACCAAAAAAATTATGATTTTAAGTTTGAAAGGGTTTTTATTATTAAGTGACAAAAGTAAAGTTGTTTCAAAAAGGATTCATTTTCATTTGAATTTAGAGTCGCCACGTGGCATAAATCTGGTGTGCAAAGTCACCGCTGGAAATCCTTTTTCAAAATGGTTTGACTCTTTAAAAACTTGTCCACGAATAGATATTCCGATTAAGGAATTCTGTTGATCGAGAAAAAGGTGTTAGGCACCCCTCGATTCCGTGATTCTATCACGGTCACTTTGTGTAATACCCCGGGAAATTTTTCATTGAAATTTTGTGTGTAAACGTGTTGGGTTCTATCTTCTAGAATGAATTATAAATTTTTCGTGCGGAATGTCTTAGATTATGACCCACCATTGCGTATAGTATCGAATAATCTTTCCAACGATATGTGGATCATCCAAAACGGACACCCGAGCGACGAGTTATGAACATTCTGATCGAACAGTGAATAGTAGTGAACAGTAAAACGTGCAGGAAAAAAAGTACTGAGGCCTGACGTATTTTTCCTCCAACTTTAAACAATCATAACTCCTTGTACATAATGATCTGGGTAATCTACTATATATCAACGGAAAGCTCTGTGAGTCCTCTTTCCGATGAAATTAGTTTCATCCAATTTGTCTATCGGAGCAAAAAGTTATGGTCAATCTACTTCATCCTAACAAAAGTGAATTTTTGGATCAAATTCAAACGGCCATAACTCCTCGTACACAATGACCTGGGTGAGATACTATATATCAACGGAAATATTTGAGAGTTCTCTTTCTAATGAAATTGGTTTCATCCAATTTGGATATCGGAGTAAAACGTTATGGTTGATCTACTTCAGACTATCAAAACAGTCCACCAAAGGACAGATTCGAGAATTATTTGATTTTTAGGGGCGTTTTGGTCATTCCCCCTCATCCAAAATCCGTCCAAACCCTATATTAAAGCCTATTAGAAGCATTATATGTTATATTTCATCAACTTCCCTCAAAAAGAAAACCCTAAGCTCCTACATCCAACTTCAAGAACCTCCAAAGTTCACCATTAATTCTACAAATTTATTCAAGATTCCAAGTTCCTAGTTCAAGAACCTCCAAAGTTCACCATTAATTCTGCAAATTTATTCAAGATTCCAAGTTCCTAGTTCAAGAACTCCAAGAACCATCATTCAAAGGAACGATTAACATCTCAAAAAAGAGTATCGATCTAAAGTTCATCATTCAATGTATGTGGGGTTTTTCAACAAGAACAATCTTTCGTTCTTGTGCCCAAAAGTAATTTTCTTTACGAAGATATGATTTTTATATGTTTATTATGATTTTGGAGCATGAACTTATATTCTATCTTGGTTATCTTGAGATTATGATGTTTATGACTTTGAAAAGTCGAATTTATATGAAATTATGACTTAAAGCATGATGCTTGAAAGAAATTTAGTATGATTTTAATATTTGGGTCTTGAACCCCATTTGAAAGTGTGTCTTTGAGAAAATGTGTGCTATATGCACGTTGATGTTGAATATTTGAGATATTTTGAATGATTTGACCTTTTGGTCGTGAATGAGTTATTTTGAACTCGACTGTGAAAGAAATCCACGTTTTTATTGATTATGATAAAGGGGTAGCAAATAGGCTCCCGATGAAAATTGTTGAAGTGTTTATTGTGAATTTTCTTTAATGTGAGCTTGAGGCTGATTTAAATTTCTGAGCTAAGTCCGGGAGTAATCTTTAGCACCGAGTGGGAGGTATAAAGTGACCTTACTTCCCTAGAACTACGTGCCCCCGTAGGATGTGAGCCTGAGGCTGATTTATATAGTGATCACTAGTATTTTTGAATTGATACTGGAAGTCCTACTCCGATGGAAAGGATAGGACGGCTCTCCCCAACGTGGGTTGGACGTTGGACTCCATGTTGCTCACATGGTTTATGTCGGTTATAGGATCTCCCAGTGTGTGTGTGTTTCCTTGTGTCTATGGTGAATGGTGAAGTGATTTGAAAGTGGAATTGTGAAAGTTATTCTTTCGAAAGATTTAAATGATATTTACATTATGAGAATTGATATTCTTGACGAACTGAAAGTGATTGACAAATTATATGATGACTCACATGTGTTATTATACTTATTTCATCCTCTCATGATTATGATGATTTTCTTCGAGCTATGTGAGTCTTTCATACATCCTGCATATTTCTTATAAATATTTATGATGATGATGTTTATACAACTGCATACACCCCCATATGCTCGGTATTTTTCCATGGTACTGACCCACATATTCGTATGTGGGCTACATTTTCTAGGAATGTAGGTACAAGGTATAGTTGCACATTCGGATCCAGTCTGTTCGTGGTATCCAGTCAGCAGGTGATGAGTCCTTTTGATTCAAGGGCTTGGGTTAGTTATGCAGAGTTTATAGTGTTGTATTTTCTTTATTCAGTCGTATTGAGTTGGGGTAGTCGGGAGTCATGATCCGGCTACCTACAGTCAGTACTAGTAGAGGCTTCATAGACAGTCATTAGAAGTTGATGTATTTTGTTTCAATTTTGGTTGTAAAGGCAGAATTGTAATCCTATAAAATTTCATTTTTGTATCGATCATATTCAGAAAAGAGTTAATTTCTGATGATTTGTATGGATTTGTATTTTTATTCAGTTGCTTATGAGTTATGCCAGTAGAAGGGTTAGCTTGGGGTCACTTGTGACCCTAAGCACCGTGTGACGTCTCGGGACCCGATTTTGGAGCGTTACACTTTATGGAGTAGATCGGCTAGTATAACATTATGAATATATAAACCATATAAGACACACAAAACAGTCAATCAAACAATCAAAACAAACATGTCTAAAAATATAGTGTCCAGTCCAATTTATTACAAACTGAAACAAAAATGTTGAAATTAAAACCTAAACTATTTTATCTATCCTACACTATGCTTTACCCGATGCCTCGAGCCTTGATCACAAACATCCTTTGCATACAAGATTCTTCGGGGCATTCTCCGGTGAATAAATACAAATGACCTCGGGACATTCCCCGGCAAAATAAAGACATTTTTCGAATGCTAGAAAAACAAAATCATTCAACAAACATTCAATAATCCATAATCCGTAAGTCTTGCCTATCCAACCTACCATTTGCCTATCGATGCCCGGTCTAAGACATGATACTATCAAGTTCGATGAATTTAAATTAATCAACACAAGCTAATATTCACTTTTATCAATTTTTAATCCCTTCCCCAAATAGCTTTTTAATAGAAACTTCTTATACGAGGCATGGTTATCCAACCCATACCAACACCGAATTCATACCACAATCAATTATCCTTAACAAGTAAAATCAACGTCAACAAAATCACCCAATCATCATCATCCAACACACAATCATAGGATCAATTTCCCAAATTTAAGATGAAATAAAAAGAGAGATTTAAAGAACTGGATCACAATTGTTGATTTCAATATATCAAAGATAGAACCGCACCCGGAAGACCTCTAATCAAACCTCAACACAAAATAAAATCCAACTCGGTATTGAATTCAACCTCAAACTAGCCTTCTCAAATCAAAAACCAAAATCGAATTGGATCAGAGTTGGATAGAACATCGGGGGATCAGGTTTGGATCGTTTGGATTGCAGTTGAAATAATTTCTGATGAATTATTGCTGGAATCGATGACAGAGTTAGATTTTGGTCGCAAACGGGGAAGAAGTTGCTGATTTTACTTCGCTGGAGCTCCGGCGAGCTCGGCAGTGACGAAATCGAAGAAAGACAGGTCAAATTTTGGTGAACGCACCAAAAAAGTCACTCTCTCCCTTTTCTCTCTATTTTCAACCACTTTCTCTATTTTTACTCTCTTTCCCTCTTTTCGATCTTCAATTCACTTTTTTCTTCTTCTTTTTTCACTGTTTTACTCTATTTCTCCTCTCTCCGTTGATTTCTTCTTCAATCTCGCCCTCTTACTGGTGTGTGTACGTGGATCGATGGGTGTCTGTGAATTGTGATTCTGTGTGAGTGTATCTTTTCTGCTGTGTGTGTGGTGTGTGAAGATATATTGTGAGAGTATGTAATCTGCTGCTTCTATGTGGAATTATCAGGTTGTTTTTTCAGTGAGGGAGTTTGTGTGTATTGAAGGGAATCCCCCTCTTTGTGTATTATTTGTGTGTATATATGGTGAGGTTTGTCTTTGCAGTGAGGTATGTGTGTATATGTTGAATTCGATAGTGAGGGTCTTGTGTGTGTGGTTGTGTGCGTATGTGTATATACAGTGATGTGTATATTTATTTTTGTATTTTCTTTGAGTTTGTTAGAAATGGAATAAAATGTGAGAAAATGGTAAGGGGTATGTGGGTAGAAGAGGTGTGGGGCGTAGGGGTGGGTTAGGGTAGTTAGGATAAGATAAAATTTATTAGGGCGAGGTGTCAAAAATGGTTAAGAGTTTATTGGATTTGTTATTGAGTAGAAATTTTCACATGGGTGAAGGTACATGGTAAGACGGGGTAAAAATGGGTAAAAATACACTCTCGGGGGGGGGACAAAATTACATGTCTACATCATGCCCCTATTTGGATGTAAACACAAAGGGTTTTCAGACAAAGAAGTAGACAATAAGATAGAATTTTGACCCGACCATTATTCGAAGGGAGAAAGCAGAAGGAAGGAATGCAACCGATTCTTGATTTTGGACATCCTACTTACTCAGATTATGAGGGGATCGAGTCACATGTATCTCAAAGGGTTGAAAAAAAAGAACTATACCGAGTTGGAGAGCCGAGGGAGGCCCTATCGAGGTTTCAATCTGTGGCTCTGTCATTACATCAAAAATAAAAATTGCAAGTTAAAAGATAACTGAAATTACAAAAGTCCTATTTATGGGAACATGTATAATTCCATGTATGACGTGTGCATCAGGGGATCTAAATTTAAAAAAAAAAAATGGCGCATGCAAACCCTTTACGTTAGCTCACTTTTCGATCATTATGGCTACTACTTCCGGTGGGATGAGGATTCCTCTAAGCAGATTACTGAAAATAAGAGTATTGCACCAGCTCCAAATTATGTTGATCTACTAAAAGCTAAACCGCACGTGCATGATAATATTACGATTCTTCCTATACCCATAGTTATGTTGCATGAGGAGCTATCGATTATGTGGAAGTCTTCAGAAGTGAAAAGCTTGATTATGCAGGAGAATTTACAATATGCAATTGTTGGTAAGCTTCTTATGGCAAACCAGATGTCATTGAACTTAGCAAAATAATCCCAAAGCAATGTGGGATTAAAGGAGAGTGCACAATAGGCGTGTTAGATACAAGGATTAGTTTGATTCATTTGAATCAACTGGAGGACTACATTCAACTACTATCAACGATTGCATATGATATCAAATCCAGAGATAGGTATTGGAAAATAAGGACTCTTAAATGGGATCCATGGTTCGCGCCTGATATTGAACCATGGTGGGTGCGGCATAGATCTCATTACCAGATATACCACCAAATTTTTTTGTCAAGAAAGCCATATTCTCGATTGTTTCTATAGTGGGTAAGCCTTTGGTTGTAGATATGGCCACAAGGAATCATACTAGGTCAAGCTGTGCAAGAGTAAAGATAGAGGTAGATTTGGTTGCTAAACTGCCACACAAAATTAAAATTAATGAAGAAGATGATGTCACTGGGAACATTAAGTCCAAATGGATACAAATTCAATATGATCACAAACCTAAGTACTGCAAAGAATGCTGCCTACAAGGGCATGATGAGGAATCATGTTGGACTATTCACCCTGAGTTATTTACCAGATGCAAGAGCAAAAAGAGGGAAATGATAAGATTAAATAATGTGTCAAGGAATAAGACAACACAAAGACAAATACAGATGTTGTGGATAACTAAAATCAATGGAGGCAATGAAAAAACAGGTATAGAAGAGACCAATACGGTCATATTGTGGGAGAATTAAAGGAAAATAATGCTCAAATAAAAATATTAAATGCATTTGATATTTTGGAACAACAGGAAAAAACAGGAGAGAAATTAGCACCCAGCAATATAGAGGAGAAGAAGAGCACTAAGGACTGGGTAAACAGAAGTTTTAGAAATTCAGACACTATACCAGATGAAGAAATACAAGTCAATAAGGATATTTGTAAGGATCAACAACAATAAAAAGAAGGCAACAATAAAAAAGAGTAGCATGCAAAACATAATGTGGTACAAAACATAGAAGCAAAAAATGAACAGGTGCAACAATGCTCAAAAGAGGAAGGAAAGAACCAGAATGAATCAAGGGAAATGATGGTGGTGCAGAATAATTCAAATCAGGAATAAATACTAGAGGATATAGTACCTCTAGCAATGGAAATAGGGAATATGATGGATGTTGCTAATAGCTAGAAGGAGGATCTGGATACTGAGGATTTGTTAGATAATATTGATAAGGCATCAATGGGAGTAGATCTATCTCCCAATCAGATCAAACCCCTAAATATAAAGCATGGTAAACATATCAAAAGAATCAAAAATAAAATTTCCACTTCAATGCAGACAAGGAGACACACCTCAAAATCAGCCTTAAAATAAATGCTCTAATTTAGAATATAAGGGTTGTCAACACTCAGAAGGCTTTTACAATGTTGATAACAATGTACAAAAGGTACCAATTTGGTTTCATTGGGCTTATGTAACCATTCCAGTATAGGAAGAATATTGAAGCTTACAAGAGAAGGCTGGGCATGCAGCATGCAATAGTCAATATGTCAGGCAAGATCTGGTCTTTCATGGAATCAACTATGGAGTACTCTATTATCAGTGTTGAGGAACAACATCTCATACTCAGATTGGAGAATCAGAATGCAGGAGTATTGGTTGTGGTTACATTAATTTATGCTAAATATAATCAAATGGAGAGAGTACACTTATAGGAGTCTTCTGGGAAACTGATTGGTACAATAAATAAACCATGGATTGTTGGTGGAGATTTTAATTTCATAAGGCATAAAGAAGAGAAGTTGGGAGGACAACCTGTAACCTTTGAAGAAATGAAATATTTTAATCATGGTATAAGCAATTGTAACTTAGAAGACATTGCTTTCAGGGGTAGCAAGTTTACTTGGTGGAATGAATGAGTTGGTGGAGACTATATTTTCAAAAGATTAGATAGAGTCCTTTCTAATGATAAAATATAGGAGTTATCCCCTGTGATGGAGGTGGAAAATTTACCAAGAAGTGGTTCAGGTCATACACCAATATTGCTTTAATGCAATATTAATCAAGACCATTTGATCAAACCATTTAGGTTCCTTAACTTTTGTCTTAAAGAAGAATCTTGCTTGGTGGTTATAAATCAGAACTGGAAGGTAGAAGTAGAGGGCAATCCATTCATTATATTTCATCAAAAGTTGAAGATAACTAAGGCTGCATTGACTCAATGGAGTAAGCAAACCTTTGGGAACATCTTCCAAGAGATTGCTACACTTAAAGAGGTGATCAAGATAAGGGAGAGGCAGTTTAAGAAGGATCCTTCTGGGAAGAATAGGGAAGTATTATTCAAGGCATAAGTTGAATTAACAATGCAGTTGAAAAGAGAGGAGGACTACAGGAAACAAAAAGCTGGTTTTGAGTGGTTCAAAGATGGAGAAAAGAACACAAAATTCTTTCACGCTATTATTAAGGAAAGAAGGTCTAGACTTAAGATTACAAAAATTCAGAATAATGACGGTAGTTGGTTGGAGAATCAAGATGAAATTTCTGAATCTGCAGAGCTGTTCTATCATAATCAATTCCAAAAGCAAAAGGGTACTGAGGACTTCTCAATGTTGGATTCATTACCAACTATTGTAACAAAGAATCAAAATACAGAATTGAAGAGAATTCCAACAATGGATGAAGTAAAGGTAGCAGTGATGGGTTTGAATAGGAACAGTGCTGGAGGGCTAGATGGTATGACTAGTGTTTTCTTTCAGGATGCTTGGGACATAATTACTAAAGATATTAACCAGATGGTAAAACTTTTTTCTGTGGCTATGACCTCCCAAGGTTTATCAAACACACAAATTTGGCACTTCTACCAAAGAAGTTAGTTGTTAACAGTTTTTCAGACCTAAGGCCAATATCACTTAGTAAATTTATGAATAAAATCTTTTCAAGGCTTATTCATGAAAGATTTAAGTGTATGTTTCCTGATATTATATCTGAGGAGCAAGTTGGATTTGTGCAGGGAAAAAGCATAGCTGAGAACATATTAGTAGTGCAGGAAAGAGTATCTGAAATCAGAAAAAGGGGAAAACCACCAAACATGGTCATGAAGTTGGACATGATGAAAGCCTATGATAGAGTTGAGTGACTTTTTCTGACAAAAGTGCTAAGAAAGATTGGGTTTTGAGAAGAAATCATCGACATGGTTTTCAGATTATTGTTTAATAATTGGTACGTCTTATTGCTAAATGGATAACCTAAGGGTTTTTTTAAATCATCTAGGGGTCTTAAGCAAGGGGATCCCCATTTACATACTTTATTCATCATTGTATAAGAGGTACTATCTAGAGGATTAAAGAAATTGATGTTCAGGAAAGAGTTCAAGTTATTTGGCATGCCTAGAGGAAGTCCTAAACTCAATCATCTTGTATTTGCAAATGATATGATCATTCTGTGTAAAGCTGAGTTGTGAACTTTAAAACTACTAACAACTACTTTGGAAAGATATGAGTGGGTGTCTGGACAGAGAATTAACAAAGAGAAGAGTGCATTATATTTTCATGATTAGGTGTCTAATGGAGCAGCAATTATGGCAAAAATGGCTACTGGAATTCTAAGGAAGGAATTTCCATTCAACTATCTAGGATGTCCAGTATTCTATAATAGGAATAAGAAGATGTACTATCAACAAATCATGAATAGAATAAGTAGCAAACTATAAGCATGGAAGGGTAAGCTTTTATCCTTTGAGGGGACAGCTATTCTAATTAAGCATGTGCTTCAAAGTATTCCCATACATTTCTATCAGTCATGAATCCTCCTAAGAATGTGTTAATTTCTCTTTAAAAATACTCTGCTAAGTTTTTCTGGAGTAGCAATATAGAAGGGAAACATAGGCATTGGGTGGCTTGATCTAAGTTGTGTGTGCCAGAAGAGAAAGGAGGTCTGGGTTTTAGGATGTTACAAGATGTATCAACAACTCTCTTTTGTAAGCTATGGTGGAACTTTAGAACCAAGAATTTTATATAGAGTGAATTCATGCTGAATAAGTATTGCAGGAAGTTACATCCTAAAAAAGTTATGTGGAAATCAGGAGGAGGATCCCAAGTTTGGAAAAAAATGCTACAAGTAAGGGATCTCATTGATCATCTGATAATATGGAGGATAAGGGGAGGAGATGCACATATTTGGTATGATAATTAGAGTGGAATAGTAGATTTGTACTCTATTATGGATGAAAGCAGGGAATGGGATGATAGACATTAAAGAGTCAAGACTTTGACAAAGGAGGGACAGTAGAATGTAGAAATGCTGAATGAATTGTTTATTGAAGAAATTATGGATCGCATATGGCATAAAGTGAGTATTCCATAGAAAACATTACATAAGGTCAAAGTAGTGTGGTCAGTGGATACAAGAGGGAATTTTAGTGTCAAATCAGCATGGAGCTATGTCAGGTAGAGAGAGGATCCTAATGATTTCTACAAGCAGTTATGGATAAAGGGTTTGCCATTCAAGATAATATTCTTTATATGGATAATATGTAAAAGGAAGATTACAGTAGATACTACCATCAGGGGGTGGGGAGTAGGTCCTTCCAAGTATTGGTGCTGCCAAAATCCAACACAAGAGATAGTGTTTCATATGTTGCTGAGATCAGATTATGCTAACAGGACTTGGTCCTACTTCTCTTATTTTGAAGGTATAAATATTTAAGGATTGAGTCTGAGGAATACAATATATGCATGGTGGAATACAGATGTGAAGCCAAGGGAGAGAGTATATTTCAGAGCAATGCCAGGGATAATAATGTGAGAGCTTTGGAGAAGAAGGAATGCACCGAAGCATGAGGGGAAGGGAGTGTTAGTACATAAGCTGATTATGAATGTTACTAGGTTTTGAGGATGCTACTTAAGGTTAGAAAACCTACACTAGAGTTCTCAATGGAATGGCCAGTCATTATACAGCAACTTAGTCAATTAAAGCCTTGAATTAAGGTAATACCAGTGTTATGGGAGTTTCCACTAAATGGTTAGGTCAAGTACAATACAGATGGTATTTCTAAAGGTAACCCAGGGAGGAGCTCTTGGGCATTCTATCTAAGAGATAAGCATGGGGATCTATTACATGCAGCAGGATCAGCAATTGAGGATAAAACTAGTATGGAAGCAGAGGCATTGGATATCTTTTATGCAGCTAGATATTGTAACTTATTAGAACATGGCAAAGTAATCATTCAGACTAACTCTCTACTAATACAGAAGATGTTAACCAAGCAATGGGATATACCTTGGAAAGTAGAATACATAATAGTACAAATATGGAGACTACTTTCAAACAAACAGGTGTAGATAGTTCATACATACAGAGAGGGCAATCAACTAGAAAAATTTTTAGCTAACATGGCATTGGAACCAAATACATTCATATTTGCAGCATTGCATCAGCTTCTAAGTACAAGCAGAAGGATCCTTAACAGTGATAAGTATCAATCTTCCTACTTGAGGCTAGCAATATCAAATAAGTAAACAGACTGGACACGCTATGCTAAGTTTATCCACATACATCAACTATACAGTAGCAGTTCAGAGGAACAAAAATGGGTAGCTACTACTTATCCTAATTAACCAGCCAACAAAAAGGACTCTCAGTAGATCAGGAGGTCAATAGTCAGATCATCATTCCATGTAACTTGGGATATTGACATCATCTAGTTGCACGCGGGTTCGAGCTTCTCATAATCTCCCTCTCTTCTATGACTAGTCAAGAAGTGCAATGTTATCTTCTAGTTCAATCAGGAGAATTAAGAAGAACAAAGGTAGAAGCTTACCAGGAATGCATGTCAAATCTCAGTAGACTAGACCCTACTTTTTAGCACTAAAAAAAACTTCCCAAACCCTTACTCTAGAGATCTCAGCTGAAAATAGAGAGAATATCTTGTTAAGCAAGATTTAAAGGAAAGGGGTTAGGTCAGAAAAAAAGAATAAGCTTACTCTTGCGGCTAGAGAAGGTTCCACTTTAGCTAGACCAGGGCACCGTGTTGATTACCCACAGATGAAGAAGCTCAAATTAAAGATTGGAGAAGACAGCCATAGTGGAAGAGGGGAAATTAGAGATGTAGTGAGCTGATCTTAGCTTAAATAGGAAACCCTACACAACTTATATATTGTTTGATTTGGATCGAGTCTGGATTTAGGTCGGTCCGGTGTTGTTTTGTTTTTTGGTTTGTAATTTGGATGGGTTGGTTATTTCATACACTTTGTTTTTTATTAGTAATAAAAACCCAAATTAAACCAAAAAAAAAGTCCTATCTATGCAGCTTCTTTTGGACTCTTGACTTGGTTTTTTATGCTTCCAAAATTGACAAAAGATCTGATCTTCTTTGGGCTGAACTTGAGAATAGATTTTTTCTCTATACAAAATTTAATGTTGGAGATAAACTCAAAAACTAACCATGTTCTATCAGTGGTACTTCAGAATTTGAACATGAATTTGAAAATTTTCACCCTATTCTTTAGGCGGGCTCCTGACTTACAATTTCTTCACCTAGTTGCTTGACTTTTAATTTCACCACCTTGTTCTCTAGGTGGGCTCCCGACTTGCTATTTTTCAATCTTTTGATTTTCAATTGCTTCACCTTGTTTCTTGACTTTCAATCTCTTAACCTTGTTGCTTGACTTTAAATTTCTTTACCCTGTTCTTTAGGCGGGCTCCTGACTTGTCATATGATCACCTTGTTTTTCAGGAAGGCTCCTGACTTGATATTTCATCACCCTATTCTTCAGGCGGGCTTCTGACTTGCTATTTCATCACCCTATTCTTCAGGCGGGCTCCTGACTTGCTGTTTCATCACCCTATTCTTCAGATGGGCTCCTGACTTACAATTTAATCACCCTGTTCTTCAGGTTGTCTCTTGACTTGCAATTTCATCACCCTATTATTCAGGTGGGCTCCTGACTTGCAATTTTATTACCCTATTCTTTAGGCGGGCTCCTGACTTGCAATTTCATCACCCTGTTCTTCAAGCGGACTCCTGACTTGCAATTTTATCACTCTGTTCTTTAGGAAGGCTCCTGACTTGCAATTTTATCACCCTGTACTTCAGGTGGGCTCCTGACTTTCAATTTCATCATCCTGTTCTTTAGGTGGGCTCTTAACTTGTAATTTCATTACCCTGTTCTTCAGGCGGGCTCCTGACTTTTTATTTCATCACCCTGTTCTTCAGGTGGGCTCCTGACTTGCAATTTCATCACTCTGTTCTTCAGGTGGACTCCTGACTTGCTATTTTATCGCCCTGTTTTTTAGGTGGGCTCCTGACTTACAATTTCATTGCCCTGTTCTTTAAGTGGACTCCTGACTTGCAATTTCATCACCCTGTTCTTCAGTTGGGCTCCTGACTTTCAATTTTATTACCCTGTTCTTCAGGAGAGCTTCTGACTTGCAATTTTATCACCCTATTCTTCAAGCGGGTTCTTAACTTATTATTTCATTACCCTGTTCTTCAGGTGGGCTCCTAACTTGCAATTTCATTACCCTATTCTTGAGGCGGGCTCCTGACTTTCTATTTCATCATCCTATTCTTCAGGCAAGCTCCTGAATTACAATTTCATCACCCTGTTTTTCAGGCGGGCTCCTGACTTTCAATTTTATCACCCTGTTGTTCACGTAGGCTCCTAACTTGCAATTTTATCACCCTATTCTTCATGCGAGATCATGACTTGAAATTTCATCACCCTGTTCTTCAGGCGGGCTCCTGACTTTTAATTTTATTACCCTATTCTTCTAGCAGGCTCCTGACTTGCAATTTTATCACCCTGTTCTTTAGGTGGGCTCCTAACTTTTTATTTCATCACCCTATTTTTTAGGTAGGCTCCTAACTTGCAATTTCATCACCCTGTTCTTCATGTGGGCTCATGACTTGCAATTTCATCACCCTGTTCTTCAGTCGGACTCCTGACTTGCAATTTTATCACCTTGTTCTTTAGGCGGGCTCCTTGCTATTTTATCGCCCTGTTCTTCAGGCGGGCTTCTGACTTATAATTTCATCACCCTATTCTTCAAGAGGGCTCCTAACTTTCAATTTCACCACCCTGTATTTTAGGCGGGCTCCTGACTTTCAATTTTATCACCATATTCTTCAGGCGGGCTCCCGACTTACAATTTCATCACCCTGTTCTTCAGGCGGGCTCCTGACTTTTAATTTCATCACCCTGTTCTTCATGAGGGCTCCTGACTTGTAATTTCATCACCCTATTTTTCAGGCAGGCTCCTGACTTTCCATTTTATCACCCTGTTCTTCATGCGGGATCCTGACTTGCAATTTTATCACCCTATTCTTCAGGTGTGCTCCTGACTTTCAATTTCATCGCCCTATTCTTCAGGCGGGCTCCTAACTTATAATTTCATCACCCTGTTCTTCAGGCAGGCTCCTGACTTTCAATTTCATCACCCTATTCTTCAGGAGGGCTCTTGTTCATCGTAATCAAAGTTAGAACAAAAATTATCCCATACAAAGAGTATGATAAAGAAAGATTTTATTTTCCAGAAAAATAAAGTCTCATTTTGCTAAGAGGGTCCTAAAGTGAAGTTCCTAATAACAGGAATTAAATTTTTTTTCCTCAGTTTATCATCAAAAGCTTTTGCGGGTGTCAAACCCAATCACAACTACTTACAACAATGCATAATGCAAAGATGAATCAATGATTCTAATAAACAAATGCACCTTTTAAGGCTAAAATTGAATGACTGGGACCAACAAGTCCCTCTCTAAAGAGTGAAAGTGAAAGATTCTTACTAAAAGTTCATCTTTTAGGATTAAAGGATCTTAGAAAGTGCACCTCCTATCCATGAGACATGAAAAACACAAATTAGAGAATGTGACTCTTAGGGGTACAAGATGATGAGTTTTACCACAATTGTGATTACCAAACCTGTACAGCAACACTGCTCTTGGATTTTCAAAAATGAGGAATTGCACCTCTGGATATTTGTGCTTTGAAGCCTTTGATTTGAAGGTAGCAACTACTCCTGTTTCCTACAAAGAAAACTTGTGAGTTTAAAATAAGGTGGTTGGCTTGCGGCTTTGGCTTTTTAGGCAATTTCTCTTGCACTGGTCCTATTAAAATTTTGCTTCCAATCATTAATATTTGTCATTGCCTTGTTACACCATTGATCCAAACTCAAAATATTAAGAATGACTCTAAAACAAACACAGTATCTCTGCTTTGCTATGTTTCTCAGATAATCCACTTTACACCTCCGTATTTCCCTGAATCCCCCAAATTTTTCTGTTGATAACAACCTTCTGCATGTCTTATTCTAACTTACAATCATGTTTCTTTCATGTGTTGGCCTTTTGTCTTGCTGTGTGCAATTGAAGAAGTTGGTAATAAGTTTTGAGATCTTTTCTCACTTGTTTTGACATGACTTGACTCAAAGACATGAGAAAAATAATTTTATGTTTGAATGACAGACTCAAAAGGACAAAAATAACAATAAAGAGAAGAAAGAAAAGATACTGTTTGTCCCTTTTTGAAAATAAAGAAAAGAAAAATTTATCTAAAAATAACAATCAATTCTAATGATTATGCCATACATTTTGGGGTTAATCTACCTGATCTTTTTATCAAAACTTTCCCCCAATTATTGTTGAGTTAATGACCCTGAAATTTAGTTGCTTCCTTAGGTCAATTCCACTTATAGACCTCATTCAGCTAGTGACACCTTGAAGGGTTTTCGCCAACAAACCTCTCTCATTTTCTTTCTTTCAGCTCATCATTGTCCTAAGGTAATGAGACTCCCTTATTTTCATTTCTCTCAATTTGAGTGTCTGTGAGGATTTTCACCAATGAAACTCTCATTTTCGTTTCTCTTAGCCTACCATCATCTTATGGTGCCCATGAGGGTTTTCACCAATAAGACTCTCTCATTTTTATTTCTCTCAACTAACTATCGTCTTACAGTTCCCTTGAGGGTTTTCAATGATAAGACACACTCATTTTTATCTTTTTCCCGATTCCTTATGTTGAGGAAGACAAGTAGTACCCAAATGCCTCATCATATTTATTGCATGCTTAGCTTTAACATTCTCAAAGATTGGTCCGAAGGTCTTTCTTTGGTTGTAACTTGGCTTTGGATAAGGTTAGAAAGAAAGAATGGCATGAGGCCCAAATGACACTTGAAGTGGGGTAGGACTTACAACTTTTGGAATCGACTCAAACAATGAGGATTAACTCATGCCCCAATTTCTTTTGGCTGGGTGACTCTAAATTATTTATTTGGTTGGACCGAGCCCCGAGTAGGGCAGCCTACGTATCTCACTCCTGAGAGAGAAGAATCAGGTCACACGTAGTTCCAACAAATTTTTTTGCTTGATTCTGATTTCTTCTTTATTTTCTTTTGTTGACTCTTTTCTCTTTGGGACCTTTTCTGACTCTATTTTTCTTGACACTCTTTTCTTTTCTTTCTTTTCGGACATATTTTTTTCTTTTTCTTCCTTTTTCTTTTTGAAATATTTCTGACGCTATTGTTTTGATCGGTACTTTTCTTTTGAGCTTTGCTAACTCTATCTTAACTCCAAAAGAGGGGTATGAAATAAAGTAGAACTAAAGTTCAAATGGGGTAAATAAAGGATGACACAATATTTGCATAGCAGAATGAAATTCCTTCATCATATCAATCCTTGAGAATGCAAGTACACATCATGCGATATGAAGTGAAAGATGGAGATCATTTGCGACACCTTAACAAAACTAACTTTAATTGATCATGTGTGTCACTTCTTCTTCTACACTTGTCAAACATACAACTCCACCTTTGTTGTACATCCCTCACATTGAAGACTCATGCTTTCATGGAGCTGATTATCTTCTTATTTCTCTTGATATAGGGATCGCGCGTCCACTATATGACCTAATTGGGATATATTTTTCAATTGATGACCAAGTTATTCTTGTGATTCTCAAAATAATTGTCTTAATTTTGAAAGAAGGCTTCAACATGGTCACCAAATGTGTCAATACTCTATCAATTTCTCGGATGCCTTTTTCTAACTTTAGCCCTTTGATTCAAAGTTCATGCTTAAATTGGATTTTAAGATCTAGCTAGAAATTTCCCCAGCATATCATATCACTAGAACCAATATAAAATAAACTGTGTAAAGAAAACAAACAAACAACTTAGAATAAGACAAAAAAATAAGGACACCACATTTCATTAAAAGAAAAGATAGGAGGGCTTAAACAAAAATGACAGAGAAACAAAACAAGATAGATTCCGAACTACAATGCTGAAATAATTTGGAAAACAGTAAGGAAAACAAAACAAACTACTAAAACCTCTTTCCATGTAAGGAGAGGAGTGTCTGTCTAATTGTTGAGCTTGACATCTTAGCCACTAGTTTTCATATTTGTATGAGTAGAGCTTTCACCACTATCAATGTTCTGCACCATAATTAATTTATCTTTAATCGTTTTTTCTATTTCTCTTTTCAAAGCACGACAATCTTCAATACTGTGACCCTGAATATCAGAATGATATGCACATCATACATGAGGATTACAATTTCTTGAATGCGGTTCAGGAGTATACCAAAGGAGAGGAGTGATCATGCCCCATTGTACTAATCTCTAGAATAGATTGGCATATGATTCTCCAATTGGTGTGAAACTATCCCTAGACTTCTGCCTCTTTTCATTGTTTGACTTGGATGAAACATCGGGCCTAAAAGGGTTGTGATATGTTTGTGGAGTTGAAGGATGACTCTGAGGAGTCGATGCCCGCCATTGTGGGTAATAAAGGGTTGAACATATAGTTATGCGTGATATATTGGATATGGAGGTAGGGAAATAAAGTATAATGGATTTTGGGAGTGATTATATAAAGCTGGGGTATGAACTTGGGCTTGAGACTGAGGGTAACGACGATGTGGCCTTCTTGGATGTGCCTGTTGTCCAACTACAACAGCAGCTACATCTTTCTCATTTTTCTTCCCTCCAGTTTCCCTTAATTGATTGCAATATCGTCCCAAATGTTTCACGAATTTCTCGTGTCTATCATGCTCCTCAAAATTTGATATATCAAGGCTTGGAGGAGGATTAACACTTGAAGACATGCCCCAGTCTTTATATGAAACACCTTCTTTACCCACAAGTCCTAGGGAACTTTTCTTAGCATTTTCTGCGCTCTTCATTTTTTCAACCATTTTTTCTGGTTCTTTTGACCCACTAGGCTTCTCGTTAAAAAAATTTGGTGAACCAATTAACTTAAAAGTAGGCTTAGGAGTATAATAATGATCACCAAGAGTATTAAACATGGGTCCACTAGCAGCATGGGGAAGCACAACCGTTGGATTGGTAGCCAAAGTGGGGGCCTCAGTAAAAGGTTGAGCAACAAAAGCACAGACGGTATGTGGTATTATGAATGTGGTAGGCTTATACTGAGGAGCTAAATAAAGAGTGGTGGAAGTATTGGGATGCATTTGAAGTTAAATGGATTCTGAGGCATGATGTGGTGTATCAACAACAGTAGGAAACTAACTTTCCAATTATGATGGAAAACTCGAGGTATTTGTAGGATCAATAGGGGTAAATGGAGGAGGGGGAAACCCACTAGTCCAAGCTTGGTGCATTTCCGTCATTTGTTGCCTTAGTCTCTTAATCTCTTACTTTAAACTCTCATTTTCCTGACTCTTTGTTTGATACACGATGTCACTCTCTATATCCTTGTTGAACACAACTAACCCTACTTTGGATTTGGTGTGATGTGGAGAACCAGCTACAATGCCACAAACCAACCACCTTAAACTAAGTGGACAAGAGATAGAAAATGTGTTAGAGTTAAACACTTTCTCAAAACCTTTTTCTTTTTCTTTGAAAAAGATCACCGAACCCGAGAAGGGCGCCTACGTATCTCACTCCTGAGAGAGGAGAATCAGGTGTGCGTAGTTTGTGAAGTTTTGGCACAACATAGCCGATCAAACTCTCTTTCTTTTTCTTTTTCTTTTTTTTTGAAACTTTAAGAAGAAAAGAAAATAATAAATTGTCAAAAGAATTGACGAAAAACTTTTTGAATTTTTCAGCATTAAAATCTCTATACAAAATGAAACTTATGATTACCAAAGAAAATCTTTTTGGATTTTCAATTTTGAATTTCATACGAAAATAAAACTTTAAGCTATTAAAGGAAAATCTTTTTGTAGTTTTCTTTTAAAGATGCATATGAAACACCTACTCAAAATGAAGAGTGAAGAAAATCTTTTTGAATTTTTAAATAAGATCACCGAACCCACGAAGGGCTGCCTACGTATCTCACTCCCGAAAGAGGAGAATCAGGTGTGCGTAATTCATCCAAATTGGACAATTAAAGATTAAACAACCGACTAAACCTTGACTTGAGAGATACGATAACAAACAGAAGATGAAGAACATCAACAAAATCTTTTTTGGATTTTTAATTTGATACTTCACATAAAACTGACACCAACAACTATAAAAGAAAAAAATATTTTTGGTTTTTCGTTATATGAAATATACAAAACTTCTACCATCTTTTTGAATTTTTTTTATATAAAAAGATCCTAAAAAAATCTTTTTGAAATTTTTGAATTATGAATGCTTGCTAAAGGAAACAAAGGGATATCTTTTTGTAGTTCTTGTTTTGTTTTGTTTTTTGAAAAAATGAGTGCAAAAGGTAAAAAATCTTTTTTTGAATTTCTGGATTGTGAAAAACAAAAGCCATAAAGAACTCTAAAAACTACGAAACTCTTCTTTGACTCACTTTTTTCTTTTCTCACTTTTTTTCAAATTTTTCTTGCATACACATTTTTCTTTAATTCTAGCACATGTTTTTTCCAAATCAGTCCATCAAATGACCCTGTTACCCTCAAATATGCAACATTTAGCACGTAGGGATGCTTTAGAGGTGAATCTCCTACAAAGGGCCACGTGGGTCCTGCTAGGTTTCAATATGATGCAAATAAGCATGACATAAAGGCTGACCTACGTTGGGGTCCACTAACAAGGTTGTTCGGGCGAGCGTATGGTCGATAGTGGCTGCGAAAGCTTTCCACCCACTCCATACACCCGATGGATCCCCTTTCTAAAATAAGAGTGACTCAACTAAAGGTCATGTACTATGGGACTTGTGACAGAAAAAATAACTCGGACTATACACATGATGCCAGATATAAAGCGGTAACACATAAGAAAAACTATAAACAAGTAGCACATAGGTAATCAACAATGATAATACGATCACACATACAACAACACAAACAAAATGTCTATACACCAATAGTGTCAAATTAAGCCGATACAACTCAAAAAAAACTCAAATTTTGAAAACATCCCCAGCAGAGTCGCCCGAGCTGTCACACCCCTTTTCTAACAAAAAAAATTATGATTTTAAGTTTGAAAGGGTTTTTATTATGAAGTGACAAAAGTAAAGTTGTTTCGAAAAGAATTCATTTTCATTTGAGCTCAGAGTCGCCACTTGGCATAAATCTAGTGTGCCAAGTAATCGTTGGAAATCTTTTTTCAAAATGGTTTGATTCTTTAAAAACTGGTCCACAAACAGAGATTCCGATTAAGGAATTCTATTGACCGAGGGAAAGGTGTTAGGCACCCCTCGATCCCGTGGTTCTACCATGGTCACTTTATGGAGTAGATCGGCTAGTATAACACTATGAATATATAAACCACATAAGACATACAAAACAGTCAATCAAACAATCAAAACAAACAAGTCCAGAAATATAGTGTCCAGTCCAATTTATTACAAACTGAAACAAAAATGCTGAAATTAAAACCTAAACTATTCTATCTATCCTACACTATGCTTTACTCGATGCCTCGGGCCTTGATAACAGATATTCTTTGCGTACAAGATTCTTCAGGGCATTCCCCGGTGAATAAATAAAAATGACCTCAGAGCATTCCCCAGTAAAATGAATATATTTTTTGAATGACAGAAAATAGAATCATTCAACAAACATTTAATAATCCATAATCCATAAATCTTGCCTACCTAACCTACCGTTTGCCTATCGATACCCGGTCTAAGACATGATACTATCAAGTTTGATGAATTTAACATCCATTTCAAATCAAACAACAGCAATTAATCAATACAAGCCGATATTCACTTTTACTGATTTTTAATCCCTTCCCTCAAATAGGTTTTTAACAGAAATTTCTTATACGAGACATGGTTATCCCACCCATACCAACACCAAATTCATACCATAATCAATTATCCATAACAAGTAACATCAACATCAATAAAATCACTCAATCATCATCATCCAACACATAATCATAGAATCAATTTCCTACATTTAAGATGAAATAAAAAGAGAGAGTTGAAGAATTGGAACTCAATTATTGATTTCAATAAATCAAAGATAGAACCGCACCCTAAAAACCTTAATTCGAACCTCGACATGAAACAAAATTCAACTCGGTATTGAATTAAACCTCGAACCAGCCTTCTCAAATCAAAACCTAAAATCGAATCAAATCGGAGTTGGACAGAACAACGGGGGATCAATTTTGGATTGTTTGGATTGCAGTTGAAATAATTTCTGGTGGATTATCTTCGAAATCAACGACAAGGTCAGATTTTGGTCGTAAATGGGGAAAAAGTTGTTGATTTACTTTGCTGGAGCTCCAGAGAGCTCGGCAGTAAAGCAATCAGAGGAATACGGGTCAAGTTCTGATGAACTCGCTGAAAAAGTCACTCTCTTTTTTTCTCTCTGTTTCTGACCACTCTCTCTATTTTCCCTCTTTCTCCCTCTCTCTCCATCTCTTCAATCTTTAATTCACTCTTTTCTTCCTAGTTTTTTCTTGGTTTTGCTCTATTTTTCCTCTCTTCGTTGATCTCTTCTTTAATATCTCCCTCTCATAGGTGTATGTGTGCGTGCATCAATGGGTGTCTATGAATTATGAGTCTGTGTGAGTGTATCTTTTCTACTGTATGTGAGGTTGTGTGAAGATGTATTGTGAGAGTATGTAATCTGTTACTTTTGTATGGAATTATTAGGTTGTCTTTTCAGTGAGGGAGTCTGTGTGTGTTGAAGGGAATCCCCCCTCTTTGTGTATCATCTGTGTGTGTATATATTGTTATTTTTTAACGTTTTTGGGTACAAAAATCTGTAATTTGACACAGTAACTTCAATACCAGTTCAAGTTTAAAACAAGAACACTATGAAGTACAACAACACCCTCAACACAAGATCAAAGTGATCTTTCTAAGAAGTGTGTTTTATTTTTTCAGAAATTAAGATGAAACAGAAATGTAAAGCCAAGTCCCCCGACTTCATGGAGTGTCCTTAAGGAATAATTCCCCTCACTGTACCCGAGGTTTTGGAATTTTTCTCTCAGGATAAAATGGCTTTCAATCCAACTATAATGGTACCTCAAATAATTGGATTCGTCAAACTCACACAACGATTTGATTGATCACAAGGAATGTTTTGAAGACAAAAAGAATTTGTATTTCAAAAAAAAATTCATACCAAAACCTGTGGATAAATGTAGGTTTATATAGCCATCAAGTGCTCCTTCTGAAAGGTGGCAATGGTTCATCCAAAAAGGTGTATCCTTTGGAAGAGTCATGTCTGTTCATTCAAAATATTGTCTTTTTCTGAACAGACACAACTATCTGAACAGTCACTCCTTTTCCAAAATAATATATCTTTTCATAAAAGATTGTGTTCCTCTATTTTCCATTCATACTAATTGAACCCAACAATCCCCCACATAAATGGGGAATGGCTATTATTTGTAAAACTTTATGGACAGATATGTGATCATCAAGCAAAGATAGATTGCTTCAGGATAAGTGGGTTTTCCTTTGAACTTTTCGTAGTGAACATGCATTGGATTCACTTGATCAATCGATAGATTTTATATCTTTAAATCGTTGAGCTTTAATGTACACCTAGATAACATATGTCACATAACTAGCCTTTTACCATTTATGGTTCTCACGGTTTTGTTCTTTTCAGCCATGAAAACGTCTTGATTTTATGAGAGCTTAGAGAATAGCCCTTTACTAATATTCTCCTTGAAGCGGCTTTTCCACTTCTCCCTCACATAGGTGATTTCTAAACGTTCAATCCTATATATTAAACTATTTGGTCAAATCTGCTAAATTTAGATAATCATTGAAAGACTTTTCACCTTAAGTCTTATCCTTGTTTACAAAACATTGTCTACATCATGAGATTGGGTTGGTATTTTGACAATGTTGAACCTATCAGACACAACTTTGTTTGATCTCCTTGAACCTAGCTCTTGGGATCTCTAGTCTGCTAGGTAGAGTTACCGCCATGCTGACTTGTCCTAGGCCTTAAACCCATTCCCGTGGATGTTCTCTCAACTCCTTATCTAGATAGGCATTTTGTAAGTGGATCCAACACATTATCCTTTGACTTTACATAGTCAACAGTGATAATTTCACTAGAGAGAAGTTCTCTAATGGTATTATGTATCCGTCTTATGTGACGAGATTTACCATTGTACATCATGCTCTCTGCCCTACCTATCGCCGCTTGGCTATCACAGTGTATACATACTGGTACCACTGGTTTGGGCCAATAAGAAATATCTTCCAAGAAATTTTAGAGCCATTCTACTTCTTTACCGACTTTATCTAATGCGATAAATTCAGATTTCATTGTATAGCGAGCAATACAAGTCTGTTTGGATGATTTTCAAGAGACCGCTCCTCCACGGATAGTAAATACATATCCACTCGTGGATTTTACTTTGTTTTATCCGGTGATCTAATTTTCAACACTATATCCTTCAAGTACTGTAGGATATTTATTATAATGGAAAGTGTAGTCTTGAGTGCATTTAAGATACCCAAAAACTTTTATCATTGCCATCCAATGAGTTTTATTGGGATTACTCGTGTACCGACTCAACTTACTAATAACGCATGCTATGTCTAGCCGTGTACAGTTTATTATATACATTAAACATCCCAATACTCTTGCGTACTCCAATTGAGAGTCACTTTTACCTTCATTCTTTTGAAGTGCAAAGCTCACATCCAATGGAGTCTTGGCAATACCAAATTCCATATACTTGAATTTGTCAAGTACCTTTTCAATGTAATGAGACTGTGGCAATGCCAACCCTTGTGGAGTTCTATGGATTCTTATCCCTAAGATCACTTCCGTAACTCCAAGGTCTTTCATATCGAACTTGCTCTTGAGCATTCGTTTTGTTGCATTTATGTCTGAAATGTATCTACTAATGATCAACATATCATCCGCATATAAACACACAATGACTTGGTGATTTGAAGTGTCTTTAATATAAACACATTTATCACATTCATTAATTTTGAATCTGATTGCCAACATGGTTTGGTCAAACTCTGCATGACATTGCTTAGGTGCTTGTTTTAGTCCATAAAGTGACTTAACAAGTTTACACACCTTATTGTCTTTTCCTGGAACCACAAAACCCTCAGGTTATTCTATGTAAATTTCTTCCTTCAATTCTCCATTTAGGAATGTTGTTTTCACATCCATTTGATGGATTTCAAGACCATATACCACCGCCAAGGCAATTAACATTTGAATCAACATTATCCTTGTTACTGGCGAGTATGTATCAAAGTAATCAAGGTTTTTTTTTCTATTTGAAGCCTTTTACTACAAGTCTTGCCTTGTATTTGTCAATAGTACCATCCGCTTTCATTTTTCTTTTATAGATTCATTTAGATCCTAAAGGTTTGTTTTCTGGATGAAGATCAACCAATTTACATGTATGGTTGCTTAAGATTGAATCAATCTCACTATCGACTGCCTCTTTCCAAAAGGATGAGTCTGAAGACGCCATAGCTTCCTTAAATGTTTGAGGCTCATTTTCTAAGAGAAATGTTACAAAATCCATTTCAAATAAAGTTGACGTTCTTTGATGTGTACTACATCTTAGATTCACATCATTATGTACATTCTCACTTGGTTCATCTCGAGGTCATTTATACCCTCCAATAAACTGTTCATGTCTAGTTTTATACGGATAAATATTTTCAAAGAATTCACCGTTATCTGATTCAATTACCGTATTTTCATTAACGTTCGGATTTATGAACCAAAAACCGACATACTTTACTACTTTTAGCATATCCTATGAACACGCAGTCCACCGTCTTAGGTCCTATCTTAACCCGTTTAGGCATAGGAACTTGGACCTTTGCTAGACACCCCCACACTTTGAAATATTTCAAGTTGGGTTTCCTTCCTTTCCATTTTTCATAAGGAATTGATTGTGTCTTGCTATGGGAAACTCTATTGAGTATTTGGTTGGCTGTAATGATAGCCTCCCCCCACAAGCTTTGCGGTAAACTTGAACTTATAAGTAAGGCATTCATCATTTCCTTCAAAGTTTGATTTTTTCTTTCCACTATTCCATTAGATTGAGGTGAATACGGGGACGTAGTTTGATGAACAATTCCATTCTCTACACATATTTCAGCTAAGGGAGATTCATATTCTCCACCACTATCACTTCTTATAGTTTTGATCTTTTCTCTAACTGATTTTCAACTTCAGTTTTGTATTGCCTAAACGCATCTATTGCTTCATCCTAACTATTTAGCAAGTAGACATAACAATATCTAGTGCAATCATCAATAAAAGTTATGAAATACTTTTTCCCACCATGTGATGGTGTTGACTTCATATCACAAATATCAGTGTGGATTAAGTCTAGGGGATTGAAATTCCTTTCAACAGACTTATACGGATGCTTAGAATACTTTGATTCCATACAAGTTTGACACTTTAATTTATTGCACTCAAAGTTTGGCAAAACTTCTAAGTTAATCAGTTTTCGTAATGTTTTGTGAGTAACATGGCCTAAACTTTCATATCACAAATTATAAGACTCAACCAAGTAAGAAGAAATTGAACTTTTATTGATTTCAACATTCATTACATTCATTTTCAATAGGCCCTCATTGAGGTAGCCTTTTCCTACATACACTTCTCCTTTACTAAGTACAATTTTTCTAGAAATAAATACACATTTGAATCTGTTCTTGTCTAAAAGTGAAACTGAAAGCAAGTTCTTCCGTAACTCCAAAACATACAAGACATTGTTAAGTGTCAACACTTTGCCGGAAGTCATCTTCAAGCACACTTTTCCTGCTCCTTCTACTTTTGCAGTAGCAGAGTTTGTCATGTAGATCTTTTCTTCTACTTGAGACGGAGCGAACGTCGAAAACAACTCCTTGTTAGCACAAACATGGAGGGTGGCATCAGAATCCATCCACCATTCGCGAGGATTTCCCACCAAGTTGCATTCGGAAAGCATAGCACACAGATCATCCATTTCTTTCTTAGACTCAGCCAAATTTGCTTGGTCCTTCTTCTTCCCTTTCTTCGGGGCACGGCAATCTGTAGACTTGTGGCCAATCTTTCCACAGTTGAAGCACTTTTCCTTTAATTTCTTCTTGGATTGATTTCTTTCATTTCCAGCTTTTTTTTGCTTTTTAGAGTTATTTTGGTCATCTTCTACAATATTTGCTCCATTCCTTGCAGAATTGTCTCTTGGCCTTCTTTCCGCAGCCTTATTATCTTCTTCAATGCATAGTCGTACAATCAGATCTTCGACTGACATCTCCTTGCATTTGTGTTTCAAGTAGTTCTTGAAGTCTTTCCACATTGATGGTAGCTTCTCTATTATTGCTGCTACTTGAAATTCTTCATTCACGATCAGACCTATAATAAAGGTTAAGTGAATATTAAGACCATTTTTAAATGGTTCAACAAAGGTATTTGTCAAAATTATACCTTCCGTAAGGAGATCATGGATGAACACTTGTAGTTTCTGCACGTGGGAAACAACAGACTTATTGTCTATCATTTTATACTCCAAGAATCTTGCAACAAAGAACTTTTTAGTCCCTGCATCCTTCATCTTGTACTTCTGTTCTAGTGCCCCCTCATAACTCTTTCGATGTCTTTGTTCCACTGTACATATTGTAAAAGTCATCTTGGAGACCACTCAAGATGTAATTCCTACAAAGGAAATCTGAGTGTTTCCAAGCCTCCACAATCACGAAGCGCTCTTGTTCAGAGGTTTTCTCGGGCACCTCTGGAGCTTCCTCAACCGTGAACCTTTGAAGACACAGAGTTGTGAGGTAGAAGAACATTTCCGGCAGCCATCTCTTGAAGTCAATACCCGTGAACTTTTTAGGTTTCTTCGCCAGTGCCAGAGCTTGTGGAGCATTAGTACGACTCGTCATGGAAATACTAGTTACCGCCATAGTCGTTCCAGCATCATGCATTTGACTATCAGTCGTCATTTTTCTGTCACCATAAGACAACACCTTAAGTATATCGAAATACTTATTAAAAAATTGCAGTAACTTTAAACACTTCTTGTTTCTAGTTTAACGATGAAGTTTTTATGACTTTCAATCGTCAACCGAGTGATCTTTAACTTGTGATGAAGATTTTATTTCTTCAAATCACTAGTTAAGTTCAAACGGAGTAGAAAGCTAAAAGTTTTAATCTTCAGAAACCAAGCTATACAGATTCGGAAAAAGAAAACTTTAGTGAAAAGAAAATTTCACCAAACAAGCAAAAAGAAAAAAAATCTTTTTCTAAAGAATTATTCCTTAAGATTATTATTTTTCAACATTTTCGGGTACAAGAATTTGTAATTTGACACAATAACTTCAACACTAGTTCAAGCTTAAAACAAGAATACTATGAAGTACAACAACACCCTCAATACAAGATCAAAGTGATCTTTCTAAGAAGTGTGTTTTATTTTTTCAAAAATTAAGATGAAACAGAAATGTAAAATCAAGTCCCCCGACTTCACAGCGTGTCCTTAAGGAATAATTCCCCTCACTGTACCCGAGGTTTTAGAATCTTCCTCCCAGGATAAAATGGCTTTCAATCCAACTATAGTGGTACCTCAAATAATTGGATTCGTCGAACTCACTCAACTATTTAATTGATCACAAGGAATGTTTTGAACACAAGAAGAGTTTGTATTTCAAAAAAAATTTCATACCAAAACCTGTGGATAAATGCAGGTTTATATAGTCATCAAGTGCCCTTTCCGAAAGGTGGCAATGGTTTATCCGAAAAGGTGTATCCTTTGGAAGAGTCATGTTTGTTCATTTGAAACATTGTGTCTTTTTCTGAACAGACACAACTATCTGAACAGTCACCTCTTTTCCAAAATAATATGTCTTTTCATAAAAGGTTGTGTCCCTCCATTTTTCATTCACACCAATTTAACCCAACATATATGGTGAGGTTCGTCTGTGCAGTAAGGTATGTGTGTATATGTTGAATTCGATGGTGAGGGTCTTGTGTGTGTAGTTGTGTGTGTATGCGTATATACAGTGATGTGTATATATATTTTTTGTCTTTTCTTTGAGTTTGTTAAGAAATGGAATAAAATGTGAGAAAGGGGTACGGGGTATGTAGGTATAGGGGGTGGGGGTAGGAATGGGTGTAGGGTAGTTAGGATGAGATAAAATTTGTTAGGGTGAGGTGTCAAAAATGGTTAAGAGTTTGTTGGATTTGTTATTGAGTGAAAATTATCACATGGGTGAAGGTACGTGGTAAGACGGGGTAAAAATAAGTAAAAATACACTCTCGAGAGGGACAAAATTACGTATCTACATCATCGTTGTAATATTTTATGAGTCCCTCACACATGAAAGTTTTAGGATCTAGAAACTAGTAGTTAGGTTAAAAGTCATTAATACGGTGGTCTTAGTTCATTCAGTCTAACCAGAAGGCAAATCGTTGTAACTCCTAACTCTCTTATTGCTTTAATGTTTTTCTTAAAGAATTTTAAATTTCACATTTTGAGATCAATTAGTATTTTACTGAAAGCTACAAGGTAACATAATTATCTTATTATAAAGAAAAAGAAAACTAGCGTGTGAAATAGTTACACACTAGGTTTAGATTTTCCTTTCCTCATTCTAACAATAATTGTTCAATCAAATTAGAATTAGACCACCACTTCAATATACTCCGAGAACATAAATTAGCCAACCATTTTATTTCTTTAAAGATAAAATTGCATGTTATATGCTATTTTTTTAATCACCAAATTAAATTTCACTAAAATGCATCACGAAGAATTATAGTATAGGATGGACTTATTAAAAAGAGATAAATAAGTGAAGGGAACATTAATTAAATTTGATGAAAATTATGCAAATTTATATATATTTTTGTTTTCTTCAGAAAAATATATTTATTGTTATTGAAGAAAGAAACAATAGTAAATAGGAGAGGGAGTCACATCATTCAGGAACAAATCTTAAATCTGTTTGATGGCCAAAGAATTTAATTTGTCACGAAAAGGTTGAAGTTATCGCTTTGCATTTGCATTCTAATGTTGTTTAAGTATGTCATAGTATATTCACACTTTCTCATTTGCATTCTAATGTTGTTTATGTATGTCATATTATATTCACATCTATTTAATTATGTATTTTTTTTTATTTAAGACAAATACAATATTGATTTTGAGTAATTAAAGAGAGCAAAAAGTTTGTCCATAGGTGATCAAATTATAGTAAGGTAAAGGAGTGATGTTGGACAAGATCGAAACATAATAGTATATTGTTAGTATTTGATGCTTTCCTAATTCTTCAACGGTCTTTTTCTTTTGATTATCTTTCATAAACGATTATTATCAATTTAATTAAGGTTATTTTCTTTTAGTGTCTTACTATAAGATAGATCATTACTTGAAAAAGTTGAAACTCGATCTAAGAATTAGAAGTCAAGGTTTATGAACTCTGTGGTCATCCTAATGTTTCTACTCTTTTTTTAACATCCTAATCTTTGTTAATGCATATCTCTAAGTTATTGATGGAAGACCAAAAAAATGGAGAATCATATATGTGCAAAATTGATATTATACTTTTTATATATAATTCTATTAGGTGAGACATATGTGCAAAGCACGTATGCTAAACTAGTTTAAGAAAAGGTGAAAGACGATTTTATCTATTGAGAGGACTTTTAATGAAAGATAAAAAGTTCAAATTACTTTTCTAAGTGTCTTCACACTCTTAATATATTGTAGATGCAGATGTAGATGCAAATATAGATTGTATATAGATGTATATCTTATATATACGTATTTTATACAACAACTATACAATTTATATACACATTCTATATATTTTTTATATTTATCTTATATCGGTATGTATTCTACATAACAACTATACATATTCTATATACATTCTATATCGTTTCTATACACATACTATACTATTTTTGAAAAAAGGTTAGTTGGTGGAATTAAAATAGTAGAGTGGTTACTCTATAACATTACTTTGAAAAATGACCATTTTAGTGAAAGTTCTTTGTTCTAATGGATATGAGGTGTCCTTTTCCCCTCCAAAAAAGTAAAACTTACATAAATCCTAACAAGTTTATCTCTAATTACTCTCCATCCCTATTCTTTGTTAAATAACAAATAATTTTTTATTTTGTAATTTTCAAATACATAATTAGCATCTGGATACATAATTTTAAAGTTGAGATACATAATTTCAAACTTAAGAATATAATATCTAATTACTTCATTTTTGCTCGGATATATAATTAGCATCCGGATACATAATTTTGAGGTTGAAATACATATTTTTTATTACTGAGATACATCTATTTATAAAATTATTTGGTTGAGATACATAATACATTAACTATATTAAAGGGAGATACATAAATTAAATTATGTATTCGAAGATTCGTGAGTTTGTGGATGTATTCGACGGTTTTTTAAAAAAAAAAGATTTAAATAATTAATAAAAATGATAAAAAAAATTATATAATTTAGCAAAGATAAGTTATGGTGTAATGCAATTTTCTTTTTAAAAGAGAATAATAATAATTGAATCTACACTACTATTGCAAAGTTTTTCTTTTTGCGAGTATCACCTATTTTCAGAAAATAACACTTTTAAATCATGAAGCATAAAATTGAAATGAAAGATTTAAGGACTAAAATGTCACCTAACTCAAAACATGAAGGACCATAAGGGTAAATTTAGTACGTATAAAATCCACCTTGTTGTTTTAATTGTTGCCTTGTCATTTCTATCCACTTCCTTTTTGCCAGCTGGATTCCTCTTTCAACCTCACGTGTCAACTTCTATGGAACCCCATTTTGGGCCGGGCGGGGCCGGACCAAACCCAACCCACCCCTCCAGCCCTCCTCTTTTTTCTGTTTGTATAAAGTTAGATGTATATATGAGTCACTATTTAAACGGAGGGAAAAGTCATCAAAATCATCTAAAATTATAGTCGAAAAATTAAAGACACACTTAAATTATTGAAGTGACCTAATACACACCTATACTATCGAAAAGTGAATTTAATTCCACCCTACAAGCTGATGTGGCATAAAAAATAAAAATAAAGAAAAATAAGCGTGTTTATTACAATTTATTCCTTTTATTTTATTATTTTGACACTTTTTAATTATTTCTTTACTCTATCTTCATCACTTCCCTTTCTTTTTTCTTAATAATACCCAACAACACCATTTTCACCATAAACTACAAACTCAACATATCTTTAGAGAAAATTTAACTTATCTCTCACCCCCTTTCTCTTAATATCATTACAAACCTTCATATATATCTTTACAAACCTTCAAATTTATTTATTTATTTTTTCACGAAAAAAATTTATACCCACTTTATTAAAAGAAATCATTACAAGTTAAATATAATCAATTACAAGAAAAAAAATATTTTGTGATGAGGAATCGATATCTCGTCGGGTTTGTTAGTGGTGGGTGACGAACAAAAAAAATTAAAGGTGATGAAGACGAAAAATTCGATAATGATAATGGTGGTGGATTGCAAAGAAGAAGAAGAAATTGAAGTAGTGTGATGTTGGATTTGCTTTTGGTGGTGAAGAGAAAAGAATAAGTGGTGATGGTGATGGTCGGCTGACAGCGTATATGATATTTCTGGTGAGATGAGAGATGGAGAGGGTGGGGTGGTTTATTGATGGTGATGGTGATGAAAATCTTAAATAGATAATTCAGCTTGTCTCCTTACAAGTTTACTTTTTACTTGAATAATTGTATGGAATGGTTGTTCAACACTTCTTTCCTTTTCTTCTTTTGATTGGATTTTTATGATTTCCATTCTTCCGTACTTACGATGAAGAACGAGTCCGCTTATTTGCTATCGGTGACCTTGTCCTAGAAGTTGTTGCTCGATTACACTTATGAAAAGCCCCTCTAGGTGTCGAAACTTTGAGAGCTGAACAGTGGTGACCATGGACTGGTTGGTCGTTTTCTAACCGCTTGCTTACTTTTGGTCATCTATGTCATTGGGCACATAAACAATATTTATAGACTATGGGAAGATTGAACAAAACAATCAATTTAGACCTTAAAGAGCTAATTCAACCTAGTAGCAACCGAGAGATGAAATATAGAGAGAATAAAAGTCGTTCCCAGAGGGTGGGGTGGTTTATTGATGAAGAAGATATAATTATTGGAGGATTAATGATTAATTAGGAATTAATTAATGTAAAATATAACTAATAAAAGAAAAAGAAGAAAAGAATGAAAAAAATAAAATTTATAAGATTTCTGACATGGCGCTGATGTGGTGCTGAAGTGGCGGACGAGTGTAAAGCACCTCTCACTATGTGACTGGTTGATATGCGTCGGGGTGGAATTAAATTCACTTTTCGATAGTATAGGTGTGTATTAGGTCACTTCAATAGTTTAAGTGTGTCTTCGACATTTCGGCTATAGTTTAAGGTGATTTTGATGACTTTTCCCTTTAAACGGAAGTATATCAATTAACAACTCTAAATCGAATTGAGGGTGAATCAGGATCCTTGCCTTCAAAAATTATTATTTGATCACAAAAATTTTAAATATAACTTTAAATTATATTTAATTTTTAATAATAGCTAAATTTTTATTTTTATTTCTTTTATATTTACTTTTTAATTACTTTTTTCTTTAAAAAAATCTTAAATTTTTTATTTTCACAAAATAATTTATTTAAATTATATTTCATGTTAAAATATTATTTTATTTATTTTTTAAAAAATACATATTAATTCTAAATATTTACTGCAAAAATCATGACTATATTTCAATTTTAAAAAATTCAAATAAAACAAAATATTTTTTGGTACCTACTTGTTTTCTTCATACCTCACTTATGAAATTATATCAAATTTAAGAATAAAATATATATAAAATAATAAATTACTTTTTAACTTTTTAAACTAGATAAATAAAATAAATATTTATGCGGAGGAACAAATCAAAATAAAAAATAAATGAAATTTTTTGACAACAACAAAAAAAAAAAGAGTTTAAACAGAGCGTCGTCAAAGAAAGTCAAGTGTTTGGAGACAGAATTGCGTGTTGTTATGGATAATAAGCTTAGGATTAGTGTAAGAATTAGGACTAAGTTAATCCTCAAAGCCTCCTAACCAACCATTAAATCTCGTAAAGAAAGAAATATAGGGAAAGTTGTCTTTTTTTTTTCCAACTAACATTTAACGACAACCAAAGAAAAGAACAAAGAGGAGAAAAAAGAAAAAAAAAACAGGATTGTGTATCCTAGTTGGACTCTCGTTGTTCCACCTCACACACAGACACCCCCACCCCCTCCCAGGTTACTCCTCTCTTTTCTTTTGCTTCCTTATTTCTAGTTAATTTTGAGTTTACCACAAAAACATAATAAACAGCTGAATTATATATTATGGTTTTGTTTATGCTGTATTATTACCATATGTTGTTATTGTATCCTGAAATTTTCAGTATTGTGTTCTCTTTTAAGTTTAGCCGTTTTGTTCGAATTATGTCCACGTGGTTAAGCTTCTAAGATCGGTTTGTATATTGTAGAATAAATTTGACAGGGCCCAGAAGTTTCTTTGTAGTTGTTGTTGGGAATTTAGTAACTCAATCGACAAGAGGAGACAATTCTCTATAGCGGAATAATTGCAAATGGTGGAAACCGTTTCTTGCCTGAAATTCAGATTAGTATGTGTAATTGAACTAGGTGGGGGCTTAAGGGAATTAACTTTTCATAACTTCTGTTAGAAAAATATAAAGATAAATGTGTAGCATTTGTTAGACAGCAGGGTGTGTATGCACCAGCTGAGGTAGTGGTAGTGGTATGGACTGTGTACACTTTACCCTCCTCGGACTCCACTTTATAGGAATATTTTGAGTATGTTGTTGTTGTTGTTGTTGGTGGTGGTGGTGGTGGTGTGCATGCATCAGTTCTTAACGAGGGATATATTGCTCTAAATCACAAAGTTGAGGGGTATATTTCCCGTTTTCCCTTTTTCCTTTAATGTATAGAAACTTGACATGTATGTTTACTTGTCACATGAGAGAGTAATCATTCAATTATAATTGTGCTTTTAAGGAAGAACACATAATTATGTTTGGGATTTATAGTATGTATACTGTCAGTGTTTCACACTGCTAGTGTATTTTAACCTAATATAAAATAACATCATGATATTAACATGTCTTATATTTCAAGTTACTTATGATGTTTACCAATTGTCATCGTTTAGGTAACCTAATAGTTATTTTACAGTGTCAGTATAAATAGAAGTTAAACCTAAGTTGCTCGAACTCGGCTGCGGGTGTTCGGTACGGGTGCTGGTCTAGAAGTCAGATCTCCTGGAAGGAGATAAAAGGAAAACGAGTGATAGAAATTTCTAAAACGAGTGATAGAAATTTCTATAAATAAGGTATTCCATTTTCTTCAATTTCACTTTAGCTTTTGTTTGATTACAAAAATCATTGAATTTGTCCGGAGTGTCCCCGTTGATTTTGGTCAAAGTACCCAATCGGTTGACCAGATCGAGTACGGATCTCATATCCACACTCATGTTGTATCGACACAGGTGTTGCACCTAAAGTGAAAAGTCCTAGCAACTTAAAATTAAACTCCTTTTTTTTATAAATTGAATTAAACTCCTTTGTTTGTGCTTGGTTGAAGTATAACCCAATCGTGAAAATCAAGAGGGGAGGGGGTGTATTGAAAATTTCTATGAGTCGACTATTGACTCCTCACAGTCGACTTGCCTGCAGATCAGTACACTTCACAAAACAGATTAGATTTGCAATAAACAAGCAAGTAAATGACTGAATTTAAAGTAAAGACACAAAGATTTATCCTGGTTCGAAACACCAATGTGGTGCCTACTTCCAGTCCCCTTGGGTTTCAACGTTTTCTTAGATCTTTCAACGTTGGCTTCGAGTACAATGATGAGGAACAAGTTCCGAAGAATTATTTTGTTCTTCAAATCTTGTGACACGGCTTCAGTTTGTATTACAAAGTTGACTCGATCCTATTCTTTATATAACAATTGTAAACTAAGGATTACAAAGCTTTGTGAACTAAGATTGAGACACTTTGAGATTTCTCCTTGAGGTTGCGTGTGTGTCTTAGCCTTTCGTCTTTTCTTTTATAGTCTCCAGCTTCTTCTGTTGTTTCTCTTTGTAAGGAAACCCAAGATATTTCTTCCCAATCAAGGATTTTGAATTGATTTCTTGATTGAGGGATGGCACCATAAAGTACGTCCATATCAGGTATGTCCATACGTGGTGCAACTTCCATAGCTATACATGTCCATATCAGATATGTCCATGTAAAGGTTGTGGTCTTCCTTCCTTTTTGCTTTTAAGTCTTTATTGATTTGATATGCCTTGAATTCGGGACTGTGATCCTTCGTCCTTCTATTCTTGTATCGGATTGATTTGTTTTCCATAATCCTTAGATGCCGTAGATCTCCATGATTTGATGCTCTTCCATTTTTGGAGCCGACTCTCTTACTTGCTTCCCTTCTTTGATCCTTCATATCTTTGTGTGAGATATCCTTTCATTATTAGCGATCTTCAAATATCCTGCAAAAGTCCATTCATTAGTTTTGTCATTATTAAAACTTAAGTATAGGGGACTAACAGAAAAGACTTAAGAGTGGAATTAGTTTTATAGGTGAAGAGTGTCTTTGGTTTGCAATAGTAGATAAGAAGGATCTTTAAGCATTTAACACATCATATAAGGGAAGTCATACTTCCCTTACACGATCATAAGTTCGGCAAAACTCAGTAACTTTAGCCTAGAATCTATATTTGTGCTAAAATTATGCTTGATACGTGTAAATAATCTATTCATAACTCAGTTTAAAAAAAAAGGTGTGGTCCAGAGCCCATAAGTTTTAAATCCTAGATTTACCTTTATATGGAGCTGCAATTACTTTAATTTTTGCATTTTACAATGTATACATTAGGCTGGAAATTTACAACCCTTTACTTTTGTTGTACAAGAAATTAAATTGAATTGAATACAAAAATTTGACGAGCAGTTTTCCAACTTTACATTAAGACACGAGCAAACAAATTAAACCTATTGATATTGCTTACACTGAAAGATTTTGTCCTGCTTGATCTTTATAGAAGAGATGAGAATAGTTTTCTTAACAAATGACATCACTTCGTGCCAAGAATCCATAATTAGAAAGATTAATGAGAAGTACGAACCCATGGTGTACTCAAGAGTCATTCTTATTCTGCGTTAAAAGAGAGAATCTAAGATTATACAAGATATACTAATCATGGGATCTTCTTCTCATATTCTTATTGTTAAGTTGCGTTGCTAATTATAAAAGACTAATGAGCTTTCAGTAGATTCTGACAGCGGACTCCATTACAAAGCATTGGCGGCTCAAAATTTCATGTATCCCTTTAATGTTGGGATCTGTGATTCAGACGTAATATTCAACCCTCGTTATCTACTTCTTATTATTATCATTACTAAACTTAGTTCAACATTAAATCAGGTAATTTAGCAGAAAATTCTTTCAGTTTTCGTACTTCATCAAAAAATTCTTTCAATTTTCTTTTATAATACTTAACACGATTATGGACACTGATATTGTCCTGCCATTTTATTTTGTCATGCTCAGTGATGCACGTTTTCTTAAATTAGACTAGAATATATAATGTGCTGTGGATAGGGAAGATAAAGTGGGCAAATTTTGGAAAATGTCGGGCATCTTTCTTTCAGAAATGCAAAGTAAAGTTGCGTACAATACATCCTTGTGGTGGGGTCCTTGCTTGGACCCTACGCATAGCGGGAGCCTTAGTGTACCGGGCTGCCTCTTTTTGAGGCATCTTTCTTTCTTTATTTTTTTTTTGGTGCGTGTGTGTTTTGAGTAAGAATTTAAGTATTCAACTATTTTAACTGGACAGTGCGTTGCTAATGCTTTAGAAGATCAGGTGGGCGAGTCATGTTAAGTTGTCCCCGAGTTGAAAATGTGTTGCTATTGCCTTTTATTTGAATATCCAATATTTACTTGCAAGAACAAGAAAATAATTGATGAAACTTTGGTTGTAAGAAAAAAAATACTATGGCTAGATTGGCTCTTTATTGTGCAAATAAATGGGAGAAAGCTCAAAATTCCAATCTGAGATTTGTTTCTGACTGGAGCAGTTAGCAGACATGTTCTTTCTACTTTTGTTTCTTGATTTAGAGGATGCTTGAAAATGCTGCATATAGATCTCTTTTTTTTTTTTTTTTGGATATAAACAAGGAAGACCATTCAATTGATAAAAGAAAGTATTGACATCAAGAAAAAATTAGAAAAGGTGTTTGGTGTCAATGTTATGTGCAGGATCGGCTTTTTGTTTTTGCTGCAGTTAGTAAGTCTATGTCGCAAGAGTACAGTTGTCTAATTTGATAAGAATCAAAAGAGGAAGAACAAGAAAAAGAGAAGACAAAGAAAAAGGATATGTGGAATATTGAGATTCAAATGGATTTACGAGCAACAAAGGACTTGATACCTTCATCTCTTGATTGAACCCAATCAAACAACAATAACCCCGACTCAATCAAAGACGAGACAACTAAATTGAATCCACAAAAAGGGAGACCTGATGGTTGATTAAGCAAAAGAAGTTAACACGAGCAATATCGGGAATCCACCCTAATCACTCAACTACAATTAACAACAACTTGATTAATCTAATGCTAGGTTCACCTAGAAACTACAAGCTTAAAAGCTCTCAATTCATCAAAAACATCATAAACTAAGGAAGAAAATACTAAGACAACTATTTATAGTTATTGCCGTTGCAAAAATAACCTCTTACAAAAATAGCTCAAAAGTGGCTACTTTAGGAAATAACCCACAAGGGCCCTTCTTGATTGACCAATTAGCATCTTGATCACCTATAGCCTTGTGTCTTTATTGCTCCATGGCTTTCTTCAGGCTCCAAGCTATCATCCATATATAGAAGCCATCATAATGTGCCCCACGCTAACCATCCTTGTATCACCCTTGATGTATATGCATCTAGTTTTGTCCGTTTGCAGTCTCCTTGAAGATACTATTTACATTTTTGTGGTTTATCTTCTTTGGTATAGACAACAGAAAGGATTACATGAACAGCTTCTTTGTAGGTGACAAGAAAAGCCTCGCGGCAACTTTATATTGAATATAATTTGTAAAACATTAATTTCCATTCATGTCAATAACGATGGTTGTTAAGTCCTAAAACTGTATAGTTATTCCACATGATAATGACTAGAGTAACAAATATAACGGAAGATTTTTAACTTCTATTCTCATTATTTTTCCTACTTCAGGTACGTCTAGCTTTTACATGAGTACTTAATCTTCTGAAGTAATCAAATAAACGTGGATATTTGACTAGTGAATCGACACCTAATGGGGACTGGGGAAGAGAGCACCCCTACAAAGCCTTCGAAAGCTACTTCAACTCAGGTCATTCTCCTTATTCTTTTTCTTCCATACATCTACACGCAATAAGTGCTTATATGGTTTTGGTTTTCTTTTAAACTCTCTGTTTTGTGGCTTGCTGTTCACTAGTTTTCCATTTGTTTGATTTTCAGGAGGCACAATCTACACCTTCATATCCTGATTGGTCTTCTATGCAGGTTGATAATGAATTTCTTTGTGATTAATCATTGTCAGGTTCTACATATCAACAATTCGTCATACAATATGATGATGAATGTTTTAATTCTTAAGCACTAACTTTCCTGGTTAGGCTTATTATGGTGCTGGAGCTACACCTCCCTTCTTTCCCTCAACTGTTGCTTCTCCTACTCCTCACCCATACATGTGGGGAAGCCAGGTGATTGATTTTTCGTTCCCTAATTTATATTTTTTCTATGGATCATTGCAACTTTTTTACTTTATAAATTATAAAGCTCAGAATATTTTCTTAATGTACTTACTCTTTATTGCGTGATATTTCAGCATCCGCTTATGCCTCCTTATGGAGCTCCAGTCCCATATCCTGCTTTATATCCTCCTGCTGGAGTTTATGCTCATCCTAATATGCCCATGGTAATTAATCCTTTTGGTATTTAGTTACTATCAATGAAAGCTGATGAAAAAGAGTCATCCATATATAACTTTTCTGTAAATAAATTTTCTTAAAAGCCTCTATTATATTAATTTATTTATGTCGTTTTGGTAGCCTCCAAACACACTGCTGACAAATCCAGAATCAGATAATAAGGCACCTGATGGTAAGGACCAGAATACAAGCAAAAAATTGAAGGGAAGTTCAGGCGGCAAGACAGGAGAAAGTGGGAAAGCGGCTTCTGGTTCTGGAAATGATGGTGCCCGAAGAAGGTCTATAGACTCTTATTTAAATCTCTCTTTCCTTCAAATTGTTATTTTTTTGGGATGTTTCGTTTGTACACCTGACCTACTATATTCTCTTGAATAGTGCTGAAAGCGGAAGTGAAGGTTCATCAGATGATAATGATGAAAATGATAACCATGTATGCTTTCTGATTAACTTAACTATGTCATAGCTTACTTAAATATATTGTTTTCATGTCTGTTCCCTATCAATTACTAGTTAAGACTTGACTTTTCTTGTTTTATTATTTTAGGAATTTTCTGCAGACAAGAGTAGAAGCTTTGATCTAATGCTTGCTAATGGTGACTTGTTTCACTTGTCTTCTTCTCGATTATGCCTTCATTTTATTGAATTGGTCTGTTATTTTCAATATTAGGAGCCAATGCTCAGAACAATCCTGCAACAGGGAATCCAGTTGCTATGCCAGCCACTAATCTGAATATTGGGATGGATTTGTGGAATGCACCATCTGCGGGTCCTGGAATGATTAAAATGCAATCAAATCAACCTGGTTTCTTGCCAGCTTCTGGGTTAGGACGTGAATGGATTCAGGTAGTTTTGTTTTCTGTCATTTATTCAATTTTCTGAAACAAATGATGCGCATTTGATCACGCTAATCCGTGTTCTCCAGAGATACTGCCAATTTCTTATCAAATTTAACTTTAAAAAGCAAAAATATACTTCCTCTTCTTCTTTCCAGATGGTTATTAGGGGTATTTAAAGATTGTGTTCAATAAGCCTCATTGTTTCTGGTGTATCTTGACATTCAGAATTCATGTTTTCTGAACAACAACAACAACAACAAACCCAGTGTATTCCCACATAGTGAGGTCTGGGGAGGGTAAGATGTACGCAGTCCATACCACTACTCCCGGGGAAGTAGCAAGGCTATTTTCTGAACAAAACATTAAATTATGTGAAATGAGAAATGTGTTGATAATAAGGTAATACAAGAAAAACCTATTTATTCCTCATCTTACATTTAACCAATGAATGACAATACTAAACATATGATACATATGTACATATTTAATTAAGTCAAAGTAACTATTTAACAAATATGATGGTTCAGGGAAACTACGATATTGCAACTGGGATAAAGAAGATCTAAACCTTGAAAGCGATCTGAAGAGGAGCTTAGGTCTGGTTGGTCCTAAATTAATTGATGGCTAGCTACTGAGCAGAAGTGCTTTCTGTAATCATTATATTGAAACATACACTAGTATTCTGCTGGAGAACTTTCAAGGAAACAATCAGTTCATTCCTAAAAATATTCTCTTAAATTAAATTTAAAAATTTAAACCCGAATAAGGTCTGAAAATTTGGTCACGAGAAACTAAACTTTGTTTCTTATTCCTTATATCAATAATTCTTTCGTTATGGTTCCATATTTTGGCAGCTCTATATGTTTGCGTCTTTCTTATGCTATATTGAGATTCAGAACTGCTATGTATGTAAACTTTGTGGGAATCCAAAGGCATTTTTACACGTCACTGAAATTGATCATTGTTATCATTATTTGTATCTCAATATGTATATTAGACTGTCAATCATGGGATTGTACCCTTGTTATTATCATCACTGTATTTATTTATTTTTGTTGAAAAATACTTTATAACCTTGTTAATAGGATGAGCGTGAACTTAAAAGACAAAAGAGAAAGCAATCTAATCGTGAATCAGCTAGGAGGTCAAGATTACGCAAGCAGGTATGAGTTACTTTTTACAGATAATGTTTCTCTTCCATCTCTTCAACAATTAGGATAGATTATACCACTGTTTTAGGAACCATAAAAATGCTCTTCTGGATTCTTTTGAGTCCAGCACTGGGCTTTAGGTCCTCTGTTTGGGTAATGAATTGGTGTATAATATCCATAGCATTTATGAGGTGGGGTGGGGGGGTGGAGCAGAAATGAGAAAAAGAAGGCCTTATATTTCTGTTGAACACCAATAGCCAATGTTATCACGAGCCAAAAGGAAAATTCTAAAAGGAACTGATGGGTCTGACTTATAGAGAAAGAAATTGATGGTCATGCATCTAAATTAAACATTAGAATATCACAGTGTTATACACAATGGGCTCTGTAAAATTGTAGCATTATTATTTTTTAGACTTACCTTAATCTTGCGCATGATGTGCTCCCTAGCTAATGACAATGTAGTCGGAGAGTTGACGTATACCATGGGTAGCGACTAGCGTTATGATCCAAAATAATAATACCAATGAGATTATACAAAATGATTTTCGATATATGAAGGCTTTATGCAGGGAAACTGGAATGGGGATATGGTGTGTTGAGTGGTGAGTGAAGTTTACTGGTGATTTATATGAAGAGTAAGTGTGGAAGGGCAGTGCTTTGATAAGTGAAGTTTTGGGTTTAAATCTGGTATAGGTTTGAGAGGAGAAGAAAAAAAAGATATGGGAATTGAATTTGATATGAGTAAAAGAAGATGAAGAGGAAAAAGAGTTGAAAATAATGGCTGAAAAAAGTAACTAATGAAAATGTCCGGAAGTTCATATTTCTGGGGAAAACACCATCTTTTCTGGCAGAACGCATTCAAATTCTAGTTGGAGACACGTGATCTGTGATGTTTGATAGATACATTTTGCATATACATTCGGTGGTCAATAGGTCTTGTCTCAGGTGACGTGTCTAAATGAAATTTTTTTGCAATTTTAAAGGGTTGTTTATGTATTGACATGTCTGTTTCTTTATATATCTGTGTGTATGTGTGTCCAAATTTATTGAACTTGGGAACAATTAGCTTTGCTCCTGATTTATTGAACTTGGAAACAATTAGCACTTTTTGTTTCTATCATGATATCCAAGTTCAAGTACAAGAATCTAAAAATTAGAGGTACCCAGAAACACAAAAGGAAGAAGGTAAAATCAATGATGGTAGTAATAGCATATATATGAGTGTCACTGTGATGATTTAATTTCGAAACAACCTCTCTATCTCCATGAGATAAGGGTAAGGTTTGCGTACACTCAACCCTCCTTGACCCACCTGTGAAACTGTACTGGGTATGTTGTTGTTGTTGTACTACTGTGCTGAATCAATTTGTGGCCACAGATGTAGAGTCCCTGCTTCCCAACTCTTGGCATTTGGAGAATCTTTTGTTGAAATTGAAAAACGTCTGAATGAAAAGAAAAAGCTAAAGTTGATAAAAAGTATTTGAAAGTTAAAAGTTGAATTTGTACATCAATGTCATTTAGAAAAAGAAAAGTTGAAGATTTGTGAGTTAAAGTCATTATTTCTCTTGAAATACTACTCCAACGAGTTTTTCAACTTCAAAATAAAGCAAACATTCAAAATAATTACTAAGAAGACAAGGAAATGACTTGTTCTTGTGGAAAATTGGGAAAGAACATCTGCTTGTAGTTCTTGTGGATTGTAGTTTGTCTAACAGAGTGTGTTCTAAAATGAAAAGCAAGGTTCTTCATAAAATCACCCAAAGGGAAAGACTTGCATTATCGGTGCATACAAGGAGGCAGATGGGTAAATTATAAGCCATCAGAAGTCTTGCCATCTATCTAGAGAATTTCTTCTTAGTGCATTACATGGTTGTGATTTTTTTTTTCTTTTAAACACCATCAGTGCATTTCATTCATCTTTCAGAAATGGATAGAGATGACTTGAGAGAGTTGTCTAAGGTTGATTTGAAAGAGGGCGCATATTCTCTTGTTACAAAAGAGATGATGAAAATGCATTTGGTGTGAAATTACAAGGGCCAATGTGCCCTGCGGACAGGGATGTCCATCCTATACAAAAAGGATATACTCCCAAAACTAATCCTACACTTGTACATGTGAGCCAAAACTCAGAGAGGCTCAAAGGTGATCTATAATTTCCTTCTGTTGGATATGAGCAGAGCAGGCAGATTGCATTTGTCCATGTTCATGAGTCCTTTGGCTTGAGGTGGTAAATCAGTAAAGTAGAAAAATAGTTGTGTATGATTAGAAACATGGCCAAGGAAGACGATTTGTGAGTTACTTGATTCATTTCCCTATAGCAATGCTTCAAAGTGAAACCTGATTGACCCGCAAGTTTTTAAATCTCCTCCACTTCTTTTACAATCCTCCAGGGGATTTTATTACTGATATATACACACTCCACTAAAAGATTGAAAGTCACTTTCAGCCAAAATGTGATGCTGCCCCTTAGTTAAGCACCATTTGATCCCAAAGAGAGGAGCAGAAGCCTTACTGGATCGCTGGTACCAGTGTCAAGAGACAAGAGTGTATGCAGATCAGATGCCCTTATGATCCCTGATAATCAGAGTATCTAAAAACATGGTTGCGTGTGTGTGGGGGGGGGGGGGGGTCATCCACCTTATTATGATCACATTGTCGGAGTCAGAATTTTTACTAAGAGGTTTAAACTATGAAGAAGTAAACACAAGAAGATTCAACTTGGCTCCACACCCCGACTATGATGGTCTTCTCAAAAAGGATGGTACTTCTAAGGACTAGAACCATGCGTTCAAATTCAACTTGTGGAATTGCGTATTCACTAGCTGAGATATTGAGGAGGAGATTAGGAATACAGAACCTCCTCACACTGGGACTTCTCAGTTTAAGCTATCCTAAATTATGGTATGCAGCATCACTTTCCTGATGTGAAAAGAAACAAATGGTGACCCAGTGTGAGAGAATTCCTTGCATAGGTTTTGAGTTTAGAACTCATTGTTGTGATTCTGACTGCAAATAATCTCATCTGAGGCAAACTTGACCATAGTCTACAAAACAAGTGGTTGCTTTACTTATTTTCTTGTGTTTTGTATGCAAGTAAAAGATATTATCCTAAAAGCATTTGTATCTATCTAACACAAATTATGAGGATGGGGGGTTGGGGGAAGGGGCAGGGTGTGCGGGGCGTGGGGTTGGGGGTGGTTGGTTCTGAGGGAGCGGAGGAGACAATGAAACTTGTTTTCCCTACTTTCATTATGTTAGTCATTTTCTTTATTTTTGAGGAGCTTGTTTTCCTAAAGAAAATTTATTGCGAAGTTTTTGAAGAACCAAACACGAGAAAATAGAAAACGTACTGAACACCCCTACTTTTTTTATTTTTTACATTTCTCCACACGCTCTACATTTACCTCACTTTTTAGAAGGTTGTTAAAGGTGGGAATATAGAGGCTTTCGTTTTGGTTCCATTCTCTCTCACGTGAAATGCGATCCCTGCACAGGTTAGAGGAAGTCGGATCGTAACTATAAATGTGATTAAAAATTGGTCTGACGAAATTACTGTGAGCAGACAAGATTGAGCCTAAACCTTTGTATATGAGACCACTTTTATTGTTTGATAGGAACCTATGGTGTTAAATTTTCTGATAGTCGGTGTTGTTTTATGCTTATCCTCCGCAGGCTGAGTGTGAAGAGCTACAACATAAGGTAGAGACATTGAGCAATGAGAATCATGGACTCAAAGAGGAGTTGCGTAAGCTCTCTGAGGAATGTGAGAAGCTTACCTCGGAGAATAATTCGATAAAGGTAATATTTACTTCAGCATCTTTACCCTCACCCCCCCTATATTGTTGTATGCTCATCTCATTTGCCCTCACTTTAAAGTAAATTCTCAATTATCTATCCTTTTGATTGTAAGTTTTTTATACTGTGCTCCTCGCACAGAATTGTTGGTACTCAAGAATGCTGAGAAAATTTGCTGTTCTTCCTTTTTCTCTTCATGTTGTCTTTTTAAACCGTCTAAGCAATATAAGAAGGATGGAAGTAACTGAATTTTACTGGGACCTGATTCTGAAACAGGACGAGCTGACGAGGTTGTGTGGACCAGAGGCTGTGTCCAAACTAGAGAGTAGCTCTAATGCCATGCATCTTCAGCCCAATGTTGAGGAAGCTAACAGTTAAGGACAGGCCATAACAGAGTAGCTGATTTTGGTTAAAAACTTAAAATGCTCACAAATCTCTCACGGTCTGTGAGAAATTTATAGATTTACCGTGCGTTAGAATGAGATATCTATGTTTTCTACTAATGTATGCCCTTTTAACCCTTGTGAGTGTAATTTGTGACATTAATTCGTGGATTTTTGACCCAGTGTTGAATGTGAATCTACGAGACTATGACAACATTGTAAAAGCAACTGAATAACTGGATCATCGACCATTAGGTTTTCTGGTGACTTGTCTTGTATTCGATCTGGCTTGGTTGTATGTTATGTTCCTGTTATGCATGTCCCCAATTGTGGAGAGCTGTAAGTTAGTCCAGCCAGAGGGACACCCACCCCCACCCGCCTACCGACCCCGCCCCGCAAGGCAATCAACTCTGAATGCATAGAGTTAGAGGCTCGTTTTTAAAGGATCGAGCTGTCAATTATGAAACTTTGTTTACTGGGTTCAAGCTCTAATGACATAATGTCTAGGTACAACTCTAGAAGACCGAAGTATCATTAGTCGTTGCAACACTCTCCAGCACAGCTTGTTCTCTTTTAATCCCTTAATAGGAGCTTCAACTTTTTTTACTCTCATGTTGATTCAAACAAACAACCTTAGCTTGGTTGACCGGAGTGTCATATATCGTTAAAGAATGAAAAAAAATCAATTCGGTCTACACGATGAATGTATTGAAGACATAAACTTATAAAGATCCCTGTTGAAATAATGAATCTGTGTTTCCATAATTTAATGGTAATCAGATAGTAATACGTTGATCCTCAATTGATTGTGATTGGTGTTAGACAGCCGAAAAAATAGTTACTAATCAAAAAGAAAAAAGGAGGGTCAAATAGGAAAGGACGTTAGGTGAAGGGCCATTGTTTAATAGTTGGTGCAAAAAGAATCCCCACTTTGTTAAGGTAAAGCCATGTGACAGCTACCAAAACAAGAATAAACGACAAGAAAAACGGCATAACCTTAGAAGACAGTTAACATATCAAGTCAAATGAAAGTGAGAAATAGTATAGAAATAGTATAGAAACACTGCATCAGATCCTTTCCTTTTTAATGTCAAAGCTCTTTCAAAAATTGGTCCAGGAAACCACATTCTCTTCATCCTTTCCATCTTATGTCCTATCACTAATAAAACGGCTCGGTCCACCTGCTTTCTTTTTTTCTTTCTTTAGTCATTCATATTCTGAAATCACTCAACCGACTATTTGATTCTTTAAAACTTCTAACTCCATGTGGACACTAAAAAGAATAAATCGCGTCCTACCAAGAAATTCTCAATTCCTAGCATTTTCAGCTCCACGTCGAGTAGGTTCACTAAAAGAATAAAGTGTTTCCTACTAAGAGGTTCTCAATTGCCTGTCATTTCAAGCTCTAGGTTTAAATCATTGCCACTTTTAACAATCGTCGGAGATTTTTTCCCTACCCCACACCCAAACACGCATCTTCATCCATATTTGCAGTTGAACTTCTCAAAATCTATGTCACTTTAAGGCTCAAGCCAGATTGTTGGCTAAATTTATTGGTATTTAACTTAGAGCTGGATAGGTCATTCTGTCTCAGCTCTTCCTACCTTGCATTCTTAATGACAAGAAACACTAGTAGGTACCTAATTTAATGGCAACTTATATTTTAACCTTGAGCAAACAATCACTTTTTACACTTTCACCAAATATAACTGCTTCCTTTGGAGTAAAGGGTAGAAATTTTTTTACAGAGAGAAAGGGGTTCTATATTACAACAACAAACAAGTTTTTCTCTACACCAAGGGCTTGCCAAATTGTAAACTAACGTTTCATGGTCCTTGGTATCATGAACTTCTTCTCAACTCTTCCCCACAAAATTCTCCACTATCAAATGGTCCTGCTGCAGCAGCCACATCTAGATTACCGCCCATGGATGTTATTAGAGCGGATAATCCAGGTGTTGGGCCACCACCAGCTGCCATCCCCAATCCAAGAAGGTCAAGAGTTGGATGTTTGGGACCGAAAACAGAGGGAGTTCCCAGCATTAATTCCTTTAGACCAGAGCCATCATCACATGGCAATCCAAGCCCAAGGTCTGCAGCCAATGTCGCACCATCGGTGTCAATTTGTCTCCCACTCCATTCATGTTGCCCACTAGATGATGAAGAAGAAGATAATATCCCAAGACCCCTCAACAATGATGAGTTTGTCGACGTTGCACCCATCAGAGCAGCTTTCTGCAGTAAAGCGGTTGCAGACATGGCTGGCTGTGGTGCTGCAGCATACTGCATTCCCTCTTGCCCAGCTGGTCCAAAGACTGATGAACCATAATTCATTGCAAGGCAGAGAGATATTGGCTCCATAGATGATGGTGGCTCTATATCCGGTGGCGGTGCAGGAGCCACAGACTGAAACCAATCAGTAAAATGAGGTGCTTGAGACGGCAAACTTCCTGAAGCTGTTGAAGAAGCAAATAAACTAGCAAAAGAGCTGCAGCTGGCACTTCCATTACTGTTCGAGCTACTACTGCTGCTACCGATTCCATTCAAGCTTGAAAAATTGCTGCTGCTGCTGGTACTTCTGTTACAGCTCAAGCTACTGCTGCTGCTACAGAATCCAGTTGAACTTGCAAAAATGCTGCTGCTGGGGGTACTCCCATTACTGCTCAAGCTCCTACTACTGCTAGATATCCCAGTCAAGCTTGGAAAAACGCTGATGCTGCCGGTACTTACATTACTGCTCAGGCTCCTACTACTGCTACATATTCCAGTCAAGCTTGGAAAAATACTGATGCTGCTGGTACTTACATTACTGCTAGAGCTCCTATTACTGCTACATACTCCAGTCAAGCTTGGAAAAACACTGATGCTGCTGGTACTTCCATTACTGCTCGAGCTCCTAGTGCTGCTACAGATTCCAGTCAAGCTTGGAAAAATGCTGCTGCTGCTGGTACTTCCTTTACTGCTTGAGCTCATGCTGCTGTTGCTGCATATTCCAGTCAAGCTTGCAAGACGGTTGCTGTTGGTACATCCGATGCTTGAGCTACTCCTGCAGATGCCAGACAAACTCGATTTTGCTTTTGTTTCTTCCATAAACTGTTTGGTAATAGTTCCATCGGAATTTGTGCGTGGACTCTCCACCAACTCTGCCAAATTTTAACAATTTTAGTAAGACAGAAAGAAGCACTCATATAAAGCAGGAGGGAAAGTTAAGCTTTTGATATAAAAGATCTGTAGAAAAAAGAGAATGAGGATGTGATATCCTTTTGATAACGCATGTTAAGACTTCTTTAGTCTTGCTATGTTTCCTTTACTTTACTCAAAGTTATCTCAGATAAAAATGTTACTATCCTATTATTTTGATTGATCTCTTTTTGCCTATATTAACATACTTCTATTTCTACAATTCTAACTTTGTTTAGGTAAAGCATCACTTAGGTGCTTGGACATGACTGGTTCGAGATTTGAAGAAAAGTAGTATTTGAAGTTAAAGTTGAAAAAGAGTATTTGGAAACTGAAGTTAGCAGTTGTACGTGAAAACAAATTGAATTTTAGTGAGTGAAAGCTCGAAAAAAGACTCCTAAAACCTGTTTTTCAAGTTAGAGGTTGAAATTGGTCAGATACTCAGATTGATTAACAAACACTTATTTGACATAGTCTAATGAGAAATACAGATAACAAGAAGGATTAATACATGAAAAAAGTTACAGATAAAAATATCATTAAATGAAAAAATTAGCAACACTCCTCTCTACTTCTTCGGAGGTAGTGGTATGGACTGCGTACATTCTACCCTCCCCAGACCCCACTAAGTGGGAATATACTGGGTTTGTTGTTGGTGGTGATAAAATTAGCAACACTCCAACACAAAGAAAGAACAAAGCCTCTTTTCCATTCTCAACAAACACATATCAGCCGAACTACAACTCCAAATTTTCGACATTGTAAGATTGAACTTGAAAATGTACCTGAATTCTGGATGGGACAATCAGAAGACACTACAGCAGTTGATGGAGTAACAGGAGGCAGTAGAGACTCCGGGGCAGCTGGTGAAGGAACAGCTGGCGGCTCTGAGGCTGGTGGGGGTGTAGGAGGTGTTGATGGTGATGGTGTTGATGAAACAACAGCTTGAACCTTATGGTCCTCATCAGAAATAGGAGTTGTGACTTCATCCTGTGCTTTCTCCCTGTCTTTTGCTAAAACATCACAAAATGCCCTATGTGTGATAAAGCTATCCCTCCTATATATCATTAACAAGTATATCAGCTTTACAATAAAGAGAGATTAACAATTATAAAAGGGCATCAAGAATGGACCTTGAAAACATAGTCCCACAATCACATTTATACTCTTTAGTTCCACAAATCTTCAAATGAGCCTTCAAATCAGACTGAACTGCATACTTCTTCGAACACTTATCACATTTCCACTTCTTTTCACCGTGTTTCCTGCAGAAATGCTTCTTGATCCCAGTCAAATCGCCCAATGCTCGCGAAGGATCATGGTGAACACACGTAGGTTCAGGGCAAACATACACTCTCTTTCTCACCTCATTGCTTTCTCTCTGCCTTAACTTCCAAGGCAGATTGTGACCCCTTCTATGAAGTTGCAAATTCTGGTCTCTCTGAAACCCTTTGTTGCAAATTTCACACACAAATCGGTTCGTTGCCAATAGAGTTTTCGGTGACAAAGCTATAACTTCCGCATTAGGATCTATCAAAGGATAATAGAGAAGTCCAAAACATCAATTAACATAACCTATCCCTAACTAGTTTGAAATTGAAGCATAATAGTCGTATTGATTAGAAACTTCAAAAATTTACCTGGCATTCCAGGGAGATTCCTCTTTTTCTTTCCTCCTTCCTTACAATGAGCTGCCTGATCACCCGAAGACGATACACTCACTTCACCTGACCCCACACAATCGTTCATGGCGGGTGAAACAAAATTATTCTTCTAGGGTTTATCAAGTGCTTAAAATGTAAAAAAATCTACTTAACAAACTTGTTTGCGAATCTAACCGTCAATATTGCTTCTTAATCTTCGCACCAAAATTTATGATTGTTCTGAAAACAAGCTCTAATTACAAGCAAATTCCCAACTACCCAGGTTACAAAAACCAGCTCAAATGTACTTAACGAAAAAAACCCAAATACCAAAATTTTCAACAACGCAATATAATAACAACACAAGAGAAGATAAACAAAGAATTTCCAAATTACTGAAAATTGTGAGTTTCCGAATAAGATTCAGAGGTGGCTAAAATAGGAGTTCTGTAGAATAATTTTTTGATATAGATAATGAAACTGCGGATCGGAGGAAGCAGAAATGGGGTTTAAGGTGGTCGGCGGAGAGAGAAAGGAAAAATGGTGAATAGAGACTTGTATGTTACTACTACTTACTAGTAGTAGTGTCTTCACACTACAACTTTTTGACAACATGGGGATATAGACAGTATTATTTTTACAAAGTGCTTTCGTGTCTCATTTCATACCATCGTCTTTGGCTAAGGACAAGCTGCATCTTCATTTTACAAGTACTAGTATATGTACCCGTGTGATGCGTGGATAATATTAAATTATTTTTTTAAAACTTTTCATTATGGAATGTCATGTTTCAATTTTATGATTGTCTGAAATAAAATCAGACAATCATAAATTGCATACAATTGAATTAACTATAGAAAAATTATTGAAATAAAATAATATTTAAAAGAAAGAAGAAGAAGAATATCAAACAAAAATTTTGAAAATTTAAGCTTGCCAACTATACCAACAAAACTGAAAACTCTACTCTACACTTATCTTTTATTTTCTTTCTTTCGGTTTTCTTTGTCTCTTCTGCAAGTCAACAACAACAACAAAATTATCATTAAAAATTAGAATGAACTCTCAAGAAGACTTCTTCATAAATTAAACAATGAAAATTGTATTAATTCAAAGTCCGTTTACCCGTAAATTCTTTGCTTACCAAAGTTTCAATTATTATCGATTTTTTTTCTCCTTATCTTCTTGAAATGTGTTACCATTTGAAGTAAGAGGCGAATGGATGTAGACTTGTTCCTTTTCGTTTACAATAACAGAGAAAGTTGAAGATGAAGAAATCATATCCTTCCTGCATATAAAAAAGAAGAATATTAAATCAAAAATAATTTTTAAAATAAATTTTTTAAAGAATATAGTAAACAAATTCACCAATAAAACTTATGATGTAGGAGTATATATAAAAGAGGCTAAGAACGTAGAATCCAATTCCAATTCAAATTTCACATATCATATTAATTTGTTAAAAAAGGGTTAGTTTGTTATTATTCTATTTTATCCTTATTTTTCTAAATGTGATATATATTTACCTAATAATATATATATTTGAACTGAGATAATAATTTGAAACCAATGAGATGATTATTATTATTATTATTATTATTATTATTATTATTATTATTATTATTATTATATCTTATCTTTCATTTAAAATTTGATCAAATGTATTAAAATATAATATATAACTACTACCGCCTTTACTACTATTAGTGTATATATATACGTACTACTATTTTATTATTATTATTATTATTATTATTATTATATCTTATCTTTCATTTAAAATTTGATCAAATGTATTAAAATATAATATATAACTACTACCGCCTTTACTACTATTAGTGTATATATATACGTACTACTATTTTATTATTATTATTATTATTATTATTATTATTATTATTATTATTATTATATTATACTATTGTTAGTATTATGCTATGAATTCAAAAATAATCTACTGCTAACAACTACTATTATATATGTATTACTACTACTACTACTATATTATTATTATTATTATTATTATTATTATTATTATTATTATTATTATTATTATGAAATAGTTTGAGTTTATTTAGGACTCTTTAACTATAGATTTCTAGTTTAAAGTTAATGAGAATCTTTTTTATTTATTTAAAAAGTCTAATATTTTAATATTTTTTATCATTTAAATTCAAATTCAAATTTATCTTTTAGTTAGTTCAAATTCAAATTTATCTAGTATAGAGTTTGTTTTCAATATTTAACAGAATCTGTAACTTCTATTTGAAATTGAAAATTTAACACCAATTCAACAATCTAAAATGTGATGTATATTTACCTAATAATTTATATATTTGAATTGAGATAATATTTTAAAACCAATGATATTATTATTATTATTATTACTATTAGACTTTATCTTTCATTTAGAATTTTATCAAATGTATTAAAATATAATATATTACTACTATCTCTACTACTAATCATTAATATATATATATATATATATATATATATATATATAGTAAAATGGTGGATTCAATATTATTAATTTTTCAATACATAAGTGACTTATAATAATTAATTGCGGGTGATACATTAAAATCACGATTGAAGCAGCAGAAATCAGTCAATTTTTTTAATCTTTTTTTGTTAATTATTGTTATTTACAGTACTTTTTATTTCATTTTCAAATAATATATGTTGTTTTATATCTTCTTCTGTCCCGTCCCAATTTATGTGGCACTAATATAATTTTGATAGTCAATCAAATATTTTATGTTGACATATCATTTTTTAATTCTTATTTTTCTAATACATAAATGACTTATAATAAGGAGTGATATAGTAAAATCATCGTTCAAAAGACGAAAATTTAATTTAAAACATTAAGAGTTAATTTTGCATTTTATGTTTATTTTATTTTTATTAAATAATTATTAATTTTCTTAATACCTAGATGACTCATAATAATTAATTAAGAGTGATCGATTATGTTATTACTATAAAAATTAATATAATTTTATCATATCAAATAGTAATCATCGATAATTCACCGAAATGGTATATTAATTAAATATGGGATGCTATATTTGCATATGCAAAATATGATATTATTAAATATTATTGGATAGTGCATTATATTTATCTTTCACAATAATAAAATTTTACTATATATTTTTCTTTATTTATTTTTAACTTGATACATATTAACCCAACACAAATTCTAAGAAAATATTCATTAGAAATTTATTTTATTAAATTAAATTTATTAATTTTGTAATTTAAAAATTTAAAGTTAAGTTTAATTATTAGTATTTCTATATAAGAAAAATAAATAAATTTAAATTTACTAAAATAAATAAATAAATAAAAATATTAATTTTCTATATAAAAGTTAATTAAAATAATAAAATTGATTTACTTTAAATATTTAGTTGTAATTAATTAAGATAATTTTTTATTTTGTCATGATTTATGGTGCACCGATAAAATTTTGATAGTTGAATAGAACTTTTATCTATTTTTAAAAAAGTATTTTAACTTGTTAATTATTGTGATTTATAATAATTTTTACGCAATTATCAAATAATATATTTACTCCTTGTGTCCCAATTTATGTGGCTTCGATACAATTTTGTGAATCAACTAAAATTTTTATATATCTTTTAAATATTTTAAGAATTTTGTACTTTAAAAATTTAAAGTTAAGTTTAAATATTAGTATTTCTATATAAGAAAAAAATAATTTTAAAATTTAAATTTACTAAAATAAATAAATAAATAAAAAATATTTTTCTATATAAAAGTCAATTAAAATAATAAAATTGATTTACTTTAAATATTTAGTTGCAATTAATTAAGATAATTTTTTATTTTGTCATGATTTATGGTGCACCGATAAAATTTTAAGAGTTGAATAGAACTTTTATCTATTTTTTTAAAAGTATTTTAACTTGTTAATTATTGTAATTTATAACATTTTTTACGTAATTATCAAATAATATATTTACTCCTTGTGTCCCAATTTATGTGGCTTCGATACAATTTTGAGAATCAACTAAAATTTTTATATATCTTTTAAATATTTTAAGTTGTTAATTATTATGATTTGCAGTACTTTTTCTTTTATCTCAATTTATGTGGCATTGCTAAAATAATGAGAGTCAATAAAATTTCTATATGTCTTTTAAATATTTTAAGTTATTAATTATTGTGATTCGTGGTAACAAATTAGTTTTGAACATGATAGCCAATTAAATAAATAAATAAAATTTACTTCCAATATGTAGTTATAGTTAATTAATATAAATTAATAGAATATATTAAATATTTAAACCATTATGATGAAATAATGAAATTATTATATATTGGGGCATGATATATAATTAAATATAAGTGAAGGGATTTTTTGGTAATTGCAGGAGAGGTGGTCGAAACCACCTCTTCTATATAATAGAAATACTTATGTTAATGGTCATTTAAATCAAACTGGTGTATATATGATATATGATATTACTGATAAAACTCTGTGTAATATTTTGAAACGTTATAGAAATAATGATTGACCATTGACCAACATTTAGATAGTGATTACATTACAAAATCAATTATATCAACTACTTTATTAGCTAGTTAATAAGATGATTTATTACCTATAAATAAAGGTTGGTCAGAAGAAAAGGAAAAGGAACGATTACATCGAGTGATAATGAGTTGAGTATTCTTTGAAAATAACTTTTATATATTCATTAAGTAGGGATAGAATTTGTGTGCGCTCTTAAATTTTTTAGATTTCATTTATAAAAATACTTTGGGTATGTCGTTGTTAATGAGTGATTTAGAAAACCATAATATATTTTAATAAATATTTTTAATTTATTTATCTTTACTTGGTTAAAATTTTATCTAAAGATATATCTTAACTTTTTTTAATTTTAAAATTTGAAAAACTAAATTTCATAAGTGATATTCTACATAATGTTATTTTATGGTGTTTCGAGTACAAGAATCTGTATAAATGCAACACCAACTTCAACACAAGTTCCTGTATAAACAAAAACACCTATGAAGTTCTTTCACACCTTCAACACAAGATTAATGATAATCTATCTAAGAAGTATGTTTATTTTCAGAAATAAGATGAAACAGAATTTGTAAGGCCAAGTCCCCCGACTTCACGGAGTGTCCTTAAGGAATAATTCCTCTCACTGTACCCGAGGTTATGGAATCTTCCTCCCAGGATAAATGACCTTCAATCCGAACAATAGCGGTACCTCAAATTGTTGGATTCAACGAACTCACTCAACAGCTTAATGATCACACAAAGTTTTTGTTAATAACAAAAGAGTTTTTGCTATCAAAATTGATTACAATACCTAAGAAAAATATCAGGTTTTTATAGCCTTAAGTGTATCCTTTCAGAAAGGCTGCATTGGTTCAGCTGAAAGGCACCTTTTTTGCAACAGTCACATCCCTGCGTTGGGATTACGCTAGAGATGCGCCTGGACTGCGGCCGTAGATGACGTTCTGCACATTCCAGTGTGCATCTATGTTTGAACTGCGTCTGCAAGTCTCGACTTGCGCGACGTTTGCGGTCGCATGTCACCCTACAACGCAAAAAGTATGCCTTTTCTCGAAAGGTCACATCCCTTCATGATGTGCGTTGCGTATGCGTTGGAATTGAGCCTGAAATGCGCCCGCATTTGGAGAAAATTAATTCCATCAGATTTTGGATTAACATTTCACTTGTAAACAAGTTCCAAAAAATTTTTTGTCTAAAAAATTAGATCTTATCGATCGATCATTTGCCAAATCCAAATCCAAATTCGAAGTCGAAGCCGAGCTGAGCAAGCGACGACGACGACGCGAGGTATCACCTAGTTCTTGCCTCACTATCCATGTGAAGTTAGTGTTTCTTATTATAAACACTTCCAAGTTCTCTTCTCCCACCAATGTGGGAGAAATGAGTGAACTTTCTAATTTGGGAGTATACTTTCTAAATTAGTGTCTCCCTTCTCTCCACGATTTTTTCTTTATTTTTCATTCACATACACCATGAACCCAACAATCCCCCACATAAATGGGGAATGACTATCTTTTGAAGAATTTACGAACAAGCATGTGATCATTTAGGAAAGACTGATTGCATCTGGATAAATAGGTTTCCCTTTGAACTTTCCGTAATGAACATGCATCGAATGCAGTCGGTCAATCGGTAGATTTGATATCTTTGAACCGTCAATCCAAATCCAAAGCCAAAGCTGAAATCAAACCAAGCGAGCGACGACAACGACGGCGCGAGGCGTCACCTAGTCCTTGCCTCACTATCCATGTGGAGTTAGTGTTTCTCATTATAAACACTTTCAAGTTCTCTTCTCCCACCAATGTGGGAGAAATGAGTGAACTTTCTAATTTGGGAGTACATTTTCTAAATTAGTGTCTCCCTTCTCTCCACTATTTTTCCTCTATTTTTCATTCACATACACTATGAACCCAACAATCCCCCACATGAATGGGGAATGACTATCTTTTAAAGAATTTACGGACAAGCATGTGATCATTTAGCAAAGACTAATTTCATCTGGATAAGTAGGTTTCCCTTTGAACTTTCCGTAGTGAACATACATCGAATGCAGTCGGTCAATCGGTAGATTTGATATCTTTGAACCGTCGAGATTTAATGTACACCTAGACAACACATGTCACACAACCAGCCTTTTACTATTTATGGTTCTTACGATTTTGTTCTTTTCAGCCATGAACACGACCTGGTTTCATGAGAGCTTAGAGAATAGGCCTTTACTAACATTCTCTTTGAAGCGACTTCCACTTCGCCCTCACATAGGTGATTTCTAAACATTCAATCCTATAGATTAAACTATTTGGTCAAATCTGCCAAATTTAGATAATCATTTAAAGACTTTTCACTTTAAGTCTTATCCTTGTTTACTACACATTGTTTACATCATGAGAATGGGTTAGGTAATTGACAATGTTGAACTTGTCAGACACAACTTTGTTTGATCTCTTTGAACTTAGCTCTTGGGATCTCCAGTCTGCTAGATAGAGTTACCGTCATGCTGACTTGTCCTAGGCCTTAAACTCATTTCTTTAGATGTCATTTCCACCTCTTCTCTAAATAGGCCTTTTGTAAGTGGATCTGACACATTATCCTTCTTCACATAGTCAACAGTGATAATTCCACTAGAGAGAAATTCTCTAATGGTATTATATCTCCGTCTTATGTGACGAGATTTACCATTATACATCATGCTCCCTGTCCTACCTATTATCGCTTGGCTATCACAGTGTATACATACTGGTGCCACTGGTTTGGGCCAATAAGAAATATCTTCCAAGAAATTCCGGAGCCATTCTTCTTCTCACCGGCTTTATCTAATGCGATAAATTCAGATTCCATTGTAGAGCGAGCAATACATGTCTGTTTGGATGATTTCCAAGAGATTGCTCCTCCACCGATAGCAAATACATATCCACTTGTGAATTTTACTTCGTTCGATTCGGCGATCCAATTTGCATCACTATATCCTTCAAGTACCGCGGGATATTTATTATAATGCAAAGCATAGTCTTGAGTGTATTTAAGATAACCCAAAACTCTTTTCATTGCCATCCAATGAGTTTTGTTGGGATTACTCGTGTACCGACTCAACTTGCTAATAGCGCATGCTAAGTCTGGTCGTTTACAGTTCATTATATACATTAAACATCCCAATACTCTTACGTACTCCAATTGTGAGTCACTTTCACCTTCATTCTTTCGAAGTGCAAAGCTCACATCCAAAAGAGTCTTGGCAATACCAAATTCCATATACTTGAATTTGTCAAGTATATTTTTGATATAATGAGACTGTGACAATGCCAACCCTTGTAGAGTTCTATGGATTCTTAAACCTAAGATCACATCCGCAACTCCAAGGTCTTTCATATCAAACTTACTCTCGAGCATTCGTTTCGTTGCATTTATGTCAGAAATGCCTCTACTAATGATCAACATATCATCCACATATAAACAAACAATGACTTGGTGTTTAGGAGTGTCTTTAATATAAACACATTTATCACATTTATTTATCTTGAACCCGTTTGCCAACATGGTTTGGTCAAACTTCGTATGCTATTGTTAGGTGCTTGCTTTAGTCCATATAGTGACTTAATAAGTTTACACACCTTATTCTCCTTTCCTGGAACCACAAAACCCTCAGGCTATTCCATGTAAATTTCTTCCTCCAATTCTCTATTTAGGAATGCAGTTTTCACATCAATTTGATGGATTTCAAGATCATATACCGCCACCAAGGCAATTAACATTCGAATCGATGTTATCCTTGTTACTGGCGAGTATATATCAAAGTAATCAAGACCTTCTTTCTGTTTGAAGACTTTTACTACAAGTCTTGCCTTGTATTTGTCAATAGTACCATCCGCCTTCATTTTTCTTTTGAAGATCCATTTAAAACCTAAAGGTTTATTTCCTGGAGGAAGATCAACCAATTCACATGTATGGTTGTTTAAGATTGAATCAATCTCACTATTGACTGCCTCTTTCCAAAAGGATGAGTCTGATGACGACATCGCTTCTTTAAATGTTTGAGGCTCATTTTCTAAGAGAAATGTTACAAAATTCTAACCAAACGAAGTTGACGTTCTTTGATGTGTACTACGTCTTGGATTTTCTTCATTATGTACACTCTCACTTGGTTTATCTCGAGGTCGTTTAGACCTTCTACTAGACTGTTCATGTCTAGTTTTATATGGATAAATGTTTTCAAAGAATTCAATATCATCTGATTCAATTACCGTATTTTCATTAATATCAAGATGTTTGAATTTATGAACCAAAAACCAACATACTTTACTACTTTTAGCATATCCTATGAACACACAGTCCACCGTCTTAGGTCCTATCTTAACCCTTTTAGGCATAGGAACTTGGACCTTTGCTAGACACCCCCACACTTTGAAATATTTCAAGTTGGGTTTCTTTCCATTCCATTTTTCATAAGGGATCGATTGTGTCTTACTATAGGGAACTCTATTGAGTATACGGTTGGCTGTAAGGGTAGCCTCCCCCAAAAGTTTTGCGGTAAACCGAAACTTATAAGTAAGGCATTCATCATTTCTTTCAATGTTAGATTTTTTTTTCTTTCCACAATTCCGTTAGATTGAGATGAATACGGAGTCGTAGTTTGAGGGACAATTCCATTCTCTACACATATTTGCGCAAAAGAAGATTCATATTCTCCGCCCCTGTCACTTCTTATCATTTTTATCTTTTTCTCTAACTGACTTTCAACTTCAGTTTTGTATTGCCTAAACGCATCTATTGCTTCATCCTTACTGTTTAGCAAGTAGATGTAACATTATCTAGTGCAATCGTCAATAAAAGTTATGAAATACTTTTTTCCACTATGTGGTGGTGTTGACTTTATATCACAAATATCAGTGTCTATTAAGTCTAAGGGATTTGAATTCCTTTCAACGGACTTATAAGGATGCTTTGCATACTTTGATTCCACACACGTTTGACACTTTAATTTATTGCACTTAAAATTTGGCAAAACTTCTAAGTTAATCAGTTTTCGTAATGTTTTGTAATTAACATGGACTAAACGTTCATGCCACAAATCATAAGACTCAAGCAAGTAAGAAGAATTTGAATTTTTATTAATTTCAACATTCATTACATTCATCTTATAAAGGCCCTCGGTGATATAGCCTTTTCCTACATATACTTTTCCTTTGCTAATTATAATTTTTCTAGAAACGGTTACACATTTGAATCCGTTCTTATCTAGAAGTGAAACAGAAATCAAGTTCCAACGAAACTCCGGAACGTACAAGACATTGTTAAGTATCAAGACCTTTCCTGAAGTCATTTTCAAGCACATTTTTCCTGTTCCTTCTACCTTAGCAGTAATGGAGTTAGCCATGTAGATCATTTCTTCTACTTGAGTCGGAGCGAATGACGAAAACAACTCTTTGTTGGCACAAACATGGCGGGTGACACCAGGATCCATCCATCATTCACGAGGATTCCCCACCAAGTTGCATTCTGAAAGCATAGCACACAGATCATCACATTCTTTGTTGGACTCAATCATATTTGCTTGGTCTTTTTTCTTACCTTTCTTAGGGGCACGACAATTCGTGGACTTATGACCAATCTTGTCACAGTTGAAGAACTTTTCCTTGAATTTCTTCTTGGGTTGATTACTTCCATGTTCAACTTTCTTCCTTTTCTTAGAATTGTTTTGGTCATCTTCTACAATATGTGCTCCATTAATTGTAGAATTCCCTTTTGACCTTCTCTCGGTAGTTATATTATCCTCTTTAATATGTAGTTGGACAATAAGATCTTCGACAGTCATCTCTTTGCGTTTGTGCTTCAATTAGTTTTTGAAGTCTTTCCACATAGGTGGTAGCTTCTCAATTATCGCTGCTACTTGAAATGCATCATTCACAATCAAACCTACAAAATAATTTATGTGAGTAATAAGAACATTTTTAATTTATTCAACTAAGTTATTTTACAAAGATATACCTTCCGCTAGGAGATCGTGGATAATTACTTACAATTCCTGCACTTGAGAGACAACCGATTTGCTATCTATCATTTTAAAGTCCAAGAACCTTGCAACAAATAATTTCTTAATTCCCGCCTCCTCTATTTTGTATTTTCGTTCTAGTGCCCCCCACAATTCCTTCGATGTCTTAGTTCCACTATAAAAATTATAGAGGTCGTCTTAGAGACCACCCAAGATATAATTCCTGCAAAGGAAGTCTGAGTGTTTCCAATCCTCTACAATTATGAAACACTCTTTGTTCGAGGTTCCCTCGGGCACCTCGGGAGCATCCTCACTAGTGAACCTTTGAAGACATAGTGTTGTGAGGTAGAAGAACATCTTCTGCTGCCATCTCTTAAAGTCAATGCCCGCAAATTTTTTAGGCTTCTCCGCAGGTGCCATAGGTTGCGGAGCATTTGCTCGACTTGTTGAGAAAATACTAGTTGCCCCCACAGTCATAGCCGCATCTTGTATTTGACTTTCGTTAGTCATTTTTCCTATCACCACAAGACAATACCTTTAGTATATTGAAATACTTATTAAAAAGTTGAAACAACTTTAGATACTTCTTGTTTCTAGTTAACGATAAAGTTTTTATGACTTCCAATCGTCAACCGAGTGATTTTTAACTTGTGATGAAGATTTTATGTCTTCTAATCACTAGTTAAGTTCAAACGGAGTAGAAAGCTTAACGTTTTAATCTCCAAAAATAAGCAATACAGATTCTGAGGTTTATTCCTTAAGATTGTTATTTTATGGTATTTCGGGTACAAGAATCTGTATAAATGCAACACCAACTTCAACACAAGTTCCTGTATAAACAAGAACACCTATGAAGTTCTTTAATACCTTCAACACAAGAATACTGATAATTTATTCAAGAATTATGTTTATTTTTAGAAATAAGATGAAACAGAATTTGTAAGGCCAAGTCTCCCGACTTCACAGAGTGTCCTTAAGGAATAATTCCCCTCATTGTACCCGAGGTTATGGAATCTTTCTTTCAGGATAAAATGGCCTTCAATCTGAACAATAGCGGTACCTCAAATTATTGGATTCAACGAACTCACTTAACATCTTAATGATCACACAGAGATTTTGTTAATAACAAGAGAGTTTTTGTTGTCAAAATTGATTACAATATCTAAGAAAAATATCAGGTATTTATTGCCTTAAGTGTATCCTTTCAAAAAGGATGCATTGGTTCAGCTAAAAGACACCTTTTTTGCAACAGTCACGTCCCTGCATTAGGACTGGATTGGAGATGCGCCTGGACTGCGGCCGCAGATGACGTTCTGCATATTCCAGTGCTCATCTGCGTTTGAACTGCGTCCGCAGGTCTCGACTTGTGTTGCGTCTGCGGTCGCATGTCATCCTACGACGCGAAACAGTGTGCCTTTTCTCAAAGGGTCGCATCCCTTCATGGTGTGCGTTGCGTATGTGCCTGAAATGCGCCCGTATTTGAAGAAAATTAATTCCATCAGATTTTGGATTAACATTTCACTTGTAAACAAGTTCCAAGGATTAACATTTCACTTGTAAACAAGTTCCAAATAAGTTTTGTCTAAAAATTAGATCTCATCGTTCATTTTCCAAAGCCGAAGCCGAGCGAGCGACGACGACGGCGCGAGGCATCACCTAGTTCTTGCCTCACTATCCATGTGGAGTTAGTGTTTCTCATTATAAACACTTTCAAGTTCTCTTCTCCCACCAATGTGGGAGAAATTAGTGAACTTTCTAATTTGGGAGTACACTTTCTAAATTAGTGTCTCCCTTCTCTCCACCATTTTTCCTCCATTTTCCATTCACATACATCTTGAACCCAACACATAAGTGTCATATAATTTAATGTAAATACCAAATATTAGTTAGTTTTGAATATTTTTATACTACTTTCAACTAATTTTACTTGTCCATGTTTGATTTGATATACCTCTTAAAAAATAATTAAATTATTTAAATATTAAAAAATAAATAGTATTTGATAATAAAAATAAAATAAGACAGATTGGAAAATTATCTTTTAATTTTTAAAATTAAATAAGTAAAATCAAATAACTATTCTTAATATGAATAAATAAAACAAAAAAAACAAAAAAAAAAACTTAATAGAAATAGGAATATTAGTAGCTATTCAAGAATAGAAGCACTTTTAACCAATAACTATTTAGAGCCCGTTTGGATAAGTTGAAAAAAAGTGACTTTAAAAAAATATTTTAAAAGTGTTTTTGAAAGTGCTGAACTTATTTTAAAAATAAGCAGTTACGTGTTTGGATAAAAGTGTTGAAACTGAAAAAAAGTTATTGATGTGTTTGGTAAATAAGTGTTTTTAAGCACTTTTTTTAATCAAAATGTCTGAAATATCCTTAAAGTTGTTAACAATATATAAAGTTGATTATTATTAATTTTTATTTCTAAAATGATTCAAATTAAAATTAATATATATATATATATATATATAATATTTTCATGAATGAATATTAATTTGTGTGCTAAAAACTTTTTTTTTGGTTAAAAAAGTTTAAATCATTAAGCAAAATATATATGTTACTAATCATTATAACTACATTAATGGATAAATAGTTGGTCACAAATGATACTATTTGTTTGATAAAAAGTCTCTTAATTAGAAAATGTATTATTCGTTGATTGAATAATGACTATCGCTATTAAAACATTGGCGAATATGAATGTTGTGTTGTGAAATATAGATGGATCATTCACTAATCGTCCATGAAGTTGTATATCTTCAATGAGTATTCTCCATATATTTTGGTCGGTGAATTATTTTTTTATTAGAGAAATTCATATGTTGTACAATAATAATTGTTCAAATTTAAATGAATATATTAAAGAAGGAGAATAATATACAAAAATTCATATTTCATAAATTAGAAGTTTATACAAAAGAATACTAATATAGTTAAAGTTAAGTTCGTCATAAATACAAAAAGTGAAAATATTCAATTAATACAAACATTAAAATCTATTTTGGGGCTACACAAAGGTAATTTTGGAATAAAGGAGAATTTTGAGGGATAAAAATATCTTTTAATTGATCAAACTAAAATAATCTAAAAGCTAAAAAAAAATTAAGTTAGAAATTTAAACTTTTAATTTTGATTTTTTTTAAGTCAAAATTAATCTTTTTTTTTAAGCAATTTTTAAAATTATCAAATACTTCTAAAAATAAAATGCGACTTTTAGGTCATTTTGACCAACTTCCAAAATCACTACCAGTAACCTGAGTGAATTGATGAAAGTGACACGGGGTGGGGCTAAAAATAGGAGTGGTCAATTTTGCTAAATTAGGATAAAGTTACTGAGAGTGCAAAATGCAATAAAGACTGGATCCCAGAGGGTAAAAGTGAAAAATAGGTTAAACGGACTGCACAAAAGTCAAGCTGCTACTACTACTTAAAGGCTGTTGTATAATTGACACGTGTTTTGCATTAGGTGTATTTTCTTCCACTAAACTTATATTATATTATTAGGATAAATTAAACAAAATCACAAACCTAAGAGATTTTATTATTAAAAATTCCTTATCTTTTAAATAATTACTTAAAATCTTGAATTTAATATTTTACTTTTGATACATATGAATAAAATCTCAACTCTACTTTTACTCCATAATTAATGCGTGCAATCTATTTATCTTTAAAGATTTTTTTTTTTCAAATATTTCATCCCATAATATCTCTCCCAAATTATCATCAATTGATATAACTTTAACATATGTTTATTTATAAATATTTGATACAGTTAACATATGTAAATTATTTATTTTGGTGTGATATTAAATTTTTAATGATTAGTGAGTAATTTACGAAATGTATCATTGTGATACATCTGGAACCAGATGTATCATTATGATACATTTGGAACCAGATTTATTATTTCCACAATTTATGTTTAATTTTACTCCCCGTAATAATTAAATCTGTTACTTCCTAAAATAAAAATCTTTTCTGTTTTAAATATATCACTAATTATATGTATCACATTATGACATATGTATCACAAATTTAAAAATTCGAGATATGATGTAATTTAATAAATATTTAAATTTATATTATTTATAAATATTTGATACATTTAACATATATTTTACATATGTAAATTATTTATTTTGGTGTGATATTGAATTTTTAGTGAGTATTTTTACGAAATGTATCATTGTGATACATCTGGAACCAGATGTATCATTATGATATATCCGGAATCAGATTTATCATTTCCACGATTTATGCCTAATTTTTTTTTCCGTAATAATTAAATCCGTTACTTCCTAAAATAAAAAAATTTCTATTTTAAATGTATCACTAATTCTATGTAGTATGTTATAATATATGTATCACAAATTTAAAATTTTGAAATACGATGTAATTTATTAAATTATTGAAATAAAGTGTTATAACATTTAAACATTCAAGGATTTATGTAAGTTACCTGTATTAACTCGATACATCTCTACACCAAATTATAGTATTTGACGTATTATTGCAAACTTAAGTAATTTAATGAACATTGCATGCAAGCAAATTCAAGGAATAAGCTGTTCTCTAACGGTAGTTTAAGGGCCCGTTTGACCAAGATTTTTTTTTTTTTTTTTCTGAATTTTTTTTTCGGAGTTGGAAATTGTGGTGTTTGGCCATGAAAATTCAGAAAATAATTATGACAAATTTTTCTGAAAAGGGAAAATAGGTTTTTGTTGTTTTCACAATTTTCCAACTCCAATTCCAACTTTTATTATTATTAGATATAACCCCAATCTTTTAAATTTTTACATAAAACTCTCCTTATAACATTACTTTTTCAATATTACGTATATAACAGTTTTCAATAATAAGATAATAATAATTTCAAACTTAATGCTATCCTAATTAATATATATCTCTTGTTCTCTCTCATCATTATTTTTATCCCTTATTTAATTTTCTCCCTTATTTAAAACATTATTTTACTGCTAACTTATATTTATACCCATAAATATATAAAGTATTATATTTATACCCATAAATATATAAAGTATTATATTTATAATAGAAATATACAAAGTATGTTATATATAAAGTTTATACATACCATATACACACATATATAAATATACAAAGTATTAAGAAACATACTAAGCATATTTATAATATAAATATACAAAGTATGTTATATATGAAGTCTATACCATGTATATACCATATACACACATATATAAAAATACAAAGTATAAAGAAACATACTAAGCATATTTATATATTTATGGTATATGATATAATATACCATAAATATGCAAAACATGTTTTACATAGAAATAATTTATTCACTCACAGTAAAATCTTTCATGTATAAGAAAATTTAAAAAATAAATTAGCGGCACCCTAAAATTTAATAACAACTCATCATTTCCTATTTTTTAGGAACGAAAAATGAAGGAAATAAATTAAATAAATTCCTAAAAAGATAAATTTGTTTGAAAGATAATATTTGTTACCTAAAAAACAGGTAGCAGTGATCTGTTAATATAACATCCATATTTAAAATTTTCAAATATGAGAAAACGGCTATTAATGTAAATATTATATATGTCATAATTGAAATTCATTAAATATGGCCATGTATATGTAATTATTTTTATAATAGTGGCTAATTGTGTTCTTTTTCCATTAGTAGGTAAATTTTAGTTGGATGATTTTGATAGTTTGTAAAAGTTAGGACATAAAATCATATTTAAAAAAGTTTTTTCAAAAGTCAATTTTTTTTTTTTCAAAAAAGACATGGTCAAACACAACTCCAACTCCAATTTCAACTCCAACTCCGAAAAATTTTAATTTTCATGGCCAAACGGCTACTAATTTAGTACACCGTTCTGGTCTTCCTTCATATTCATGGGAGTTCATTTGGAACTGCTTATTTATCTGGAAATGTGAAGATAAATTTTTCGATTAAAGATATTAAAAGTCGTTTGATATACTAAGGTGAAATACTATATTATGTTTGATTAACGATATATATTTTATTTTAAATTTAATCATGAGATATTTCATCTTATTTCATCCAACTTCTAAACAACATAATTGATACATAGATTATAATCTTAGGATCATAATTTTAGAAATATAATTCATGTACCAAACATCTCCAAAAGTATAAAGAGAAGCTATTATAATATTTTGCGTAGACAACTCCTAATTTCTCCTAAGATAAATTATAATTACAACTATATTGAAGAGTCAGTGAGCAGACAGCTGACGATTGTCATGTCTGCTTCCAACTATCTGCTTGTTTCATATTTTACTATATCACTCCTAATAATTAATTATTACATATCATTTACGTATTAAAAAATTAATAATATTCAATAAAAAAATAGACATTGATGAAATATCTGCTTCGGCTTCTTCAACCATAATTTTATTATATCACCCTTAATTAATTATCATAAGTCATCTTGGTATAAAAAAATTAATAATATTTAATAAAAAAGATAAAATAGACATAAAATAATAAATTAACTTTTGACGTTTTAAATTAATTTGACATCTTATATGATGTAGCTTAAATTTTTTTCACAAGTATTTTTTAATATGATTTTGTTATGTCACTTCTAATTAGTTATTATGAGTCATTTAAGACATGTCTGTTTCGCTACTTCAATCGTGAAATTTGATTGACATTTGAAATTATATCAGTGTCACATAAATTGAAATAGAAAAAAAAATATTATAAATCACAATAATTAAAAATTTAAATTATTTTAAAAATATAATTATCTACCGATGCTATAAAAGGTTGAACAAGGGGAGTATTATAAATTACAATAGTTAATAGCTTAAAATAGCAAATTACAATATAAAAAAAGTACTATAAATTACAATAGCTAACAACTTAAAAAATCTAAAAACATATTAAAAATATAATTAATTATCTAAATTTTATTTATGTCACATAAATTAAGGCAAAAAAACAACACACCTTCATATCTAGTAGTATTATTATAGCAAGAATCCCTTAATATCTAGTATTATTATACATCTAGTGTATACAATTTATTATCCCACAACTTTTTGAAAAAAGTTACTATAAGTAATTTATAAATAGCTTTGCAATTGATTTTCAAAGAAACCTATTAGAAAAAATTAAGTGTGAGGTGACAAATAAGTTTTAAAATTAAAATTAGTGATAACTTTGATCAATTCAAGTTGAATTCTTTTTAATTAATGATTAAAGTAAATTGGGGGGTGAAATGTAATTTTTTAAACTCTTTAAACTTTTAAAAAGTTCTCCAACTCCAAATTTCAAATTTTAGAATCCCCTTTTCTTATCTTTCAATCTTTTTTTTTTCTTTCTCTCTTCAAATTTCTTTCTCCCGATCTCTCTCTTCTTATTTTTTTGCCACTCTCTAAATTTTCCTCTTCTTTCTTCTTCTCTTTTTTTTTTTCTTTTCTCTTTTCATGTCGTTCTTCTTCCTTTTTTAATCTTTATGGACTATTTTTTAAAAAAATGAAGAAGTTTGAAAAGATTTTTTTTTATTTCTTTTAAAAATAAATGAAGAAATAATTCAACAAATCCAGCAATTCCGAGAGTTGCTTCAGCAACTATCATAGTTGCTACAATAGTTACGGTAATTGCTACAACAACTACTATTAGTTGTTGTTGATACAGATTTAATAATTAATTGATCTCATTAATATTGAAGGGGTTACAGCTGTATATATAGAGAACTGAAGAATAACTAATTACAGAATAACCCAGATGTATTTAATAATTATATATGTAGTCTATTATCCCCCCGCAAGCTGATCAGCGGTAACGAGGGGCAGCTTGGAGCAGAGAGACTGAAAAGGCTGTAACGGAAGAGGCTTGGTGAGAATATCAGCAAGCTGATCAGTAGATGGGACATAGTGCGTGGCCATCGCTCCTGCAAGTACCTCATCGCGAACAAAGTGACAGTCAGACCCAACATGCTTCATACGATCATGAAGGACTGGATTTTTGGTAACACAAATAGTGGACTGATTGTCACAATAAATCTGTGGTTTCGTCGGGGGAATGCCAAGTGCATCCGTAAGGTATCGTAACCACATGGCTTCAGCAACACCCGCAGCCATGGCACGATATTCTGCTTCTGTGGAGGAACGGGACACTCGCGTTTGCTTCTTGGTGCACCAGGAAATCAGATTCGGTCCCATCATAACAATATATCCAGTAGTGGACTTTCGATCATCTTTGTCGTTAGCCCAATCCGAATCAGAAAAAACAGATATATCAAACGAGCCCTTTTGAAATAAAATTCCACAGTGAAGAGTACCTTGAAGATAGCGCAGAATGCGTTTCAAGGCCTGAAAGTGTTGTTCTGTGGGAGCATGCATTGATTGGGAGACTCGATTGACTGCATATTGGATGTCCGGACGAGTAACAGCAAGATAATGAAGTCCACCGACGAGGCTCCGATATAGTGTAGGATCGGCAAAGGGAGTATTCGGCCCTGGGGATTGGCGGACTGCCATGGGAGTGACCGCGGGTTTGCAGTCTGTCATTCCAGCCCGATTTAGAAGTTCAAGGGTATATTTTGTCTGATGCATCAATATGGTTCCCGATTTGCGGATGAGTTCGAGGCCAAGAAAGAACTCCAGAGGACCGAGGTCCTTAAGTTTGAAGTCACGATGCATAGCTTCAGTAATTTCAGTGATGAGTGATGACGAGCTGCCTGTAATAACAATATCATCCACATAGATAAGAATGATGACTGTCCCTCGAGAACAGTGAAGGGTGAAGAGGCTGTTGTCATGATGGTAGGTGCGAAAACCAAGACCCTGCAGAAAAGTAGAGAGACGTGTGTACCAGGCACGAGGGGCCTGTTTCAGGCCATACAGTGATTTGCGAAGCTTGCAAACATAGTGAGGACGGTTGGGATTAACATATCCCGGTGGCTGAACCATATAGATTTCTTCCTCAAGATGACCATGAAGAAAGGCATTGCTGACGTCTAGCTGATGAAGCGGCCAATCATAGTGAAGAGCAAGAGACAAGACCAGACGAATAGTCTGTTGCTTAACAACAGGGCTGAAGGTCTCCTTATAATCCACACCATACTCCTGATGATACCCTTTTGCAACCAGACGTGCTTTATAGCGAGAAAGAGATCCATCTGAATTTCGTTTGATGCGAAACACCCATTTGCACCCAATAGACTTTCGGTTACTAGGCAGAGGTACCAAATCCCATGTACGTTGTTCATTCAGAGCCTGAAATTCCTCATCCATAGCTTGGCACCAGAAACTATTTTTGGAGGCTTGGTTGTAGGTAGTAGGCTCAGTTGTGGGATGTGCATCAAAGGGTATTTGAGTGTGGTAGGCTTTGGGTTTGAAGGTACCGGCCTTGGCTCGGGTTGTCATAGGATGAGTGTTGAGTGGAGGGTGATTAGGAAGGGGTGGTGGAGTTGTATGATGCGTGGGCGGGGGTTGGGTGGGGCTGCCGTGGGAGCTGGGATGTGCAGCGGTGGATGGGGTGGCTGTATGTGTGTTAGGAGTATGATGTAGGGAAGTGGTGGGTTGTGTGGCAGTCGGCTGGGTGTTCGGGTGGGAGGTTTGGGGTTTCGGGTGGGTAGTGGTGTAGTGGGGTACCGGGTTAGGTGCCGAGTGAGCCGGAGCATGAGCGTAAGAAAAGGACGGAAATAATGGCACAACGCCAAGTGGATTGGGGGAGTATGGAGTAGAGGAAAGACTTGTGTAAGGAAATTGTTCCTCCACAAAACGAACATGACGGGAAACATATGTTTTCTGAGATACAGGATCGAAACATTTGTAACCTTTGATAGTGGGATGATAGCCTAGAAAGACACAAGGGGTGGACCGAGGTTGAAGTTTATGTTGAGTGTGCGGACGCAACCAGGGATAAACTAGACACCCAAACGGGCGGAGATGGATATAGTCGGGTGGATGATTGTAGAGACGGGCATATGGAGTGGAGTTGGAGAGAGTGTGAGTGGGCATGCGATTTATGAGGTAGTTGGCAGTAGCAAGGGCATCAACCCAAAAGGAAACAGGTAAGGTGGAATCATGGAGGAGCGCAACAACTGTTTCTATTAGGTGACGGTGTTTGCGCTCAGCAACGCCATTTTGTTCAGGGGTATATGGACATGAAGTGTGATGAAGAGCCCCTAGATTTTGAAGAAAAACACCAAATGCATTGTTGACAAATTCTTTGCCATTGTCACTTCGAAAAATTTTGATTTTGGCATTAAATTGATTTTGAACCATTCGGTCAAAGTTTACAAAAATAGTATAAGCTTCGGATTTAAATTTCAGAGGATAAAGCCAAGTGAATTTCTCCGCACCGTCAATCCATCCGAGCAGCAAGTTGGCTGCGAGGGCGGTGCGGACGTTAAGTGCCCAGGCCGGGTAGTTGTTGTCAGATAATTTTTTGGGGATGAGATTGTGGAGATTCCTGAGCAGTAATTTTACTCCAGACGGTAATTTTGACAGAGGATCAATAACCTTGTCCATGGCGCCGACCTACGGCGGAAGAGGGAGGCCGTGCGGCGTGGTGTAGACGGTGGCGGCGGCGCACACACGTCGGAAAAGAGGAGAGATTAGGGTTTGGGCGGAAGAAGAAACCCTAGCTTTGATACCATGATACAGATTTAATAATTAATTGATCTCATTAATATTGAAGGGGTTACAGCTGTATATATAGAGAACTGAAGAATAACTAATTACAGAATAACCCAGATGTATTTAATAATTATATATGTAGTCTATTAGTTGTGTTATAGTAATTATCGAAGTTGCTGCAGCAACAGACGAAGTTGCTGCAACAACTTCGATAGTTACTTAATTTCTGAAAAAAAATATGGTTGAAGGAGGAGCCCATGAAAAAGTAATATTTATGGTAAACAGGGAGGTGGTGATGCTGGTGGTAACACCGAATGAGAATATGACATTTGTTGCGGTGTTGATAGCGACGGTAGTGGGGGAGAAAGAAGAAAAATAGACGATAGTTATGTAGTGAGAGAAAATAATGGTAAATCTGAAAAAAGGTAGCTATGAAAGTGATAGTGATAGTGGAGGAAAAGGAGGTGACGGCAGCAGCGGCAGCAAAAAGGGTGTGGAGGAGGAGTGGTGATGATGGTGTAGGGATCTTTGTGTAAATACGGTGCAGGGATCTTCGTGTAAATAATAAAACTTAAGAGTTTTAAAATTAATGTCATTAATACTAATCTTAAAATTGTCACCTCTACTCAATATTTAAGACTTGTGTCACTCTTTTTTAATTTTAAAACTTTTGTCACCCTTAATTAATTTGTCCACACCTTACCAAATTACAAGTAGCTTATAACTAACTTTATAAGCAGTTCCTAAATAGCTTATAAAGCAATCTGCAAACAACTTTGCAAGCAACTTCTGTTTTTTTTTTTTTTAAATAAAATAGCAAGCAAAATCAAATTCACTTTGTACATCAGTTTGAAGTGAAATAATATATCAGTTTCTCTACATATATTTTCTCTACTCTACTTACTTTATAATTTTGATATATTGACACGATCCTTTATTATCTCGAGCAAATATTTTAAAAGCATCAAAAGTAATTTTAAATATATCGAGCAAAAGCTACTTGTCTTGAATATTTGATGTTGAAATTCATATTGATGCAATTAATTGTTTACACACCATCAATATAAAAATCAAACATCAAATTAAAATTATGCCAAAACTAATATATTTTTACGCCATCGTCTTGCCCTTATATTATAAAAGTAGTTCAAAATCGTTTTTATTTTCCGCTAATTCTATCTATCTATTTTAACCCAAAAAAAAACATGTTAATTCATCATACTAATCCTTCTTCTTCTTCAATCACCATCCAAAATCATAAATATCTCCGCCTTATGTACTACCATAATCAACACAAAAGTAATAATTAATGGTTAGCTGTTACAAAAGGATACAAGAATGAAGTGTTTGTAACAATATAAATATCTGAGATTGAGAGTGAACTATAATTAACTGGGATCAAAATTAGCTGCAACACACAACTACATTTGTCTTGTATTTTCCTAACGATTGTTGCCTTTTAGGAACACTGTCCATGCGAATGCTGACCTATCCTTCGACACTAGATTCACCATTTTGCTTTTCTTAGTATGAAAATTTCCTAAATTCTGATTTTGTGTGTATACATTTATGCTAAATATTTTTCTCTTTGCAGCAGATCCTAATTTTACCTTTTCCACATTTAGTAATGCTTATTAGTGAAAAAACTCTATTGCTAAAAGAAAACAAGAGACGGATCAAACAAACAAGATTATTTTAGAGATGCAAGTGTTAATTTCTATTTGGAAAAAGAGCAAAAAATGCCCTTCGATCATGGAAAATGGAGTAAAATTTCCTTTATTTTTTAGTTGGTCTCAAATATATCCTGAACATTGATGGTCTGGTTCTGATTTATATTTCCCAGTTATAAGAAATAGTAATTAATTTCCTCTGTTTGAACTTAATCCCAAAGTTGTATTTATGTACAGATTGGATGGATGATTTATGTTGTTGATGATGGTACATATGATGCAGGTATTGTTGCATTGGTGACTTTAGATACAGTAGTGGAAGAAGAAGGATTGATAGGATGAGTTGGTATACCAATTTTAGTTAAAATAGATGGGATTAACAGAGGAAGGAGATATTTGAATCACTTATATTAACATTATGTGGATCGATAATATAATATTACGAGCATATGAATTGAAAGTACTACAGTATAATTTTGAACTTTTCTCAATAATAGAATGACCAGGCAGCTACGATCCTTTTCCCTTTTTGTTACGGGCACGTTCATGAAGATGGACGTACGTGAGCATGCATGGAATCAAGTAGAGGGAGTGTACAGGTTGAAGTGTGAAGAGGGCTTTGGACACACCAAAGCTGCCCCTACATACACTCCAAGGACGCCTCTTTTGCTCCCTTCATTAAGGGCTTTTTAAACCTTTCACTTCATTTTGTAATAAATTCCATAAATAGACTAGTATTAGGTTTTTATTTCCTTAGTTTTTGAATGTTGTTGAAAGAAAACACCTCTTGTGAGAGAGTGAGAGTAACCGTTACTAGTGTGGAATCACTAGTGTTGCAACACTTGGCTAGAAACGTTGGTGCTTGAGTGGTAGAAGCCCTCTTGTGTCATCGTAAGAGTGTTGGTGTTAGTATTACATGTTTTAAGGGTTTTGGTGTTTGATACACACCTTAGTTCTTAGGATTTATAATATTGTATGTCACACTATCTATCTTTCCTTTTCTTGTAATCTTGTACTAGTTTGTTCTTGTTTCTAGTGAAGCCGTGTGTTGTTCTTATCTTCTCATGTTTATCACGTTTTGTGGCTGTTTTGGTGTCATATACACCTTGTTATTGTGTTCTTGTTGAACCCGAGACTTGGGCTCCTTTGATCCTCGGTTTATCTTGTGGTTGTGGTCTGTTTTGAGTATCATTTCGTGCCTGCCTTAGTTGATTGGTATCACTTTTTGGTATCTCTTGCAACGAAACTTTCACCAACTTATTTTTAACTTAAAAGTAAAACGAAAGTACCAAGAATAATTTGTCTTAACAAAAAAATCGATTATTCAAATGGATCAAGTAATAAAAAAATTCGTTACTAGAGAGTTAAAAAAACACAACTTTAAAAAACTAAAAGTAGAATATGCTTAGTTCAATACTTTTAAGGGAATAAATCACAATGTCCTTTTATGCTATGAACTCCTTTCTATTTTCATCTTCTTTAGATTGTTTTCTGATGGAGGAGGATAAAGATGCAAGTACATTCCATCTGCCATGATATGGATCTTTACCATGTTTTCTACTTGCACTTTTATCTTTGTGAAAATAAGGCAAATTCGGGAGGACCTACTCAACTAATTTGAAAATAAAACAGGGAAGCACGTCCGTTGCATTTGCAACTCATAGTATACATGACTGGCTATGAAGATCTATTCAAATCTAGTGAATCTTGAAGATGATCTTCATCTATTCGATCTTCTAATTTCATACTACTCATAAGGTCAAAAACTACAATGCATAGAACAAAAACAAGCACAGGGGCATCTAAGGGGAGCCACTGAGTTTAATCCACAACTCATTTTAAATAAGAACAGTAAATAGAGGCAGGCCAAATTCATATTAATCTTGAACATTAAAAGGAATGAAGCAACAATGCTTTCGTTATCTATTAATTTCGTCATTGACAGAGCTATCAACTCAAAACACACACACACACACACACAAAGAAGAAGAAAAACCTTCACAAATTGATAAGCTAATTTCAAAGCATTCATCACAACAATTAAAAAGTTCAACTTGAATTTCTGCTTGATCATTTGAACTATTACATTAAGTGTCATCTATTGGTAAAGAATAAGAAAACAGCATCGTACTTTTCCGGTAAGATGAATTCATACAAAGCCACCTATATCCATGGCACAACAAACAATTTCAACAACCTTACAAGTTAAATACAAAAGAGGCATACATATATAACTTAGTTATGGGTCAAGAATAATGCTCGACACAGCTGATGATCTTTCGCCACATTTGCTTGAGACAAGAAAATTATCAATCATATGAGTAGGAATCCGCTTATAATAACTGGTGCAAAGTCTTGAAAATATATTTCCAGAACTAACAAAGTACAGTTCATAACATGGGAGTCCTAACAAACTCACACATTGTATTCCCAATTTATTACAAAATGTAAAAGGCCTCTAGACAGGAAAGTAAAAGAGGATATTAGGGTTGCATATAAGATCATTTGGTCGTAAGAAAGAGATGCATCAATTTTGAATTAAGACATTTCTCAACTCATTCGACCTGTCAGCAAGAGAAAGAACTTGCAGTAGACTAACAGTAATGAACACAAAGTGACAGTATTTCAGGTTAACCTATAACAGATAAATATCACAACCAAATCATATGAAGTAGTTTCAGTATGACTTTCAAACTCCTTTTTATGGACCGACAATTCAAAACAAATTAAGATTCAATTAAATAACATTGGTCAAGGGTCCAAGCAGAACAAGACTGAAAACCAACATTGTTTTCCAAATCAGTGATCACCGCCTGCCTAACTTTATTTTTCTCACCAAACTAATAATGTTGCGGTTGCTTCACTCATTTTTCTTCAACCCCTGTAGGACACCAGATTAGCCTTAATTTCACGACTTCCCTCATCATTTCTTTCTTCAACCACTTAGTTAAAACAATCAAAAGGTTCTTACTTTGTGTTACTGTGTTTCAGGAGCTGATAGGAAAATGGGTCAAAAGACCTCAGCAGATTTTTAGGATAGCAGTTTATTTTTAGTCATTGTCCTAGTATAGTTGTTCCTATTTTCTAGGCATTATGCAGTCTTTTAGCAGTCATTTTTCTGTTTCAGTTGTACTGCTACTCTATTTATTCTGATTGCTTGAAGCTAAATAAAATAGCTCTTTCATTAAAAATTCATCTAACTGCTTCAGTTTATAACATTGGTATCAAAGCCTTACTTCTTAAGGGACTTGTGAGTGTTTTTTTCTTGAGTGTTTATCCAAATTTGTGGCTGCAAAACACCATTCAAACAATGGAGAATGCAGGTTCTTTTTCTGCTATGGCTCCGCCAGTTTTCAACGGAGAAAATTATCACGCCTGGGCAGTAAAAATGCAGGCTTATTTGAAGGCCTGCGATTTGTGGGAGGCTGTCGACAAAGACTACGAAGTGCTTCCTTTGCCAGAGAATCCAACCATAGCTCAGATTAAAGCTCACAAGGAGAGGAGAACAACAAAGTCCAAAGCTAAATCCTGTCTCTTTGCTGCAGTTTCTACCACTATTTTCAGTAGAGTAATGACATGTAAATCAGTCAAAGAACTTTGAGATTTCCTCAAGAAAAAGTACGAGGGAGATGAAAGAATCAGAGGAATGAAAGTACTGAACTTGGTCAGAGAATTCGAGAGGCAGAGAATGAAGGAATCCGAAACCATTAAGGATTATTCTGACAGGTTGCTTCTGATTGCAAATAAGGTAGGGATACTTGGAACTGAACTTAATGACAATAGAATAGTTCAAAAATACTTGTAAACTTACCTGAAAGATATGAGGCAACTATTGCTTCATTGGAGAATACTATTGATCTGTCAAAGCTTAGCTTGGAAGAGTTATTGAGTGCTCTGTAGGCACAAGAACAACGAAGGATGATGAGGCAAGAATGATCCATCGAGGGAGCCCTGCAAGCAAAGTTGCAGCTTGATTTAGGTGCTGCCGGGGGAATAAGGGAAAAGGAAAGAAGGGAAATTATGGAAACTCTGAAGCTACATCTGAAAAAAATGCTACTGCCACCGCTAACAACAAAGAAGGCAAATACAAGGACCTCCTTGTCAATATTGTGGAAGGAGAAATCATCCACACTTCAAGTGTTGGAGAAAGCCTGATATGAAATGCCGAAAGTGTCAAAAACTTGGTCATGCCGAGATCGAGATTATCTGCAAAGAGAGGCGTTTACAACAACAAAATGAAGCACAAATTGCAGACCAAGAGCGAGAAGAGCAATTGTTTGTGGCTACCTGTTACGCAAGCAAAAGTTCAAGTGAAAGCTGGCTTATTGATAGTGGTTGTACGAACCACATGACCAGTAATGAAAAGCTTTTTAGACAGCTTGACAAATAAGTTAAATCAAGATTCAGGATCGGAAATGGAGAATACCTCCCCGTGGCAGGAAAGGGGACTGTAGAAATTGAGAGTTATAAAGGTACAAAACTTATTTATGAAGTTTTATTTGTTCCTGAACTTGATAAGAATTTATTAAGTGTTGGACAACTGCGGGAAGATGGATTCAAATTATTATTTGAAGATAAGGCGTGCCTAATCAGTGATCCTAGTGGTCAGGAAATATTTAGAATTAAAATGCAGGAAATAAGTTTTTCCTTGAATCCATTGGTGGAGGAACAAATAGCCTTGACAAGTCAGTCCCCCGTTGGGCAAACGTGGCACAAAAGGCTGGGGAATTTTCATCACAAAGCTTTGTTGTTTATGCAAATAAGTAAAATGGTAAATGGTTTACCAAACTTGGAGGAGCATCTCTCAAGCTGTAAAGCTTGTTTGCTTGGCAAGCAGGTTAGGCTTTTATTTAAAAGTTCCACATGGAGAGCTATAGAGAAGTTGCAGCTCATTCATACCGATCTCTGTGGTCCACAAAGTACTTCACCGCTCAATGGCAACAGGTATTATATGTTGGGTTCAAGGTGTATTTGAATGGAAAATGGAGGAAAAATGGAGGGGAGAAGGGAGACACTAATTTAGAAAGTGTACTCCCAAATTAGAAAGTTCACTCATTTCTCCTACATTGGTGGGAGAAGAGAACTTGAAAGTGTTTATAATGAGCAACACTAACTCCACATGGATAGTGAGGCAAGAACTAGGTGATGTCTCGCGCCGTCGTCGTCGTCGCTTGCTCGGCTTCGGATTTGGATTTGATCGATCGATGAGATCTAATTTTTTAGACAAAATTTATTTGGAACTTGTTTACAAGTGAAATTTTAATCCAAAATCTGATAGTATTAATTTTCTCCAAGTGCGGGCGCATTTCGAACGCAATGCTAACGTATACGCAACACACATCACGAAGGGATGCGACCCTTTGAGAAGAGGCACACTGTTTCGCACTAAAGGGTGAAATGCGACCGTATACGCAACGCATATACACGACCTGTAGCGCAGACGCAACACATTTGCTCACTGAAACTGCAAAACGTCACCTGCGGCCGCACTTTGGGTGCAGGTCCAGCGCAGTCCCAACGCAGGGACGCGACTGTTGCAGAAAAGATGCCTTTCAGCTGAACCAATGCATCCTTTCTAAAAGGATACACTTAAGGCTATAAATACCTGATATTTTCCTCGGGCATTAAAAAAAACTGACAGCAAAAACTCTTTTGTTATTAACAAAAACTCTATGTGATCATTAAGTTGTTGAGTGAGTTCGTTGAATCCAACAATTTGAGGTACCGCTATTGTTCGGATTGAAGGCCATTTTATCCTGGGAGGAAGATTCCATAACCTCGGGTACAGTGAGGGGAATTATTCCTTAAGGACACTCCATGAAGTCGGGGGACTTGGCCTTACAAATTCTGTTTCATCTGTTTTCTGAAAATTAACATACTTCTTGGATAGATTATCAGTAATATTGTGTTGAAGGTGTTAAAGAACTTCATAGGTGTTCTTGTTTATACAGGAATTTGTGTTGAAGTTGGTGTTGCATTTATACAGATTCTTGTACCCGAAACACCATAGAATAACAATCTTAAGGAATAATCCTCAGAATCTGTATTGCTTGTTTTTGGAGATTAAAACTTTAAGCTTTCTACTCCGTTTGAACTTAACTAGTCATTAGAAGACATAAAATCTTCATCACAAGTTAAAGATCACTCGGTTGACGATTGAAAGTCATAAAAACTTCATCGTTAACTAGAAATAAGAAGTGTTTAAAGTTGTTTCAACTTTTTAATAAGTATTTCAATATACTAAAGGTACTGTCTTGTGGTGACAGGAAAAATGACTAACGAAAGTCAAATGCAAGATGCGTCTACGACTGTGGGGGCAACTAGTATTGCCTCAACAAGTCGAGAAAATGCTCCGCAACCTATGGCACCTGCAGAGAATCCCAGAAAATTCGTAGGCATTGACTTTAAGAGATGGCAGCAGAAGATGTTCTTCTACCTCACAACACTATGTCTTCAAAGGTTCACTAGTGAGGATGCTCCTGAGGTGCCCGAGGGAACCTCGGACAAAGAGCATTTCATAATTGTAGAGGCTTGGAAACACTCAGACTACCTTTGCAGGAATTATATCTTGAGTGGTCTCCAAGACGACCTCTATAATGTTTACAGTAGAACTAAGACATCGAAGGAATTGTGGGGGGCACTAGAACGAAAATACAAGACAGAGGATGCGGGAATTAAGAAATTCTTTGTTGCAAGGTTCCTGGACTTTAAAATGATAGATAGCAAATCGGTTGTCTCTCAAGTACAGGAATTGCAAGTAATCATCCACGATCTCCTAGCGAAAGGTATATCTTTGAAAAATACCTTAGTTGAACAAATTGAAAATGCTCTTATTACTCACATAAAATGTTTTGTAGGTTTGATTGTGAATGATGCATTTCAAGTAGCAGCGATAATTGAGAAGCTACCACCTAAGTGGAAAGACTTCAAAAACTACTTGAAACACAAATGCAAAGAGATGACTGTCGAAGATCTTATTGTCCGACTACGTATTGAAGAGGATAATAAAGCTGCAGAGAGAAGGTAAAAAAGGAATTCTATAATTAATGAAGAACATATTGTAGAAGATGACCAAAACAATTCTAAGAAAAGGAAGAAAGTTGAACATGGAAGCAATCAACCCAAGAAGAAATTCAAGGGAAAGTGCTTCAACTGTGGCAAAATTAGCCACAAGTCCACGGATTGTCGTGCCCCTAAGAAAGGCAAGAAAAAAGACCAAGCAAATATGATTGAGTCCAACAAAAAATGTGATGATCTGTGTGCTATGCTTTCAGAATGCAACTTGGTGGGGCATCCTCACGAATGAAGGATGGATTCTGGTGCCACCCGCCATGTTTGTGCCAACAAAGAGTTGTTTTCGTCATTCGCTCCAGCTCAAGTAGAAGAAATGATCTACATGGCTAACTCCGCTACTTCTAAGGTAGAAGGAACAGGAAAAGTGTGCTTGAAAATGACTTCAGGAAAGGTCTTGACACTTAACAATGTCTTCTATGTTCCGGAGTTAGGTAGGAACTTGATTTCTGTTTCACTTCTAGACAAGAACAGATTCAAATGTGTAACCGCTTCTGGAAAAATTGTAATTAGCAAAGGAGAAGTGTATGTAGGAAAAGGCTATCTCACCGAGGGCCTTTATAAAATGAATGTAATGAATATTGAAATCAATAAAAATTTAAATTCTTCTTACTTGCTTGACTCTTATGATTTGTGGCATAAACGTTTAGGCCATGTTAATTATAAAACATTACGAAAACTGATTAACTAAGAAGTTTTGCCAAATTTTGAGTGCAATAAATCAAAGTGTCAAACGTATGTGGAATCAAAGTTAGCAAAGCATCCTTATAAGTCCATTGAAAGGAATTCAAATCCCTTAAACTTAATACACACTGACAATTGTGATATGAAGTCAACACCATCACGTGGTGGGAAAAAGTATTTCATAACTTTTATTGACGATTGCACTAGATACTGTTACATCTACTTGCTAAATAGTAAGGATGAAGCAATACATACGTTTAGGCAATACAAAACTGAAGTTGAAAATCAGTTAGAGAAAAAGATAAAAATGATAAAAAGTGATAGGGGCAGAGAATATGAATCTCCCTTTGCGCAAATATGTGTAGAGAATGAAATTGTCCATCAAACTACAGCCCCGTATTCATCTCAATCTAATGGAATTGCGGAAAGGAAAAATCGAACGTTGAAGGAAATGATGAATGCCTTACTTATAAGTTCCGGTTTACCGCGAAACTTGTGGGGAGAGGCTATCCTTACAACCAACCGTATACTCAATAGAGTTCACCATAGTAAGACACAATCGATTCCTTATGAAAAATGGAAAAGAAGGAAACCCAACTTGAAATATTTCAAAGTGTAGGAGTGTCTAGCAAATGTCCAAGTTCCTATGCCTAAAAGGGTTAAGATAGGGACCTAAGACTGTGAACTGCGTGTTCATAGGATATGCTAAAAGTAGTAAAGCATGTCGATTTTTGGTTCATAAATTCGAACATCCGAATATAAATGAAAATACGGTAATTGAATCAGATAATGCTGAATTCTTTGAAAACGTTTATCCGTATAAAACTAGACATGAACAGTCTAGTGGAGGGTTTAAACGACCTCGAGATGAACCAAGTAAAAATGTACATAATGAAGAGAATCCAAGACGTAGTACACTTCAAAGAACGTCAACTTCGTTTGGATCATATTTTGTAACATTTCTCTTGGAAAATAAGCCTCAAACATTTAAAGAAGCGATGCCTTCATTAGACTCATCCTTTTGGAAAGAGGCAGTCAATAGTGAGATTGATTTAATATTAAGCAATCATACGTGGGAATTGGTTGATCTTCCTCCAGAAAATAAACCTTTAGATTCTAAATGGATCTTTAAAAGAAAAATGAAGGCGGATGGTACTATTAACAAATACAAGGCAAGACTTGTAGTAAAATGCTTCAAACAGAAAGAAGGCCTTGATTACTTTGATACATACTCGCCAGTAACAAGGATAACATTGATTCGAATGTTAATTGCCTTGGCGGCGGTATATGATCTTGAAATCCATCAAATGGATATGGAAACTGCATTCCTAAATGGAGAATTGGAGAAAGAAATTTACATGGAACAACCTGAGGGTTTTGTGGTTCCAGGAAAGGAGAATAAGGTGTGTAAACTTATTAAGTCTCTATATGGACTAAAGCAAGCACCTAAACAATGACATGCGAAGTTTGACCAAACCATGTTGGCAAACGGGTTCAAGATAAATGAATGTGATAAATGTGTTTATATTAAAGACACTCCGAATCACCAAGTCATTGTTTGTTTATATATGGATAATATGTTGATCATCAGTAGAGACATTTCTGACATAAATGCAACGAAACGAATGCTCGAGAGCAAGTTTGATATGAAAGACCTTGGAGTTGCGGATGTGATCTTAGGTATAAGAATCCATAGAACTCCACAAGGGTTGACATTGTCACAGTCTCATTATATCGAAAGTATACTTGACAAATTCAAGTATATGGAATTCGGTATTGCCAAGACTTCTTTGGATACGAGCTTTGCACTTCGAAAGAATGAAGGTGAATGTGACTCACAATTGGAGTACGCAAGAGTATTGAGATGTTTAATGTATATAATGAACTGTACACGACCAGACATAGCATACACTATTAGCAAGTTGAGTCGGTACACAAGTAATCCCAACAAAACTCATTGGATGGCAATGAAAAGAGTTTTGGATTATCTTAAATACACTCAAGTCTATGCTTTGCATTATAATAACTATCCCGCGGTACTTGAAGGATATAGTGATGCAAATTGGATCACCGGATCGAACGAAGTAAAATCCACAAGTGGATATGTATTTACTATCGGTGGAGGAGCAGTCTCTTGGAAATCATCCAAACAGGCATGTATTGTTCGCTCTACAATGGAATCTGAATTTATCGGATTAGATAAAGCCGGTGAAGAAGCAGAATGGCTCCGGAATTTCTTGGAAGATATTCCCTATTGGCCCAAACCAGTGGCACCAGTATGTATACACTGTGATAGCCAAGCAACAATAGGTAGGGCAGAGAGCATGATGTATAACGGTAAATCTCGTCACATAAGACGGAGACATAATACCGTTAGAGAACTTCTCTCTAGTGGAATTATCACTGTTGACTATGTGAAGTCAAAGGATAATGTGTCATATCCACTTACAAAAGGCTTATCTAGAGAAGGAGTGGAAAGGACATCCAAGAAAATGGGTTTAAGTCCTATGACAAGTCAGCATGGCGGTAACTCTACCTAGCAGACTGAAGATCCAATAGCTAGGTTCAAAGAGATCAAACAAATTTGTGTCTGACAGGTTCAACATTGTTAATTACCCAACTCATTCTCATGATGTAGACAATGTGTAGTAAACAAGGATAAGATTTAAAGTGAAAAGTCTTTTAATGATTATCTAAATTTGACCAAATAGTTTAATCTATAGGATTGAATGTTTAGAAATCACCTATGTGAGGGCGAAGTGGAAGCCGCTACAAAGAGAATGTTAGTAAAGGCCTATTCTCTAAGCTCTCATGAAATCGGGACGTGTTCATGGCTGAAAAGAACAAAACCGTGAGAACCATAAACAGTAAAAGACTGGTTGTGTGACATATGTTGTCTAGGTGTACATTAAAGCTCGACGGTTCAAAGATATCAAATCTACCGATTGACCGAGTGCATCCGATGCATGTTCACTACGGAAAGTTCAAAGGGAAACCTACTTATCCAGATGCAATCAGTCTTTGCTAAATGATCACATGCTTGTCCGTAAATTCTTCAAAAGATAGAAATTCCACATTCATGTGGGGGATTGTTAGGTTCAAGGTGTATGTGAATGGAAAATGGAGGACAAATGATGGGGAGAAGGGAGACTAATTTAGAAAGTGTACTCTCAAATTAAAAAGTTCACTCATTTCTCCCACATTGGTAGGAGAAGAGAACTTGAAAGTATTTATAATGAGAAATACTAACTCCACATGGATAGTGAGGCAAAAACTAGGTGATGCCTCGCGCCGTCATCGTCGTCGCTCGCTCGGCTCGGTTTCGGCTTCGGCGTCGGCTTCGAATTTAGATTTGGAAAATGATCGATCGATGAGATCTAATTTTTTAGAAAAAATTTATTTGGAACTTGTTTACAAGTGAAATTTTAATCCAAAATCTGATAGTATTAATTTTCTCCAAGTGCGGGCGCATTCCGGACGCAATGCTAACGTGTACGCAATGCACATCACGAAGGGATGCGACCCTTTGAGAAGAGGCACACTATTTCGCACTATAGGGTGACATGCGATCGCATACGCAACGCATATACATGACCTATAGCGCAGACGCAGTGCATTTGCTCACTGGAAACTGCAAAACGTCACCTGCGGCCGCACTTCGGGCGAGGTCCAGCGCAGTCCCAACGCAGGGACGCGATTGTTGCAGAAAAAGTGCCTTTCAGCTGAACCAATGCATCCTTTCTGAAAGGATACACTTAAGGCTATAAATACCTAATATTTTCCTCAGGTATTAAAAGTTAGAGGTTTGGCGACAAACTATGGAGTCTAAAGGTTTTCGGTTGAGTAGGACTAAGAAGGAGTACTTGGAGTGCAAGTTTAGTGACTCGAGGCAAGAGGAAGAGGTGGTAGTGAAGTTGGATTCTCAGGTGGTTTGCAAGAGGGATAGTTTTAAGTATCTTGGGTCTACGATTCAGGGGAATGGAGAGATAGATGAGGATGTCTCTTACCATATTGGGGCAAGTTGGATGAAATGGAGGCTCGCTTCGGGAATTTTATGCGATAAGAAGGTGCCCCCCAAGCTGAAAGGCAGATTCTATAGAGTTGCAGTCCGACCGGCTATATTATATGGAGTGGAGTGTTGGCCGGTTAAGAATTCTCATATCCAAAAGTTGAAGGTGGCGGAAATGAGGATGTTGCGTTGGATGTGTGGTTTTACAAGGGCTGACAGGGTTAGGAATGAAAGTATTTGGGAGAAGGTGGGAGTGGTGTCGGTGGAGGATAAATTGCGAGAAGTTAGGTTGAGATGGTTTGGCCATGTGATGAGGACAGGCACAGATGCCCCGGTTCGTAGGTGTGAGAGGTTGACCTTGGACGGTTTCAAGCGGGGTAGGGGTAGACCGAAGAAATATTGGAGGGAAGTGATTAAACGTGACATGCAGCAGTTACAGCTGACTGAGGACATGACCCAGGATAAGAAGGTATGGAGGAAAAACATTAGGATAGAGGGCTAAGGCGTGTGGTTGAGTCGTAGGCAGTAGGTAGGAGGGCTTTGGTGTCCTTGTTTGGCAGTGTTCAATATTTTTTGTGGATGTCATACCTATGTTATTTTATCATGTTCCATGCATTTTTTTATATATACCGTCCTTTGTCTTGAGCCGGGGGTCTATCGGAAACAGCCTCTCTACTTCTTTAGAGGTAGTGGTATGGACTGCGTACACTCTGCCCTCCCCAGACCCCACGAAGTGGGAATATACTGGGTTTGTTGTTGTTGTATTTAAAAAAATCAATTTTGACAACAAAAACTCTCTTGTTATTAACAAAAACTCTGTGTGATCATTAAGCTGTTGAGTGAGTTTGTTGAATCCAACAATTTGAGGTACCACTATTGTTTGGATTGAAGGCCATTTTATCCTGGGAGGAAGATTCCATAACCTCGGGTACAATGAGGGGAATTATTCCTTAAGGACACTCCGTGAAGTCGGGGGACTTGGCCTTACAAATTCTGTTTCATCTTCTTTCTGAAAATTAACATACTTCTTGGATAGATTATCAGTAATCTTGTGTTGAAGGTGTTAAAGAACTTCATAGGTGTTCTTGTTTATACAGGAACTTGTGTTGAAGTTGGTGTTGCATTTATACAGATTCTTGTACCCAAAACACCATAGAATAACATTATATTATCTTCATTGATGATCTAACAAGAATGTGTTGGATTTATTTTATGAAGTTTAAGTCCGAAGTTGCTGGAGTTTTCATGAAGTTCAAAGCTTGGATAGAAAATCAGAGCGGCTACAAGATTCAGGTCAGTAGATCAGATAATGGAACTGAATATACATTAGACAGGTTCAATTCTTTTTGTGAAGAAGCTAGAATAGAGCATCAACTCACTGTCCCTTATTCTCTACAGCAAAATGGAGTGAGTTAGAGAAAGAATAGAATAATAATGGATATGACTAGGTGCTTATTGCATGAGAAGAATCTGCCGAAGAAATTTTGGGCAAAAGCAGCGAACACAACTGTTTTCTTGCTGAATAGACTAAGGGAAGTGGAAAAGAAGACTCCTTTTGAGGCTTGGTATGGTGTTAAACCTACTGTAAAAAATCTCAAAAGAATTTGGATGTATGTGTTTTTCTTATGTTCTGCAGGTAAAAAGAGATAAGCTTGATGAGAAGACTGAACCAGGGGTTTTCATTGGCTACAGTTCGATTTCTAAAGCTTATAGGATCTTTCAACCTCAATCAGGCAAGATTGTGGTAAGTAGAGATGTTCAATTCCTTGAAGATGATCAATGGAACTGGAATGAGGAGTCTCTAGTTCAAAATGATGATTCAAAGCTTGATTATGATGAATCGGTGGATAATCAACCTATTAGGGGAACAAGGTCACTCTCTGATATGTATCAGAGATGCAATGTTGCTGTTTTTGAACCTGCAGGATACGAGGAAGCAAAAATTAATAAAAAATGGATAGATGCAATGAAGGAGGAGTTGGCCATGATAGAAAAGAACCAAACTTGGAAGCTAATGGAAAGACCGCAAGATAGAAAAGTGATTGGAGTCAAATGATTTTCCGAACCAAGTTCAATCCTGACGGCTCGGTAAACAAGCACAAAGCTAGATTGGTGGTGAAAGGCTACGCACAAGTTTGGGGAATAGATTTTTCTGATACTTTTGCCCCAGTAGCTAGATTGGATACAATTCGAATGCTTTTGGCTATACAACAACAACAACAACAAACCAGTGTATAGCAGCACAAAAAAGTTGGAGGATTTTTCAAACGGACGTGAAGTCTGCCTTCTTGCATGATGTACTACAGGAAGAAATTTATGTTGAGCAGACAGAAGGGTTTAGTGTACCAGGACATGAAGATATGGTTTATCTATTAAAGAAAGCTTTATACGGGCCAAAGCAAGCTCCTAGAGCTTGGTATAGCCAAATGATAACCATTTGCTAGACTTAGGCTTTGAAAAAAGCTTAAGTGAATCAACTCTTTATGTCAAGAAAGTTGGCTCTAACATTATTATTATTTCTCTGTATGTCGATGATTTACTTGTGACAGGAAATAATATAGCTTTGATTGAGGAATTCAAGGAGGAGATGATGAAAGTCTTTGAGATGACTGATCTTGGCGAGATGACTTATTTTCTGGGAATGGAGATCAAGCAAACTCGAAATGAAGTCTTTATTTGTCAAAATAAATACATGAAGGAGATTCTAAAAAGATTTAGAATGGAAGAATGTAAGTGTGTGAGTACTCCGATGAATCAAAAAGAAAACTGAAAAAGGATGATGGAGCTGAGCTAGTTGATGAAGGAGCATATTGAAGCTTAATTGGATGCTTGATATATCTCACGACAACAAGGCCTGACATTTTGTTTCCTGTGAGTGTTTTATCCAGGTTTTTAAATTGTGCAAGTGAGTTGCACATGATAGCTGTCAGAAAAGTGGTTAGGTATCTTAAAGGAACTCTAGCATATGGCATCAAATTTAGCAAAAGTCAGAACTTCAAACTCTGTGGATATTCTGATAGTGATTGGGGCGGCTCAACTGGTGATGTGAAAAGTACTTCCGGTTATTGCTTTATTTTTGGATCAGGGTGTTTCTCATGGTGCTCAAAGAAACAGGAAACAGTAGCACAGTCAACAGCTGAAGCAGAATTCATGCAGCAGCTACTGTTAATCAAGCACTATGGCTCAGGAAAGTTTTGATTGATCTGCACCTGGAGCAAGAAGAAAGCACTGTGATTTTTGTGGATAATCAAGCTGCCATAGACATATCCAAAGATCCCGTGTTTCATGGAAGGACCAAGCACTTCAATATCAAGTTTTATTTTTTGAGGGAAATGCAGAAAAACGGTGAAGTGGTTTTACTCTATTGCAAATCAGATAATCAAGTAGCGGACATTTTTACCAAGTCATTTCATGTTAACAGATTCGAGTTTCTTAGAGAAAAGCTGGGAATTTGCAGCTCCTGATCCAGGAGGAGATGTTACTGTGTTTCAGGAGTTGTTAGGAATGGGTCAAAAGACCTCAGCAGATTGATAACAGTTTATTTTTAGTCATTATCCTAGTATAGTTGTTCCTATTTTCTAGGCATTATGCAGTCTTTTCGCAGTCATTTTTCTGTTTCAGTTGTACTGCTACTCTATTTATTCTGATTGCTTGAAGCTAAATAAAATAGCTCTTCCATTAACAATTCATCTAACTGCTTCAGTTTATAACACTTTGCCACCAGAATTTATAAAAACAACCCTCCTCGCCAGAGATGGTGTTAAAGAAAGCTAGGCCCCCTTAATGATGCTGTCATTCAAGACAGGCAAATTACGATGTAACTTTGATTGCTAATGTAGTTCTTGATTGGAACCTAAAAAGTAGAGAAGCATGTGTTTTTTGCAAGTTGAATCATACAGAAAGCTTTTGCTCAACTCAGTTGGTCATATCTTATCTCTTTGTTAAGGAAAATCGGGTCTGGTGATAGGTGTAGATCGAGTTCAGCATCTCCACAGTCAAGCTTTCAGTGTTGGTTAACAGTTCTTTAGTGGGATTTAAAGATTCTTAGACAGGGAACTCTCGCACCATTCCTCTTCATCTTGGCTATGGATGGACTTAACAAAATGTAGGATGAGGTAGTCCAAATGAATTGGTTGAAAGGTTTGAGGTTGGTAGGGGATCTGGGAACTCAATCACTGACACTCATAAACTCTATGTTGATGATACTTTGATATTTTGTGAAGTATACTCGACCCAAGTTCTAAATCTTAATCTCACACTCTCAATGTTTGAAGATCCCTCAGATCTTTTTTGTTTGATCAAGTAAAAGTATTTTCATTCATAAAGAAGCTCCCTCAGATTTTCACATTGTGATGTATCAAGTAAATTCAGTGTCAAACTTGACTGAACTGGCAGATCTTTTGTGTTACATCACTGGTATTTTCCCAACTACCGTCTTGGGGCTTCCACTGGTTGTTTGAGTTCAGAGCTACTGGAATCTGAAATAGGGTTGAGAAAGTACTTGCAACATGGCAAATGCCAGGTCTCTAGAAAGAAGTGGTTAAAGCAAAGCATGGGACCTATAATCATTGGTGCACCATGATTCAAGAACACCTCATGAGGTAGATCTATGGGAAACTATCAGCAAACTACGAGAGGAATTTTCAGAGAATATATCTTTCCAGTTGGAAATGGTTCTCATATTGAATTTTGGAAAGATAAATGGCTTGGCAACTCCGTTTTATTGAATGAATTCCCCAGCCTATTCAATCTTTGTGGTGATGCTAACTCATCCATTTCTCAATATAGAGATGAGAATAGCTGAAACATTACATTCAGAAGGAATGGCAATAACTGGGAATTGGAAGATCTCCTAGGTCAACTCGCCGATTAGTGATGAATCAGATAATTTGAAATGGGGTCATACAAAAGAAGGAAGATTCACAGTTAAAACAGGTATAATTATTATTGTTCCAACAATGGTATGGCAAACTACTGGACCTGGAAACTGATTTAGAAGACAAAGCTATTAATGAAGTATTTGCTACAACTGGCTAGCACTACATGGAGCATGCTTGACCCAGGACAACCTCATCAGAAGAATTTTCAGATTGCAAATAGATGCTACATCCTACATGTGCCAAAAGTCAGTAGAGACAATCAATCACTTGTTGTTCCACTTGTTGCTCCAGTGTGCAGTTGCAAATGACATTTCAAATATGTTCTATTCTATTTGGGACTTAGATGGATGATGCCAAAAAAAACTGAAGGAAGTAGTTGAGTTCTGGAGCTCGTGGAAAGTTGATTAAGTTATTGGGAAAATTTGGACTACGATACCAGCCAGCATTTATTGGATAGTATGGACAGAAAGGAATCACAGATGTTCCAACGGTATATCAACTCCAAATCACTCTCTCAAGGCTAAATGTATCCTACTTCTCTTTGATTGGAGAAAATTTTCCCCGGTAAATTTCACTGAATAGTTTCTGGATTCCCCTGTAAATTTCCCTGAATATTTCTAGACTTTGTTCGCTCCCTGCACATAAATTATTTTTTAAATGACCCAGCCTAAGAAATCTGCATCTCTCTCTCTCTCTCTCTCTATATATATATATATATATATATATATATTTACCTTTCCAGCCCCTGGTGCATGCTCACTAGTAGAACCTGGACGTGGAATAACAACATTCACCAGGGAACCTGCAGAATATATCAAAATGGAAGATTTTTTAATAAGTGTTGCTACCATATGTTAAGCTATATACTTAGCACAACAAGGGGCAAAAGGATCTTTTCTAACTACCCACCAAATTTTTAACATTCAGTTCTCATGTCTTCCAAAATATCTTGATAGTCATCATTATTACTGAGCTCATCTACCCCCAACAACTTGTGTTAAGCACAAGACCTTTGTGGCTAATGAATCCGATTGCAACACAAGTCTCTACAAGAAAACAAATGCATTAAGGGGTGAGTAGCCATATAGTTGCTAAGAAATCAAATCCGAAGTAATTTAAAATTGAATTAGAGAGCATAGAAATGTCTCACCAGCAAAGCTATCAGCTGTTTTGCATGAGAAAATACACTCTCTTGCTCAGGTTTAGGTTGTGTTGTACCCTGGTTAGCACACATAACAGTATGGGTTTTATCAACCATCTTAATCCCATTGAGAGCTGCACAAGCAATATCAGTAACGGAAATATCATGATAGACACAAAAGGCATAGCCTTTTGAGTTCCCTACCAAATCAAATCCTCTAAGTGGACCAAAAGACTCTTAACACCTCTCCAATCTGTGCTTCTGTGAAATACTAGGGGAAACCACCATCAAAAATACGATCAGGGTCTTCGGCCCTCCTGCAGAACGGTTTGGTTGGCTAGGACCAAGAGTAGCAGCAAGAGAAAGGTTGTAATCACTGGGTTTACTGACGTTACAAGGTGCACCCTGGACAAAAAAGGAACACACCCAAAGTAAGGACTTGATATTGATGCAACAGGGAAAAATGATACTTTGATAACGAGTTACCCAATAACATCTGATAAGCTCCAATAATGATAAGTAATAAATAACCAAAAAAAAAAAATGCATTAAGTGAGAGTAGCCATATCGTAGCTAAGAAATCAAATCCCAAGGAATTGAAAATTGAATTAGAGAGCACAGAAATGTCTCACCTGCAAATCTATCTGTTGTTGTGCATGCAACAGTACACTCTCTTGCTCAGGTTTAGGTTGTGTTGTGCCATAATTAGCACGCCTAACAGTAAGGGTTTTATCACCCATCTTAATCCCATTGAGAGCTGCACAAGCAATATCAGTAACGGAAACATCCTGATAGACACAGAAGGCATAGCCTTTTGAGTTCCCAGTTTCTCTATCTTTGACCAAATCAAATCCTCTAAGTGGACCAAAAGACTCTAACAGCTCTCTAATCTGTGCTTCTGTGAAATAGTAGGGCAAACCACCAACAAAAATACGATCAGGGCCTTCAAGCCCTCCTGCAGAACCTGGGGACAATCCCACAGCTGCCAGGTTTGGGTTTGGTTGGCTAGGATCAAGAGAAGCAGCAAGAGAAGGGTTGTAATCACTGGGTCTTCTGACCCTAAAAGATGCACCGTGAGAAAAAAGAACATGCATAGAACAGTCAGTGGAAAGTAGGACATACTTGATATTGATTCATCAGGAAAAAATTGATACTTCGATAACGAATTATCCAAAACCAGTAATGATAATAAATGAATAACTTGAAAAGAAAAAGGAAGAGAAAGAAACAGGTTTGAGGATATCTAGCTCTTATAACGGAAAGGGAATGAAAGGTGTTGCGTCCAAAATTTTTTTGGACTAAACAAGACTCGAGGGAAAGAGAATAGTTGCCTATCCTTAAAACTAAAATTTTCTATATCCTTGGGTTTCTCCCTAATGAACAAATCACCTACAACAATAAAAGGTAAAAGGTACTATATCTTTTTTGAAACTTCACAACTACTTGATCAGCTGTGTGTGAGATTATGTAAGGATGGTAAACGATATGATTTGTCCAAACGATATAATACAATACAATACATTATGAAATGATCTGTCTTTGCTTGCTTTGTCCTTCGCCTCTTTGTTATTTTATTAATTATTTTTTTTCATGTGTATGGGCATTTTCTTTTAAAATGATCCATAGTTGTTAGGAATATCTTGACTTGTAATTCAATTGTTGGAGGAGTAGGGGGTCGCACAACTCAGACAAACTCTCTACTCGTCTACAATTCTAAACTCGTGGTTTAACAGAATTGCATGGAAAAATAGCTCAAAAAAATAAAAATGTTCTATGCGAAAAAATAAAACAAGTAGATTAATAATGATTGTGCATAAAATACAAATAAGAAGTTACAATTTCGAATAGTGACAGAAAAATAACAAGTTAAAAAAAAAACGGTTATGGTAAAAAAGTACCGGTAACTTTAAAACAAAGGCCAGAAAACCTGAGCAAAAAGCAAATTGTATACAAAATCAGTAAATCCAAAGCGTAGAAGAAGAAGAGAGGAAGGTAGGGAGCAGGAAATCAAACCTAGATGGAGACAGAGGAAAGTAGAAAACTTTGGGGGGTTGCGATATTGGATGTCCGGGGTTAAATAATAGGAAAAAATACATAAAGTAACATACTTAAGTATTAAATTACAAAAAATAGCAACACTTTTATCAAATTACATTTTGTAGCATATGTATTTGTATGTATTTGTATTTTTGTAGCAACAGTTTGCAAAAATATAAAATACATATCGATCATAAAGGCAGTAAAAATCATATGTATTTGTATTTTTATAGCAACAGTTTACAAAAATATAAAATACAACTTGCTATATTATGTAATTATGAAACTGTTGCTATGAAACTCATAATTAAGGAGATAAGTATGTTATTTCTGAATTTTGCCCATAATAATATGCGGGAAGGGGTCAAGGTAAAATAGGATTTATGAGAAGTAAAAATATAATTGCAAAGATTTTGTGATTTTAAATCAAGGATAAAGCACAAGCACTTTTCTGAACTCTAACAAAATTATTTTTTCCTTTTATTGTTGATTACACACTTAAATTAGATAAGGATTCTAGTTATTATTTATATTTATTTATACTCCTAAATAAACTATGTGAGGATGATAAAAGTGGATTGACGTAGTTTAATGAGGTGTTTGTAGCTAATTCTATAAGCCCGTATAAATATTTTTAATTTATTTATATGATTGACAAATAATAAAGTATTATCAACCTATATCAACTAGTATTTATAAGTTGATCATCTCCTAATTATGATTTTCTTTAACTAAACGATGCGTTGTAGTGTGTTTTACGTTTATGATATGTGCTGAAGAATTCAAGCACAAGCTCTGCAACCTAAGAAGCTAAAATGGTGGAATAGCCTCTGAACAATGTACAGAAGAAGAGACTAAGGTTATAAGCATAAAAAGAAGAAGATATTATTATTCATCCGATGACAGTTACGGAATACAAGCTTAGCTCTTATAGAGCTACCCCTACTATTTCCTCTTAACCGCCTAACTGCTTTTATGACTTCCCTCTTAACAACTTCTAACTAACTACAATGTGAAAGACTCTTTTACCCTTACTCTCTAATTAGTACATAACAAGTCCTCGCCTCTCAAGAGTCCTTGTCCCCAAGGACAAAATCAGGAAACTGGGATTTGAAGGCATGGGAATCTGTCCAAGTGCTATCCTCATCAGGATAATTGAACCATTTGACTAAGAACTGAGTGTACTTCCGGTGATGTCTGGTGATCTGTCTGGTTTGGCTAATCAACTTAGGCTCCAAAATGATATCACCGTGAGGGAAAAATGCAATAGGAAATTCTGCCACCACAACAGCTGAACCAACATGTAGTTTGAGCTGAGAAACATGGAAAGTAGAGTGAATCTTAGCATAAGAAGGAAACTGCAACTGATAAGCCACTGGACCGACTTTCTTAATGACAGGAAATGACCCAAAAAATTTAGGTTGCAGCTTGTGGTAGGAGTGACTTTTGAGGGACATCTGCCTGTAAGGCTGTAACCGGATATAAACCAAATCCCCTACTGAAAACTCCCTGAAAGATCTCTTCTTATCTACACGAGTCTTCATTCTCGACTGATCCACTGCCAAGTGATGTTTGAGATGTCTAATAGTACTTTCTCGTGCTTGCAAACTCATTTCAACCTCATCCACCAGGGATATATAAGTGATATAGGGCATGCGAGTAGAAAGAGGTTGGCCATACAAGATATCGAAGGGAGTGAACTTAGTAGCAGAGTGGTAAGTGGTGTTATACCACCACTCAGCCAAAGGAAGCCATTGTGCCTAATCCTTAGGTCTGTCAGTACACATACATCTTAAGTAACCTTCAACACACATGTTAACCACTTCAATTTGACCATCTGATTGAGAGTGATAGACAGTTGAGTGATGCAACTGAACACCCTGCACTTCAAACAAGGATTGCCAAAATTTGCTCAGAAAAACCACATCCCTGTCACTTACAACAGTCTGAGGTAATCCATGTAGTTTATACACATTATCCATGTAAACTTGAGCTACAACAACAACAGTGTAAGGGTGTTTAAGGTTGATGAAATAGGCATATTTACTCAATCGATCCACGACTACTAAGATCACTAATTTACTGGAAGAAATAGGTAGTCCCTCGATGAAATCAAGACTAATATCTTTCCATACTTTGTCAAGAATAGGGAGTGGCTGCAGCAAGCCAGGACTATTAACACTTTCAGTCTTACACTTTTGACAAACTTCACACTGTCTGATGTGGTTATGGATATCTACTTTCATCTTCCTCTAGTAATGGGTTTGACACAGTTGCTGAAATGTCACAGCAGTACCAAAATATCCCCCCATTGCACTATCATGCAAGAATTCCAGGATTTGCTTTCTCACTTCTTTGTCAGCTCCCACCATGATATTACTCTTCCGATATAATACCTCATCCTTAAGCATGCAGATAGAATTGAAGAGTGGTCTATCTTTTACTTGAGTCAACAAGTGTTGCATATGAGGGTCAGTAGCATAAGTGGCTTTTATTTTATCTATGAAATCAGATTGCACAGTAGATAACATATACAAATGACATGTTTTGGGTAGTATAGAAAGGGCATCAGCAGCTAAATTATCATGCCCTTTCTTATAGGTGATAATGTAATCATAACCCTTTAGCTTGGCCAACCATTTCTCCTGACAAGGGGTAGAAATTCTCTGATTCATCAAATACTTGAGACTTTAATGATCAGTTCTCACAACAAAGTGTCTACCAAGAAAATAAGGTCTCTATTTCTGTACAACTGCTATAATTGCCATTATTTCTCTATCATAACAGATAGAAGTTGATGTTTGTGACTTAAAGCCTTGCTCATAAAAACCACAGGTTGCCCCTTCTGTATTAATACAACCCCAATACCTACCCCGTAAGCATTAGTTTCTATTATAAATTCTTTAAAAAAATCAAGAAGAATGAGAACAGGGGTTGAGGTCATAGCAGCCTTCAACTTCTCAAAAGCAGCAGTAGCTAATTCAGTCCACACGAACTTTTCTTTGTTTAACAAATCAGTCAATGTCCTAGCTATCAACCCATATCCTTGCAAAAATCATCTATAATAACCAGTAAGTCCTAAAAATCCTCTTACTTCTTTAACAGATTTAAGGACAGACCAATCTTTCATCATTTAAACCTTACTGAGATCATCTATTACCCTTTCATATGAGATAATGTGACCCAAATATTCAATACTAGTTTGTCCAAACTGACACTTGCTAAGATTTACAAACAAATAATTCAACTTTAATACCTCAAAAGCTTGTGCTAAGTGTGATAGATAATCTTTCTAGGATTGACTATATATTAAGATGTCATAAAAAAATACTAAGATAAACCTCAGCAAGTAAGGCCGAAACACCTTGTTCATCAAGCTTTGAAAAGTAGATGGTGTGTTAGTTAAACCAAATGGCATAACTACAAATTCATAGTGGCCATTATGTGACCTAAAACTAATTTTTTCAATGTCCCTCTCATACAATCTTATTTGATGGTACCCTAACCTTAAATCCAACTTGGAGAAATAATGAGATCAACCCAACTAGTCCAACAGTTCTTCTATAACAGAAATAGGAAATTTTTCTTTAATGGTATGGCTATTTAATTGTCTATAATCAATGCACATTCTCCATGTCCTATCCTTCTTTTTAACCATGACTATAGGTGATGAATAAGGGCTTACACTTGGTCTGATGACACATGTGGATAGCATATCTTGAATCATCTTCTTAATTTCATCCTTTTGACAAACAAGGTATCTGTAAGGTCTTACATTTACTGGGGCAACACCTCTTGTAATAGAATTTTGTGATCATGCTCTCTTCTTGGAGGTAGTTTTTTAGGAACATCAAATAAACACCCATATGCGTCCAATAATTTTTTAATTCATTAGGTACCTCCAACACTTGGGATTATAGTTGTACTAAATATACTGCTGACTGAACATGATCCATCACCATCATGCTTAATTGACATGATTTCTGTAATAATTTCTCTATTTGCTGATCACCAATCATTTTCGAACCCCCAGGTTGACTACCTCTTAGTGACACCTTTTTGCCCCCAATCTGGAACTCCATTTTCAATAGCTTGAAGTTTCATCTGATATCACCTAAGGTTATTAGCCATTGTATTCCAAGCACTACATCAGCTCCTCTCAAAGGCATCACCAACATATCTGCTGCAAAATCAACCCTCTGTATTTTCCATGTTGCTTGTTTGCTCATCAAAGAGTTGTGAACTTTACTTCCATTAGCCACACAAACTGAGAAAGTTGGTACTTTCTGCAGCTTGCATTCCAACCTCTTAGCTGTGTCAAGGTCCATAAAATTATGGGTAGACCCTGAATCAATCAGGACATGTATCATCTTGCCCTTTATACCCCCTTTCACTCTCATGGTTCTATAATCGGATATACCATCAAGAGCATGTATTGATATATGAGCCTACAAAATTTGGTCTTCCCCTAATATCTTATCAAACCTCCAAGTCTCATCCACTTTCAAGTCCTCCACATCACCATTCATTTCCAATATAAAGAGTTGTTTCCTTCTTCTGCAATTATGGCCCAAAGTGTACTTCTCATCACACCAATAAAATAGCCCCTTGGCCCTTTTTTCGTCCACCTCATCTCCTGAAAGCCTTCTTGATCCTTTCACTAGTGCCTTCTTATTAGGAGAAGTAGTTGGGGCTTTATTGAACTCACCCCCTTTTGTATTGTTAGAACTTGAAGCATTCCAGTAGTTTCTCAAGGTAGAAGGCCAAGAACTACTAGGTGTGGGTAACAATGCCCTCTGATTTCTTGAATTGGCACCAGATGAAATAACATCCTTTCGAAGTAGAATAGATTTTTCTGCCAATTTTGCCAAGCTATAAGCCTTCATCAAAGTACGAAGGGCCAACATCCTAACTTAAACCTTAATCTCAGGTTCTAATCTATTCAATAAACAACTGATAGAGTACTCCTCTGATAAATCCACCAGATTTAACAAGCTATCAAACTTGTCTAAATACTCTTATTACATAGACCCAATTTGTTTTAATGATATCAGCCCTGCCATAGGATCATCACGCAACAACTGACCAAGCCTGAGTTGCAGGCATGGGTATAGTCATTCTAACTAGGCAAGTCCCCACCCACTCTCGATCTCACGATGGTTTGATGCTATTGCAACACCCTTCCTTCCAAGTTAACAGATGTAATTTTAACCTTCATGTCTTTAACCGTCCCATCCACCTCAAAAAACTGCTTACATCGATAAATCCACCCATTCAATTCTTCACCCCAAAATTTAGGAAATTCAACCCTAGAGTATCTAGTCGTCCATGGGTGGTGGTTTCCCCCTTGACGCCCCATCCCTTCACTATTTCCAGTCAGTGGAACATCTGATGCACCAGTCGGAGTTGTCCCATTGTTAGCTATAACAGCTAATAATTGATGAATTTGCACTAAAGCTCCATCATTTTTCCCCAATTGTGCACATTTGCTCCTAATTTCCTTGATTTTTCGACGCCATTCTGTACATTGCGTAGCTTCCGGCATTGGCACAGGCAAAGAAAGACGCTGGCTCTAATACCAATGATATGTGCTGAAGATTTCAAGCACAAGCTCTGCAACCTAAGAACTAAAATGGTGGAATAATATCTGAACAGTGTACATAAGAATATACTAAGGTTATGAGCATAAGAAAAGAAGAAGATATTATTCATCCAATGACAGTTACAGAATACAAGCTTAGCTTTTATAAAGCTACCCCTACTATTTGCTCTTAATCGCCTAACAACTTTTGTTACTTCCCTCTTAACAACTTCTAACTAACTACAATGTGAAATGACGCTTTTACCCTTACTCTCTAATTAGTACATAACAGTTTATAAAAAAAAAATGTATAAAATAGAGAATAAAAATAAATTATATGTATCATCAATTGACATTGAGGTAGACGTATATTTATTTAAATAAAAATATAAATATTATTATACCACATTGACACATTAATATTTGAACTCAAGCTCCCTTTTTTCACTTGGAGATAATATCAACCAACCCCATCTTCTTCTTATGGAAGCCTCAACCAGTCCAAGCGGGTCTAACTTCAATTTATGTCAACTTCGCAGACCCCAATTCCTATGGCTCCTCCTCAACATCCTGCTCCGTTTTACGAAAGAGTAGGAAGGACTGCATTAAACAGAGCTTCGTTCATTGAAATTTCAAGTCTCAAATACGTTGTCCTTATGGTGTTCCTAAGAGAGAGGACAAAAATTATATTCACATTTATCCAACCAACCTTCTAAATTCCTGCAGCGAATCGGGATCTCATGAAACATGTGGTGATAATGGCTCCCACAAAAAAGTGGATCCAGGATTTTAAGGTTGTGGGTTTCCAATATAATTTAAAAAAAACTGTCCAGGGGGATTTGAACTAGGGTTTCTGCAACTGAAGAAAGCTTTTGAACTACTAAACCAAGCACCACCTATGTTAGTGGGTTCTTAACTTAATATTATTATATGTTTAATATATTTTTTAAATTTAATTGTAAAGTTTACGAAAATGTTTGGGGGGTCCCGGTAACCCCCACCTAGAGTGCTAGATTCGCCCCATCTCCCATAATAAGGCCATGTCGGATTACCAATCTGCAAAATGCAGAAGTCCAAGTCCCAACTATAACTCTTAAGCCTATGGACCAAGACACGAGCTTGGTAGTGTGGAATACTCGTGCAGTCAGTAATGAAAAATTTAAAAGAAACTTTAAGTAGCTTATCCGAAAAATCCCATGTTTAGTTGCTTTATTAGAAACCAAGATGACATTGCCTTCGATGACTATTTTGAGGTCCCCACTATAGGAAATTTGTGGGGGGTGATTTTGATTTGTGTTGGTATCCAATTTTGACATCCCGATATCCCTCTCAGGCTGTTATTGTATAAAAAATTATTTGTTTTGAATATTAATATTTCTTTACTTATTTTGTATAAAAAAAGAGTGACTTTTTACATTCATGATTTTGAAATATGCATTTATTTTATCATTTAATTTTATATTTTTTTCATTAATCTAACTATAATATTATTGCATAATATTTTTAATATTCATTAAATCATTTCCGCAAATATGTGTACTCATAATTTACAAACACCAGTCTATCATCATCATCATCATTGTCATCATCATCATCATTGTCATCATCATATCGTCGTCGTCATCATCATCATCGTTATCACCGTCACCGTCGTCATCATTATCATCGTCATCCTTATCATAGTCATGATCGTCATCGTCATCATCGTCGTCATCGTCGTCGTGTGAAGACCCTTAGAAAAGTGATTTGAACTTTTTGCCCTACATTAAAAATCTCTGAAATAGACAAAATTATTTTTTCACTTACTTTCTTCAATTATTATATTATTATATTTATAATATTAACTAAACTCCTAAAGTATATAGGAGGAGAAGTAATTAATGTTTCCATGTTGGTTGCCGTTTTTTAGTTTTGCAAAATTCCTTATTTTTTGGTAAAATTAAGAGGTATGGTGATAATATAATACAAATAGTATAAATAATATATATGCAATGCAAATCTATTTTTGGCAAAATTCTTTCCTTATTTTTGGTAAAATTCAGTAGTATTCTAATAGAATACAAATAATATATATCTAATACAAATCATATAGGAGTTGTATATGAATATAATTTTATAAAAAAGGGTGTTTTGAAAAGGAAAAGTTTAAAAACTTCACCGGTTGGTCAAAATTTTAGAAAGCTGTTAAGATTTAATATTTGTTATATCATATAATGTAAAAAGAAATAACTTAATTAATCAATTAGATATAAAATTACTAAACTAGAAAATACACACACATACACACACATATATATATTACATGAAAATAATAGTTTTATTAGCATAAAATTCAAATTAACTTTGTTCTTTTCGTTTATAATAAACATTGAAGTGAGACACAACACATAATAATATATTTGAGATAAAATATTTATTTATATAATTTAAATAGATATATCATTTTTTAGCGTTAATATATTGCTACTTTCTAATTATATTGTTCTTAATTCTTATGTATATTTTATTGATTGATGTGAGAGACACGTGGAAAACACGTACACTAATCTAGTTTATTTAAAATTTGAACCTAATTTACTTCAAATTACTACCGTCAATTTTATATAATATATTACGTAATATTAACTTTACATACGTAGTTTATTTTTGATAAAGATTTTTATAACATTTTATTCATTATTATTATTGAGTTATTATCATCTATAATCTGTAATATATTAAAAATGTGAATACCCTTAGAAAAGTGTGAAGACCTCAGAAAAGTGATTTAAACTTTTTGCCCTTCACACTCTGCAATAGATACAATCATCTTTTTACCCTTTTTCTTTAATTTATAATATAAGATATTACTATAATAAATTTATAAAATATTAAATTGTGAAGATTTTCTACTTATAGTTAAATTTCTAAATTTATGGTAATATTTTGTTTGGGTGTTTTATTGTCAACGTGATTTTTTTTTTTTCATTAAGAAAAGGGGTCGATTGACTTTTCCAAAAAAGAAAAGCTTTTGTTTTTATTTTTGGTCCTGTAATGTTTTGTTATTGTCAAATATCTAATATAATAATAGTAATCTTTTACATAATGATAAAAACAGTTTTTTTTTTTCGGCTACGTCCTATTTTTGGTCTAATATGTAAGAGCTTGAAATCAATTAATATTTTATATATGTAAGAGTTTGAAATCAATAAATATTTTACTTTTGTAAATTTTCATCTTTGAACTTTCAACTCTCGATTCTAATCTTCACTATTAATGTATAAATTTAGGAGTACGTTTTGGGTTAGAATAATTATTCTATTGGTATAATATTTTGGTTTAATATTGAGAAATTCTAAAGTATATGGTAAGGGATGAATATATGAAAAAATTAATAGTGTTAGATTTCTTTTTCTTTATGCATATAAAAGAAGAGTTCTAAAATATATGGTAAAAAAAATTCTTTAATCTCTTTATCAGCATATGCAACAATCCTTCCAATGATTTGTTGTAATCTCATATGAATTTAAGCTTGAATTTGAAGAGACATAGATTGAAATATGTGAAAACTGAAAAGAACGAACAAAAAATGGTAAGACTACGATTAAATTGCAAATGAATTTATGTAGGAGAATGTAAGCCAAGCACTATTGTAGAAAGATGCAATTGGTCCAATATATTACTATACTGATTTAGATGTACAAATTCCGGGGAAATTTATAGCTAAAACCTCTATTGCTATTTATTATTTTTCTACTTACTACAGATGGTAGATAAGTATTTGATTAGACTTTAGTGATTTTTTTTTGTAAAAGTTAGGTTAAATTGTATTGTTCAGATATCTTGATAAGCGGTATATGAATGTTTGGTCGGACTATAAATAATTTTTATATAAAGGTGAGGTTTAATTGTATTATTATGATATCTCAATTATTGTATTGTTTGTCTGATTTGTTGTTATCTATTTTTTTTTCTGCTTAATACATGTGTTGGATGAATGTTCGATTGGATTTTAAAGATTTTTTGTGTAAAAGTGAGGTTTAATTTATTATTATAGTATTTCAATTATCATATTATTTGTCAGTTCTGTTGCTATCTATTTTTTCCCTTCTTCATACAGTTGATAGAGAATAGTGTTCGATCGAACTTTAGAAATTTTTTATGTAAATATATACAGGTGGATGATGAATGTTAGGGTTTAAATTTTTTTATTATAAGAGAAGTTACAACACTAAAGTTTGTTAGTGTCATAGGATTTTATTATTATTGAGAGAATTTTTTTTTTTGAGTAGGAGTCTAATTTTTGTTCCTCAAATTATTATTATTATTATTATTGTTATTATTATTATTATTATTATTATTATTATTATTATTATTTATATTTATTGTAAGAAAATAAGGATTTTTAAACTTAAAATTGACTATATTATATATAAAGTATTTTCTCTTATCATGACTTAGTAATATATGAGAAAAATTAGATGAAAAAATAAGAAAAAATGGTCTAAAATATACCTAAAATTTGATGAAATTTTTCGTAACATGGCTGAACTTTGTGGGGGTCCTATGCCCCCCTGAACTATTTATAAGTTTATTTTAGTGACGTTTATAAGCTAATAAATAGATATAATATGCTAATAAACAAATAAATAAAAGAATTTAGTTCAAATAAATGTCAGTAAAATATACTAATTCATGTGTGTTACAACAATTTTGGTCAAAGTTTAGATTCCAATAATATGAAAACTTTTAACGTGAGCAAGTAAGAAAATAATCCACCATAATTGATTTTTACTTTTTTTTTTCCAAATTAATACTTTTATAAATTGAAGCTAATTGACTTCTCCCTCCGTTCACCGGGTATTAACAAACTCGACTCTGACGTTTCTCTCTCTGATGTCTCATCTTTAAACATCTCTCTCTAACGTTCTTTACGAGCGCGACGATTGACAGTTAAAGTCCCGCGCCGACGCTCTCGCCAGCAGTAGGTAAGGTGATATTCTTTCAGATCTATTCAACCCATTTCTCTCTCCCACTCCTTCTCTCCCCGCCCTCTTCTCCGCCAGTACCTCATATTTTCTGGTGAGACACAAACCTATTTCACTACTGGAATCGATGGTCCGACGACGACTAAGAAGAAGTGGTAAATCAGATCTAGTTTCTCAATAATCTTTCGGTGAAGCTCCGGTGGCATTACTCCGGCACTAAATTTTGCTGGTGGATTGCAGTGTACAAGTGGTCAGATCATTTTCGACGTGGCATTCAAGTTAGAGACGATATTAGCAGTAGGTAAAGACGGCGACAATAATATTTCGGCGATCAATTTCTCCACCAATTTGCCAAAATCCAAGGAAACGATCAAGAAAACATCCTCACTTCATCTTCTCACAGGATCATGTGCACTCGTTTCATCTCTTCTAGTTTATCTGATCTAGGTTCCTGATTATTTGGAGACAGATATGCCCTGTGTCTTTGATTTTTATCTTCAGTCCTTTCTTTCTTGGTTTCTTATTTTTTTATCTTGACTGTTTTTGTGAAATTATTAGTTCTAGTTTCTCTTTTACCGAGTATAAGTTAGTTGAGACTAATATATCTATTTATTGTGGTACGTGTTGGTACCTTTTTATTGTGTTGGTGTTACTTTCTAAAGCTGATTAGAGTTATTGTGACTAGTATAGTTCTTGTTATTGATTGTTGGTTGTCAAACTTGTGTTATAGTTTATTGGTTTTATGGCCCTGGGTATACGTGGTTGTTTCTTGATTTTTTCTTGTAGATTTATCTCATTATTACCTTTTTTTTTTCTTTTTTAGCCTTTCCTTTTTTCTTTCTTAGCCCTACTTATTTGCTCGCAATTTTCTTTCTTCTTTTGAGTAATGGTTGTAGTGGTCGATAATAAACTAGGGCCATGTTCTAGGTCGAGATTGGGGTTGGGGTCGGGACTAGGGTCTAGGGTAAGAGCGGGGTCTGGAGTTGGGTTAAGGAAGGTCTAGGATTGAGTTTGGGGTTGGGGGCCAGGGGTAGTAAGGTTAGGTGGGGTAAGTAAGATTTCAAGTTGAGAAATGGGTCTTGGAACATTGGAACTCTTCAAGGTAAGTCTATAGAGCTCGTAAAGATTCTTAGAAAGAGAAAGAATAGTATAGCTTGTGTCCAGGAAACCAAATGGGTAGGCTCTAATGGGTAGGTATCTTAGTAGATAAAGATCTTAGTAGGCAGGTGGTGAAGGTTAAGAGGGTTAACGATTGGTCGATATCGATTAGGTTGTTTATTTGGGGGGAGGGTCTTCTTTGATCGTTATTAGTGCCTACTTTCCACAAGCAAGATTGGACGAGAAGGAGAAGAAGAACTTTTAGGAGGTTTTGGATGGGGTAGTTAGAGGTGCTCTGAGCACGACGATACTTTTCGTTAGAGGGGATTTCAATGGGCATATTGGGACTTTACCGAGAGGTTATGATGATGTGCATGGCGGTTCTGGTTTCGGGGATCGAAATTAAGGAGGAGCTTCTCTTTTGGATTTTCCTAGGGATTATGGGTTGTGGGTGTTGAATTCGAGTTTTTCAAAGAGGGAGGATCACCTTATTACCTTTTGTAGTTCGGTGGCCAAGACCCAAATACACTTTTTTCTTTTAGAAAGAGTAATAGATCGATTTGTAGATGTTGTAAGGTCAATCCTAGCGAGAATCTTTCAACTCAACATAAGTTGTTGGTGATGGAATTAGTAATTAATAAGGGTAGAAAGAAGAGGAGTATAAAGGATCGGTCTAGGATTATGTGGGTAGCTTGACTTTGGCTAGTGATTTGGAAATGAGGGAGAAGTTGAAGACTAGGGGGCTTGGGAGAGTAGAGGGGATGTAAATAGTATGGGGGAGACGACTGCCAGTTGCATCAGGGAGACCGCTAAAGAGCCGTTAGGTGTATCTAGAGGTCGATCTGGCAAGCACCAAGGGGAATGATGGTTGAATAAAGAAGTTAAAAGGAAGTTGGAGACTAAAAGAGTGGCTTATGCTAAGGTTGTTGAGCGTAAGGATGATGATGAGAGGCTGACAAATAGGGAGGAGTATAAGGTAGTTAGAAGAGAGGCTAAGTTAGCGGTTACGAGAACTAAGACTACAACTTTTGAGATCTTGTATGAGGCTTTAGAGGAGAAAAAAAGGATAAGAAGTTGTATAGGCTTGCCAAGGTGTAACACCCCAATTTTTTTTCCTTGAATAATCCCTGAGCTTTGAGCTTACTTCCGAACCTATGACTTACTATACGTGTCGTAAGGTCTGTATACGGGTCTTAAAGACCCCAATCATAGCCTGAACAGTGTGCTAGCCTGAATTTTCTATTGTGACTACGACTAGGGGTCACGAGTCGTAATGACTCTATGCGAGTCATAAGGTACCAATCGTAGGGTGACTCGTGTGTTACCCAAAGTCTATGACCTGAGTACGACTAGGACGTAACGAGTCGGTATGGACTCTTTACGAGTTGTATGGTCCCTTTCGTAGCCAAACTGGTGTAGTAGCCCTTCTGTTGTGACCACGACTTATCTATATGAGTTGTAAGGTGCTTGTACGAGTTGTATGACTCCAATCGTACCCATACCAGTGAGGGGCCCTTGAGCTATTATCTAGACTACGACTTTTGATGACGAGTCGTAGCGTGTCCTCAAGAGTCGTAGGGAGACCCGTCGTCACTGGTAATAAATTTTCAGCTTTAAATTAAGGGAGTTCTGGACATTTTCCCTCTACATCAACCCCTGTACATCAATTATAATCCACAAACTTAAAACCCTTCTAGGACCTTATTAGCCTTCATAAAAATATCAAATACACCTCTTTACTCTCTTAAATCCTTAGTCAAGTACATTTAGGGTTTTCAAAAAGTTGGTTATCTAGGGCTCAAGGGTTGATTTTTTCTCTATAATTATTGATCTTTCAGGCATGTGACTCTACGATTAAACTTATTTTCCTTAAAGCATGTGCATTACATGATTATTGATGAGAAATCAAATGTGGGTTTTGATATGGGTAAAGGGTTTTTGGCATGGTTGATTTGTAAATTGTTGTCCTATGATTTATTATGAATTGGTTGTGTTTTATCAGTGGTTTTTAAGCTAACTGGGTGCATGTGTGTGGGAATTGTAATGGGGGTCGAGGCATTCCCCCAATTTGATGATTTTGGTATTGAAATTGGTTTGGAAATTATGTTCCCTCAACTCATTTGTGTAATTAGTTTTGAAATATGGATTTGTCACCTAGTTTGACTTGCTCATCTATACTATTGCATTGTATAAATGGTTAAAAGGTTAGACATGGATTTTATAGGCCTTATTGGTTGTGTTTTGATAGAAATTAAAACCTCGGGGTTTGATGCATTCCCTCAAGTTTATTTGATAAACTAAAAGGGGTCGAGGCATTTCCCAAACTTTATTTAATAAAAAAAGGGGTCGTTGCATCCCCTCAAGATGATGGAATTTAATTAAAATTGCATGAGTATAAGATTACAAGCACAAGGGTATGCTGATGCCTGTGTTGTGCCTTAATGTGTTATTCCATAGTTTAATGAAAAGGTTATGTAAAACTTGTTTTAATTGGGCTTAAATGGTAGGTGGGTGGGGTAGGGGGTTATGTAGCTAAGCTGTGAAGGTGTGAGTCTTGAAGGACTTGTACTAAAAACTCACGTTTGCCGGTATGAGGGTTGGTCTTGATGACCTTGTGCTTGTGACACACTTGTTATACATTTGTATCCTGGACTGACGTGGGGTCGGAGAATTCCCTGATCTTTCTTGATGCCTCCAGTTTGTGCGGCTAACATGCACTGAGGCCCTTTTAACAGGAGAGCTGGACCCACATAGCTCGTAGCTGTGTTTATGATGGTCGAGCTACATAGTCCAAGCTAATATTTTAATTCATGCTAAACCCTATTTCCTACCCAGCATAATTATATATATATGTATGTACATTGTGTGCATATGGATTTTACTATGGTTTTGACTTGCATTATTTTATCCCTTACCTGAGTTACATGCTAACGCTCAACCAGCTAACCGTCTTCGGATGCTGTATCCCCACGCAATATAGGAACCAGAGACACTTCTTCTTTTCTTGCGCAGTGTTAGGATTTCTGGATTGTCAGCTGTTAGCTTTAAAGTGGTGAGCTTCCATTCTCTGGAAGAGCTATTGTTTTGCGGAGAAATTTTGACTTTTTGAAAGAGTCGCCACTTAATTTTGAAAAGGAATTAAGAATCCTTTAGAGAGTTACTTCAAACGATGCAAAACAGAAAAATCGTTTAAGTTAAGAGATTCTGAGTAAGCGGTTCTTATTAACGTTTTAGGAAGGTGTTAGGCACCTAAAACGTCTGCTAACTTGCGGTTATCCGGACTGTTTGAAAACATCTTTTGATTAACTTCTGAAAAGATTAATTTGTTGAAATAGTGATTTGATTTAAAAAAAAAAGACTTATGTAAAATAGATTTAGGCACTTAGTAGGGATTTTAACTAAGTCTAAACAAAACTAATAAATAAATAAACACATAAAAGGGGAAGGGGGGAGAAAGTAAAGGATTTAGGCCATTGAGCCCAAATCAACGAGACCTATCCTAGTCTAATTGGGCTTCCGACCTATTTCACCTGTCCTAAACTATTTTTCGAGCCTTTGGCTAGAGTCTTGCTCCACCTGTATTAAATACAACTTTGACTTCGAGGCCGAAATGAATGAATAAATAAATGACTAAATGAATAAATAAAAAGAAGACAATAATAAAAATTGAGACTTTTCAAGTCTCTTAGTGACCTCATCAATAGGTTTTGACCCATTTTCCTTCTTCGTCTATCTTCTAGCACTCGCACGCCATGTAGTGGACCTTGGGTTTAAACTTTGAACTTGACTTAAAGGGGTGGGCCTCATTTACCCATTACAAAATGCAAGAGGAGAGGAGTCCATTTGAACTCGAGATATTTTTTGCATGCAAAGAAAAGATAAAGAAATTAATATATGTTCAAGGCATAAACGTGACATATTTCAAAGTAAAAGAAACTATCAAGAACCAATTTTTGAATGATAAGAATAAGCACACTTGCACAAGAATGAGAGTCAACAAATAAAAAATTCAAAGCAAAAACACTCATTTACATGCCTCATGATTTATGTTCATATTAAGAATGAATAAAGGTAAAAGGAGGAAGGTCATATTCAATGAACTAATGCGAGAAACAAACAACGTAAGCTTGCGAAAGTAAAGGGATGAGGCAACAAGAAAAATACTCATGATTTCTAGAATTGAACAAACATAGACACCAATCCATATAACAAAAGAAAATAAAGGCTAACTTTTCAAGAAAGAGAATCTTTAAATTTCAATTAAGGCGACATTAACGAAAATTCATACATATAAATTACAACCAACATCTTATTGAAAAACGTGTAACGACCTATGATTTTTATTTCTAAGAAATCGTTGATTATCTTTTGATATTATGAATAAAAGAGAGACACGAATAAAGTTTTTACACTCACAAAGAGCACATATAACAATCCAAAGGGCGCAAGAAAATTAGAATAAAGTTTAGCATTTCTAAAAGTGAAATATTGTTTCACGATCATACTATGCATGACTCGAAAATATCTAAATAATTCTATTTAGCCACAAAAATTTGAACTTTCTCATTATTTTGACAAATTTGAAAACATGCGAAAAAAGAGGAATAAACACCGTGGATGAAAAATAAAGCTGGCACTTCATCTCTTATATGAAGATTTTGGAGATCCCTTAAGATAATTAACAAGTAAATGAAAAATTCTTGATTTAATCAATTACTATTTTTATTAAGGCGAACAAACAATAGTACCTATTTTTCCAACATAAAAGAAATAACTTTACAGCTAAAACAAACATATCCGCCAACAATAAATTTAAACAAGACACGAGTTTGTCTTTTGAGCAAAGATCAAAACTTTATACATGACAATCAAAGAATAAAGTCAAAAGGCAAAACAATCAATATTAACCATTCTTTTCGACATAAAGAAAATAACTTTAGATGCTAAAAACAAACATATCTACCAACAATGAGTTTAAACAAGACATGGGTATGACTTTTCAAGTAAAGATCTAAACTTTATCCAAAATAATCAAAGAATAAAGTAAAAAAAAGACACATACAACTATTGTTAGCTCATTTTTATATCATGAACATGAAAATAATTAGAATATCGATACCACAACGTCCTAGGGCCTTTAAGGCCATCTACATCATATAATCCCAGCAAACAAAATTATATCTACGAACTATGAAGAAGAAAAAAGATGAAGAAGAAAACGATAATAAAAACTAAAAAAAGAAAAAAGAAAAGATGTGTTTACCTTTTTGGGGGCAGCAAAACGAGACTACGAGCTTCATCGGAATCAACCACCACTAAAAAAATATTACCGACAACTTGAAATTTTTTATTAGCTGACCAACTCTATGAAACAAAAATTTTTACTAAATAAAAATAACTATTTTGATCAAAAAGGATTTTTTATTTTTCCAGCCTTTTTTTTTTCTTACTTTTTCCCCTTTTCTACCAAAGTAGTGGTAGTATTTATAGGGAAGAATGAAGTTTTTTTTCTTCTCTTCCACCAATGTGGGAGAAAAGTATTTATAGGATAGGGTGAAGATTTATTTCTTGTCCTCCACCAATGTGGGAGAAAAAACAATTAAGAGTGTTTTTGGAATATTAAAATTGAAGATTAGGTGAGGTGGAAGATAATATGGGGGGAATTTGTACAATGTAGTACAACTTTTGAATTTCAAAATTGGGAAAAGACAAAGTTGGGGGGAAATAGTACAATGTAGTACAATTTGAATTTTTTTTTTTGTGGAATTAGGTAAAAGTTATAAGAGTTTTTGGGAATTTTGGGGTTATTTACAATATAACCCCAATTGGATTTAAAATTTTGCCATATTTATTTAATTTTGACTAAATGACAAATCAATTAACGGATTGCATTACAATTATGGCCAATTTGATTTCAATTATGGTCAAATATAATAGATTGGCTAAATTAAATTGAAATTCGATGCGAATTAATACTTCCTTTAATTTTGAGCTTTTTGATTTTATAAAATCAAACACATATTTATCCGAATAAATTATTTTTTGAAAGTAAATTATATTTAAATCAAAACTTTAATCATTTGAATCTATAAGCCTTGATTAAAATCTGATATTTTATAAAATAAATATTTAAGTAAAAAAATTATAAAATCTCGTATAATTGAATATGATAAATTATAATCACTACTTAAAATGATAAAATTACGTACAAATATATTTAATAATTTTTTATTCGAATGAAATAAATATTTTAATTTTATTAAAAATCAAAGAAACTCAGGATTAAATTTAGTCGTGGAGAGCAAAAATTAGGTGTCAACAACTGCCCCTCCTTTTGGGTAGGGTGGATGCAAGTAACCCTGGGCAAAGGGAAATTGACGTTCCTAATTTTTATCCGACCACAAATTCTAAACTGAAAGAGTTTGGCTTTTGAATGAGTCTCATAGAGTCATGGCCGAACCCAGGTCGGGTTTCCTACATATCTCAGGTTACATGAGAATTCAGGTCACTTGTAGTTCATAAAGCTTGATTTAAGGCACGATTTTAAAAAAAATTCACCAACTATCACGATTTTAGAGTTTTTGGTTAAATTAAGAAGCTGGTGAATAAATGGATTTGGGGGAGAAGATTGGAATGCAGTTGAGTTTTCTACATAGATCCCAGCCTATATATCCCCAAGATTTTAGGGAATCAGACTGCTTGTAGTTTGACTCGATCGGTAGAAAAGATAGTTTTTTATTTCAAACGATCTTTGGCTCAAGATGAGTGACAAGTTGATCGAGTTTCGGAAAAAAGGCTTTTAACCATGAATGTGGGATCCTTCACACCCATATACAAGAACTTATCCAAACATAATTTCCAAACTCTGAGTATGTTGTCACCCGACTTTGAAAGAAAGAGAAGGTTACCCTCAATATGAGTTTAGAAATATCTCAATCGTGAAGCGGAAACCAAAATATCCTAGAAATACCCACATGCCTTCTAATAGGGGTGTGGTTGGATGGTGGTGGCAATCATCCTTTAGCTCGCGTCCAAAGAGTTTGACGTCCCTCTTTAGACTATGCCCCGTTTTGCTGCTAAGAAAGAGTTCCGCGTTGTGCTGCGTCCTTTTTGGAGTTGTCCGCACCTGTGATTTTGATTTGAAATTTTCATCCTGTCGGATGCTCTCGACAATATCTCAAACAGAAATCATTAGTAATAAGCCCAATTCATGAAAAAGGTGTATAGTTTTTTACCATATCTCCGCGTGAGTTGTTGTCTAAAAGCAAAGTCATCATTTTTTATACCTGTTTGGCATTAAATAATTTGCAATAACAGACATAACAACCTTCTTGGTTGTTGCATAATTAGCTCATTTGTTGAGCGAATATGTCTTCAAAGTGGGGTGGCCCTTTTGGACACCGACGACACTTTATGCGGAACGGTCCCTGCAACCGTGTAATCTTGTGATGATGAGGCAACCTTTTGGTCACCTATAATGCTTGTTGTATGTAGAATGATAATCTCTCCTGTTATAGCCGATGATCGATTTATAAATTTCTCTTAAATTATCAATCTTTGGATAGTCTTGCATATTATTTGATGTTGGATACGAGGTGACTTACAAATATCTTTTGAATTGCTAACTTTTAGGTAATCCTGCACATTATCCGACCTTGGATAAGAGATGGCTTACAGATATCCCTCAAATCGCTAGCTTTTAGGTGTTCCTACATATCATCCGACCTTGGATACAATATGACTTATAGATATCATTCAAATTGTTAGTCCTTGGGTAATCCTGCACATAATCGGTCTTGGATATGATGCGGCTTATAGAGAACTCTTGGACGTATCAATTTGATAATCTCGCATATTCTCCGGTAAGGATTTAGTTGCGACTTATGGGTAAGCTCCAGACTATCGATTTTTAGGCGATCTTGCACACTATCCGGTTAGGATGTTGTTGTGGCTTACGGATGACCTACAGGCTATTAACTCATAGGTGATCTTGCACACTATCCTATTTCAAATAATATGACTTATAGATGACCCTCAAATTGTCAATTTCTAGAAAATCTTATATATCATTCATCCTTAGATAGCGACTTAAAGGCGTCCCTTCAAATCGTGTGCTCTTGATGCATTCAGATGTTGATACATAAAATGATGAGATATCCTCGATGCCAGCGTTTATATCTCGCGTGTCAACAGATAATAAATACTGATGATATCCTCGATGCCAGCGTTTATGTCTCGCGTGTTAACAGATATTAAATGCTTATGATATTCTCGATGCCAATATTTATGTCTTGCGTGTCAACAGATATAAAATGATGATGATATCCTCGACGCTAGCGTTTATGTCTTGTGTGTCAACAGATATGAAATGCTGATAATATCCTCGACGCCAACGTTTATGTCTTGCATGTCAACAGATATTAAATGGCCCTCTCGACAAATTATATGAATGGCTCTCTTGGCAATAACATGAAATGGCCCTCTTGGCGATGATATGAAATGGCCCTCTTGGCAATGATATGAAATGACCCTCTTGGCAATGATATGAAATGGCCCTCTTGGTGATGATATGCAATGACCCTCTCAGCGATGATATGAAATGGCCCTCTTGGCAATGATATGAAATGGCCCTCTTGGCAATGATATGAAATGGCTCTCTTGGCAATGATATGCAGTGGCCCTCTCGGCGATAATATGAAATGACCCTCTTGGCAATGATATGAAATGACCCTCTTGGCAATGATATGAAATGGCCTTCTTGGCAATGATATGCAATGGCCCTCTTGGCAATGATATGTAATGGCTCTCTCGGCGATGATATGAAATAACCCTCTTAGCAATGATATAAAATAACCCTCTTGGCAATTATATGAATTGCCCTCTTGGAAATGATATGCAATGGCCCTCTTGGCAATGATATGCAATGACCCTCTTGGCAATGATATGAAATGACCCTCTTGGCAATGATATGCAATAGCCCTCTTGGCAATAATATGCAATCGCCCTCTTGGAAATGATATGCAATGGTTCTTCCGATAAATTAAAAATAGTTTCACCTGAAATCATTTGTCAGGGTTTTGCTTTCTACATGTACCTGTACTCAAGGTAGACGATTACTAGACACAAAGTTGTTTTTGCTAGCGACTATTTTTTAGAAAAATTTTAAATACAATATTTGTAAAAAAGACAAGACACTTTTGTTTGTCCTCCATGATCTCAAGAAATGAGATGGACAATTCAAAAGGTCCTCAATAAATGGGTATTAAACCCATTCTTAGGGATACCCAAAAATACCGTTCTTGAGCATTAGTGCTCTGGTGTGTCTCCCAATTTGCTCGGGGATTTTTGAAAGAGACTCTCATTTTTGTGTATCGATCTCTGCATCCACATAAAAATGATTAGTTTGAGTGAAACTACTCCGTGTTGACTTTCTTCGATACTCCATTTGCTCCGCGCCATCTTTTGGGTACTCCGTCATATTGGGACTTTCACCCCTGACTCCCTGTCCTAATTGATGTCTAGGCAATCACTAAGTAAAGATTTATATAGATTTTTTAAAGTAGTCTTAATTTTTAGAAAATAGTTTCGAAAACTCCTGCAAAACTTTAGAAAATCTCTGTCAGTCATGTCATATGCTAGCTCAACGACCATCTTTCTCTTGATTCCGACAATGTACGATGTTTGACGGAGTATTGCTAGGGATTCAGCATTGTCCAGGCTCTCTACCAGAAGTTTTATCAAAGACGGAGATTCAGTCTTCCTAGACTTTATCATAGGTGGTGATTCTCAAATTTCAACTTCGACCTCTAGTGCTGGGGAATTTGAAATATATTCCAGTACTTGGTGGAAATTTTGAGGCCCTCCTCAAAATTTCTGCCCCAGTTTAAAGTAGTTTGAGATGATATCAACTCGAGTGGATTTGAAGTCTTTGCTGATCTTCATTCTCTTTGTTGGATGTTGATCTTCTCTTGTGAATTTTTGATATTCCTTCTCGAAAATTCTGCCCCATTTTTCATTCCATGGGGTTAAATAACCAAGCCGTTGGGGCGTCTACATATCCCGTTGAAGCAGAAATCAGGTCAAACGTAGTTCAAGACTACGCTAAGGATATATAGAAAAATCTAATGGGTTGACCGAAGCCGACATAGGCCGCCTACGTATCTCATTCTTGAGAATTCAGGTCATCACGTAGTTCATACATAAAGGGAAAGGATAAATTTTCCTAAGGGGTTGACCGAAGCCGATATAGGCCGCCTACGTATCCCTCTTTGGGAATTCAGGTCGAACGTAGTTCGTACATAAACTCATAATGGCCATAAAAAATACTATTATCCATCTTAATAGGATATAAATAAGTACTTATATGGATGACATGACGTTTGCATTACATTTGTCTTGATAGAACAAATGATCAAATGTCCAATAGAGTCATCGCCCTCCTAGTTAACCAACTCGGTTTCCTCTAGATTAGGCTTCTTTGATTCTCGAACTCTTTGACTCTTCTGTTGACTGTTCTAGGGCTACCATTATTTTGCTTCTTGACATAACATGACAATGACAGGTTTTAAGTTACGACGGGCGATGAGTCAAGAGTGGAGTGGTGGTCCAATTCAACAATGTTTTCTCTAAATGATCCCGTTTGTCTTGGAAAATTCTTCCCTCATATTTTCCCTTATTCCATCCTCGAGACTATCGCTTACAGGGTTGAAAAATGATTGGTAGAGTCCAGTTTTACTACTAGTCATTTTTCTTTTCCTGCAATAAAGTTATAGTCAAGAAGGGGCCAACATAGAGTAGTTTCTATTACCTGCAAAGTAAAAACAACTCAAACGTTGACGTGTTAGATTTCGTTAGTAATAAGTAAAGCAAGATGATAAGGTAGGAAGTAAACTCATAGAGTTGTTTCTCTTCTCATGCGAATTGATCCATGAAGTAATGATGACTCGAGGATTTCAATGAACAGGATTTTGCTCAATGATATGGATAGGTGGAATTTGTTGGGAAGGTTCAACTCTTCTTCTTCCTTCAAGAAAGTAGAGGACAACAGAGCTTTTGAAGATAGGGGCCGGGCCAAAAGGCTACCTACGTATCTTACGGGGGAGAAATTAGGCCCTTCATAGTTCGAAACTATAATGGCATTTTCTGATTCTAAAGTCAACTTTCCTAAAAATGGTAGCGATAATTTTGGAAGTTTTAAGAATGACTACAGACTTTTCTGAGAAACTTGGGAGACTTGGAGTACTTTTGATCGGACTTTTGTATAGTGGGGTATATTTCTGCCTAGAGATGTTCTATGGAAAATGGGATTGGATCAGTTCACCTTTGATTCGAATCAACATAACACGTATAAGCACCTAAACAGTTATATTACATAAGCATATCGTAATAAACGTGCATCCTAATTAGTTGACCCATTCGAGCCAAGGGTTTAGGCCTAACAGATTTTGAAGAAAATATACGTCTTTTTAAAGCCAATCCATTATCCCCAAAACCCTTCATAGGTATACATAAATGACATAAATGTCTACAAAAGTTGCACAAAAAGGATACAATCTTTAAGGAAAGGGAATAATGTCCCACGCAGGGGATACTAATTACTGAATGCTTCTTCTATCGGCCTTCACACTCTTAGCTTTGTCCACTCCTCATTTTTGACAACATCCGTTAATGATCAAGCGATTGTCGTATAACTGTGTCATAGATGCCATGCAACTATCCAAATCGATCAATTTCTTGCTTGGCTTATTTTAATTCCTTCGTCAATCGGTGTACGATTGAGGCATCTTTATACAAAAGTGAGTAAAGCAAGTCTTCTCCCAACCTCCAAAGGATAATAGATTGGATTAAACAAACATATATTTCTTCAACACAGAAATATGATTCGTCTGTAATTCACTCGGGGTCAATAGACGCAGGACAAGTTTTTTAATGGGCCCAATACCCCATTCGGGTATTGGGTCGTCCTACACTCATGCCTAAAATAGGGTTTTGGTTTCTCTCTATCCTAGGTGTCTAGAGTGAGTTTGAACCGGGTTCCCGAGCAGATGACTTGGGTTTTAAAATACATCCATCAAATGACTCACGTGCTAATAAGCCGTTCGTATTTCCAACACATTATTGGAATTGAACAATAGGGGCGGGGACATCCATGAAACCCTAAAAAAGTTTAAATAATGCAGGAATATGCCATGAGATCCGATAGTTAAACTTTACAGAATCGAAACATATAAACACATAAACAGTTAATCAAAAGATGAAATCAAACATTTGGTTAGAACCTAGTTAAAAATCCCCAGCAGAGTCGCCATTTCTATTTTGCGGAGAAATTTTGACTTTTTAAGAGAGTCGTCACTTAATTTTGAAAAGGAATTAAGAAACCTTTAGAGAGTTACTTCAAACGATCCAAAATAGAAAAAATCATTTAAGTTAAGAGATTTTGAGTAAGCGGTTCTTATTAACATTTTAGTAAGGTGTTAGGCACCTAAAATGTCCGCTAACTTGCGGTTATCCGGACTGTTTGAAAACATCTTTTGATTAAATTCTGAAAAGATTAATTTGTTGAAATAGTGATTTGATTTAAAAAAAATACTTATGTAAAATAGATTTAGGCGACTTAGTAGGGATTTTAACTAAGTCTAAACAAAACTAATAAACAAATAAACACATAAAAGAGGAAGGGAGGAGAAAGTAAAGGATTTAGGCCATTGGGCCCAAATCAACAAGACCTGTCCTAGTCTAGTTGGGCTTCCGACCCATTTCACATGTCCTAAACTATTTTTCGAGCCTTTGGCTAGATTCTTGCTCCACCTTTATTAAATACAACTTTGACTTCGAGGCCAAAATGAATGAATAAATAAATGACTAAATGAATAAATAAAAAGAAGACAATAATAAAAATTGAGACTTTTCAAGTGTCTTAGTGACCTCATCAATGGGTTTTGGCCCATTTTCCTTCTTCGTCTATCTTCTAGCACCCGCACGCCATGTAGTGGACCTTGGGTTTAAACTTAGAACTTGACTTGAAGGGGTGAGCCTCATTTACCCATTACGAAATGTAAGAGGAGAGGAGTCCATTTGAACTCGAGATATTTTTTGCATGCAAAGAAAAGATAAAGAAATTAATATATGTTCAAGGCATAAAAGTGACATATTTCAAAGTAAAAGAAACTATCAAGAACCAATTTTTGAATGACAAGAATAAGCACACTTGCACAAGAATATGAGTCACCAAATAAAAAATGCAAAGCAAAGATACTCATTTACATGCCTCATGATTTATGTTCATATTCAATGAATTAATGCGAGAAACAAACAACGTAAGCTTGCGAAAGTAAAGGGATGAGGAAACAAGAAAAATACTCATGATTTCTAGAATTGAACAAACATAGACACCAATCCATATAACAAAAGAAAATAAAGGCTAACTTTTCAAGAAAGAGAATCTTTAAATTTCAATTAAGGCGACATTAACGAAAATTCATACATAAAAATTACAACCAACATCTTATTGAAAAACGTGTAACGACCTATGATTTTTATTTCTAAGAAATCGTTGATTCTCTTTTGATATTATGAATAAAAGAGAGACACGAATAAAGTTTTTACACTCACAAAGAGCACATATAACAATCCAAAGGGCGCAAGAAAATTAGAATAAAGTTTAGCATTTCTAAAAGTGAAATATTGTTTCACGATCATACTATGCATGACTCGAAAATATCTAAATAATTCTATTTAGCCACAAAAATTTGAACTTTCTCATTATTTTGACAAATTTGAAAACATGCGAAAAAAGAGGAATAAACACCGTGGATGAAAAATAAAGTTAGCACTTCATCTCTTATATGAAGATTTTGGAGATCCCTTAAAATAATTAACAAGTAAATGAAAAATTCTTGATTTAATCAATTACTATTTTAATTAAGGCGAAACAAACAATAGTACCTATTTTCCAGCATAAAAGGAACAACTTTACAGCTAAAATAAACATATCCGCCAACAATAAATTTAAACAAGATATGAGTTTGTCTTTTGAGCAAAAATCAAAACTTTATACATGACAATCAAAGAATAAAGTCAAAAGGCAAAACAATCAATATTAACCATTCTTTTCAACATAAAGAAAATAACTTTACATGCTAAAAACAAACATATCTACCAACAATGAGTTTAAACAAGACATGGGTATGACTTTTCAAGTAAAGATTTAAACTTTATCCAAAATAATCAAAGAATAAAGTAAAAAAAAGGCACATACAACTATTGTTAGCTTATTTTTATATCATGAACATGAAAGTAATTAGAATATCGATACCACAACGTCCTAGGGCCTTTAAGGCCATCTACATCATGCAATTCCAACAAACAAAATTATATCTACGAACTATGAAGAAGAAAAAAGATGAAGAAGAAAACGATAATAAAAACTAAAAAAAGAAAAGAAAAGATGTGTTTACCTTTTTGGGGGCAGCAAAACGAGACTACGAGCTTCATCGGAATCAACCACCTCCAAAAAAACGTCGCCGGCAACTTGAAATTTTTTATTAGCCGACCAACTCTATGAAACAAAAAATTTTACTAAATAAAAATAATTATTTTGCTCAAAAAGGATTTTTCACTTTTCTAGCCTTTTTTTTTTCGTACTTTTTCCTCCTTTTTACCAAAGTAGTGATAGTATTTATAGGGAAGAATGTAGTTTTTTTTCTTCTCTTCCACCAATGTGGGAGAAAAGTATTTATAGGAAAGAGTGATGATTTATTTCTTGTCCTCCACCAATGTGGGAGAAAAAGCAATTAAGGATATTTTTGGAATTTTAAAATTGAAGATAAGGTGAGGTGGAAGATAATGTGGGGTAAAATTGTACAATGTAGTACAACTTTTGAATTTCAAAATTGGGAGAAGATAAAGTTGGGGGGAAATAGTACAATGCAGTACAATTTGAAATTATTTTTTTGTGGAATTAGGTAGAAGTTATGAGATTTTTTGGGAATTTTGGGGTTATTTAAAATATAACCCCAATTGGAATTTAAAATTTAGCCATATTTATTTAATTTTGACCAAATTACAAATCAATTGACGGATTGCATTACAATTATGACCAATTTAATTTCAATTATGGTCAAATCTAATAGATTGGCTAAATCAAATTGAAATTCGATGCGAATTAATACTTTCTTTAATCTCGGGCTTCTTGATTTTATAAAATCAAACACATATTTATCCGAATAAATTATTTTTTGAGAGTAAATTATATTTAAATCAAAACTTTAATCATTTGAATCTATAATCCTTGATTAAAATCTAATATTTTATAAAATAAATATTTAAGTAACAAAATTATAAAATCTCGTATAATTGAATACGATAAATTATAATTACTACTTAAAATAACAAAATTACGTACAAATATATTTAATAAATTTTTATTCGGATGAAATAAATATTTATTAAAGAGACTCAGGATTAAATTTAGTCGTGGAGGGAAAAAATTAGGTGTCAACAACTATCATGTTGAAGTCGTGTTTCATTTATGTCCTAGACCTACTTCTTTGGTTTTGGTTTTGGTTATCGACAGGAGAATATCCCAACTTAGATTGGTTTTGGTTCTATTAGAGGCTTTGTGGATATTGTGGATTGGGATGGTTGTTGACATTCTTAGATTTCTTAAATTTTGATTAATCTATTGGGTATATGTTCGGAATTCATCTGATGCTAGTGTATCTGCTTCTATTTGACTAGGCAAAGAGGGTAGTCTCTAGTCCATGGTGGACTTGAGATATCTATCACGACCAGGACCTGGTTCGGGTCATGACAAAGTGGGTATCGGAGTCTAGGTTCATAGTTAATTGGGTGTCCATAAAGATGTATCAAGTAGAGTCTCTTTTAAGGGCGTGTAGCACGCCACACTTATAAGAGATAGGCTATGAGACTTTTAGGAATGTTTCCCTTTCTTATTCTTCTATTTCGGGCTATAGAGTCTAAGTCCCAAACTTCTCTAATTTCTGTTTATTCGCATTTCAGATCATGCTTCCCAGAATAGCTGATGGTCATGGAAACTCTTCTTCCCACTTGAGGACAATATTGATGAAACTCATTCTACTCATGGGGTACATACCCGGTCTAGGGGTCCAACTCCTGATTACCTTCGTAGAGTTCCACCGGTTCTTTCTAGCCCTCCTCGTATACCTTAAGATGACATGTCCAATGTTGAGTTTCACCAGTCGATCCATTTTCTTATCCAGCTGGTGGCCTCTCAGATGGAGCGTGTTACTTCTGTTGCTCCATCTTCTGAGGTCACTAGAGTTGGCTAGTTTATGAGGTTGAGTTCTCTGAGTTTTATCAGTCCGTAGCTTAAGGAGGATCCTCAAAATTTCATTAATAAAATAAAGAAGATTTTTCATGTGATGCAAGCTTCTGACTCCGAGGGTATGGATTTTGCTGCATACCAGCTAAAGGATATGACATATCAGTGGTAATGAAGAGTGAGAGAGATGAGGGGAGATAATGTTAATCCAGCTATATGAAATGACTTTTTAGTACTTTTTTGGATTGCTTCTTTCCTTAGGAGTTGAGGGAGGCAAATACCGAGAAGTTACTGAATTTGAGATAGGAAAGAATAATTGTGAAAGAATATGCCTTGAGGTTTCATCAGTTATCTCGTTATGCTTTGGAGTTGGAGTCATCCACGAGGGAAAGGATAAGAAAGTTTGCTTCTGGTTTGTTTTGGAGTGCAAGGCTGCCTTGTTGAACAAGGACATGGATACTTCTAAACTTGTGGTATACATGCAGCAAGTTGAGGAAGAGAAAATGAAGCAGATAGAAATGGGGGAAAGGCAAAGTAATAAGCTCAGGTATTCTAAGTAGGGAGAATGCAATCAGAATAGTGGTAGGAATGACAAGTAATAGTCTAAAAAAAGTGGGGAAATTCTGGTTCCTACTCTACAACTAATGCTCCTTATCTGAAGTTGTTTGGTGATCGTCGCTTTTTGAATGGCAATGGGTTTAGGGCACAAGGTGCCCAGTCTCAGACCAGTAAGGCTCAGTCGACTCCAATTTATCTTTCTTGCAGATTTTATGGGTAGATGTATCTTAGTTTTTGTGATGAGGGGAGGAATAAGTGTTTCAAATGTGTCCAGGCTGGTCATATTTAGAGAAACTGTCCTTTAGGCAGTGTTTCTACTGGAGATAACAAAGTTCCAGTTTCTACTTCTTCAGCTCCTGTACCAAAGGGTGCAACTTCGGGTACCGACACTAACTAGAATTATCTATATACTCTTAACACTTACTAGGAATATGAAGCATCTCCCGATGTTGTTATTGGTACGCTAAAACTCTTTTCTCATGATGTGTATTATTTGCCTGATTTGGGGTCGACTCTTTCTTATGTGACCCCTTATGTGGCTATTCATTTTGATTTTGGTCCTGACTGTATTCCCGATCCCTTTTTTGTGTCTACCTAAGTGAGTGAATCTGTAGCTAGAAAAGTCTATAGGGGTTGTATGGTGTCTATATGTGGTAGGGAAGTATTGGTGGATCTGATAGAGTTGGAAATGTTAGATTTTGATATTATTTTGGGGATGGATTGGTGCTATGCCTTTCTTGATTGTAGGACCCAAAAGGTCAGTTTCTAATTCCTGATTGAGCCTGTGATTGAGTGGGAAGGTATTTCCCTGGTACCTAAGAAAAGGTTTATTTCTTATCTTAGAACCCATAAATTGATTTCCAAAGGGTGTTTGTATCATTTAGTTTGGGTTAAGGATTTTAATTCTGAAGGACCTTCTTTACAGTCTGTTCTTGTGGTTAGTAATTTTCTCGAAGTCTTTCCTGATAATCTTTCTGGTGTTTCTCCCGATAGGGTAATAGATTTTGGGATTGATCTTATCCTGGATACCCATCCTATGTCTATCCCTCTTTATAGAATGTCTCTAATTGAGTTGAATGAACTCAAGAAAAAGTTGAAAGATCTTCTTGATAAGGGTTTTATCCACCGTAGTGTGTCTCCGTGGGGTGCTCCTATTATTTTTGTGCGTAAAAAAGATGGGTCCTTTCGGATGTGTATAGATTACCGCCAGTTGAATAGGGTGACGGTAAGGAATAAGTATCTTCTTCCTAGGATTGATGGCCTATTTGACCAGCTTCAGGTTGCTAGATGCTTCTCTAAGATTGACCTTCGATCGGGTTATCATCAGTTAAAGATTAGGGAAATAGATATCCCTAAGACTGCTTTCCGTACCCGGTATGGCCATTATGATTTTATGGTCGTGTCATTTAAGTTGACTAGTGCCCCGACAATATTTATAGATCTTATGAACCGGGTATTCTATTAGTTTCTTGACTTGTTAATCATTATGTTGATTGACGATACTCTGGTATATTCTATGTATGAGGAGGATTATGACAATTACCTCCGCATAATGTTGCAGACTTTTAAGGATCATCGGTTGTAAGCTAAGTTTTCAAAGTGTGAACTCTAGTTGAGTGTTGTGACCTTTTTTGGCAATGTCATTTCTAGTGAGGGAATCATGGCGGATCCACAGAAAGTTGAGGCAGTTAATAAGTGTTTTAGTCCCACGACTCCAATCGATATTTGGACTTTCTTGAGTTTAGCTAGGTATTATAGGAGATTTATGGATAGCTTCTCATCGATTGCTTCCCTATTAACAAAGTTAACCCAGAAAAAGATGAAGTTGCTGTGGTACTAAACTTTTGAGGGATATTTTAAGAAGTTAAAAGATAAGTTAACTTTGGCTCTAGTCTTTACCCTGCTTGAGGGTACTGATGGTTTTGTGATTTATTATGATGCATCCCGTGTGGGACTGGGTTGTGTGTTGATGTGGCACGATAAGGTTGTGGCCTATGCTTCTAGGTAGCTGAAAGTTCATGAAAAAAATTATCCAACTTATGACTTGGAATTGTTGGTTGTGGTATTTGATTTGAAGATTTGGCGCCATTATCTAGATGGGGTTCATGTTGATATCTTTTCAGACCATAAGATCTTGCAATAACTGTTCACTTAGAAGAAGTTGAATCTCAGGCAAAGGAGATGGCTTGAGTTACTCAAGGATTACTACATGAGTCTTCACTATCACCTAGGTAATGCTAACATAGTTGCTGATACTCTTAGCAGGTTGTCTATGGGTATCTTGTCTTATGGGGATAAGGACAATCGAGATTTGGTGAAGGATATTCATCAGTTCGCTAATCTTGGAGTTTGTCTCGTGGACTTCGAAGATGGAGGTGTGATTGTTCAAGAGGTGGTGAAATCATCTCTTGGTGCTGAGGTGAAGGAGAAACATATTTTAGATCCTATCTTGATGCATATTAAAGATGATATAGGTCAACAGAAAGTGATGGCTTTCAAGATTCGTTGTGATGGATTCATGAGGTACCAAGGTAGGTTGTGTGTTCCTGATATTGATGGTTTGCGAGAAAGGATTTTGGTTGAGGCTCATGTGTTGCGATATACGGTTCTTCTTGGCTCGATGAAGATATGCTATGAATTGAAGGAGATTTATTTATGGAATAACATAGAGAGAGATGTGGCCAATTTTGTGGCTAAGTACATGGTTTGTCAGCAAGTGAAGGTTGAGACTTGAGGCCTGGTGGGTTGTCTTAAGATAATGAGTTGCCTGTGTGGAAATGAAAAGTAATTAATATGGTTTTCGTTACCGGTCTTCTGCGGTCTCGTAGTCAGTTTGATTTGATTTGGTCATCGTGGATAAGATGACTAAGTCTACCTACTTTTTGCCTGTGAGGACTAATTATGCGGCAGAGGATTATGGGAGGTTGCTCATTTAGAAGATCTTCATGTTACATGGTGTGCCTGTTTTTATCATCTCAGGCAGAGGTACGTAGTTCTTGTCTCACTTTTGGAGGTCATTCCAAAGAGTCTTGGGGACTAAGGCAAACCTTAACACCGTTTTCCACCCTCAGACGGATGGACAAGCGGAGAGGACTATTAAGATGTTGGAAGATATACTAAGGTCTTGTGTGATTGACTTTGGTGGTAGTTGGGTTGATCATTTGCTGCTCATCGAGTTTGCTTACAATAATAGTTATCACTCGAGTATTCAGATGATGTTATTTGAGTATTTGTATTGTAGGAAATTTCATTTTCCTATTGGGTGGTTCGAGGTTTGTGAGGCTAGGTTGTTTGGTCCTAATTTGGTTCACTAGGTTATGAATAAAGTGAATATAGTTAGGGACATGCTTAAGACCGCCCAAAGTCATCAAAATTACTATGCGAATGTGAGGCAAAAGAGTTGGAGTTTGATGTTGGCGATCGGGTGTTCTTGAAGGTATCTTCCATGAAGAGAGTGGTGAGATTGGAAAGAAGGGGAATCTTTGTCCCTGTTATGTTTCCCCGTACTTAATTTTGAGGAGAGTGGGCAATGTTGCTTATGAGTTGGAGTTGCCTTCTAGTATGGGGTCCATTCATTCGGTGTTTTATGTTTTGATATTGAAGAAGTGCGTGAGTGATCCTTCGTTGGTAGCTCCTCTTCAGAGTGTTGGTGTTTCAGATTCCATGTCTTATGTGGAAGTCCCGGTGAAAATTTTGGATCGTCAAGTCTGTCAGTTGTGGACTAAGGATGTGGATTCGGTAAATGTTCTATGGAGGAATCATAAGGTTGAAGAGGCTACTTGGGAAGCTGAAGAGGACATGTAGTCCAAATATCCATTCTTATTCCTCGCTTTAGATAATCGTGCTTAAGGTATGTGTTTCTCTTAACATCTTTATTTTCTATCCTTGTTAAAGAAAAATATGGTTGTGTTTCATGTTAAATCGTGCTAATGGATGTCTTGCCTCATCATTCAGGGACAAATGATCCTAAGTGGGAGAATGTAACACCCCAACTTTTTGTCCTTGAAGAATCCTTGAGCTTTAAGCTCACTGCCGAACCTACGACTCACTATACGAGTAGTAAGGTCTCTATACGTGTCTTAAAGACCTAACTATAGCCTAACCAGTTTTCTAGCCCAAAGTTTCTGTTGTGACTACGACTAGGGATCATGAGTCGTAAGGTACCAATCGTAAGGTGTCCAATGTGTTACCCAAAGTCTCTGACCTGAGTACGACTAGGACGTAATGAGTCGTATGGACTCTTTATATGTCGTATGGTCTTTTTCGTATCCAAACCAATGTAGTATACCTTTGTTTTTGTTGTGACCATGACTTATCTATACGAGTCGGATGAATCCTATTGTACCCATACCAGTGAGTGGACCTTGAGCTAATGTCCAAATGACAACTCATGATGATGAGTCGTAGCGTGTCCTCATGAGTCGTAGGGAGACCGGTCGTCACTGGCAATAAATTTTCAACTTTAAATTAAGGGCATTCTAGATATTCCCCCTCTACCCCAATTATAACGCATGGCCTTAAAACCCTTTAGGGACCTCATTAGCCTTAATTAACATATTAAACACACCTCTTCACTCTCTCAAATCCCTAACGTCAAAAACACTTAGGGTTTTCAAGAAGTTGGTCATCTAGGGCTCAAGGGTTGATCTCTTCTCCATAATTGTGAATCTTTCAGGCATGTGACTTTACACTTAAACTTATTTTTCTTAAAACATGTGTATTAAATGATTATTGATGAGAAATTGAATGTGGATTTTGACATGGTTGATTCTTAAATTATTTTCCCATGATTTATTATGCATTGGTTATGTTTTACCAATGGGTTTTGAACTAATTGGGTGTATGGGTGTGAGAATTGGAATGGGGGTCAAGGCATTCCCCTAATTTGATGATTTTGATATTGAAATTGGTTTGGAAATTGTGTTCCCTCAACCCACTTGTGTAATTGGTTTTGAAATATGGATTTATCACCTGGTTTGACTTGCTCACCTATACTATTGCATTGCATAAATGTTTAAAAGGTTAGACATGGATTTTAAAGGCCTTGTTGGCCATATTTTGACTGAAATTGAAACCTTGGGGGCCGAGGCATTCCCTTGAGTTGATTTGATAAACTAAAGGAGGTCGAGGCATTCCCAAAACTTGATTTAATGAACAAAGAGGGTCATGGCATTCCCCAAGATGATAGAATGTAATTAAAATAGCGTGCGTGTAAGATTGCAAGCATAAGGGAATGACGGTACCTGTGGTGTACCTTAATGTGTTATTCCATGGTTTGATGAAAGGGTTATGTGAAACTTGTTTTAATTGGGCTTAAAGGGGGTTATGCAGCTAAGTCCTAAAGGTGTGAGTCTTGAAGGGCTTGTACTGTAAACTCATGTTTGCCAGCGTGAGGGTTGGTCTTGATGACTATGTGCTTGTGACACAGTTATTATACATTTGTATCCTTGACTGACGTGGGGTCAGGGCATTGCCTGGTTTTTCTTGATACATTCGATTCGTACGGCTAACACACACTGGGGACCTTTCAGCAGGGGGAGCTGTACCCATATAGCCCGTGGGTGTGTTTATGATGGTTGAGATACATAGTCCAGGCTAATGTTTTAGTTCATGTTAAACCTTGTTCCCTACCCCAGTATGATTATATATATGTATCTACATTGTATGCATGTGAATTTTACTGTGGTTTTGACTTGACATTATTTTATTCCTTCCTTGAGTTACATGCTAGTGCTCAACCTGCTAACTATCTTTGGACATTGTATCCCCACGTGATGCAGGCACCAGAGACATTTCTGCTTTTCCTGTGCAGTGTTAGGATTTCTGGATTGTTAGCTGTCAACTTTGAGGTGGTGATCTTTCATTCTCCAGAAGAGCTATCATTTTGAAGTCTTGTTTTATTTATGTCTTAGGCATACTTCTTTGGTTCTGGTTTTTACTATCGTCGGGGGCATGTCCTGAGTTAGATTTGTTTTGGTTTTTTTATAGGCTTTTAGTATACTGTGGATTGGGATGGTTGTTGACATTCTTAGATTTCTTGAGTTTCGATTATTCTATCTTGTTATCTTTTTGGAATTCATTCTCTACCGGTTCCCTTGGCCTAGGCAAATGGGGGTGGTCTTTGATCCACGGTGGACTTGAGATACCCGTTACGGCCAGGACCTGGTTCGGGTTGTGACACAAGGCCAGGGATTGGGAGTGGAGGGCTCGTGACCTTGACCAAGTGAAGGTTGAGGAGGTCAAGAGGCCTATTTATAGGATGTGTAGGGGTAGGGAGACTGGGCCATATGAGATTCTGGAGTATTTTTTGAAGAGCAATGGCGGGGTAGGTTTAAAGTGGTTGAAAAGGCTATTTAACATCATTTTTTGGGCAACAAAGATGCTCGAAGCATGGAGGTGGAGTACGATAATTCCATTATATATGAATAAGGGGTCATCCAGAGTTACAACAACTATAGGGATATCAAGTTGTTGAGTCATACTATGATGGTTTTGGAAAGGGTGGTAGAGTTGAGGCTGAGTAGGATATTGACTATCTCTGAGAATCAGTTCGATTTCATGCTAGGTCGCTCAACTACTGAGGCCATTCACCTTGTGAGGAGACTAGTGAAGCAGTTTCGGGAGAGGAAGAGGACTTGCACATGGTGTTGATTGATCTTGAGAAGAGGTATGACAGAGTTTCTAGGGAGATCCTGTGGAGGTGCTTGGTGGCTAGAGGGGTTCCTGTGGCGTACACTAGGTTGATTCAGGACACGTATGATGGATCCAAGACTCATGTGACGGTAGGTGGAGATTTGGAGAATGTTTCATGAAATTGGATCCAATTCAGCATATGTGGTAGCTCCAATTTCATGAATTTTATTTGAGCCCTAATTTTACTATTGATTGTAATTTTTCTCAAATCAAGCTAGAATTTTAGTAATTTTGATCTATTTATTCCCTGCCTTTCTGAAGTCGAATTGTGATAGTTTTTGTATGTGTATTTAAACTGTTTTTCTTGGTTAGCTCACTTGATAACTAGTTATGCTATGATTTTGGACTACCTCTACAGATAATTGATTTGATTGCTTGATTTTTGGGAAGAGTTATGGTAACTTGGGATTTTTTGTTCATTTGAATTAATTCAAAATTACATGACAACTCCATCATTCTTATTTATGGAAAATCTCGTGTCTATTTGCTTATTTTACCCATTTAAATTTGGTAACATCTTTTTCTTTCTTTATTTATGGTAAATTTGAAATACTTGATTGAGCAATTCTTTCGTTAAGGAAAAAATCTTGTAATTACCTTATTTATGGCTATTTGCTTCCTTCTTCATTTTCTTAACTAAGATAAGACTCTTGAGCTATAAAAAGACCCCTTTTTTTTCTCTAAAGACCCAAACGTTTTGGCATCACTTTTCCGGTACAAACAAAATACTTTTAAGTTTCTTCTTTATTTTGTTAGTATTCTGAAAAGGAGCTTCTGGTCCTATCGTTTCTGCTGCCTAACTGTTGCATGTGTGGTATCAGAGCACAGTTATTTAAAAATACAAAAAAAATACAGAAGTAACATATATGTTTGAATTTAGATTGGATTTACTTGAGATTAATTTATATTGATTAATTATGAGAAGACCATTTAAAAACAGAGAAACTTTTAGAAAAATTAAAGAATCTTTAATTAGTAATTATTCAGAATATATAAGTCTAAATAAAATAAAAGAAAACCCACAAAGATTAGCCTACCTAATTACCTTAATATCTAGTATTGAAGAAAAATTAATAATCCATTTAAAATCTAGAAGAATGAGACACATACCACCTAATTATGATAAAATCAGATTTAGATATCCACCAAAATATTATAAATATGGTTTAAATGAATTAAGTACAAAAATACAAAGAATTAAAACAAATTATTTCTGAAAAACGTAAAGAATTAAAAATAAGAATAGAAAGACTACATTATAATATATTTGTCGGAGTTAGTAAAAACTCAATAAATGCACAAAAAGATGAAATATCAAATTTAGAATCACAAATAGATAGTTTAGAATATATATATCAACATGAACTATTTACAATAAAATGAACAAAGAAGAATTTATAATAGATGAAAAAATATATGAAAATCACGAAGGATTAAAAATAAAAATAGTATTTTCTAATCTAGGAAGAAGATATAAGAAAATATGTGAACATTTATATTTAATGTTAGAAAAAGAAGAATTAAAATTAGAAGATAAATTGGCAGCTATGGTAAGAATAGAAAGGGAAAATGAAGAAATAGATAGAAAAAAGGAAATAGAAAAAATAAAACAACAAACTACAGAAGAAATACGAAAAATAGAAGAAACTAAAAATAGTAGAATTACTGAATTAGAAAAAGAACTACAAATGTTAAAAGATTTGTATGAAGAAAGACAAAAAGAAAAGGAAGAAAAAGATAAAGAACAAAAATTACTAAACAAAATAAATCAATTTAAAGAAAAATTAAAAATAAATAATATAGATGTTGAAGAGACAGATAATTATGATTCAGAAGATAGTGAAACATATACAAAAATATTAACAAATACAAAAAATTTAGAAATCAATGAAAAGCAAGAAGTAGTTAATGAAGAAAACTTAGAAAATATCAACACAAAAATAAATACTCTTGATAAAAAAGAAGATCAAAATATAATACCTAGTACATCAGAAATAAGAAAACCTACATATTATAATAATAAGTTTAAAAGATATAATCTAAAGAAAGATATGACAAATGGACACCAAAACAAATAATTAATAAAAATTATAACTTTTTAGACTTAGACTGTGTAATAGACACAGAAAAATAATACAATTATGGATAGGATATATGACAAAACAATTATTAGATAATAATATAAACGTAACAGATGCACCAGAATATATAGAAAGAATACTAATAGGAACAGTGAAATTATGGTTTTCAAATTTAACTGAAAATAGCAAAAAAATATTAAGAAGAACTGATAAACCTACAGAAGGAACATCATCAACAACAACTAAATTAACACCTATAGAATTATTAAAAAAATATGAAACAACTATAAAAGATGAATTTGGTAGTATGACAACAATAGAATAGGAACAAAATGAAGAAAAAGATACAAATAGGAATTTAATGTTAAAATTAGCAAAATGTAATATGTGTTACATAGATGAATATACTTGCGCATTTAAAGAATATTATTATAAAGGAGCATATAATATAGAAGAAAGTAAAGAAATAAGGAAATTATATTTTAATAAATTACCTGAACCATTTAGTTCAAAAATAATAAAGAGTTGGGAAGAAGCAAAAATAGTAGATACTCTAGGAGCAAGAATAAAATTTTTACAACAATGGTATAGAAATTTATGTGAAAAATATAGAGAAGAAATAAAAATGGAAAAAACATTGATAAGAAATTTAGCATGTTGCAAAGATAAAATATCACCCCAATTCGGATGTGAAGAAAGATATTATAAGAAAAGAAAAAGACATAAGAAATATAAGAAATATAAAAAATCAAAATATAAATATAAGAAACCAAGAAAAAGATATTATGTAAAAAATTATAAACACAAAAGACCATATAGAAAAAAGAAATCTATAAAAGAATGTACTTGTTATAATTGTGGAAAATTAGGACATTTAGCTAGAGATTGTAAATTACCTAAAAATCCAAAAAATAAACAAATATCAGAAATAAAAATAGAAAATACAGAATATATGCAGATAGATTATATAGATTATGAATTAGAGAGTGAGGATAGTATATATGAAATTTCAGAAAATGAAACAGATAATGAAATAGATAGTGAAATATATGAATCAAATGACTGAAGAAGATATACAAACGAACCAAATGACTGGAGAAGATATAAAAATAATAACAAAGGAAGAATATTTAAATGATGAAGGAACAAACTAAAAAATAATATTTGACAGTAACATATTTGATGAAATAAAAGGAAAAGAATTAGACTTATGTGTAGAAAAAAGATTTAAAATACCAACAATAAAAAATATATTTACTAGGAAAAAGGAAGAATATTATGTAGCAAGCCAAAAGGAACATGTAATAGACTGTAAATATGCAATAGGTAAAGCTAGTATACCACTAGTAACAAAAAGAATAATTAATAAAGAGATAAACGATATAAAAAGTAGAGACCCAATAAAATATGTACACCTTGGAGGTACAGAGATATTAATAAAAGCATGTTTTAGAGAAGGAATAGATACACCAATAAAATTATATTTAGCAGATGATAGAATTATAAAACCTATAGAAAAAAGTATAATAACTGCCATAAGAGGAAATTTAATATACCAATAATTTGAATTTATAATAAGTACGAATTATTCAGTAGCAGTAACAGATAAAAATATAGATAAATCATTAGTATTATATTGGAAAATATCAGCAATAGGATTAACCCCAGGAAGTAAAATATTTACAGCAAGATGCAAAAATTTATATGTATTAACAACAAAACATAAAATAACAGGAAAAAATAAGATTAACAAAATACAAATAGAAAGTCCATTCGAACAAATTGTAAAAACAATAGATAATAATTATTATAGCTATAGAGACATAGATATAGAAGAAAATTTAGAAATAATAAATGATAGAATAAGTACAACGAAAAGAATAGCTTATGAAAAACCAGAATCACCAAACTCATATAAAAGAACAAGTTATGAAACAAGTTCAACAGATAATTTAAACCAATATTACATAACAGGAAAGGTAAATGAAAAAGAATATTTAATACTCTTAAATACAGGACAAGAAGAAAATTATATAGCAAAATATCTAGTAAAAAATGAGGAAATAAAAACTGATAATAATATATGCCCAGATCTACCAAGAAGTTTAATAAATACTAAAAATATAGCAGAAAAAGAAATAATAATAGGAATTAGAAAAATAAAAATAGAATTTGAAGTAAAGGAAGAAATGCAAAAAACAGACATAATATTAGGAATAAAATGGCTAGAACAAGTAAAACCATATAATATAGAACATACACAATTAACCATAACATATAACAGAGAGAAATTATTCTTAAGAAGAGCCTTAACATGAAATGAAAATATATGTATTAATGAAGATAGTAATAGAAAGATATTATAGTAGATATTATACGCCTATGATAGATACAGGAGCAGAAGCTAATTTCTGTAGATATAATTGTTTACCAGAAAGTAAATGGGATAAATTAAAAACACCAATAATAGTTAAAGGATTTAATAATGAAGGAAGCTTAATTACTTATAAAGCTAGGAATGTAAAAATACAAGTATGGTATAAGATATTAACAATAGAAGAAATTTATAATTATGAACTAACATCAAAAGATATACTTTTAGGAATGCCGTTTTTAGATAAATTATACCCACATATAATAACTAGAACAGATTGGTGGTTTACAACACCATGTAAACAGAAAGTAAGAGCAAAAAGAGTTAGTAATAAAATAAGAAAGAAAACTGATTGGATAGAAGGAAGTGAAAAAATTACACAAAAGTTAGAAAATATAAAAAATACTGAAGATACAATATAACTAGTCGTATTTTTGATAAATAAAACAGAAATAACTATATTTTCAATAAATAAGATAGAAATAATTAAGAAAAAATTAGAACAATTATATAGTGAAGATCCATTAAAAAGATGGGACAAATATAAAACTACTATAAAAATTGAATTAATAGATAAAAATAGCATAATAACCCAAAAACCATTAACATATAATTTTGACGATTTAAAAGAATTTAAAATGCATATAGAAGAATTATTAGAAAAACAATATATACAAAAAAGTAATAGTAAACATAATAGCCCAACATTTATAGTAAATAAACATAGTGAACGAAAAAGAGGAAAAAGTAGAATGGTTATTGATTATAGAAATTTAAATTCAAAGACTATGACATATAATTATCCAATACCAAATAAGATATTAAAAATAAGACAAATACAAGGATATAATTATTTTAGTAAATTCGATTGTAAATCGAGATTTTACCATTTAAAGTTAGAAGAATAATCTAAGAAATTAACCGCATTTACGGTACCACAAGGATTTTATGAATGGAACGTATTACCATTTGGATATAAAAATGCACCAGGTAGATATCAACATTTTATGGATAGTTATTTTAAACAATTACCTAATTGTATAGTATACATAGATGATATACTATTATATACAAAAACTAAAGAAGAACATTTAAAATTATTAGAACAATCTACAAATATAATAGAAAAATCGGGAATAAGTCTAAGTGAAAAGAAAGCTGAAATTATGAAAAATCAGATAGAATTTTTAGGAATACAAATAGATAAGAATGAAGTAAAAATGCAACAACATATAGTACAAAAAATAATAAATTCGAAAGAAGAATTAGATACAAAAGGGAAATTACAATCATTTTTAGGATTAGTAAACCAAGTAAGGGAATCTATTCCAAAATTAGCAGAAAACTTAAAACCATTGCATAAAAAATTTAAAAAGGATGTAGAATATAACTATAATGAAGAAGATAAAAAACAAGTTCAGAAAATAAAATTACTTTGTAAAGAATTACCAAAACTACAATTTCCAGATGAAAATAGAAAATTTATATATATATTAGAAGCAGATGCTAGTGAATGTAGTTATGGAGGAGTACTTAAATACAGATATGAAGCAGAAAAATTAGAACACCATTGTAGATACTACTCAGGTACGTTCAATGAAACCGAAATAAAATGGGAAATAAATAGGAAAGAATTATGTTCATTATATAAATGTTTATTAGCATTTGAGCCATATATTGTATATAACAAGTTTATCGTACGAACAGATAATACATAGGTACGTTGGTGGTTAACAAAGAAAATACAAAATTCAGTTACAACAAAAGAGATTCGGAGACTAGTCTTGAATATCTTAAATTTTACATTTACAATTGAAGTAATTAGTACTAACAAAAATGTTATTGCGGACTACATATCAAGACAAAGCTACACAGGCTGATATAATAGAAGATGATGCTTTAGAAAAGATATTCAAAACCCTAACTACGCTTTCAATGAAAGTGGACAGTATGGGTAATGAAATAGAAAAGCTAAAGACTAATGAAGATAAACTGAAGTCTACAGCTACAAATCAGATAACTCAGCAGTGTACAGAGCTATGTCGATCGAAAGACATTAAAATTCCAGAGCTAGAAGGAGACGTTGGGACACTCTTCAAAACCCATAACGTTTATCAATCTACTTTTGCAGGTACAAGCAAAGGAGTTAGGAAAAACACAAATATGAACCTAAACAAGCTATTTGATAAACCATATATTCCAAATACATCAAAAGATCCCATGTTTATACCCCCACAAATTACCACATACCGAGATAGTTTAAACCAAGACAAAAAGACCTACAACTACACAACCCGAACATATATAGAAAATATCTACAATGTACAAACCTTTTTAAATACTAACCCCAGAGCTATAAACATCCAAGAACCAGATACAAACTATATAACCCAAAGATTGACTGGATACAATAAGCTAATTGTTTTACCTAAAACCAAACCAAGTCTAGTTAAAACTTGTTATGAATATGGACTACTCAGTACTGTATATACCTCTGACGAAAATGAGATATCCACTATACCGGAAATATATGAAGCTTTTAGCATTTTTAAGAGAATAACCAAAGGTACCCTATTTTTTATAAAAATTTACACGACACCAGCAGAGATATTATATGATGAAGTTAAAAAACTCATACAAGTTGTAAAGATAGGAATGACACGAGATATGATTATACCACAAGATATTATTCCACAACCAGAAATACCTAGAATTGAGATACCAAAATTTTATGCGAATAAGAGGATTATCGGACTATCTACAATTTTGCAAGAGCTAGCAAACACATACCGCAACCAAAATTCCATCTGGAGTTATTATTCAAGAAATCATGTACTAATATATTCAAATTCAAAGGAATTACGAGAAACAGATATGAAAACTATTAGTCAATGGATTTTGACGTTGCTCAAACCAGAGACGGAACCTATCGCCAGAGCTATCAGAGAAAAATTTATTTCAGAAAAATTATTAACCAGATATTGCAAGACAATTGGACATAAATATTCAGATCATAAATGTTCAAAATGTAATGAAGGGGATAATGATATCCCAGAAGTTCAGCTAGAATAGAAGAAAAATCAACCAAGAAGATAAGAACGCCAGCTGGAAGATACAAGATATGAAACAATAATGGAGCTATGGAGCAAATAATAAAAAGAAGACAAGTTAATGCTAGAAATGACATATGGAAGATTAGATATCTTTCTTAATTCATTTACGTAAATTATTAGCTACTTTTTGACTTTTTGGCAACATGTCATTATTAAGTTTTGTCCTTTTGTAGAAATAATTTAGGACCTTTGTAAAGTTTTTCTACTTTTATAGATAGGTGTAAAGACTTTTGTAAAATAGGTAGGTAATAGATTAGGACAGATGTAAAAATGTAAAACGTTGACGGATTTTCTTAACAATATAAATAGAAGAGCATTTGCTCAGAGGAAGGCAAGCCTTCATGAGTTGAAGCACAAATACTCTCTCTTGTCCACAACAAATATTTTGCTTAGTTATTAAAAAAATAAATAGGTATATTTCAATGGAAAAAGCTATGGAGGAACAAAGCTTAGAAATATCAAACCTACCCGAACAGGTATATTTATTTAAAGATTATGAATAGCTAAATTCATAATTCCCAACAATCATGGTATGATAAAATAAATTCATGTTAGTTACTTTATAGTAGAATTATTCAAAGAATAATATGTTAAGGAGTTTATTAGCAAAGTGGAAAAGGAGAAAAATCCCTAAGAACTATGTCATCCTAAAGGTGAAACCAATAAGGCAAGAAGCCGTGGTGGGGAGTAACCAGAGTAGAGGCGTTGTTTAAGGGAAAAAATATCCAGATTACCATGCTAATAGTGACCGAAGAACATGTTATTTAAGAATAATCTAGTATATAGTAATCTAAGATGACCATATTTTGTTACGTATATGATTGAAGGAAATATTTTGAAAATAGCAATTTTATGAAAATGAATAATTATTTATCCGATGTAATGGTAGATAAATTTAAAATACTTTATGTGATTAAGGATATAGGAATAATAGATATAAGGAAAATCATATTAGAAAAAATATTCGGTAAAAATTATATAGCTAGAATAAATTTCATACCACACTTACCTAATTACTTTTATAAATACCTACGTACACATCAACTATGATAAATCACATATATCTAGAATTTTGGAAAAAAAGATATGAAAAATATACAATTAGTAGAAAAAAAAATGAAAATAAATTTAAACAAATACATGAAAACTAAAGATATAAAATATATAGAATTCCTTAATGAAAATATGCAAGAATTACTTAGACTAACACAAACAACTAGAAAATATTATGAAAAAGCATTTAATCGAACCGAACTTAAATGACAGATGATATTATAATACTTGTTTTATATATACTTAGAGATATAAAAATTATAGACATAAAGAAAATAATATGGAAAAAATTACAAGATTATGAAGAGGAAGAATTATTAAACAGTATAGAAAACTTACACATATATTATGAACATCAATATTACTTAGATTCAGATAGATATTATTTAGAATAAATAAATGTTAGAATATATAAAAAAAATTAGAGAAAGGCAAAATTGGATATATGAAGAAGTTAATTACATAAATCAACTTGAAATAGAAAAAAGACAACTAGAAGAAAAATTACTTAAAATAAAATTAATCTTAGAAAAAAAAGATACAGATAATAATTTATTTAATACATGCAAAAAATTATTTAATAAAGATGGGAAATTACCTATACATGAACAACAAATCCTAGTTAATCAGATAAAGAACATAAACCTACGCATTGAATATAGCAAAGTTAGAATAAAATACTACACAGAAATTGCTAAAATTTCAATAGGATAAAATAATAAACTACACAAATTAATGAATACATCTTACGAAAAAAATAAATCATTAAAATATATCAAAACTAAACTATATAGTTTATACCTAGAATACAAAAGATTACATAATACTAACGAAGATCCTAAAACATTAGATAATTTAATTATGATAATATCTAATTTAAAATATGAATTAATAAAACATCTTAAGTCAGGAAGATAAAAATGAAAATTAAACCAACCAATAATATACACGAAATACTTTACTTAAAAATAAATACTTATTACTTAAAAACTATTTATCATCTAGTAAAGTTACCGCGCCTAATCCGCACCCCCTACAATTGGTATGCTTGTTGTTATCAAATTGGTTAGTTTTCTAGACGATGCATTTTGATTATTACATGTTAATTTTAGATGATTTTCAAGCTTGTCTTAGGCGTTTCTTAAACTCTTTAAGTTGTTGAATGTGATTAGTTGTAAGATCATTGTTTGTCTGTTTTTTTTTTTTTTTTCAAATGGACCATTGTAGGTCTGTCATATGTTTGTTTTTGTGTATTTGGGATATGTTGTTATTGTCCAACAGACACTATTGAGCATCCGGGACATATGAAGAGTCGTCGGGGAAATTGAGATTTGTCAATCAACTTTTTAACCCTAGTTCTTTATGATTTCCGTTTTTTTTTTTTTTTTTTTTTTCCCTCTTTCTCTTTCATTCGTTTATTGGCTATGTAATAACTTTATAAGAACCTTATGGCTATGTGTAAAAGATTATGGCGACTGCTTATGTGGGAGGAGATTATGTGACTTAAATGTTTTAATGCTATTATTTTATCACTTAGGCAATATATTTTAGAATTATTAATAAAATTATTTTATCACTTAGAAATCATGTTTTAGGAGTATGAATTAAATTTCAATCTTTTAAACTTAATTGTGAGCATGTCAATTTAATTTCAACATGTTTAATTAATTTTCAAATATCATGAACTAATTTTTAGCATTTTATTTGTTTATTTTAGCATGTCTATTTAATCTTTTTAGGATGTCTTTATGAATTTTCAGCAAATTTGAATTTCAAGCACTTTAAAATAACTTTTAGCATAATAATTTTTTTTAGCATGATTTGTTAATTTTCAGCATAGTAAAATTAAATTCAGTATTTTAAAATAACTTATAACATATTTAAAATATTTTTTTCAGCATGTTTGGTTAATTTTAAGTATTTCAAAGTAACTTCTAGCATATTGAAATTACTTTTTTAGCATGTTTTGTCAATTTTCAGCCTATTAAAATTAAATTGTCAGCATTTTAAAATATCGTATGAAAATTAATTTTCTTAGCATGTTTTGTTTATTTTTAGCGTATTAAAATTGAATTTTCAGTAATTAAAAAAATAACTTTCAGCATATCAAAATTATTTTTGTAGCATGTTTTGTTAATTTTCAGCATATTAAAATTAAATTTTCATCATTTAAAAAATAACTTTAAGCATATAAAAATTATTTTTTTAGCATTTTTACTCAATTTTCAGCATATTAAACTATTAAAATTGAATTTCCAGCATTTTAAAATAATTTCCAGCCGATTAAATATTTGGGGTAGTTTAAGTTTATTATTAAAATTAAAACTAAAATTAATTTATTAAAATCGAAAAGTAATATCAACATATTAAAATTGAATTTTCAGCATATTAAATTTATTTTGTTCAACACATCTAAAACGTTTTTTGTGTATTAATTATTTTAGAATATTTCAAATATTTTTTAGTACACTTGTTTTTTGTAAGAATAATAGTCAATTCCAACATATCCAGTACTACAAATCAGTTTTTAGCACACTTAATTTTTTTAGGCATAACAATCAATTTCAACGTCTAATACTCCCTCCGTTTCATAATAAATGAATTATTGAATTTTGGCACACATATTAAGGAAAAAACATTAAAGACATAGATTTAACACTTGATTAATTTATTAATAATGATTCATTTGATAAAACTAGATTTAGATATTCCTCAAAATATTATTTAAATGAATAACGTACAAAAATATAAAGAATTAAAGCAAATAATATCTGAAAAGCGTAAAGAATTAAAAATAAGGATAGAAAGACTACAATATAACATAATTGTCGGAGTTAGTAAAAACTCAATAAATACACAAAAAGAAGAAATATCAAATTTAGAATCAACAATAGATAGTCTAGAATATACATACCAACATGATCTATTAACAATTAAATAAAACAACAAACTACAGAAGAAATACGAAAAATAGAAAGAAACTAAAAATAGTAGGATTGCTGAATTAGAAAAAGAACTACAAATGCTAAAAGATCTGTATGAAAAAAGACAGAAAGAAAAAGAAGAAAAAGATAAAGAACAAAAATTATTAAATGAGATAAATCAATTTAAAGAAAAATTAGAAATAACCAATAAAGAAATAGAAACAAAGGAATTAGAAATTAATACAATAGATGTTGAAGAGACAGATAATTATGATTCGGAAGATAGTGAAACATAGACAAAAATCTTAACAAATACAAAAAATTTAGGAATCAATGGAAAACAAGAAGTAATTATTGAAGAAAATTTAGAAAATATAAACACGGAAATAAACACTCTTGATAAAAAAGAAGATGAAAATATAATACCTAGAACATCAGAAATAAGAAAACCTACATATTATAAGAATAAGTTTAAAAGATATAATCTAAAGAATGAATATGACAAATGGACACCAAAACAAATAGTTAATAAAAATTATAACTTTTTAGACTTAGATTGTGTAATAGATACAGAAAAAATAATACAATTATGGATAAGATATATGAAAAAATAATTATTAGATAATAATATAAATGTAATAGATGCACCAGAATATATAGAAAGAACACTAATAGGAACAGTGAAATTATGATTTTTAAATCTAACTGAAAATAGTAAAAGAGTATTAAGAACTGACAAACCCACAGAAGGAACATCATCAACAACTACAACTAAATTAACACCTATAGAATTATTAAAAAAATATGAAACAGCTATAAAAGACGAATTTAGTAGCATGACAACAATAGAAGAAGAACAAAATGAAGAGAAAGATACAAATAGGAATTTAATGTTAAAATTAGCAATATGTAATATGTGCTACATAGATGAATATACTTGCGCATTTAAAGAATATTATTATAAAGGAGAATATAATACATAAAAAAGTAAAGAAATAAGAAAATTATATTTTAGTAAATTACTTGAACCATTTAGTTCAAAAATAATAAAGAGTTGGGATGAAGCAAAAATAGTAGATACTCTAGGAGCAAGAACAAAATTTTTACAACAATGGTATAGAAATCTATGTGAAAAATATAGAGAAGAAATAAAAATGGGAAAAACATTAATAAGAAATTTAGCATGTTACAAAGACAAAATAACACCTCAATTTGGATGCGAAGAAAGATATTATAAGAAAAGAAAAAGACATAAGAAATATAAGAAATACAAAAAATCAAAATATAAGTATAAGAAACCAAGAAAAAGATATTATGTAAAAAAATTATAAACATAAAAGACCATATAGGAAAAAGAAATCTATAAAGGAATGCACTTGTTATAATTGTGGAAAATTAGGACATTTAGCTAGAGATAGTAAATTACCTAAAAACCCAAAAAATAAACAAATATCAGAAATAAAAATAGAAAATACAGAATATATGCAGATAGATTATATAGATTACGAATTAGAAAGTGAAGACAGTATATATGAAATTTCAGAGAATGAAACAGATAATGAAATAGAAGATAATGAAATAGATAGTGAACTAGACGAATTAAATGACTGAAGAAGATATAAAAATAATAACAAAAGAAGAATATTTAAATGACGAAGGAACAAATCAAAAAATAATATTTGATAACAATGTATTTGATGAAATAAAAGGAAAAGAGTTAGACTTAAGTGTAGAAAAAATATTTAAAATACCAACAATAAAAAATATATTTACTAGGAAAAAGGAAGAATATTATGTAGTAAGCCAAAAAGAACATGTAATAGACTGCAGATATGCAAAAGGTAAAGCTAGTATACCACTAATAACAAAAAGAATAATAAATAAAGAAATAAACGATATAAAAAGTAGAGACCCAATAAAATATGTACACCTTGTAGACACCTAATTTTGTCCCTTCCGAAGTCTAATTTTATTCATTTTTAGTTCACCTTACCATGTGTCCAACCCCATGTAATTATATCCCACAAAAATACAAAAATAAACAAAAAAATACCTCTAACTAATTTATCTTATCCTAACAACCTACCAAATCAAAAGTTTCCACCTACCCTAACTACCCATGTAATCCCCCCCTCCTTTTTCTTGTCCACAAAGAAAGAATATATGGGGGACCCACCAAAATTTTCACATCATAACAAATCCATGCTCATTATAAAAGAAAAATTCTAAAAAGAAAAAGGAGGCTCATTCTTTAATCATCATTTTCTCCACAATAACTACAATCACAAAATAATCTTCCTCACAAGAACAACAACAACAACAACAACAACAAAAAAAACAAAAAAAAAAGTAACCGGTGAACAGTACGTGAACAGTGCCGGTGAACAGTACCGGTGAACAGTAACGGCGTGAAAAGTGACGGTGAACGGGTCATTATTTGTCGAGTTGGATTGTTGGTGTTAAGGTTCGGCTCGAAGTTTCTGGGTGCGAACTCTCTTTATTCGAATAACTTTGAGTTTGAAAGCTTCAAATTTAAGGTCCAATTCTTTCTTCTCTTTCATTTAATTCTTATATGATTGTGATTGCGTGTGATTCGATACCGTGGTTTGTTTGTTGATGTGAACTGTTGGTGACATTTGGGTGTGTGATGTGCTAAGCATGATTGGTGAATTTTCGTTATTCTCGATTGGTGGATTGCGTATTGAAATGGGTTAATCACGTGGTTGAGAATGAATTAAGGTGGGGATTAAAAATGGAGAAAAATGAATATTGATTAATTTTGATGAATTGATAATGTAAACATAATAGAATTGTGATGCGTTAAACTTGGTAGGCAAACATAGGCCGGGTAGGCAAATTTAGGAATAACGAGTTGTTGGAGTGTTTGAATATGTGCGTGAATGGTGCTTTCTACTTTATTGCACGAAAAGTTTAAATTGTACTTATTTAGCCGGGGAATGCCCCGAAGGATTTGTATTGATTTATCCGGGGAATGCCCCGAAGGAGCATGTACGCAAAGGAGGCTCATGATCAAGGCCCGGAATGTCGGGTGGAGTTTAGTTTAGGATTAGTTTAGAATAGAATAGGTTTTATATTTCAGCACCTCTTTTATTTTGAATTGTATAATTTGGACTGAACATTATTTTGGTTTGTTTTGAATTTTGTGTGATTTGTTTGCTTGCTTGTTTTGTGTGTTTATGTGGTTTGTACATTTGTAATGTCAAATTAACCGATACGCTCCACCAAGCGACCGTGGTCGAACCACGGGATCGAGGGGTGCCTAACACCTTCCCCTCGGTCAACAGAATTCCTTAGCCGGAATCTCTGTTCGCGGATCAGTTTTTAGAGTCAAATCATTTCAAAAAGGATTTTTCAAAGGTGACTTGGCACACCGGATTATGCCAAGTGGCGACTCTGAATAAGAAAAAAATAATGTAAATAATCCTTTTTGTTTCGAATTTTTTTTTTCATTTTTGTCACCTTAATAATAAAACCCTTTCGAACTTAAAATACATATATCTTTTTTTGGAGTCGAAAAAGGGGTGTGACAGCTCTGGCGACTCTGCTGGGGAACTATTTCAGAATCCGAGCTTTTTTGGAGTCGTATAGGCTTTGTTTGGCATTACGAGTGTATAAGCATTGTTTGTGATTTTTGTTTGTGTTTTCACTTTTGTGCATTTTCGTGCTCTTTGTTTACAGTATTTATCCTATGTGTTACCTCTTTATATCTGACATCATTTGCATAACCCGAGTCAATTCTTTACGCAACAAGTCTCGGAGCGCACGTCGTGCGCACGAACTCTAGTTGAGTCACCTTTATTTTAGGGGGGGGAGCCGTTGGATGTATGGAGTAGGTGGAAAGCAAAGCAGCCACTATCGACCATATGCTCCCCCGAACGGACTTGTTAGTAAACCACAATGTAGGTCAGCCTTTAGGTCATGCTTATGTGCATCATATTGAGACCTAGCGGGGCCCACTTGGTCCTTTGTAGGAGACTCACCTCTAACGCATCCCTACGTGCTAAATGTTGCATCTTTGAGGGTAATGGGGTCATTTGACGGACTGATTTGGTGAAAACATGTGTTAGAAGTAAGGTGCGTAGGCAAGAACTGTTGGAAAAAATAGAGAAAAAAAGGGAACTGAGTCGAAAAGAAGAAAAAAAAAGAGAGTGTCGTAGCTTTTAGTGTTCTTTATGGCTTTTGTTCTTCACAATCCAAAAATTCAAAAAAAAAAGATTTTTACCTTTTGCACTTATTTCTCAAAAACGAAAATATCAAAAAGATTTTTCATTTGTCTCCTTTAGCATGCATTCATAATTCGAAATTAAAAAAAAAAGATTTTTTTTAGCAGTTTTTATAAAAGAAAATGCAAAAAATGGTAGAAATTTGTACATTTCATGTAATGAAAATACCAAAAAAGATTTTTTTTTCTTTTTCCTCCATAATTGTTGGTGTCAGTTTAGTTGAAGTGTCTAATTAAAAGAAAAAAAAAACCTCAAAAAGATTTTATTCGTTTGTCTTTGGTTGTGCCCTTAAGTTAGGGTCAATCTGTTAGTTAATGATGATAGGCGAATTTACACGCCTATAGTGCAATATTTTACCCATATTTTAGCCATGTTTTGAGGACAAATTATATAATTCATGCACTTTTAGTCCTTTTTCCTGTAAGTGAGCTAACGAACATGATTAGCAAGTTTTCAGGTATAAATGATGCAGAATTCAGCATTTTATGGATAACTTGACGCCAAAGAAAGCTTCACGAAAGGAGGAAACCAAATCTTGGACGCCAAGGACCAAAAGTGGCGCATGGAAAATCTGTCCCGGGCAAAAACAACAATTCTGAAGACTTTGGGGACTAACAGTAACTTATTAGGATTAGGATAATGATACCTTAACCTAGTAGGATGGGTTAAGTAATTCATTAGCTTAGTAGGAATAGGATATGGGTATTATAAATACCCTATTTTGCTAGAGATTTCAATACTTCGAATTACAATTCTAATTCTACTTTTCAATTCTTATTCTACTTCAGCAAGACCTTTTCTATTAATTCTACTTTTTATTCTTCTTCTATTCATCTAATCAATTCTTAATTTCCGCAACAAGAGAAACGTTACTTTGCAAGAAATTCACGCCTAACGCCTACCACACTTTGCTACACGAAATATTTATTGTGGTATAATAACAATGTCTATTGTGATTTCCTTCGCACTCATGGGTAACTAAACTTCTCTGTTGGGGTTATGGAAGCCATATGAGATACTATCTATTGCTATGAGTTTGTGAATTCGTGACACGTATATTGCTTATATCATTATTCTCTTCATCTTAATCTAAATTCTTTGTGGTTGCAAACGCATAGAATACGCCAGTATAGCATTAACTTGTTCGAAAGAAAGGTTATATGTCTGGAAAAGAGATAATGTCAAGGTAATAGGGTCCCATCCCCTATTAAAAAGTTAGTGTCGTAACTGGATTAACCTCTTGGAGAATTTGTACCGTTAGATACGCTTTAAGCTCGAAAGAGTTAAAGCGAAATAGTCCTTGTTCAGGTCGAAAGACGCTTGGATTTACCATCGAATACAATTCTCTATAAGCACATGCATGTCTGAACTCCGCATAACTCATAGCCAATAGAGACGTACAACTCATAAGGTGGACATAACCCCAACTTCTCAATTCTCATCGTTTACATCTTACTAAACATTCTTTCTTTGTACTTTGCTATTTTCATTTTTTTTTCTACTATTTGGTTACATTACTTGCACAAAAAGACACCCCCTTTTTCGAGACTTTCACTAAAAGTCTAGTAATCTTCGCTTACTTGCTGACCAAGCTATTCCCTGTGGGATCGATACCCAACCCAGTTGGGTTTTATATTTGAAAAACGACCGCTTTACACTCCTACGAGAGCTGTAGATTGAGCGTTATAAAAAATTGGCGCCGTTGCCGGGGAATACAAGTGTCAATTAAGTTCGTAATAATTACTAGACCCTTTGGTCAAAGATTCTCGTACTTTTACTTTTAGTTTTTGTTTTTGTTTACTGCAGGTTTTTACTCAGTGCATGCCCCATACTCGAAGTTCTGGTCAACCGTTATTACCTATCAATCCTGAACCACAACGTATTGGCAGAATGGAGGCACAACACGAAATTGAAAGGATGGCTGCTCAACAGGAACAGGTGAGACTAGCTGCGCTAGCCGCCGCTCAAGTGCATCAATAGAATATTGATAACCCTGGGCGAGCAACAAATCCTGACGATGAGGATCTAGGTGATGACGAGCTATTAAACCCTAGGCATGCCGCTGAGATCACAACACCTGCCAACAGAAGAGATCGTCAAGCTAGGTTTAGGCCTGAACACCGAGCTATGCAACCAGCTTTTGACGATGATGATGATGATCTTGATGGAGCCGGAGCCACATGAGCCATTATTCCTCCACCATTGGCACCTGGAGCCAAGTTCAACATCACAAGCACCATGATTCAGTTATTGCAACTCAAGGGATTATTTGGTGGACTAGCAGGCGATGATCCGAATATGCATCTCATCAACTTTATTTCTACATGCAAGTCGTTTGACAATCCTGACGTTGGTCAGAATGCAATTCGATTACGTCTATTTCCATTGTCTCTGTCTGGGGAGGCAACTCTATGGTTGAATGGGCTGACTCCTGATTCTATTACAAATTGGAGGCAATTGAGAGACGCTTTCCTAGAAAGATTCTTTCCGCCATCCAAAAGAGCACAAATGAGAGATGAAATCAGCAACTTTCGTCAGCTTCCAACTGAAGCCCTTCATGAAATATGAGAGAGGTTCAAGACGAAGCTAATGAGGTGCCCAAACCATCACATGACTAATGTTTACCTAATGGAGATACTTTACAGAGCCTTGAATTCAATAACTAAACCAGTTGTGGATAATGCGGCTGGAGGATCATTCATGGATCTCACCTTTGGTCAGGCAAGCAATATGCTAGACCGGATGACGAAGCAAAGTAGAGCTTGGCATACCAGGGATTCTGAGGTAGCAAGCCCCACTTTATCTATAGGCATGACTGCAGACCAAAGGAGAAGATAAGAAGAACGTGATCAAGATATGGCGCACATGAAGACACAAGTGGATCTTCTTACAAAGCATCTATTATCAGGGAAGACCAAAAAAGTCAAAGCCATTGCGTCAAAAGGAAGAGACGAATCTGATTCGGAAGAAGAAGCCAACTACTTAAACAATCAGGGGGGTTTCCGAGGTAATACCCAAGGAAACCAAGGTCGGAACTATTATGATAAATATGGAAACAAGGACCAAAGTAGTTGGAAGAACAAGAATGACAAGAGTGGTTTGTACGTCCCCCTAGGAAGACGCGACACCACTATATCCGGTTCTGGAAATATGGAAGAGATAATGGCTAAACTGTTGAAAGAAGTGGAGGAAACCAGCGCGGGAGTAACAGAGGTAATAAATGATTTGTCCTCAATGAAGCAATTGGTTGACTCACATTCCACTTCAATAAAGCAAATAGAGCAGCAATTGAGCCAACTTTCAGCAACACTCAATCAAAGAAAGGCTGGCACTCTACCTAGCGACACTGTGCAAAATCCAAGGAACGACGGATCATGCATGGCTATTACTACCAGGAGTGGTAAGGTGCTGGAAAATTCATCCCAAAGCAAGCAAGTGGCCGAACATAAGGAAGATGATGACGCCATAGAAGCTGACCATGACGTCAATGACGTCACCCCTAGTACTTTGAATCTTGAAAAGACCGAAATACAGAAGCAAGAGGAGAAGAAAGCTGTGGAGAGAACACTTCCCTTTCCACCACCACCTTTTCCTCAAAGATTCAAGAAGCAGGCGGATGATACAAGGTTTAGTAAATTCATGGCAATGTTAAAACAACTGACCATTAATGTTCCGTTGGTGGAGGCACTAGAACAAATGCCTGGGTATGCGAAATTTATGAAAGATCTTTTGACAAAGAAGCGGGCAGCAAGCTATGAGTTGAAAGATACTGTTCATCATTGTAGCGCAATTGCGACCCGATCACTAGTTCAGAAGAAGACAGACCCTGGTGCTTTCACTATTCCTTGCACGGTTGGATCTATAAATTTTGCTAAGGCATTGTGCGATTTGGGAGCTAGCATCAATTTGATGCCACTATCCGTCTACAGAAAGTTGGGGTTGGGCGACCCTACACCAACCAATATACGGCTCGTGATGGCAGATAGGTCGGTAAAATGACCTATGGGTATCTTGAATGATATGTTAGTGAAGGTGTCTACCTTCATTTTTCCTGCAGACTTTGTGATTTTGGATTGCGAGGTGGATTCTGAAGTTCCCATAATTTTGGGACGTCCTTTCCTTGCAACAGAAAGTGTACTTATTGACATGAGAGATAATGAACTTTTATTTCGGTTGAATGACGAAGTGGTCCGCTTTGATATATGCAAAGCAATGAAGCAGCCCAACGATATGAATGTGTTCTCTGTAGCTGATGTTCATTATGAGGATAAGAAAGCGTTGTCTGTAGAGAAACAACTTACTGTTGAGCCACTATCTGATGTGTTGTTGAATGTTGAGCATAAGGATGATGAAGATTATGAAGAAACTATATGTGCTCTAACAGAAATAGGGTCCTATTCTCATACTCCTAAGCAGCCGGACCTTGATCTTAAGAATCAACCGTCACCAACAGCGAAGACTTCCATTGAAGAGCCCCCAGTGCTAGAATTGAAAGAGCTCCCCAATTATCTAAGGTATGCGCTCTTGGGAAGTAGAAATGCACTTTCGGTGAGTGTTGCGGATGATTCAAGTGAACAGCACGTAGAGATTCTCATCTCTGCTCTGAAGAGGTACAAGAGAGCCATTGGGTGGTTCATTGATGATATCATTGGGATCCTTCTTGGGTTATGTACGCACAAGATTCATCTCGAAGGAGATTGCATGCCCACAAGTAAGCAACAGCGTCGTCTGAATCCATTCAGAAAATGATGCCCCATCTATCTCGATGAAGTCTAAGTAATCGAGGTAGCTATGTCGTGCCGCGATAATAAATCAAGCATTTGGTGGGAGGCAACCCATTGTTTTTAATTGTTTTTGTTGTTTTTGTTTTCCTAGGATTTTGTCGAGCCGCGACCAAAACTAAGGCGCTTGATGGGAGCCAACCCATCGTTCTAATCGTTTTTGTTGTTTTGAGTAAATGTAGGTGCAAGAGGTGTAAAGGAGGAGATTGAGTTCAAATTTTGATTTGAAAGAATTGCATGTTGATGGTGGTAAGTTAGGATTGAAGGAGCAAAAGACAATGGGTTGGGCATTGCCTATGAAAATATAGGCAAAGAACAAGGCAAGGCCTATGTAAATCTAGGCCACGAACAAGGCAAGGCCTATACTATGGCCTAAGCTATCGGAATCTAGTGTGCCATAGCATAGGCGCCGCCCATGCCTAAGTGTGCCATAGCATAGGCTCCGCCCATACCTAAGTGTGCCATAGCATAGGCGCCGCCTATACAAAAGCATTTTGCCTCTGAATCTCATATGCTATGGCATAGGCGCCACCTATGCCTAAGAATGCCATGGCATAGGCGCCGCCTATGCTCAACAATGCTATGCAAAAGGTGCCGCCTATGCCAAGCATAGGCAAAGTAAAAGGCGCCGCCTATAGTCACTTCTTGTCTCCAAATCCAATTTTAAATGGGTCAAAACCCGACCCAAGCTTGTCCTATAAATAAGAGACTTAGTCTTGGACCAAAAACACATTGCAAACCTAGCATAAGCACCGCCTACATCTCCAAATCTTCTAAAAAATTTTCCTTTTGCTCTTTTACTTCACAAGAACATCATCCAAAGGCATTAATCAAGTAAGTACTTCTTTGTTCTTCATTTATATTCTGTAAGTACTACATTACTACTCCTATTATGAATTGTTAAATCTTGAAGTAGTATTGGTGATTTGAATGTGATTGAATTGTTGTGATGCAACTACGTGAGTGAACGAATATGTAAGGATGATCTTAACTTGTTTCCAACTTGTATTTGATTTTGATGCACTGTCATACTCTTGCGGAATTGGCATGGTCACGAAAATTGCATATTCTTGTCAATAGAAATCTTACATATTGGAATGACTTGTGTCTAAAGATGAAATTCATGGTGGACTACCAACCTATGAGGTTGTGATTATTCTTAGATGTTATACATTGATTCAATCCCTATGTAGTAGTCTTGATATTTCAAACATGAAAGTATTGCCAAGATTTCAAGAAGTATGACTGCACTAATTATATTGTTGGACTATAGCACCCTAAACGTATGTCGATGAAGTCTGAGTAATCGACAACATTCACTTAATTAGTTTGTGTCAACAAATTAAGTGTGGGGTGGTGCCACTATTGTCTGTTTTTCGATTGAATATTCTGAGATGAAGCTAACATGACTCTATTAAAATCTCAGGTAGAATGGCACAAAAAGGACAACAAGGAAAAGAAAAAGCACCCTCCTCACAGAAAGGTAAGAAAAGAGAAAGAAAAGAGCAAGCTGAATCCTCCGTGCTGCAAATACCTCGACGCACTCTTGGAATTAAGTGGGGTACTTATGAGGAACTTCTGAGGATGACGACTCTGATGATGATTCCGACACAGGGGGTATGACCCCAGACATAGAGGATGAGTCTGACTAATCAGGTTCTTCTTATTTATTTTTCACTGAGGGCAGTGTGTCCCGTCTAAGTGTGGGGTGCTGGTATTTGCATGCTATACTTCTTTATCTGCATTTGCATTTATTTATGTTATTTATGTTTGGTTGTTTGATTTAGTTAGTAGTCGTAGATTTTTTTATTTTGATGCATGAAATTATTCTGATAGGCGGCATGGTGTTATGACAAGAGTTTGTGCTAGAAGCATTACTATTGAGACATTTAGGCTCTAAGTGTGACTCACTGTGTGATAATTGTGTGGTTTAATTCATTCATCTGTTAGGGTCAAGAGTCTATAATACTCCCAATAAAGTTGACCATGTGCCTTGTGTGTGTGAGCTGATAGTATATTCTGTGTTTGTGACTGATGCTAGAACTTGCCTGGTGTGTGTGTAAAGCGAAATAAAGAGTGTGAGTTTAGGAGATGATTTAGGCATTTCTTTGGCAACCGATACTTGTTTACCTTCGTTTTACCTACCCGTGGACATTATCCTAGTCAACCGTTTTGAGCCTTTAAGCCATTTTCTTTGACAGCCTCATATGTAAGCCTAATCCATTTTTTTCAAGACCATAATTTGATCCAAATTCCTAAGTGCTTTAAATTGTGAAGTCATGTAACAAAATAAGAGGAAATTGGGTGAGAGTGATGCCTTAGAGTATATTGGTACTTGAATTTGTTATGAAAAAGAGTGGCTATCATGGAGGTGTGTTATAAAAAAAAAGAAAAAAAAGAGAAAGAGAAAAGAAAAAGAAATAGAAAAACAAAAAGATAAATTATGTTTATGATTAAATAAAAAAATAGTTATGCTTGAATGGCAAAATAGGTGAAAAGGGGTGATAGATGAAAGAAAGGTAGCAGGGTTGATTAAAAGAGAGTGTTAATGGCATAATGTGATGTATTAAAGTGCTTAGGAACATAGTCACTATTTCTGGCCAAAATAGTCCTACCCGTCCCCTAGCCTACATTACAACCTGTAAAGACCTATTTGATCCTAAGCTTAGCATTCTGATATTTAGTGGAGCATTACACTAAGGGCAAGCCTATGGTCATTAGTTGCAATATATGAATTCTTTGTGAGAGTGAGAGCAAGGATAATCTTATACCCATGTTCGAAATATATTCAATACTTGTGAGTGATTATGGGTGACATATTGTGAGACACAAATGGTTGATGAGTTTTGGGTAGTCTTGTATGATTCTTTGTGCCTTAACTTTTGAATACGAATTAACCATCATCACGAGTCTATGTTAGAGATTGAATTGTTTCTAGAAGTGATTAGAAAACTACTCTTTGTTTATAATTATCGTGCCTGTATTGATGAAAATTTTGTGTTGTTACTGTGAAACCCTAAGTAGATGTTTATATGGACATGATATATTGTTCGAGGACGAACAAAACTTTAAGTGTGGGGTGTTGATGATAGGCATATTTACACGCCTAAAGTACTATAATTTACCCATATTTTAGCTAAGTTTTGAGGACAAGTTATATATTTCATGCACTTTTAGTCCTTTTTCCTGTAAGTGAGCTAACAAACATGATTAGCAAGTTTTCAGGTATAAATGATGCAGAATTCAGCATTTTATGGATAACTTGACGCCAAAGAAAGCTTCACGAAAGGAGGAAAGCAAAACTTGGACGCCAAGGACCAAACGTGGTGCATGGAAAATCTGTCCCGGGCAAAAACAGCAATTCTAAAGACTTTGGGGATCAGAAGTAACCTATTAGGATTAGGATAATGATGCAGTAACCCAGTAGGATTGGGTTAAGAAATGCAGTAGCTTAGTAGGATTAGGATATGGGTGTTATAAATACCCTATTCTACTAGAGATTTTGATTCATTCACCATTCCACAAACACACTCTTCCATTATCCATTCTTACAATTAATTCTACTTTTTATTCTTCTTCTATTCATCTATTCAATTCTTAATTTCCGCAACAAGAGAAACGTTACTTTGCAAAGGAGTTCACGCCTAAAACGCCATACCACACTTTACTACACGAGATTTTTATTGTGGTATATTAATAATGTCTATTGTGATTTCCTTCGCACTCAATGGGTAACTAAACTTCTCTGTTGGGGTTATGGAAGCCATATGAGATACTATCTATTGCTATGAGTTTGTGAATTCGTGACACGTATGCTGCTTATATCATTATTCTCTTCATCTTAATCTAAATTCTTTGTGGTTGCAAACACATAGAATACGCCAGTATAGCATTAACTTGTTCGAAAGAAAAGTTATATGTCTGGAAAAGAGATAATGTCAAGGTAATTGGGCACCAACCCCTGTTAAAAAGTTAGTGCCGTAACTGGATTAACCTCTTGGAGAATACGTACTGTTAGATACGCTTTAAGCTCGAAAGAGTTAAAGTGAAATAGTCCTGGTTAAGGTCGAAAGACGCCTGGATTTACCATCGAATACAATTATATATAAGCACATGCATGTCTGAATTCCGCACAACTCATAGCCAATAGAGACGTACAACTCATAAGGTGGACATAACCCCAACTTCTCAATTCTCATTGATAAAAAACCAACCAAGCAAATAGTTTTTACTCCTTTATTTGCTGTTTTTATTTTATTACTTTGTTTACATTACTTGCATGTTAAAATCCCCCTTTTTTACGAGACTTGCTCCAAAAGTCTGGTAATCTTTGCTTACTCATTGACCGGCTATTCCCTGTGGGATCAATACCCAACCCAGTTGGGTTATATATTTGACAACGACCGCTTTATACTCCTATGTGAGCTGTAGATTGAGCGTTATAAAAAACATGGGAGAGGTTCAAGACGAAGCTAATGAGGTGCCCAAACCATCACATGACTAATGTTCACCTAATGGAGATACTTTACAGAGCCTTGAATTCAATAACTAAACCAGTTGTGGATAATGCGTCTGGAGGATCATTTATGGATCTCACCTTTGGTCAGGCAAGCAATATGCTAGATCGTATGACAAAGCAAAGTAGAGCTTGGCATACCAGGGATTCTGAGGTAGCAAGCCCCACTTTATCTATAGGCATGATTGCAGACCAAATGAGAAGAGAAGAAGAACGTGATCAAGATATGGCGCACATGAAGACACAAGTGGATCTTCTTACAAAGCATCTATTATCAGGGAAGACCAAAAAAGTCAAAGCCATTGCGTCAAAAGGAAGAGACGAATCTGATTCGGAAGAAGAAGCCAACTACTTAAACAATCAGGGGGGTTTCCGAGGTAATACCCAAGGAAACCAAGGTCGGAACTATTATGATAAATATGGAAACAAGGACCAAAGTAGTTGGAAGAACAAGAATGACAAAAGTGGTTTGTATGTTCCCCCTGGAAGACGTGACGCCACCACATCTAGTTCTGGAAGTATGGAAGACATGATGGCTAAACTACTGAAAAGAGTGGAAGCAACTAGCGCGAGAGTAACGGAGGTAATAAATGATTTGTCCTCTATGAAGCAATTAGTTGATTCACATTCCACTTCAATCAAGCAAATAGAGCAGCAATTGAGCCAACTTTCAGCAACACTCAATCAAAGAAAGGCTGGCACTTTACCTAGCGACACTGTGCAAAATCCAAGGAATGAGGGATCATGCATGGCTATTACTACTCGAAGTGGTAAGGCGCTGTAAAATTCATCTAAGGGCAAACAAATGGTCGACGATGTAGCAGACATTGATGACAAGGCAAAAGGAGAATCTGCCGTAGAATCCTCCCACGACGTCCATGACGGTACACCGAGTATGTTGCAGCCTGAAAAGGCTGAAAAATGAAGGTAAAAAGAGAAGAAATCCGTGGAGAGAACAATTCCATACCCACCACCACCTTTTCCTCAAAGATTGAAGAAGGTGGCGGACGATACAAAGTTCAGCAAATTCATGATTATGTTAAAGCAGCTGACCATTAATGTTCCATTGGTGGAGGCACTTGAACAAATGCCTGGGTATGCAAAATTTATGAAAGATCTTTTGACGAAAAAACAGGCAGAAAGCTATGAGTTGAAAGATAATGTTCATCACTGCAGCGCCATCGCTACCCGATCACTAGTTCAGAAGAAGGCTGACCCCGGAGCTTTCACTATTCCTTGCACTGTTGGATCTTTGAATTTTGCCAAGGCATTATGTGATTTAGGAGCCAGCATCAATTTGATGCCATTATCTATCTATAAAAAGTTGGGGTTAGGTGATCCTACTCCAACCAATATGAGGCTCGTAATGGCGGATAGGTCGGTAAAACGACCTGTTGGGATTCTATGTGATGTATTGGTAAAGGTTTCTTCATTCATCTTTCCAGCAGAATTTGTTATTTTGGATTGTGAAGAAGACTTAGAAGTTCCCATAATCTTGGGGCGCCCTTTCCTTGCTACAGGATGCGTGCTTATTGATTTGAGAGCTAATGAGCTTTCATTCCGAATAAATGATGAAGTAGTTCGCTTTGATGTGTGCAAATCAATGAAGCAACCCAAAGAGCTGAACGTATTCTCGGTGGCTGATGTTTACTTTGATGATGAGAAAGAACTACTTGAAGAAGAGAAAATTATTGATGACCCAGTGGCGATTGTGCTCATGAGTGAAGAGAGTAAGGATGCTGAAAATTGTAAAGAAGCTATTTGTGCTCTATCAGGATTAGGGACATATCGCCATACTCCCAAGAAGCTGGACCTCGATCTCAAAAATCGGCCCACACCACCAGCCAAGCCATCTATTGAAGAGCCACCCACGTTAGAATTGAAAGAGCTGCGTAGTCATTTAAAGTATGCATTCTTAGGAATCAGAAACACACTTCCAGTCATTGTGGTAGCAGATTTGGGTGAGCAACAAGTTGCAGCTCTCATTGCTATTCTACGTAAGTATATAAGAGCCATTGGTTGGACCATTGCTGATATTATTGGTATTCCACCTGGGATTTGTACACACAAGATTCAGCTTGAAGAAAATTGCACACCCACCATTGAGCATCAAAGGCGTCTCAATCCACCTATGCAAGAAGTGGTGAAGAAAGAAATTATCAAGTGGTTAGACGCAGGAGTTATGTATCCAATCTCCGACAGTACATGGGTAAGCCCGGTACAATGTGTTCCCAAGAAAGGAGGCATGACGGTGGTCAAAAATAAAAAGAATGAGATTATTCCACTCAGACCCGCCACCGGATGGAGAGTATGCATGGACTACAGAAAGCTAAATTCTTGGACACTCAAAGATCACTTTCCAATGCCATTTATGGACCAAATGCTAGATCGATTAGCGGGGAAAGGATGGTTTTGTTTTCTAGACGGTTATTCAGGATATAATCAGATTTGTATTGCCCCCGAAGACCAAGAGAAGACAACGTTCACATGTCCATATGGCACGTTTGCCTTCAAACGAATGCCATTCGGGCTATGCAACGCACCAACCACCTTTCAACGTTGTATGATGTCCATTTTTTCTGATATGGTTGAAGATACTTTGGAGGTATTCATGGATGATTTTTCAGTCGTTGGTGAGTCTTTTGAAATGTGCTTGGTAAACCTAAGTATGGCGTTGCAAAGATGTGTAGAATTCAACCTAGTGCTTAATTAGGAAAAATGCCACTTCATGGTTAAAGAAGGTATTGTTCTGGGGCATAAAATCTCCGAAAGAGGGATTGAGGTTGATCGAGCGAAAATTGAGTTTATTGAGAAGCTACCACCACCAATTTCCGTAAAGGGAATTCGTAGTTTCCTCGGTCACGCAGGTTTCTATCGGCGATTTATCAAAGACTTCTCCAAAATTGCTAGTCCATTGTGCAAACTCTTGGAGAAAGATGCAAAATTTGACTTCAATGAAGATTGTTTTAATGCATTCGAACGCCTCAAAGGAAAACTAATTGAAGCCCCTATCATGGTTGCACCAGATTAGTCTCTACTGTTCGAAGTCATGTGTGATGCTAGTGGGGTAGCTGTGGGCACTGTACTTGGCCAGAGGAAGGAGAAATTATTCCATCCTATCTACTATGCTAGCAAGGTCCTGAACGAAGCCCAAAAGAACTACACTGTCACAGAACAAGAGCTCCTAGCGGTTGTGTACGCGTTTGAGAAGTTTCGTGCTTATTTGTTGGGGACCAAAGTGATCGTTCATACAGACCATGCAGCTCTAAGATATCTAATGACAAAGAAGAATGCAAAACCAAGACTAATTCGATGGGTGTTGCTGCTGCAAGAATTCGATTTGAAGTTAAAGATAGAAGAGGTTGCGAGAACCAAGTGGATGATCATCTATCTAGACTCGAAAACGAGCATATGGCGCAGCCTGAAATCGAGATTGATGATGCATTCCCTGATGAGGAGATCTTAGCAACGATAATGGAAAAGTTACCATGGTATGCCGACTTTGCAAATTTTGCGGTAAGTAATGTGATACCTGCAAACTTATCTTACCATCAAAAGAGGAAGTTTATGCATGATATAAAACACTACTTTTGGGATGAGCCATATTTGTTTCGACGATGCGCGGATGGTGTTATCCGACAATGTATATCCCATGCAGAGGTGCCTAATATATTGGAAGCATGCCATACTTCCCAAGTTGGGGGACATCACGCAGGTAATCGGACAACAAGAAAGGTATTGCAAAGCGGATATTATTGGCCTTCGATATTTAGAGATGCCTACGACTTTGTTAGAAGATGCGACCAATGTCAGCGACAAGGTGCTATTTCGAAACACCATGAGATGCCCATGTCGAAAATCCTTGAAGTAGAGCTCTTTGACGTATGGGGTATTGATTTCATGGGTCCATTCGTAAATTCGTTTGGAATGAAGTACATCCTAGTTGCTGTAGATTATGTCTCAAAATGGGTTGAAGCAGTAGCGTTGGCCGACAATGAGGGAAAGCGTGTTGTTGCATTCTTGAAGAGAAATATCTTCTCTCGCTTTGGAGTACTACGTACTATCATAAGCGATGGAGGATCCCACTTTTGCAACAAGCTATTCAAATCCGTGTTGGAAAAATATGGTGTCAACCAACATAAGGTAGCCACACCTTATCACCCACAAACTAGCGGCCAAGTAGAGGTTTCCAACCGAGAGATCAAGCAAATCCTTGCTAAAACGGTGAATGCTAATAGGAAAGATTGGTCTAGGAAGCTGGATGATGCATTATGGGCGTACAAGACTGCATTCAAAACACCCATTGGCATGTCCCCGTACCAACTAGTTTATGGGAAGGCTTGTCACTTACCCATTGAGCTTGAGCATAAGGCATTGTGGGTGTTGAAGCGATTGAATTTGAATTGGGATGATGCAATAAATCTGAGATTGGAGCAACTGAACGAGATGGACGAATTCCGTCTCCATGCTTATGAAAGATCATACCTATACAAGAAACGAATGAAAAAGTACCATGATCAGCGGATTGTTCGACGAAACTTTTAAAAGGATGATATGGTCCTTCTTTTCAATTCCAGACTGAAGTTATTCCCAGGTAAGTTAAAATCCAAGTGGTCTGGTCCATACAAAGTTAACCAAATCTACTCGTCTGGAGTAGTAGAGTTGGAAGACAATAATGGTGTTGTCTTCAAAGTGAATGGCCAACGAATAAAACCCTATATCGGTCCTCTTGATTTGATAAATTATATGGCCCTCACTTATCTCAACGAAGTCTAAGTACTCGAGGTAACTATGTCGTGCCGCGACAATAAATCAAGCACTAGATGGGAGGCAACCCATCGTTTATCATTTTTTATTTTTCCTTTCGTTCTAGTACGTGTTTTGCTTTTGATAAAGAAAAATCCAAAAATAAGAGTCATGCCAAGACCAAAACTAAGGCACTGGATGGGAGGCAACCCATCGTTCTAATCGTTTTTATTGTCTTTGAGCAAATGTAGGTGCAAGAGGTGTAAAACGAGGAGATTGGTTTCAAATCTCGATTTGGATGTGTTGCATGTTAAAGGTGGTAAGTTAGGAATGAGGAAGCAAAAGGTTATGGATTGAGCATTGCTCATGAAAATATAGGCATCAAACAAGGCTAGGCCTAGGTAAAACTAGGCCACGAACAAGGCAAAGCCTATACTATGGCCTATGATCTCGGAATCTAGTGTGCCATAGCATAGGCGCCGCCCATGCCCAAGTATGCCATAGCATAGGCGCCGCCTATGCTAAAGCCTTTTGTATCTGAATCTCATATGCCATGCTAAAGGCGCCGCCTATGCCTAGGAATGCCATGGCATAGGCGCCGCCTATGCTCAACAATGCTATGCAAAAGGCGCCGCCTATGCCAAGCATAGGCAAAGTAAAAAGCGCCGCCTATGGTCACTTCTTGTCTCCAAATCCGATTTTAAATGGGTCAAAACCCGACCCAACCTTCTCCTATAAATATGAGACTTAGTCTTGAACCAAAAACACATTGGAAACCTAGCCTAGGCGCCGCCTATAGTCTCCAAATCCTCTCAAAAATTTTCCATTTGCTCTTTTTCTTCACAAGAACATCATCCAAAGACATCAATCAAGTAAGTACTACTTTGTTCTTCATTTACATTCCGTAAGTAATACACTACTATGCCTATTATGAATTGTTAATTCTTGAAGAAGTATTGGTGATGTGAATGTGTTTGAATTGTTGATATACAACTACGTGAATGAACGTATACGTAAGGATGATCTTAACTTATTTCCAACTTGAATTTGATTTTGATGCATTGTCATACTCTTGCGAAATTGCTATGGTCACAAAAATTGCATAATCTTGTCACTTGAATACTTACATGATGGAATGACTTGTTCATCGGGATAAGAATTATAGTTGCCTACCGACATAGGAGGTTGTGATTAGTTAGATACTATACCTTGATTCAATCCCTATGTAGTAGTCATGATATATCAAACATGAAAGCATTGCCAAGATTATAAGAAGTATGTCTGCTCTGATTTTATTGTTGGAATATAGCACCTAAAACGTATGTCGATGAAGTCTGACTAGTCGACCACTTTCACTTCACTAGTCTGTACCAACAAACTAAGTGTGGGGTGGTGCCCCTACTGCTTGTTTATAGATTGTATCTATCGAGATGATGCTAACCTGAACATTATTTTAGTCTCAGGTACAATGGCACCCAAAGCAAGACAAGGCAAAGATAAGGCTACCACTTCACAAAAAGGCAAGAAAAGAGGCCGAAAAGAGCAAGGAGAATCATCCTCGATGAAATTACCACGCCGCATGTTTGGAATAAAATGGGTTCTTGAGGAGGAAACAAAGGAATGGTATAGGAACAACAAAGAAAGAAAATATGTTCATGTGGACTTGATAAACAAGGAAAGCCTAGCAAAGAAAGAACCGCGCATGTTGGCCAAGATCATGGCATTACATATGGATTTCATCTTCCGAGACATGGGAGAATGCAATCTTGATTTAACAAGAGAATTCTATGCCAACTGGTCACCGAAAACCACAGGAAGCGAGGTCAAGATTCGGGGCCAAGTTTTACAACTCAATGCGGATTTCTTCAACTCCTTTCTTGGCTTGCCTTCAGTCGATCCATCACCATTCAAGGAGCTGTACAGGAGACCTCCATAAAGATCTATTCGACACATACTCTGTGGAATAAGATCCATGGTACGCTGGAGTAGACACAAGGACACTGGTCGACACAAGGACACTGATCGACACAACACCTTCCCATATGCTCCTTTGAATAGGGAAGCAAGGATATGGTTGTGCATAGGGGACTCAGTACACCAAGATAACAAGAGATAGAGTGTTCTTGGTATACGCATTGATGACGAATGTCCCTATCAACGTCGGGGCAATTATTCGTTCCACAATGCGGAAAGCTAGGCTACACAAGAGGTCCCACTTCAGTTTTGGCAACCTGTTGACTGCAATACTAAGGAAAGAAGAAATCGAAGAGGAACCGGCTGATCACAAACTCCCACACAACACAAAATAGGTTGACCTCACGAAGGTTAAAGATGCTGAAACCACGCATGGAGTCAACCTTACCACTTCAGAAAGGCATGCTCGCGATGAAAGCTTCTCCCGCCATTTATATGGCATGATGAAGTTTACCATGATGAGCGGGGGTTGTATTCCAACTGCTGCAGAGCTCCAACAGTTGGATTATGACTACCCAATGAATGAGCATGCGAGGGCGATGTGTGGAGTAGGTGTATATTTTGAGGAACCTCTTGATAACGACATGCCAACCGATGATGATCGACGAATGCCAGACTCCGACGTGGAAGAGAACTCAGATGACGACAACTCTGATGAAGATTCCGATGAAGGGGGTATGACCCCAGACATAGAGGTTGAGTCCGACTAATCAGGTTCTTCTTATTTATTTTTTCACTGAGGGCAGTGTGTCCCGTTTAAGTGTGGGGTGCTGGTATTTGCATGCTATACTTCTTTATCTGCATTTGCATTTACTTATGTTATGTTTGGTTGTTTGATTTAGTTAGTAGTCGTAGATTTTTTTATTTTGATGCATGAAATTATTCTGATAGGCGGCATGATGTTATGACAAGAGTTTGTGCTAGAATCATTACTATTGAGGCACTTAGGCTCTAAGTGTGACTCACTGTGTGATAATTATGTGGTTTAATTCATTCATCTATTGGGTCAAGAGTCTATACTGCTCCCAATAAAGTAACCATGTGCCTTGTGTGTGTGAGATGATAGTATATTTTGTGCTTGTGGCTGATGCTAGAACTTGCCTGGTGTGTGTGTAAAGCGAAATAAAGAGTGTGAGTTTAGGAGATGATTTAGGCATTTCTTTGGCAACCGATACTTGTTTACCTTTGTTTTACCTACCCTTGGACATTATCCTAGTCAACCCCTTTGAGCCTTTAAGCCATTTTCTTTGACAGCCTCATATGTAAGCCTAATCCATTTTTTTCAAGACCATAATTTGATCCAAATTCCTAAGTGCTTTAAGTTGTGAAGTCATGTGACAAAATAAGAGGAAATTGGGTGAGAGTGATGCCTTAGAGTGTATTGGTACTTGAATTTGTTATGAAAAAGAGTGGCTATCATGGAGGTGTGTTATAAAAAAAAAGAAAAAAAAAGAGAAAGAGAAAAGAAAAAGGAATAGAAAAACAAAAAGATAAATTGTGTTTATGATTAAATAAAAAGATAATTATGCTTGAATGGTAAAATTAGGTGAAAAGAGGTGATAGATGAAAGAAAGGTAGCAGGGTTGATTAAAAGAAAGTATTAATGGCATAATGTGATGTATTAAAGCGCTTAGGAACATAGTCACTATTTCTGGCCAAAATAGTCCTACCCGTCCCTTAGCCTACATTACAACCAATAGAAGACCTATTTGATCCTAAGCTAAGCATTCTGATATTAGTAGAGCATTACACTATGTGCAAGCCTATGGTCAACAGTTGCAACATATGAATTCTTTGTGAGAGTGAGAGCAAGGATAATCTTATACCCATGTTCTGAAAAATGCAATACTTGTGAGTGATTATGGGTAATATCTTATGTGAGACACACATGGTTGATGAGTTTTGGGTAGTTGTGTATGATTCTTTGTGCCTTAACTTTTGAATACGAATTAGCCATCATCACGAGTCTATGTTAGAGGTTAAATTGTTTCTAGTAGTGATCAGAAAACTACTCTTTGTTAATGATTGTCGTGCCTGTCTTGATGAATATTTTGTGTTGTTACTGTGAAACCCTAAGTAGATGTTTAGATGGACATGATATTTTGTTCGAGGACGAACAAAGCTTTAAGTGTGGGGTGTTGATGATAGGCGAATTTACACGCCTATAGTGCTATATTTTACCCATATTTTAGCCATGTTTTGAGGACAAATTATATAATTCATGCACTTTTAGTCCTTTTTCCTATAAGTGAGCTAACGAACATGATTAGCAAGTTTTCAGGTATAAATGATGCAGAATTCAGCATTTTATGGATAACTTGACGCCAAAGAAAGCTTCGCGAAAGGAGGAAACCAAATCTTGGACGCCAAGGACCAAAAGTGGCGCATGGAAAATCTGTCCCGGGCAAAAACAACAATTCTGAAGACTTTAGGGACTAGCAGTAACTTATTAGGATTAGGATAATGATACCTTAACCTAGTAGGATGGGTTAAGTAATTCATTAGCTTAGTAGGAATAGGATATGGGTATTATAAATACCCTATTTTGCTAGAGATTTCAATACTTCGAATTACAATTCTAATTCTACTTTTCGATTCTCTATTAATTCTACTTTTTATTCTTCTTCTATTCATCTAATCAATTCTTAATTTCCGCAACAAGAGAAACGTTACTTTGCAAGAAATTCACGCCTAACGCCTACCACACTTTGCTACACGAAATATTTATTGTGGTTTAATAACAATGTCTATTGTGATTTCCTTCGCACTCATGGGTAACTAAACTTCTCTGTTGGGGTTATGGAAGCCATATGAGATACTATCTATTGCTATGAGTTTGTGAATTCGTGACACGTATATTGCTTATATCATTATTCTCTTCATCTTAATCTAAATTCTTTGTGGTTGCAAACGCATAGAATACGCCAGTATAGCATTAACTTGTTCGAAAGAAAGGTTATATGTCTGGAAAAGAGATAATGTCAAGGTAATAGGGTCCCATCCCCTATTAAAAAGTTAGTGTCGTAACTGGATTAACCTCTTGGAGAATTTGTACCGTTAGATACGCTTTAAGCTCGAAAGAGTTAAAGCGAAATAGTCCTTGCTCAGGTCGAAAGACGCTTGGATTTACCATCGAATACAATTCTCTATAAGCACATGCATGTCTGAACTCCGCATAACTCATAGCCAATAGAGACGTACAACTCATAAGGTGGACATAACCCCAACTTCTCAATTCTCATCGTTTACATCTTACTAAACATTCTTTCTTTGTACTTTGCTATTTCCGTTTTTTTTCTACTATTTGGTTACATTACTTGCACAACAAGACTCCCCCCTTTTTCGAGACTTTCACTAAAAGTCTTGTAATCTTCGCTTACTTGCTGACCAAGCTATTCCCTGTGGGATCGATACCCAACCCAGTTGGGTTCTATATTTTACAAACGACCGCTTTACACTCCTACGAGAGCTATAGATTGAGCGTTATAAAAAATTTCGTTAATTGTCCAATCTGGACGAACTACGCACCCCTGATTCTCCTCTCTCGGGAGTGAGATACGTAGGCAGCCTATTTTAGGTTCGGGGATCTTATTTAAAAAATTCAAAAAGATTTTCTTCACTCTTTATTTAGAGTAGGTGTTTCATACATATCTTGAAAAGAATAATAAAAGAAAAATAAAAAAAATAATAAATAAAAAAATAAAAAAAATAATAATTTTCCTCAATAGTTGTAGGTTTTATTTTTGGTTGATCTTATTTCAAAAATTCAAAAATATTTTCTTCACTCTTTATTTAGAGTAAGTGTTTCATATACATCTTTAAAAGAAAACTACAAAAAGATTTTTCTTTAATAGTTTCAAGTTTCATTTTCCTATGAAATTCTAAATCGAAAACCCAAAAAGATTCTTCTTTGGTAATCATAGATTCCATTTTTGTATAGGGAGTTTAAACCTAAAAAAATGCAAAAAAGATTTTCGTCAATTCTTTTGATAATTTGTTATTTTCTTTTCTTTTTAAAGTTTCAAGAAAAAGAAAAAAAAAATTAATTGGCCATTTTGGCAAAACTTCACAAACTACGCACACCTGATTCTCCCCTTTCGAGGGTGAGATACGTAGGCGCCCTTCTAGGGTTCGGTGATTTTTCTTCAAGAAAAAAAAAGAAGAGGTTTTGAAGAAAAAATAATATTGAACTCTAACATATTTGTTACCTCTTGTTCAGTTAGTTTAAGGTGGTTGGTTTGTGGTTTCCTGGCTGGTCCTCCATATCACACCAAATCCAAGGAAGGGTTAGTTGTGTCCAACAAGGATATAGAGAGTGGCATCATGGATGAAACAAAGAGTCGGGAAATTGAGAGTTTAAAGGAAAAGAATTTGAGACTGAGACAACAAATGATGGGAATGTACCGAGCTTGGGCCAGTGGGCTTCCTCCACCTCCGTTCCCCACTTTTGACCCTGCAAATACCTTGAGTCTTCCACCAAAATTGCAAAGTCAGTTTTCTACTGTTGTTGATGCACCACAGCATGCCTCAGAATCCATTCCATGTCAAATGCACCTCAATACTTCCACCACTCTTTCTTTATCTCCTCAGTATAAGTATACCACATTCACAGCACCACATACCGTCTGTGCTTTTGTTGCTCAACCTTCTACTAAGGCTTCCACTTTGTCTATCAATCCAACGATTGTGCTTTCCCAGTCCACTAGTGAATCCACGTTCAATACTTTTGATGATCATTGGTATACTCTTGAGCCTATAGTTAAGTTAAGTGAACCGCCAAAATTTCTTACTAAGAAGCCTAGCATGCCAAAATAGCCAGAGAAAATGGTTGGGAAAGTGAAGAGTGTAGAAAATGATATGAAAAATTCCCCTGGACTTATGGGCTATGAAGATGTTTCATATAAAAACTAGGGCATGTCTTCAAGTGTTAACCTTCCTCCCAGATTTGAGACATCAAAATTTGGGGAGCCTGATAGACAGAAGGATTTTGTGAAACATTCGGGACGACATTGCAATCAACCAAGGGAAACTGAAGGAAAGAAGAAAGAAAACGCACCTATTGTCATGACAGGGAAAAAGCAGAGTTTGAGAGGTTCAACCCACCAATACTGTCAGCCTCAATACCGAGCTTACATATCAGATCCACATAACCACTTGCAACAAGGTTTCTTTCTCTGAAATCCAAGAAATACCATTCCACTTCCTCGATATCCTATGAACAATGCACAATTGTATGCTCATCCATCTCCTTATCCACAATGGCATGCCCTTGTCCCTCAACATCATCCTCGACCCCCACAAATTTACCAAGGGACCTCTAAATCCAAATTTTATCCGAGGCCAGAGTTCGCAAAGAGGAGGAAGGAAAAAATAATTTCACTCCTATTGGGGAATCCTATGCCAGTTTATTCCAGAGATTGGTATAGCAGGGCATGATCACTCCTCTCCTTGGGTATACTCCTGACCCGCATTCAAGAATATTTGATCCTAATGTGCGATGTGCATATCATTCTGATGTTCAGGGTCATAGTACTGAAGATTGTCGCACTTTGAAAAGAGAAATAGAAAAGATAATTCAGGATAAATTGATTGTGGTGCAAAACATTGGCCCTTCGACCATCCCACAGAGTTCTTCACCAGCACGCGGTACTGCACAATCTTTGGGAGGCAATGAGTTAAGCATGGGGATCCAGAGCTTATTTGTTGAAGAAAATGTGTCTGACAGTGGTGGAAGCTCCAGTCATGTTGATATACAAGCCAGTGGCTAAGATGTCAGGCTGAGCAATGGAGAAGTTACCCCTCTCCTAACCTGGAAGGGGTTTGGTAGTTTGTTTTGTTTTATTTTCTGTTCTTCGAATTATTTCAGGGTTGTAGTTTGGGATTCATCTTGTTTTGTCCCTTTGTCGTTTATGTTCAAACCCTTCTATTTTTCATTTTTATTAAATGGAGTGTCCCCTTTTTCTTTGTGTTTTAAATATGTGTTTTTTTTTGTTTTTTTTACATAGTACATTTTATGTTGACTCTAGTGATATGATATGCTAGTGAAATTTACAGCTAGATCTTAATATCCAGTTTAAGAATGAACATTGAATCAGAGGGTTAAAGTTAGAAAAAGAGAGCATCTGAGGAAATAGATAGAGTGCTGGGGCATTTGGTGATTAAGTTGAAACCTTCTTTGAAAATTAAGGCTATTATTTTGAAAATCATGAGAATAACTTGGTCATCAATTGAAAGACATGTCTTAATTAGGTCAAACAGTGTCTACGTGATCCTATCAAGAGGAACAGGAAGAAAATTAGCTCCACGAAGTCATGAGTCCTTCAGCAGGAGGAATGTACAACAAAGTGGAGTTGTATGCTGGGCAAGTGTAGAAAAGAGGTGGCACACATGCTCGGGGCAAGTTAGTGTTGTAAAACATTTCATAAGTGATCTTGATCGTGCACTTTCATATTGCAGATATGTACTTGTATTTTCAAAGATTGATATGACGAAGGCATTTCATTCTGCCATCCAAACATCGTGTCATCCTTTGTTTACCCCATTTGAGCTTTAGTTTTATTTTCTTTCATACACCTCTTTTGGAATCAATATAGTCAGCAAAGCTCGAAGAAAAAATGTCGAGCAAAACAATAGTCAGAAAAGTTCAAAAAAAAAAAAGAGAAGAGAGAAAGAATGTGTCAAAAAAAAAAGAAAAAAAGAGTGAAGAAAAATAGAGTCGGAAAAATCCCCCCCCTCCCCCCCCAAAAAAAAAATAAAAAATCAGAATCAAGCAAAATAAGCTGCCAGAACTACGCATGACCTGATTCTCCTCTCTCGAGGGTGAGATACATAGGCTGCCCTACTTAGGGCTCGGTTCAACCAAATAAACAATTTAGTGTCACCCAGTCAAAAGAAACTGGGGCATGAGTTAATCCTCATTGTTTGAGTCGATTCCAAAAGTTGTAAGTCCTACCCCACTTCAAGTGTCGTTTGGGCCCCATGCCATCTTTTCTTTCTAACCTTATCCAAAATCCAAGTTACAACCAAAGAAAGACCTTCAGATCAATCTTTGAGGATGTTAAGGCGGAGCATGCAAGGAATATGATGATGCATTTGGGAACTATTTGTCTTCCTCAGCATAAGAAATCAAGAGAGAAATAGAATGAGAGAGTCTTATTGGTGAAAACCCTTACGGGCACCATAAGGCGATGGTAAGTTGAGAGAAATAAAAATGAGAGAGTCTTATAAGTGAAAATCCTCACGGGCACCATAAGGCGATAGTGAGCCGAGAGAAAATGAAATAAGCTTGTTGGCTAAAACCCTTCAAGGCACCACTAACCGATGGGGTATTAAATGCAATTGACCTAAGAAAGTGACTCAGTTTCAAGGCCATTAACTCAACAACAATGGGTAGAAAGTTTGGATGAAAGGATCAAGCTGCTTAATCCAAAATGCATGGCATAATCATTAGTGTTGACTGTCATTTTTAGATGAATTTTTTGTTTCTTTGTTTTAAAAGGGGACATTCATTGTCTTTTCTTTCTTCTCTTTATTTTAATTTTATCTTTCTTGAGTCAGTTATCAAAACAAAAATTGTCATTCTTTTTTTTTGTTTCTTGTCTTTGAGTCAAGTCCGTGTCAAAACAAATGAGAAAAGATTTCAAAACTGGCTACCAGCTTCTTTAATTGCACAAAGCAAGACAAAAGGTAGCACATGAAAGAGACATTATTGTGAACCCAAAAAGGGCATGCAGAAAGTTTTGTCAATAGAGAAGTAGGGGAACTCATGGACATACCAAGGTTCAAAGGGTTTATTTGAGAAAACGACAAAACAGAAATACTATGTTTATTTCAGAGTCACTCTTGATAAGCTGAGTTTGAGTCAATGATACAAAAAATCTATGACATATGCTAATGGTTGGAAGTAAAGCTAAATGTGACGGGGGCAGGAGCAATTGCCTCAAAAGCCAAAGCCACAAACTAGCCACCATGTTTTTAAACTCACAAGTTTTCTTTGTATGTAATAGGAATACATGTTGCATTTAGATTAAGGATTTCAGAGCCTAAACATCAAAGGCCGTAATTTCTCACCTCAACAAATACAAGAGGCAAGGTTGCTGCACGGGTTTGTAATTCAAGCAGCTTTGGTAAGGAGAATCACTTCATTGTTTTGATAATTCAAAACAACATTGGTAAGGAAACACACTTCCTTGATTGGGTAATTCAAATTTTTCTTCTTAGGTAATGCATTTCCCCTATGATTCCTATAAGACGTACCTTTTAGTCGAGTTATCCCCTTTGATTCCTATAAGACATCCCTTTTATTCGAGTTATCCCCTTTGATTCCTATAAGACGTACCTTTTAGTTGAGTCATTTCCTTTGACCCCTAGAAGACGTACCTTTTAGTCGAGTCATTTCCCTTGACTCCTATAAGACGTACCTTTTAGTCGAGTCATCCCCTTTGATTCCAATAAGACGTACCTTTTAGTCAAGTCATCCCCTTTGATTCCTAGAAGACGTACCTTTTAGTCGAGTCATTTCCCTTGATTCCTATAAGACGTACCTTTTAGTCGAGTCATCCCCTTTGATTCCTATAAGACGTACCTTTTAGTCGAGTCATCCCCTTTGATTCCTATAAGACGTACCTTTTAGTCGAGTCATCCCTTGATTCCTATAAGACGTACCTTTTAGTCGAGTCATCCCTTGATTCCTATAAGACGTACCTTTTAGTTGAGTCATCCTCTTTGATTCCTATAAGACGTACCTTTTAGTTGAGTCATCCCCTTTGACCCCTAGAAGACGTACCTTTTAGTCGAGTCATTCCCTTTGATTCCTAGAAGACGTACCTTTTAGTCGAGTCATTTCCCTTGATTCCTATAAGACGTACCTTTTAGTCGAGTCATTTCCCTTTGATTCCTATAAGACGTACCTTTTAGTCGAGTCATCCCCTTTGATTCCTAGAAGACGTACCTTTTAGTTGAGTCATTTCCCTTGATTCCTATAAGACGTACCTTTTAGTCGAGTCATCCCCTTTGATTCCTATAAGACGTACCTTTTAGTCGAGTCATCCCCCTTGATTCCTAGAAAATGTACCTTTTAGTCGAGTCATTTCCCTTGATTCCTATAAGACGTACCTTTTAGTCGAGTCATCCCCTTTGACCCCTATAAGACGTACCTTTTAGTCGAGTCATCCCCTATGATTCCTATAAGACGTACCTTTTAGTCGAGTCATCCCCTTTGACCCCTAGAAGACGTACCTTTTAGTCATTTTCTTTGATTCCTATAAGACGTACCTTTTAGTCGAGTCATCCCCTTTGATTCCTATAAGACGTACCTTTTAGTCGAGTCATCCCCCTGGATTCCTATAAGACGTACCTTTTAGTCGAGTCATTCCAATTAACTCATAGAAATTGCATTTCTTTATTTGGGATAATTTTCTTTTCAGTTTTGATGTGATTTCAGGAGCATGCCCGAAGCACAGGGCGAATAAATGGAAAACCAAGCAACAAGGTAAAGAAATTAAAAGTTAAACAGATTGAAAAATAACAAGTCAGGAGCCCGCCTGCAGAACAGGGTGCAGAAGTTGAAAGCATGGCAACAAGTTGATGAAATAGCAAGTCAGGAACCCGCCTGGAGAACAGGGTGAAGAAATTGAAAGGCAAGCAACAGATTGAAAGAAATTGCAAATCAGGAGCCCGCCTGAAGAATAGGGTGATAAAAGTCGGGTCAAGAGCCAACAGAAGTTGTATAGATAGGATTTTTGTAATTTCATTTATGTTTTAACTTGTAATTTTCATTTTTTGATGTAATGACAGAGCCGCGGACCGAAACCTCGATGGAACCTCACTCTACTCTCCAACTTGGTATAGTCCACTTCTCTTCCAATCCTTTGAAATACCCGTGACTTGATTCTCTCATAATTTGGGTAGGAAGGATGTCATAAGTTAAGACCCGGTTGTCCTTCTTCCTTCTGTTTCTTTCTTTGAATAATGGCCGGGTCAAAATTTGGTCTCGCTGTCTACTTCTTTGTCTGAAAATACTTCGTGTTTACATTCAAAGGGGGCATGATGTAGACACCTAATTTTGTCCCTCCCGAAGTCTAATTTTATTCATTTTTAGTTCACCTTACCATGTGTCCAACCCCATGTAATTATATCCCACAAAAATACAAAAATAAACAAAAAAATACCTCTAACTAATTTATCTTATCCTAACAACCTATCCAATCAAAAGCTTCCACCTACCCTAACTACCCATGTGATTCCCCCCTCCTTTTTCTTGTCCACAAAGAAAGAATATATGGGGGACCCACCAAAATTTCCACATCATAACAAATCCATGCTCATTATAAAAGAAAAATTCTAAGAAGAAAAAGGAGGCTCATTCTTTAATCATCATTTTCTCCACAATAACAACAATCACAAAATAATCTTCCTCACAAGAACAAAAAAAAAAAAAAAAAAAAAGTAACCGGTGAACAGTACGTGAATAGTGCCGGTGAACAGTAACCGGTGAACAGTAACGGCGTGAAAAGTGATGGTGAACGGGTCATTATTTGTCGAGTTGGATTGTTGGTGTTAAGGTTCGGCTCGAGGTTTCTGGGTGCGGACTCTCTTTATTCGAATAACTTTGAGTTTGAAAGCTTCAAATTTAAGGTCCAATTCTTTCTTCTTTTTCATTTAATTCTTATGTGATTGTGATTGCGTGTGATTCGATACTGTGGTTTGTTTGTTGATGTGAACTGTTGGTGACATTTGGGTGTGTGATGTGCTAAGCATGATTGGTGAATTTTCGTTATTCTCGATTGGTGGATTGTGTATTGAAATGGGTTAATCACGTGGTTGAGAATGAATTAAGGTGGGGATTAAAAATGGAGAAAAATGAATATTGATTAATTTTGATGTATTGATAATGTTAAACATAATAGAATTGTGATGCGTTAAACTTGGTAGACAAACATAGGCCGGGTAGGCAAATTTAGGAATAACGAGTTGTTGGAGAGTTTGAATATGTGCGTGAATGGTACTTTCTACTTTATTGCACGAAAAGTTTAAATTGTACTCATTTAGCCAGGGAATGCCCCGAAGGATTTGTATTGATTTATCCGGGGAATGCCCCGAAGTAGCATGTACGCAAAGGAGGCTCGTGATCAAGGCCCGGAACGTCGGGTGAAGTTTAGTTTAGGATTAGTTTAGAATAGAATAGGTTTTCTATTTCAGCACCTCTTTTATTTTGGATTGTATAATTTGGACTGAACATTATTTTGGTTTGTTTTGAATTTTGTGTGATTTGTTTGTTTGCTTGTTTTGTGTGTTTATGTGGTTTGTACATTTGTAATGTAAAATTAACCGATACGCTCCACCAAGCGACCGTGGTCGAACCACGGGATCGAGGGGTGCCTAACACCTTCCCTTCGGTCAACAGAATTCCTTAGCCGGAATCTTTGTTCGCGGATCAGTTTTTAGAGTCAAATCGTTTCGAAAAGGATTTTTCAAAGGTTACTTGGCACACCGGATTATGCCAAGTGGCGACTCTGAATAAGAAAAAAATAATGTAAATAATCCTTTTTTTTTTGAAACAAATTTTTCATTTTTGTCACCTTAATAATAAAACCCTTTCGAACTTAAAATACATATATCTTTTTTTGAAGTCGAAAAAGGGGTGTGACACACCTTGGAGGTACATAGATATTGATAAAAGCATGTTTTAGAGAAGGAATAGATACATCAATAGAACTATATTTAGCAGATGATAGGATTATAAGACCTATAGAAAAAAGTATAATAACTACCATAAAAGGAAATTTAATATACCAAAAATTTAAATTTATAATAAGTGCAAATTATTCAGTAGCAATAACAGATAAAAATATAGATAAATCATTGGTATTATATTGGAAAATATCAGGAATAGAACTAACCCAAGGAAGTAAAATATTTACAGCAAGATGTAAAAATCTATATGTATTAACTACAAAACACAAAATAACAGGAAAAAATAAAATTAATAAAATACAAATAGAAAGTCCTTTTGAACAATTCGTAAAAACAATTGATAATAATGATTATAGTTACAAAAATATAGACATAGAAGAAGATTTAGAAATAATAAATGATAGACTAAGTACAACAAAAAGAATAGCTTATGAAAAACCAGAATCATCAAGTTCATCAAAAAGAACAAGTTATGAAACAAGTTCAATAGTTAATTTAAATCAATATTACATAACAGGAACAATAAATGAAAAGGAATATTTAATACTCTTAAATACAGGACAAGAACAAAATTATATAGCAAAATATCTAGTAAAAAATGAGGAAATAAAATCCGATAATAATATATGCCCAGATCTACCAAGAAGCTTAATAAACACTAAAAATATAGCAGAAAAACAAATAATAATAGGAGTTAGAAAAATGAAATTAGAATTTGAAATAAAGGAAGAAATGCAAAAAGCAGACATAATATTAGGAATTAAATGGCTAGAACAAGTAAAACCATACAATATAGAACATACACAATTATCTATAACGTATAATAGAGAAAGATTATTCCTAAGAAGAGCTTTAACATGATATGAAAATATATGTATTAATGAAGATAGTAGCCAAAGGATATTACAGTAGATATTATACGCCTATGATAGATACAGGAGCAGAAGCTAATTTCTGTAGATATAATTGTTTACCAGAAAGTAAATGGGATAAATTAAAAACACCAATAATAGTTAAAGGATTTAATAACGAAGGAAGCTTAATTACTTATAAAGCTAAGAATGTAAAAACACAAGTATGGGATAAAATATTAACAATAGAAGAAATCTATAATTATGAGCTAACATCAAAAGATATACTTTTAGAAATGCCGTTTTTAGACAAATTATACCCACATATAATAACTAGAACAGATTGGTGGTTTACAACACCATGTAAACAGAAAGTAAGAGCAAAAAGAGTTATTAATAAAATAAGAAAGAAAACTGATTGGATAAAAGAAAGTGAAAAAATTACACAAAAATTGAAAAATATAAAAAATACTGAAGATACAATAGAACTGGTCGTATTTTCAATAAATTAAAAGGAAATAACTATATTTTCAATAAATAAGATAGAAATAATTAAGAAAAAATTAGAACAATTATATAGTGAAGATCCATTAAAAGGATGGGAAAAACATAAAACCATTATAAAAATTGAATTAATAGATAAAAATAGCATAATAACCCAGAAACCATTAACATATAATTTTGATGATTTAAAAGAATTTAAAATGCATATAGAAGAATTATTAGAAAAACAATATATGCAAAAAAGTAATAGTAAACATAATAGCCCAACATTTATAGTAAATAAACATAGTGAACAAAAAAGAGGAAAAAGTAGGATGGTTATTGATTACAGAAATTTAAATGCAAAAACAATGACTTATAATTACCCAATACCAAACAAGATATTAAAAATAAGGCAAATATAAGGATATAATTATTTTAGTAAATTTGATTGTAAATCAGGATTTTACCATTTAAAGTTAGAAGAAGAATCTAAGGAATTAACCGCATTTAAGGTACCACAAGGATTTTATGAATGGAATGTACTACCATTTGTATATAAAAATGCACCAGGTAGATATCAACATTTTATGGATAGTTATTTTAAATAATTACCTAATTGTATAGTATACATAGATGATATACTATTATATACAAAAACTAAAGAAGTACATTTAAAATTATTAGAACAATTTATAGATATAATAGAAAAATCAGGAATAAGTTTAAGTGAGAAGAAAACAGAAATTATGAAAAATCAGATAGAATTTTTAGGAATACAAATAGATAAAAGTGGAGTCAAAATGCAACAACACATAGTCCAAAAAATAATAAATTCAGAAGAAGAATTAGATACAAAAAAGAAATTACAATCATTTTTAGGATTAGTAAACCAAGTAAGAGAATATATTCCAAAATTAGCAGAAAACTTAAAACCATTACAAAAAAAATTAAAAAAGGATGTAGAATATAGATATAATGAAGAAGACAAAAATCAGGTATAGAAAATAAAATTACTTTGTAAAGAGTTACCAAAATTACAATTTCCAGATGAAAATAAATTTTTTACATATATAGTAGAAGCTGATGCAAGTGAATATAGTTATGGAGGAGTACTCAAATATAGGTATGAAGAAGAAAAATTAGAACATCATTGTAGATATTATTCAGGAACGTTTAACGAAACAAAAATAAAATGGAAAATAAATAGAAAAGAATTATGTTCTTTATATAAATGTCTAATAGCATTTGAACCTTATATCGTGTATAACAAGTTTATTGTTAGAACAGATAATACACAAGTACGATGGTGGCTAACAAGAAAAATACAAAATTCAGTTATGACAAAGGAAATTCGGAGACTAGTATTAAGTATACTGAATTTTACATTTATAATTGAAGTAATCAATACTAACAAAAATATCATTGCAGATTACTTATCAAGACAAAGCTACTCAAACTGATTTACCAATGGAAGAGGCAGATGCCAAAGATACCCAGACTGATTTATTGCTCCAAATGTTTAAACTAATGGAGTTATTACAAGAACGAGTTATTACACTAACTACTGAAGTTACAAATGTAAAAGTGCAAGTCGAGCACTATAAGAAATAAGATACTGTGCAGGAAGAGCACATTAGAAAACTAGACCTAGAAGGTGACGATGAGAAACACCTTTAAACTCAAATTACTACCGAAACTTCAATTACAGTTGCAGGAACATCTAAAGGGAAAAATATAGTCACTCAAAATAGACATGAAATACCAAAGAAAAAGAATTATAACCTCAACCAAATATTTTCAAAATCATATACACCAAATATGCAAAATTTAGAAGCATTTGCACCTCCCCAGATACATACCTATTCTGAATCACTTAACCAAGAAAAACAAACATACAATTATTCTTCTCGTAAATACATTGACAACATACACACTTTACAAACCTTATTAAATACCAAACCTATTCAAAGTGAAGAGCTAGCCGCACAACAAAAAGGATATATTACCCAGAAATGCCAAAATTACAATAAACTTATTGCCTTACCAGGAACAAGCCCAAATTTTATTAAGTCATGTTACTATTATGGATTATTATCTACGGTTTACACAACCAATGAAGAAGAGTTAGCAGGAATCTCAAAAATTCACAAAGAATTTATGACTTATAAGAGAATTACCAACGGACAATTATTCTATGTTTAATTTTATTCCGCACCAGCAGAAATATTATTTGAGGAAATTAAACAGACTATTAATGTGGTCAAAATGGGTATGACCAGAGATTATATTATTCCGGAAGAAATATGTGAACAGACCGAGATACCAAAAACGCAGATACCAGTATTTTACCGCAACAAAAGAGTTATTGGAATAAGCAATATATTATCAGAGTTACTTAATAATTATTCAAATAAAAAGCCATTTTGGATATATAATTCCAGGAATCAAGCATTGATTTATTCAACTTGCAAAGAAGTTAGAGACCATGACATGGAAGAACTTAGAAAATGGAGATTAACACTCATCAGACCAGCAGAACAACCATTAACGCGATCTATCAACAAGAAAATTATTTCAGAAGAAGCTATGGATCAATTTTGCGAAAAAGTTGGCCAAAAATACAAAGACTACATATGCAGCAGATGTAGTGGCAAACACAACTTTATTACAGATGTGATGCTACACTGACAAAAAATAAAGAAGATAACCAAAGCAGATACGGAAGAAAGAGACAGAGACAAAAGACATGTGAATAAATTTACTTTACGTAAAAGATTTTGATAGGCATTTAAAGTTTTTTTTATTATTTAGTGCTTTATGTCAAAGTCTTCTTTTAAAAAGATGAAGACTTTTTTGTAAACATTAATTAGTCTAGCCTAGACTAGTATAGGGTTTGATTTTTCAAGTCAATTTTTAGGAAAGATCATATGTAAATTTCAATTATAAATAGAAGAACCGAAGGCAGTGCAAAGGCAAGCCTTCATGTGTTGAAGCAAAAACTCTCTCTCTTGTCCACAACAAATATTTTGCTTATTCATTTAAAAACAGGTATATTTCAATGGAAAAATCTATGGAGGAACAAAACTTAGGATTATCAAACTTACCAGAACAGGTATATTTATTCAGTATTATGAATAGCTAAATTCATAATTCCTAACAATCATGATATAATAAGATAAGTTCATGTTAGTTACTTTATAGTAGAATTATTAGAAGAATAGCATGTTAAGAAGTTTATTAGCAAAGTGGAAACGGAGAAAAATCCCTAAGAACTATGCCATCCTAAAGGTGAAACCAATAAGGCAAGAAGCCGTGGTGGGGAGTAGCCAGAGTTGAGGCGCTGTTTAAGGGAAAAGTATCTGGATTACCATGCTAATAGTGACCGACGAACATGTTATTTAAGAATGATCTAGTATATAGTAATCTAATATGATCATATTTTGTTATGTGTATGATTGAAGGGAATATTTTGAAAATAACAATTTTATGAAAAATGAATAATTATTTATCTGAAGAAATGGTAGATAAATTTAAAATACTTATTTTGTATTCACTTAAGGATATAAAAGTAGTAGATATAAGAAAAATCATATTTGAAAAAGCATTTGGTAAATATTATATGACTAGAATAAATTACATACCATGCCTACCTAACTACTCTTACAAATACTTACCATGATAAATTACATATATCTAGAATTTTGGGAAAAAAATATGAGAAACATACAGTTAGTAGAAAAATAGATGAAAGTAAATTTAGACAAATACACGGATACTAAAGATATAAAATATATAGAATTTCTTAATGAAAATATGCAAGAACTATTTAGACTAAAACAAACAACTGAAAAATGTTATGAAAAAGCGTTTAATCAAGCTTAAATGACAGATGATATTAAAATACTTGTTTTATATATACTTAGAGATATAGAAATCATAGACATAAAGAAAATAATATGGGAAAAATTACAAGATTATGAAGAGGAAGAATTATTAAACAGTATAAAAAACTTACGCATATATTATGAACATCAATACTATTTAGATTCAGATGGATATTATACAGACTAAAAATGTCAGAATATATTAAGAAAATTAGAGAAAACCAAGAAGACCTACATAAAGAAATTGATTATAGAAAACAAATTAGAGAAATAATGGAAAATCTAATAGAAAAATTAAAATGGATAGACGAAACCTTGAAAAATTTAGAAAAAAGCAAAGATAAAAGTTTAGATAGTTTAAAAAATTCATTAAGAAGAGAACAAGAAAAAATAGTTAGTAGTATTAATAACCTCAAACAAGATATTAAATATAGTACATGTAGAATAGATTATTATACATTTACTTTAGAAGAATAAAATGATAAACTACGAATATCTAAAATACTGGGAACAAGAAATGGAAGAAATAAGATTAATAGAAAACCTTATAAAAACGAATTTAATTGAATATTTTAAAACAAAATATATAGAAAATTTAGAATATCTTAAAAATAATATAGAAGATTTACAAAAACTAAGAGAAAAAGCTAAAGAATATTATAGCAAAACATTTAATCAACTACCATTTAATCACCCCCCAAAATATGAATATCAGTAAAATTGAATATATTAATAAAATATATGAAAATAAAAAAATACAAGAACGAAGAAAAACAATTAATGAATATTACTACAAAGCATTTAACAATTACATAAATTAATGGATACATCGTACGAAAAGAATAAATCATTAAAAGAAATCGAAACTCAACTATATAATTTATACCAAGAATACAAAAGATTACATAGTACTAACGAGGATCCTAGAGCACTAGATAATTTAATTACGATAATATCTAATTTAGAATATGAATTAATAAAACATCTTAAGTCAAGAAGATAAAAATGAAAAATATTTCAATCAATTTAATTAGTTTAATGTATTTTGTGAATATTATTGATTGAAATATTTTTCATTTTTATCTTCTTGACTTAAGATGTTTTATTAATTGATATTCTAAATTAGATATTATCGTAATTAAATTATCTAGTGCTCTAGGATCCTCGTTAGTACTATGTATTCTTTTGTATTCTTGGTATAAATTATATAGTTGAGTTTCAATTTCTTTTAATTATTTATTCTTTTCGTACGATGTATCCATTAATTTATGTAATTGTTAAATGCTTTGTAGTAATATTCATTAACTGTTTTTCTTCGTTCTTGTATTTTTTTATTTTCATATATTTTATTAATATATTCTATTTTACTGATATTCATATTTTGGGGGTGATTAAATGGTAGTTGATTAAATGCTTTGCTATAATATTCTTTAGCTTTTTCTCTTAGTTTTTGTAAGTCTTCTATATTATTTTTAAGATATTCTAAATTTTCTATATATTTTGTTTTAAAATATTCAATTAAATTCGTTTTTATAAGGTTTTCTATTAATCTTATTTCTTCCATTTCTTGTTCCCAATATTTTAGATATTCGTAGTTTATCATTTTATTCTTCTAAAGTAAATGTATAATAATCTATTCTACTTGTACTATATTTAATATCTTGTTTGAGGTTATTAATACTACTAACTATTTTTTCTTGTTCTCTTCTTAATGAATTTTTAAAACTATCTAAACTTTTATCTTTGCTTTTTTCTAAATTTTTCAAGGTTTCGTCTATCCATTTTAATTTTTCTATTAGATTTTCCATTATTTATATAATTTTTTTTTCTATAATCAATTTCTTTATGTAGGTCTTCTTGGTTTTCTCTAACTTTCTTAATATATTCTGACATTTTTAGTCTGTATAATATCCATCTGAATCTAAATAGTATTGATGTTCATAATATATGCGTAAGTTTTCTATACTGTTTAATAATTCTTCCTCTTCATAATCTTGTAATTTTTCCCATATTATTTTCTTTATGTCTATGATTTCTATATCTCTAAGTATTTATAAAATAAGTATTTTAATATCATCTGTCATTTAAGCATTAAACGTTTTTTCATAACATTTTTCAGTTGTTTTTTTTAGTCTAAGTAGTTCTTGCATATTTTCATTAAGAATTCTATATATTTTATATCTTTAGTATCCGTGTATTTGTCTAAATTTACTTTTATCTGTTTTTCTACTAACTGTATGTTTCTCATATTTTTTTCTCAAAATTCTAGATATATGTAATTTATCATGGTAAGTATTTGTAAGAGTAGTTAGGTAGGCATGGTATGTAATTTATTCTAGTCATATAATATTTACCAAATGCTTTTTCTAATATAATTTTTCTTATATCTACTACTTTTATATCCTTAAGTGAATACAAAATAAGTATTTTAAATTTATCTACCATTTCGTCAGATAAATAATTATTCATTTTTCATAAAATTGTTATTTTCAAAATATTCCCTTCAATCATACACATAACAAAATATGATCATATTAGATTACTATATACTAGATCATTCTTAAATAACATGTTCGTCGGTCACTATTAGCATGGTAATCCAGATACTTTTCCCTTAAACAGCGCCTCAACTCTGGCTACTCCCCACCACGGCTTCTTGCCTTATTGGTTTCACCTTTAGGATGGCATAGTTCTTAGGAATTTTTCTCCGTTTCCACTTTGCTAATAAACTTCTTAACATGCTATTCTTAGAATAATTCTACTATAAAGTAACTAACATGAACTTATCTTATTATATCATGATTTTTAGGAATTATGAATTTAGCTATTCATAATACTGAATAAATATACCTGTTCTGGTAAGTTTGATAATCCTAAGTTTTGTTCCTCCATAGATTTTTCCATTGAAATATACCTGTTTTTAAATGAATAAGCAAAATATTTGTTGTGGACGAGAGAGAGAGTTTTTGCTTTAACACATGAAGGCTTGCCTTTGCACTGCCTTCAGTTCTTCTATTTATAACTGAAATTTACATATGATCTTTCCTAAAAAATGACTTGAAAAATCAAACCCTATACTAGTCTAGGCTAGACTAATTAATGTTTACAAAAAAAGTCTACATCTTTTTAAAAGAAGACTTTGACATAAAGCACTAAATAATAAAAAAAACTTTAAATGCCTATCAAAATCTTTTACATAAAGTAAATTTATTCACATGTCTTTTGTCTTTGTCTCTTTCTTCCGTATCTGCTTTGATTATCTTCTTTATTTTTTGTCAGTGTAGCATCACATCTGGAATAAAGTTGTGCTTGCCACTACATCTGCTGCATATGTGGTCTTTGTATTTTTGGCCAACTTTTTCGCAAAATTGATCCATAGCTTCTTCTGAAATAATTTCCTAACTGATAGATCGCATTAATAGTTGTTCTGCTGGTCTGAGGAGTGTTAATCCCCATTTTCTAAGTTCTTCCATGTCATGGTCTCTAACTTCTTTGCAAGTTGAATAAATCAATGCTTGATTCCTTGAATTATATATCCAAACTGGCTTTTTATTTGAATAATTATTAAGTAACTCTGATAATATATTGCTTATTCTAATAACTCTTTTGTTGCGGTAAAATACTGATATCTGCGTTTTTGGTATCTCGGTCTGTTCACATATTTCTTCCGGAATAATATAATCTCTGGTCATACCTATTTTGACCACATTAATAGTCTGTTTAATTTCCTCAAATAATATTTTTGCTGGTGCGGAATAAAATCGAACATAGAATAATTGTCCATTGGTAATTCTCTTGTAAGTCATAAATTCTTTGTGAATTTCTGAGATTCCTGCTAACTCTTCTCCATTGGTTGTGTAAACCGTAGATAATAATCCATAATAGTAACATGATTTAATAAAATTTGGGCTTGTTCCTGGTAAGGCAATAAGTTTATTGTAATTTTGGCATTTCTGGGTAATATATCCTTTTTGTTGTGCGGCTAGCTCTTCACTTTGAATAGGTTTGGTATTTAATAAGATTTGTAAAGTGTGTATGCTGTCAATGTATTTACGAGAAGAATAATTGTATGTCTGTTTTTCTTGGTTAAGTGATTCAGAATAGGTATGTATCTGGGGAGGTGCAAATGCTTCTAAATTTTGTATATTTGGTGTATATGGTTTTGAAAATATTTGGCTGAGGTTATAATTCTTTTTCTTTGGTATTTCATGTCTATTTTGAGTGACTATATTTTTTCCTTTAGATGTTCCTGCAGCTGTAATTGAAGTTTCGGTAGTAATTTGAGTTTACAGGTGTTTCTCATCATCACCTTCTAGGTCTAGTTTTTTAATGTGCTCTTCCTGCACAGTATCTTGTTTTTTATAGTGCTCGACTTGCACTTTTACATTTGTAACTTCAGTAGTTAGTGTAATAACTCGTTCTTGTAATAACTCCATTTGTTTAAACATTTGGAGCAATAAATCAGTCTGGGTATCTTTGGCATCAGCCTCTTCCATTGGTAAATCAGTTTGAGTAGCTTTGTCTTGATAAGTAATCTGCAATGATATTTTTGTTAGTATTGATTACTTCAATTGTAAATGTAAAATTCAGTATATTTAATACTAGTCTCCGAATTTCCTTTGTCGTAACTGAATTTTGTATTTTTCTTGTAAGCCACCATCGTACCTGTGTATTATCTGTTCTAACAATAAACTTGTTATACACGCTATATGGTTCAAATGCTATTAGACATTTATATAAAGAACATAATTCTTTTCTATTTATTTCCCATTTTATTTTTGTTTCGTTAAACGTTCCTGAATAATATCTACAATGATGTTCTAATTTTTCTTCTTCATACTTATATTTGAGTACTCCTCCATAACTATATTCACTTGCATCAGCTTCTACTATATATGCAAAATTTTTATTTTCATCTGGAAATTGTAATTTTGGTAACTCTTTACAAAGTAATTTTATTTTATTTACCTGTTTTTTGTCTTCTTCATTATATCTATATTGTACATCCTTTTTTTAAATTTTTTTTGTAATGGTTTTAAGTTTTCTGCTAATTTTGGAATATATTCTCTTACTTGGTTTACTAATCCTAAAAATGATTGTAATTTCTTTTTTGTGTCTAATTCTTCTTCTGAATTTATTATTTTTTGGACTATGTGTTGTTGCATTTTGACTCCACTTTTATCTATTTGTATTCCTAAAAATTCTATCTGATTTTTCGTAATTTCTGCTTTCATCTCACTTAAACTTATCCCTGATTTTTCTATTATATCTATAAATTGTTCTAATAATTTTAAATGTTCTTCTTTAGTTTTTGTATATAATAGTATATCATCTATGTATACTATACAATTAGGTAATTCTTTAAAATAACTATCCATAAAATGTTGATATCTACCTGGTGCATTTTTATATCCAAATGGTAGTACATTCCATTCATAAAATCCTTGTGGTACCTTAAATGCGGTTAATTCCTTAGATTCTTCTTCTAACTTTAAATGGTAAAATCCTGATTTACAATCAAATTTACTAAAATAATTATATCCTTGTATTTGCCTTATTTTTAATATCTTGTTTGGTATTGGGTAATTATAAATCATTGTTTTTGCATTTAAATTTCTGTAATCAATAACCATCCTACTTTTTCCTCTTTTTTGTTCACTATGTTTATTTACTATAAATGTTGGGCTATTATGTTTACTATTACTTTTTTGTATATATTGTTTTTCTAATAATTCTTCTATATGCATTTTAAATTCTTTTAAATCATCAAAATTATATGTTAATGGTTTCTGGGTTATTATGCTATTTTTATCTATTAATTCAATTTTTATAGTGGTTTTATGTTTTTTTCCATCATTTTAATGGATCTTCACTATATAATTGTTCTAATTTTTTCTTAATTATTTCTTTCTTATTTATTGAAAATATAGTTATTTCCTTTTAATTTATTGAAAATACAACCAGTTCTATTGTATCTTCAGTATTTTTTATATTTTTTAATTTTTGTGTAATTTTTTCACTTCCTTTTATCTAATCAGTTTTCTTTCTTATTTTATTAATAACTCTTTTTGCTCTTACTTTCTGTTTACGTGGTGTTGTAAACCACCAATCTGTTCTAGTTATTATATGTGGGTATAATTTGTGTAAAAACGACATTCCTAAAAGTATATATTTTGATGTTAGCTCATAATTATAGATTTCTTCTATTGTTAATATTTTATCCCATACTTGTGTTTTTACATTCTTAGCTTTATAAGTAATTAAGCTTCCTTCGTTATTAAATCCTTTAACTATTATTGGTGTTTTTAATTTATCCCATTTACTTTCTGGTAAACAATTATATCTATAGAAATTAGCTTCTGCTCCTGTATCTATCATAGACGTATAATATCTACTATAATATCCTTCGACTACTATCTTCATTAATACATATATTTTCATATCATGTTAAAGCTCTTCTTAGGAATAATCTTTCTCTATTATACGTTATAGATAATTGTGTATGTTCTATATTGTATGGTTTTACTTGTTCTAGCCATTTAATTCCTAATATTATGTCTGCTTTTTGCATTTCTTCCTTTATTTCAAATTCTATTTTCATTTTTCTAACTCCTATTATTATTTGTTTTCTGCTATATTTTTAGTGTTTATTAAACTTCTTGGTAGATCTGGGCATATATTATTATCGGATTTTATTTCCTCATTTTTACTAGATATTTTGCTATATAATTTTCTTCTTGTCCTGTATTTAAGAGTATTAAATATTCCTTTTCATTTATTGTTCCTGTTATGTAATATTGATTTAAATTAACTATTGAACTTGTTTCATAACTTGTTCTTTTTGATGAACTTGATGATTCTGGTTTTTCATAAGCTATTCTCTTTGTTGTACTTATTCTATCATTTATTATTTCTAAATCTTCTTCTATGTCTATATTTTTGTAACTATAATCATTATTTTCAATTGTTTTTACGAATTGTTCAAAAGGACTTTCTATTTGTATTTTATTAATTTTATTTTTTCCTGTTATTTTGTGTTTTGTAGTTAATACATATAGATTTTTACATCTTGCTGTAAATATTTTACTTCCTGGGGTTAGTTCTATTCCTGATATTTTCCAATATAATACCAATGATTTATCTATATTTTTATCTGTTATTGCTACTGAATAATTTGCACTTATTATAAATTTAAATTTTTGGTATATTAAATTTCCTTTTATGGTAGTTATTATACTTTTTTCTATAGGTCTTATAATCCTATCATCTGCTAAATATAGTTCTATTGGTGTATCTATTCCTTCTCTGAAACATGCTTTTATCAATATCTCTGTACCTCTAAGGTGTACATATTTTATTGGGTCTCTACTTTTTATATCGTTTATTTCTTTATTTATTATTCTTTTTGTTATTAGTGGTATTCTAGCTTTACCTTTTGCATATCTGCAGTCTATTACATATTCTTTTTGGCTTACTACATAATATTCTTCCTTTTTCCTAGTAAATATATTTTTTATTGTTGGTATTTTAAATATTTTTTCTACACTTAAGTCTAACTCTTTTCCTTTTATTTCATCAAATACATTGTTATCAAATATTATTTTTTGATCTGTTCCTTCGTCATTTAAATATTCTTCTTTTGTTATTATTTTTATATCTTCTTCAGTCATTTAATTCGTCTAGTTCACTATCTATTTCATTATCTTCTATTTCATTCTCTGAAATTTCATATATACTGTCTTCACTTTCTAATTCGTAATCTATATGATCTATCTGCATATATTCTGTATTTTCTATTTTTATTTCCGATATTTGTTTATTTTTTGGGTTTTTAGGTAATTTACAATCTCTAGCTAAATGTCCTAATTTTCCACAATTATAACAAGTACATTCCTTTATAGATTTCTTTTTCCTATATGGTCTTTTATGTTTATAATTTTTTACATAATATCTTTTTCTTGGTTTCTTATACTTATATTTTGATTTTTTGTATTTCTTATATTTCTTATGTCTTTTTCTTTTCTTATAATATCTTTCTTTGCATCCAAATTGAGGTGCTATTTTGTCTTTACAACATGCTAAATTTCTTATTAATGTTTTTTCCATTTTTATTTCTTCTCTATATTTTTCACATAGATTTCTATACCATTGTTGTAAAAATTTTGTTCTTGCTCCTAGAGTATCTACTATTTTTGCTTCATCCCAACTCTTTATTATTTTTGAACTAAATGGTTCAGGTAATTTACTAAAATATAATTTTCTTATTTCTTTACTTTCTTCTGTATTATATGCTCCTTTATAATAATATTCTTTAAATGCGCAAGTATATTCATCTATGTAACACATATTACATATTGCTAATTTTAACATTAAATTCCTATTTGTATCTTTCTCTTCATTTTGTTCTTCTTCTGTTGTTGTCATGCTACTAAATTCGTCTTTTATAGCTGTTTCATATTTTTTTTAATAATTCTATAGGTGTTAATTTAGTTGTAGTTGTTGATGATGTTCCTTCTGTGGGTTTGTCAGTTCTTAATACTCTTTTACTATTTTCAGTTAGATTTAAAAACCATAATTTCACTGTTCTTATTAGTGTTCTCTCTATATATTCTGGTGCATCTATTACATTTATATTATGATCTAATAATTGTTTTTTCATATATCCTATCCATAATTGTATTGTTTTTTCTGTATCTATTACACAATCTAAGTCTAAAAAGTTATAATTTTTATTAACTATTTGTTTTGGTGTCCATTTGTCATATTCATTCTTTAGATTATATCTTTTAAACTTATTCTTATAATATGTAGGTTTTCTTATTTCTGATGTTCTAGGTATTATATTTTCATCTTCTTTTTTATCAAGAGTGTTTATTTCCGTGTTTATATTTTCTAAATTTTCTTCATTAATTACTTCTTGTTTTCCATTGATTCCTAAATTTTTTGTATTTGTTAAGATTTCTGTATATGTTTCACTATCTTCCGAATCATAATTATCTGTCTCTTCAACATCTATTGTATTAATTTCTAATTCCTTTGTTTCTATTTCTTTATTGGTTATTTCTAATTTTTCTTTAAATTGATTTATCTCATTTAATAATTTTTCTTCTTTATCTTTTTCTTCTTTTTCTTTCTGTCTTTTTTCATACAAATCTTTTAGCATTTGTAGTTCTTTTTCTAATTCAGCAATCCTACTATTTTTAGTTTCTTCTATTTTTCGTATTTCTTCTGTAGTTTGTTGTTTTATTTAATTGTTAATAGATCATGTTGGTATGTATATTCTAGACTATCTATTGTTGATTCTAAATTTGATATTTCTTCTTTTTGTACATTTATTGAGTTTTTACTAACTCCGACAATTCTGTTATATTGTAGTCTTTCTATCCTTATTTTTAATTCTTTACGCTTTTCAGATATTATTTGCTTTAATTCTTTATATTTTGGTACGTTATTCATTTAAATAATATTTTGAGGAATATCTAAATCTAGTTTTATCAAATGAATCATAATTAATAAATTAATCAAGTAAATCCATATATATATGACTTCCGTATTTTTTAAATAACAAGACTCTGATACCAATTGTAGGGTGCAGATTAGGCGCGGTAACTTTACTAAGAAATAACTTTACTAAGAAATAAATAGTTATTTACCCTAAAAAAAAAAAAAAAAGTTGACCTTGTAATATCTTTTCAAAAGTTAATTGGTTGTCAAATCATAAGGACAAATTTGAATTTTTTTTTTAATGATTCACTCACTTTGGAACACCAATAAATACCCTAACAAATCACTTATTCCAAAACGGAGAGAGTATTATTTTTTGTCTAGAAACAATGTAATAGAAAATTATACGAAAAATCTCCATATGACATTGACCTAGAAGTATTTAGTTTTCAGCAAATTAATCATGCTTTTGTTAACACCTTTCCTGCTTTAAATTGCTTTTAATACGTCAATCCATCTTTGACCATTAGATATCATGGCTATAGGTCTTAGTTATATAATTATTAATTAGTAAGCTTATCACGTAATCAATCCTAACTAATCAAAAGGCTTTTATGAGATTCTACATGTTAAGTGCTTAGTCATTGTTGTTTTGTTTGATGTGAACCCCATGTCTAATTAGACATCCTAGCTTTTCTAACCAATCCTCTTGGACGTTAAATTGGGACGGGTAGATATTTTAAGAAATGCTAGTTTTATTATTATTTTTTCTTTAGAGCGCCTTTAAGTTTAATCACCAAACTAGGTAGGGCGGGTAGATAGTTAGAAATGATGGAAGTTGATTCGATTCATAATCCGACAATGCGACATACGATATTGTCACATGTTAATAAGTCGGATGGTGATTTGAATAAGATAACATTAACCCCCTTGTTCAATTCTTTCGAATAAGTTGTCTTTTTTTTTTTACTTTGTATGTTCTAATTATTTGGGATAGTTTGAGTTTATTATTTAAATAAATTTTCGCTATACAAATTGTGTCACGTTATCTTTTTTTTTTTTTTAAAAAAATTATGCATCTTATTATTACCTAGTTAATTAATAACTAAAAAATAATTAAATAACATATTTGACTTATTCATTATTTTTCATGTTTAATCACTTAGTTAATATCAATTTAATAAAAAATACTAACTGATTTGTTTATCACATAGAATTCTCCAAGTAACATATGAATTCGACCGAGATTCATATTTGTGGACCTCAAAAGGTGCTAAAAACCTTCCTTTCGTGGTAACTTGAACAATTTTTCGATTCCTGATGACGTAGATTAATAAAATAAGTTCGTAATAGAATGGTGCCCTAATGCACCTTTGTTTGGCGGAAACTCTTCTCTTTTAAACCATTTAAAAAAGAGTTGTCACATCAAATTTTTTTTTGAGAACGCGACAACATGACAACTCTGTTGGGATACTTAGCTTCTAAGCATAACGAATTTATATGTTAGATGGGGTTTTATTCCTTTTTTTTTTTTCATTCATGTGCATTTTTTATGTTTATTTTTTATTCTATTTTCCTTTTCCTTTAGTTGTTTCTTTAAATAATTGATTCGACATTTTGATTGGTCGTTGTTGCATGTTAATTTCTTTGTCTTTCCCCTTTGTTTGTTTTTAGTTGTTTTGAATGATCGTTTATCCCTTTTTTTAATTCTTTTTTCTTTAAAATAACATATATGTTTTCATTTCCATCCATTTTCCTTTTCCATTCGTATATCTATGTATTATGTCTTATTTTAATTGTGCATTTATTTATTTTTTATATTGTTAAATATGATACTACTTTCTCACTATATGCCATGTGTTACTTTTTTTTATAATTGGCATTCCGCTCATATCTTCTTCCACTTGAAATCTCTTTTTTTTTTACAAACGACCTCGTGGTTGCATGGACGTTTATTTTCAAAAATACCTTATAATTTTTTTTCGTGAATTGATAGATCAGCGATGCATCCACAATCATGGGCTTTTCTACTCTCAAGATGTCCTCTTGAGGAAATCGTGTCATGAAATCATTCTTATTCCTAAATTCTAACCGCTTATTGCTTTACCAAGGAATAGACATTCCGAAGCTACGATGTCTTGTTAAGAAAATCTTGCCCAAAATTCTAAGGAATTTTATAATCTCAGAAAAACGCCATCATTATTATGTGCATTTGAAGAAATAAATATGTCTAAATGTTGTCATTTGCTTTTTAGGGTAGGGTAGTCTAACATTTTGTTTTTCAAGTTCAATGGCACCTCCACTTCATATCCAAAGTTCAATATGCTTTGGTGCATGCCGAGGCAGATTAAGTCTAGATGGATAGATTTGAGTCTAGAAGATCAGATAATGGTAAGGAATGCATTGGGGAGCTTGCCATCTCTTATGTAAGTCATCCCATATAGAAAATTCATTGAGGCTACTACTGCATTTTGGAATGACAAAAGATTAGTAATCAGGTTTGGTGATGTTGAAATTATCCCACTTCTTAAGAAAATTGAAGGGTACGCTAAAGATATGAATTTATTTCCAAAAAAGAGTTGGCAGAAGGCTGAGGTCATCATCCCCAAAAGTGTCACTTTGGAAGAGGTTTGAGGCAAATTGGGGCTTCAAGTTAGTGTGATGGTGTCATATGTGATGAAATTCAAAATTTCAAAAAACTATTTGGTTGACAGATTTATAACGATCATGGTCAGCGAGCGTATGAAATAGAAAGTCCCGATCCTGAGTTATGAAAACCTAAAAGGATTTTTTCATTTATTGTCTACTTTTGAGAATGGTGGCCTTTTCAAATGAAATAGAAGAGGTCATAGCTACTCATTTGATTACAATGACTGATGCTTTGTATAATGAGATTGATAAAGGTCCTTGGACGATTGTATCCATGATCTTAGCTGGCATTTATTGGATTCTTGGTTGTTGTAAGAATGGGACCAAATGATTTGCAAGGTGTAATTTGATGCTGCAATTATGGGTGATTGAGCACCTGCAAAAGGTTCATGGTTTGCAAAGAATGCTTACACCAACTGGGGTTGACAATATTGCCACATATCAATTTTGAGTTACCATGGGGTCCAAAGAATCAAGCGATCAAATGAGGTAGAAAAGTTGGGACGAATGTTGAGTGTCTTGATTGAAAATTTCATTTAATGAATGTTTGTATAAGAGATGAAAAGCTCCACAATGACTTCCTTACCATGATTTGACCTTCTAAACCCAAGTCTATCCACTATGACTTCATCTGTCTTGGCATGCACCAAACCATACTAAACCTAGGATATGAAGTGTGGGTGCCATTGAACCTGAAAAACAAAATGTTTGCCTACCCTATCCCAAAGATCAAATGACAACATTTAGACATATTTATCTCTCAAAATAAACATAAATAATGAAGGTGTTTTATCGGGATTATAAAATCCCTTAGAACTTAGAGCAAGGTTTTCTTAAGAAGATATCCTAGACTTCGGGATGCCTATTACATAGTAAAGGAATAAGTGGTTAGGATCTTGAAATAAGAGTGATTTTGATGACACGGTTCCCTTAAAAGGACAATTTGAGATTGGAAAAACCCATGTTTGTTGACGCACGTTGATCGACCAATTCATGATACGTTTTTCATAAGTTGTTTTAGAAAATAAATGTTCGTGCAACCACAAAATCATTTGTAAAATAAAAATAAAAATAAGAAAAGAGGTTTCAAGTGGAGAAAGATGAGTGAAATGTCAGTTATGAAAAGCAATAACACATAGCACATAGCGAGAAAACAGTAACATATTAAATAATGTAAGGAAAATAAATAAATGCATAATTAAAATAAGACATAACACATAGACAAGCAAAGAGAAAAATAAAAATGGATGAACATGAAAACATATATGCTTTTTTAGGAAAAAAAGATAAAGAAAAAAGGAAGGGAATAAACATGTAATAGCGACCACTCAAAACAACTAAAAAAATAAAGGAGAAAGGCAAAAAAATTAACATGTAACAACGACCAATCAAATGCCAAAATAAGTATTTAAAGAAACAAATAGAGGAAAAAAATAGGGTAAAAAAGAACAAACATAAAAAAAATAAATGCACATGAATAAAAAAAGAATAAAACCCCACATAACATATAAAATCGTAGTAGTTAGAGACTAAGTATCCCCAGCCAAGTCACCATGTTATCACGCTTCATTTTTCTCTCAAAAAGCGAAATTTGACGTGACAATTCTTTTTAGGATGGTTTAAAAGAGAAGAATCGCAATCTAACAAATTAATGTGCGTTAGAGCACCATTCTATTATGAACTTATTTTATTAATCTACATCAGTAGAAATTGGGTAAGGGTTCAAATTACCTCAAAAGAAAGGTGTTAAGCACCTTTTGAGATCCACTAATGTGAGTTCCGATCGAATTCATATGTTATGTGAGAAATTCTATGTGATTAACAAAAGTTATTATTTTTTATTAAGTTGATATTAACTAAATGATTAAATATAAAAAATAATGAATAAGCCAAATATGTCATTTAATTATTTTCTAGTTATTAATTAACTAGGTGATAATAAGATGCTTAAAATTAAAAAAAGATGAAGAAAGATATAGATCATATAAGCAAAGAGAACAAGTGACACAATTTGTACAACAAAAAAATTATTTAAATAATAAATTTAAACAATCCCAAATAATTAGAACATACAAAGTAAAGAAAAAAGGCAACTTATTCAAAAGAATTGAATACAATGGTTAATTTTATCCTATTCGGATCATCGACCAGCTTATTAATGGATGACAATTTCGTCTGTGGCATTGTTGGATTATGCTCGAGTCAACTTTCACCATTTTCGACTATCTGCCCACCCCCCTAGTGTGGTTATTAAGTTTAAAGGCGTTATAAAGAAAAATGATAAAATTAGTGTTTCCTAAAATACCTATCCGTCCAACTTAATGTCCAAGAGGCACTGGACTTGCTATTTTGGATTTGGATCTATACCAAAAGGAAAGCTAGACTGCCTGATTAGACTCGAAATTTGCGTCAAACAAAACAACAAGGATTGAGCACTTGGAATGTAGTAATCTCATAAAAGCCTCTTGATTAGTTGGGATTGATCAAGTGATAATTTTGTTGATTAAGACCTATAGGCGTGATAACTAATCGTCAAAGACGGATTGACATGTTAAAAGTAATTTAAAACCGAAAGGTGTTAAGAAAGCATGATGGATTTGCTGAAAACTAAATATTTCTAGGTGAAAGTCGTCAAGTTAGCATGCCGGAAATTTTTACATAATTCTCTGTATGCTAAAAACCGATCTGGAATATGCTAAAAAATTAATACACAAAAATCATTTTAGATGTGCTGAAAAAGATAAGATTAATATGCTGCAAATTATTTTAAAATGCTTGAAATTCAATTTTAATGCTGAAAATTAACAAACATGCTAAAAAAATAATTTGATATGCTGGAAGTTATTTTTTAAATGCTGGAAATTCAATTTTAATATGCTAAAAATTAACACAACATGCTAATCTTCTTTAATATGCTAGAAGTTATTTTAAAATGTTGAAAATTTAATTTTAATATGCTGAAAATTTAAAAAACATGCTAAAAAATAATTTTAATATGCTAGAAGTTATTTTAAAATGTTGCAAAATTTAATTTTAATATGCTGAAAATTAACAAAACATGCTAAAAAGTTATTTTAATATGCTAGAAGTTATTTTAAAATGCTGAAAATTTAATTTTATTATGATAACAGTTATTTTAATATGCTGAAAATTATTTTAAAATATTGAAAATTCAAATATACTGAAAATTAATCAAGACATGCTAAAAAAATTAAATAGACAAGCTAAAATAAATAAATAAATAAAATACTAAAAATTAGTTACGATATCCAAAAATTAATTAAACACATTGAAATGAAATTGACATGCTCGCAATTAGTTTTAAAAGATTGAAAGTTAATTCGCACTCCTAAAACATGATTTCTAGGTGATAAAACGGTTTAATTAATGATTCTAGAATATATTGTCTAAGTGATAAAATAATTGTGCTAGAATATTTAATTCACATAATCCTCGCCCCTCCCCCTATAAGCAGTCCTGATAATCTTTTACTATATAGCCATAAGGTTCTTACAAAATTATTACAGACCCAATAAACAAATGAAAGAGAGAGAGAAAAAAAATAGAAACATAAATCATAGAGAGCTAGGATTAAACAGTCCCTTGATAAATCCCAATTTTTCAGTAATCATAGACAACTCAGTAATCATAAATAACTCACACTGAATTCTCGCGCTAACAACCAAACACTCTATTATAACATTAAAGAATAATAACTAGCTAATGGGAAGTTACAATTACAACAAGTAAAAATGAAGCAAGTTGACAACATATAACAAGTACGTATAGAGTTTTACTTTTTCAAGTATATGTCACACAATCAATCTCAAGGATACAATTATGTAGGAAATACAATCAACTCACATCTCAGTAAAACACACTAGAGAATTCAGGTATCATTATCAAACCTTATAGATACTTTTTGATACGATACAAAAATACGGAAACAAAAACAACACAAAAACCTGAAAAACAATGGAAAAATGAGACTAACAAGTAAGGGATAAAAGGGATAGAAGATTGCCAAAAAGAGATAAAGAGAGAAAAACCAAAGGATATATTAAAACCTAAGACTTTCCTATCAACTACCGCTAGCACCAACCTCTTACAAGGACCTCATGAGAATCAATTCCCGAGCAATCCGCGTATCGGACAAATCAATAAAGATTCCAACAAGCTTCAATAAAACACCCTCAAGTGTATACATTAATTTAAAATCATCTCTAAATCTTGACCAAGAGGCTCTTTCACTTGTATCATCCTCTCATTATTGAAGAGAATTTGTCCTCAAATTCAAGACTAAGAATTTCTGGGGAGTTCTTAGAAGTGAAAGGGAGCATAACATGCATAGCCAAGTAGAGTGGAATGCCAAGCTCTCCTTCTTGAGGCCAAATGTCCTCAATTGGCACCTTGTTGGCTAGAATATTTGGGAAGGTAATATCCCCTTCACATGGATTCACATCAACCTCCATATTTTCAACAAGCTCATTGACTCCTTCCTCTTGCTCCACTTCATCTTTGTCGTAAGGGTCACCTTCTCGATGTATGATGGTTCTTCGTGTTGGACACTCACTCATTTGGTGACCCCATCTTTGACATCTAAATCATTGAGTACTATTAAGATTAGGATTACCTTCTTCTCTAGGGGGATACCTTGAAACACTCATCTCAATGGTTTTTTTCTCAAAAGTCTTCTTGAATTCGGAGCCTTGACTCTCTATATTAGTATTAGTTGCCTCCTTCTCCAACTTGATATCTCTCTTAACATCAATATCTTCCTCTAAGAGATCATCCATCTGAGCAAACTTGTGTATTGACATTCGAGAGGCAATTTCGTGATTCAATCCCATCTTAAATCGAATCTTGGCGTGCTCTTCATCCTCGTTGTAATCAAGCTTCAAGAGTAGATTTTGAAATTCATCATAATATGCTTCAACACTTTTTTATTATCTTCTCAAATTGTACAACTTGGCAAACAACCTTTTTCGATATCTCTCTAGAGTATACTTGGCTCTAATAAGGGCCTTCATTACATCCCATGGTGGATAATGGCCTCCATTAAGAATCCCTTATTTTCTTTTAGCCGATTCCCACCAAGTAAAAGCATATCCCTCAAATTGACCAACGATATAGGTCTTCTTCTTACCATCAGACAAATCATTAGCTTGGAAGATCCTATCACATTGCAATTCCCACTTGAGGTACCCTTTGGGATTACTACCTCTATGAAGGCTAGGAAGAGAGACCTTGATATAATTGAGGCCCATGTTGTAACCTACATAACCACCTTGATCCCTTGGGCCATGTCTTTGTGCACCATAGACATACCCCCTTCTTCATGTCCTACAAACTCTTTTTAAACTCTAATGATTTGGTGGTATTTGGTTAAGTAGAGCTTGGTATGGTGGATCTGGATTTGGTGGTATTTGATAGTGTGGTATTTGGATTTGGGGTACTTGATAGGGTGGATAATAGGGTGGATTGAGGCCTCGTGGGTTAAATCCTTGGGGAAATTAGTAGTTTGGATATGAGTAGTTTCAATCACTAATAAACAAGGTTAACGTTAGTGAAATCGCGACTTAGCTCAACTTGTTGGTCTTTGGTTGCTTGTGTTGGTCTTGATTGTTCTCTTGAGTAGAATGGATTCTAGTTAACAGAAGAATGAATGGATCAATTAAAACTAAAGGACTTAAAACAAAGAAACGAACTAAGAAATAAATGAGAAAAGTATGCAATGAAAAGGACAAGAAAGAAAAACAAACAAACTTAAGAACTTATCACAACCAAGTAGAGTGATTATTGGTTGTTAATTAGCTTTAAGAATAAAAAAAGTGTTTGAGAACCAAGAAAATGAATTGAGAAATCAGATTGAGCTTACTGGAATTGGGACTCCCGACAGCCTATGTGATGACCCGTCAGATGGGTGGCGGTCAGTCAGCCTGTCCGTCGTACCCTAACCAGTAAAGGGGGTTGATGAACCTTGGAGTGACGACTGGAGCGGTGGGTCATCAGTTCCTTGGAGTTCCATCACACCTTAACCAGAACAAGTGCAAAAATGGACTTGGGCAACGACTTGAGTTGGCGGACCGTCGCAAGGATGGTAGTCAGTCCCTCAAGTCGTCAGCTATAATCAATTTTGGTGAAATTTATGCTCCACGTCCCAAGGTTGATTCCTTCGATTCTGTGACCTTTTAGGGCCCACTTCACCTCATATTTGCCCTTTATAGGTCGAAAATCACCTTTCCCAAAATCTACATCCTGGGTTTTGGAATAAAATATACTTTCTTGCTTCTTCTTCACCAAGAACTTTAAGAATAAAGGTGAAGATTTCCAAAACCCAATTCTTTCATTTCAACTCGGAATCGCACCAAATTTGAAACCTAAGCTCCTTTTTTCATGGGTAACAAACTCCAATACCTTTCAACCTTCAATTTCACACCAAAATTCTCAGATTTGAAGACCCATTTTAAAATTTCTTCAAGCTCAACTCATCAATGACAGAACCTTCAAATCCACTCTTATCAAGCTCAAATTTGACATTTAGACTCTAATAGTGCTAGCAAGCAAGAATCTAACAACAAAAATACAAGAAAACATAAAAATCGAAAACTCAAAATTTGACCTAAGGACAAATATGTGAATTGTAAATATTTTTATGGTTTTTTGATTGTTTCAACACAACTAAACCCAATATTGACTTTATGGGAACAAAATCAAGCTCGGATCTGATACCAAATGCTATGATACAAAAGTACAAAAATGCAAATGAAAAAATATGAAAAATAATGGCAATATGAGACAAACAAATAAAGGATAAAAGGGATAGATGATTGACACAAAAAGATAAGGAGAGGACAACCAAAGGGTATATTAAACCCTAAGACCTTCTTATCAACTACTGTTAGAACCAACATCTTATGAGGACCTCACGGGAATGGATTACCGAGCAACCCACGTATTGCACAAATCAATAAAGCTCCCAACAAGCTTTAATAAAGCACCCTCAAGTGTATACATTCATTCAAAATCATTACTAAATCTTGGTCATGAGGCGCGTTCACTTGTATAACTTTTGAAGAAGGATTAATTCAATTATTAAAACTCAAGGATCTTTTATTTAGAATATTATTCATTGTATTCATTACTTTATATCACTTCATTATTAGTTATTTTACTATTATTATCACCATATTGACTCGTGGAATCTGATCCAATCACGTCTCATAGCAATACTGAAATTTAATGTCAGCCACATTACTTCAGAAATCAATAAAACAATAATATCAAAATTTAACATCGGCCACATTTTTACTAACAATCTATTCATAAGTAAAAATTGTGTTCTTCTAAACCTCGCAACTAGAACACCATTAGCTCATTATCAGCTTACCACACGATCTGTTAAATCAACACTAAACTGTACATACATGCTAAGAGAATTATTTTTTCCCAATTAGTCATAACCTGCATGGCACAATCTAATTTCGTGTACCGTACCGATGTGGTACCCGATTCTATATAAATAAATAATATCAATATTGTAACACCCGCATTTTTGGGCTAGAATTCAAACCGTTATTCCTACTTGTATAAACTCGAATCCAATTATTTCTATATAAATATAAGTGCCATGATCATTTACCTAGTATGTAAAGTGAGTTTCAGGGGAAGAATGTTCATAGTAAACACTTAGAGTGAAGTGGAGTTAAGAACTTTTGATTTGACCAAATTTTAGAATTCAATTTTACAAGGGTAAACTTTGAACGTGTATAACTTATGGAATATATTGAATTTTGGGTCTTAAGATCCACCAAATTATAGATAAATGTGTCCTCTTTCCGATGCATCTTAGCCTTAATCCGATACCCGAATAAAAAATTATGAGCATTTTCACGAAGAACTAGTAAGGGTCTGCGATTTCAGCATATCATGTAGGATAATCTTCTCGATAAGCTCCATGCCACGCCGATGCTTTAAATTTAGGTTGTCTTTTGTTTTGTTTACTTGGGATGAGGGGTATTGAGGTCTTTTCATATATGAACAACTTTTAAACACTATATTAACCTATTTCCATCAGTTTTCACGATACCAAGTCTATTATTCAACTCCCAAATTAAAAAACCCCTAGAGAGCTAAGGGTTTCATCATACGTGCATCTTTCGGGTTCCAAGTTTCCAATTGCTCATAAATCTTTATATGTCTAAGGCATGTATATCTTTTTCTATACTTATATTTTCTTAATGGCATGAAAATTGGTTTATTATTCATGATTTCGATGTTGGGTTTTGAACTATGGGCTGAGGATTTTTGGATATAAGTTGTTTGAATGTTTTCTCGTGATTACTATTGAACTATTATGCTTTACATTGTTTGTTTATACACTCATTGGGGTGCATGTAAATGGTAAATAAACTAAGGGGTCATGGTTATCCCCAATTTGATGATTTTTCCTTTATGCAAGGTTTTGGTAATTGTGTTCCCTCAACCCAAATTGTGAAATTAATAATGAATATGGTTTTATCATAAGGTTTGACTTTCTCACTTGAACGAATGCATTAGAATAAAAAGTTTAATGTACTATGGTATGATTTTATTTAACTTTGGGGTATGTGGATTCCCCGTGTGAATATTAATTGAACCTAAGGGATCATGGATTTTCCCCATGTGATGGTTAATGGATTGTGGTATAATAATGAACTGTCAAGTGGGGTTGGTATGAAGATACCAACGAGATGACTAAATGCATAATCGGTTTAATAAATTAGGAATGTGTCAAATATTTTAATTGGGATTAAAAATGGGTTGTCCAGCCGGGCCATGAAAGTGGAGGTTTTAAGGGACCAACATAGAAAATTGCTCTAGCCAGTGCAAGGGTCTACATGACCGGGAGGTTTGAGTCTCCCTTATTATTATAATTATTATTATTATATGATTGGGGGGTTCGAGTCGCCCATGTTATATGAATTGGTGCTTAAGTTACCTTTGATTTATACCGGGAGGTTCGAGTCCCCCATCAGGCATATGACATATGATTATCCTATGGTTCGTGCGACTACATACACTGGGAACATTTTAGCTAGGGGGGGGGGGGGGAGGGGGAGATCTGGGCCCATATAGCCTGCGGTTTCCTTGATTATGATGGTTATGCTACACAATCCAGGTTAAGATTTCAAACGTTCATGCTAAGCCCTGTTCCTTTTCCCCGCATGTGATATATATATATATGTATTGCATATAATGTTATGCACTAGTTTTAATGGTTTCTGTATTATTGTTCATGGCATTATTTTATCCTTTATTCCTGAGTCACATGCTGGCGCTCCAACCTCTAACCATATTCAAATGCTGTATCCCCACGCTATGCAAGAACTAGATATACTTCTACTTTTTATTCACAGTGATAGGTGATTGTTAGATAAGTTTGTGAGTCAGCTTGAAGTGGTGAGCATTCATATTTCGGAAGACATCATTTCATGATTGGGTTTCCTTATGTCATATACTTTTCTTTGGTCTAGTTTTGGATATCATCGGGGGCATGTCCCGACTTAGATTAGTTTTGGTTTTGTATAGAGGATTTGTGGATAACTATTGAGTTGGGATTGGTTGTTGGATTCTTAGAATCCTTTTGAGTCGTACTTATCTATCTTACTATACGTTTGGAAATTCCACTGTTATATTATATTGTGTTCTGGTTGACTAGGAAAAGAAGGTGGTCTTCGGTCCTCGGTGGACTTGAGATACCCATCATGTCCAGGCCCTGGTTTGAGTTGTGACAAATATCCATATTTGTACCAGCGTGGTACCCGATCCTCCATAACTATATTATATATATTTTATCAAATTCACACTATCTCTCAAGATACAATATAACGTACAAAATTTATATGCGCATTTAAAATCTTAATGCTATTCGATCAAGTTTGATTTTCAATAGTTATTCATACAAGTGTTAGCAATTCAAATATCATCAAATTTAAGTATGCCCGAAGACTAATCAACAATCATACAATTTAGGAGCATATAGACAACTAAATTGAGTCTAAACTCCAATTAAACCATAACCTACTCAAATACCATAACTTGAATTTCAACATCACCACCTATAAATAGCACAGTCAAACATATAATTATCCTCTAACTCTTTCCACATAATACAATCCTCACAATGATTAACTCATCTATCCCTTAGATATTACCATGCTCATCAATATTCGACCCTAGCGTAATTCTCTGTATCACATTACTGCATAATACATATAACTTAATACCATTATAACTCAACTAGTTTCATCACTGGAAAAACTAAGAAACATCATGTCCACATACTTCATTTACAACAATCCCCTTTCGGGCACATAAAACATAATATCATAAATATCACATAATCAATCAATAACATAGTTTTTGGGACTAAAGTAAATTTCTTATGTTTTTATCCACCTCAACTCCATGCACGGGAGCTTAGACATTCTTTCTTCCACCAATTCTAAATTATGAAAATATGAAATAACATAGTCTTCTACTCGTTAAACCTAGCCTACCTGGACGCCAAGCTTTGGAGAAGCAAGCCGCAGCAAGAATGCTCTTTTCTTTCCTTTATGCCTTGAAATAATCAATCATCTCAAAGTAAAGAAATAATAAGAGTAAAAAAAAAATTACTCTTCAAACATATATCTTAAGGATTTAAATCCACTAATTCTACCCTTAATTCACAGTCGATATCATTTTCAAGGCCGATTAGCCATTAACTAGTTCTTTTAAGCTTAAATCATCTCCATTAATGGAGTATTTATGCTAAAGGCCTCATCTTTATGAAATACCAGGTTCTTAACCAACAAATATCTAATCTAGTTTACCAAGTTCATGCAAGAAATCCTTAATTCATATTCTAAGAAATCATTAATTCATAATCTAGAATTATAGATGATATTAAGAACACCCATAAATTTTCCTCAAAAATCCACCATTAAGGGTTCTAACACAAACTTCCACCTTTGAAGGTCTTTCTAATGATTGTAGGATGTTAAAGGATTAAAAGACGAAGAAGATGATGGTAAAACTTACCTCAACGAAGGACTTTCACCCGAAACTTTAGAAAATCACCTCTCTAGGGTCGGAGAATGAATTTTGGGGGTTTTGGACCTAAAATATGTTTGAAACTGATCTAAATACCTCAAGAATTCTCGCTACAACAAAATTCCTATTTTAGTTTGGTCAGTGCTTAGTAAAACAATCATAACTTTTTACTCTGAACTCGAATTGACGAACGATTTATTGCATTGGAAAGAGGACCCAGAGATTGATTTGGTGGGTATTGGGTGTAACACCTTGATTTTCTGAACCAGAATGATACACGGTGCTTATGACCCCGAAGGACCACAAGCTAGCCCATGACTGATATCTGTACCTGTATACTGCATAATATATCATAAAATGTGGAAACATGAACATGAAAGGCCATAAGGTTCGAACTAAATAAACGTCTGATAACAAAATATCTGAGAAAGGTATAACAATACCAAAATAAGTCATAAATACTGAAAATAATGAGATGTTAATATCTAATCTGACATCTAGTCTGAAAGCCTCTAACTGAACTGAATAAGGAGTTGAAGAAACATGTCTCCAACTAACTCCATCTAGCAACTGAATAGTAAATGTAGCAATAATCATATCGTCCTCGAATGAGAAGGACTCACTGCAAACTCTGAACACTGGAATGCTACTACTGATCTAGAGCTCGTGCTTCTGAACCTATGGTGTAACATAAGAGAAAGCACCATAGCACAAATGCATCAGTACGTCTGAATGTACTGAGTATACGAGTGAGGTAGGCTAAATGCAAAGGGTTATATGCAAGAACAATGCTGACTAATATGAACGTGAGAATACATACATGCATACATAACTATAACTGAACTCGTAGAGATACTGACTACTAAGTCTGAATACTGACAACATGAGTGTACTGATACTGAGATACTGAATATATGAATGACTATTTCTGACAGTTCAAATTATGAAGAACTAGTCTGGTTAACTGTGTCTGACAGTCTTGAAGCTGAATACTAATATCATGAATTCTGATAATTGATATGACTGATAAAAGAGTTTAGAAAACTGATATAACTATGATGATTGGCCTAACAGATGTAACTGATACTGAGTGACTGTATCTGATAGTCAAAGTTCTGATGGAACTATCCGAGTTCCATTCTACTTGGAGTAACTAAATCTGAGATCAGTCATATATAGCGGGTGATCATGAGTATACTGATAATAAGGATGATTTGACTTAGTCTGAGATCATTCCTATCTAGCGGGTGATCTTTAAATCTAATGATTCTAATACTGATTAATCATAGTTGAGATCAGTCCTAGCTAATGGGTGATCTTGAAGTCTATTTACAATGATAAGCATTGACTGTATCTAACAGTACTTAATCTGTACTACTAAGCTGAGTTGACTGTGTCTAAAAGTCCTGATTCTGTAACTGAAACTGAGGGATGTGTTCATCTAACCGACATTCCCTAAGCTAAGATGACTGGGGTCCAATCTCTGCCCTGACTGGAAGGGTGTCAGTACCGCGCCACCAGTAAAGACATCTGCTGTGGAGTTAGTCCTAATCTAGCAGGTGACTCCTAGGATCAGTCCTATACATATAAATGTGCTAACGGGTGACCCCTGAGTATGTCAGTTCTATCTAATGAGTGATATCTCGTATCTATGCTGGCTACGTAGTTCTAAAACTTAGGGATTGCTTCTAAGGATCTCAGTCCTAATATAGCGGGTGAGTCCCCATCCCTAGGCTCACTCGGTGATGAATCCTACTCTCATTTGAAAGACACTGAACTAAATAACTGGGCTAAACTGAATAACTGAACTGAACTGATTAGCTGAACTGATACTGATTAACTAGACTGATACTAGTGGTATTGTTTAGCGGAGCTAAACTAAGTTTACTGGATTCCGATGACTAACGGAATGTACCGAGTTCTGAGGACTGGTTGAGAGTACTGAAATTACCGAGATTGACTTTGAATACTGAGGTTACAGATATTATTGATTATTGAGATCACTGAGATTACTAAACTACTGAGATTACTAAGGTTACTGGATTTTCCTGAGTCACATGACTGACTAAATTCTATAGATCATGGCTTGACTGAGAATATCGTGATAACATGACATGGCTCTAGGCACACAACTATATTTTTGGGTACGAATACCCCCAGGACTCGATGGAAGGAAACTGACACAACATGACTGACTTGATCATAAGATAAGAGTCCACAATTCACATTGTCATAAGTAGGGGATATTATACTTCATGTATTTATTCAACATCTCAAACATGGTAGGGGAAAGCATGGATATATTTCATGTACATAATTCATATATCTATTATCATACATGCTTCATACCACAACAATAACAACACATAAATAGCATGGAAATCCATATTGAAGTATATAGCTAACATGGACTTGTCATTTAGATATCATGGAATCATGTAAATATGAATTTCTAGAATCCTAGGCATTTTATCAAACACCTTGCATGCATTCTTTAAGGCATAGGTGTATTTAATACTTGCATCATATCAAACCACCCAAAGTTCGTGTTTTTCAACTAACAACCACATATATTCCATGAAAACACCTTTAGATATCATCTTGAAACTTAAACAACAATCATCAACAAGTACATGCTCATATCACCATAAAAAGTTTACAAAATAACATTTAAAAGCCTGATTATTGAGCTCTATGAACGAATTGAATCCATAGATGAACACTACGCATACCTTAGATTAAGAATTCGTGAAGATTGATGGCGAAATTTCCTTGAAATAGACTCTTCTATGAAAACCCTAGGGCTTGTTCTTGAGAGTTTTGATCTTGAGAGAAAACCCTAATTAAACCTCCCAAAGGGCAAAATTCACTCATGATCTCACAAACACTCTCAAGAACAAAGCCCTAGTTTCATCAAGTTCAAGTCCAAGTCCCAAGAATTCACCACAATTCTCATGAAATCAACAATCAAGGTATGTTAGGTGTTCATCATTAGGTTTCCTTCCACCCTTGGAGCTCAAGAACCCTTTTTAAATCTACAAGTTAATAGATTCATGATTTACATGCACAAATTGGGTTGTATTCATGTTTCTGTTGTTGTATAGGTTTCAATTCAAGAATTAATTATAAGTTTCATGAACATAAGATAGTATGTATGTTGATTGATGTAATTCCCATGTCAAAACCCTTGAAATTGCAAGTTTAAGTTGTAGTCATGATGCTTATGTGTTGTTCATTATCATATGCATTAATTATGCTCCCCAAGTATTTGATAGAATGTCCATGTGAATTGAATAGTGTAATCATGACATGTTAGCATATGTTCTTATTCATGTACTTGTTCATGACCTCCAAGTGTTTGACAAAATGTCTCAGTGATTGAATTGTGAACAATAGACTATTGCTATGCTTTCAAGATTTACGATGTTTTATTGTTGATGCTATCGAGTCCCAGGGGTATTTATTACTCAAAATCTAGCTATTTACTTAGTTGCAGTAGTTATAGAATAGTCCAGTAAAGGTCAATAACAATAGTACTCAGTCAGTTGACAGAACTCAGTGAACTCAGTCCAGTTCAGTTAGTCAACACGATCAGTGTCAGTTCAGTCAAACCTAGTACAGTCTAGTGATCAGTTCAGTGTCGATTTAGTTGGGAGTAGGATTTAGCACCGAGCGAACCCATGGATGGGGGAATTCCTGCCAGCAGAGGGTTTGACCCTTAGTAGCAGTCCCTGCATTACAGAACTACGTAGCCATCATAGGGTAAGTCAACCTCCTGCCAGACTAGGGTTTGACCCTTAGTAGCAGTCCCTGCATTACAGAACTACGTAGCCATCATAGGGTAAGTCAACCTCCTGCCAGACTAGGGTTTACGCAATCATATATATATATATATATATATAAAATATTTCATGAGTATTCCAGCCAGATTAGGGTTGACCCAACATTGTTAGTATCCCGTGGCAAGGTGCTAATACCCTTCCAATTGGAGTCACAGGTTGGACCCTAAATCAATCTATATCGGGGTATGTCGGTTAGATGAACACTCCCACACTTACAGTTTCAGTCTTAGTACTCAGTAAGGAACACAGTCAATTCTACAGAACCATGGCTATCACTTATCAGTTACTCATCCATCAAAATTCAGTACTCAGCTACAGTATAATCTCACATACACGATATATAACTATATGCGCAGTATAGCATGTTCAGTAGTTAGAGTTTTGCATGTACTCTCATCCAGTTACTTCATGATGTTCATTCAGTCAGTTATCAGCTCATGTATATGAACCCATTCTTATCAGCCTTACCTCACTTTGCATACCAGTACATTCCACGTACTAACTCATACTCTCTTTTGCACGATGATGTCTCATATCATAGGTTTGGATGCTTAGGCTTTTGATCGTGCTTAGCAGCTCAGGCTATCAGTAACAGATATAGTGGTAAGTCCTCATATTTCAAGGATAAAGTTTATTTATTTCAGTATTTCAGAAGTTCAGTAGTTAGTTCAGTCAGAGTTAGTTGGGGGTTTGTTCCATCAACTCCATATTCAGATAGTTAAGGATTTCAGACTAGCATAGTCAGCTATTCAGTTTTCAAATGTTATTATCAGTTATACTCAGTATTATTTCAGTATTTTGAGAACCTTATGGCATTTTTAGATTTCTTCCGCATATATATTTCAGTATTGTATTTAGTGCTCACAGCAAGTACCAGTCATGGGTTAGCTTGTGGTCCTTTGGGGTCGTAAGTACCGTGTCATGTCTAGGGTACAGTCTCGGGGTGTTACAGACCTCCACCTTCCTCAGCTTTGCTACACATCTTGCCATTATTGCCCAATTAAAACTAGTTTCCAAATAACCAAACCATTATCCATTTATTAACCAAGGACATTGATATTGGTATTATCATACCAACCCCTACTTTCAAGTATCATCCATAGCCAACCATTTATAGGTTTAAGGGAACTTTCAACTGCCCTTCCATTTACCATATTAAACCACTTAGGAGACTTTCATGTTCCCCAGCAGCATAACCAGTTAGCCTTTCCAAACCATTTAAACCATGCATACTTCCTTTACCAAGTTTAAAACATGCAAGAGTTTCATTAAAAGAAGTCAATGCAATGAACATATCTTTATAAGTATTTTGTCAAACACATTGGGGGCATAATATGACCAAAGCCAATTCCAATTACCAATAAACCATTCCTATTTAATCCAATTATCTAAAACCACCATTAATGCATATAAAAACATAATTAAAACCATAGGAAACCATAACCAAACAACTAACATCAAAACCCCCAAATAATATTTGAAAGCCAAAGTCATGAAGATTCACGGAAGAAATCTTGACCTTTGAGTCCTTTGAAGAACACTTGAGAGACCCTAGCCTCGAATCTTTCAAGAGTGACTTTGAGAGAGTATTTGAGGTTTTTTAATCTTTAACAAATGTTATAGAAGGATACCAAAGTTTATATAACATGAGGACATAAGGGTTTAGGAGTAAAAAATGTCCAAACTACCCTTGACTTTAAATTAAAACAAGCCACGTCCAGGGGTACGACTCCCCCTTACCATTCGTATCCTAGGGTATGAGTGGTACCCCAACTTGTATCCAAACCTTGCCATGACCTTACCTACTGGTTTTTATATGACTCACAACCCCTAACTTGTACCTAAGGGTATGAGTGACACCACCAATCGTACCCACCACTTGTATCTTGGAAAAATTCCATAAGACAACTCAAACATGCACTATACGACTTGCCTTGTACCACTCATATGTTCCTATATGACTCTTACCCAGTTGAGTCATATCTTGGGCAGTAGCCAAGCCCAACATACTGCCTAGGGTAGGAGTGAAACCTCACGATATCCCACAAGTCATATCCAAGGGGTACGAGTGACTCCCTTGAGTCGTACCGAGCCAAAAGGTCCAAAGCCTAATAAATTTTTCAAGGGTCCTATTCCCAGGGTGTTTTAGTCTCCTCCACTAGGATCATTCGTCCTCGAATGACGGGTAAGGGTAAGGATAAGCATGAGGTAACGTATTAACACACATCAAACTTTTCCCCAACCAAAATAGAGAGCAAAAACACAAACCAAGATGAGAAGATCATCACATACCCCAAGCACGATTTACGCCCAAACACCTTCATCCCAACCTCTAACTAAGTTAGTAAACAAAGATGAAAGAGGAACCATTCCTCACCTTTAACCAAGTTAGAAACCAAGATATGATAGAGAACACATACCCTACGCATGAGTTTCCAGAATGAAGAACCATCGCGGATCCTTGGACTCCATGTCTACCTCCGTATCCCAAGTGAATTTTTTGGACCTTTATTTCCACCATGGAACCTTTACCGTAGCCATACTTTTTGCTCGCAACCGGCAAACTTACCGATCCAAGATCCCCATAGGGACTCCCTTAAGGAACAAGGAATCTGAGATACCAATACCACACAAAAGGAACCAACACATAGAATACCGGATGAATGGACTCATGCTAGAGAGCAAGTCCGAATCAATTTAGAATTTACCGAGACACATCCCTGTAAGAGCTTGAGTTTAACTATTCACCATCACTTCCATGTTCAATCCTATCCAAAGCTAATAGGGGTTAACTTAAGCCGCCAGGCTCTACTCCTCATATCTATCCCGAAATGCTACTCCGCTTTCATCACCATTATATGGATCTCTGAGTAAAAGACATGGACAAACCATCCTCAACGATTATAATTTAAAACCAAACCAATACAACTACTAAGCCAGGAAGACAATTCATAAAAACCATGCCTTACCAAACCTCTCAAGTACCCAACACAACTATGGGTATATCTACCAATCACAACATTCAAGCCTACCGCTTACATACCCGTGGTATGATCTATCCATCAAAAGATCTATCATCATTTAATAGTTCACAATGAATTTTCACCACCTATTCCTTTCCTAACTATTTATCATAACAACAACCTTAACTCACCTTCAAACCTTAACTTTAGTAGATACCCTAGACTCTCCCATACTTAGGGACTTCTACATTCCTCTTTAAAAAATGTCCCCATTCTCTCCAAGCCACTACCATCCTAACATAAGGAGAGTCATTAAGGAACCGAAGTACAGGAATTATCCATGCCTCCCAAGGCAAGATCCCAGAACAAGACACAACAACAAAGGCATAAAGTACTTCATAACAACCACCTAGACCATAATGAAGAATCATCCCAACAAAACCATACCACAAAAAGAAGTCCTTAGAAATGGACACCGAAAGAAACACAACCACCTATACCATAAATTATACAATGTAGAGTTAAGACTCATATCCGGGGAACAAGGCGAATGCGAAATGAGAACCTTAAGCATAAGCGCTATAAGAATGCATGCCACATTAGTAGGGTACTCTCTTAATCGAGATAGAAGAGAATCACTAGAATATGCAACCCGACCTTCCCTTGAAGTCCACTACTAAAAGAGAATTTTTGATTAACCACCACCTTCATCCTAATGCTATTTAGAGCTCAACATAGACATGCAAAAACCATGAGACCAAATGGACTCCAAGGCTTCCAATTAAACCAAAACCATTTAAGATCAAAATATGGCAACCAAGGCCTTTTCAAAAATCATTTGAATCCAACCAAAACCAATTTATGTCCCTTTAATCACTTATGCAATGCAAAGATTTAAGAATAGTCAAACCATATGGCAAAATTATATTAAACAGAATTTTCACAAATAGTTTGAGGACACATAATTTCCAAGACCAAAACCAAATAATTAGGAAAACCCATAGTACCCCAAAATCCATTTAGCATTCCCATGCATCCCACAATGTTCAAAACTATTTAATAAAGCATGAATAATGCATCATAATCCATTGAAAATCAATTAAATGGGTAATCATGTCAAAGACTTCAATTGTGCCAAAACTCACATTTAAAATCATGAATTTAATAATTAATTGCATGCCAACAATCAATTACAGGTATAGGGACAAAGACAAGTGCAAGCTCTATGATCTAACCCATCGAATGACTAGATCCTCAACCCCCAATTAACCTAAATTCCTGACCTATATGGCACAACTCTCCCACTGTTGTATTTCCTAAATTATCATCCTCACCCAACCTACCAGTTTACCTCCACAACTCTCACATTTCTATTCTCGAGCTGACATATTTTTTTCACTATGGTCAAACACCTATATTCAAGCCCAGGATTTACCAACCACCATGTACTACTATCAAAGTACCCCATGTAAAATGGAATATACACATAAGGTACTCCCCCACTAGATGGACACCCTAAATTCCTTAGTTACCCCCGACAGCCTATTTTACTCCCCGTGAAATCATCCCCTTATGCATGAAAACATGAAAGCACCTCATGGAGAACACAAGTACATATGGAACCTCCATCTAAAAGATCCCTTCATTTACCTTAAAGTCCCTTTTAACCCAGAAACCAGTCTATAAGGAAGGAATAAATTTTTGGACAAATGTCCAAAATAAGACCAACCCCAAACCAACCTTCCCATTAGAAAGACACCATGAGGGTCATCAGAAAGGACCCCAAGAAATTCATTCACCACCGAAACCAAATACAAAGAAAGACCTTCCGAGTTAGAATCTTTAACCTGGGCCAAATAATAAAAATATCTTTTTTGAAACCAACCTCCAAGTTCTAAGATATAACCTTTCCCTTAATAACTAGGGACCCAAACAAAACCATTCTCCTATTCCATAATCGACTTACCAGGGAGCCTAATAAGTCTAATAATCTAATTGTTGAAAAGCATGAGTGCAACCAATTCATACCCTGAATGACATCAAAATCCACCATATCTGAGGCAAATAAATCCACCTTGAATTCTTTATTACCAACAGATGCCACACCCCCTATGGACTCTTTTAGCAACCGAAGAGTCACCTATCGGGGTAGAAAAAAAGAAGAAAAGAGTCCAAAATAACCTTGGGACCATAGCCATAATACACAACCATAAATAGGGCCACAAAATAGAGGACACCGAACCAAGTAAACCATACACACCATAAAGAAAGAAGTTCTTAACATACCAGTGTCGGCATCGGAAGATGCCGCGAACTCTCGAGAAATAGTAAAAACATTGAGACAATCCTGGCCACTTTCGAAGCCAGAGGTAGTAGCCAATACGCTATTTTCCCAAGCGGAAACCTTTATGGGACATCCCCATTACACAAGACCCAACTGACCACAAAAAAATAGTAATTCTTTCCTCTCTCGCATCAACCACGATGCGACCAACCAAAAAATATATAAAGAAAATGAGATAATGAGGATCGAGCTCCACTGGAAAAACTAGATGCTATGACCCCTGACCGGGTCTATGCTCTATGAGTTAGACTAGATCCATCCATGTTGTCCTCGAGTGGGATAGGTGAGTTTACAAGGACTTTAGATCATTGAGAAAACATGATCCAAGAGTAAACCAAAGAAAATTCAAAGAAGAGTTCAATACCTTAGACTCTATAGCCCGAAGGTAGAATAACCAAGAAAGTGAAATATCCTAAATGCCTTATAGCCTCCTGATTATAAGTGCGGTTCAAGACTCTACTCTACATGACTTTGTGAACATCCTATGACACTAAAATCTAAGGTTCTGATACCAACTTAACATGACCTGAACCAGGGCCTTTTTGTAATGGAAAATCCCAAGCCCAACCAAGACCGAGAACCACCCCCATTTCCCAACACAACCACCAAACACATACCTTGAGTTGGCTGAAGTCTGAACATATAACAAGATAACGTATCCAACTGTGTGGTGACTCTAGGACAAGTTTATTACCGAGACCAACCCAATCAAGTCCAACCACCTAATAACCAACCAAACTAATGCGGAGCTATAAACCAATAACATAATGATAAGACAATATATGTATAAAAATCATAAACAATCCATACTATACCCAAGTCCACAGTTGTCCGTACAAAGACTCTAGACCAACCAAAGAGTACTTAGTCGGGACATGTCCCCAACCATAGCAAAAAACCAAAGTCTATGAAAGATAAAAATTATGTAAAGTAATCCATGACATGAAATAGATGCCTTCCAATCTATGGAAGCTCACCACTTCAATCCAACATCAACTATATCCGAATCTAATCACTAAGAAAGAGGAATAGAATGGCCAGTTCCTATATAACATGGGTATACATCTGCCAGTAGACGGGTTAGTGGGTGAACACTAGCATGCACTCAGGATAAGGATAAAATAATGCCATATATAAAGCTAAGTAAAACCATCCATAATATATACAACCATATATACATATGTACATATACATACATACACACACACACATACACACATATATATATAACCATACCGGGAAAAGGGACCGAGTTTAGATTGCCTTTAAAACCTTCACCTACGCTGTGTAGCTTTGCCATTCTAAACCACCCACAGGCTATATGGGTTTAGCTCCCCCTACTGAAAGGGCCCCAATGTGTGTAATCACATGACTAGGAAAGTATACCATGGGATGACTAGTACATCCCTAAAATAAAATGTGAAATCATGCACACAATCATCAAGACCAACCTCATATCGGCAAATATGAGTTTCTAATTTTGGTCCCCCCGGGACGTCCACCTTCCACAAATTTGCTACACATCCTGCCATTATTGACCAATTAAAACCAGTTTCTAAATAAACAAACCATTATCCATTTATTAACTAAGGCCATTGATATTGGTATTGTCATACCAACCCTTACTTGAAAGTATCATCCATAGCCTACCATTTATAGGTTTAAGGAGACTTTTAAGTGCCCTTCCATTTACCATATTAAACCATTTGGGAGACTTTCATGTTTCCCACAAGCATAACCAATTTTCCTTTAGCCTTTCCAAACTATTTAACCATGCATAGTTTATTTACCAAGTTTAAAACATGCAAGAGTTTCATTAAAAGAAGTCAACGCAATGGACATATCCTTATAAGTATTTTTCAGACACATTGGGGGCATAATATGACCAAAACTAATTCCAATTACCAATAAATGATTCCCATTCAATTCGATTATCGAAAACCACTATTAAGGCATATAAAAGAATAATTAAAATCACAGGAAACCATAGCCAAGCAATTAACATCAAAACCCCCAAATCATATTTGAGAGCCAAAGTTATGCAATAGTAAACACATAAAAACATTCATATAAACCATGCCTTTAATTAAATTAATAATGAGGGAGGAGAAACATGCCTTATACATGAAGATTCACGGAAGAAATCTTGACCTTTGAAGAACACTTGAGAAACCCTAGCCTCCAATCTTTCAATAGTGAGTTTAAGAGAGTATTTGAGGTGTTTTAATCCTTTAACAAGTGTTATGAAAGGCTAATAAAGTTTATATAACATGAGGACATAAGGTTTTAGGAGTAGGAAATGTACAAACTACCCTTGAATTTAAATTAAAATAAGCCACGTCCAGGGGTACGACTCCCATTTACTATTCATATCCTAGGGTACGAGTGGTACCCCAACTCGTATCCAAACCTTGCCATGACCTTACCTAGTAATTTCTGTATGACTCATAGCCCCTAACTTGTACCTAAGGGTATGAGTGACACCACCAATCGTACCCACCACTTGTATGTTGGACAAATTCCACAAGACAACTCAAACATGCACTATACGACTTGCCTTGTACCACTCATATGTTCCTATATGACTCTTACCCAGTTGAGTCATATATTGGGCAGTAGCCAAGCCCAACATACTACCTAGGGTATGAGTGAACCCTCACGACATCCCACAAGTCATATCCAAGGGGTACGAGTGACTCCCTTGAGTCGTACCGAGCCAAAAAGGTCCAAAGTCTATGAAATTTGGCAAGGGTCCTATTCTTTGGGTGTTTCACTGAGTTCAGGGCTGCTTTCACTACCCTAGACCATTCTGTAGATGCTCAAAATAATCAACAAATTTTTTCCCCAGCCAATCCAGTGGAAAATACAGTTGCAATTAGGATTTAGGATTTTACTCGGATGAATCCCCTTTTGTTTCCTGGGTCCAAGTCTGAGGAGGATCCGCAAGAGTTTCTGGACATAGTGTAGAAGGTGACTGAAATCATGGGTGTCACTTCGAATGAGAGTGCAGAATTGGATGCATATTATTTGCAGGGTGTAAAGTGGGAGAAGTTTGCCACAACTTTCTTAGATAGGTTTTTCCCTCTAAAGTTGAAGAAAGATATGGTTTAGGAGTTCATCAATTTGAAGTGGGGTAATATGAGTGTGAAGGAGTACTATCTTAAGTTCACTCAGTTGGCGAGGTATGCTCCTACTATGGTGGAAGATAATAGGTCTAGATTGAGTAAGTTTGTATCTGGTGTAGCTGATAGTATGGGTAAGGAGTGTAGAACCACCATGTTGATTAAGGAGATGGACTTATCTATAAGGATTGTAGGACTACTATGTTGATTAAAGAGATAAACCTATCGATACTCATGGTTCATACTCAGTAGATTGAAGAGGAGAAATGTAAGGAAAATGAAAGAGAGAATAAGAGGCCCAGAATAGATAGTTTTAACTTTTCTTAGCCAAGATCAGAAGGCAATAATCATTCTCAGTTCCATTAGAAATTTTTAGCCTCAGCTTCATCCTCAGCTAGTGTGTTAGTGCCTAAGTTCAGGCAAGTTATTCGGGATAGGGCGCCAGTCTCTAAGTCCCAGGGCAGTGTGAACAGTGGTTGTACTAATCTTCTTTGCCAGAAATTTGGTAGGAATCATCAGGGTGAGTGTAAAGCTGGTAGTTCTATGTGTTTTGGACATGGAAAGACAGGTCACAAGGTCAAGAATTGCCTAGGGGCTGGTCAGCTGGGTCAGTCTAATCGTTCTTCAGCAATACCAGCAGGTCGCCCGACTCAGTAGAGTACCACGTCCAGTGCCACCAGTGGGTAGTTCCATAACAGGTTATATACTCTCCAGACTCAGAATGATCAGGAAAGTTCTCCTGATGTGGTTACGGGTACGTTACAAGTCTTCCACATTCATGTTTATGCATTGTTAGATCCCGGAGCTTCATTTTCCTTTGTGACCCCTTACATAGCCATAGTCTTTGGTGTTAATACAGAAACATTAGTAGAACCTTTCTTAGTGTCTACCCTGATGGGTAAATCTATTATAGCCAGGCTGGTATACAAAAATTGCCTGGTCATAGTATATCAGAAAATCACTTCAATTGATCTTGCTGAGTTAGAGATGACTGATTTAAATGTCATTCTCGACATGGATTGGTTTCACTCATGCTATGCCTCAGTTCACTATAAAAATAGAGTCATTAAGTTTTAGTTTCCTAATCAACTAGTTATTAAAAGGAGGGGTATTACTTCAGTACCTAAATGTAAGTTTGTTTCCTATCTTAGAGCAAAAAAGATAATCTCAAAGGGGTGTATTTACCATCTTGTCCCAGTCAAAGACTCAAATTCTGAAGCTCCGAGTCTTGAGTCAGTTCTAATAGTAAATGAATTTCCAGATGTATTCCCTAAAGAACTTTCTGAAGTTCCTCCCAAGAGGGAAATTAACTTTGGAATAGATCTCCTTCTAGACACCCAACCTATCTCCATTCATAATATTATACGTTATATATTACGTAATTTATTATATTCATAATTAATGAATATATTATACGTTAATTAAACATAATTTATTACTTATGGATATATATATAATATATGTATATATTACAACCAAACGTATAATATTATGAGTATATTATGAATATATATATGTTAATTATGTTTAATTATATATATATTATGTTAATATATTTAATTATTATATATTATGTTAATTATGTTTAATTATATATAATTTAATTATATATAACAATCCCAAGAGGGTATTTTTATCCTTGTATAATTTTATACCAAAGAAAAATAATCCCAGAATTTTTATCCCACCATTTGGGTGGATAACTTATCCCGGGACTAATTATTAGTCCCGAGATAAGTTATCCCAAATATTTACAACCAACCGACGGATAAAAAGTTTTATCCCGGGATTATTATTTTATCCCGGAATTATTTGAAAACCAAACGGCCCCTAAGGGTTCTAACACAAAATTCCACCATTGAAGGTCTTTCTAATGATTCTAGGATGTTAAAGGATTAAAAGACAAAGAAGATGATGAAAAAGCTTACCTCAATGAAGGACTTTACCCTAAACTTAGAAAAATTACCTCTCTAGGACGGGGAATAAAGTTTGGGGTTTTTAGACCTAAAACATGGCTGAAACTGAACTAAATACCACAAGAATTCTCGCTACCCCCAAAATTCCCGTATCACTTCGGACTGTGCTCAGTAAAACAGTCATAATATTTTACTTTGAATTCAGATTGATGAACAACTTATTGCATTCGAAAGAGGACTCCGAGATATTTAATTTGGTGGCTATTGTGACCTCTAAATCTTTTATATTCTAGGAGATATGGTCATTTAAAGTTGATCCTAAAAGAAACCCATATCAAAATTCTATCACTTAGAAAATTTTCAACTTAAGTTTGTGTTAGGGATATTGGATGACCATAATTCATACCAAAAGAACTTTCAAACTAAAGTATTGATAATAGTACTCATGAATAATTAAATTCATTAGGCTTGAGTCTATCTAGACATTCGAAAGGCTAAAATCTTCGTCGGAAAGCTTGAGATGAGATAATAAATAAAATATTGTCCATTTTGGACTCAAGTTAAAATTGAAGAATGAAAATTAAGATTTTTCATGAATAGTTCATGGATAATTTAGTAACGCCGAAATGAGTCATTACAATTAGATATCAATTTATCGTTCATTCATCCCTAGATGGACATTCGGTGGAGAAAAACACGAGGTTAGAACTAGAGAGACATTACTAAAAGAGTTGCTTATATTGAACTCTATTCACTCACTTGATATCCTTATCTACCAACCCACATTCTATACTCAATCATCCTATCAAGGGTTTTCAAAATACGAAGATGCGGAGCCTAACATTTATGCACGAATAACTTATTCTCCTTTCAACAATCTAAGTCTCAAAATTGAGTTTTAAGAGTCAAAGAAAGATATAGAGGGTTAAAAGTTTCATCTTGAAGAACACAAACATAAAAAATCACCTCTTTTTCATTACCGGAGTTATAGATTCCCAAATTCAATTATGAAAAATGCTATGAGATCTACATAAATCTACTACTCGAATTTCAACACTAGACAAGTGACATCTAATCCACCCATCACTTAAGTGCTTCATGAGACACCTGACTCAGTTTTTAGACAATACTACCCCATGGAAAATCTGCATTTAATCATATTTAAGCCACCACACCACTTACAAGTTACATAACTTAGATACCCGCATGAACTCAATCAAGACTATTGAATTTATTCTATAAAGCTAACATCAATATCTTACAACAACTATCGTTTACACCTCAAGATCAATCACCGTTCAAGATTTGTGTTACTACTATACATAGGCGACTACATAACCTCTCCCATATTACATTGACTTACGACTATTAGCCGTAGAGAATCCACATAAATTAAGCCTACAAACACCCTTTTTTCTTCGGCATCACTAATTTAATTACCAAACCTTAACCATTCAACAACCAATACCCATCAAGTACCATATAAGGAAAGATCAACCATGCCATTTAATAATTTAATTTTTCTCCCATTCAACCCATTCTTAATTATTCTATGGGTGTAACTAAGCCAATTGATTTTGCATTGCCACCATCATAGGGATTATTACCCTCTAAAAGTATCATCCATCAGTCAATTCTATAGAATTCTAAATGTACAACTCAACTGCATGACCAAGTCAACAATTAACTTATCTTCTCAAGATCTCCCTTAATGCACCAATCCACAACTAAAACTTATGCTCAGGCAATCACTAACTTCAATAATTATCATACATAGACGCTTCATTGTCAAGCCAAATCACCCTATATCAGTAATGCCAATTTAAGATATAGAGTCATTCTTATTTCTACCTAACAATATTTTTATTATGGGCTTCACTTAACTCTTAAACACTTCAATAGTTGTCCCCACACCACAAGCATATTTGCTAGGTTTGACAAAACTAACTGGTTATAGGTCTTTAACAGTCTCATTATCAGTATCATATTCCAGACAAGTTATCAATCAAATTTATTAGGTATCAATAACCTTCACTAGTTGCCACTTTTATTTAAAACTCAGTATTTTTCCAATAATTAAGAAACTGTTCACATATGGAACTCAATGATAATATCACTTAGCTTGTCCTCATAAGGAACCAATTATAATTGCAAATAATAGGATTGCATAAGAATTTCAAATAAAGTCTCAATGACAGGAGCACACAAGGATCCCCACATAATACCAAATAACTAGACCACACAAGGATCTATTCACAATATCATTAGTAAGAGCCTTTCATTAAGGAAAACACATATAACCTCAGTCTTTTGTTCATGTATTTTTTATTATCTTTCCTTGACATCATGTTCTCATATCATCCTTTCACTTCTTATATCATCAATTTCATCAGTATAATGGTACCAAAAACATATATGCATCATAGAATTATTAGTTTTACAACAACAAGAAATCACATAATCCTATTACATTTATCAACAAAAGCAACTTAGTTAATTTTTGTTAAAATTCAAGAAAAAACAATTCACTATCAAGTTTAGCCAAATATCAAACACAAGCAACCAAATAAGTTACTTGCTTTCACAAGTCTTTATCTACTAACAATAACCTATAGCCCTTATTAATAAATACCAACTAGAATCAACTACATTCTAATTGAGTTTGGTTGTGATACCAATTAGAGTCATCTAGATACCAATTAAATTCAAACCAATAGTCAAACATTAGGACGATGAGATGGAGAAAAAGATAGAAAAATGACTTCTACATGTCTTATAGCCTTTCGATGATTGGGTGTGGGTCCCTAAAGGGATTATAATAGACTCCTTCAAGTCAAAGAAGACTATTAGAAGCCTCATTCTTGAATTTATTGGTTAAATAACAGAGACACTAATACTAAGTATTATCGCATGTTGGTTGTTAATCAAGACTTAATAATCACATTTCTTATTTCAAAAATGATAAGGGCAATTGGATCATTGACCATGATCATATTATGATCCACTCTTAATTATTTTTTGACTTGTTTTGCCTCAAAACACATTTTTTCTAGTAGGACTAATCTTCATAACTCTATTTACAATTTTTGTAAAATTAATCTTGATTCGCTAGATTGACCTTTAACCAATCATGAGGCTTATAATGTTTTATTCTCCTTTAATCCCTTTAAAACTCCCGATCTGGATGGTATCCACTCCTATTTTTACCAACACCATTGGAAAGTTGTTGGTAAGAACATATTAGACTGTTGCCATTATCTTTTTAATACTCCTTCCATGCCTGAGTATCTTAACACCACCTATCTATGCCCAATCTATAAGTTTAAAAATGCTAGCCTTCTCAAAATTTTAGGCCTATAGGATTATGTAATACCATGTACAAAGTTGTTACAAAATTTATTGCTACCGTATTAAACCTTTCCTTGATGACCTCATTGGACCTTAATCAACTAGTTTCATCAAAGGACGCCGTGCTTGTGATAAGGCGATATTACTTCAATTTTTTTTAACCATGTCAATAAGTCCAACAACAAAAATGTCTCTATTATGCTCAAGCTTGATTTTGAAAAAATGTTTGATCGCATTGAATGATCTTTTGTGTATCTTACTCTAAGGTATTTTAAATTTCACAAGAATATTACTTATCTTATTATGAGTTGTATCACCACTAGTAGTATCTCAGTTTTGGTGAATGACTCACAAACTAGATTTTTCTCCCCTTCTCGGGACATACGACAAGGAAATTCTATGTCTTCTTACATATTTATTTTGTGTATAGAATTATTATCCAACTCTATTAACCATCAAATGGACATTCTCGAATGGGATGCTTTTCAACTTTCTAGGAATGGCCCCATGTTTTTCCATCCCCTTTTTGTCGATGATTTAACCTTTATTTCCAAGGATACTCCCCCATCCATTCAAAATATGGATAGTACCATGAATTATTTTTGTCAAATCTCTGGCCAAAATAAATGTTCATAAATGAAAAGCCAATTTTTTTTCAAATAATGTGATCCTATGACCCAAAACTTGATCCTTCAATATCTTAACATTAATGCCTCCCATAATTTTAGAAAATATGTGCAACAAGCTCTCATGTTGGAAAACCTACTTACTCCTATACGTCATTTGGAGTTAGCTAAATATGCCTTTAATGCTATCTCATCATACACAATGCTATATTTTAAGATCTCTAAAAAAATTGCAACGCCATGGATAACAAGATGTCATTTTGGGTTCTACAATGGAAAAGAGAAAAATCCATTATTTTGATTGAGATAAAATTATTCAACCTAAAGAGAATGGGGGAATCAGTATAATAGATGCTCACACAAAAAGATCTTTTGCTCCTTACTAGTCTACCTAGGAGATTATTCTCCAACTGTAACTCTTTCTGAGCTTGTACCTTAATATGTAAATATAACCGTCCTAGAATATCCACCTCCTCTTTATTTACTTGTAATAACACTCTTACAGTGGGTAGGATATGTACCAATAACATAGCTTGGAAACTGGGGTTCAGGCAGCATTATTATTCTTTTGAAATAATCGATGGTTGCTTACTCCCTTCTCTTTAAAAGACTTATAGAAGGCTCCTTAACTTGGGTAGAAAATAATTATCGAATTTCAAAACCTTTGGGAATATGGAATCTGATACTGGAGAAAGTTTTCTTTTTAAATCCCTGATGTTTTAACCTCATCGTCGAGTGGAATCAACTCATGTTCATATCCCTCCACTCTAGACTGTCTGTATTGGGTTAGTACTTCATATAGATTATTCTCTATTAAGTCTGTGGTTTGGAACCTAATCCAGTTGGTGTGCCTTATGAGTATGCATGGATTTAGAAATTAAAGATAATCAACAAATACAAGTTTATAATGTGGTTGTGTTTTCATGATAGACTTCCTACCATGAAACTTCTCCACCACATCGGTATCTCTAAAAACTCTATTTGCCCTGTTTGCAATACTTCTGATAAACTTACAAAACCTATCTTTCTACAATGCGACATAGCTAGAAAGTTTTGGCTTGATCTTGGTTTGAATATTGATAGTATTAGATCCTTCAATCAATGGCTAACATCTTTAAAAGAGTTGTATTTTCTCCCTCTTAATACTTCCTTCTCCTTTGACTGGATCATGTTTTTTCTTTTTGCCCTTTGGCACTTATGGACTAGTCAAAATAATAATGTTTTCAAGAATGAAAAATCTCTTCTCCTAATTTCTATGGTGAAAAATAAAGTGTTGAAATTCTTTCATCTTACGAACTATGACACCATATCGATAACTCTATTTCAATTTTGATAAAATGAATCAAACCACTTTATAACTGCTACAAATTAAACACTGATGTCTCATTCATTAAAAGTAATATACGGAGTAGCTTGGGTGGTGTCATTCGTAACTATAATAGGGAATGGAATTTGGGCTTCATTGGTTGTGTCATCTCAGCTGAACAACAGGCCTTGCACAAGGGTCATGAATTAGCCTTAAAACATAAATTTCAACCTATTGAAATAGAAGTTGACTCAGTTAATTTTATTGATATTATTGCAACTGCACCTCATATGATTTCCATGTCTCTTTGTGTAGGTCATTTTTGAAAAAGTTGGGGAGCCCAATGATCCTCCACACCTTCCACTAACTTAATGGGGTATAAGACATTTTGTGCAAGATAGATGCTACACTGCCATCATCCAAGCAGTCTTCTATTTTGATATCTCATCCCAATCAAGTTTTGCCACTGCTTCAAGCAGATCAACAAGGCTTTTTAGTTACTAGACTAGTATGTAGGTCTTCATTTAATAAGTTAGCTAGTTAGGGTAACCTTTCTGTATGAACTAGTGCTCTGGATGGTACTACTATATCTACTATAATACCTTAATATCTATAATAAAATCTTTGTTTATCAAAACAAAATGAATATCTTTTGAATCTATAAATATATAGAATTTAGGTTATTTAGATACATATATAACCATACTTTATTACCACAATATTATCATCATATATGTGAATTCAATTCACGAGATATATTTTTTCAAACCCCTTTTATCCATTTTATCAAGTTGTTAGTTGGGTTTTTGTTTTCAATATTTAAGTAGATCGGTGCATATATATATATAAATATATATATATACATATATATATATAAATATATATATACATATATATATATATATATATATACATATATATATATACATATATATATACATACATATATATATATAAATACATATATATATACATACATATATATATATAAATACATATATATATACATATATATATATACATACATATATATATGTATATATATATGTATGGATATCACTATTTATTATTTTTGTTATTAAAATAATAACTTGCAAAAATTTGAAATTATGAGTAACTTACACAAATTCCGTAAGTTAAGGAGCTACTAACATTTTTTACCATAATTTTTCCTAATTACATTAAATCCCATAAATCTCATTTTGTAATACATATTTTAAGACTTGATACATGTTGTTTTCGATACATTTTAAACCAATCGGTTAATTAAATAAGAAAGTAACAATACTACATTTATTTTATAGAGTAAATCATGAGAGAGAATCTCAAAAATATCTAAAATAGAATAAAAACTAAAATCTAAAACTTTTCATTAGATCTATCTATCTATCTATCTATCTATCTATCTATCTATCTATCTATCTATCTATCTATCTATCTATCTATCTATCTATCTATCTATCTATCTATCTATCTATCTATCTATCTATCTATCTATCTATCTATCTATCTATCTATCTATCTATCTATCTATCTATCTATCTATCTATCTATCTATCTATCTATCTATCTATCTATCTATCTATCTATCTATCTATCTATCTATCTATCTATCTATCTATCTATCTATCTATCTATCTATCTATCTATCTATCTATCTATCTATCTATCTATCTATCTATCTATCTATCTATCTATCTATCTATCTATCTATCTATCTATCTATCTATCTATCTATCTATCTATCTATCTATCTATCTATCTATCTATCTATCTATCTATCTATCTATCTATCTATCTATCTATCTATCTATCTATCTATCTATCTATCTATCTATCTATCTATCTATCTATCTATCTATCTATCTATCTATCTATCTATCTATCTATCTATCTATCTATCTATCTATCTATCTATCTATCTATCTATCTATCTATCTATCTATCTATCTATCTATCTATCTATCTATCTATCTATCTATCTATCTATCTATCTATCTATCTATCTATCTATCTATCTATCTATCTATCTATCTATCTATCTATCTATCTATCTATCTATCTATCTATCTATCTATCTATCTATCTATCTATCTATCTATCTATCTATCTATCTATCTATCTATCTATCTATCTATCTATCTATCTATCTATCTATCTATCTATCTATCTATCTATCTATCTATCTATCTATCTATCTATCTATCTATCTATCTATCTATCTATCTATCTATCTATCTATCTATCTATCTATCTA